>BSBN01000035.1:2806336-4209504 GCA_027924645.1 Cunninghamia lanceolata | reverse complement strand
TCAAGTGGAAATTAATCGATCTAAGAGACCTTTAGAGCTTACACAAATCTCGGCTATGCAATTGAAGAAAGAAAAGAGGAAAGGGTGTGCCCTTTATGTTGTCCAAGTAAAGGACCTTGACAATGAAGAACCAGCATTCAATGACTACCCAATCCTTAGAGATTTCTGAGATGTATTCCCTATGGAGTTGACAGAGTTACCACCTAAGAGAGAATTTGACTTCTCAATTAATTGTCTACCAAGGACTGAGCTTCCCTGAGCCTCAATCTAAGGCCCCCTACAGGATGACTACTATAGAATTGTATGATCTTAAATCACAATTGCAGGAGTTGCTAAATCAAGGGTTCATTAGACCTAATGTGTCGCCTTGGGGCGCACCAGTTATCTTTGTAAAGAAGAAGGATGGGACTTTGAGGTTATGCATTGATTATAGGGTGCTTAACAAAGCTACTATAAAGAATAAGTATCCACTCCCAAGAATAGATGAGCTCTTCGATCAGATGAAGGGAGCTACGGTGTTCTCGAAGATAGACCTTAGATCCAGCTATCACCAATTGTGGATTAAGGATGAGGACATCTCTAAAACAACTTTTAAAACTCAATATGCTCACTACGAGTTCACAGTGGTACCATTTGGCTTAACTAATGCTCCAACAGCCTTCATGAATTTGATGAATAGCATATTCAGTGATTGTTTAGATGATTTTTTGTTGATCTTCCTTAATGACATATTGATATACTCTAAATCAGTGGAAGAGCACGAAAGGCATTTGAGGATAGTCTTACAGCGCTTGAGAGAGAGGAAGCTATATGGTAAGCTATCTAAGTGTACATTCTTTCAAGATAAAGTGCACTACCTTGGTCATGTGATCTCGGTAGAAGGGGTTGCAGTTGATCCTAAGAAGATTAAAGTGATAACAGAATGGCCTACACCTCAAAGTGTGACAGAAGTTAGAAGTTTTATGGGACTTGTAGGTTATTATAGAAAGTTTGTGGAAGGTTTCTCAACTATAGTAGCATCGATTACCTCACTACAAAATAAGGGTAAGAAGTTTGAGTGGACAGAAAGGTGTGAGCAAGCTTTCCAAGTGCTAAAGGAAAAGCTCACAACTGCTCCTATTTTGACCATACCAGATCCTAATGGTCACTTTACAGTTATAACAGATGCTTTGAGAGGAGTAGGAGGAGTGTTGATGGAGAATGAGCAAGTGGTTGCATATGAGTCATAAAAGCTAAAGCAATATGAGTTAAACTATGCACCGCATGATCTTGAGTTAGCCGCCATAGTTCATGCACTTCAAATGTGGAGGCATTATCTTCTAGGTAAGCCCTTTGAGTTAAAGATAGATCATTTAGGGCTCAAGTATATATTTACTCAACCTAACCTTAATGCATGATAGAGAAGGTGGTTAGAATTCCTTTGTGAGTATGACTTTAGAATTGAGTATATAAAAGGAAAGGAGAATAAAGTAGCAGATGCTCTTAGTAGAAGAAGACATCTGGTTGCCATGGTTACAATGAGATCCAATTTGAAGCAGAAAGTAATTCGGAATCTTCAAGGGTGTTGGTTCCCAAATCAACAAACAGTAAACCCTAAAGATTTGTCACTTCTTATCATCAGCTTTACTATATGATTCGGCCAACAAAGACGGGAGATTGTGTGAACTATCTCCCCTTCACTTTAGGTTCTACCACACAAAGGGGGGTATCCCTATGATAAAAGATTTAATTTTGACTTTCTCATAATAAAAAGATCCATCTTTTCACCACCAGGCAGAATGTTCTCACAGATTTGCATCAAGATGTGTAAGATTAAACCTAGATTGGCAATGTTCCTAATTTATCTTCACCATTTACATCTGAGAACATGCAGATCCTAAACTAAAACAAAACATAAAATGACTGATTTAAATGATTTATCTTGATATTCAATGAGTTTCTAGACCTTTGGGCAAATAAAATTCCAGATTGGTGCCTTATTTGGGTAACATAGTCAAACCTAGTAGTATAAGTGCTTCATCATGATAGCAGAAACTCATAATCAGAGGGCTGAGAACAATAAAATTACTGCTTAACAGTAACTTGCCCAAGAAAGAGTATTATCTATGACTGTATGCTTTAATAATCCCTAAATACAACACATTTTCCCCTATACCCAACTCAAAGCAATTTAATCTATTCCTTGAATAGATGCAACAAATCAGGCATATCACATAGAAAATGTATGTGAACGAGCTCAGAAACCCTTAGCAACCTTACTCAAGAGAAAAATGCATATACCTAAGGAGACATTCACAGACAACACACACAAGAAGTGTTTTTCATATAACTTAATCTGAAAGGAAAGCTATCATTCAAAAAATTTCACTTACAGAGCCAAAATATGTTTCTGTAACCCAAAGTTCAGTCACCTACCCTTGTAGAATGCTATTCCCCAGAAGTGTGAATACCTTGTATTTAGAATCCAATCCCCTTGTAGAATGGCCCTGAATTCCTTTTTAAAGGAGCAACAAGCTTCCGGCCATCTACCACCTGACAAACTACTTAATGAAACAAAAGGATCCTTACAGATTTCCTATGAACTCATCATATCCTTAATTAATTGAGAGTAACTGAAACAATCATTGTTTTGATAAGATCCAGTAGGTGAAATGACCTGGGCTTCAATAGTTAGGAGCAGATTTGACATCCAGGTCTTAGCCATGCTGCAAATTCATTTAATGCAGAGTGGGAAGCACGTGGAAATGGCACCAACAAATAGATACTCCAAGCTTTAAACCTCAACCATAGATTCGGGCTCCCCTTTTCTAGATTGACACTTTGAAATGCTTGTCAATCCACATCGACATCATTAAAAAGTCTTCACCAACATAATCGCACCAATCAGGCAATCTTTCCTTCGCTGACTTTTCCTTCCTCCATCAGCTCTTGACACATGGCGCTATCTCGCGCCATCGTGAGGGATAGTGAGTCATCATCTTTAGGTTCTGCGTACTTGCACTATGCCTGCCACACGTCCCACCTTTCATTTTCTCTGTGCTTCTCGGTCACATGTCGCCCTGTCGGAGCCGCGTAATGAATATTATTCCTGACAGAATCCTTATGCGCACTCATGCGACCATCAGATTTTAGCCCCCTCTACAGATTTCTTCTCACTTCGACACCTAGCAACCCTTGACTCATGGATATGGGATCCTTGATTAAATGGCTATAAGCCACATCTCCTTTGACAGTTGGTGCCTTATTGCGGCCGCGTGGCAAGGTGGTGACATCACCTCCAAAGCTCTACAATGTTGTGATAAGCGGCCACATGGCACCCTCGGGCCCTTCTTAAGACTTAGGCATTAGACTTTATGGTGCGACGGGCAATGAGAGGTAACACTAGGTAAAGGGGACTAGTCACTCTATGACTCAGAAGACTTAAAGTTATGACTTAAGCAACTGGGGACCTAGGATAAGCAGTCAATGAAAGAATAGATCATAAAGTAAAAGGGGACCATAGGACTTTATGGTTTAAGAAAAAAGGATAACATTTGCATGAAATAGACTTAAAACCCTAAACCTAGGTGGGTACAGTTAGTTTTAACACAAACCCAACTACCACTACACCAAAAGCTTGAACTGTCAGTGAATGGTGCCCCGGTCATGTTAACCCAGAGACCGCGCGGGTCCGGGAAGGGAGGAGTTGAGGGTCACACACCTAAGCACCAATAGAGCCCCACCAGCATGTGCCTACCTAGTGATAACCACATAGGCAGGTACGGACTGCTTGGCGCCTTCTTGTGCGCATGGTGTAGGTGGGCATCGGTGGGAATCAAACACCTCCCCAGTAGAGTCGCCAGTTAGTTTTAACACAAACCCAGCTACCACTACACCAAAAGCTTGAACTGTCGGTGAATGGCACCCCGGTTATGTTAACCTAGAGACCGCGTGGGTCCGGGAAGGGAGGAGTTGAGGTTCGCACACCTAAGCACCAACAGGTACCACCATTGGCTCTTGCTCAAGGACGCATACCTCTTGCAGGCATGGCGAGAATCCAGCTATCTCTGGGACGTAGACCACGTGCCTACTCCATTGGGCTGTAGAGTTAATATTCCATTTTGCATTAAAAATCATATCTTCAATTTTATTTGGTGGCCCTAGGCCCCCTAAAATGAAGAACCGGTACTTTCATCTATCAAACACTTGATTCTGATCTGACTGCCCCAGACCACAACTAAAAACATGACTAAAATCTACCTGATCACATGCATAGCCACTGACATCTCTAACCGTTTCTCTGAGCTTGTCACTATCAATGCAACCTTTATCACTCTGCACCTTAAAATCAGGCATATAACCATACATGTTATCACATCCTTCAGCATCAAGTAGTATATGAATGTCATATTCATCAAACAATGAATTCTTATATGGCATATAGCACCTCTCATCATCCATGTTGCCAATATACATTATAAAATGATCTCCCAGCTGGACTGAAAACTGAAAGCACTTATAGTCCACCACACAGCTAGGATCATTTGGTCTTATTTCATCATAAGTTTGCATATCAAAGAGGAAATTATCATATTCATTTTTGTGCACCTCATGCAAACAACCTTCAACTACATCAAACAAAAAAGATTCATACTCTGGCACCTCTCTGAGCTGGATATCATTATGCTAATAAGAGCATGCATCTAAGAATTTCTTCTCAACCTCTACACAATATCTTTCAATATCTTGGAGACAATCCTCATCGTTGTCATGGATATTCCACAAATCAGCAAACCTGTCTGAATTAACTTCAAAATCTTTCCTCATGTCTATATATACACTTTCACAAGAAGACTCAGACAAGTCTGAATATGCCCCATCATGATGGTCATCAAATGAATTGTTCAGAACTTGACCATCTCTGCAATAAACTTCATGATATACATTGGTCTCTCCTTCAACAATATAAAATTTAGAATCATCATCAATAATAATGCTTTGACTTTCATCACACTCAACCAAGTCTTCATCATCATATATATCATCTACTTGGAAAAGGGCCAATCCAAGTGTCTCAAATTCATTACAACATGTTGTTGGTTCATGGACAGCTAAACATGCATCTTTATTGCCACATACACCAATGAATCCCTTGTGTGGAGGTGTATCAACCTGTGTGTCATAAACAAAATTATAATTAATAAAAGAACAATCATACTCAGCACTACTGCTTGCTTCAATCTCTGATTGCTCTTCATCATCTCCTTGTTTCTGAATATAAAAAGGTAATGATTCAAACAAGGAGCTTCTCTTTTGTTTACTTATTTCTTCTCTATCCTGTGCACATTACTCACAATCATCTCTACAAACCCATTCCAACAAATACTCATTGTTGCCCACAACCTCATCATTATTTTTAGAACTAGATACCTCAACCCTGGATTGGGAGTCATCATTGATCCTCTTGTTGGCATCCTTTTCTAGTGAACAATCCAATTGAGTATTGTCATCAACATTATGTTCAAACACAACAGCATTCTCAACTTCTATCTTCTCATTTATATATTTGTCTTCGAATGATGCCATAATCACTTGGTCATTTGCAACCACATAGTTGCTATTTATACCAATGCCTGTGGATAGTGAACCCTGTATGTGCTCATCCCTCATTTTTTCTGCATTTTCTAAAAACTTGTATGCCATCTGCATATCTGTTATCTTGAATTCTCTCACCAATGCACTAGAGCCCACCTCAAAGGCCTCAAAGTACATAATAATGCATGTTGGAGTATCAGGTCTGAAGTTTTTAAGGATTTGTGAAAGGGTGACTGCAAATCTATGATTAAAATCAATACTGGACTCTTCATCATGTCTCCTAATTTATTTTAACCTTGCAACAAGATCAGTAGGTTCTTTTGCAAATTCTTTTTAAAAACTGTCCACAAGCTCATCCCAGCATGCAAAGGATTTCTCAGGAAAGCTCAAATACCAGTCTCTAGCTCTTGTACCAAGGGATCTAAAAAAAACCTCATCCACATGTCCTCATCTCCAAATGAATGTTTCCCCATGAAGCTGTGAAAGTTTTGGATATGTGCACTCCCCTCACACACACTGTGTCCACTAAATCTGGGCATCTGATTGTAAATCTGAGCTGGCATGCTTTCAATTTCATAGTCAACCCATGACAAATCTAATTGGTCATACAAAGGATCAAAAGAGCTAACAAGAGGTTTAGCAATTTGGTTGATAGACATAGCATGGTTATTATTTAATTGATCTTGCTCAGCTTCCAAGGATATTAACCTTTTCTTTATCTCTTCAATTTTTTTACACAACATTGCTTTCCCCTCTTGGCTGAGCATGGGTGTATACATATTTGGATTCGTGTAATTTTCATTTTCAGACATTTTATGTCTACCTAAGTCCTCAAGTTTCCCTTGGCATTCAACTTGCACAATAAAACAACAAATAGAAGTGGGAAGAAACTGTGTACCTTTTCACATCCAGCTGCTATAACTTTGAACATAATATTTTTAGATCACAATAGCATACATCAGCCCTTCATGTGTATTAAAATGTTTAGCAGAGTCTCCACCTCTTCAAAGAGGACAAAAGCATTCAAGATAAGGATCTTCAAAGTTGTAAATTATTTTTTCTGAGTTACCTCTAGCAGAGGATCGATATGCAAGCAACATGAGGCTTCTTACAGTATTTCTTTCATCCTAGGTTCTTCAACAACAGAGTCACTTGAAAACTTCTTTAAATATGCCGCAACAAAGCTTGTCCAGGTCTAAAACCTTCAATATCTGAAACAAATATTCTGATTCATTAAATTATTTGACTCTTTGCTCATAGATTTGTCACTGATCCCCAGCGGAGTTGCCAATTTTCTTGCGACTCGAATGGGCAAAACTTCACCAGAGATTGTCAAAATAACACTTTCATATTAACTCCCTAGTAGAGTCACCAAAGGGGATGAGCATTATTAAAAAGTGAAGCAAGCTTTGGAAGTATGTGATTGAGTCAGATGGACTTTTGAGATATCAAGGAAGGATGTATATTCCTAACTCAAGAGAGTTAAGGAAGTTAGTGCTTGAGGAGATCCACAATGCACCATATTTGGGGCACCCTGGAGTGACCAAGATGGTTGAAGGTTTGAGACCCTTATACTTTTGGCCTAGACTTAAGATGGATGTGACAGAGTTTGTGGCTTGATGTTTCGAGTGCCAACGAGTCAAAGCTGAGCATGTGCATCCAACATGATTGTTGTACCCACACAGTGTTCCTAAGCATAAGTAGCATGTAATAAGTATGGGTTTTATTTAGGGGTTTCCCATGTCTAAGAATCGGCATGATGTCATCTTAGTGGTTGTGGACAAGTTAACAAAGGTAGCACATTTTATTCCAAGGAATCTTTCAAATGGTTCTTTGGTATTAGCTAAGAAGTTTGTTTAGGAGATCTTTCGATTACATGGGGTGCCAAAGACGATCATTTCTAATCAAGACACTCTCATGACATCTAGATTTTGGACAACTCTTAATGCAGCTTTGGGCACTAAGTTGAATTTCAGTTAGGCATATCATCCTCAAATGGATGGTCAGACAGAAAGTGTTAATTAGGTTGTAGAAGACCTTCTAAGGATGTATTGTATGGATCAACTGTTGCAAGTATGAGCAGTAAGTGTTGTCATTGATGTCAACACCTAAGGTCAGCATATAAGGAAGTTATTTGGTTGAGTTTGAGCAAGTGTTTGAGAAGTTAGTGCAATTGTAGGATTGTTCCATCTCTCAGAATAGTGCAGTGTTTTGCTCCACATATCCTATAGGTTGAATATCTTTATCTGAAGTTTGGAAGTTATGTTAAGGGATGTTTGTAGTTTCTATGTTTCAAGTTTAAGCCTCCGATGTGAAGATTTGAGTGAGTTCTGTTCACCAGAGTAAAAACCATTTTTCTGAGTATTCAATGGTGACAGGGAGAATGTATTCTACTCTACATCTCTCCACATTTAAGTTTTATAGTCTGTGGTTCTGAGATTAAGTTTGGGATGATGTTATGTGCCTTCAATTGAAGTGGTTCATGATTTGGTGCTCCGCAAGCAATTTTTCCTTTATGACAGTGGTTGACAGTAATGTTTAAGTGGTCTAGTTTGAAGAATCTTTTGGATAGAGTGTTTGGGGGTTGTGTGGAAGTTCTTGGTGATTGTAACATGCTTGTGGATGTCTCTAGATCATGTTCCTGCTTTTTGATTGGTCCGTAAAGTATAATTCAGATCATGGATGAAGCGTGTTCCTAAAGGTCTTAATGTTAAGACTATTTTTGGCCGACCTAGTTGTTTTCACTACTTGCGATTATGCTTTGGAGTTTGTGATAGCGTGTTGTTGCATGGGAGATTGCATTTGAGTCCTAGATAAGGCATGGTGTGGTCCATATTCATTCTTTTCCTTCTCAAATCTGTTTAGGTCCAGACCTATTCTAATGTATGTATGTATGCCGACCTTGGAGATTATTCCAATGGTTGATGATTGTAATGCTGACCTTGATGTACATTCCAAGGTTGATGAATTGTATAAATACATATAATGAAGTCGTAAATAAGGCATGATGTTGCGATGATGGGAAGATAATGACATTTGTGTGAAGAAGGTAGAAAAGAAGAAGAATTAGTGCGCTTCAATGGAACTAAACCTTGGCATGGTGTAGATGCTACTATCTCAGTTCACCAACTTCTGGCAGTGAGCCTCTTCCTTTGGTAGTGAGCCCCTTCTTTTGCAGTGAGCATTCTGGGCAGTGAGCCCTAAGGTAGTGAGCCCTAAGGCAGTGAGCCTTGTTGTAAATATTGACATATTATTTATATTGTGAGTTAATCCTCACCGTGGTTTTTCCCTCATTGGGTTTTCCACGTAAAAAATCTAGTGTCTCATGTGTCTCATGTGTGAATGTGTTTAAATTTCTAATTTCATGCTTTCATAGTTAAATCATAATAACAGTGATTAAGTGGTTGATGTGTTGATATTTAAAAGAATTGAAGTTTTGGTTACAACTGATTCACCCCCCCTCTTAGTTGTCTTGTGCATTTCAACAATTGGTATCAGAGCAAGGGTTCCTTGGAAGAAAGCCTAACAACTTGAGGTAGATCTGGGATGGCGCACAAGGAGTCTCTGCAGTTAGATGGAATAGACTATGCTCTCTGGAAGGTACGGATTAAAATTCATCTCATTTCTCTTGGTTATAGTGTTTGGAAGATGGCAGATACAAAGTATACTATTCCTCCAAATGGTCCATCATCTAAAGATGAAGTCAAATAGTATAAGTTAAATGGAAAAGCTAGAGATGCTCTGTTAAATGACTTATCTAACACTAAGTTAGTGAAAGTTATGGATCTGGAAACTACTCATGAGATCTGGGTTAAGTTGAAAATTTTATATGAAGGAGATGATTCTATAAAGAGTGCCAAATTACAAAACCTGAAGGCAAGGTATGAAACTCTGAAGATGAGTGAAGATGAGAACATAACAATCTACATGCAAAAAGTTGATGAAATTGTCAATGGAATCAAAGGTCTTGGAGGAACCATTAATGAGGATGAGGTTGTGTTGAAGATTCTTAGATCATTACCTAAATCCTACAGTCACAAGGTGTCTGCAATTGAAGAACATATGAGTGTGAACAAGATTACAAAGGATCATTTGCTTGGAAAGTTCACTGCATTTGAGATGAGAGAGTTCAGTGATGCTCTGCCAAAGACTAAGACTACTTTTAAAGCCAGTACTTCAGAGAAGACCTCCAGATCTAAGAAACATGCTGTGGAACCTGATGATGATCTTGATGAGATTGAAGCCAACTTTGTGGACAGAATGCAAAGAGGTATCGGTAAGTTCAAAGGTAAATTACCATTCAAATGCTTTACTTGTGGTAAGATTGGTCACTATGCCTCCAAGTGTCCAGAGAGAATTGAGAAAGGCAAGAAAAAATTTAAAAGTAGACCTAGGATCATAAAGAAATGCTATTATGTTAGAGATGATGATGATGATGGTATAGCAAATGATGAGTCTGATGATACTAGTGCAAATAAATGCTTGTTTATTGCTATCAAGGAAGAACCTATATCTACTAATCCTGCTAGCTGTGTGAAGGAATAAAAACCAGTGGTAGAGAGTGCTTTGTTTGTCTGCCAAGTTGAGAAAGATAAGGATGAATGGATTATTGACAGTGGATGTTCACATCACATGACTGGTGATAAAAGTAAGTTTGTAAGTTTGGAAAAGTATGATGGAGGACTGGATAGGTTTGGAGATGATGTAGATGGTAAGATTTATGGAAGAGGATCTATTTCTTTTGATGGAAAACACAATACAGGTGATGTTCTCTATGTGAAGGGTTTAAAGCATATTCTTTTAAGTGTTGGTTAGATGTGTGATAAAGGGTATGATCTAAGATTCAAGGATAATGGATGCAAGATCATGGAAAGCTCCGGAACAATGATTGCTACTGGTAAGAAGACTAGAGGTAATGTCTATCATTTGAGAGGAACTAATGCTTGTTGTTTGTTGGCTCAGTCAGATGAGAGTTGGTTGTAGCATAGAAGGATGTGTCATATCAATTTTGACAACTTGGTGAAGATAAGTGCGGTACAAGCTGTGAGAGATTTGCCTAAGCTTGCGAAGCCTACTAATATTATTTGCAAGGAATGTCAATTGGGAAAATAGACAAGGACAAGTTTCAAGAGTAAAGAATAAATTTCTGTTCGATTGCTTGAGCTAGTGCATACAGATTTGTGTAGTCCTACAAGAATAAGAAGTCTGCAAGGAGACAGGTACTTTATGTTGCTTATTGATGATTATTCTAGAATGACTTGGGTCACTTTTCTAAAGGATAAATTAGAAGCCCTAGACAAGTTCAAAGCTTTCAAGGCGATGGTTAAGAATGAGTTAGAATTGAGGATCAAATGCTTAAGATCTGATAGAGGAGGTGAGTTTACATCAAATGAATTCAATATTTTCTATGAAGAACATATGATAAAAAGATAGTTGTCTGGTCCTAGAACTCCCCAGTAGAACGGAGTTGTGGAAAGAAAGAACATGACAGTTCAAGACGTTGCTAGGTCAATGATGAAGGAGGCCAACCTACCGGAAGTGTATTGGAGAGAAGCTATACATACTGTTGTCTACATTCAAAACAGAGTTCAAGTCAAAGGCAATGGTACTAAAACTCCTTATGAATTATGGTATGGAAGAATTCATACAGTGAAATATTTCAAAGTTTTTGGAAGCAAATGTTATATTAGAAGAGAAGAAGAGTTAGGAAAGTTTGATACTAGGTGTGATGAAGGAATTTTCCTTGGATACTCTACTAAGAGTAAGGCCTACTAGTGCTACAATAAGAGATTGAGAAAGATCATTGAGAGTGCTAATGTGAAAGTTGATGAAGATAGGGAAAAATATCAAATCTGAGTGGCTATGAATTAGATGAACATGTTGCTACAGTAAATGAAGAAAAAGTTGAACATGAAGATAGTCAATTTGAAGAAGAAAAGGCTTCGAAAAGTGCTATTAAGACTCCCAGGTATGTAAGGATTAATCATTCTGAGGATCAGATTATTGGTGATAAAAGCAAAGGAGTATTGACAAGGAAAAGAGTTGCAGAAGAACAGGTGAACTACTGCTTACTTTCAAAGATTGAACCTAAAATTGTAAGTGAAGCCTACAAAGATGAAAATTGGGTAAAGGCTATGGAAGAAGAGTTGATGAAGATAGAGAAAAATTAAACTTGGGAATTGGTCACTAGACCTGCTGATAAGAATGTGATTGGAACCAAATGGGTTTTCAGAAACAAAATGAATGAAAATAGAGAAGTAGTAAGAAACAAAGAAAGACTGGTATGCAAAGGATATTCTCAGGTTGAAGGTATAGATATTAAGGAGACTTATGTTCCTGTGGCAAGGATTGAAGTAATAAGAATGTTCTTGGCATTTGCAGCACACAAAGATTTCAAAGTGTACCAGGTGGATGTGAAGTTTGCATTCTTGAATGGAGAGCCGGAAGAAGAGGTCTACATTGAACAACTAGAAGGATTTCAGTCATCAGACCAAGGTGACATGGTATGTAGATTGAAGAAATCCTTGTATGGACTAAAGGAAGCTCCTAGAGCATGGTATGCAAGGTTGGATAAGCATTTGTTGCAATTAGGGTTCAGTAAAGGTACTGTAGACACTAATCTCTACTTCAAAATCAATGATGATCAAATTCTGTTTGTTGTAGTCTTTGTTGATGATATTATCTTTGGAGGAAATGCAGGTATGTGTAAGAAATTTGTAGAGGAAATGCAAAAGGAGTTTGAGATGTCTATGTTTGGTGAAATGAATTTCTTTCTAGGACTGTAGATTACTCAATCAGAATAAGGAATTTTCATTTCTCAATCCAAGTATGTGAAAGAGTTGTTGAAGAAGTTTGGAATGGAGGATTCTAAGCTAATGTGTACCCCTATGGTAACTAGTTGCAAGTTGAGAAAGAATGATGAATCACCTAAGATTGATAAGAAAAAGTATAGGTCTATGATTGGAGGACTACTTTATCTAACCTATACCAGACTAGATGTAATGCATGTAGTTTGTCTTGTGGCAAGATTTCAAGAAGATCCTAGAGAATCACATGTGATGGAAGTTAAGAGGATAATGAGATATTTAAAAGGCACTTTAGACTATGGATTGTGGTATCCTAAAGATACTGATTTCACTCTTAGTTCTTATACAGATGCAGATTGGGCTGGAGATGTTGATGATAAAAAAAGTACAAGTGGAGGTGCTTTCTTCTTGGGTAGCAGATTGGTTTCATGGTCGAGCAAGAAGCAAGATTCAATTTCTTTGTCTACTGTAGAAACATAATATATTGCTGTAGCATGTTGTTGTACTCAAGTGCTCTGGATGAAGCAAACATTGAAGGATATAAGAGTTGTGTATGAAGAACCAATTTCAATCCATTGTGACAATACAAGTGCTATAAACATTTCAAAGAATCCAATGATGCACTCAAGAACAAAGCATATATCAATAAGGTATCACTTTCTAAGAGAAAAGGTAATAGAGAATGAAGTTAAGATGAAATATGTGTCTACAAAGGATCAGATTGTAGATATTTTCACAAAGCCTTTGCCTAAGGATACTTTTGAGTATCTCAGGGAGAAATTAGGGGTTATTACCCCTCCTTCTCTAAACTAAGATGCATAGGAAGTACATAAGTCTAGTGGTGTCCAAAGTCTCATTCTTTGATCTGGATTGATGTTTTGAAGGCTACCTCTTAGGAGGAGTAGGTGGATGTTACTGATATGAGTTCATGATTAAGAGCAGTAAGTTTTGTAGTGTTGCTGACAGGGGGAGTAGTGCAATGGTAGTAAGATCTAAGTTGAGCCTTGATAAATAAAGAGTGTGAGAAGGTTTGGCACCCTTTTCCATTGATGTCAAAGGGGGAGAGAAGTTCATGTGAAAAACTTAAGGAGAGAGATTCTGAGAAAGTTGCAACCAGAGAAAGCATAAAGTGAGGGGGAGCAAAGAAGCAAAGCAAGTTTGTCTTGATGGTTTTTCACATCATGTGTTGCCATCAATAACAAAGGGGGAGATTGTTGCAAGTATGAGCAATAAGTGTTGTCATAAATGTCAACACCTAAGGTCAGCATCTAAGGAAGTTATTTGGTTGAGTTTGAGCAAGTGTTTGAGAAGTTAGTGCAATTGTAGAACTATTCTATCTCTCATAACAGTGTAGTGTTTTGCTTCACATATCCTATAGGTTGAATATCTTTATCTATGGTTTGGAATTTATGTTAAGGGATGTTTGTAGTTTCTATGTTTCAAGTTTGAGCCTTCGGTGTGAAGATTTGAGTGAGTTTTGTTCACCAGAGTAAAAACTATTTTTTAAGTATTCAATGGTGACAAGGAGAATGTATTCTGCTCCGCATCTCTCCACATTTAAGTTTTATAGTCTATGGTTCTGATATTAAGTCTGGGATGATGTTATGTGACTTTAGTTGAAGTGGTTCGTGATTTGGTGTTCCGCAAGCGATCTTTCCTTTATGACAGTGGTTGACAGTAATGTTTAAGTGGTCTGGTTTGAAGAATCTTCTAGATAGAGTGTTTGGGGGTTGTGCGGAAGTTCTTGGTGATTGTAACATGCTTGTGGATGTCTCTAGATCATGTTCCTACTTTTTGATTGGTCCGCAAAATATAATTCAAATTGTGGATGAAGCGTGTTCCTAAAGGTCTTAGTGTTAACACCAGTTTTGGCTGACCTGGTTGTTTTCACTACTTGTGATTATGCTTTGGAGTTTGTGATAGCGTGTTGTTGTGTGGGAGATTGCATTTGAGTCCCAGCTAAGGCATGGTGTGGTCCACATTCATTCTTTTCCTTCTCAAATATGTTTAGGTCTAGACCTATTCTAATGTATGTATGTATGCCGACCTTGATGTACATTCCAAGGTTGATGAATTGTATAAATACATGTAATGAAGTCGTAAATAAGGCATGATGTTGTGATGATGCGAAGATAATGGTGTTTGTGTGAAGAAGGCAGAAAACAAGAAGAATCAGTGCGCTCCAATGGAACTGAACCTTGGCATGGTGTAGATGCTACTATCTCAGTTCACCAACTTCTGACAGTGAGCCCTTTTGGAAGTTAGCCTTTTCCTTTGGTAGTGAGCCCCTTCTTTTGCAGTGAGCATTCTAGGCAGTGAGCCCTTTGGCAGTGAGCCTTGTTGTAAATTTTGACATATTATTTATATTGTGAGTTAATCCTCACCATGGTTTTTCCCTCATTGGGTTTTCCACGTAAAAAATCTAGTGTCTCATGTGTTGAATTGTGTTTAAGTTTCTGATTGCATGCTTTCATGGTTAAATCATAATAACAGTGATTAAGTGGTCAATATGTTGATGTTTGAAAGAAGTTAAGTTTTGGTTACAACTGATTCACCCCCCTCTCAGTTGTCTTGTGCATTTCAACATCAGCAGTATAAATGGGAGGAGTATCTTCCATTGGTAGAGTTCGCATACAATAATTCATACCATGCATCTTTGGGAATGGCACTGTTCGAAGCTCTTTATGGACGTAGGTGTCGAACACCTATCAGTTGGGATAAGGTGGAGGACAAAATAGTGATTGGTCTTGATATGTTAAGGGAAATGGATGATCAGATGAGATTGATCAAAGAGAAATTGAAACAACCTTCAAATTGTCAAAAGAGCTATGCAGATAGAAATAGGATGCCTAGACAGTTCTCAGTTGGTGACAAAGTCTTCTTGAGGGTCAAACCTCAGAAGAGTTCAATTTCATTTGGTAAAGTGTCCAAACTTGCTCCTCGATTTGTAGGACTGTTCAATGTCTTAGAAGTGATCAATCTTGTAGCATATAGAGTTGCTCTATTGCCTACACTTTATAGAATCCATAATATTTTTCATGTGTCCTTGCTTAAGCTTTATCATCCTAACGCATCACATATTCTTGATTGGTGTGCTTTACAGGTTCAAGATCCAGGAGTGGTGTTGGTGGAGCCCACTTGAATTTTGGAGAGGCGCAACGTTAAGTTGCGTAGTAGGGATGTGGTCTAGTATAAGGTCCAATGGGACCAATATTCAAAGGAAAGTGCCACATGGGAGGATGTGGAGGAGATTGATAGATCTTTTCCTCATTTGAGGATATAGCATAGATTTCTTATTTATGCATGGATTATGATACTTTGAGTTACTGTTATTGTTTTATGATACTTTGAATAAATTGTTGGTAGTGGTAGATTGATACATTTTTTTTTGTTGTTTGTGTAATATGACATCGAGACGATGTCTCTTCCTAGTGGGGAAGGATATCACATCTCATTTTTATGGACTATATAATTATTCTAGGTTAGTTAACATTTACTATGGTTGTTTTACCTTGAGTGATTCCATGTGTGTGCAAGTAACTTTCATAATATTATAAATGCATGATTTTTAAAGTCAATTTAATAATTGAATATAATTGGTACGATTATGGATATACATTATGATTTTCTTCGGCTATGATTTTTGGGAAACTACCCTATTGATGTGGAGTTGAGTGTGACTGAATGCAAGTACTCGTCGAAGATGAGAACATGGTTGAGGTAGAGATGATCTAGCCACTTGGCAAGAACTATTTGGGATGGATAACCCTGATGCACTCACACACTCACATAGTCTCATATTGCATTTTGAATGGCTTTAATATGCATTATTGTATGGATAATAAATGTGATTGATGTTTTGCGAGTAGATAAATATGTGTTTGAGTTGCTTTACTAAGTCTTTTCGAATGCATGGTTTAGTCATAAATATTAATGTTCTTTTGATTATATTTAAAATGGTGTATTTTGTATTATTTAATAATAAATGATAATAAGCATTTTTATATTTTTATAAATATTATTATTTGAAAAACAATATCTTAATTACATTTAAAAATTATTATGTTAATTTTATAATAGATATATATTATTATTATTATTAAAATACTTTTTATTAATTTAAGTTAGTGTATTTTAGTAAAAATAGGTAAATTATATTAATATTATTATTATTATATTTAGAAGACTAAATAAAAGATTTAACAGAATAAATAGGATTATTTTATTCTATTTGTCAAAAAAGAATGGGAGCTTTGAAAAGCAAATCTCATGCAAACTTAAACAAACTTCATTTATCAAAACAACCCAAAAACCTAAAATATGGACTCCAAGATTAGCAGAGGGTTTTTAATAAAAGAAAGGATGGCAGAGAAATCCACACTCCCACATTTTTCAATAGCAGAAAGGAGAGGGCGTCATTGTTTTGGAGCGATAGAAAGTAGAAGAAGAGTAGCGACATGAGGGAAGAAAAGATCAACGGCAAAAGATAGAATCGACCCCTTTGGCAAGCAATCAAACTAGGTATTTTTCTTAGTTTTATTTGCAAAAACACATGGGAGGAATTTACTATTAATCACGTTTACATATTGGTTTGATTTAGATAAATTTTTGGTCTGTGTGGTGTCTTAATCGACCTGTGTGACTACCACTTAAGCTTTGGTTATATCCTGTCACCTGCATTCTTTTCCTCTGTATTATGCTTGGATCGGCCTCTTCTTTGTTTGATCATTGGCCTAAGTTTTCTTTGGCCTGTTTTCTTTCTTGGCGGCCTAATTTGGAGCGGCCTGGTTGTAGGTAACGGCTTGCAAAATGATTATCCTGAAAAGGTAGATTTCTGAACTTATAAAAATATCCTTTGGTCGCTGAAATTAATAGCTCATGCCTACTATTTTTGTCTCTCTATGTTTTGCTTGAGGATCAGCCTTTAAAAACCATGTTGGCCAGTATATTTTGATTGGCCTATTCTTCTTGCTGACCGTTGGCCTGCTAAGCTTTAGCTTGAAAAATAAATAATATTTCCTGTAGCTTGATAAAATAAGTTCTTTAGTAGGTTAAATTGTAATCTTTTACCTGCTATCAAACTTTAAATTTTGTAGTTATCTTTTTACTTGTTTTTATTGTTGTAACAGACTTCTCAGAAGTTCCTGTAGCCTGATTAATATTTCCTGTAGCTTTGTTTTATCACTGTCACAGCAGTTCTTTTGTCATTGTCGCCATATTATTAGTTCCTGTAGCAGACATACTTTGATTCCTATAGCTTGATATAAAATCATGTAGCCTAACTATTATACCCCTGTAGCTTCATGTAAAACTCTCTAAAACAGTTATAAATTTTTGCAGAACAGAGACAATTTGATTTTCTAATTATTACCTATGACTATTTGATACTGAAACCATTTATAAACTCTTATTAAGTCTTATTTCGAGTGATTGCTTGAATTATGAAACAGTATTGGATATGAAGTAAAATTATTAATTTCTACAATCTATTAAAACCATGGAAATACAAATTGAGTATATAATCATATTACAAAATCTCTATTTATATTACTTCTAAATGATTTATGATGTTCTTCTTTATTACCTGCTCGAAGAGTGTGTTTTTCTTGATTGATGCTTTGGAAAGGGATTAGAGGTGGTTATAGGTGATTATGGGTTATTCATTTATTCATTCATTTATTTATTTATTTTGAAAGAAAGTTGATTTTTAGCTATGAGTGTTCTGGGTTACTTTTGTGCTAGGATGTCGAATGTGGATTATCAGAGATGGCTTTTCCTCTTTTCGGGAATTGAACCTATAACTATGTTTCAAATGTTTAGATCTAAACGAACAATCATTGAAAAAGATGAATATTTTTCTAGCAAACTATATATATCCGCCACATCCTGTTGTGAGACAATCTGCATTTCATTATTTAGAACTGCACATTAGACATCAAGTTGCATGGGGTGTTCCCTCCTGCCAGTTGTTTCCAGGTAGCTAGACATTTCATGCAGGGCTGGGTTTCCTTCGTGTCATGAAGGGATCTGAGGAAGTGTAATTGCTTCATGGTTGGGTGGAAAAATGCTTGAGCCATGTTCCCGTCTCTCGGCTCGTAGGAGAACCATGTGGGTTCGTGGCGACTGGAGAGTTTGTTTGATTTATTATACTTGTACATAATTATTATATCTTGTAATTGGATGAATTATGGCATGAAAGCCAATGGACTCTGTATATTCTTTTATAGTGATATCACCTAGATTGAGCACATGATTTTGTAAGATTTAATGACTTTTATTGATTTATATTTATAAGATTTATCTTTTACTTGAGATGTTGTAATTAAGTGGATTATTTACTTCATGTAACTTTTGTGATGGTTTGAGTACTTTACAATGATGAACTTGTGTAAGCTCCTCCTTTGTCATCAATTGTTATCCCACTTAGACACATTAGTACTAATCTTTGTTTATATTAAATTCAAATGGAATGCACCATGATATTTAACTTTAAATTTTACCTCTAAGAAAAATTCGCCTTGCTCAGAGTCTTCTCTAGCCCCTGAAGCCTATACTCGCGTTCTAGTCTTTGATACCTCAACTTGAGTTCTAGACCCCACTGTCTCAGCTCATCAAGGTGATGTATGAGGGAAATCATAGCTCATGAAGGTGATGTATGAGGGAAATCATACACTAATGTGTTCAAGCGTGGGTCACTAGTCTCTCCTAGAGGACCTAAGCACAACTGATTGCACATAATGCAACAATGAGGCACACAAACATGTCTGGATGAGGAGGGTGCAAAAAACTCAACCGATCCACTAGGACCACCAATATCATGTGGTTGTGCTAGCTAAGAAGTCTATGCAATAAAATACTTGATCAAAAAGTGTATGGCAGATAGGCTCTGATGTGCTGCATCTGTTGGGTGTTGAATTAGAGATGGAGAAGGGATAGGAGGGGGAATAAATGGACCATGCACCTATCGTATTACCCCAGGTCTATCTTGAGGTATTCCTTTACCTACTCCTTGGAACTCTCTAAAGTCAAAATAGTTCACATGGTGACATAATATAAACTCCACATATAGTTTACGGAGGAAATATGAAGGTACATCAAGATTGTCGTTGGGTGCTTTATCAAAAACCATCCACCAATGATCCTAAAAATTATCGGTGATACCCTGATGTGTTCACCATTTGATTGAATACTTAGACCTAAGTACATCAACATGCAATCCAATTTTTGGGTTGACAAAATGTTGCACTAACATGGCTTTGGTAATGTCTAAATCTTTCACTTGGTCATAGGATAAGCCATTAGAATATTCTGCCCTCTTGGCTTCTCGCCATTGCCCAAATGATTCATGTTGGCCTATGAGGGTTCGAACTTGACTGAAAATCTCCTCTAAAGTGGATGTCATTAAATTCAATTGAGGATGACGGCGATAAATTTCTATAATTATATTTATTTCATTAATATTTTTCTTAATTTGTTTTTGAATTGTTGGAGGGTTCAGTGGGGGAGGATTTAGGTTTTGAACTTGCTCATCCATATTACCTATTTTAAATTTAAAACATACAAATTTAGAATCTAAAACACTTCTTATTAAACTATATACAATTTAAATTAAACATTTTGAACACAATCAAAATCACTAAATTATATTCAAATTTGAGTGGAAAACTAATGGTTACAATCAACAATTCAAAGCCCTAAATCATTCCAAACATGTCAATTTAATTTTTTTTTAAATCAGAATTTGACTCTTGATAAAAAATAAATAAACTTACCTCTAGATCCAGCTCTTGATTATAGGAGAATTTGGCCTTCCAAATAACTGATGTCCATTATCAGATCTCTGATATCTATTTCCCTCTATCATTTTTTGTCTCCCAAACCCGTGGGTCGTGTATAAGTGTTTGTTTTTGCAGTAAGAAGGAAAGGGAAATGGACATTTGTTTCCTTATAATGGATATATGTCAGCAACAAATATCCATTCCTAACAGATATTCATTTTGGTTTGGTATTACCAAACCAAAACAAACTTTTTGGCCAACCCTTTCAAAAAGTCAACTATCCCTTTCACAATTTTGGCTATGTAAAAACGTGTTTTTTTCCCTATTGCCATTGTTTGGCCCATGATGATCCTACACTCACCCAAGAATAGACTAGAAATATGTTGCTATATCATGAATGCAAATGAAAACTACTAAAAAATATTAACCTTTCCATTTTGGGGGAGAGATCTATGAAGATCCCCTCCATAAAAGAATTGAAGAGATAGGGAAGAAATCATTGGGACCTACAAGGAAGGTACCTTGGTAAAGGTAAATACATAACTAGATACTAGACACATAGAGATATGAAAACCATAAAATAGTCAATGGTCATGATGATAAGGGTTGTAAGGTAACCACTCAAGAACATGGCCAAGATAGGACAATGGTAAAAAGTGTTGATGATGATGATCAATAAAAAAGGAAAATGGTAAATGGTAAAATATTGGCTATGTGGTTGCCACTCTTGGCTATGTGTAGTTGCCACCCCAAATGTAACCAAAACAAGATGAAAAGGGAAAAAAGCTAAAAGTGATGATGTCATCAATGCTTATGTGGTAACCACTTGATTAGATAAGAAGCCAAGCCAAGTCCAAGGTAATAGGATAGGATAATAGTCATGGTCATAATCAATGCCAAGTAACTAGAAGTGAGAGTGAGTGGTAAAGAATATATTCCCCCTTAAGTTGATTAGTAAAAGAGTAATAATGATAAGATCCAATCAATTTAAGGAAAATGGCTAAGAGGAGAAAGGAAAATTTATCGAGTATTTGATGAGAGGATAAGAAGAATAATGGAGAAGGTGAAGGGGAACACCAAGGAAATGTCCCCAAGATGATGATAGGAGAAAAGAGTCAGTAGGTAGACAATTGGGTCATGCCCCCAAGTGATTACACTAGTGAAGTTAGTGGTGATGGAAAAGAAGGGACATTGAAGTCATGCCCCAATAGAGAATGAGGATCATAAAGGAGATGGTTAAATGATGGGGAGAGAGGGTACAACAAGGTCATTCCCCTTAGGTGAGAAATAACTATCATGATAAGGATTGAGAGCAAAGATAGAATACTAGAAAGAGGGATACATTGAGGTAATGTCCCCATGAGAAGATCACCAGGGGAGAAAGTGGACAATGTTCCTAAGTGAACATCATCAATGAATAGAAGAAACAATGAGAAGTATTGAATAGATAAGGAAGAAGAAAAGACACATAGATAAGGCATATAAAATAAGAAGAAGAAGAAGCAAGGGGAATTTGGAATAGAAGATTGAGATAAGTCCAAGAGAAGATGATAATAGTAGTAAGTGAAATTCCCCCAAGGGGAGAAAGAAAGCACATGTCCCCAAAGGAAGAGAAGAAAGGGAAATATCGCATAAGTAGTGAGAGACAAAAAAAGGTAATCATAAGTAAGAAGAAAAGGAAAATTAAATAACATAAATAAATTGAAAGAAATCAAGATGTGTGATTGACACCACACACACCCATGTGGATGAAGTTAGTCATAATAGTATATAATAGTGACTAAAGTATAAATCATCATTCTCTATTATCATAGTGGGTGGCATATTATCAAGAAATAAAAGTGAGACAAGGCAAATACAAGAAATATTAACAAGGAAAAGGTGGAACAATCAATAAAAAAGGAACAAGATGCATAAGTAGGAAAGGAAAATGGGTTTAGGAATGAGTAAGTAAGAATTGAAGTAATCATAACACATGGAAAGAAAACAAGTGAGAAAAATGAGGCAATAATATATGAGAAGAGACATAGAAAGAGATCAAGATAAGGCAAGGAAGCAACAATGAAGAAAAAATAAGAGTGAGGGTAAAATAAGTGTAAAAGGAAATAATAGAAAAAAGGTCAAGAAAAGAAGGAAAGACTCTCATGTACAAACAAGGATCACAAAGTGTGTTGGTGAGTAAATTGGTATCTACCAATTTCCAACAATTATTTTTGGTGACTCTTCTAGGAAGCTAACTTTCCATATTGGTTTTATACATTAGATTTAAAAGAAAATCCACATGAACATATGACAATCTAGTGGCACATACAACTAGTTCTCTAGCCAAATCTCAACTGGTTAGAAGCAGAGAAAGATGATTTAATTTCAAGCTTCTAAGAACTTATGTGGAAAAATCATTATAGTAATGTGGAATATCAAAGAGTTGCAATTGCTTTAGATGATGAAGAAGACATTGTAGATGAAGAACGAAGGGTTTCTAACTAACACATTCAAAGAGATTAACCCATACAAATTGAGATATTTTGGTAATTCCTCCTCCCATGCAACCAATGCCTAGGCAATAATTTTGTTTAAATTTGGTTGAGAAGATATTTACACGCGGGGACAAGAAAAAGGGTATTGGAAATCCATTTTTTGAATTGCAACGAGCTTCAAAGTTTAATTTGGACCCTCAAAGTGTAAAAATAATTTAGATATCTCCTAGCTTACCTTTGTGTTTGTAAAAGAAAAATAAAAGTATTAAAGGACATGTTGCAGTTTCAAACTTAAGCCAGGATTTAATATTATTAGCGACCATTTTACCTATAGTAATAAATATTGAAATGATGGCTATTGCTCCAATCCCACGGGGTGTTGCTATAAGGCCACTAGCTCCAGGAGATCAATTTCATGAACTGCCTAGAGGATCCTAGTGTTGGAATAGGTGTATTGTACACCTTGCATAACATTGGCATTATTTTATTATGTAAAATAAATATTTATTTGTGGTGCATCATGTGATGTGTTTATCCACATTGGATATTTATTTAGATGCCACTTGTAATTGTTGTATGTAACATTAGGTCAATTACTTTATTTGTAATTATTTGATTAATTGGAAAAACTTAGTACCAATAATCAAATGTGGGGTCATGGTTTTGTAGACACATGGTATTGGGGGAAATGGTATTATAATACCACATGTATTTGTGTGAGCTTATGTCTATAAAAGCCAACATAAGGGTAGTTGTAGAGGTTGGATGAAGAGTTATCCATTTTAGCTTGTTGGCTGGGTTTGTAGCTTCTCTTGCAGGTTGGGTGTGTGAGGGTTTGAAGCATGGCATGGGATGTGTGGTTACATGCTTGTTTACATAGATTGTAGGTAGAGAGAGCTTGATATTTCAGAGGTTATCTTTGCATATGTATTGTTGTTTATTGTTGAATAATACATGAGAGATGCATGCTTTTGGAGGTTGGGTTTTTCCCTCTATGAGAGTTTTCCCAGGGTATATCTTATGTCACCATTGATGATATGATTGTCTATTTCTTTTACATGTGGATTTTTGGTTTGTTGCATATTAAATCTCTTATTGGGTTATGAGGAATTTGTCTCTATGGTTGTATATTTCTAACATTTGGTATCAGAGCTTGGTTGCCATGATTTGGGAGGAAATCCTTGTTTGATAACCCTAGCTGTGAGTGGATTTTTTTGTGTATAGTGGTATTCATGGCTTTGCATGGAAGAAATGAAAGCATTTTCATGGTTACAAGGTTGTTTGCGGAATTAGGTTGTTGCAGATCTAGGGTTTCATGGACATTTGGCATGTGGGTTTTTGATTTGACCTCTTTGAATGGAGGGTTTTGGAGGTCAGCTTTTGCAGGAAGCCTCCTGGGCAAAAAATAAACCCTGCCATTGGATTTAAGAGGTGTCGCAAGTGAAGAAAAACATATCATTTACCTATATTCAGAGACAGGAAAATTTTCACCATTTTGTGTTTCCCTAGGGGAATCTTGATGGAATCTGTACAGTACACATGTCATCATCAGAAAATCCGCAGTCACAGGGTACAGGTGTCATCACGGTACGAAATCTGCAATTTTTTATTTGTGAAAAAAAAATTGCTGTATAGTTCTGCAAATGTTTTCGTTTTCAAAAAAGACAAAAAAAAATTAAAGGGACTGACCCTGGTACGAGGTCCACAGACCCCCATACCAGGGGGTCCCCTAGCCGACAGGCCTTGGTCGGGCGGCAAGGGTGTCAGCCCCTGTCGGCCCCCAACAGGGCCTGGCTGACAGTCTGGGGTTGGCGGGCTCAAAGCCCCCATCCCAGTGTCAGTCCAGGAGCCCTGGCTACCTTGGCAGGGTGGACAGCAGCCCGCCAGAGGATAGGGGGTGGGGCCCGCAGTGCCCCCCCCAAATATTTCTTTATTAAAAATTAAAATTTAAAACATTTTCAAACAATGCAAATAAAACTGGATTTCAAACAAACTTCAAGTCCGCCACCATTGCTCCGCCAAGAAACCACCAGGGCGTCGCCAGTGGGCCACTGGCCAGCCACCGTAGAGCCACCTACTGGCCACCAAGGCCTGAGTATATAGCCTAACTAGGCAAATTCTTTCTAGGGGGCATAACTTTCGCCTAGCAGGTCAGATTTTCGACTTCTTATAGTCGACGGAAATCTCTTTCCGTGTACTATGTTGTGGTGACAGAGTTTTCCTAATTTTGCCAATTTGACCAATTTTTGCTAGTTGGAAGTCAGATGTTGCTTTTGAGCTTTGACCGAGCATAACAGGTGCATATGGAGTCAAATTTTAGACTTCTTATAGGCATTGGAAAAGTATTTCTGAGCACTACGTAGTGGAGTAGGTTTGGAGGTTTGTTTAGATTATATCAGTTTGAGCTCGTTTTGGTCCCTTTAACTTTTGGTGATTTTGTGAGTTGATGGCAAATTAAATCTAGGATGATTTGGTGTTTGAGTCATTGCAGATTACATGTTTATCTCTGATTATCCTTGGTTGACAACATTATACATGTATTATTGAGTTTGCATGTTGCATTGTGAGATCTATAGGTTGTGCAGTGTTGTAGGTTGTCTATGCTTACATGTTGCATTTATGACTTGGATGTGGGTTGTCTATGCCCATAGATGTTTCAGTGTTGATGCAGATTCTAATTTGTGGCTTGGGTTAGTCACATGTTGCATTGGTTTGCTTGTCATTATGAGATATAGAGGGAGATGGTATTACCTGATACAGTCATGAAATGGGACCTATGTTTGTTGACTACATGATACAGTTGTATGAGACTTGATGGGAGTTCCATGCAGGTACATTGGGTGGTGATCATGGTGTCATGGATGTTCCTTGTTTGGTTGCGACTTTGGCATGACATGATTGTTTTGCAGGTGCATTGGGTGTTGATTAGGTGTCATGGATGTTCCTTGTTTGGTTGGGACTTTGTCATGACATGATTATTTTACAGGTGCATTTTTGGTGGTGGTTGGATTGATGTTTGGTTTACAAGTTTTGTTCATCTTCTTGGTTTTGGAGAGTATGGTTTACTCGACCTTTTGGGAGCTGTGTCATTTACAGTGCATCCTTTGATTGTGTTGAGGCCATGGATAATCTTCATGTAGGAGATGGTTATCACAATGTCATGGATAGCTTGGTTATAGGTTTCAATGGGAGCTTTTGATAGTGATGGATTTGATGGTTTGATGTTTATGATGTTGCCATGTATAGCTAGATACCGCACTTCAGTGGGAGCTTTGGCAGGATATGCTCATCTTCATGTGATTTGGAGATGTTGACATCTTGATACCATGGAGGACTCTTGGAGTCTTTGGTTGAGGTGTTGTTATGGTTTGTCAGCTTTGACAGGTGATCCTTGTTTACAGGATGGTTGGTATTGTGTCTTGGTTTACTCTTGATCATGTGTTAGAGTGTTGACATGATACAGGTTCTCTTGAAACAGGATGTATGCATTAGTGCATGTGATCTTCCTTTGAGGAGATGATTAGATCATGATGTCATGATATGCTCCTAGGTTATGCAGACGTGCAATGGGAGCTTTAATTATTATCTTGATGGTTCTCTTGGTATTGGGTACATTGATCGTGTGCTTGGGAGCTTCATGATGGTGTGGTTTTGTATTTGGAGTTTAGCATGGACTAATCATGGAGGTACTCATGGATACTTGGAGACTTAGGTGAGGCTTGAGTTCTCTTGGATTAGAGACATGTGTTGATATGGTTACTCTTTGATGAGGATTTCAATAGCAAGACCGAGGAGCCTACACCTTAGTTGGACATGAGTCCAACATGGACATGTTGAGGAGATTGTTCTTGGAGAGAGTCTTCAAGACTTGGTGCAGCTTGGAGGAGAAATATCATCCCCACTCTTGGTCCACTTGGCGGTGAATGATTTGATAGGTATGCCCACCTAATTTTCAAATGCATTCTTTATTTGTATCTTATCTTCTAATATGTGAGTCTTGAGCTATGGATTATGGTTGTGAGGGCTTGATTGAGGAGCAGATGCATGGTTATGATTAGTTATCTCATTATGTTTGATCCTGAGTTGTTATGAGATCATTATATGTAATGGAGATGGTTAGTGGCTTTGCGCTTATTTCTGCTGGGATGGTTGTGAGTTTGATCTACCTTTCAATTTGAGAGGCTTGCACCTTGTTGTTGAATGTTGTGGATGCTTCTTGCTTTTGGGTTGTAAAGGAGATCATACTTTTCATAGCTATAGCACATTAGTGTGGATAGAAGGACATAGTTATATTTGCAGGTTATCTCTTAATTGGTCTTATTCTTCTTTCCAGATTTTGTGTTCACATGACATTGGAGTTGAGATGTGTATGGATCTTTTGAGTCTCTTTGAATTCTTTCTCTTATGATGTGGAGGATTTGGGACAGATATGGACTTGAGGAGAGCTATGTTGCAGTTCTTTAGTTTGCTGATTTTGCATATCTTTGTGTGTGTTCTTTGACACTATGTGATAGAGGATTTAGCCACATCTTCTATGTGAGTTCTATTAGTGGATCTTTGGATGCCTTGATCTATTTTCAGATTTGACATTTGCTCATGCAGTGGGATTTTCAGGATGTATATGATTCCTTTGTTGGATGTTCTCATTATGCTACTGTATGGAGGGTCTTGAGGTTTGTTATCACATGCTTTGTGTTATTACCTTGGAGGACTTCTTTATGCAGAATTGAGTATATGCAGGGACTTGTTATCATTGTGATTTGAGTTGGATATGTTGTTGGCATAAGGTCTACTTGTTATGATTTGTATACCTTGGTTTGGAGGTATGGTTAGTTGATGCATTAGCAACTAGTTGTGGTTTCTATTTCAGCTATGATGATTGATTCTTGTCAGCTACTCAAGCCTATTTGTTACCATTGGATTTGGTGCTTGTGTTTGGATATCAGTTGAGGAAGGTTTCTTGCTTCTATGTGATAATTTAGTGTGGCATCTCTTTGGAGGATCTTATTCTTCATGAGGCTAGATGGAGGATGGGGAGGTTCTTGTTTGAGATGGTGGACACCTTGATTATTGTTGCACATATCTTGGAGCACATGGATGGTTATATGGTAGAGGTTGGGCACATATGATGGTTTCCCTTGATGTTTTGAGTTTACATGTTGATCCCTTATGCAATGTATACAACAAGTGGGAGAATGTTAGAGTAGGTGTGTTGTACACTTTGCATAACATTGGCATTATTTTATTATGTAAAATAAATATTTATTTATGGTGCATCATGTGATGTGTTTATCCACATTGGATATTTATTTGGATGCCACTTGTAATTGTTGTATGTAACATTGGGTTAATTACTTTATTTATAATTATTTGATTAATTGGGAAAACTTAGTACCAATATTCAAATTTGGGGTCAATGGTTTTGTAGACACATGGTATTGGGGAAAATGGTATTATAATACCACATGTATTTGTGTGAGCTTATGTCTATAAAAGCAAACACAAGGGTAGTTGTAGAGGTTGGATGAAGAGTTATCCATTTTGGCTTGTTGGTTGGGTTTGTAGCTTCTCTTGCAGGTTGGGTGTGTGAGGGTTTGATGCATGGCATGGGATGTGTGGTTACATGCTTGTTCACATAGATTGCAGGTAGAGAGAGCTTGATGTTTCTGAGGTTATATCTGCATATGTATTGTTGTTTATTGCTGAATAATACATGAGAGATGCATGCTTTTGGAGGTTGGGTTTTTTCCCTCTATGAGGGTTTTCCCAAGGTATATCTTGTGTCATCATTGATGGTATGATTGTCTATTTCTTTTGCATGTGGATTTCTGGTTTGCTACATATTAAATCTCTTATTGGGTTATGAGGAATTTATCTGTATGGTTGTATATTTCCAACACCTAGAAGAAATTTTTGAAGTTTAGTGAAGATGGAAAAATCAGCCCAAAAGATCATCTTTCAAAGTTTATAGCTACATGCTAAATTTTAGGGGTTTAACTTTAAGATGTTATTCACTTATTTATGGAGACTCTCACTAAAGGTGTGATTTAATGGTTGTATTGTTTATCTACTAGTCCAATAGCCCACTTGGATAAGATGAAAAGGAAATTTGAATAAACATTTAAAATTACAGAAGACAAACATGAATTATTAGCCAAGTTAATGTAAATAAAGAAATAAGTTGACAAGTTGATAAATAAATTCATTTCTAAATTTAACTAGGTGGTCAATAAAATAGCTTTGACTAAAATGCCTATGGTGGATAATTAGAAATGTTTCTTGATTAATGCCTTACCACTTAACCTTGGTTTCTTGCAAGGAGCTCATGTTGCTACTTCACAAGATGCTCAAATGCTAGCTATTGAAATAGTAGATGATTTAATAACCATTGGGAAGTGGAAGAAAGAGCCAAACAAACCAAAGACATAGGTGCCTACTTCAACTTCAACTAATCCTTTTTACAAAAAAATGGCAAATGAAATGTTGACACTTAAAAAGCAAGCACCACAAGTGAATAATAGTCTATCATTGTATCACGATGTTTTGAGAAGAAATTTTATACCTTATAATAACAAAGTGAATAAGTTAACTCCACCAAATTAGTATTTGGCCATTGTGGCACCATATGCAACTGGTTGCCGCAACAACTAAGCTCATGACTTCCACTTAACAAATGACCATGCAACTGGTTGCCACAAAAAAAATGGAGAGCGAGAACGGGAGAGCGGGAGTTGGTTTGAACAGCGCAGAGGAGGATGGAGAGGGAGAGGCTGATGAGGATGGGAAAGCGGATGTATGGCGATGCTCTGTGCATTTGATCCCTTCTTTGGGCCTATGTGGATGCAGAGATGTCATCTACATTTATTCTTGCTTTGATGCGGTTGAAGAGGGAACCATTGTCGAGGTCGTGGCCACTTTGTGGTGTTTTCAAGAGTGTTCTCCATCTAGGACTTAGTGCTTTTGGTTCCATTTTAGGGAAGATTTCTTAGGGATGGAGGCTGGTTGGTTTGATGGTTCTTCAAAGATGAGCAGGAGCAAGAATTTTTCCTGCGCAGAGGAAGATGGTGTGGTCGATGTGGATGTGGACGAAGATGCGGGGGTCTGGTCTGTGGAGGCCTTGCACTCAGTGCTATTAATCCCTTCCTCCTTTTGGTGCCTCTGTGGATGCAACTGCATCCTCTCTATTAGGACGTGTTTCTTGGTGTCAGTTGTAGCTGGTGTGGCATTTACCATTGGTGGAATGCATATCAAAGATGGTGTCAAGGTTTTAGGGCTGGGGTTTCTAGCTGGTCCCCAGTGCCTTCATCTCCAAGTTCTAAATCTGGGTGGGATATTTTAGATCCCTATTTCTCTTGGTTTTGGTGTCTTAAGTATTTGGGCCAATAGAATATGGAAGCCCTTTGTTATTACTTTGTGTGCCGAGAAGCAAAGAGGAGCAGCTGGATATGGGTTTATTGGGTGCCTGTCCAACCCTAATGAGTGCTGGTTGATTAGATCTCTTGAGAAGGAGATGTAGTTGAAGGTATTGCATGATGAGAAAGTGTTTGTCCCTTCTCTCACTGGTGCTGATGTTTAGACTAGCGATGGTGGTGGAGTTTTTGGGTTGGGGTTTGCTCCCTAAAGCCAAAAAATCAAAGATTTGGACATGGTAAGTGCAAGCCTTATTGTGTTGTTTTTAGATAATGGACCTGAAGAAAATGGGAGCCCAGTTATTATATTCTACGGGTGGAGCATGGCTTCTTCTAAAGGCAAATATTCATCCAACCCTACCGAGGGTTTGTTGAATATGTTTTTTCTGTTCCCAGAGAATACTGTTAAGCTCTCTGGGTTTATTTTCTTTGTTCTAAATTTGGCCGCTTCATATTCTTGGAATGGGGCTTCCGTGCCTGAGGGTTTCAAACCCTGGAAAGTGCGAATCTTGGGGTCTCTTGTCAAGACCATAAGAATGTTTTTATATAGATAGGGTCTTGTTTGTAGGTGGGGTTAGTGGGTTTTCTCATTAACCGGTGTTTCCTGGTGCAGCGTTGCTATTGTTTCTCTGTGGTCAGCTTCTGGGTTGCTGATGTTTGGCTGTGTGTTGTTGTTGATTCATTGTTGGTGTTTCTTTTGTTGTCGTTGGTAGACATCGTTTGGTTGTAAAGGGTTTCAGGTCCCTTCAAAACCTGTTTGACCCCTAATCAAAAATAAATGACCATGATGGTGCTACTTGCTCAAAGATGAATCACTATATGCAAATGTGTCTAGTGTCAGAGGTTGTCAAAGAAATAGGTCCTTCCAGATTAGAAAATCCAGAATTTATTGTTGACTCTACTATTAATTATTAGAATATGAATTTGACAATGCCAAATATATCATTAAAGATATGAGCAACCAATGTTTTGTAGTATTCATGAGATCCTAATGTCAAAATATGGAGAAAGGGAAAAGTAAAGAAGCTAAGAAACATCCAAGCTTTGAGAAGAAGGAAATTAAAGCTATGAAAGAAATGGAAAATTTGCCAAAATACATCTTGACCAAGAAAGTATCTTCTTCTTCTCAACTATCCTCATCTACTTTCCAAAGTGTTAATAAGAATAGTCAAAATGTATCACATGATAATTTAGATGTTAATATTGTATCTTCTTCTAGTTCTTTTTATATAATAGAACATTTGAATAAAACCAATATTCAAATCTCACAAACTAAATATCTAAACTCAAACCCCGATCTACTTGATAATTTAGTTCCTTACATTAAAGGTGAAACTTCCAACCATCTCGTGTCAAACCCTAAGCCAATGGATAAGTTAGTTCTACACATTAAAGGTGAAACTTCCAACCAACTTGTAAGTGGCACAAGTTTGCATTATACTTGTAATGACAACTCCCTCTATACATCAACTAATAATGTCACAACTCATACTATTTCTAAAGACAAGATTGACCCAATTTATGTATCTTTGTTTATTGTTGGTGTAGACATCCAAAATTGACCATGTCCTTATGACACTTCTATATCATCTAGTCATCCACCTTCCTTAGACCACCTTATGTCACCTTGTGACCTATTTATCCTATTTCCCAAATTAATTAAATAAATTATATTTATTTAATTAATGTAAATGTATATTCCCCATCACCTAGTTTTTTTGTTAACTTAGAGGTGTCCGGATCTCGAGCACCTACAGGTAGTAGTATGACAAGGTGAAACCGACTAATCCTCTGGGCCACACCACGGATGACCCCTCGTTCGGCGTGACTTTTAAATCGCGGGTCAAAGCCACGTCGATTGTTTATGTCTTTCAATGGCTCAACCAACTGGTCTACACCTGGGGGGCACCATCACCTAGATTAATTAAATAAATTATATTTATTTAATTAATTGAATCCTTTTCTCCAACACCCAAATTAATTAAATAAATTACATTTATTTAATTAATTAATCCATGACTATCCCTTAATTAATAAATTTTACTTATTTAATTAATTTTATCCTCCCACATCATCTTTCTCCAATAATTAATTAAATAATGAAATTATTTAATTAATTATTTTCTATTTGTCCTCATCCTCATCTCCTTGTATCAAATAATAAATGAGTGTCCCAAAAGTCAAACAAGTTCTCATCTCAACCACTCATCTCATACTACATCTCTCAGTCCTATCCATTTACCTAAGGATGTCCTAGAAGCCCTAATCCTCCACCTCTTAATCTCCACCATTTATTTTATCTTGCACCTCTTAATCTTAGCCATCTATTTCCACCTCTTAATCTCAACCATCCATTGCACCTCTTAATCTTAGCCCTTCATCCTATTATCCAGCTATCTATAAATCAAGCATCAACCAAGCCATTATGATCGACCATTACTATGCAAAGTTATGCTATCAAATTGAGCAACCAATATATCAAAGAGATCTATCAAATATCATTGAAAGATTAACATTTTCATTACAATAAGGGATATTAGGGTAATATTGTTATTTGTTTCTATTTGATTACTTTAGCTCTTGAGCTATGTTGAAGATGGAATAGGTTCTTTGATGCATATTGTTCCTTTATTTGAATTCCATATTTTTGCATGCATAGTTGGTTTTAGGTTGAATAATTGTATCTAAAATTTTGGAGCATCTGATAATGTGATGATAACACAATTTGCATGTGCACTAGGACTTACATGCACTAAAACTTTAAGTAAATGCTCTTCTATGGAGTCCAAACAAGTTCCTTTAGTGGGTTAGATTAAATATTTTCAAGTAGCCCTCACTACCCATCCATAGAAGAGAATGAAGCTGACCATTTTAATGCTAGGTATTCCAACTAGCTATGGGGTGCTTTTAAGAAGAATCTTTTGTAAGGACCTAGGTGTAGAAATCTAGTTAGATTGGTCCCTTGCTATCATTCTTTCCAAGTGAAAGAAAGTCTTATTGAATATAGAAATCAAAGCTAAATATATTGTACAAAAATTTGATGATCTGTGTGCTAAAATCTTGTATGAAGAGATAGGACATACATGTTGATGTTTGAAAAGGAGGTCATTATACTTGATATTTTTGAAGAAGATTATTGTATTGGATTATGGACTTTGGAGTTTTGATGGCAAATACTCTTCATCTAGTTTGGTTGCTATAATTGTATTGATTTCCTTGGGAGGTAAGAAATTTTCTTTAGCATTTAAGTTAGAATTTGAGAATACTGACAATACAATGGAATATGAAGTTTTTTTCCTTAGCTTAAAGATGGATCAAGAAATGGGTATCAAGGATTTGAAGGTAGTAGGGGATGCAAAATTAATTGTTAAAAAAATTAGAAAGTAGTTCCAAGTAAAAAATTGATATACTAAAGCATTACAAGAGCAAGGTATGGGACTACATTAAGGATTTTATGCATTCTTGATTGAAGTTGTTCCTAGGGAAAAGAATACCAAAACTAATTGTTTGGTAGTATTTGCCTTGTTTCTCATCCCTCATCTAGACTTTAAAAGAGATCATTACACCATAATATTGGTTTATAGACCCAATGTCCCAAATAATTCTCAATATTGGTAGGTTTTTAACAATGATCAACATATCATCTCCTTCTTAGAAAAATGGAGAACTTCATGAACTTGCATTTTGAAGGGAGTGATTTATCTTATAAATAATTGGTTTCATATTTGAAGGAAGATATTTTTAATAAAGATAAGCGGTGAAAACTAGGGTGTCGATCGCATTACAAAATAGCTTAGCGGGCACACAACAGAGGCATAGAAAGCCAGACCAAAGACACTAGACCAACAATAACAGCAGATCGATAGTAGACAGACAAAACACCAACAACCAAAAAACAACATAGAACAAAATACACAAGACTAGTTAAACAATCGACCCCAGTCTTCCTTCGAGAAGTGGTACATTTCATCGTAGTCTTTCAGCTTCTTCTTTTTTCTTTTTTTTTTAAAAGATAATGCGCCTGGTAAACTTTTTAACGTGACCGGCGACGCTGGTGCGACACGCCCCCCGGCTCCACGCGAATGCTTTTGCCCGGAGCAATGAACCGGTGAGGCCACAACTGGGGGACCTCATCCCCTAGGAAGAACACTTCAAACCCGCGAGCTCATTGGCCCAGCGAAGGCGTAAAGCCTTGCGAGCTCATTGGCCCAGCGGGGGTTTGAACTCTGGTGGCCGCCACTACATCCTGAGCGACTTAACCACCGAACCATGCCATCATCGGCAAAGATAATGCGCCTGGTAAACTTTTTAACGTGACCGGCGACGCTGGTGCGACACGCCCTCTGGCTCCACGCGAATGCTTTTGCCCGGAGCAATGAACCGGTGAGGCCACAACTGGGGGACCTCATCCCCTAGGAAGAACACTTCAAACCCGCGAGCTCATTGGCCCAGCGAAGGCGTAAAGCCTTGCGAGCTCGTTGGCCCAGCGGGGGTTTGAACTCTGGTGGCCGCCACTACATCCTGAGCGACTTAACCACCGAACCATGCCATCATCGGCTCTTTCAGCTTCTTCTTACCAATGTTGTTCTTGTTCATTTCTAGGTCTTGCAAAATGGCTAGGGTGGTGGTCGAGTGATGCATCACTTTAGAAGTAAAATGAGTTAGAATTTTGAAATTTTTCTCCAACTCAATAATTCTAGCGTTCATAGTCTCAATCGCAGATGCTTCCTTGGAATTAGTTTCCTCATCCTTGTTGACTGGGGTATCCACCATTTGCTTAGTCGACGTCTCTGTCTTTGATCTATGCAAGTTCATCTCCAGGAAAAGGCTAGGGTCTTCCACATTCATAGCACCACCAATATCCGAACTAGTGGTCTCCTCCTCCTTATCAACATTTTCCTAGTTGTCCATGGTTTCTGCCTTCTTATCTGACTCACTAGAGGCCGCTAACTCCTTGAGGGAGGGAGTGGGATTCACAACAAGCCTACTGGACCTCTGGGTAGTAGGCTTTCTCATCTTCCCCTGAGGAGTAATTTCTCATCTTACCCTCATCCTCGGTCTCATCACTATCTTCATCATCACCCACCGAAACAACAACCTCCTTACCTTGCTCCGGATTAGGTCCCTCCTGAAAGGAAGCTAGGTGTGCAGAAATTGCTTCCTAAACTAATCTAATGAGGGGAGAGATATGGAAATTCTTTACAACCTTTACAATTGCAGCAATATGAAACATATATAAGAGATATTACAGCATCAAACACAAAACAAGGATGTAGACAGAGAGAAGTAGACACAAGATATACGTGGGGAAAACCTTTTCAGGTGAAAAACCCCACACTCTAAAACCTGCACAATGTATTATCTGAAAAAGTTACAGTTTACAATACACTTTCAATGCAAGTTCTTCCAAGAGTCTTCAAATGTTGATTTTGGAGTTATTCCGGCAGCATAACAGTACCAGTAAAAACACTATGCAACTACAACTCTAAACTATGCAATATATAGGGATTACAAGGCAAATATTGAGAGCATCTTGGGATAGGCATCCACCTTGGCCACATGGCCATTATCTTGCATCAAAGGACACTTGTCCTTGCTGTACATACATCCCTTACATCTGTCATACATGGCAGATTTGACTTTCCCAACATAGGAGTGCTCCATGCTAAAAATAGACTATGACAGATGCTCTTACGCATCTTACAGTTGTCATAGATTTTCCCAAGATAACAATCTTTAATGTTGTAAGAGATTCCATCATACAATGTTAAATATAGCATATTAATCCTACATCATGTCATAGCCCAACATGGGCACCCAAAGATGCCTTTCCCTCATGCAAAGATCCTCACCGACACTTGTCATCACTTGTCATAGGAATCTCCAAACTTAGCTCTTACGCGTCATAGATTATGTCATATGGAATATTGTCTTCCACACACCACAAGATGCTGACACATGGCATATTAATGCCACATCATACGGGATGCCCAAATCCATGTAGGTTTGACTTGACCATCCAAGTCACATTCCAAGTAAGATTACATGTCATCGTGCCACCTCAACTAAGTGACCAAACTGAATGTGCAAGTAATTACAACATTAGGCAATAAATTAGTATACAAATAAATAAATAATGCTAGGAATTTGCAAAGGTTGAGACACCTTAATTTCCAACATTCTCCCACTTGTCGAACACCTTGCAAGAGCCAAAAGAAATGACAAGATTTAACTACTAAGGGCCAAGAGGCCCATAGACTCCGAACACCATCTTAACTTTTCTGTGCCCACTGGTTTCGTCAATGCATCTGCAACATTCTTCAAAGTGTCTACTTTCTCCAATATCACCGTCCCATCCTCTACCATGTCTCGCACAAAATGAAATTGAACATCAATATGCTTTGTTCTAGCATGGAAAGTCAAATTCTTTGCTAAGAAAATCGCACTCTGACTGTCACAACAAATAGTAATCTGTCCTGCATCAACACCAATATTTGAACACAACCTCTTAAGCCAAATGGCTTCCTTACAAGTATGAGTTGCTGCCATATACTCAGCTTCTGTTGTGGACAAAGGAACCACAGGTTGTCGTTTACTCATCCAACTAATTGCACCACCAAACATAGTGAACACATAAGCACTGGCGGATCTCCTAATGTCAATGTCACCTGCCCAATCAGAATCCACAAATCCACTAATACATACAGAATGCGGAGGTCCTGTAGGATGACCATGATAACATAGGGAATACTCAGAAGTACCTCACAAATATTTGAACACTCGCTTTACTGCATCCCAGTGTATCCGTCCAGGATTAGCCCTAAACTGACTAAGGACTCCCACTACTTGGGCAATGTCTGGTCTTGTACAGACCATAACATACATCAAATTGCCAACAACACTAACATAAGGTACTCTGCTCATATCCTTCATCTCAGGAGACTTTGGACAATCATTCACAGATAACTTTCTCCCCAATGAAACAAGAACACTCAATGGTCTGCAATCTGCCATGCTGAATCTATCCAACACGATCTTCACATACTTACTCTAGCTTAAGCAAAGTTTATGTTTGCTCTGTCTCTTCTGATCTCCATTCCCAGAATGTAACTGGTTGCCCCTAAGTTTTTCATCTCAAACTATGCTGACAACTGAGACTTCAAATCAGAAATCATATTCTTACCATTCCCAATCAGCAACATATCATCAACATATAGTGTAATAATGAGAATACGACCATTTTCAAACTTATAATACACACAATGATCTAATTTCAATCTCAGATATCTAATTGACAACACAAAGGCATCCAATTTCATGTACCACATCCTAGGAGATTACTTCAAACCATATAAAGACTTCTTTAACTTGCAAACCAAAATTTCTTTACCTCTTTCTATGTAATGCTCTAGCTGTGACATATAAATCTCTTCCTCCAAGTCACCATTTGTTCCACTTCTAGATCATAAGCAGCTGCAAGAGATAACAAGAACCAAATAGATGTCAACTTTGCAACGAGAGAGAAAATTTCACCATAATCAATTCCCTCCACTTGTGAGTACCCCTTCGCAACCAATCTAGCTTTATACTTTTCAACACTGCCATTTGCACCAAATTTCTTCTTGAAAACCCATTTGCATCCAACAGGTTTCTGACCATCAGGCAAAGGCACCAAGTCCCAAGTTTTATTCTTTTCCAAAGAAGCCATCTCATCTTCCATGGCCTCCTTCCAGGAACCTGCATCTTTCATGCCCATAGCCTCTGTCACAGTTCTAGGCTCATCAACATTAGTAAGCAAAGCAAAAGCACAACTAGAATCAAGCAATGTATAACCAAACCTCTCAGGGTGCTTCCTGATTCGTGTGGACCTCCTCAAAGGTTGAGGTGGAGGTTCTACTTCATCTTCTAAACTTTCAGAGCTACCAAAGCTCTCCTCATCATTAGGTCCAACAGGGTCATTCGGTTTAGTCTTCTCAGGGGTAGAAGGAAACTGAACCACATCCTCTTTCTTTTATTTCTCTTTTGCCTGTAAAATAGTGGAAGAAGGTGTTGGCTCTCTGAAAATAACACTTCTGCTATACAACACTTTTTCAGCCATAGGATCCCAAAGCTTGTATCCTTTCACACCAACACCATATCCAATGAAGATACACTTAATAGCCTTATTCTCCAATTTTGACCATTTCTCTCTAGGCACATGTGCATATGCCTCACAACCAAAAACACGAAGATGTCTAACTGAAGGCTTCTTACCAGACCACACCTCCATAGGTGTCTTACCAATAAGAGCTGATGTAGGAGACCTGTTTACCAGGTAGCAAGCAGTGGCTACAACTTCAACCCAAAGTTTTGTTCGAGGCTTGCTCCACTAAGCATACTCCTATCCTTCTCCATCAGTGTCCTGTTCATCCTCTCTGCAACTCCATTTTGTTGTAGGGTGTATGGAGTTGTCTTATGTCTTTCAATCCCTTGCTCTTTACAGAACTTATCAAACTCTGTCGAACAAAACTCACCACCGTTGTTAGTTCTCAAACACTTAATCTTTTTACAAGTCTGATTTTCAGCAAAAGCTTTAAACTCTTTAAACTGACTAAAGATTTCAGATTTGCTTCTGAGAAAATAAATCCATGTCCTTCTACTATAGTCATCTATGAAAGATACAAAATATATAGATTTAGAGATCGAAGGAACATTAACTGGACCAAACACATCAGAATGAATAAGATCCAATACACCAAAAGACTTATGAGAACTCGAGTAAAACTGAACATAGTTTTGCTTTCCATATATACAATGTTTGCAAAAGTCAAACTTGAGATTACAATCATTTAACCCCTCAACAAGGTTTTTATTCTTCAGGGTTCTAAGACCCTTCTCACCAATGTGGCCAAATCTCTTATGTCATAACATTGTCTTTTCAACAGGAAGTTTAACTTCTAGAGCATGAGCACCCTTGGGTACCCAAAATGCACTACCATTAGAATTTGTTACAACAGACTTTTTCACTGCCGGTTCCAATGGTGGGGATGAAGTGATTGCAACTCTTTTCTTCGAGTTAGAAGAACTATTACACTATGAAGTGCATGCCTCCAGTTGAAACAGAGTACCTCTCCGAGTACCTTTTGTAAGCACCATAGCTCCTCTAGTCATCTTGCATCCTTCTTTCGAAAAGACAACCTGCACACCTGCATCATTCAACTTACTTACAGAAAGCAGGTTCTATGCCAAGCCTAGGATGTGCATGACCCCAGAGATCCCTTCACTCATCCATTAGGGAATTGAATTGAGACTCTTCCACGATCAATAATCTTCAAATGAGAGTCGTCACCCAGGTACACTCTTCCACCATTAAACTCTTCATACTTCATGAACCAGTCTCGATGCGAGGTCATGTGGAAAGATGCACCAGAATCAATCAGCCACACATCATCAGATGCATGGGTGGCCAAGGCTGCAATGAAGGCATCACCATCATCTTATGACTTGTTAGAATTTGAATTTGGGACATTCTTCTTTTTCTTCTTTCTCTCCTCTTTGCATTCCTTTCAGAAATGCCCAGTTTTCCCACAGTTCCAACACAGTACCTTGGACTTTCCAGGAGATTTGGATCTCCCACAGGATTTGGATCTACCCTTCTCAGCTTTCTTGTCTTTCTTTTTCCCTTTCTCCTTGGGTCTTCCACGAACCACAACAGCTTCTTTGGTTGACTCGGATGACTTTCTCCGCATCTATTCAGATAACAGTGAAGACACCACATCTTCCATTTTGAAAGTGGATGTGGTACTTCCGATGGCCATAACAAGATGATCCAACGAATCTGGTAAAGAACAAAGCAAGGTCATACACCGATCCTCCTCCTCCATCTTCACACCAACGGATGTCAATTGTGCAACCAACATATTGAAGGCATTCATGTGATTAGCAATAGATCCTCCATCTTCCATCCTCAGATAATATAGCTTCTTTGGTAGGAACAACTTGTTTACCAGGGATTTAGCCTGATAAACATCACCAAGTTTCTTCCACAGATCCTTCGCAATTTTCTCCTCATGAACATTTAACAAGACAGAATTAGCCAGACAGAGTCTCACAAGACCCTTGGCTTTATGATCTTTGAGATCCCAATCATCTTGGGACATTGCTGCTAGTTTTACACCAGAAATTACTTCCCATAGGTCTCTATCAACGAGCATGTCTTCCATTTTGAGTTTCCACAACTCAAAATTGCTACCATTAAACTTTTCAACCTCTATTCTTCCAGATGTGCCTGCCATCTCCTTCCTGCAACAAGATTATAGAATACTCTGCATAGACTCCCACTCAATCTAAGATTAGTACAAAAAACCCCTACCCAGTAGCTAGGACCAAAACTGGCTAGGCTCTGATACCAACTGAAAGGAAGCTAGGTGTGCGGAAATCGCTTCCTAAACTAATCTAATGAGGGGAGAGGTATGCAAATTACAATTGCAACAATATGAAACATATATCAGAGATATTACAACAGCAAACACAAAACAAGAATGTAGACAGAGAGAAGTAGACACAATATATACATGGGGAAAACCTTTTCAGGTGAAAAACCCCACACTCTAAAACCTACACAATGTATTATCTAAAATAATTACAATTTACAATACATTTTCAATGCAAGTTCTTCCAAGAGTCTTCAAATGTCGATTCTGGAGTTATTCCAGTAGCGTAACAGTACCTGTAAAAACACTATGCAACTACAACTCCAAACTATGCAATATATAGTGATTACAAGGCAAATATTGAGAGCATCTTGGGATAGGTATCCACCTTGGCCACATGGCCATTATCTTGCATCAAAGGGCACTTGTCCTTGTTGCACATACATCCCTTACATCTGTCATACATGGCAAATTTGACTTTCCCAACATAGGAGCGCTCCATGCTAAAAATAGACTATGCCAGATGCTCTTACGCATCTTGCAGTTGTCATAGATTTTCCCAAGATAACAACCTTTAATGTTGTACAAGAATCCATCATACAATGCTAAATATAGCATATTCCTCTTACAACATGTCATAGCCCAACTTGGGCACCCAAAGATGCCTTTCCCTCATGCAAAGATCCTCACCGACACTTGTCATCACTTGTCATAGGAATCTCCAAACTTGGCTCTTACGCGTCATAGATTCTATCATATGGAATATTGTCTTCCACACACCACAAGATGCTGACACATGGCATATTAGTGCCACCTCAAATGGGACGCCCAAATCCATGTAGGTTTGAATTGACCATCCAAGTCACATTCCAAGTAAGATGACATGTCACCGTGCCACCTCAACTAAGTGACCAAACTAAATGTGCAAGTAATTACAACATTAGGCAATAAATTAATATACAAATAAATAAATAATGCTAGGAATTTGCAAAGGTTGAGACACCTTAATTCCCAACACCTCCTTCATGAGTAACTTACCCACATTCATAAATTTGCAAGTGTCCTTCTTACCATCCTTGGCCCGCTTCAAATTATTGTCACCCTTATCATCAGAGACCACAAGCTTCCTCTTAGAAGACTTCTTACTTGGGTTGGGGATGTCCATTTTTTGAGCAATTTTGGCCTCATCTTGGCCGAGGGGGGGATTAACCAACTTGGGGGTTTTCGTCGGACTGGGCTTGGAGCTAGGCTTTTTCTTGGAGCTCGAAACCCTAGGGTCAATAGGAATTTCTAGAGGCGTCTTAGGAGTGAGTTCCCTGATAACCATCCCGTGACTCAATTTACTTTCGGTATGCTTAGGAGCAATAGCAGTAGGACTATCAATCGGGCTAGCCGTAATCTACTTAGGGGGCATAAAGCCAAATGAAAATTGTATAAGTGAAAGATCATGCCTTGGTGCAAAGGAATGATTAGCTTCTCAGTGTTCTAGTCATGCAAATCGATGATAGCCTTAACTGAAGTTTCAAGGGATGAAAGAAGGTAAAAGGGAAAGCTTATCAACTGGTTCCTTCTAAAATGATTAAGGAGAACAAAATGGTAGTGATAGAAGTACCTAAATCTACCTTCCAGAGCACAATACTTCATCACCATATAACATACCTCGTCCCAAGGTTTGGGAAGTTTCTCATAGTCAAAACCGCCTTGCAGGTTGAAGAGATCCTCGCCCTCTTTCATAAATAAGGCCATGTTCTCCAGGTTAGAGATTTTACTTTGCATTTTTTGCTTTGTACCCTTAATGAATATGCCCGTGGCGATGCCTATGACCTCCTTCGATATCTCGAACCCAATTCCCCCTATCTGTACTCTTCTATTGTTCCATGAGACCATACATCATCTGGACAAGTTTTCATTGTGCCCCTGCAAACATTCCAGGTAGGAAGCAACTCCACACTCACAACAGATATGCCACAATGTCTCGTTTCTTTTAAATTCTTTACATGAGATAGGTTCAGTTCTCATTCTCTCCCCACCCATTGTAACATAAGCCAAAAGCTTAGTAGTGAGCAGAATAACAAGAATAAGACTGTGAACAATAAGACGATGTAAAAGATGGTTCTTGTGTCTAATGGATATACAACTATGCATTTCTTGAAATTAAGAAACTTCTTTGTCATCCCGTCGTCTCATGATATCACCTTGTAATAAGTTCACCCTACATGAACGAAATATAGTGTACCAACTATGATGGTCGATTTCAATATAATCATTAATATAAGTCTTCCACAGGGAAAACAATCTTCGCCCCGTCATCTTCACGTCCACGTGAATGACCATGTGATAAGATGGCTGAATTAGCCCCTTAGTCCTGCTGTCTTGTCTCCTAGTCATACCACCTTGGCACCAAAAAAGTGCTTGTGCCGGTGTTTGAATTTAGATTCTCCATCTCGCGAGACATAATAAACTACAAAGAGGGTTACAGCAGCTCCTTAAGGAGGAGATCTTGCACATGCTTAGGGAGGCTATCCACTCTCCACCAGCACCTCTAGTTGTGATATTATGACCAAGGTTGGCCAAACTATCTGCCACCTTATTACCCTCTCTGTACATGTGGGCAATTTCCTTCTCTTTGAAACCAACCAAGAGGCCTTTTATGTCCCCAGTGATGTCACTAAGCCTCCATCCAGTGTCAGAATTCCCTAAAACAACATCAATTATAATTTTGGAGTCACCTTCAATTTGGATTATGTCAATTCTCAAAGTGAGGGTAAGTTTTAGACCCCAAAGCAAGGCCAATCCTTCTACCACGTTGTTAGTCTGACTGCCAATACCTCCCGCATAGGCTACAATCATTTGACCATTGCCACTTCTAATGATGCCTCCCCCACTAGCCATTCTAGAGCTGCTCTTTGCCGCTCCATCAAAGTTTAACTTACACCAATCTTGTGGGGGGATTTCCAAGTAGTGTTCTGGCGAGCAATCTTTTTGGAGTTATCAAAAGTGGAGATGTTCAAGGAAATTCCCCAACTTTTAGCCAATTGCAACTCTATGGGGGTGGGTGGGTTTTTAGCAGTGTTCAAACTGTTGTTAGAGGTATTTCCAGACAATAGTTTTAGGAATGAGTAGAAGACCTCATTAGGGATTATGATAGAATCTCCAAAGATTCTATTATCTCCTTCTAGATGCTCCAACCTAAGTGGGGGCAATCTACCTCCAGATCTCCCTAATTCTCAGGTGGCTTAATGGGGCTTTCCAACTCTCCACAAGCTCAACAAGGTTTTCCTTCATGACCCAATTCAAGCCAAGATTACACAATATCATACCCTAAATTTCTTTAGTATAATCACAGTGGAGAATCAAATGGGATATGGATTCTTCCTCCTTGTGACATAGGACACATCTGTTGGGCAACTGAAAGCCCCTTTTCTTAAGATTATCCAAGGTCAGGATTTTGTAGTGGGCCGTAGACCACTAGAAGAAGTTGATTTTAGGAGTCAAGTGATTGTTCCAAATTAAGTGCCAGACCCCCTTGCATTGATCACTGTCAGACATCAAATTGTAAGCAATCTTAACAGTGAAGAGTCCCCAGTTATCTTATGCCCATAGCAATTCATCCTGTCTAGGGAAGATTGGGATTCTGAAGTTACTCAATCTTTGTTGCAAGGAGCTAAGCATCTGATCCAAGTTGTTTTTGTTTGACTAACAATCAATAATGTTTTTCCACTATCTACGCCCCTGAATATGATCAACATAGTTAATCACCTTTTCACCAAAGAACCTGCTCGCTCTACAGATCAGACTGTCATTTCCCTGATTTATGAGAGGTTTGTCTTGTAGCCAAGCATCCTTCTAGAATCTGATCCTTTCCCCATTACCAAACTTCCATTTCAAACCTTAAGAAAGGAGATTTCTAGCTTTTAGCATTTTGTTCTAGATTATGGAACCTTTGGGGAGGCCTTCTTGATCAAGAAAACCATCTCTCTCCTCATTGTGCAGGTATTTGGCTCTCATAGTATCTCCCCAATCTTTATCATCCTTCATGGAGCTCCAACCTACCTTAGCAAGTAGGGATTTGTTCATCAACCGGATCTTTTTGATGCCTAGGCCCCCCTGAGACTTGGGGAGACAGACTTTGTCCCAACTGATGAGGGAGATTCTCTTCTTCTCTTCAACCCCTATCCAGAGGAAAGTTCTTTGGATTTTTTCAAATTTATCAACTATGTATCTAGGCATTTTGAACAAGGTGAGAAAATAAGTGGGAATACCTTGTAGGGAAGCTTTCAGGAGCTGGTACTTACCTGCTTGACTTAGAAGCTTTCCTTTCCATCGTTCCAACTTCTTTTGGATTCTCTCTAGAACAAAATTCTAGTATAAAGGGGTCACTTCCTTAACAGTGAGGGGGAGGCCATGATAGGTAGAAGACAAGGCAACATCATTACAATTAAGAATGGTTTTAATCTTTTTCTAATGGTCCAGGTTAGTGTTGAAGAAGAATATGTTACTCTTATCATAATTGATACATTATCTCGAGGCCATGGCATAGCAGTTAAGTAATTGTTTCCACTTCTTGGCTTCCACCACGCCTCAGGCAACTCCAAATAGTATAGTGTCATCAAAAAATTACTGAATAGCTGAAGGGCCCATCGTAGAAGCAACTCTAACTCCTTTCAAATCCTAGCTTCTCAAAAGGTTCAAGATGTTCCTACCCAGCACCTCCACCATGATAATGAACAAGTAGGGGGATAAGGGATCCCCTGTCTAATTCCTCTTCTAGGATTAAAAAACCCCCTGGAGATACCATTAACAAGCACCAAATACTTCATAGTGGTCACACTTTCCTCAATCAGTTTAATGATGTTGTCTTGGAACCCAAATTTCCTCAGAACTTTGAACATGAAATCCCAAGATATTCTATCATAGGCTTTGGAGATATCCAGTTTGAAAGACATACCGGGATATTACTTCTATCCATTAAGTGGATTAGCTCATGAGTAGAGATGGTTGCATCAACAATTTGTCTCCCAGAGACAAATCCCTTCTAGCAGCCAGTGATGAGACCATCTAGGAGGGGTTGTAATCTGAACACCAAAGTCTTAGATATGATCTTATAGATTGTATTGCATAGACTAATAGGGTGATAACTAGCCATAGTCTCAGGATTTAGCTTCTTGGGGACCGAGGCAATAAAAGTACTATTAATCTATTTGAGGATCTTACCCATTCTAAAGAAGTCTCTGACAACAACCATGACATCAAACCCCACAATGTCCCAAAAGTCCTAGAAGAACGCAGGCGGAAAACCATCAGGTCTAGTAGCTTTGAACGCTCCCATGGAGAAGACAACAACATTGACCTCCTCTTTAGTAATTGGCTTCAGCAAGGCACAATTTTCATCATCAATGAGCAAAGTAGGGATGCTATCCAACAACTTCCCAACCGTATCTGGGTGAGAATTATCAGTCTGTTTTGAGAGGAAGGTTCTGAAGTAATTAGCAATGAGCTGACCAATCTCTTCATTTGTGTTGGCCTCTCGATTGCTATCATCCAAAAGCTTAGTAATTATGTTCCTTCTCCTATGCCTCATAGTCGATTAGTGGAAGAAGGAAGTATTCCTGTCTCCCTCAGTCAGCTATTGGACCCTAGTTTTTTGCTTCCATAATATTTCTTCCTTTTTCATCAAATCTCTCCATTCTTGAAGTAGAGAATTTTCCTATTGGAAATTGGAGTCACTCTTATCTCCCTTAGCAATTTTGTTTTGAATATCCATCAGGCTAGCTGAGATGTGTTTCTTTTGATTCATAACATTACCAAAGCATAATTTGTTCCAACCTTTTACCTTATGTTTGACATGTAAGAGTTTTTGAGCTAGCCTGAACATACAAGAACCCTGGATTGTGATACTCCACCAATTGGCAATACAATCCTTGAAGTTTGGATGTGAAACCCACATTATCTCATATCTGAAAGGGAAAGGGCCTTTAGGAGTTCCTTCCCACCAGGTGAATAATAAAGGATTGTGATCAGAAATAGTTCTAGGTAGAGTTGTCAATTTAGAATGCTGGGTGATGTCCCAATTAGATGAGATAAAAAATCTATCAAACTTAATCTGAATGAGCTGGTCCCCTTTCCTTTTGTTGGTCCATGTGTAGAGTTGATCATTTAAGTCCATGTCCATTAGGATGGTAAGATTGAGAAAGTTAGCAAGGTTGGCAATGCTATCAGAATAGTCCATAGTGCCCCTAGATTTTTTCGAGGGAAACAAGAGAGTATTGATATCCCCAGCCAACATCCATTTGGCTCCTTTTTTAGCCATCAACCGAGGGGCCAACTCTTCCCACATCTCCTTTCTAGCAATCCTAAAATTGGGAGCATAAATGTTCATAAGTCTCCAGACTATTTTATTTAGAGTAAACTTCACTTCCAGGCTATTCCTACTATGGGAACTATAAGTTCCATTGAGGTGATGTTTATTCCCCATAGTAACCAGACCCCCAGAGGCTCCAAAGGAGGGGCCAATGAAGTAATCCGCAGTGGGCCATAACTTAATGGCAATCTCTTTAAAATTTTCCTCAAACATTTTGACTTCTTGGAGGAGGAGAATATCAATCTTGTTTTCATAAATGCAGTTTTTGACCAAAAACTACTTTTGATGATTATTTAGTTCCCTTATATTCCAGGAGAGCATCTTCATTTACGACCTCTCCTAGAGTGAGTCTCCAAGGTACTCTATCTCCCATTAGCAATTTCCTTTGCTGCTTCCTTCTGCCTGGTTTCTCTTTGTGAAGGTCTTCCAGATTTTCCATCTATTCCCACATCTACCGATTTCTTCATGTGGCCTTTACCTTTTCTCTTGGGTGTAACCCAACCCTCCTGGTTACTCCAAATGGTACTTGGTCCGGCCCTAGGGGTTAATTCTCTAAGGGAAATCAACCCCACACTTTTCCCTTTCCCTTCTCCCCTCATAGTAGTAGGAGATCTCTAGGGGAAGGACTTACTCTTAGGTGTTTGCCTTTTCTCCACCACAACAGTCTCTGCCTTCTGTGGGTCATTTATTTTGGGGGAGTGATCCTGAATCTCTCCTTCTTCTTTATCTTCTAGCCTCATAGGAGGATTCTTTGACTGAGTGTTTAGTAGTGCTTCAAACTATTGTTCAAGCCCTGGATTGTTCTGAGTGGCCTTCTCTTTGGTTCCTTTTGGGTCAGCAGGTTTAAGAGGGGATCTTATGATATTTAGGATATCCTCTTTAAAGGGATGCTCTTTAGTTTCTAAGTCCTCTTCCCTTACTTCCTTAGATTTAGGGGGTTGGTTATTTTGGGATTTGCATTCAGTGATCAGGTGTCCTTTTCTAGAACAGTTTTGGTAAAATGTAGTAGCATTTTCATAGACCAATTGCTGCTCCTAGCTCCCATATTTAGATTCTATGTTAATTGAAGTAGGGAGTCTTTTATGAATATCCACATTAACACAAAAACACACAAACACTAACCTCGATTTGTTTCTAGTAGTGTTGTCCAGCGCTATGAATTTGCCAAATGAGTTAGCAATCCAGGTGAAAATCTCTTCGTCCCAGTATTCCAGCGGCAGTTTGGGTAGCCTTACCCAAACCAGGGCATATTTATTTAGTTCCATCACTGCATCAAATCCAGGTTTCCAACGACCCAGGCACAGGCTGTGCTTACCATACAACTATGGGCCTCAAGCTAGAACCATAATAAGATCCTCCTTAGAAGTGAATTTGAACAAAAAGAGTCCTCCCGCCATAGCACTGGTCGAGACACTATCCTTTAGGTTTCATCTACTAGAAACCCACCTACGAACCATGTCTATATTGGGTTTAAGAGAGTAAAACTTTCCAACCAAAGATAGCTCCATAGACGAAACTATCTTTTCCATCATGAGTTCCAAGATTTGTAGGGTTGTTCCTTTCTCTGACTCTGACAACATAGGAAGAACGGTGTCCACCTTGTTCCATTCATCCTCATCGAGAAGGGCCTTTTTCCAAGCATTAGGACCTAAATCCAAGGCTGGAATCTTGGGCTCTGAAGGACTGCCTAAGGCAATACTTACTGCAACTTGTTCCATTGAGGGGCCCAAAGGGGGGGCAGGGGACCCCTTGGGCTGACGAAATCCATGACCTAAGGAAGTTCAAAACAGGCGCAAATCAGGAAAGTTGCAGAGTATTTTTTACGTTTTTATCCTAAAAATTTTTATTTGAAGGAAGATGTTGATAATGAAGATGCTACACATAATATGGAATGTATAATTTAGTTGAAAGACAATAAGATTCCTAAAGTATTGGTTTCTTTAGAAGACCTCTTTGATCAACACGACAAGAATATAAAAAAGAAGGTTCAAGGACAAATCAATAGTTCCTTGGAGTATGAAAAAAATGGCAAGTGTTGCACTCTCTAGGAAAAAGAGAGATTCATCACCTTATTGATAAAATACAAGGATGTATTTACTCGGTGTTATGATGATTTAAAAAAATTATGCCTAGGGAATGCAACAGTATATTCCATTGAATTCATGGGCAACTTTGTATAGACAAAAGTAGAGGCATTATAATATGAAGATTATTAGTACTATTTTTGATGAGGTGAATAAGATGCTCAAGGCTCAGATAATATACCCCATTCATTGTTCAACTTGGGTGGCTAACATAGTATCTATGAAAAAATGAATAGATAAGAATTTGTGTTGACTAACTTGAATTAGGCATCACTCAAAGACAACTGCCCACTATCTATCATGGATTAGATCTATGTCAAACATTTTTTGGTTCTAAAATAATGTCCATGCTTGATGATTTATAAGGGAACAACTAGATTTGTGTAGCTATAGAAAATCAACATAAGACTACATTCACCACCCCTTTGGGTACCTTTGCTTATAATAGAATGCCTTGTGGCTTGATCTACCCTAGCATGAATTCTTAGAGAGTGATGATCCTTTTATAGAGGATTTGAAGAATAAAATCATAGTGGTATATCTAGATGATTTAATGACATTTTCTAAAAACTAAGAGGACCACATACTTAGAAGGGGTACTTCAAAGGTACCAAATTCATGGCATCTCTCTTAACCCAAAGAAGTTAAATTTTGATGTTATGAAAGGAAAGTTGTTGGTCCATATAATGTCAAAAGAGGGAATCAAAATTAATCTAGAAAGAGTAAAAGCTATCCAACAACTATCCCTACCTACCAGCAAGCCTAGAGTCCATTTTTCTTTGGTAAAGTTAACTTTGTAAAGAGATTTGTTCTTGATTTCATTGAGATGACTAGGAATAATACTTATATGATGAAAGATAAATCTATTTTTCAGTGGAATGCTAAAGGTAAACATGCATTTGAAGAAATTAAAATAGTAATTGCTAATGCACCTAATTTGGTATGTCTTGATTTTCAAAAGGACTTTATCATTTATTGTTATGCACCCAACTACATGATGTTTGTCATCCTCATTCGGAAAAAAGAAGGTATTGAGTCACCCATTGCCTTCATGAATACAAGGTTCAAGAATCGTGATCTTAACTATTCACCAATTGAAAATCATGCATGTATGCAATGGTTAAGGTCACAAGGTAGTTTATATTTTATGTATTGAATTCACACTACATGGTGCTGGTCCTTGATTAAACTATTAAATCTATTTTAACTTAGCAAGAATTTGGTTAACAAATAGGATCCTAGATTACCAAGGTTCAAGAGTATGACCTAGAAATAAAACCTACAAATCTTGTTTATGGAAGAGGTTTGTGTCAACTTATTGTTGAGAATCAAGTTGAAAATGATAGCAATCTATAGCAGATGAGTCAAAGGAGCTCCCACTAGTTTTATTTAATAGTTCAATGAATGAATGGTACTTTGACAGTTCTTATTTTCTTAGTTACAAAGAATGTCCTCATAATCTCAATGTTAAGGAGTAGAGAGAAATCAAGTTAAGAGTAGGTTAGTATGCAATATGGGAAAACACATTATACAAAAAAAGGCACTTACATTACATTTAATCTGTATTGATAAGGAACAACATAAAAGACTATTAGAATCTTTTCATAGTGAGGCATGTAGAGGAGACTTCTCATCATCCGTGAAAACTTTAAGATCCTACTTGCTTTCTATTTTCTTGGGATGTTCAAGGATGCTTGGATCGAGTCTTTCGATATGAAGCATGCAAGTGATTTGTTCTAGAAGACCTAAGCTTGTAACATTGAGAACTGTGGTGATTGAAGAACCATTCTAGAAATGGGGTTTGTACTTCATTGAACCTTGAAATCATCATCCTAGTGTTGGCCACACTCATTTTCTAATAGCAATGGACTATTTCATAAAGTGTGTGGAAGCCATCCTAGTCAAGCAAGAAAATTTTGAAACAATTTGCAAGTTTATTAAGGAGAACGTCTTGGTTAGATTAAAGCCCCCAAAATATTGTGAATGATAATGCTTCCAATTTCTCCTTAGTAGATATTATAATTTTTTTCTATGAGTATGGTATCTACCTCTCTTATTCTTTTGATTAATATCTCCAAAGTAATGGTTAGTCTAAATCAAGCAAAAAATATTATAGGGATCATATATAAGCTAGTAGATGAAAATTAAATAAACTAGCATAAAAAATTGTTTGATGCAATGTGGGTTGATCATATTACTTAAAAGAGAGCCATTGGAATATCCCCTTTTGAGTTGGTATATGGGGTAGCCAGTGAACTTTTAATAATTATGGAGTTACAGGCTCTTCAATTGGCCCAAGCTACTAAAGATGAAGAATTTGGAGATCCACTTGAAAAGAGAATTATGCTCTTGATTATACTCAAAGAAGAAAGGGAGATAGTTGATAGAATTGTTAAGCCCGAAATGAGAGTGAAAAAAATTTGATAGGAAAGCTAAGTAAAGGAATTTCCAAGTTGGCGATTTAGTTTTGTTATGGGATAAAAGGAGAGAACCTTGGGGAAGTCATGGAAAATTTTACTCTCTATGGATGGGGCCTTTCAAAATAAAGAATTTCTATGCAAAAAACACATATTATTTGACATATCTTGATTTACCTATTGATATCTACATTTACATTATCACTATAAATCTATACTCACCTAGATATCAAGCACGAGAACCCTGTGAGCATAGGATGCGATTCACAAAATAACCTCATGGGTTAAAAGGTTAGATCCTTTTATGATCTTCAATAATAACTTCTATCCACATAACACAAATCAATCCTGTGTGAGAGATCAAGTTTGTGGTAGCCGAGATCGAACTCGTGAGACTCAAGATCGAACCATGGGGTTTTGAGACTTTACACATTCTAAAACATTCATTAGACCATATCAACTACATTTTGGATAGTGGTGAATGATTCAACACGACATTAGTAACTTTTATGCGTCATTGATCCTAGAGCTAAGTACCCTTATCTACTTAATTAATTTTTGTATCTTTATTACAACTATTTATCCCAACTTTATTATATAAATTAATTTGTATTTAATTAGATACATTTATTTAATTACTCTAAATAATCCATATAATACAATTATTTTTATTCCACATCTAAATAAGATTTCCCCCCTTTTTTCTTTTAGAAGGTATATTTCATCTCTCCAACCTTCATATAACTACTTGTGATATTTTAACCACTGTATTGACCTTATAGTGCTTTCTCTTTGCATTTAATTTTTTAATAACTCTTCCAATAAGCACTAAGCTAAAGACACATGTAAACAAATTTTATTTTATTTTATGACTAAGTGTTCATTATATTATTTTAGAAAAGAGATATATTATACTAATTTATAAAAAAGTGGGTGGATTGGAATCACACCCAAAAAATTTAAGCAAGGCCAAATTTTAAACAAATTAAAACCAAAAACACTACTATAGTCAAATCACTATGCTACAAAAACTATAGAACTAGTGAGAGGAGATGGTGGATCATGATTAGAGGGTTTCACCAACCATTTAGGATGTCCTGCCGTCAGGAATTGGCTCCCACTCCATAATGGCTCCTTCTTCATTTTGTTCCTCATAAAGCTATGCCATTCTTCGTAGGAGATATAACCAAACTCAATCAAAGAATCTTGCCACTGTTTAGCTAACTTTAAGTACCCTATCATATACCTACGAAGTAACAAAAGACACACATATTTGTTGGGACCATCCACATCCTTGTGTTGAGGAGAGCCATACAAACTATAAAAATTATACTTAGTATGATTACTACAACTACAACCACATCTATGCCTTGTAGAAGGAAGAAGCCCCATGAAAAAGGGAAGGTGGCAATATATATCTCATCATATACACAATTTCCAAAAGGGTGTTAATGTGATATTTGACCTTTTTAAAATAATAATAAAGACCAACATTTTACATCTCATCATTCAAGAATTACAACATTTAGCACATCAAAATCTAGAAACAAGCAACCTACTTCGAAAATTGAAGAGAAATCATGGTCATGACTCATAGGGTCCAATGCCAACAAATTCTACAACAGAATAGCGAAATAAGACCCCACATCATAAAAATATGCAAATTTCGCTTTTGAGACGGTCAGACTGCATCCAATACACCTCTTTTCAATTTCTTCTTCATTTTTTATTTTAGCCCACAAAAAGGAAGAAGAGCATAAACAGACGGTAGAGAACTGCAACATTCCATTAATTATCTCATATAGAACACCCAGACTCAAATTCCTTCCAATACCCACAAGATCAATTTTTACAAAATCAGTGTTTTTTCCCCTACTCTTCTCAATTATTTCACTGGCTTTCAGATATGAGAAGGCAATTGGGGTTGGGCTCTGAGGACGAGTGAAGACAGGAGAACGATGAATTCAAGTCATCCAGCTGTGCATCCAATAGAGGTGCCACAAACAGATGTTGCGATTGCTCCGAGGGTGAGAATGAAGGATTATCAAGGAATGCCTGGAACACTTGGAGGTCTATCACTCAGACTAGGGCAATTCTGTTTTTCTGTTGCGGCCTTTGCCATCATGCTATCCATTGACGACTTCTCTACTGTCACTGCTTTCTGGTACAATTTCTTCTATATCCACTTCGAATGATTTTTTATTCTTTTTGAAATGGTTGAGGAATACCTACTTCTAAATAGATTTCTTATTGCTGAGGCTGGAGAATTCCCACTTTCAAAATCTTTGAAGATTAATTTTTGTCCTTCAGTTTGGAGAATTCCCTGTTTGGAGGTATATGTTTTCAATCCTGGTTAGGAATTCCAAAATCGGATAACCTTGGAGACATTTTCTTAATCTGTTTGGAGATTACCCACTTCAAAAAATGATGGAGATGGATCTCCATTTTCTTCTGTTGACGTTGTTCGAGAAAGCTCACTTCCAAAAATCTTCGAGATGGATGATTTTTTATTCTGTCTGGGAAATGATCAAATCCAAAAACCTTGTAAATACATTCTTTTTCTCTTAATAGTCTGGTTCGAGATTACCCAATTACTTGGAAGAAGTTTTTTTGGGGTTTGATTGGAGAATACCCACTTCCTAAACGCTTTAGAATTTCTTTTTGGGGATGCTTACTTCCATATATTTGAGGTAGATATGCAATTCCAAAAACCTTAAGCATAAGATTTTTATTTTTATTCTTTTTTGTAATTTTCTGGGTCGAAGTATACGCACTTCAAAAAACCTTTTTTCCCTGGTTGGAGAATATTTAATTATAAACGTCTTGGAGGTGGAGTTCTTTATTATTCATTTAATTACTTTTTGGTCGAGGATGAAAAGTAGAGGCTTCATGTGCAATTAATTATTTTAGACATGGTTTTATTGCTGAGTCACTGTTACCTTCATAGATTTTAGGTTTAATGTTATAATACTTAATAATGTCTGGTGTGATTTCTCATGTATTAAAAGTAATCTCGGGTTGCTGTGAGTACCTAGCCTCTTGCAACTGGTGCAAATCCCTACTGGAGAATTTCTCCACAGTCAGATTTGAACTTGGATGTTATAATAAGCATGCGTTAGTATCTGAACTCAGAGCCCTACCAGCTTTAAAAAAAAACTCAATGCATTCTCAGAGCTACTTATTACTGCTCTTTTTTTTTATTTTTTTGAGCAGGGGTGATTCAATTAGTGCATGGAGTTGAGGAATCAATACTTTTAAATAAAATAATTGCAGAAGTGCTTATCTTTGCAAATGACCCTTTTATTTTTCAAAAATATGGCTAGAAAGATGTTCAGGATTTTTCCTTGTCTGTTTGTCTTGGGCAAATATTCCTTAAGCACGGGAAAGTTTCTCTAGGATTTGTGAAAACTAAAAAGGATGCAGGAAGGGTGGGCAGTTTATCCCCACAGGACAGCAGCAACGTGTAGTGTTGTCAGTGACGAAATCCTCTGCCTCCTGGGAAACTCTATTATTGTATTTGTGTACATCCAACTTTCCAAGTAATAGTGGAGTCAGGCTATTCAGTCTAGAAATATTTGATCCAATTTCCTATCATTTTGGAGAGACATGACCAATTATGCAATCAATCAAAGCATGCCATTTAACATGTTTACCTGAGTGCTGATAAGGGGTATGATTTACATAACCTCATATTACTTTTTTCTAACATACTTTCCGACCTTCTTGAGTACCATTTTGATCCTCCACACCTGCAGTATCAGGTGTATTCTGGATGGAGGGATGCATTTAACTACATCCATCTTGTGGGTGGGAAAAAAGCAGATGAACATTACAGAAAGAACTAAAATGACCTTCAATTGAAGCTACCATGCATGATCCAGGCAAGGAGGGAGAATAAAACCCTAGCTTGAGGACCAAGATTTCATTTAAGTGTAATTAAGTTCTTATTTAACTTAACTAATTCTAGTCAACCAGTCAACACCTCATTCCATATGGCAGCTGCCTTTCACTATTTAATAGTGCTAGTATGATTTTACAAAGATATAGCCCATATTACATATAATAAAGTTCTCTCTTGGTGTATGACACATGAATTGAGCTGTCCAGTTGTTGATCTATATGTCAAGAAGACAGTACTATGGCCAAGATCATGATCTGTGGTTGAAGCCAAAAGTGGGAACTTTTTTGGAAGTGATGTAAACACATGGAGCAAGGTTCCTTATATAAGTTATAAGCCAAGTTAAGGAAGTATATTGTCTGTCTGATGACAAAGAAGGATATTTTGCAAGGCATAGTGGTTTTATACAAGTCTTATATGGTGGTATGTATATGTGTACTCTAAACAAGAAAGACGGGAGATTAAAAAATATTTCCTGTTTCTTAATTGCATTGAGCAAACTTTGACAAAAGTTGCTTGCTAGCTAAGGCTTAGAACAGGGTTTGGATTTTAGTTCAACTAGCTAACTAATGAAGCTAGTTCAAGAAATCATGGTTAGATGGTGTTATGGATGATGAATAAGACATCTTACATATTCTATCCAGCATCACAAGCATTACTATCTGAAATTTGAGCAAGCCAGTTGTACTCATGAGTCATCATGTGTATTTATAACATAGGAGAATCTCCTATGTAGCAGTCCAAAGATTGTTAAGTGAGATTTATGCTTGTCCATTCTATTCCAGTAATGTTAAATTATGTTTTCTGTGCAGCACTTTGCCTCCAATACTTATTAAGATAGATATGAAGCAAATGATCTACAATTTGCCAAGTTCATATCATATCTGATTGTAATATTATGATTTGTTGATTTGATTTTTGTTCTGTAGGAGCGCCAAAATATTGTTATAGATATTTCTAATAAAGGGATCTCCTACTTATAATCCGACCAACTTTTTGCCAAGTCATCTCACATGTCTGACTCTTCAGCCATGCCAAGCTAATTTTGAATATGAGATGGGTGACTTTGGGATTGAAATATGAGACATCATTGAGTGCAAGGTGAGGTAGTACTTTTGGTTGAGAACAATCTCAGCAAAGCAATGAAGTACATCAAACCAAGCCCAAACAAATACCATGTATGATTGGAGATCATGACCAATTGGGAAAAATAAACAAGTGAGAACTTGCTATTTTTCTAATCAAATATTCATTATTCACAATAAACAAATGAATATAAACCATCCTTTCACTTTAGACAGCAGTTTTTCACAATTTGAAGAGAAAGGGAAGATAATCACAGTAGTTAATCTCAATTGAAGTGCCAGAAACATGTATGTGGCACTTTACAAAATGAAAGTCTTTTTCTTTTAGATGTCTAGAGAATGTGATAATTTATTTTGGCTAGAAGTGGAAACAAAACCTGGAAAAGAAACAAGATGGAAATACAACTTTTACACACTTTGTTGTACAGGACTACATAACTAGTGATGTGTAATGGAATGTTAAGATAGATATGCTTGGAACTATTTGCATAATTCCATTGCAGTGTACAGGATTGGTTAGTTGATCTCTAAAGTTGTTTCTGGGTCAACCAAATAGGTTATTGACTATAAATATTTTATCCTTGGTGATGGATCCAGTAGTGAGATCCAAAACATCAGAAAATTTAAATTCCAGGCCCTGAACCAAGAAGACTCTTACACATTGACACACTGATAACAAACACTCAAAGACTAGGTTAATTTTATTTTGGGGGAATAAAAATTATGTATGCATGTAATGTGAAAACAATTTGAGTTATTATGGACCGTGGGAATTTTTAGTTGAAGGTTAGTTTATGTCATCTGCTTTGAGTTCCTACTAAAATAGTTAACACATAAAGATTGAGGGAATTTTCTCAAGAGGTGCACTGAATCACATTCCACTTTTTCACAGTTGCCAGTGTGCATGGGTAAGCTACAGGGGCAGGTACAAACACATGCTTCAAAACATTGGTGAGGCCGAATGCAAGGATGCACCTGTATGTATCTGTATATGTGTACGCACACATATCTGCAACCTCAAAATCTATAATGAACATTAATTTCAACAGATGTTGTAGCTATAACAATACACATCATTCTTGAATCACTATCCAAAACACAGCTCCTATTTTATGCACAGATATCAAGCTTGGCAATGATTGGATGATGGATATATGAGAGAAAGCATTTTTCATGTAAAAATTTTGAGGATGTGCCTGACTGAATTGTATTAGCAAAACAAGCTGCAAAGTTATTGACTTATTTTAGTAGAAAACCAAAGTTTCAGCACCATAGCTTTTTTAACTCAAGCCACTTGAAAGCACTAAGGAAAATATGCACTAATTCTGCCTGCATTAAAACTTCACCTTTATTAAGAGTAATACCACTTCCTTAAAAGTGAGATTTACTTCAATAGTGATATTTATTGAATGAACAATTGCCGCCTTTCAGCTGTTGAGAATGCACAACAAAACATAGAATGTGTAAGCAATGAACACACACAGAATCGAAAACATTGTTCTTTAATTTCTTAGAAATTTCATCGATCATCTATTTGGTAGAAATACATAGGCAAACTCAAATTCTTCTATCTGTTTTCAAACTCAAATTACAACACATACTCCACAGGTAACTTGATTTGGGCCCTTTGATTATCTTTCTTTCAAGCTGCACCTACTTCATTGAATGTCTCACTCTTCTTTCGCCAACTTTCTTCCTCCAAGTTCCAAAAGTTCCTAGTTTTTGGCTTAAACTTGAAACTTGATAACAATGGTATGTAGTATGATCAGTTCAAAACCTGTATAAGATGTGCCACAACATTCATCACCATCCTGCAACCATTAATTGAGTTTACTAACTTCTGGCTGTAATAAACCTGCAACATTTGACTATCCTTTCTATATAGAAAGTTTGAATAATTCAGAAATAAACCTCAAACTGGGTTAAATAGACCTTGACCGTAGTTAAAGGGACATCAGCTATACTAAAAAAAACCTCAACTGAATTAAGATGAATAGACGTTGAATTGTCTTAAGTAGACCTTGTTTTGGGTTATTTGATTAGGTGAAATTATACTCGGTTTAAGATGTAACAGACCTTGAATTGAGTAAGATGATCTTGGATTTGGGTTCAAGAGACCTCGACTGGTTTACTAGACCTTAACTGGGATAAGATTTAAATTTTTAATACATGTCAGCTGGGATTGACCCAGATTAGTTTATGAAATGGGTTAAAGAGATCTCAGCTGGGATTGAGCCAGATTGAATCAAAGTTACTGGTTCAGGTACAGCCTACAGGTATGAGGGTTTGCCCTTAATTGGACCCTGGGTTCAATACAGCGTGGGTGGTCCATACTGCATACAAATAAAATAATAAAAAATAAAAAGTTAGTGTCATTTCAGGGTTTTATTTTTTATTTGAATGTTCTCATTTTAAAGATTTTTAAAGTTCTTATTCTATTTTTTTTAAACAGAAACGTGAAGATTTGCACTTTTATTTTTAACCTGCTGTTCTTAAACAGCAAATGGGGGATGGAAACCTCCTAGGTACAGCCCAGAAATACCCTGGATCATCTGTGTATGGCCTGGTCCCAGGTTTGCCCTTGGTATGCAGGACCCTGCTTGGGTATGCCCCCCGTTCATCATTGAAAAAGTCAGAATGTCCCCAGACAGAAGCTCCATATGTGGGGAAAACCCAGCAAGTTTCTAGGCTGTGCTTGGCCCAGTACAAGTACCTGATTTGTACCATGTATGCATGCAAGGGCCAAAACAGAAGAAACCAGTAACTTTGAATAATCTTCAATCTGGGTTAAAATATGACACTAACAATAACCAAAACTTGCAGAACAAGGAACCAATTGCCCAGACTAAAGTTAATGGGTGCTCAATGTAATTGGCTGCTAATTGTGCTAAATAAAACTTGTTTCAGGTTTGGTAGGCTTAAGCTGGGCTAAGATGCAATAAACCTTAAACTGGAGTAAATAGATCTTGATCTGGGTTAAAGAGATCTCAACCTGTTAGACAGACTCTTTGTTGTATGTAAAAGCTTTTGAATCATAAATATATGTACTACACAATATGCAACATCAGACAAATAGCATAAAATAATAAACTGATTTATAATCCAAGAAAGTCAGATAACATACCCTTGTCTGTTAAGTAACTTGCTCGTGTTTTAGACTCCTCACCAAGAAAACGAAAATGGTAAAAGTTCTGTGATCTATCCTTGCGGAATGTTACTGATGTATGTGACAGATATATTTCAACAGTTCATCCATCTCATATATCTTTACCATAAATTGCTAAATTTCTGATCTCCATCATGAACAAGAGTGTTCAACTTTCTAATTTTACCTTAAAGAAGGAAATCAATATATTTACATCCACAAGTGACCAAAGTTGGCCAATGGGTCTCAACAAATACATTAAGTAAAAGAATATTCAAAGGTAGCTACAGTGGTTTGACTGTGATTGCCGTGGATACAAAACAACTAATTGTGCATTGCAACCATCTTCTTGAAGTAAATACCATGGATTCAGCATTGTTGTTGGGGGGAGATCAAAATTAAGTGCAAGTATTCATAATTATTGGTCTGATCGTTCTGCATGTGCCTACAATTATCACTTCCATTAGTTCACCTCAATGGCTGCATTTTAATATCCTTGTAATTTCATTGGTAGCTTTTGTATACTGTTTGTATTGCTTGGTTCAGTCTGTACTCATCTAGAAGGGAATCTTGTATCCACTTTCATCAAATGCAAGCAATTGAAACACTGATAGATCATAGGATCATCACAAGATAACAAATTCCATTGCTTGTTATAGGAGAAAAATGTCCACATCACTGGTGGCAATAAGAGAATCCACCATAAATATTTTCAAAACGTTGACAGAAGAATGGAGTTTCAAAACCAAGGATGTTTAGGTATGCATATGAAAATTGTAAGAATCAAGAACACTGGCAGCTGTATTTATACCTCTTTTACTCGAATCTGCAATATTTCTCTGAATGGTCAGCCTGTCCATTTTGGTTTAAGAACATGTCGATTGGATTGATTCTTTAGTGGTCTCAATGCCTTAATCTAAATTTCTGATTATTGTTGGCTTTGGATATTGGACTTATCTGGTATTAAGCTTCTATGCTTTGTCTGGATGTCTATTGGGCATTTAGTTCCTTGTTCTGCAAGTGTTGGTTATTGTTTTTGGTCGCTTCTTCTGGGAATTATTCTAATAGTTTTCAATAGAACAAACCCAAGGTAACCATGCAATCTTATATATTTAACAACCAAATCTTTTGCCAAGATTCATTAGTTATCTCCACACAAATCCACCTTAGAAACTCCAACCTGTTTATTAGCTTATGAGCATTTTGATCTCCACACTCTGCTTGAGAGTTGTAGAACAGAACACAGAGAAAAGTGCAAACTTCTGGAGATCTCCCTTGGCCAAGATTCATTAATTATGTATAAACACACCCACCGTAAAAACTCTAACCTGTTTATGAGTTTATGAGCATTTTGATCTCCACACACTGCACGAGAGTTATAGAACAGACCACACAGAGAAAAATGTGAACTTCCAGAGACCTCCTTTTGTCATACCTCGTGCTTTTGTCAACTGTTCTGGAAAATTTTCTCCTCCTTGACCTATTTAGTTTCCATTGCAGTAGCAAAAGATTGATTTCCTGAAGAGGATGTTTTGGAAGGAATTTCACTTTCACAGGCTGTTTTTTCTTTTTGGATCTGGCTATAGATCCATATTGGGCAACATCCCAATGATTCTAGAACATTTTAGGTAATCTTTTTCCATGGCTAGGATACAAACTAACCTGACATGGATGCAAAGGAATCAACAGTGTCGATGATATTTCCTTTTTAACAAAAACCACATGCCTACTTTTCCTATCAAATTTAAATATGAAAGCTACACAAGATTTTACACCAACAGGAAATATTTTCTGATAACGAATTAACTAACTAAATGGTTAGCCAGATCTACAATTTATTTCCTGTTCCAATAAAAGTGTGTTCCATGTCTTGAGAAAGAAAAACAAAGCATTCTTCATTCCAGTGACCATCTCCAACAATGAGTTCCAAATCTACAGATGTCACAGCTTTAGTTAGCCACTGATACCATCCATACTTCAGACACATGTAACCTCTGCACCACATTTAAACTCACTTGAATCAGAAACTGTTACGGTCAGACAAATCATTGATCCCAACAAAAAGCTTCTAAGGTGCATCATCATCGCCATCCTTACCATGTCCCTGCAATTCTTGTTTGGATATGCATTTGATCTTCAGGGTAAGTTCTGGTTAAGCCAAAATTGGATAGCTTTACATTATAGTTCCATTAATGTTTCTGACAAATGACTGACTTGTAAGGTCATTAGCAGTTCTTTTATAATGCTATCTCACTGTGTCCAATTGAGGATCCTCTGTTTTTGAAGTTGGGGGTGTATTCCAAAGAATAAAATTTTATTCATAGCTAGCAAGCTTGCATCTTTTTAAAAAATTATAAAATATGCAGATTTTCCAAACAAAAAGGCATCAAGGATCTTTTTTTCTAGTTATTCTTAATCAATGAGTTTTTGCCTCCATTGGCACAATATCCCAGGGGCTTGACTATGTTCTCATGTCTCATATTGCCCAAATTCTTCAGTTCATTTGTTAATTTTGTTTCTCTAAATGCCACATAATTTGTTTTACTAGTGTTTGCCAACCACTTCTTATAGTTCCTAAAAAGGCCAACAGATATCCATTCCATTCCAACAGTATGCAATTGCATAAATTCTCCAACACAACAAATCATAACAAGAATATAAGTTCATAATCAATCAAGTATTGTTTTTTAATGTCTTCATGTTTTCCCAAAATGTCATATAGTCAGATGCCTTGCCATGGTGTTGAGGCATAATCAAATTTTCATTTTTTTTCTTTCCTTGACTTAATATTTTCCCAAGTCTCTCTCTGTGGTCAACATTTTTCATCAAATGCTTTTTTAAATTATTGATATTGCTTCATTCTGTTCTCTTCTATCGCTCATGATAAGCAAATAAGTTTGGCTCCAATTTGGGGGGAGGAAAACTTGCCTTGTTCTGATACCAATGCGCCAGATTGTTTCTTTCCCTCCCTCTATTATGCAAATTACCAGATGTATTCCTTTTCAGAAGGTTGATCAAAATTGAGGTCTCACCAGCTATCTATAGTTTTCAATTTCTTGTTCTGTCAAGTTACCTGCCTTATTTGCATAAAGTTTTGCCCCATTTTAAATTACATCCTGCCAACTGCTTTTTGTTATTCTGTTTTTAGTTGAACATTCCTGGTGTAAATTATAAGTTATGACACCTGAAGACCATGCACTATTTCTAGCCAGTTTTTTGAGGGAAAAAATATATCTTGACAGTCGTATGTGATTTTTGGTTGTTAATGGTAAACAGCTGTACTTTTCTTGTAGTTAACAGAAAAAGAAACTTGCTATGCAAAGGGGATAAGAAACAAAAGACTTTTTCTCAGTCAGGTTCAGCCCCCATACTGCACTTGCCAAGTTGGTGTTTCTTAATATTGTTTCTACTACCTAGAAATGTTATTTGGACAATGATAAGTTCCATTTGGGTTCCTTTTCACGTCCGGATATTGGCTTCCTTTGGTGTTCAAATGCTCTCAATCCTTTTTCAAGAATATTAAAATTCAGTAATTAGAAGATAAATAAAAACAAAAATTTCCGTAGTTCTAAGAAACTTCACGTACTCAGTCCAATTTTAGAAATTTTTAGATTTCAATTGTAGGTTCGAGTTGCCATATTATTCAGATCTTGGGACCTAACAGCCGTGTTAGATACTATTACCGAGATTTGACTTCAAATTCAGATTTCATGGAAAGTATCTGTTCCAAAATCTTACAATTTAAGTTTTTTGTTGGATTTCAGCTGCCTAAAAATAAACTCATGTTATATGCGTGAAAGTGCTAATCTTCAAGGGAAGGTTGAACAATAAATGAATTGCTCAAAAAATAAGGGAAGGAGTTGTTAGAAGACAACTGGTACAGGAAATTCTTTCCTAATGTAATATTGAGATATGATCCTTATTAATTAATTTAATAATTAAAAGAATTTATAAATGGTTGATTAATAAATAACAAGGCAATATTATGATTGCCTTCTAAGAAGAATTTAATCATACATAGGTGTGATAGAATAGTTTAAATCCCAATTCTATAAAAAATGGACTTCTTTAAGAAGGAACATTTCGATGAGAATGTTTTGATGGATAGAATTTTGCTGCGAGCTTTCCTATCTGCTAGGATGTGTTTGCTAACTCCATGAGGTAAGTTCATTTTCTTTTTCGGATGCTGGCTTAGCACGTTATGGAATAACTGAACAGGAAAAGTTGATCTTGTTTACAGAAGTTTTAGTTCAACTGTGTATTTTTTGCAGGGAGCTATAGGATAGTTTGTGGCATTGTATCTTTGTTCTTGTGACATTGTGTTATTTGGCGTGAGTGGGATATAAGTATTTCTCAATTATCTTCTTGGTTTGAGTGGCAATAATTAAGCAACAATTGGTCTGATTAAGCTTTTCACTCATTAAAGTGCCAAACTACCACAATGGAATTATTTGGGAGTTAATATAATGAAAAATGTAATCCCATTGATGCTCAAGAGAGGCAATTGTAGATATTGTGCTCAAATTAACAATTTGCAATAGACATATAGACTATGGTGAAGAGCGGGAAAACAGGGCCGAAGGGGATTTCGTGCCAAGAAAAGGCAGAAAGCGAGGAGGGCAATGAGGATGGCGAAGAAGATTCAAAGACCGGCTCTAGTTGTGTGGACGAGTGGGGAGGATCGTATGATGATGACAAGGATGTGCGCCTTGTGGATATCTGGTTGGATGCTTGTAGGAGCGTGAGATCTTCTCATCATGTTCAATCTCACATGGATCTCAAGGAGGCATCAACGGAGTTTCAAGGCAGAGATGGTGGGTGTCCCTCTTTGGGCGACTCTGGCCAGGGGCTACTCAAGGGCTTCTTGCTCTCCCTTGGTGAGCCCAGGAAGGTTTTTGCTCCTAGTGCTTTGGCCTCTTCGATTGGGGATGGGGCGGGTTCTACCACGGGTTTGGAGGGTCTGATGTGTTTGAATGATCTACTGGACATGGCCCTTCCTTCCACCTTCAATGCAACAAGTTTGGAGAAGGCGGGATCGACGATGGAGGGCGCCTCGCCCTTTGTCTTGTTGCCAAGCCTTTGCTAGGGGCGGTCGTTACTCTTGTGGTCCAAGCCACTCATGGTATCCCTTGCTTTGCGATACTGGAAGTGATGGGTGAGATAAGGGTTCTTTAGATCCCTGATGCCCTTATGGATAGATCTCTGTCCAAGATGAAATACGTTATAAGGCCCATGACTATGACTGCATCCACAAAGACCTTTTTAATTTACTTTTCCCTTCACGAAGATTGTGCTCGGATTCTTGAAGGGGGACTGTGGTTTTTGGGAAATTCTTGTCTATTCATTAAGAGGTGGAATACATGCTTCGACCTTGAGAAAGAAATAATCAAGGCTGTTCTAGTTTGGATGAGGCTTCCTGGGCTACTGCTGGAATACTGGGACAAAGAGATTTGGGAAGGCATTGCCAACGCCCTTGGCCAGCTCATTGCTGTGGACAATGTGACCAAAAGTAGAAAATGACTTCTATACATGAGGTTCTATGTTAACGTGGAGGTTGATAAGGTGCTCCCTTCTTCGATCACCTTATCCTCTAAACTAGGCGACTGGGTTCAACAGATTAAATATGAGGATTCCATGGTTTTTAGCAACCATTGCTTAATGCTTGGCCATGCTTCACATGGATGTAGGGCTGCCAAAGGCAAACAACTTCACATGGAGGATCGGCTTGCTCCTTCAGCTACAGATTTGGGTCCTTTTGGTGGTGAGGTGGATGGACCCCTTGCAGACAAGACTAATGCTGATAATATTGACATTAATCACAATTGCTTTGAGGAAAGAATCTCGCAGGAGCTTGGAAAGGGGAAGTTGGCTGATGGGGAAAACATTGTTGGGGTCTCTTACCTCAACCTGGCTGGCAGAAGGTAGCGCACTAAAACTCCCAACAAGGAAAATTGGAGAGAGACTCAGAGTTTGGAGCAGGCCTCCCCTCTCCTCTCAGACACATTCAAATTCTAAATCTGGAATTAAAGCTAAGGACAAGGCTATTGTTCAGAGCTCCCTGATAAAGTTCAGATTCAAGCCGCCTTGAGTGGCGGGCTCGTTAGTTGTTTTTTGGGCCTTGGCCCGGTTTTGCTTTATTGTACCAGCTGCTTGGGTATTGCTGGTTTGTTATTGTTTTGCTAATGATTTGCTGTTCGCTTCTTGTTATTTCTCCTTTACCATTTGATTGGCTTGTTTGATTTGTTGTGGCCTAGTGTTGTACAAGGGTGGGGCCCTTTCAAAACCCTTTATTTCAGTTCATAGCTCTGGTCAAAAGCGTTTGTTATATCAAAAACAATTTGCAATAGACTAGGAGGCCAAAACAAGTCTCATACAAGGGGGATATGAAGTAAAATATACTTGTAACTTAAAGAAAATAGCTTAAACTTTTGGCAATCCTTTTGGTCACCCTAATTGGAAGTACAAAAGAGATTTAGTAAGCTCACAAAGAAGCATCCAATGTGGCTAAATGATATTAGCTAGTGTTGGAATTTTGCGTAAACACAACAATTTTACCCAAGACCAACAATAAGATGACAATAAATTCAAATGCAAACAATAAAAATAACAATTACAATATCTGTATTCAAGGTGTATAAAACAAGGAAATGGATTACAATATATAGGCTCGATGATGCACAAGTTAGGGTGACAAGTGTCTTAAAGGAGAGCAGTAAACTAGATGATTGACTCAACTATAGGAGTAGAGGTGTCAAGTGAACTCACCTTGATGACCAAGTGAACTCATCTTAATGAGGGAGATGTGGCACCTAACTATTGTCAATCAAGGAGTTGAATGAGGTAGAGGTGACATGTGCTTCCATCAATCAAGGAGATGACATGTGCTCTTATTTCCTAATTTACCCAAGTAAATAATATTAATTACATAAGTAAACTTACTATAAGGTCCAATAGAATATTAATCACACCAACATCCCCGCTTAAGTGCAGCTGAGGTTATAAAGAAATGTGTCCTGGCAAGACAGGTCATATTAGGTACCCATGTACAATCTAAAAGAGCCCTAATGTACAAAGAGAGTGACCCTCCAGAAGTAGAACAGAGAAAATCCATAGGACAAAACTCCATCGCAACTGAGGTATGAAAAGGAGGACAAGATTGCCCCCCAAAAGTGATAGGTCCTAAAATCCTTGCAAGATAAGGCCCATGACTATGACTGCATCCACAAAGAAGAGAGAGAAAGTCAAGTAGCATGGCGAATGTAGTAAGTCCCTCTGTAACAAATGATGCATCTTCCTTTACGAAGAAAGAAACCTTGAGCTGTTAGACTGTTGAATTCCCACTCAGATGGTAGAATGTAGGAAGGAATCAAAATGTATGGTTCTAGAAGTTGTTCAGTTGTCTCAATGCCGATGTTGAACTGTGATTGTGACATACAAGATTCGAGAACAGTGACCATAGAAGTGTAAGAGCTGAATTGATGTGAATCGGGATGTATCAAGATAGTAGCATGATGTGGTAGAGAGAGAACAAGGGGATTTGGAATCAGAGATGCGTCTTTGTGTGAGTTGTCATCAAAGAGAAAACTATGTCCTTAATGCTTTCATCAAGATTTAGAATGTGAGATTCTACAAACAATTGTTATATGTTGGATAAGTAGATATCTTGATGATCAAGAAGACAACTGTGAACTTGTCGAAGAGAATCTATAGTAGCATGTGGAGAAGTCGAGATCTCTATCAATGTAATAGGTGGAGGTAGTAGAATAGTTGCCAATGCTGGAGGTGTAGGAGGAGAAGCAATAGGAGAGGTCTGTGTGTCATTAGAATGTTTGAGATTTTCCAATAAGCAAGTTCCTTGTGAATGTTATCGTCATACAAAGGATTCTCAAAATCATCAAGGGAGAGAAGTATATCCATAGTGGGATTATTTGGGAATAGAAGTTCATTGGGATCTCCATACATCTCCCAAAGTGTGGTCCAAAGAGCGCGAAGACACTCAATGTGCGATAGAGCTGTGGTCACCAACACTAAGACTGATTAATCCTAGGACATGATGATTCTTATTTCCCCATACAAATTTTTGCTAGCGAGTACCTGGTTCAGGAATAAGCTCATACAGATGGGGCAGGAGATGAATCCATTGATAATGTTTCAGGATGCCATCTTGCCAAAACTTGTAGTTTCTTTATTCCAAGGTGATGATAGAGGGATGATTGATTATACCCGTTAATTACTTAGATTAATTGCCCCCTTAGCAGATTTGGAACTTTATTTTAGTTTGTGTTTACAAAATGCCCGTGTTAAGCTCCCCCAAGATTAGAACATGTAATGGCACTTTATAAGTTGAGTGTGTGTGCATTAACAACCCCCCCAAATAGCTCAATCTAGACAACCTTAGCAAGTTACATTGTTTGGCATTTTATAAATTAGTGCACTTGCAAAATGGTGGCGGCGCATGAGTGTTGAGCTGCTCAGGTGTTGGAGTGTTGGTGGCCACCAGAGTTGCTACAGACGCTGCTAGAAGTACTAAATTGCTAGTTGACTGGTAGGGGTGCAGGGGCCTCACAACCCCTGGTCATGGCAGGGGTACAGGAGTACCCTCCCCACCTGCATAGTGCTTAATGTGCTTTACAAAATTCAACAAAAAAAAAAAAGTTCTATTTTTTCAAAAGTTTTTATTTATTTATTTTTAATATTTCAAATTTTTTTTTTAAATTTTTTTTGTTGTACCTACCTATGTTAGCTTGTGCAGGTGGCAAAACGGCCTTAGGTTGTGTGCCTAGGGCCAAAACTTTTTGCCTCCACTTGTCCTATTCCAATTTTGACAAATGGATAGGCAATTTATGGGTTTTTGGCCATTATCGACACAATGACTGCCTGTTTTGCACCAAAGTGCTCTGAAATGCGTGTTTCCTGTAAAAATTCCCGATCAAACCCTACAAGCAAAAAATTGGTTGCTTGACTTCATAGTGTCCGATTTGGACGAAACAAAATCCTAACCTAGCTAATTTGACCCTTTAGAATGCAATGGAACAATCAATTTCTTTCCCGGAGGCCTCCTACAAGTGATTTGAAAAACACCTAATTTGCAAGACGATTAACCCTAGGTGGAAAAGCTAAAACAATATTTCAAATTTAATTAAATTGCACCTAAATTGCTATGCTCTGACACCGTGTTAGGATTTTGCATAAACACAACAATTCTACCCAAGAACAACAATAAGATGACACTAAATTCAAATGCAAACAATTAGAATAACAACATTCCAATATTTGTATTTAAGGTATGTAAAACAAGGAAATGGACTACAATATATAGGCTCTAGAATGCACAAGTTAGGGTGACAAGTGTCCCAGAGTAGAGCAGTAAATTAGAGGACTGACTCAACTGTAGGAGCATAGGGGTCAAGTGAACTCACCTTGATGACCAAGTGAATTCATCTTGATGAGGGAGATGTGGCGCCTAACTACTGTCAATCAAGGAGTTGAATGAGGTAGAGGTGCATGTGCTTCCATCAGTTAAAGAGATGACGTGCTCTTATTTCCTAATTTACCCAAGTAAATAATATTAATTACCTAAGTAAACTTAATATAAGGTGCAATAAATATTAATTGCATCAACAGCTAGGCACAAGCTTGAAGTTAGGCTAACTTTGTGTATGGTCATTTCATTTTTTTACCAACAAAGGTGAGTCCACATGTTTTGGATATTTTAAAACCTATTATAAAGATGTGGGTGTCTGTTAACACTTTTTGACATATTCTACATTTTTGTCTCTCGTATTATTCACTAGAGAGTTGGAAGTTGGCTCCTTTCATGTATGGTTTAGATTCTTAGAACACTATATATTTATTTTCTACATCTTTTATTAGTCACTAAAAGGTTGTTGCAATTAAAATAGATGCCAACTTGCCTGTGGTTAGATCTTGTCCTTTTGGACAAAATTTATCAGTCATTCATGTTTTTACAGTTGTCAAAATTCCAAAGGCTACACGACCACCTTTTATACAGTTTGAGCCCATTTTCAACTTTAAGCTTAACAGGTTGTTGAAGCTTACGGTGTTAGCCCAAGGATGCCACAAAAGTGTATTTTTTTTTTGAATTGCAAGTAAATCTTATCCATTTTAATGATTATTTGTCAGCACAAATCATATATGTTTTAGTGGTTAACTATAAGGACCTCTGCCTATGATGAAGAGCTTTGCAACCCAGCTCGTATTGCATCAATGTCCTCAAATGAGAGTCCCTCAATTCTCATATTGTAGAGGATATCTATAGAGGTTATGTTCCTCTGATTCTGTCTCCAAGGCACATGGATATGGATGTGATGGACTCTTGGAAGATGCTAACCACCTGTATAAAACAGTTGAGAGCAAACTTAAAGCTGAGCCAGAGGAATTCTCATACCATAAGATAACTGCATGCTTTATTTCAAGATGATGACCACTGCAGGCTTTATGTCAAGATGATGGTGTCTGCATGCTGTCTCAATAAAGTCAATGAGGGCATCTTAAAAAGGAATGTGATGTTGTGGGGAGTTTTTGTGTGGGGGCTCTTTTTCGATTCAACCCAAGTCACACTAAGGTAAATCTTACACATTTTTTGTGGAATACCTGTTTGTCTTATTAGAAAGAAAAATACCTGTTCACATAATTAGAGCATCATTGTGTACGGAAATAAATATGACTAAGGGGAGAATATCATGTAGATATGTCAATATTTTGGACTGATTGTTTATTCATTTGTAAACTGCACCTTTGAGCAGGCAGTGTAATAAGGTATAGACTGGGCAAAACTTAAGGGTGCTTTGCCTCCTATCTTCATTGCAAGATTCCTTGTATCTTGATATGATATATTTGAAAGAATGTACAAGTTATATTCTGAATAAATTTTCATTTTGCATGGGTAGTCTTGAGATTTAACATGGCCTGCCCTGCTTTTTTGTCCGGCAGTTATTTTGTGGCAGCAACAGTCTTGCAATGCTTATGGAGCTTATGTCTAGCAGTCATTGATGGATATGCATTGCTTGTGAAGCGCAGCCTACGGAATTCACTTGTCATCAGTCTCTTTGTTGTTGGTGATGGGGTAAGGGAGCACCTGACTGATAAAAAAAAGTTTATATCAATTTGGTGGGTTTTGAGTAATCACTTAGTTTATTGATATTCACTTCATTGGGCAACCAAAATTTGTCATTGCAGGTTACTGGGACATTGACTTTTGCTGCTGCATGTGCTTCTGCTGGTATTACTGTTCTTATTGGAAATGATTTGAGGGAGTGTGATCATAATCACTGTGCAAAATATGAAACGGCTACAGCTATGGCGTTCTTGAGTTGGTTTATGGTCACACCATCTTTCCTTTTGACTTACTGGTTGTTAGCAACAAGGTAAATCTTTGGGTCGTTTCATTGAGAATGACCACTTACCACTAAAAACTTTGGGATGAGAGCTTTACGTAGCTTGAGAGACTAACAAAAACAATACCTTGTTGAGAAGGTTTCTATTTCAAGATGTAGTATCTGTTGGAAATTTTGATGTGCAAAATGTGTTGAAGGCAATGCAAAAGTGCACTATGCTCGTGCAAATTCCATAATTGTAAAGTTATATGCAGCTCTGCTAAATTTCAAATGTGAATTCACAACGCCATGGAACATGTTTGTATTCATGATTTCCATATTTTAGTAGGCCTTACATGTCAGCAATTTGTTTTCCATTCTAGTTCCTGAGATCTGGGCCTGTGAATGGTATCTTCAATATAAGAGCAGATCACAGGTATATGATACAAGTTTCTGGCGGGATTAGGTCTCTTATTTGGGACTAATCTGTTTTTTAGTAAAATGCAAGGAAAGATGCATTGGTTTCTATAGTTCTCTGATTTTGTTTGGTAGGAAGTGAATAATTTTTATAAAAGTGGTAGCAGCGAAGTGAAATTCTCAGAGGTGCAAGATCTTGGAACTAGATTTGAAATATGTAGAAAACCCTCGCATGTATTTTAATTTCTTTTCATCCATGATCTCAAAGTCTTGCAAAAGCAATTACAAATTCTTTAACGTGCAATGACTATATTTGATGATAGAATGGATTTCGTAAATTGCATGAAGAGACATGGTTTGCATTACATTGTTTTTTCCGTCCATATATTTCCCTAAAAATGCATGGCCTTGATATTCTCATCATTTATTCAATGGTGATATTTCAACTGTTACCTAGGATATTATAGCATTGATTACTATTTATGTGGCGATGAGTGTTTAGCAGGTCTATAGTACTGTTCTAGTATTTTACGTATAAATTAGTGAGCCCTTGTATGTAATAGAGGAAATTTACATTTAAGGAGGCTTAACACTATATAAACACAATTCGTATATGCCTATTTCAAGCAGTTAATATACTTCTTTTCTTTTGATTCTGCTCATTTCTGTGTTTGTGTGACATAACACGGTAGGTGGTAAATTCATCCACACCTTATCCTCTCAAGTCATGCTAGTAATTGGCTTATAAATTTTATTATTGTAATTAAGGGCCAAGATTAATTTACATATTTGAGTTTGTATGACGAAGAATCTATGGAAATGGATTGTAATATTCATTTTTGTACCAAAAAAGATTTCATTTGGAAAAATGTGATCAAGATGCAGATGTTGATTCAACAATTATATGTCAGACAGGTCCATTTATGCATTTTAATGTGTTGGCAGGTTCATTTCTATTTGAAATATATTGAAAGTACATGCAGGTCACTTTCTATATGAAAAACATGATAAGGCGCAAGCAAGTGGATTTCAATTTGGAAAATGTGGCATCGCATGGACATCTGAATTTACATTTGACGCCATGATTGTCTACTGGAATTTAAAGAAGTGCATGATGTTGAGAACATATTTTGTGGGACAAATCTGCACATGAAGTTTCATGTATCTTGGCAGTAGGTAATGCTAAGGTGGTCATGGAAGAGATGACAACTACTCACTTTTCCAAGTAGTCTGTTTCATGGGTATGACTACTGATGGTAGTAATTTTACCAAAGCTGATGGGAGATGATGTCTTTGAGGTAGTTTCATTGATTTTCTTCCTTCACCAGGATCTGAAAGATTTCAAACTTGATGGCTGGTAATAATGTTTTTTTTTTTCAGGGTTCACATTTAAGAACTTGAATGTTGCTGTTCTAAAGGGCAACATGAAAGTACGACCTTTTCTAACGGCTGGATGATGGCTTCGTATATTGGCTGTCTCATGAAAACAAGATACGCTAAACAAGGAATATTTTTACTAAGTTACAAGATTGACCTTTAGAACAACTTGAGTTTCTTGGCTTAATCTTTATAAAGACTTAAGTTTCTTTTCAACTCTAGCCGCTTTTTAGTATGTTTAGATTGAGGTGAGAAATTGTGTCAACCTAAGACAAAACTGTAAATATTATCTTACCTTAAAGGTTGTTGATGGCTTAAGCAGACCTTAGGGAAAGGGTGTACTGACATTTGTAAATGGACCTCTGCTGTAGCAATCTTCACATAGATCCTTGAATAAATTTTTAGTGGTGAAGAAATCATCCATACGACCCTTGACATCACCATTAATCAACATTTATAAATTGAGTGTCGTCGTTGGGCACAAGTATTTTTCTTGAATTCTGTCTGTTTTAGGGTCTTAAAAAGGTCTCCAGTTATGTGTCTAGGGTTGTGTATTTAAATACATCATTATAGTTCATTTCAATCATCATAATATCAGATAGAGATTGAATATCATTGAGAGCATTAAATCAAAATGAGACGACACATTTGCATATCTGTCATTAATTTTCGCAGGTTTAGTTATCAACTACTCTATTTACGTCAATGCCCAACACCTTAGTCTACATCAAAGTCATTTGCTCTTCTCCATTGTTAGAGCATGCATGTTGACGCGGATGTTACTTACATCAAACAAAGATAGAATTTTGTACAATAGAACACTTATTGCTCTTGAAAGATTTCAAATTCACATGGAATTTGCAATCCCAAGGCTTCGGTAGTCAAGTCTTGACGCGCATGTTTTTACTTAGGGTTTATTGTATCTTTTTGTTTTCACAAAGGGACTTACACATGTTCTGCTCTTACAAAGTGGAGAAATTGTCAAAAGGACTCGAAAGATCGTCAAATATACGCAAATATCATCAATATTCCATAGGATTTGCAACTATATTGTTAAGATCTACAATTATCTTGTTAGATTTACTTAAAGGAAAGGCTCTAGGCTTGGAACTTTGATCAATTCTTCTGAAACTACTTAAAGATCTTAATGAAATTAATAGATTCATAAGTATTTCAATAATTAGTTATAGATTCGGTTAAACTTGTATTCATTTTAATGAATTTGATAAAGAAATAGGAAAAAGATAGGGAAAGAAAGAGAAAAGGTCCTAAGAAGTTATATTTTCAGCAATTCCACACGTATACTTTGCCAAAACAATGAATTGAGACAAATCAACTTATACTTCACTAGAATTAGTCACAGCTAGGCATAAGTGATGCAAATCTTCAAAGGACATTTGTAACCAACATGAAAGAAGTCAAATGCATTCCAAATTGAACGTAGCAATTTGATATTTCACAACTACTTACAAATATACAGTCACGTAAGATTTACAATTGGACATGACCTTGCAGTTGGCCTCAAATTCACAATTCTGTACAAAATAACAAGTGTTCTCATTGAGAGTGAGAAGAAACCATGAAGCAAGCAAAAAGTTACAAATTCTATACTTCAACTTGACAAGTATCAACAATTTCTAATCCCTTAAAAATGAATAACTTGGGTCCTTCTATAGAATAAGGATGCCCTGAGTCAATTACAATTCAACGGTCTGGATTGCATTAGAGGAATCAATGACACGTATTCAATATGGCTAGTGGATGACAATTGGCATTCTAGAATATTCTTGTAGAATCCGGATCTCTGACAACTGGCATACACTACTAGAAGAGTTTGGAATATATGAGATGACTTGGCACTTGGTCTTGGACAGAGAATATATAAGAATTTGCATTTGGACATCTATGACGAGATGCCTGACAAAAGAATATAACAACCAACCAACTGGACATTGGATTTGGTTGATTATTGTTGATTGCCTTCATTGTCGTAACTTATCCAGTTGGCAAAGTAATGTAAAGAATATAAAAGAATGGGACTAGTCACTGTCTATATCTTCTTCAACTATACACTCTCTTGCCTCCTAGACTCTGTAATCACCATATAGTATCAAAACTCTTGTGATTTCATTTTTATCGTAGGTTTGCGCCTTTTCTTTGATGAATTCCTATGCCTCAAAACTACTCTCAATCACCTTAAACTTATCTAGCCTAGATTTTATCTTTTGCTTGTATCCTTTTATTTTTACACTTTTTTCCATCATTTTATCTATAGTTGCTTCTGTGAGGTTCTGTACAAGATCATCAAGGACCTTTTGAAAATTGCTCTTAAATTCCTTAAGAGCTTGACCCTCATCATATTTTACCTCAGTGCCAAAAATGTGACCTACCAGATCCTCCAGGACATCATCTACCAACAATTCGTCTATCTTCTTTTGTAAGTCATTCATCTTATCCTGACATTCCTTGAGAAGATCCCTTTCAAACTTAAGTTCTTTAATCCACAAGGGAATTAAAAACATCGTCTTATTTGTCACTATCTTCTCCTTAATCAAAATGCCATCATCAGTCTCCTCAATGAACTTCATCCTAGCTAGCTCAATATCATTCTGTTTGAGCCGCTTTGTACATTCCTCTCTTAGTGATGCAATCTTATCCTTTAGCCGAATAATGGTGTCTCAATTTGAACTAGCTATTTTGATTATGTCCTCACATGTGGACAAGAAGTTCTTGATCCAACCTTCCATGACGTTGGCCTCATGCTTCTTTGTGTCCAGTTATGTAATCCGCTCTAGTGAAACTAGAGCAAGATTGGCTGGAATGTCATTAGTTATTTGGCTTGGCACCACTAAGCCCTTGATAAAATCTTGCAATTGGATAATTTGTCCTTTAAGTTCCCTCTTCCTCTTGTCCTTTTGTAGCTAGGATGCAGTTACTTAAACATTCTCTCGAAGCTCATCAATTTCTTGCTCCCAGGTAGTGTGACCCAAATTAATAGTGGATATCTAATAATCATCCACACTTATTTCCCCTTTATCTTTGCCAGCAACAGGAGTAGCCAATTGGGCTATCCTAGATCTGGTTGCATCTCTCGTTATGGAGGACATTATTTGGGCCTTCCTTTTAGGCTCAGGAGCTTCCTCCCCCTGAAACAAACTCTTGAAATCCAATGGAACTAATTGTACAGGTTGGAGGGGTTGTACCTCTGATGCCAACCAGTCAGGAATGTCCACAACTGTTTGTTCCTTTTGTTGATCTTGTGCCAAGTGTTGTTCCACATGTGTATCTTGTTCCTTGACTAGCACTTCTTGCTCATCTTGACGTTGTGAAACATCCCGTTGGGGAACCTCTTGTTGTGGAGCTTCTTGCTGTGGAACTTCATGCTGTGGAACCTCGTGTTCAACTTGATGTTACGAGACTTCTTGTTGTGGAATATCTTGTTGTGGAATTTCCTGTTGCTTATTAATTTTATCTTCTTTATTTGCATCTTCTGTGGTTCCTTGAACATCTTCGCATACATGTTTTTCTAGTTGACTTGCAGTAGCATCCTATATGTCGTTAACTGTATGGACATCCGGTTACATGTGGTTGCTCTTAAGGAATAACAAATTCAGATTGTGCCAACATAGGCTCTTGCAATGATAAAGGATCTCTAAAATTAGGAATCCTGACCTTAGGAGGGTTAGGAGACTCACTTTGCTTGAAACTTGGAAACTTATGATTACTAAGCTCCTCTTGAATAGGCTGATTTGGAATGAATGGAACTATTTGGATCTCATACCTTCGTGTTTGAGAAAACAAAAGCTTCATCAGCTCCTCTTTTGTAAGCACCTCCCTCTCAAACTGTATCTTTTGTGCCTCTAGCTCCTGCTCATAATGATAAGCTTGATCAACCAACTCTTGTTGTTTCTATTCATACTCTTTCTATCTCTTGATCTCTTCTATCTGCTTTGTGAAGTCTAATAATGTGTCCATATCATTCATGCTATTCTTTATATCCTTCACCTCCAAATCTTGGAGGTGATCAGGAGAGTGTTTGAACTGATTTGACATTGGAGATATTTCTTGAGGTTGATTTTGGACATATGAATGCTTATATGGAGGTTGAGCAAGGGTGGGTGGGAGGTAATCATACTGAGCATGCTGCTTTCCTTGAAATGCCATAGAATTTAGGTTAAAACCAACAACATGGTTGATTTGATATGGCTAATGGGATGGTGGATTAGCAACATTTTCATGATATGATGGATTATATGACATGTTCCCATGAAAGGTAGACATGCTTACTCATTCACAAAAACTAGAAAACAAACTGAAACCAGAATTGTTTGAAATAAAACAACACCTGATTTTGTTTGAATCTTTCTCATAGGCTACAAAAATCTGATCTATTCAAACCAGAAACTCGGAGTCGCTAGGTACTTGAATTGAAACCTCCAAAAAGTCTATATTAACTACTACTCATACCAAAACAACAGAAAGAATAAGTTCTTTATTGAACTAAAAATCAGTTCATTGTCCCACCGGGCTTGGCAAAAACTATTATCATGCAGGATTGCACCTGTTATGCAAAGCTGGAAAGATCAGCAATCATGTGTAACATTGGAATACTTTCAGGTTGTGGGTACCCTATGGTGAAAGTAGACCTCTAGATTAAGGGCTGGTTCCCTTCTGATTCTCTAATAAACTAATGATTTTGCAGGAAAAGGGTTTAAAAAGACTTCCTAATAAGAGTACTAAAACTAGATCTAAATGTGTGGTGATTGCACCTAATTAATAGAAACATGCAGCTCTAATTCATAATAATTTTTAGAGTATCTATCCACACAAACCAACTTGGCAATATGACCACAAAATTGATTCTAAGGAAGGCTTGAATAACTTTCTTTTTTGGAGGAAAACTGGGTTCTCACAGCATGAAAGAAAAGACTATTTCAATGCACAACCTAAGACCTGTGATTTTTACTGCTTTTCAATGCATGGAAGTATAAATGAGACAATGATTTAAAGGTTCTGATATTAAAACACAATAAAATCTCATCCAATCATTCATAAAACAACACAAATGAGAAGGCAGACACTTGATCCTACTGAAAATAAAGGAATACTTGCATAAAAATGGCAAAAAAGATAACCTATAACCTGTTGTACTGTATTAATCTACAAAAATTGAGTTACAAACACTCCTCTCTGCAATGCACAAGAGAGCAAAAAGGAAAGAACTAGAAAAACACAAGTTTTTCTCCCCATATATAATCTGGTCACAAAAAGACCTACAAAGGTCAACTGCAGTCAACTGCCTCCAAAAATATCTCCTCCAAAACTGATCCACGAGCAAGCATAAAAATCCCTAAAAATTGGGGTCATAACTGCAAGAAAAAGAGCAAAAATAGCTCCAAACTGCCCCTCTCTATCAGTTTGACCATATAGAACCTCAAAACCCTCCAAGTTTGACCAAAAATCATGTAGAATATCTCAAAAAGCCTCAGTTAACTCCATCTCCTGATTTTGCATGATTTGAAGGTAAAATTAATCTATCTTAACAAATATTAAAGGCAATATTAACTTACCTTAATAAGTGTTATGTGAAAGTTATTTCTTTTCCAAGGCTTGATATAACATGTATTAAGGCAATTTATAGAATTATTGCACTTAATGGGTGTTATCATATATTATTTCTGCCTTTACATATGCAAAAGAGAGAAAAGATTACAAGTCTTTACCTAATTGGCCTACTTTCTTTCCAATTTTTGCCCAAAAATTACATAAGGCTTGTGAAAACGCCTTTCTTTCTCTACACTTTACAAAAATAATCAATTATGATCTATGTGTTTCTATGTTGGCCAAGTGTCAAACAAAGGCTAGGCCTAGTCATCATAACTCCTCTTGACTCCATTGGCTTTTGTGACATTTTCTAAGGCATAAAAGAAGGAATATTCACCTTAAAAAGGCTCAAAATAAATAATATACCCTTATCACTCCATTCAACATCTCCTTATGTCTCCTCAGCCATTATGCCCTTCACTAAGCATATGCATATCCATGCACAAGTCAGAATAAAAGCATATGATTTATATAAATCAATGCATCCTTATGACTCCCTTGTCACATTTATTTCCATGCATTTGACAAAATTTTCTTATGACTCCCTAACTCCATTTAAAAGTAATGAACAAATAGCCACGTAATGTTTATGACCATGGTTAGCAATTAGTTTGAATTTGTATTTGCAAAAATAAAAAGTGATAAAAATCACTTAAGGGCCGAACCCTCTTGGGAAAGGTGAATGCCTATCCAAAAGTGAAAGGGCAACCCTAATCTCCATTCATTTTTCTTTTGAAACTTTTTCCAGAAGCCTCTCTACATGTTTGGCTACCATGAGGGTTCGAAGTAGATGGTTTTCTTCTACACTTTTATGCATACTTGGGCTCTGTCCTATGAAAACTGGGTATTCTCTGTAAATTTTGGAGCTTTTCTCTTTGAATCTAAAGACTCCCATGCATTATGTGGAGATCATCCTACACAAAACTCTCAGTTTTTGCTGACTATAACTCCTGCTCAGCATCAAAGGTAATACCAGTGCCATTATACTCTGCATTTCCTTATTTTGATCTACCCTGGATGCGTTCACCATTATATTCTCGACTAATCTATTAACAGATCCTTTTTCTATTTTATTTGAAGCTCCTTGTTTTTGGCTATCAGATGTTTCATTAGGTTTACTCATCGTTGATTTTTGAGAAGGCAATTTGGTTAATGACCTCCACATTGTCTTCTTCACATCTATGTTATTCTGTGGACCCCCATTGATCTTGCTCTCATCCAAACTAAGATGAGATGATCTAGTGTTGTTATTCCGTCCAAGCTTAGGTGATTTTTGGACGATTTCTTGGTATCTTTTTCAACTCTGTCTTTAGTGGTGGATCTTCCTGATAGAAAGTTGGCATGGGTGTTGCTTTGAAGGTCAAACTTTTTCTTAGTTGCTTTATCTTAGCCTCCTGACTCCCCTTTGACTTGGCCTGTAGATGGCTTTTTTCCTTCTCCCTTGCTTGGATCTTTTCCTCTAGTTTTGAGTAGAACTCTTTTCGTTTCTTAGCTCACTCATTGCATCTAAAATTGAAACCAGCTGCAAAAGAAACATTGTCTGGTCTTGCTTTATAACTTATGTTAGCTGTAGTTGCTGAGGCAACAGATTGAGCATCTTCATCCTCTCAATATATGCAAAACTCCCCATATAAATCTTTAAGGGTTCGACTATTTACAGAAACAAAAAAAACTTCTAGGCCGAGATCATAAAAGGTCATACCAGATTATATTTTGGAGACCCTCCCATGATGGGTCAACACATCAAAATGCTCTAAAACTAACCCATGTAGATAGTTGGTTTTCTTGACAAAAAACATGAAGGAAAGAATGAAATGTTTGGTTGTATATGCTCCTTTGTATCTTAGATAGCTACCTGATCTTGTTTCCCACTGTCAAGACATTTCTTTCATTGAGAGTTTGTCACTATATCATATATGTGCATTGTCTACTCTAGACTGTGAGAGACTACTAAATCTTTAATGGATAAACATGAACTCTACAGGATTTGATTCATTATCAATGCATTGAATCACTACCAATAGGTATCATGAATACTCTGCATACTATGAATGAGGTTATTGTAAAAGATGATAGATGATTTATTTTCACTGTGTTTACTCCATATCAATGATGTTCTATAGGTGTAGGTATCTTGACTATCTCAAGAAGCTTGCTGGCATAGCTTTGTGAATAAACCAATGTCTATATGCATAGAAAGCCACTATGCCATGTGATTGCCTCCCCAAAACTGCCCCATGAGAGTTATGAATGCTTCTTTGTTGACTATGGGCTGCTCTTGATTCATATTTCTACACCCGTATCCTTCATTGCATGATCTTGTAATGCATTTTACTTGTTCCTTAAGGTTTCTATACATACTTGATCTTGATGCCTTGTTATCTGGAGTTTGTATTCATCATCTTCTCTATGTATCTTATATACACTTCATGGTCTCTATCTTTATAAGGTATGTTCCATTATACTTGGAAAGTTGTTATGGACTCCTTGCATGCTACCCACTCAGGTGGTTGCTCTTCTTTGTACAGATGTGAAGGATACCTCTCCTTGATTTGTACATGTGTCTTCTTGATTTAAATCTATGGTATCTAACTCCTGGTTCAAAGGTATGTTATTTACTAAGGATGGTTGCCTTCCACCTGTACATTGCACTTTATGTATCTCATGTAATCTACATGGAAAATTATCCTTCGTAAGGCATTGCTACGGTCTTAGGTCCTTGTTGCTCTATAAAACTGTCATTATCGTCAATATATATAACTTTTCCCCTTCATTGTGATTGGTTGATGCATTGGACTGCTCTATCTCTGTAATGTAGTCTTTAATGATGGACATGACTGTCCTCTGGCAAGGCTGTCCCATATGCTTGGAAAATTTGTCATGAAGTCTCTGTGAACTGCTCTTTCATGTGGCTGTCCTTCTTGTACTCATACTAGTTGGTTCTTTTCATGCACCATACATGTAGCTTGTGGTTGTATCTTCATCTTCATTTGCATATGGTAGCTATATGATAAATGGACTGTCATTCATTGATGACATTGTAAGCTACTCTCTAGCAGTCCTATTCACTCTATTTTTGGTTTCTCTTACATACAAGTCAGTTGATATGGCATGACACATAGGTACAAGACTGTTTCTTCATATATGACTTCTCTATAGTTGATAACATGCTTCTTTAATTGATGGGATAGTCATCTTAATGACTGAATATTGTCGTTCTATGGTTGTTTAATGAATTGAAAAGCAAATCTACATCTCATTCACAACAAAAAGTGGTAAAATACATGTTTTATTTGTTGTTTCATGATACTTCTTGGCTGTGTACTCTTGATGGGACTATCCTTTAGTTGATATTGCTTTGATGTTGATTGTCCTACCTTGGAGGCTGTCTCATGATTATCTAGTGTTGTCATTGACTGTCAATCAGAATATGCTCTCATTTATTGATCTGAAAGTCTCTTTTCTTATCTTATACCCCCTTAAGATCAAGGGGTAGCATGTTAGGCTCAACCCTTGTGGGAGCCACATTTTAATCCACATGCTGAAATGTCTTCATGATGACTGTACCTATACCTACACATTGCACAAACAAGTTAGATAAAACAATGAATACAATACTCAAGTGATGATTTGATATTTTTAGCTCTCTTTCTTATTGATCCAATGCTTCATGATGTGTTGTGTTTTGTTGGTAGAGCATATAGGAGACTCATATCCGGAGCTCTAACCAATTGTTTACCATAATGCAGATTCACTTGGAGATCAAGAGAGGAGAATCAAGACAAGAAGATCTACCTCAAAGCTACTTCAGGAAATGATGGATATGCATTTTTCCCTTATGCTTCTCTTCATTTCTTTTATCTTCAGATGCATAGCATATATCATGTTTACATTGGTTAGCTACTCCCATGGCTTGTGTGGGACCATTGATTACTCTTTTCTTTCCAATGAATACAAATACAATACTTGCAATTATGTGTATACTTTATTGGAAAAATGAATGAAACATGAAATGAATGAAATATTTTTGCACTAAATGAAAGTAATGTCTTGAGTTCAATATGTACCTTTCTTTATGTCTCTTTACTCTGAACAACAAAACTACATTTAAACTTTTCTCAAACACTTAAAAATATGCCATGATTAAAGCATAATAGGAATGTGTTAAAAAATTCTTCACCTCAAATGTTATGAACTGGTCTAGCTCTGCCAATTTGAGCTATAGGTGAAAAATTGGTAACATGAACAAAAAGCTTCATGACAACATCTTCATTTTCAACCTCATAATCAACCATTAAATCACAAAATTCCTGTAAATGCTTATTTGCTGATTCAGATGCTTTTCCACTAAATTTTGGCAAATTTCTTATAACTTCATTATGGATAACATTTGGGTGTCCTTAGATTCTATTAAAAGTCAAAGCTCTATATCTTTGAGTAATCAAACTATTCATTGTAACATTCACATAGAATAGAGTACCTGGAAAGTCTTGAAGCCTGAACAAATGCAAAGTCACCACCTCTCCAAAGAGGAAAAGATATTTAGTGAATCACCTAGGTCATTTCCTCCATTAAAGCCCCTTCATTAGGATCCCTTCGAATCAAAGATTCTGTTAATTCTGTTAACTTCAACCTTTGGAGCAAAAACCCTAATCTCAATATTGTCGATCAATAGAATTACTAATGTAGTGAACAATCATGAAAACATGCAATCCCTAAAGATTGGGCCAAAGCACATCTTGACTCTATTAAAGAACTGAATTCTTCTTAATTCCCCAGCAGAGTTGCCAATTTTGTTGGTTCTCAAATCTACATGCATTTAATCCTAAAGGTTTGCCACTTTTTATACTCAGATTTCAGGAAGGGACTAGGCCAATAGAGTGGGAGATTGTTTAACAAGGTGGGAAATGATCCACACTTATCTCCCTTGCGCTTCAGATTCTACCGTACGTAGGGGTATTCCCTTATTCACAACCAATAAATCTAGATTTTGAACACTAGGTAGAATGTTCTCATGTATGCACCAAGATTTTCAAGATAAATCCTAGACTGGCAATATTCTTGGATTACCTTCTCTGTTTTACTCTGAGAACATGCGCTAAGACACCCTAAACTACATCAATAACTAGGATATCAAACCAAAAGGTAAACCTTAATCAGTGAATTTCTGGACCATTGGGAAAACAAAATTCTAGACTGGTGTCTTATTAGGGCAACAAAGTAAAAACACCCTCTCGCAAATGTTTCCTCTATAACAACAAAACTTGAAATTTAGAGGGTGTATTGTATCAGTGGCTTGCAATGATATACCCAAGAAAAAGTATTTCCTACAACTCTTCTTCAATAATCCCTAATGCAATGCATCACTCCGTATGTCTTGTTTAAAGCATATTTAGTCCAATCCTTGACCGGAAGCAAAAAAAAAACATTCAATACAATAAATGTGTATAAGTGAAATCCGGAATCCTTGATTCATTTATTCACAAAAGAAATGCATACAATCAAAGAGACAATTGAAATAAATACACACATAAAGTGTTACTCATATAACTCAATCTGAATTGAAAATTGCCATACAAAAATTTTATTCATTCACAGAACAAGGCTTGTTCTATACAACTCTAAATTCAAAACACTTCCTCTTATAGAGAGTTGCTTCCCAAAATGTAGACAACTTTTGTCTATAGGCCAAAACTTCTTTTCTACAACTCTTTTTATGTCTCTACCTCTATATATATTCCTCTACCCATATGTATATATATAAAATACAATTGTACAGGGTCCTTTATAAAGAAAATTGTTTATGTTGGTTAGAAAACCTGCCCCAATTTTTACATTTAATAATTGCATGCGGAAGTTTTACATTCTTTCTTTTAATTGGCAAAGAATAAAACTGATTTGTTTTCCAATGAACCAAGATTGATGTCATCCCTTCAACTATATTATAGAATGTTTTGGAAGATTGTGGAGTTTTCAGGGTATGACTTCCTTCACTTTATCATGGGATGAGATGATAGGCTGTTGGGGAGGCAACGTGACTCCCTATCTTTCAATCTCCAATTACTAAATACCATATATGCAGGAGTTATCAAGAGAAGCACAAGCAATTGGGGTAGAGGATGTCTAGCTCCTATCCTTGTCTTCATGAGGACTTCTTTGAGTCTGTTAACAAAAACTCTCTTCATCACCAGGTAAGCAATCTAGGCATGACATGGCATGACATTCCTCTTGAACTAAGGTTATTGATGAAGTTCATCAAACAGAGACAAGGGAAGAGGGATGAATGATGCCTCTTTAACCAAACACCCAAATTCCAGATCCAACCGGGGTAGTTAGAACTTGATACAATTAGCTCAACCGTGGGAAGCAGCTTCCTGTAGTCAGAATTTCTGACCAATCTTTGACTCTCCCTACAAGAATGCATTCATGTAGCTATGGTTTTGGGAAAGCAGCAAGATTGTGGAAACCAAAAACTCTCATTCTTACCTATGCCTCCTATTCCTAGTCTTGAATTTGCCTCATTCCTTAATTTGGAAAGAGCAAATTTGTAACCAAGAAAACATAGGCATACCCTTTCGAGAAATGCACTAAAAAACAACAGGAAAAAATCTTTGCTCAGAATCCATGACAAAGAATTGATGTCGATAACTTATGTGAAGGCATCCATTTATAGGAAAAGTTGAATTGAATTGATCTCCATTTCCATCAACCTGCATAATTTCATCTTAGGTGTTTGTAGGTTTTGCACACTCAAATTTATTGCTAGAAATGCTCAAAAATTGCATCATGATCACTAAAGCACAAAATGATGGCCCAAGACATTTAATTTCCCACAAAGAATAGATAGTTGGTGTAATCACCAAAATATGTTCAAAAATTGGAATCAGTTGAAGCATTCTGTTTGTCAAATCACAACTCAAAAAAGACTGTCTACGTGTGAAATTCTACATTCAAATTTAGGTCGTTGATTGAAAGAACATCAAAATGAGATCAATGGTTTAAATTCCATCGAGTTAGTTGCCATCCAATCAAAATATGCCAGCGAAGCATGTTTTACATATGCCGAAACCACATGTCACCTTATTGTACCATCGTGGGCCTTGAGGTACCCATGCCACTTCTTCTATGCTCATGCACTAGGCACCAACTTAATTCTCCTCAAGATGGGACCTCTCAACTACTAAACATATCATTGCACCAGTGCAAGGAATATCCCTTCGCATCTTCTCATAGAGCACTCCCGCAATAAAACAAGAAGCAGACACATAGCCAATCACTTATCACACCATCGCATCTGAAATAAACCTACCAAATAAAAAAAAATGTGATGCTACGATGATTTCCAATTCATCATTAAATCCATCATGTGAGCCCTTAAAAGATATTTTGCACACATGAGAGCCACCAATTGAACTCAAATGGTTGGTAAAGAATGAAGCTAAGGACATTATGTCCTCACTTATGCTTGATTCTTCTTCCTCAAAAGAAGGGTCCATCAGGAGGTTCAATAGAAGCTTATCTTGGAAAGATGATGGGAAAAGCACAAATGGCAAAAACTATTTAGTTGAATGTTGTTTTTTCATATTTTGACCAAAGGGCATGCTATGACAGACTACTCATAATATAATAGTTTATTATCTTTTATTGGTGTTCCTAACTTTTGTAACACACATTGGTTAATAAATAGTGGATGAGAATGGGAAAGTTGTCTTGCTAAGGTGGAAAAACATGATGTACAAGAAAAATAAAAGAGTCAACTTTTATTGCATTATCTTTAGATGAAGTTACAATAGTAGATAATACTTTTTGGGTATGTATGCATGTATATACTACTATAAATCATGTCCACCAACCTCATATACTCTCTTTTAATAAAATGAAGGAGAATGCAACATCAAAAAATATATTTTAACTAGTTAAGAAATACTTGAATGAAATTGGAGGTATGTATGACTACACAATTGCTAAAAAATTGGTGTGTGTAGGGGTGGAAGGAGCTTCAGTAATGCAAGGTCATAGGAATGGTCTTTTTGTAATGATACAAAATTATTTTTCACCATACAGGATTTCCATTCATTGATTGGTCCACATAATGAATTTAACATTTAAAATTGTGAGCATGTTCTCCACTCATGCCTTGTATTGAAGTCCCAAATGGCTTTTGGAATTTCAACATTTTGCTAAGGGAATAACGATAGGAAACTAGCATATTAAGTATGTTGATTCCAAATGGATCTCCTTGCATGGACTAGTACAAAAAGGTTTTTTAGAATATGAATCCTTGATTGGAGTAATGTACGAACATCGTCTTATAGTAGACAGAGCTCCTAACCTCTTACATAGGTTAAGTGACATAGAGACACTTCTAACTTTATTTGTTATTCTTCTCATGTTGGAAGAAATGAATATTCTTGTGAAAAATCCCAATAAAGAACTATATGTATTTTAGAAAATACTAAGCTACATAAAATGATATGCATGACCCTCGATAATCTATATCTATTAGAGTAATCATTCATAAGTCCAAAATTTAGTAGTTGGAACTTGATGATAAATGTGAATGATATTCTATTTTTTTATAGTTTAATGCAAGCAGAGAGTTATATGTCTCTGTATGGGGATATGAGATAGAAATGCATTATTTAATAGGGTCAGACATACTATCAAAGAGGAACCTATTACAAGGGAAGTCTTTGAGAAGATTGTTAATTCTATAAGTACTATTTTAAAGGATATTGCAAGATCTCTTTCCTCAGAGACTAGAGAATGATTCACTCATGATGAATTGGCTGAAGCCATGCCTATTATGTATCCTCAATATTGGGTCAACTATTAACCAACTAATTTTCATAACAAGATAAAGACCTTGGCCAATTAGTTTTTCAAGAGTTTAGATTTTGATGAACAACAAATAGAAGGAATTATAAATAAGTCTAAGCTTATAGAGCAATCAAACCATTTTGCAACATCAATGGTGGAACAATTTAAACTCATGGAAGAGTCCCTTCCAAGATGGATCAATAACAAAGCTTTGGGAAACCTTAAGTTAGAGTGAAATATTACATGATTCAATATCAAAATATTTCAAACTTGTTGATTTATGTCAAACCATGATATTGGGGTTGGTGGAGGATGAGATATATTTCAATGCATTGGGTTCTTGAAATCAAAGATAAGAAACACACTTGACAAGAATTTGAAAATTTTCTTAAGGATGTATATAACTAGATATCATATCTGAAGTTTTCCTTTTTAAAGGGCACTTGAAATCTAAAGGTCCATATGTAAAAGAAGAGGGTTGTGCAACACTTCAAACAATACAAGCACATATGGAAGTGACACAATGAATAACACATGTAGTGGAAGTGACGAGATGTTGCAAGTATGTGCCTAACCAGTGTTGTCATTGGTGTCAACTATGCTCTTGTTTTGATGCTTGCTTGTAATGAGTTAAGTATTGAAGATAATAAGTATTCATGATACAATAGAACAAACCAGTAGATTGCTCTACATTTCTTGTAGAATGAATATCTTTATCTATGGATTGGAATTTACTTAGATACATGTCTGAAGATGCTATGTTCCAAGTTTGAGCCTCCGATATGAAGATTTGAGTGAGTTATGTTCACCAGAGTGAAAACTACTTTTTCTGTATATTTGGTGGTGATAGAGAGAATGTATTTTTCTCCACATTCCTCTGCATTCAAGTATTATGATTTGCGGTTCATGAGTTAAGTCTGAAATGATGATAAGTATCTTCAACTTCAATGGTTCATGATTTTGTGGTCTACAAGCTATCTTTTCTCTATGACAGTAGTTGACAATGTTGTTTATGTGCTCTGGTTTGAATAATCTTCTTGACAGTGGTTAGAGATTGTGCGGTTGTTCTTGGTGATTACAATGTGCTTGTGGATGTCTCCTGATCATGTTCCTACCTTTGGATTGGTCCACAAAGAGAAATTTGGATCGTGGATGAAGACTGTTCTTAAAAGACTTAATGTTAACACTAGTCTCGGTCGACTTGGTTGTTTTCATTAGTTGCAGAGATACATTGAAGATTGTGGAAGCATGTCATGATGTGGAAGATTGCATTTGAGTCCCAGTTAAGGCATAACATGATCCGCATACATCTTTACCTTAGCAAATTTTGTTTAGGTCCAGACCTATTTCCATGTATGTTTGTAATGCCAACCTTAGAGATTGTTCCAATGGTTGATGAATGTAATGCTGACCTTGATGTACATTCCAAGGTTGATGAATTGTATAAATGCATGTAATGTACTTGCAAAAAAGAGGTCCATGTGTGAAAAATGATAAGACAAGTGTGAAGGTGTAAAAAAAGTAGAGAAAATGAGTTATATTGTGCTTCAATGGAACTAAACCCAGGCATGGAGTAGATGCTATCAATTAGCTCACCAATCCTTGGCAGTGAGCCTCAACATTTGTAGTGAGCATATTGGGTAGTGAGCCCTAAGGCAGTGAGCCTTTGTTTTTCGGTATTGTTATAACTTATTTATTTTTGTGGGCTAACACCCACTGTGGTTTTTCCCTTTTAGGGTTTTCTATGTAAAAAACCTGGTAGCTCATGTGTTGATGATGTTGTTGTGTTGAGTTTCTTATTTCATGCTTTCATGATTAAATCTGAATAACAATGAACATGTGTTTGATATGTTAATGTTTATAAGTGGTTAAAGTTTTGAAGACAACTGATTCACCCCCCACTCTCAGTTGTCTGGTGCATTTCAACAATTTGTATCAGAGCTAATTTCCTCAGAAGTAAGCCTAATAGCTTGAGGTTGATTTAGGATGTCTTATAAGAAAGAAGCTTCTCAATTCAATGGGACGAATTATGCTTTATGGAAGGTATGAATTAAAAGCCATCTCCTTTTTCTTGGTTATAGAATATGGAAAGAGATAGAAATGAAGTATACCTTGCCTCAGAATGGTTTAACAACTGAATATGAAATCAAAGAGTATGAGTTAAATATAAAAGCTAGAGATGCGCTATTAAGTGCCTTGTCAGACACTGAGTTGATAAAGGTCATGGATCTGGAAACTACTAATGAAGTCCGGGAAAAGATGAAAAATTTGTATGAAGGAGATGAGGCTATTAAAAGCACCAAATTGCAAGGTCTAAAAGCAAAATATGAGGGTTTAAAGATGAGAGAAGATGAAAACATAACAACCTACATGCAAAAAGTTGATGAAATTGTCAATGAGTATGAGAGAAACTATTGAAGAGAAGGAAGTTGTGATGAAAATTCTTAGGTCATTACCTAAATCCTACAGTCACAAGGTAGCTGTAATTGAAGAAGTAATGACTATGAAAGATCTCACCAAGGATCAATTACTAGGAAAGCTTACAACTTTTGAGATGAGAGAGCTTGGTGATGCTCTGTGAAAGACTGAGACTGCTTTCAAAGCTAGTACTTCAGAGAAGATCTCCAGAGTTGAAAACTACAAAAGGTGAAACCTGATGATGAGCTTGATGAAATTGAAGCAAACTTTGTTGACAGACTGCAAATAGGTTCTGGTAAGTTCAAAGGAAAATTACCTTTCAAATGTTTTTCATGTGGTAAGGTTGGTCAGTATGCTTCTAGATGTCCTGAAAGAATTGAAAGGAATAGAAAAAGATTTGAGAATAGACCTAGGGTTCGAAATAAATGCTACTATGTTAGAGATCTTGATGATGAAGGTGTGATAGATGATGAATCTGATGATGCTAGTACTAGTGCAAATGAGTGCTTGTTGATTGCAATTAAAGAAGAACCTATGTCTACTAATCCTACTAGTTGTGTGAAGGAAGAAAAACTAGCGGAAGAAAGTGCTTTGGCTGTTTAGGTTGAGAAAGATAAGGATGAATGGATTATTGATAGTGGATGCTCACATCACATGACTGGTGACAAAAGTAAGTTTGTGAGTTTGGAAAAGTATGATGGAGGACTGGTTAGGTTCTGAGATAATGCACCTGGTAAGATTTGTGGAAAAGGATCTATTTCTTTTGATGGAAAGCACAATACTGATAATGTCCTATATGTGAAGGGTTTGAAGCATAATATTTTGAGTGTTGGTTAGATGTGTGACAAAGGTTATGATCTAAGATTCAAAGACAATGGGTGCAAGATCATGGAAAGCTCTGAAACAATGATTGCTACCAGTAAGAAGACCAGAGGTAACATTTATCAATTAAGAGGAACTAATGATTATTATTTATTGGCTCAGACAGATGAGAGTTGGTTGTGGCATAGAAGGATGTGTCATATCAATTTTAAGAATTTGGTGAAGATAAGTTCTGCATAGACTGTAAGAGATTTTCCTAAACTTGTGAAGCCAGCCAACACTATTTACAAGGAGTGTCAATTTGGGAAACAAACAAAAACAAGTTTGAAAAGCAAAGAACAATTCTCTACTGGATTGTTGGAGCTAGTACATACAAATTTGGGTGGTCCCACAAGAATAAGAAGTCTGCAAGGTGACAGGTATTTTATGTTGCTTATTGATGACTATTCTAGAATGACTTGGGTCACTTTTCTAAAAGAAAAATCTGAAGCCCTAGACAAGTTCAAAGTTTTCAAGGCAATGGTTGAGAATGAGTTAGAGTTGAGAATAAAATGCTTAAGGTATGATAGAGGAGGTGAGTTCACTTCAAATGAATTCAATAATATTTTTGTGAATAACAAGGGATAAAGAGATAGTTGTCTGCACCTAGAACTCCTCAGTAGAATGGAGTTGTTGAAAGAAATAATAGGACAGTTCAAGAGGCTACTAGAACTATGCTAAAGGAAGCTAACCTACCGGAAGTATATTGGAGAGAAGCTATACATACTACTTTGTACATCCTAAATAGAGTTCAAGTCAAAGGTAACAGTTCTAAAACTCTTTTTGAATTATGGTATGGAAGAGTTCCTACAATGAAGTATTTCAAAGTTTTTGGTAGAAAATATTATATCAGAAGAGATGAAGAACTAGGCAAGTATGATGTTAAATGTGATGAAGGAATTTTTCTTGGTTACTCCACCAAGAGTAAGGCCTATCAGTGCTACAATAAGAGACGGAAAAAGATTGTTGAGAGTGCTAATGTGAAGGTGGATGAAGGCAAGGAAATAATATCATATCTGAGTTGCTATGATTTAGATGAACCTGTGACTACAGTAAATGAAGAAAAAGTTGAACAAGAAGACAGTTAGGATGAAGAAGAGGCTTTGAAAATGTTGTTAAGACTCCCAGGTATGTAAGGATTAATCATTCTGAAGATCAAATTATAGGTGACAAAAACAAAGGTGTGCTGATAAGAAAAAGAGCTGCAGAAGAACAAGTGAATTACTGTTTGCTTTCAAAGGTTGAGCCAAAAACTATGAATGAAGCTTGCAATGATGAAAATTGGGTAAAAGCCATGGAAGAAGAACTGATGCAGATTGAGAAGAATCAAACTTGAGAATTGGTTCCTAGACCTGCTGATAAGAATGTCATTGGAACTAAATGGGTTTTTATGAACAAAATGAATGAAAATGGAGAAGTTGTAAGAAACAAAGCAAGTCTTGTGTGCAAAGGATATTCTCAAACTAAAGGGATAGATTTTGAAGAGACTTTTGTTCCAGTGGCTAGGATTGAAGCAATCAGAATATTTCTGGCATTTGCAGCTCACAAAGATTTCAAACTGTATCAGATGGATGTGAAGTCTGCATTCTTGAATGGTGAATTGGAAGAGGAAGTTTACATTGAGAAACTGAAAGGATTTCAGTTATCAAACCAAGATGATATGGTGTGGAGATTGAAAAAGGCATTGTATGGATTGAATCAAGCCCCTAGAGCATGGTATGCAAGGTTAGACAAGTATATACTACAATTAGGGTTCAATAAAGGTACTGCTAACAACAATCTCTATTTCAAAATCAATAATAATGAAATCCTAATTTTTGAAATCTTTGTTGATGACATTATCTTTGGAGGAAATGAAGGTACGTGCATGAAGTTTGTAGGAGAAATGCAAAATGAATTTGAGATGTCTATGTTTGGTGAAATGAATTTCTTTCTAGGTTTGCAAATTACTAAATCAGATAAAGGAATCTGTATTTCTCAATCCAAGTATGTGAAAGAGTTATTGAAGAAATTTAGGAAGGAGGACTCCAAACCAGTTTGTACTCCCATGGTGACTAGCCACAAATTAAGCAAAACTGATGAATCACCTAAGACTGATCAGAAAAGTTATAGATCTATGATTGGAGGATTACTTTATCTAACTCAAAGCAGACCTGATATAATGCATGCAATATGTCTTGTGGCAAGATTCCAAGAAGATCCTAGAGAATCACATGTGATGGCAGTCAAAAGAATCTTAAGGTATTTGAAAGGCACATCAGATCATGGCTTATGGTATCCAAAGGACAATGATTTCACTCTTAGTGCTTATACAGATGCAGATTAGGCTAAAGATGTTGATGACAAAGAGTACAAGTGGAGGTGCTTTCTTCTTGGGAAATATATTGGTTTCATGGTTGAGCAAGAAGCAAGATTCAATCTCCTTGTCTACTGCAGAAGTAGAGTATATTGTAACATGTTGTTGCACTCAAGTATTGTGGATGAAGCAGACTTTGAAGGATATAAGAGTTGTGTATGAAGATCCAATTGTAATCTTTTGTGACAATACAAGTGCCATAAACATTTCAAATAATCCAGTGATGCACTCAAGAACAAAGCATATATCAATAAGGCATCACTTTTTGAGAGAGAAGGTGACATAAAATGAAGTAAAGATGGAATATGTGTCCATAAAGGATCATATTGCAGATATTTTCACTAAGCCTTTGCCTAAGGATACCTTTGAGTATCTCAGAGAAAATTTAGGGGTTATTACCCCTCCTGCTCTGAACTAAGATGCATAAGAATGCATTAGTCTAATAGTGTCCAAAGCCTCATTCTTTGATATGGATTGATGTTTTGAGAGCTACCTCTTAGGGGGAGTTGCAAGTGTTCCTGATATGTGTTCCAAAAAAAGAGCAGTAAGTGTTACAATATTCATGAAAGATCAATTTGATTAGAGCAGCTGAGTGCAAGTATGTGCCCTTTGCCATTGATGTCAAAGGGGGAGAGAAATCATGTGAAAAACTCAGGGGGAGAAAGAGTGCAGATGTGTAAAAAGAAAGGGGGAGTATCTTGTCTTGATGGTCATTACAATTTTTCACATCATATGTTGCCATCGATGACAAAGGGGGAGATTGTTCCAAGTATGTGCCTAACCGGTGTTGTCATTGATGTCAATATATCTGTGTTGTCATTGGTGTCAACTATGCTCTTGTTTTGATGCTTGCTTGTAATGAGTTAAGTACTGAAGATAATAAGTATTCCTAATACAACAGAACGAATAGATTGCTCCACATTTCTTGTAGAATGAATATCTTTATCTGCAGATTGGAAGTTACTTAGTTACATGTCTAAAGATGCTATGTTCCAAGTTTGAGCCTCTGGTATGAAGATTTGAGTGAATTATGTTCACCAGAGTAAAAACTACTTTTTTTGTGTATTTGGTGGTGACAGAGAGAATGTATTTTTCTCTGCATTCCTCCACATTAAAGTATTATGATCCACGGTTCATGAGTTAAGTTTGAAATGATGATAAGTACCTTCAACTTCAATGATTCATGATTTTGTGGTCCGCAAGCTATCTTTTCTCTATGACAGTAGCTGGCAGTGTTGTTTATGTGCTCCGATTTGAAGAATCTTCTTGACAGAGTGGTTAGAGATTGTGCGGTTGTTCCTAGTGATTACAATGTGCTTGTGGATGTCTCCTGATCATGTTCCTACCTTTGGATTGGTCCACAAAGAGAAATTTGGATTGTGGATGAAGACTATTCTTAAAAGACTTAATGTTAACACTAGTCTCGACCAACTTGGTTGTTTTCATTACTTGTTGAGATACATTGAAGATTGTGGAAGCGTGTCGTGACATGGAATATTGTATGAGCCCCAGCTAAAGCATAACATGATCCACATACATCTTTACCTTAGCAAATTTTGTTTAGGTCCAGACCTATTTCCATTGTATGTTTGTAATGCCAACCTTGGAAATTGTTCCAATGGTTGATGAATGTAATGCCGACCTTGATGTACATTCCAAGGTTGATGAATTGTATAAATGCATGTAATGTACTTGCAAAAAAGAGGTCCGTAATGTACTTGCGAAGGTGTAAAAAGACCAAAGCAGAGGAGTTATACTATACTTCAATGGAATTGAACCCAGGAATGGAGTAGATGCTATCAATCAGTTCACCAATCCTTAACAGTGAGCCAACCTTTGGCAATGAGCCACCCCTTGGCAGTGAGCCTCAACATTTGCAGTAAGCATATTGGGCAGTGAGCCCTAAGGCAGTGAGGCTCTATTTTTCGGTATTGTTATAACTTATTTATTTCAATGGGCTAACACCCACCATGGTTTTTCCCTTTTAGGGTTTTCCACATTAAAAACCTCGTGTCTCATGTGTTGATGATGTTGTTGTGTTGATTTTCTTATTTCATGCTTTCATGATTAAATCTGAATAATAGTGAACAAGTGTTTGATGTGTTAATGTTCATAAGTGGTAAAAGTTTTGAAGACAACTGATTTAGCCCCCCACCTCTCAGTTGTCTAGTGCATTTCAACACAAGATGCACTTACGTGGATGTATGTAGACAAAATAAAATTAAGATTGGGATCAGGATGACCGTCAATCCATAGTTAGAGTAAGGAAATGATTTGACAATTGAAAGATATTTAGCACTTACTAGGTATTTATATTGTATTCCATATTCCAAGCTGTTGTTGATGATATTTTGTTTGTTTATCATTGATACACATTTTTAATTTCTATATAAAAAATTAATAAATTAACATATTATTATTTTCTAATGTTCCATTTCAGAATCTAAATTTCAGAATCAGTTTCTATACCTAGCTCCATTGTTCATATTATGGAAGTACAATTTGCTATAACTCATAGTAATTGACTTGTAAATTTGTTAACAATTCATAATTGAGAGAGGAGAATTTCTATAATGTATCATTTAAACTTGCATTCAAGGTTATCACTCACTTGATTGAATCCAAAAAAATTTCCTCATCTAGCTTCTTGGGAAATTGGTCCCTATCCCACTTCTTTCTATCCTCCTATTCCTTTTCAAATTATCCTTTCCTAGGTATTGGTTTGATTTGTCAAAAGTTGTCAGAAAACCAAGTTGATTGAGGTTTTCTAACTTTCCAACTACCTTCTGTATCATTTTTCTAGACTCATTCAAAAATTCCTATGCTTCACCTAGCTTCATATACTTCTAAAGGATAGATGATGCTTTTATTGAGGCCTCAAATTTATTGGGAATTCCTTTGGATGCTAATTCATTGTCATTGATTATGTACATTGCTTCCAAAATTTTCTTTGTTGTATTCTTTTGAAATCACCACTTTTTTTTATTTTCATTAACATATTGGCTGAGCTTCTAAAACTCTAACAACAGAACATCAATAATTCAAATCACCAATCCTCTGTATTATTCCCCCAAACCTTATCTTTTATATGAATAATTGTGTTTCTATCAAAATTTAGATACTATATTTTGGGAAGACTTTATTTCATTTTCTGCTTTCTTTAGCTCCATCTACAAATTTTCATAGTTTATTCTGTCTTGCTCTATTTTAAGTTCCCATTGTTCTACTTTTTCTTTCTATTTGTCTATTTTGACTTGTAATGCCTTTGATAAGTCATTGGCTCTAGTCATCTTTTGTTGTAATTTTTCTAAATTGACTTTTTCGTTATCATAATTCTTTGTGCTTTCACCTAATCTTCACTTTAGTTCATTCAATTCTACCTTTGTCTATTGATTAACATTGCTTGTAGATGTAGAGGTAGGTTTTCTTATCCTTTTCTCTAATCATTGCTCTTATTATTTTCCACTTTCCTCTTGTTTTCTCATTTACCAGGTCTACCTGTAACTTTTCTATTTGAATTTACAACCTATTTATGTCTCCCTCTCTCCCTTTAAAAATGATGTGTATACCACTTCATTATTCATTTTGATACATTAATTTTGTCACATTTTTTCATTCCAAAAAAATTCACTTGGACAATGCTCACCTCATAGTCAGAGTGATGCATCTGATCCTCTAGTTTACTTTGAACTTTGGTCACAACAATTATGTACTCCATGGTTTCTATATGTAGATCATATGTAGGTAATACCCTAGTTGTTGCAGGCTCTGAAGCTACAATAGTTATACTCTCTAGCACTTGTTTCTTGTGTCTTCACATTTTTTTTTGTTTTCTTGTTAAACTCAGCTTTGTAATCAAAACTTGGGACTGGTCACACAATTGAATGCTTGAATGGAGTAGTTGCAATGTTGGGGGCATTTCTATTTTTTTGAGGTTGGGGATTAACCATTCTTTTCCTAGTCACACTAACAACAAGAGGGGTGCCTAGTGGAAATAATTCCTTTGAGGTGGAAATGGAGATAGTTGGACTTGGAACTATCATAATATTTTGCCTCTTCTCATAGCCTTGTTTACTGAGATTCTCTATAGTGTTTATTTCTATTGACCTCTTTTGAATATTTTATTGTTGTAGCACTAGTAGTTACTAACCACTACTACTACATGTACCATCACCACCAATAGCACTAGATTCTCCGCCATCTCCTTTATGAATTGTATGAGAATCTTCAAGATTTGAAGACCCTTGTGGTATGGTTTGTGATTGTATCTAACTCTAAGGATTTGAAACTAGAACTTGAATTTAACTGTACTACCTGTACTTTTTGTGAGAGCCATTCATGTTCCATTTTATACCATATTTTAGCCTTTTTCATATGCCTTTATACCCATCTTCATATTCCATTTCCATACCATTTTATCACCTTTTGCTGAATATGGTTAAATATATATAAGTAATATTCAATTTAGTTTTTAGATAAAATACGTGAATAATAAATATTAGATTGTATTTGCTAATATTTTATGTCATTATGTTGAGAAAATAATTCTAGTAGCATATTACTAAAGGTGCAGACAATAGACTTCATAACAGACTTCATATCGCCTTCACATAGACTTCTTGTCGCCTTCACAACAACATATAATTTCAGCTATTACTTTAATTTTAAATAATTATTTATTGTGCTAACAGCAAATAATATATTTCTATACTCATATGGCACGAAATAACATGTATTATTTGTTGTTGTAACTAATATAATTGTGATGAATGGAGGCAAAACAAATAGCTATTTTTATGGCACAACAAACTCCTATTTTATGGCTGGTTTTATTCCAACCACAAGCCATAAACAATGCCAAAAGAGGTGGCAAGAGGATAGGAGCAAATGCTATAAATGCAACAATCTATACGTGGAAATAAGAGGAAGGGCGTGAGAATAGGGAATATATTAGAAATTTGTTAGATACCTTGTTTATGCCTTGTTCATTATATAAGGCTATATAATAGCAATGAAAGAGAGCATATTAGATGTTGAAAAGTAGTACAGCGTGAGATATGTAATAGCGTGGGTTATGAAAAATATAGCAGCAATGTAACATCAAAAGGAAGGCTTGAGATAGCACAAAAATAAAGATTGTAGTATGTTTTGCTGGAATAAAGATGCGATGCTTCTAATCTAAGTTTGTAGCAGTGTTTTAATCACCCCATGGAAGGAGAGGAGGGCACACTCTCACAAAATGGCGGTGAATTTATTTTATGTTTTTATTTATTTTAAATTAATTTAAATTTCATTTCATTTATAAACTATGGCTTGTTGAATCAATTTCATTTAGGATTTAAATATAATGGTTTGCAATAATTTATAATTTATTGTTGTGACATTGATAATGTTTAGTTGTTTAAATTTATATTTTCATTTGTAGTTCCTGTAGTAGCCTGCATAGTTTTGGCAGCTTGCACAATTCCTGTAGTAGTTTTAGCAGAGTTCTTTAGTAGTTTTAGCAGAGTCCCTGTAGTATTTTTAAATGAGTGTTTTTATTTTTTTAGCTGCATTTCATCCACTCATCTCACTACCTACAGCCCTTGCGCATATATCCATGACATATTTCACAAGTATACGCCCCTGGATTGACACTTAGACCAAAATGAATTCAATTATTAGCATTAAATCTATTTCACTCTTTACCGTAGTTTTGGCCTATCACTTTTATGCCCTTGGGCTTGTTTATCATCTCTAATGCCTCACACATCATGAGGTGTTCTAGTGTCTACCTTTCTTACCATCTAAGCACTGCCTTGTCCCATGGACCCCAAACCACCACCTTCATAACCCATTTTTGGGCTATGGATGCCCCTGAAGTATATGTTTATTTTTTGGTCTTACTCAAACCAAGCTTGCATGAATAGTCTACATAAGGATCCAAGAATTTCTCTTCCCTCTCACCATTAGGTTCAACATTAATTACTTTAGAGGGATCTCCTTATCCCATAATTCACTAAACTCTTCATCTTCTGAGATCTCCTCAAAGTTTGCAATACTTTTTGGATCACCTAGATCCTTCCTTGTAGACCAAACAATAGTTATTTTTTATCATGTCTACTAAGCCTATGTACAAGCTACTTTTAGAGACTCTAGCATGTTTTTTAAACTAGATTTTTTAGCATCTCTTTTATAAAAATTGTCATATCTTTTGATTGGCATCTTTTCCACTCTCTGTGGCTGCAATGCTATTATTTCTATTGATAACTATTCAAAAGTAATACCTTTCTCAATAGTAGTTTCTTCCATTACTTTTTTGACCTCATCCCAAAAATTCTTTTTTTCAATATTTCTAGTAGTGGTTTACTTTGATGTTGAATTATAGTTCCAAAATTTTTATTGGCCAGAATCCTTACTTTAATCACTAAACTTGTGATGCAAAGAGCTTGTGTGTTGCAATAAATTGGTACCACCTATACAATTTGATGATATCACCTTGAACACTTGTCAATTAATTGCAATAGACACATGGGAATTAATAAACTAATGAGATCTTGCCAGCATGGATGGGGTAATGACAATCTAGATAAAAGGGTGATAGATTGCAGGGCACATGACATAGTATTGCACATCACAAAGGTGAAATGAAGGCCTGCTATGAAAACTGTGATGTGAAGGAGGCATGTGATGCAATAAGCATGCACCACATAACACAAGTCGAACATAATGATAGCACTCAGACACCATATGACCAAGGATTAAGTCCTACTTCTCAAAATTTCCACCATTAGATTGAGTAAGATCAATAGTTGACATTTTATGAATCCATAATAACTTCACCATGCAAATTTGGGAATTAATGGTGGATTACATGATTACCAGTGGCACAATATTAATGCTAATGATAAGTGTGAGATTTATATGGGGTCAATTACCATATGTCTTTCATTAATTGTTAATTTGCCACATAATTGGTAAGCACTCTAGTTATAGTTATTTATGTTTTGGGAAAATATCTAGACTCTCACTCATTCTCACCCATAACTTCAATCGACATTAATTTAGTAGAGGAAAATGAAAGAGGTTCTAAAAAATAAAAGGATTTGCATTTCTTCAAACAAATTGGAATTGATGGAGATCAACCCTTATGATACTATTAAGCTGGGACATGTTTCTATTTCGAGTGCTGTAAGGTGGCAATGGATATTTGATGTGTAATTGATGAGGACTTATTGATGGATTTCCCTCACCATCTTGACTATAGTGAAGTTGTGTCTATTTTTTTATCTGATTATATGTATGTCATTGAAAACAAAGAGCTCTTGATCCTACTAGGGTTCACCTATGTTTAATCATATTTGCTTTTAGAAGAGAAGTTCAAACTAGCTATTGTTGAATACGACCTCTTTGAGGGAACAATGTTGGTGGTGGGTATCTTTTATTTATTTGAAGTGAAGAATTATCATGTGACTGCATGTGTGTTGAAATTAATGAATATTGGATTACAAAATGAGTGTGGTAAAGGTTTCTAGAAAGCCCTGAACATACATGGTGCAAAGTTGGGCAATTTTACAACTAGTAAGGCTCTGGCAATTTTTAAGTCTATTCAGTGCCTATTGTGACATGTGTCAACCTGCTCCTCTCCGAGTGCTGCTTCATCTACATCATCAATATCAAGCATGCCTTTTACCTTTGCACAACCAATGGAAGAGGAGGATGATAGCTACACCTTTGCTGGAAGTTCATATTTGTTTTCTTGTTGAATGTCGATCTAGTTAATATTTTGAACTACTTTTTTTGTACTATCACTTTTAATTTTTTGATCATAAACCTAAAGCCTAAAGCTATATGCATACTATAATGTAAAGTTTTATTTAGTATTATTATAATCTATAGTTGGGTTTTCCACCTTTTCTTGATAAAAAATTATGTTAAAAAAATTCTATTATTCTATATAGATAAGAAAAATTCATTGTTCAATACTATTGAATATAGGTTGAAGATAAGACATAGGCAATGCTTATTCACCAAAAAATGAGAAAAATATTATTGTAAATCTTCTGGTAAACAACTATGTATAGATTTTTGCATCAAAATATTGTCTTCAAAATATTATTGAAAAATACATAGTTTCAACCTGGTGGATATCAAAATACTAGGCTATGGTAGCTATGGGTGAACAACAAAATGCCCATAGAAACAAAACCTACCATCTTGTGTACCTAGAAACTTCCTATTACAAACTATTACCAAATATACAACCAATAGGAGATAAACCATTAACATATTAACCATATGCCACTACACCAACCACACAATGATAAAAGCCATAAAATTATCCTTCATATTTATCTAAGCTATCGATGAACATCGACACCATCCATTCAAGTCTTGGTTGCTCTATGATTCCTATCACTTGTTTAAGGAAATCCACTACCACCTTAGCTTTACGCTTCCACCACTCCTCACAAATAGGATAGTCTTTATATATGTATGGTTTCCATGCTAGGGTGGAGGAATCATAAGTTGAGGTAGCCCCACCCATCATCAAAATCCCTAGACCAAGAATTGCTATTGATAGAAGATTATTTAGGCTGCCTAGTAAGCTCAATTTGACTTCACCATTGAACATACAATCTTGATATATTCACCTAGGTCCAAAACTAATACCACAAACATAGAGGCAATGTCTAAATTTACTTGGTATTAGTGGTTTGTGTTCATTGTTTCATCACCCAAAACCTACTATACAACATAAAGAATCAACTTGGACTTGGTTTTGAAAATCATTTTCAATCTCAATTTTGTTATGCTTCCCAAGAACACCATTTGATGACCCAAGTTAACCAATCTCACACTCATGTCCATGGTAAATACCAGGCATGAAAGGAGAATATAAAATAGAAGCTGAGGAATAATTCATGGTGGTGTAGATATAAACACAGTGGCATGCTTTCTCATAATGTCAAGTAGGGTGGGTGTCTTTATTATCTTCAGTTAGCTCAAGCTAAATCTTGCAATTAGATTATCCATGAGCCAAGCACAAACTTTAAAGTCTTTATCCATGACTTTTTCCTCCAAAATCTTTTTGGTCCCTCTATTCCATGATGTTGAACAAATATTTCACTATAGTCCATAACCAACCTATTAACAGGAAATCAGTGCATGAAAAATTCAACTATGTGGTCATCTACAATGTCAAAAAATGAGTTCCCATAGCACTTTGCATTATATGTACAAGAAACCACTATGTGTGGGTAGCAATGAGGCCAATAAAGAAGAATTAAATTAATTTTTTTGCATGTTATTGTCAATAGCATTGTTGGGTCCCAAAACTGTAGCTTCATAATCCTAAAGCATATTTTCACCTTTAGGGCCAAGGGTGGTCATCAAGAAGGTAAAATAGGGGCTCATCAATAGATTGAGGATGGTTAAAGGATATTTGATGAGAGTGGATAGTCTCTCCTACACTTTGATCTTAGCTAAACTTGGGAGGGTGTTCCCAAAGGTATTCCTTAATAGGATTTGGTCACAACAAAGGATGAATAAGATAAAACAATTGTAGCTGTATCCAATATGAGCTTGACCCCAAAGATTTGTCACTAAGTAAAAGACTTACCAATTGCATATAAAACATCTGATTAAGCTAATAACTAGACCTTGTAGATGCACCCATGAATGATAGTGATTTTATAGTTTCCTCAAATGAATCCATTTAACATTTCATACACAATAGAAAGGTGTAGGCAAGAAAAAACATGATTTAATGATGATTTAAACACTTAAAGTTGCTTATGTTTATTCCCTGGTTTGTAATGATGAATCATGAACTACTTGTGAAACCCTAATTTAATCCTTTAGCTAACAAGACAAAGAATTGTAAAATGAAAGGTATTTGATCCTTCACCAATCAGACCAGTGCCTACTCCATCAGGCAATAGATTTACATAATGCAAGGTAGAAAGAGATACATTTTCAAAACATCAACAAAACTAGATATGCATTCACATAAAAATCATAGATAGTAGTACATACAATGGACATTCTTAATAATCCATAATAGAACTACAATAACCCATGTGAAATGAAAAAGAGACCATTACAAAATCTTTGCAATGTATTAGATGCTATCACACATATCAAATCCTCATTATACTCATACCAACAAATGTGGTAAGAGAAAATACATAGCTGCAATTACATATTCTCTTGAATCACTACAATCTCCCATGAAGACATTCCATTAGATGCAAATTCACATTTGAAGACCTTTCCTCTGATTAACAAAGTGTAATCCTTCCTTTTGTAGACTGAACCTACAATATTTGTTGCTCTAGATTCACCTGAAGCACCTATAAGTCTCAAAATAGCTCAATGATCAACAACATGAATGAAAAAATAAACTTATCTTTATAATTGCCTCCTTTCATGCCTTAATTTGTATGCAGGAATCTGAGGCACCCTAGGAAGTTGAGTATTGAATGAGATCTATGTTTGAACCCTAATATCCATCGCTATGAATGCATTATGCCCAAACTAGACAATTTAGATCATGCGTGAGTACAACAAGTAGTTGAGAAATCACCTACTACATTCATGGTGATCCTAGAAAGTTGTTGAAATGTACTGGGGTGGTTGGACATTCAAATGCACATTTGTATAACATTATGTTGGGTTGCTTTCTTATTTTGATAGCCTTTTTCTTTTTATCCTTAGCATGTTTGAAAATTTAGAACTTTGCTTTGCTTTTCAGCAATTTGGCTAGTTCGCAAACCTATGAACTAGACAAAACATTTCTCTCCTATTTACTCTTTGTGGTTTCTTTTTCTTCCTTTTGTGTCTTGCCTTTTGGCATTTTAGTGACCTTGAGAACTTAAGAACCTTTTTCAATGTTTCGGCAAGTTCACAAACTTACAAACTCACCGAAACACTTCACTTTTCTAACTCTTTCTTTCTTCTTGCTTCCTTCTCTTCTTTCGGTGATTCGGCAAGTTTGTGAACCTACAAACTTGTCGAAATGTATGATTTTTATTTATTTATTTATCTCCTCTTTGTTCTTTCTTCTTCTTCTTTTCATCTTTTTAAGACTTTCACGAGCTCGAGAACCTTTTCGGTAGGTTTTCCAGTTTGCGAACCTACCAAAAAGCCAAAAAGTCTTCTTTGTCTTCATCTCTTTAGAAATTTGGGCATTTTGAGAACTCAAGAACCTTTTTGGTAGGTTCACTAGTTGATGAACCTACCAAAAAGTTGAAACATTATTCTTTTAACTTTCTTCTTCTTCTTCTTCTTCTTCTTCTTCTTTCTCTTCAGTATCTAGGGTGAGTTTAGAAATTAAAAACCTTTTAGCAAGTTTGCCAATTCGTGAACTTTCTGAAAAACTAAAACATAATGCCTTTCAAGATTTTAGTGGGTTCACAAACTAGAAAAATTGTCGAAAGGCTTATACTTAGAAGTTTTTTGATGGACTTGAAGGTTTTTTGGAGGTATTTTAAGTTTTTCAAACACATAATAAGCTCAACTGGGAAAACAAAAGGCAAAATGTAGGCAAAGTAGGTAAGGACTTAGATGGATTTAAATTTTTTCAAACTGCGTCCCAACATTAGCTCTAGTTGGGGATATGTGTCACTTACTGAAACATCAAGAATCTATAAGAATTCTCTAGGAGAAGACCACAAAAAGGGGACAAAACAACAAAGGGGTACCAAGACAAATTACACATCATCATGATAAACAAGGGTCACCATTGCACAAAGATAAAAAAACACACAGGTAAAATGTACAAGTAAAAAAATCTCACTACTCAGGAAAAGTAATGTATGAGATGTTGACCATGAGTTGGTAGCTCCATAAATGCTCAAATAATTATATTGAGATGGTAAACATTGTGACCATAATCAACAAATTCATATGACCCAAGCCATAAATGATCAAACTTTCCATGCTTTCCTTTGTCCATTGATCTAGCATTCCACATGAGAACTATATCTCCAACTTGGAAGTTCCTTTGAATTGATCTCTTATCAAAAAGATGTTACATTGTTTGCTTTTGTGATAAGACCTTATCATATGTAGATCTCCTACTTTCTTCTAGCTCTATCAATTATAATATTCTTTCAGAAACTACACCACCTTCTTCTTCTTCAATATCATGCAACAACTTATACACTAGAAATTCTAGGCTAATTGGCATTTTAGATTCTAATACATATACAAGTTTAAATAGACTCTTACCAGTAGCATGTTTGTAAGTTATCCTATCAGCCCATACTGCATACTTCAATTTATCATCCCACCTCTTCCTATTCACATCTAGAGTTCTTCTTATGATCTTCATGAGGCTCTTATTACTAGATTCAGCTTGTCCATTGCTTTGGGGATGATAAAGAGATTAGTGGATCAAATTAAGCCCATATTCAGAAGATATATTTGAGATATCCTAAGATTTGAAACACATAGCATTATTAACAATAATCCTTGTAGGCACATCAAACTTGGTTATTATGATGCTCATCAAGAATTCTACTACCACCTTAGATATAGCATTACAGGTTGGAATTACCTCAATCCACTTGGTGAAGTAGTTAGTTACTACAAGGATCCATTTATATCCATTACTGGATCTCTCTTGAATTTATCCTATGAAGTAAATCCCCCATTGCTGAAAAGGAGATTCAACTGCAACTGCTATAAGGGGGAGGGCACCTGCAAACTTTATCTTAACCAAAAACCTTCGAAAAGCATCACATTTCCTTACTATTTCAGCAACATCCTTAAACAATGTTGGCCACCAATATCCTACCCTAAGGATCTTGTACATATTGTTCTTAGTATTGAAGTGTCCTCCACAAACACCTTAATAACACTCATTGGTCACTCTTCTAGATTGTTCTTGATCTAGACACTTGAGCAGTAGCCCATCATGATTCCTCCACATTAGATCATTTGTATTAGTACATACCTTTGGGATTGTAGTTTGAGTGTTCTTTGCTGGTTTACATTCATTTTAGGAGGACAACACATGCTTTATAAATAAAATATGACATCCTTATACCATGGGTTGTATTTCAAATGATAAGAACTAGCAACAAAAATGGAACCTACTTCATTCACCTCTTTTGCATCTAGGTTAGCGTCTTCCATTAGTCTAGATAGGCCTTGACACCTAACCAACTTGGTAACTTGCACCTCCATTTCATACTCTTAGATCTTATTGATCCATCTACATCTTTTACCTAAGGCTTCTTGTTGAATGGATATATCATTCGATGTTGTGTGTGGCACTAAGCAATAATTTTTGCACCCACAAGGTATGACCTAAAATTATTAATAGACTTAACAAGAGCATATATATGTTTTTCCATGATTGAATACTTTAGTTCTATATCTTGTAAGGCCTTACTAAAGAATGCAATAGGCTGCTCATATCCATCCTTATTTTATAAACTAAAACAACAATAATGGTATAAAATGATGCAAAGGAAAACAACTAGAAAGGACTAGAATGATCTATACTTACTAAGACTGGTGCATCTTTGAGAACTTCCTTTATTTCCATAAATGCCTCATTTGGTTCCTTGCTCTACATGATTGATTGTCCTTTCTTTAGTATCTTGGCTATGGCTTTAACCTTCTTAGCAAAGTTGGGGTTAAACCTTTTGAAAATGTTTATCTACCCAAAGAAAGATTGGATAGCTTTGACTGATTTAGGCTGAGGAATGAGGTCAATTACTTTTATTCTTTTTGGATCTATCCTCACCACATATTTTGACACAATGTGCCCCTACAACTTACCTTCTTCAACTCCAAATATACATTTTTTAGGATTCAAAGAAATCCCATACTTAAGGCATCTCTTGAATATCATTTCTAAATGCTTATAGTGATCCTTCTTTTCTTTGGAAAATGCAATTAGATCATCTTGGTATACTACCATGATCTCATCGATGAGGCTTGCAAAGGAAACATCCATTGCCCTTTGAAATATTGAACCTACATTTTTAAAATCAAATGGCATTATCACATAAATATAAGTACCCCAGGGAGTAGTAAATGCTATCTTATGTTGCTTTGACTTCTTGACCATCACTTGGTTTTAACTTAAGAATCCATCTATCATGGACATTAGTTATAATCTTGTTACCTTTTGTAGAAATGGTCCATGCTTGGGAGGGTATATTTGTTGTTAAGAGACTTGATGTTCAAATTCCTAAAATCCACACACAACCTTATCTCTCCATTCTTTTTTTACACTCAGAACCAAGTTGGATAGCCACTCTAAATGTTGGATAGGATTGATTATGTTGGCAAGAGACACTGCTACACATGACAGGTGTTGTCATTGATGGCAACTAAGACTATCTTACACATCCGCATTACATAATTTGTTTAGATCGGAAGTCAGAGTGAAGATTTCTCTAAGTCTGGGTAGTCAGAAACAGAGCATGTAACAGGGTCCAATATCTTTGTCTGGATCTCTCCGGTGGTAAATCACAATGTGCTATAGATCTAAGGGAGTAATAAGGATTGTCGGGACTATCTAAATCTAGGAATTTAGCCTCCATTAATGAAGGATTCAAAAGTTATAAGCATCTAAGTATCAGGTTCTAGTTATCCAGTACAGTCAGTGTTGCAAATATGTGCCTGATGTGTTGTCATTGATGTCAACATATCTTTCTATCAGAAATAGTGAAGAGAGTGCAGAGAAGTGATTAGTAATTATAGTAAGGTAAAGATCAGAGAATGTGGATTAAAGGTTTTGTATAGGATTGTCTGTTGTTGCTCCAGTTGAGATTTGAGAGGTCCGCATGAAGATTTGGTGAAGTTATGGCCTTCTAAGTAGAACAGGTTTCTGTAGTTTTTTAGTGATGACAGAGTGGCAAGAATTTGGTCTAGATTGGTCCAGTATGAGCATATTGTGATCTGCGGATCTAGAGGAATGTCTAGGATGTTGGTGTGTTCCCTCAACTCGAGTGGTTCATGTTTTGGAGGTCCAAAAGCAATCTTTCTAGTATGACAGTCATGGCAGTATGTGTTCTTGAGGTTCAGTGTGAAGATGCAAGTGATTTTGGTGATGCAAAGTGGTGTGGTTGTTCCTGTTGACTTCATTGTTCTTGTGGTGGTCTCTAGATCGTGTGACTATTGTGTTGGTGGTCCGCATTGACAAAGGAGGTCGTGATCAAAGTTTTCCTCTTGGTTGTTGATGTTCTTCCTAGTCTTGGGCGACCGGATGCCTAATGCATGTTGTGGATGATCTAAGTGAAGTCGTATGGAGCATGGTGTGTTAATCGAGGAAGATTTGGGTCCTAGCCGTGTTTGGCCGACAGTGTAGTGATTTGCATACAATAATTTGTATTGTAATTATAATTATTTGTAATGTTTGTAAGGTCAACTTTGATGTTCATTCCAAAGTCGATGTCATGTATAAATAAGTGAATCGAAGTCATGGAAAAGAGAGAATAAAGAGCAGTAGTAATGCGAATATGAAGTAAGTGCGAAAAGGGAAGGCATAAGTGTGAAAGAGAAAAGATCTGAGGTCTGGATTATGGCAGAGTAGTAAATAGGGTAGAATAAAGATGAAGTGTGCAAAATCAGTATTTTGTGCTTAACCAGAACTGAATTCTTGCATTGGCAGATGCTACTTATCAGTTTAACAATCTGTAATTCTTCTGTAAACATTCTTGTAGGTAGTGAGCCTCTCTTGAGCAATGGCCTCTGGGCAGTGAGCCCAAATGCATGTGTATTCCCCTCTTTGGAATACTTTTAACAGAGCATAATCTTTGTGGGTTAACCCCCACCGTGGTTTTTCCCTTAACCAAGTTTCCATGTTAAAAATCCTTGTGTCATGTGTGTTTATTTGTTTCTACTCATGTGTTGATGATTCATGCTTTAAAAGTTTTAATCAACTCTAAGTGATATTGTTGCAAAGGATAAAGTTTTGGAACAACTGATTCACCCCCCCTCTCAGTTGTTAGCCCTAATTCCAACAGTCAGAAGAAGAATAGGTAGACCTAGAATTTAATCTTGGTCCGGATGATGAAAATTTGTTTACTAAGCAATATGTGATAATCGGTGGTATTGGTCGACATGATTGATGATTTAAGAACACAAGTTTTTGGTTCGTGTTGTTTTTTGAGCATGGATTCAACCAACAAAGCAGAGTCCTTAATAAATGTTCTAAGTTTTCTTGAAGCCGACTACAGTTGATTGAATTTTTTGCTACGGATATATATAGCCAATAGATTCATGTGTTTTGAAGTGTGGTTGTGCAGTAGTGATGGAGTAAGTGCGAAAAAGGCAGAAAGAAGTGCAAAGGTGAATATCTAAGCTCAGATTATGGCAGAAGAGTAAAACAAGACAAAATAAGGATGAAGTGTGTAAGATCAGTATTATGTGCTTAATCAGAACTAAATTTTTACATTGGTAGATGCTATTGAATATTTCAAACATTCTGTAATCTTCTTGTAATCATTTCTGTAGGTAGTGAGCCTCTTGGAGCAATGAGCTCTGGGCAGTTTGCCCTGAAGGCATGTGCCTTCCCCATTTGTAATACTTTTAATAGAGTATAATCTCTTGTGGGTTAACCCCCACTGTGGTTTTTCCCTTAACCAAGTTTCCATGTAAAAATTCTAGTGTTATGTGTGTTGTTTGTGTTTCTTCTCATGTGTTGTTGATTTATGCTTCCATGGTTATATCCTTAATTTGTTGCAAGTGATAAAGAAGATAAATTGCTGCAAGTGTTAAAGTTTTGTGACAACTGATTCAGCCCCCCTCTCAGTTGTCTGCCCTAATTCCAACAATTGGTATTAGAGCAAGGTTCCTTGGAAGAAGTTTAACATCTTGAGGAAGATCTAAGAAGGTATTAAAATGGATTCATACAACCTCTAGGAACAACTTAAACTTGCTTTAGAAGATTTTGATCAGTCTAGAGCAGAAGTCAAAGAACTGCAAGAGAACTTTAAAGATGCTGAAGACTTCATTGATACCTTAAAAGAAAAATTGAGCAAATCTAATGAAAAGAGGAAGGAGCTACTTCTTCAACTAAGAAATTGGAATGAAGACAATAACATGGATGAGGCCCTGAAAGAGAAGACAAAGTAATGTGAGAAGTTATCTAAAGAAGTTGTCCTAAAACATGAGATGGAATCTGGGGTGATGAGGCTAACCAAGGAAGTTGAAGAAAGGAAGAAGACTGAAGAAAAACTAAATCAATCTTTGAAACAAAGAACCTAAGAATGTTGCAAATTGGATAGAATAGTTGGTCATCTAGAGTCTGATCTACATGAAAGCAGAGACAATGAGGAAGAACTTGAAAGACAAATTGTTATTCTCAAACATAACCTAGAAGTTGCAAATGAATACAAAGAAAATTTCAAGATAAGCTCAGCTAAACTTGAAGTACTTCTTCAGAGTCAGAAGAAGTCTGATAATAAGCATTGTCTTGGGTATGAGAAAGGTGAAAGGTCTGGATCCGGACAAAGAAATTTTCAATCAAGGAATGAGAGAAACAAACCTAGAAGACCTCCAGTAAGATAGCCTAATGCTCAAAGATATCCATCTTTCAATGGAAATTGTTTCAATTGCAATAAATTTGGTCATAGAGCTACTCAGTGTAGAAGTAGAGTAAATCAAGGTGGTCCATCCTTCTCTGGTCAATGCTTCAATTATAAAAGGTATGGTCATAGATCCAATGATTGCAAAAGTATGATGATAAATTACTCTAACAATAGAAGAAATGTCAATTCTTTCAATGGCTATTGTTTTGCATGCAATGGATTTGGACACATGGCTAATTAGTGCAGATCAAAAGGAAATCAAGTAAATAAGCAAAGAAATGTTGTGTGCTTTAATTGCAATAGATCTGGTCATATTGCAAGATTCTGTAGAAGCAGGAATAATGATAGAAAGGGTCTGGTAAATAGAAACCAAAACGTACAGAGACAAGATAAAGGCAAGGGTAAATTTGATGTGAATGAGGTCTAGAATGAAATGAACAAAATGTGGGTAAAGAAAGATGGAATAAGTGATGGGAATGGGTCTGCACTGGAATTTGGTGTTGATAATTCCTTTGGGAATTGATTCAGGAGCTCTGGCTCAGGGGGATCCGCATTGAAAATCAAATTCCCCCAGCCAGTAAGTAGGTGCCTGAATCTGGCACGATGAGAGAAGATAGTTTGGGTTATTGCAGATCTTTTTGAAGGATTTCTAGAAGAAAAGAAGTGGATATTGCAATTTGTGGAGCAATTCATCAAGAAATAGAGTAACTGAGTGAAGTTAGGGCAACAAATTTATTACAATGGAGAATTAGGTTTTGCCAAGCATAAAAAGTCATCCTTTCATCATTTGGATCACTTTGCATTCGAAGAGAGTGAGTAGAAGAGCACCTGAGCTAAGATTTCAAGGATTTGAAGTGTGACTGGCGAATTCATCAGCTAACCCTAATTCTGTGGAAGAAAAAGGTATTTTTCTGTGAGGCTTTGAACTTGTGATCTTTTGCAATGGCAAGACCATTGCTTGTTGATATTACTGAAAGGCCCCAACCCAAATTCAAGAAGCATCCACACAAATCAATAGAAGTCGACCCGTTAGGTACATTTTCAAATGTTCTGTATGGTGTATTGCATGTTGAAGATATTAGGGCCTACAGTCATGCAAGTATAGATGAATTTGGGGACTCAAGGTTTGTAGATTTGTTCAAGAATCATCTAAGGGATGAAATTCATGGTCTTAAACCTAAATATAAGGCATTTCACGATAAACATTTCATTTAGATTATAGGGTTTCCATCCTTCAATGAAGATGAGTGGGTCTAGTATGTGCTGAGCCGAATGCATGATGAATTTATATGGCTAATGAAACCCTTCAAGATCACCAAGGATGCCATCAAGGCTGTGACAGGGTTAAACTCATCCGATGGACTGCCAATGTTGAAAGTAGTAAAGAATCAAACAGTAACTGATGCTACCGGTTCAAGGTTTGACAAAAGGGCAATGACAATCAATGACATTATTGATTCGGATGTTAAGTTTGCTTCAATGGTAATTGGTTACAAAATTTATCACTCCAGCAGGGAGAACTCTGTTTCCAGAACGGCCATATATGTTGCATACAAAATGTTAAGAGGGAATGCTAATTATGACTTGTGTGAGTTGTTGCAGAACCAGCTGATGGAAAATTTGAATAAGGTAAATAAGGATAAGAAGAACACCTTCAAATATGGTACACTGATCTTATGTTTATTTTTCTATTTCATGAATGAGTTACTTGGCAAGAAAAGCATGTGTTGGATAGGTGATAAACCTATTGCTATATAGATAAGAGAGCACTTGAACAACATCGGTGACTCTAAAGTGCATAAAACTGCAATTTGGGGTTACTTCAAGAATTTTTAGAATATGATGTATTCTAGGGAAAGAATTCCTAAATCAGTTGTTGAGAAATACAAGAATGAGATCTACTTCATGGTGGATACTGATCAGTGCTTAATGGAAGTAGTAGAACCCAGAACTGTCTGGATCATGCCCATGGGGTATGAGGTAGATGAGAAAATTTTGGATATGTATGCTCAACATCTCTTGAGCAAACCCAAGGATGATTCTATGGAGAGATTTGGGACATATAAGGAGCTCAGTTTGAAACTACATGTTGAGCTTAGAAAACCTGAAATCAAGAGGAAAGTTCAAAAGAAAGTAGAAATGTATGCTGAAAGCATTGGCATAACTAAGGAAGTTGTGAAGCTGAATAGAGAAAGGATAGAAAAAGCTGAGAAAGAGATGCAGGATAAGAAACAAGGAAATGCTCTAGAAGTCTCCACCAACCAGCCTAGAAAAATAAGAAGCTCTTCTGCTACCTCTATTCACACAAAACCTATCAGAACAGAGAAATCAGAAGACAAACCATCTGGTCAAGATGGTAAAAGAATGAAGACTAAAGCATCCAGAACATATGAGAGCATTAAAGATGATGAGGAAACAAAATTAGATGAAGTAGTAAAGGAAATAAAAACAAAGAAAGTAGAAGCTTCAAAGACTGCAAAAGATAAGCCTTCTGGAAGTATGAAGGTAAGTAAAAGACAAAAGACTGAAACCCAAACTAGAAAATCCACTTTGTCTGTAGAAGAAATTGTGAATACTGTGACAATTCATGGGAATCTAAAACCCATAATAAAATACTATGAACTTTTGATGATGCAAATAAGAGAATTTTGGAGGATGCCACGGTAAAATACTTGAATACATTCAATAGAGCTCTTGTGGAAATTTTATCTGAAATTCCTAAGAGTTTGAGTAACATGTTAGAAATGAGGAAAGAGGCTGCTAAAGCTAAAGATTTGGAGCTGAGGGAACACGTGTTATCTAGTTTGTGTCCTGTGATCTCCAACAAAGAAGTAGATAAAATTTTCAAAGAGGTCAAAAATGATTTTAGAAGCAAAACAAGGATGAATAAGCGGATGATTGGAGATATTGATGAAGTTGTTAAAGAAACAAAATAGATTCTGAAGAAAGCACTGGACAAGAACAAGTTCTATGTGGTTATAGAAGAACCGGTTGATACTGAGGATGCATCAATTCTGAATGATGAAGAGAAACAGAGAGATGAGCGAGCAAACTAAGATAGATGACTCCTCTGTTCCAGAAGAGGAAGCAATAAACAAAGAAGATGAAAAGATGACAGATAAAACTAATGATGTAGGATGTATTCAAACTCCTCAAGATCAATCCAGCAAAGAAGATACAGAGATGAATGTTGAAATAGATGAAGATGATTCATTGAAAAATAAATAGCATGAAACAAAAGAAGCTAAGGAGGAAGAAGCAGAAAAGGCCAAGGACAAAAATGAAAAGGAAGAAGAGATGGAAAAGGTTGAGGAAGAGCCCAAGCAGGACAATCCGGTTGATAGTACCAGTAAGGATCAAATAGATACATCAACATCTTGGGAAAGAGACACTGCAGAAGCAGTGAAAGAAATTCTAGAAAATGATAAATTAGTTGCAAAAGAGTTGAAAGGTCTAATCAATTTGGACAGTCTTTCACTAGTTCAAAAGATAAAGTGGGCCTCTCTCGTACAAGCTAAGGCCAGAGAAGATATTTTGAAGTCTCACATAGAAGATAGTGAGCTCCTTGGTCTGGTATCAGGAATCTTGGAGAAGATCATGCCCACCTTTTAGAAGGATTCTTCAACATCTCCCTCTGGCCAATTGAAAAGTCTAATAAACTCGGTAAGTTCTCATTTTGAATATCTAGAGAAGTCTGCAGAGGTCAAGGTTCAAAATGTATTCAATGATAAAAGATTTGATGCTCTAAAAGGGATGATTAGAGTAGATAGAATTATGTTGGATACTAGTATAAAGAGTATTCAAAATGCTCTTATAGAAGGAGTAAATGTATATAAGTTTTTCTTATCTTGTCCTAAAGTGATAGAGGATATTGAAGATAAAATATAGGAGTCTAAGCAAAAACTATCAAGTGTATCCAAATCTTTTGATCCCGTGACAACATCTGTGGCAAGCAAGGAGTGTCAGATAATCAGCTTGATTGAAGAAATAAATAAATTGACAAAAGAGAAGGAGAGAATTGAGCCAAGGATGAATGAGCTCCGGGGACTAATTTCCCCCAAATTAGAAGTAATGTTCAATGCTTTGACTGAAGCCCAAGCTGCTGCTAAGTCAAGTGATCCTACTGACTTGTGAAAAGTAGAGTCTCAAGCATTCTTATTCAGTGGTCACATCTCAATTTTGAACAACATGAAGAAGAGATGGGACAATGAGTTGGTGTTGTTGAGGAATATCTTTGGTGATGTGTTCAAACTTATGTAAATAAGTCATAGTGTTGTTTGTATATATGCCCATGTACATAAAAGTTTTACATGAATTTTGGTATGTGGATCCTACCCTTTGCCATTGATGTCAAACGAAGAGTGAAGAGCAGTAAAAAATGAGGAATCCAATAAAGGGGGAGCATTGGAGAATAGCGAAAAGCATAAGTGTACAAAGTAAGGGGAGTTGTTCTAACACTTAGTCATTTTTCACTAAGTGTTACCATCAATACCAAAGGGGGAGATTGTTGGCAAGAGACACTGCTACGTATGACAGGTGTTGTCATTGATGGCAATTAAGACTATCTTACACATCCACATTACATAATTTGTTCAGACCGGAAGTCAAAGTGAAGATTTATCTAAGTCCAGGTAGTTAGAAACAGAGCATGTGACAGGGTCCAGTATCTTGTTCCAGATCTCTCTGGTGGTAAATCACAATGTGTTGCGGATCTGAGGGAGTAATAAGGATTTTCAGGACTATCTAAATCTAGGAATTGAGCCTCCAATAATGAAGGTGTTGACCTATTTTACCTCTGCCCAGAACCAAATATTTCACCTTGTATTTTCCTTGAGAATCTTTTAGAAATGCATGTACAAGGTGTAAATTCTTTAAATACTCATGCATGCCTTGTCAAAAAATCCCAAGGTCTTGCCTAAAGGAATCCTTACAGAAAACCCCCCCAAAAAAAACCCAGAAATCTTTTGTTTTCAAGTGCTTTCTATCGCTGGGATTTTCTCATTTCTATAGCTTGTATTTGTATGTATTTTTGAACGTACATTTGCATATACATTCGCCTTTGTACATACAAAGGAATATACAAATGATATATACAAGGCCAAATGTACATTGGTGGGCTTGCAAAATCTCTATCGGCCTTAGAAAATGATGAAAAAAGTGAGTTTTATGCATTTCTAAATGTATATCGGGCTTAGGAAGGTGCATGTACAAGGAGGAATCTTTCGCAGATTCCTTGGATATTCCCAGTTTGTATATCTGGTTGCAAGGAGAAACATACAAGGAAAATTATACAAAGCAGAAGATACATTACAGGAATATTCCCTCAATGCATATCGGCTTTCAGATGCATATTATGTTGTATGTTTGCACATGCAACAAAAAGATACAAGGTTTGACATACAAGTGCATCCACTACAGTGGAATGTACATTCGACCCTGTATTTTTCTTTGTATATTTCGCTTGTATGTTTCGCACATACAAGTGCAACATACAGAGAAACATACAAGGCCGAATGTACAAGAGGTGGCGCACGCGCACATACAAGGCCGATTGTATGTTAGAAGATACAAGTGAGCATGAACAGTAGAATGTATATTTCGCTTGTATGTTTGCACATGCAAGCCAATATACAAAGAAAAGATACAAGGGTTGCATGCAAGGTGGACTAGAATCGAAGATCAAATTCAGCATTTTAGGTCTCGGGTCCGCCTTATATATGTATAAGTGTTTTATATATTTGAACATGCAGGGAAATATACAAAGAAAGTGATACAAGCCGGATCTGACCCAGCAGTCAAAGCAGTTGATAAATTTTTGGGGTCCGTGGCTCGTATATTTGGTGCTTGTATATCATGCGATATACAAGCAAACATACAAAGGAGGTATACAAGCCAGATTTCAACATCTTGTCAGGGTATTTCATAAAATTTGAAGTCTGCGGCTTGCATGTACAATTGTGCTTGTATATTGCAATATGCAAAGGGCAGATACAGTTTTCAGTGATGCTCCTTGAACCAGCTCAGCAATGAATCAGGCGGTGCCACGTGGTGGCAGACATACATGCAAGTTAACATACAAATGTTGGGGCCCGCATATACAAAAAGAAATTGTATGCATATACAATTTTGAAATTCAAAGGGGATATTCAAGTCTGATATACAAGGCACCATGCATATACAAAGGAGTTGCAGAGAAGGACTTGGATGGTGATTCAGGCGGCAAATGCAAGTGATATATACAGGCGGTTGACCAAAACTTTGACCGCCTGTATCTCCTCCGTCCTGGCGAATTTTGACCTGCTGTAAAAGGCAAAGTTGCATATTTTGGTCCCCTCATTCATTTGGCAAAGTTTTCAGGAGTTTTTGTCACCTTTGCATTTTTAGATCTGGCTTTGCATGTCTTGGGTGACTAGACGTTTCATTGAGCAGATGAAGATATTTTTGGCTTTCATTGCTGCACCGTGATGAGGCATCTCGCATTGATGGTAAAGGATATTTCTTTACCATCTATTTTTAGATTGAGGAGTAAGTAGCTGCAATAAAGACTAACAAATATCTCCTACCTGCCCAGTGCCAGATATTTGACGCCATAACTGATGTGGTTGGACAATCATTCATGTAGATATTTTTCTGTCCCAACTCTTAGAGCGAATTTTGTAACCGACTGAGGCAAAATGAAATGATATATATACATGTAAAAATAGATGTATTGAAGGGTTGGTTGTTCTTCTGGGCCATTCTTTGTAATGGCTATTTGGCCTCTATGATCAATATAAACTGGTATTTTTGCCTCTCTCTTATTATTTTTTGGCCTGTGTTTGCTCTTCTGGACCTCTCTAAAATTAATATGAGTCTGTGTAATGTCTTTCCAGCTATGAGATTATTACTGTGTCTATTCAGTTGTAGCCAAACACATTTAAACCTGGTGTATCACTTAGTTTATTTCAGCATTTCTTTTCAACATTCCTTCTAACCCTTTTCCCAGCAAGCTTTAGCACTAGGTTTAGATGAATTTCTATGAGCATTAGGCTTAGAGAGAGGAAGCTGGCCTTCTTTGGAGGTTTGATCTCATTTCACAAGGTCCCACACTTCGAGATCATTCCCATGTTAGTCCAGATTGCTGAAGTTTCACAACTGTAGCATAGGGTGCAAATCTGGATGATAGCAACTTTGGCATGCTTGGTGGGACCAGTTCGATGAACTTCTCATCAAGATACTAAGAGATTTGGTGTTTCTCCTAGTATTACCAGCCTTTGGAGGTGATACAAATAACACTATGGCAACTCTACTGAATGAATCAGCAGGATTCAGTAGCCCAAGTACCTAAACATTTTTTAAAGATCAGGATTTTGGTGGTTTTCCTGGCCTATTCAGCTTCAAGAAGCATTGCAATCACCTAGTGACTCCCTTTTTGGTATGTATCCAGTCTTTTCTGGGTTGCAGACCTATTTTGCTCTAATTCTGACATATTTATGAATATCCAGTATTTAGATGCTATAAGATGTCAGAATTTTATGGGAATTATGGCTATTTCCCTACCCCTAGTCCAAATACAGGCTATTGGCCTCCTATATTAGCAATACCAGGCCCCAAATGCCTCTAATTTTATGGCATACATCCCTGCCACTGTAGAATATCAATATCCTCATGATGCTTACCTTCCTCCTACCCCTAATGTTGCCCCTAAGAATATTGATGCTTTCAATGAGCTCATGGAGGGTTTTCTAAAGCTTGACAGAAATTTAGATAAGGCCAAAGGAGCAACAACGTACAGTCGGCCTCAGCGGTTTTATGACCTCAGCATCATAAGCATGTATGGTCTCAAGAAGCTGTCTATAGATTTGAATAGGGAGGCTGATGAATTTATAGAAATGTTAACATGTGACCAGCAGCGAGAAGCACAAGAGGAGGTTTTTAAAGAAAACCTTGCTATAAGGACGACACTTGCTTAGCCTGCTGCTGAAGAAGTCCCAAATTTTAAAATTCCAAGCTTCAGGCAGCCCTTTCAAATTCTCTTATCAGATGGACCCAGCATGGACGGTTATGATGAGACTGCTAAGTTAAAGAAGCATGTGTTTACAATTCCAAATTTCAACCAGTCGCTTTCTTCTACACATGTTCAGCCTACAGAGCAACCTAGACTCCACAAGTTTCCAAGCTTCAACACCTATATCCCTTCACAAGTCCCTGTTCCTGTGCAAACTCAAATTATCACTCCCCAAGAACAAATTTGTCCAGAACCCTCTCCCCTCCAAGAAATTCAAGAAGTTATTCAGGCTTCTTTACCTGATGCTATTTCAATCAAAATGGGTGGGCAAGTTGTCTACCAAGATATTTGGAAAGATGAGCCAAAAGAGGAGGTGGAAGAAAATCAAACTAATGAGGAGCAGTTTGTTCCTACATTCACAGAGATAGAATTGTTTGAATCTATTACACCTGTGAGTAATGTTAACCCAAATAAGGGATTGAGTCCTTTAAACTTTAATTCTTTTGAAGCCTTTTCTCATGCGTCTGATCAAGCAAACAAGGTTGAAATGCAAAGAGTGCATGGGGAAAGCCTTCAGCTGCAGAGACAAATTAACCAAAATTCAGAAGAGATGCAGTCAAAGGATGGAGGCATAGGGAAATAAGTTGTTAAGGTCACTTTGGAGATGGATGATGTTGCCCTACTTCATGAGCTACCTGATTATGTTGAAGATGAAGAATATGTGCAGTTGGTTGTGAATAGGCAGCAACAAGAGAACAACGAAAGTGGTGACTACTTGTTATGCATAGAGGTCCAACATGGCAGTGAGTTTGCAGCTCTTGAAGACTTGGAGGAAGCTCTTTTCTGGGATGAGTGTGCTATGGTGGAGGCTATTGCTGAATTTGCTTAGAAAGCAGATGATGTTGCCTTGTTGGATGAATTCCCCAACCACTTTGACAGGGATGAGGGAGGTAGTGAGCATGATTGTGAGTTGCTGGCATGTGAAAAAGGACAGGAATATTGGCTTCTTGATGGGGAGGTCTTCTCTTTTGAGCATGTGCATGGCTCATTTTCTAAGCCTAATTTAGAATATCATGAACATTTTGTTCATAAGGTGGAGGCAACCATATTTGTAGTAAAATCTCAAGAGCTAAAGTATTCAGACCAGCAAGAAGAGGAAGAATACAGCCATGATGACATTATATCGGCCTTCTTGGTTTCTTTGAGGGAAGAAGGAGAAAGCCATGGGGTCCCAAGTTAACTGTTTCACACATAAGAGCAACACGAGAGAAAGGTGGAGGTCACCATCATACCAAATGAAGAGCGACAAGAGAAAGAATTAGAGCAGAGACATGAAATCAATCATCATGATTTGCATGTCATTTCAAGGGGATGCCCAATTAAGCATCTAGCTTAGTTGGAGACATATCAAGAAGAGTCACCACTTGTCATGCTTACCTCTAAGCATGAAGTTGAGCATCAAAATGAGTGGGATCAGCCCATTTATTTGTCACAAGTTAGCAACATCAACAATTAGTCTAGGTGGATAGGTGAGTTTATCTCCACTTTGAAGGGGGTGTTTTATCAATTTGTCATATGCACATTTCCCCCTTACCTCTTTTTAACTGCCCACATGAATGGGAAACATTGTAAAATATTAAGAAAGGGTAGTTACTTCCAAGAATCAGTTAATGGCTTTGTTTAAGGTCACGTCTGACTGGTTAGTTTAGGATTATAGTAGGTTTCATTTCTGTTTAAGGTTTCCTTTTCCATAAGTGCTTCTGCACAGGCTGCATTATCATTAGGAGAATGCAGGCCCTTTCCCCTTTTTGTATTTTGGAGGCAATTTCTAGTTTTCTAGTAGGTTTTAGACTTGACTCCATGCCCAATGGATGCATAAGGCCACTGATCTCATGTTTAGTAGGCAAACATCCCAAAGAAGTCGCCAAATTGTTGACCTATTTTGCCTTTGCCCAGAACCAAATATTTCACCTTGTATTTTCCTTAAGAATATTTTATAAATGCATGTACAAGGTGTAAATTCTTTAAATACTCATGCATGCCTTGTCAAAAAATCCCAAGATCTTGCCTAAAGGAATCCTTGCAGAAAACCCAAAAAAAAAAACCCAGAAATCTTTTGTTTTCAAGTGCTTTCTATCGCTGGGATTTTCTCATTTCTATAGCTTGTATTTGTATGTATTTTTTAATGTACATTTGCATATACATTCACCTTTGTACATACAAAGGAATATGCAAAGGATATATACAAGGCAAAATGTACATTGGTGGGCTTGCAAAATCTCTATCGGCCTTAGAAAATGATGAAAAAAGTGAGTTTTATGCATTTTTGAATGTATATCGGGCTTAGGAAGGTGCATGTACAAGGAGGAATCTTTCATAGATTCTTGAGATATTCCCAATTTGTATATCTGGTTGCAAGGAGAAACATACAAGGAAAATTATACAAAGCAAGAGATACATTACAGGAATATTCCCTCAATGCATATCGGCTTTCAGATGCATATTATGTTTTATGTTTGCACATGCAATGAAAAGATACAAGGTTTGACATACAAGTGCATCCGCTACAGTGGAATGTACATTCAGCCCTGTATGTTTCGCACATACAAGTGCAACATACAGAGAAACATACAAGGCCAAATGTACAAGAGGTGGCGCCCGTGCACATACAAGGCCGATTGTATGTTAGAAGATACAAGTGATCATGAACAATAGAATGTATATTTCACTTGTATATTTGCACATGCAAGCCAATATACAAATAAAAGATACAAGGCTTGCATGCAAGGCGGCCTTGAAGCGAAGATCAAATTTAGCGTTTTAGGTCTCAGGTCCGCCTTATATATGCATAAGTGTTTTGTATATTTGAACATGCAGGGAAATATACAAAGAAAGTGATACAAGCCGGATCTGACCCAGCAGTCAAAGTAGTTGATAAATTTTTGGGGTCCGTGGCTTGTATATTTGGTGCTTGTATATCATGCGATAAACAAGCAAACATACAAAGGAGGTATACAAGCCGGATTTCAACGTCTTGTCAAGCTATTTCATAAAATTTGAAGTCCGCAGCTTGCATGTACAATTGTGCTTGTATATTGCAATATGCAAAGGGCAGATACAGTTTTCAATGATGCTCCTTGAACCAGCTCAGCAACAAATCAGGCGGTGCCACGTGGCGGAAGAATACATGCAAGTTAACATACAAATGTTGGGGCCCGCATATACAAAAGGAAATTGTATGCATATACAATTTTGAAATTCAAAGGGGATATTCAAGTCTGATATACAAGGCGCCATGCATATACAAAGGAGTTGCAGAGAAGGTTTTGGATGGTGATTCAGGTGGCAAATGCAAGTGATATATACACAGATGCAAAGCGATATATACAGGCAGTTGACCAAAACTTTGACCGCCTATAACTCCTCCGTCCTGGTGAATTTTGACCTACTGTAAAAGGCAAAGTTGCATATTTTGGTCCCCTCTTTCATTTGGTAGGGTTTTCAGGAGTTTTTGTCACCTTTCCATTTTCAGATCTGGCTTTGCATGTCTTGGGCGACTGGACATTTCAGCGACTACATTGAGCAGATGAAGATATTTTTGGCATTCATTGCTGCACCGTGATGAGGCAGCTCGCATTGATGGTAAAGGATATTTCTTTACCATCTATTTTTAGATTGAGGAGTAAGCAGCTGCAATAAAGACTAACAAATATCTCCTACCTGCCCAGCACCAGATATTTGACGTCATAACTGATGCGGCTGGACAGTCATTCATGTAGATATTTTTTTGTCCCAGCTCTTAGAGCAAATTTTGTAACTGACTGAGGCAAAATGAAATGATATATATACATGTAAAAATAGATGTATTGAAGGGTTGGTTGTTCTTCTGGGCTATTCTTTGTAATGGCTATTTGGCCTCTATGATCAATATAAACTGGTATTTTTGCCTCTCTTATTATTTTTTGGCTTGTGTCTACTCTTCTAGACCTCTCTAAAATTAATATGGGTCTATGTAATGTTTTTCCAGCTATGAGATTATTACTGTGTCTATTCAGTTGCAACCAAACACATTTAAATCTGGTGTATCACTTAGTTTATTTCAGCATTTCTTTTCAACATTCCTTCTAACCCTTTTCCCAGCAAGCATTAGCACTAGGTTTAGATGAATTTCTCTGAGCATTAGGCTTAGAGAGAGGAAGTCAGCCTTCTCCAGAGGTTTGATCTCATTTCGCAAGGTCCCACACTTCAAGATCATTCCCATGTTACTCTAGATTGCTGAAGTTTCACAACTGCAGCATAGGGTACAAATCTGGGTGATAACAGAAGGATTCAAAATTTATAAGCATCTGAGTATCAGGTTCCTGTTAGCCAGTACAATCAGAAGAAGAACAGGCAAACCTAGTATTTAATCTTGGTCTAGATGATGAAAAGTTGTTGACTAAGCAGTTTGTGATAATCAGTGGTATTGGCCAACATGATTGATGATTTGAAAAGACAAGTTTTTGGTCCATGGTATTATTAGAGCATGGATTCAGCCAACAGGGTAGAGTCCTTAATAAATGTTCTAAGTTTTCTTGAAGCCGACTACAGTTGATTGAATTTCTTGATGCGGATATATATAGCCGATGGATTCATGTGTTTTGAAGTGTGGTTGTGAAGTAGTGATGGAGTAAGTGCGAAAAAGGTAGAAATAAGTGTGAAGGTGAAGATCTAAGCTTGGATTATGGCAGAGGAGTAAAACAAGACAAAATAAGGATGAAGTGTGTAAGATCAGTATTTTGTGCTTAACCGGAACTAAATTTTTGCATTGGTAGATGATTCAACAGTTCAAGCATTATGTAATCTTCTTGTAATCACTTTTGTAGGCAGTGAGCCTCTTGGAGCAGTGATCTCTGGGTAGTTTTCCCTAAAGGCATGTGCCTTCTCCATTTGTAATACTTTTAAAAGAGTATAATCTCTTGTGGGTTAACCCCCACCGTGGTTTTTCCCTTAACCAAGTTTCCACGTAAAAATTATGGTGTTATGTGTGTTGTTTGTGTTTATGCTCATGTGTTGTTGATTTATACTTCCATGGTTATATCCTTAATTTGTTGATAAGTGATAAAGAAGATAAATTGCTACAAGTGTTAAAGTTTCGTGACAACTGATTCACCCCCCCTCTCAGTTGTCTACCCTAATTCCAACAGATTATACATCCATCCTTAAGATTCATTAATTTCTTTTGCATCTGAGGAGAAAGAGTGGGATTGATTGGTCTTTTCTTTTGTTGGAAAGGTTTTACATGAGACTAGAGGGGAATGGTGTGCTGAAATAAGTCCGCCTTGTAAGCTTTGAGGTCATCATAAGGCCATGCCAAACATTTCTTGAACTTTCTCAATACTACAAATAGCATTTGCTTCTCATTTAATTTTAGGCTCTTACCAATGTAAACCATCCTTAGAGGTGTTGCTTCAGTTCCTAGGTTCACACATTCAACATTATCTTCTCCAATTAGCTTTCCTTTATTCTTGTAGCAATCTACATTATCAAACATTCTTTCTAGTTCCACAAGGCCTTTAGGAATAGTATTATTCTTCAATTGAACTATGTCATATCTAAACAAAGTTTCTTTATCATCCTCAATTTCAACCATATGATTCCAATCAATCCGTTAATTGTTAAATTCATCAATACAATTCAAGAATCTATATATATATTGATCATCATCAAACACTTGCTAGCTGTAAATATTATGAGGTATAGCAGGCCTTGTAAGAATTTTCACACTATACTAATAATGAGAAGAGACTGACTATAAATCAAACCTTGATGCTACCACTTCTAAAGCATCAGATTCTACATTTTCTAATCTATCTACGCATTCAATGCCAATCGCATCAAATAATTCCAAGGTGTCCGAAACTAAATATATGCATGTCTTCAATCTTTTGTCTTTGGCATCATAAATATCTTTTACCTACTATACAACCAACTCTAAATCTCCATAAATTTTCAAGAACTTGATTCCATGCCTATGAGAAATATTTAATCCAAGTATGAGAGCTTCATATTCAGAAATATTATTCATGCATTGAAAAGTGATCTTGAAAGAAATCCTAGAGAGTTCCCCACCAAGGGAATTAAGACTACACTTGCACTTGAACCATTCCTAGAGCATGCATCATCAAAGAACATGGTCCACAAGTAATTCATATCTTGAATAGGAGTAGGGAAAAGAGGATGATCAACATAATTTTCATGATCCTTTTCATCACAATACCCAATGAAGTGATCAATACCAACATAAAAGAATTGTATCTCTTCAATAGTCTTGTAACGATCTTTAATGATGTCCATTATCTTCTTTTATCTATGCAATCTTACATCTTATCCATGCATTGGGATAGTAGTATTTGATATGTCCATTTGGATACTACCTCCCATAGATGCTGCCCACTTCTTGGATAACAACATACCCTACTTTGAAGGACAATCCACAATGATTATATCCATCAGAAATGACTTATCTAGATATGCAACAAGCTAAACTTCAACATTGTTTACAACTCCAATTACATTCATTTCTCTAGAATCCATGGCAAAACACTTACCATGGAACTTGGACACTTATAAACCTAAATAATTCATGACTTGAAGTGGCATGACATTACTAGAAGCTCTAGAGTCCAACATGTAGTTACAGAGCAACCATCCATTATTTATTTGAGTGGTGTAAAAGGGATCAACAATTAATTGGTTGTTCACTAGGGAATTCCCTAGATAAAACTCTATAGTCTCTTCATTATTCCTTTCCTCTTTAACACTATTTTGAGCAATATCAGGTTGATCTGGTGCACTTACAATGGTGATGTAAGATAAGACCCTTTCCCTATGGTTAGGAATTTTAAGGACTTCCCCTACTGGTACTAAAATCCTAATTTGGCTTATGATTTGTGTAACATCAATAGGGCTATAACTAGGAAGGGGTGTGTTATGTGGGATAGTTACATCATTTGTAGTAGGAAGGAAATGTATGAAAGGGACAAAGGAATTAACATCCTTACCTTTTGATTCTTTCTTCTTGTCCTTGTCCTTCTCTTGTCCCTTTGGTTGGGACTAATTTGGCTTGACCTTGTTAGTGGGATTGGTCATTAATGGGATAATTGCAGCACTTGATGGCATGGAGTGGTCTTGAGATTTGAGCACCTATTTCTTCCTTGGTGTTTGTTTCTGCACTAGAATATTCTTCTTTTCTACCATCTTCTTGGAAACATTATTGTCTCTTGTTTGATTGTCTACCTTCTACTTTTATTTTGCAATGTTTGCATCAACTTTGTTTGGTGTAGCAACAAAATTACATTGTACAGTTACTTGTCTATTTCTCAGCTATTATCCACCTTGGACATGCATGACAACTATATTTTTGAGGGCCTTTATATCTTCAACTGATGGTTTAGACTGCTAGTATCTTTAATTCATGAGCTCCCTCAAATGTTCAAAATCATGAGCAGACATCTCATACTATTTTAGACCCACACTATGATCATTTTGGAATATATGATCATCCCCATCATAGTTGTCATTACCATTATTTTCATCCATTGGTTCATATCCCCCTACATCAAATTGATTAATATCTTCTTCATAATATTCAACATTACCCTCTTCATTAGGAAATTCCTCCTCTTTTCTCATTGAATGGGCAGTTGCACAATTTGATGGATCATGGGGGAGAAAACATGCCTTGCACCATGATGAAACATGTTGGAAGTTGACATGATCTCTTCCTAATGGATTTGGAGTTTCTTTTTCCTATGGCTTGAAACTTACCTGTTTGGAGACCACCTATCTATCATTTTGTTGTGGCCTCTTGGACCAATTAGTGTTATAAGGGTTGTTATGCAACCTCTATCCTTAATTGAAGTGTGTTGTTGCATTCTAAGGTGGTAGCCCCTTTTCATTCCTCGCTACTTTTTATGATAAATCTTTCATAGGACCCATCAATCTATACAATGTTTCTTCAATATTTAAAGGCTTGCTTGGGGTCACTCTATCTAACTGAGGGATAATTAAATCTAATCTTCTAATATGTTTTCCCAATTCTCTCATGTCACTTTCAATGTTTATAGCTATAGCATATGCCTCACTCAATTTTAAGGATTTTTATCCTATAGACAATCTCCAATCTTGGAATCGAGTGCACCATAATAGAGGATTAGGCACATTGATCATTCAGTTTAAGAGTTAGTGGCACCTTCCTCATAGTCATAATGAACCTGCTATTGAAGTCCACCACCAATTCATTTAATCCCTTCTTGACGGTTGTAAGTTCATGTATAGCAAATTTAGGACCTATTCTATCCCCATACTGAAGTCTAAAAACTCTCACGAATTCCTCCTAAGAATCAATACTATTATCTAAGAGACTTTTGTACCATTCTATGGCACTCTCTTCTAATGAATGCACAAACTATTTCATCATCACATCCTCATGATCTATCTCATACTCATCGGTGACATTGATGAAATGCCTAAAATGTTCTTCCCCAGTAATTGCATTTATACCTTGAAATATAAGTATATTCCCTCTTATCTCATTTAGAATTACATTAGGGAATTCTAGGATACCAAAGAAATCTAACTATTTTTACCCTTTTGCTCCCAAAGGTTGCCTTACTAGCTTTGGGCTTGTCTTCATAATGTAGGCCTAAGATTTGGGATATTTCTAAATTTTTGATAAAATTGTTACTGTTGTTGAGGTTGATCAGGAATGTAATACATATGGTTTTGATTCCTATTTTATTGATTTGGAGGAGGCTGATCATAATGCTGATTTCTATTCTGCTATTGTGTTGCTTGAGTTTGAGCTAGTGCTTGTTGAGCAAGTTCAGCTTGCTGCAACTCAATTTATGCTTGGAGTTCTTGTCTTCTTTGTCTAATATGATCAAGAAAGTATAATTCCTCATTAATAATTCTTTCTCTTTCTTTAGCATCAAAATGTGTTGGTTGATTAGCATCATGAAAATATGTATCATGTTCATTTCCTTGTGACATACTAGGTGAGGTAGAACACTAACCAACATGATGTGTTTCTACATTTTGATTTAGCATGCCAAAGGCCTGCTTGTTTACCTCTCGGGATCTATCCCTACTTACCCCACTAATAAGATTTTCATTTCTTTGAACTTCATATTCATTTATATTCATTATTCTATTTGTTCTAAGTATGTTATCAGTATAATCTTCTTAAGTATATTGATATTGGTTTCTCAAATATACAATTGTATCATTTCTCCTTGATGTTCCTACTTGATCTTGAGAATTTAATCTAGAAGACTCAATAGTATTTCTAGCTCTCCATCTATTTCTTTGACTTCTTGTATAATCTAAAGAATCTTCATGTCTCGATTGATCTTGGTATCGTCTCCTTTGCATATTGTTTTTCATGTATTTTATATGAAAATTATGTACCTAATTTTTCTCTTTTTCTTGATTGGAATTCTCTGTAAGTTCTAGATTTAGGGGTGGTAATGATAGAGCCTCTTAGAGTACTTAAGATTCACAAGCTCCACTTGCATAACAAAGATGTGTTGATAACTGAGAGGGGGGGGATGAATCAGTTATCCTAATTATTTCTTCTTTCTGAACTTTCTTATTAATCAATGCAGCATTAATTCAAACAAGCAAACATTACCATGAAATGGAAAAACACATGACATAGTATTTTTGACGTGGGAACCCCGTTAAAGGAGAAAACCACGGGGTGATTAACCCAAAGATTATTCTCTATTAGAAGAATAAGGAAATACAAAAATGGCACTTGCCAATTAGGGCTTACTGCCTGAGCACACTGCTCACAAGGAGGCACACTGCCTACAAGAGACACACTATCTACAAAAGAGTGTTATACAATACTTGAACTGATTGGAGGCATCCACATATGCTGGAGTTCAGTTCCGGTTAGGCTCAGTACACTGATCTGCTGCACTTCATCTTTCCTCTTCTCTTATGCTACTTTCCTTTCACATACCGGACCTTCCTTACTGCTTCTACTCTACTCTGCTTTTATTCGCATATCACATATCACCACACTACTTCTTACAACTAAATCCATCCTATATATATCTCTGCACAAGTGATTTCATTATCTTTCTAGTCGGCACCCAGAATAGTCAATCTTCTCACAAACTCTGTTCTGTCGGCTGAATCCTTACATCAAGTAATGCGGATCAAGCATATACTTGTAGAAATCATTAATCATGTTGGCCAAACATAATTCATGTCTTCATAACCTTTACCACTATCAGAAACGCATCCAGAAAGTAGTCTGATGTTCTGTCAGTCAATTCTTCCTCTGTTCACACTATCACTCAAGAATCCGGTACTCAACTATTCATATCTTTTTCCTTGTTCATCACCGAAGGCTAAATCCTTGGAATCTATTACTCAAGGTAGTCCTCTTGACCTTCCCAAATTTGCACTTCACCAAGATACTTCCTCTGAGATATCCGGACCTGTCTGTCGGACCTTGCCACAAGCTCTGTTCTTGTTTACCGGACCTCAACAATCTTCATTCTGACTTCTGGTAGAGACACACCATGTCCTGTGGATGTGTGGGATGAACTTTGTTGCCATCAATGACAACAATCATGAATCCATGTAGTGTCTCTTGCCAACAATCTCCCCCTTTGGCATTGATGGCAACACTTAGTGAAAAATGACTAAGTGTTTACACTATGCTCCCCCTTGGTTGATGCTCTGTTATTATATACATTTTCTGGAGCTCCCCCTTAGTTGGATTCATCATTTTTCACTGTTCTTCACTCCCCCTTTGACATCAATGGCAAAGGGTAGGGTCCGCATACCAAAATTTTCAAAAATTTAACTATACTTAGCCGCATATTACATACTCACAAAAATTGAAGAATGTCTGCAAAGGATGTCTTCAATTGGGCGAGTTCTGTAGCCCAACTTTGCTTCATTCTATCCAAAATTGAGATGTGACCACTCAACAAAAATGCAAAAGCTTCTGCCCTCTTAAGATCTATCGGATCATTTGTTTAGGCTGTGATTTGAGCTTCACTTATGGCCTCATGCATGGCCTCTAACTTAGGGATAATGATCCTTCTAAGTTCACCCATCCGGTTAATTATGTTCTTTCTTTCCTTCTCAAAATTCTTTATTGCATTTGTGATTGCAATAGTCTGACATTCTTGATTTATTATGGAGGATGAAAGAGGATCAAAACTTTGAGACAAGCTTAGTAGTTTGTCCTCTTGCTCTTTTATTTTCTTCTCAATTTCCACTGTTACCTTGGACCAGGAGATACAAAATTTGTATATTTCACCGCCATCCTTAAGAGCATTTTCTAAGCTCTTTATCCCAATGTTCATGTTTCTCCGATCATTAATGATCAAACCCTATACCTCGGAGAACCTTGTATCCAAAAACTCTTTCCGGACCTTTTCTTTAGCTGATTTTTCTAGAGAATCAATATGTGTACTAACACTACTGACTAAGGTTTTGAGATTACCGGAAGAGGAGGCTGTGGGATCATTTTGAAATGATGGCATAATCTTTTCTAGCACTCCGGAAGCAGCTTCTATTAACTCACAGTCTTTCATATGAGACTTTAGGAGTTTTTCATTAGCCTTAGCATTAGCAAATGAAGCTATCTTCATTGTCTGTACTGGAGAAAGAGAATCAAAATTGAATGGACCTTGTAGAAGCTCTGGTTCATCAATCTCCATTGTTTCTTTGTTTAGAAATTCTTGGACAGTTTGTGCAGTGTCTCTTGCCGGAGACAGATTTTTCTTTTCTTCTGCAGTCTTAGGGCTATCCCTTGGAACTTTCTCTCCTACATTCTTACCACTATCAGTTGTGGTTTTCTCTGTTGGGGTCTTCTCTTTCTCTGCAGCCTTGGTATTGTCAGCTTCTTTTTCCTTCATTCTTGCTTCTTTCTCCTGTATTGTGTCTTCTCCTTTAGATCCGGAAGCTGTAGGGGAAACCGGAGGAGAGATATTTGTTTGTCCATGAGCCACTTCTTCCGGAATAGGGAATTCAGAGCTCTTGTCTTTACCAGAGTCCTCTATGATAGGAATGTTGAACTTTTTAAGAGTATTCTGGAGAATCTCTTCAGTCTCTTTTGCCACCTTGTCAGTTTCACCAAGCATGAGCTGATTCATCCTTGCTTTGCTCCTGAATTCATCCTTGCAATCTTTGAATATCATATTCATTGTTTTGGGATCGATTGCAGGATATAGCTGAATAGCTATCTGTTCCTGGATCTCCATGTCTTTTGCCATGGCATTGTTCTTTCTTATTTCTAACTCCTTTTCTAGGCTCTTAGGAATTAGAGATATAATCTCAATGAAAGCTTTATTGTATATGTTCAGATACCTGATTGTAGCTTCCTGCAGGGTCTTTTGGTCAGCCTCATTGTAATCATCATAGAATTTGTCCATTGGTTGAAGGTTTCCATCCATAGTGACTGATTTGATTACACTTTCTAGAGACAGGGTGGGCTTTTCAACAAATTCCTCTGCCATTTCTTCCTTGTCTTGGCCTATGGAAGGTTTACCAGATCCTTTCTTCTTCTGCTTCTTTATTTCCTTTACCCTCTCATCTGATTCAGTTTCCTCTTCATCTCTTTGACTTGCATAAGCCCTTGTGGCTTTTGTCTTGGATCTTTTCTCTCTTTTGCCAGATGCCTGGACTTCCAGTTTTGAGCTTTTGGCTGTGACAGGTGCAGATCTTTTTGATGATCTGGTCTGGGTTGAGGTTTCTACCGGAGCACTTTCCTTTCTTTTCTTTTCTGCCTCTTTCTTCTCTTCCTCAACCCTTTCCATCCTTTTCTTGTGAGCATCAAGTGCCTCCTTTGAGATGCCAAGGCCTTGGGCAAAATTTTCTACTTCTTTTCTCACCTTCCTCTTGATCTCTGGTTCTCTGAGTTCAACATGAATTTTTATACTCAGCTCCTCAAAGGTTCCAAACCTTTCTACTTTTGGATCCTTAGGCTGACTTATTATGTGTTGAACATGCAGCTCCACAATTTGTTCATCAACCTCATATCCCATGGGCATGATCCATACAGTTCTTGGTTCTACTGCCTCCATTAGGCACTGATCAATCTCTACCATAAAGCAAACTGTCTTTGTATTTTTCAACAAGAGACTGAGGACTCCTTTCTCTTGCTTGCATCATGCTCTGAAAGTTCTTGAAGTATCCCCACAGAGCTGTATTTTGTGCTTTATTGTCACCAAGCCCATGGAAATAATCTCTAATTTGGATAGCTACTGGCCTATCACTCTCCCACACCCAGCCACTAGATTCAAGAAGCTCATTCATAAAGTAGAAGAATAAGCACAATATTAATTGACCATACTTGAATGAATTCTTTTTGTCTTTCTTGATTTTCTACAGATTCTCCAAGAGTTGGTTCAAGAGAAGCTGACAAAGATCATAGTTTGCATCCTTTCTTAACATTTCATAAGCGGTATAGATGGTAGTTCCAGGTATAGAATTTTCTTTGCTAGAATGATATATCTTATATCCAATGATTATAGAAGCAAACTTGACCTCCGGATCAGTGATGTCATCTACTGTCATTACTCTTTTGTCAAACTTAGATCCGGTAGCCTCACTCACAGTTTCGTTCTTTATAGATTTAAGAACAAGAATCCCACCGGATGAGTGTAGTCCGGTAACTGCCCTGATGGCATCTTTAGTGATCTTGAATGGTCCATTTAACCACATGAAATTGTCATGTATTCTGCTCAAAATGTACCTAACCCATTCATCCTCCATAAAACAGGGGAAATGTATGTATTGTGCAAAGTGCTTGTTCCAGAGGCCTATGTATTGGGGTTTGAGCTCAAATGAATCATCTAACAGTTGTTTGTGATAGATATCTCTTAGTTTGAATTCTCCAAACTCTTCAACATTTGCATGTATATAAACCCTAATATCTTCGGTGTGCAACACACCATGCGGAACACTAGAAAATACACCTAGGGGGTCTACCTCCAAGGATTTGTATGGATGTTTCTTAAATGTAGGGCGAGGTCTATCAGAAATCTTTACAATATTTAGAGTACCCATTATCAAGAGATTTGCAGTGAGATATTTGAAAATGGAAAATACCTTTTGCGCCTATCAGTTTCATGGAGTTGGTTGGATTGATCTCTGTAAGTAATGACTTCTGCAAGTGATCTTCGATGAACTTGAGGAATTTTGTTACAGAGCTCCGCTTTTCATTTCTTCTTGAGTGCAGAATGAACGAGTGATTAATGAAAAACCCTTATATTGCTCCGCAAGCCCTAATATCAGATTGCAATAAATGCTCGACCTACATTATTCCGGTTTGCCTTATTCGGGTGATATGAAGGACCGGATCAACCCTAATCTTTAAACATCTTGCGGATCTTCCAAATCTTAACCATAGTTTGTTTGAATATATCCCTTATGACTCCTTCAATCCGTAACTCTTCTTGTGCCAATTCTGGCACCAATTGACTGGCTGGGGGAACAAGGTTTTCTTTGTGTCTCCCCCTAAGCCAGAGCTCACTTTTCAGTTTTCGAAAGGAATATCAGCACCAGAGTCTGGTGCGGATCCAACCTCTACATTCTTAGTACTTTTCTTCACCCAAATCTTGCTCATCTCATTTTTAACTTCATCTGCATTCATCTTTTGTTTACCCTTATCTTGATTCTGATTATGATATACCAGACCTCTTTTGTCCTGATTCTTGCTTCTACAGACTTTTGCATTATGACTGGACCTATTATAGATTTGGCAAACGACATTTCTTTGCATATTTGACTGATATCCTCTTGATCTGCATTGATTAGCCATATGACCTACTCTATTGCATGCAAAGCATCTACCATTGAATGATTTATTCATTTGCATATTTCTGCATTCATGAGACTTGTGACCATACCTTTTGCAGTTAAAACATTGTCTGGAGAAGGATGAATTAGTCTAATTCATTCTCTTTCTGCACTGATTAGCTTTGTGACCAAAGTGATTGCAGTTGTGGCAGTATCCATTGAAGGATGGATAGCTTTGAGCATTAGGCTGTCTTACCGGAGGTCTTCTAGGCCTGATCCTTGGATTTTCTGATCCAAAATTCTTCTGACCAGATCCGGAGCTTTCTCCTTTCTCATATCCCAAACCACACTTGTCATCTACCTTCTTTTGACTTCCAAGAAGGACTTCAAGTTGAGCAGAACTTATCTTGAATTTCTCTTTATACTCATTTGTTGTTTGAAGATCCCTTTTTAGAGAGACAATTTGATCCTCAAGTTTTTCTTCATTATCTTTAGCATCTTCAAGATCATATTCAAGATGTCTGATAATTCTATCCATCTGGTGGCAATCTTCTGATTTCTCCTTGAGAGATTGTCTTAGATTATCTTCAGTTTTTCTTTTCTCTTCAACTTCTTGGGTAAACTTCATGACTCCTGATTCCATTTCATGTCTTACCATAATGATTTATTTTGATAACTTTTCACACAACTTAGTTTTTTCTTTCAGCTCTTCATTTGCATTATTTGCTTCACCTTGTCTTGCCAATTGCTGAAGCAGCTCCTTTCTCTTTTTCGTAGAGAGACTTAATTTGTCTTTTAGTTCTCTCATGAAATCATTAGCCTATTTAAGTCTTTCCTTTAATTCATTGACTTCAGAGTTTGACTATTCAAGATCATCAAGGGCAGTCTTGAGTTGCTCCCTTAAACCATATGCATCCATTTGAACTCCCAGATCTTCCTCAAGCTGTTAGGCTTTGTTAGGAGGAACTTAGCTCTGATACCAATTGTTGATAACTGAGAGGGGGGGTGAATCAGTTATCCTAATTATTTCTTCTTTCTGAACTTTCTTATTAATCAATGTAGCATTAATTCAAACAAGCAAACATTACCATGAAATGGAAAAACACATGACACAGTATTTTTGACGTGGAAACCCTGTTAAGGGAGAAAACCACGAGGTGATTAACCCAAAGATTATTCTCTGTTAGAAGAATAAGGAAATACAAAAAAGGCACTTGCCAATTAGGGCTTACTGCCCGAGCACACTGCTCACAAGGAGGCACACTGCCTACAAGAGACACACTGTCTACAAAAAAGTGTTATACAATACTTGAACTAATTGGAGGCATCCACATATGCTGGAGTTCAGTTCCGGTTAGGCTCAGTACACTGATCTACTGCACTTCATCTTTCCTCTTCTCTTATGCTACTTTCCTTTCACATACCAGATCTTCCTTACTGCTTCTGCTCTACTCTACTTTTATTCACATATCACATATCACCACACTACTTCTCACAACTAAATCCATCCTATATATATATATCCGCACAAGTGATTTCATTATCTTTCTAGTCGGCACCCGAAACAGTCAATCTTCTCACAAACTCTGTTCTGTCGGCTGAATCCTTGCACATCAAGTAATTCGGATCAAGCATATACTTGTAGAAATCATTAATCATGTTGGCCAAACATAATTCATGTCTTCATAACCTTTACCACTATCAGAAACGCATCCGGAAAGTAGTCTGATGTTCTGTCAGTCAATTCTTCCTCTGTTCACACTGTCACTCAGGAATCCGGTACTCAACTATTCATATCTTTTTCCTTGTTCATCACCGGAGGCTAAATCCTTGGAATCTATTACTCAAGGTAGTCCTCTTGACTTTCCCAAATCTGCACTTCACCAAGATACTTCCTCTAAGAGATCCGGACCTGTCTGTCAGACCTTGCCACAAGCTCTGTTCTTGTTTACCGGACCTCAACAATCTTCATTCTGACTTCCGGTAGAGACACACCATGTCCTGCGGATGTGTGGGATGAACTTTGTTGCCATCAATGACAACAATCATGAATCCATATAGTGTCTCTTGCCAACAAGATGTAACTTAGTACAAGGTCTAGTGGGACCGATATTTAGAGGATAGTGCCACTTGGGAAGACTATGAAGAGTTTCAGAGTATTTCCACATTTTTTTGCATAATATTTTGGTCATATGATACTTTAATTTTTTTTTATGTTTATGTTTAGTTAATCCATTGGGAAGATGACTTTTCCTAGTGGGGAAGGATGTCACATCCCATTATTACTTACTCTTAGTGGACAAATTTTTAATATTTAAATAAATGATTAAATGTGCATGTATTTTATGTTTTGATGTGATGTATTAAATGCAATGACATTTATGAAATTAGTAATGCTATTATGACAGTTTATTATTTCATTGATTATGTAGAATATTCACGTAGATAATTCAATATTTGAATTGATATCTGATCGTTTATAATGTTTTGGCACATGTTTATCACTTTTAAATGATTGATGATTAGGATGATGTGATTAGTCATTATCATAAATTTATTTAGCTAATGTATTTATTATATATGTTTTGTGATTATAATCACCTGTTGTTGACATAGACTAACTACTACCTATTGGCATGAGGTGGATGTAGATTAGATATTTCACCCTCACAAGTAGAGGGATAGCATCATCCAAGAGAAGGAGGTAGCTCATGATAGTGGGGAAGTTGTACATACCTTCCAAGATCCCACACACTTGCATAGATTTGTAATTTGATCATATGTTGATGCATTCATAGGCATAGTAGGAGTCTATTTATGAGTGTTGTCTGAACACTGGGTATAAATTCATGGTTGTCTTTGAGTTTTTGCATGATGTATGGATCTTAAGAGGATGTTGCATTTGATTGTTTGAGTTAATATTTTATATGGATGTAGTGTGTGCTTTATGGTATTTAAGTTTAATCACACTAGGAAGGGAATTATAAACCTTAGTTTTAATACTCTAATAGCTTGACTATGTTTATTGGTTGAGATATGATGAAAATTATATTTTATTTAAATTTTTAGGTTTGAGAAAAATGTAAAAATGTGTATGAGCATTTAGTTCAACCCTAATTTTTAGGGTTGTTACAATAGGAAAGGCCAACCCAGAGGCTAGAAACTCAGACTGATTCTTGCCATGCATTTAATGAATTAGAAGGGATTGTTTGGTTTGATGTTAAAATAATGAAAGGAATAGTCTATTGTGAAGTCCCAAAGGGCATGACAACCACTTGCGAAGTAGTTGTGGGGCTCTTTCATTAAGAGCAAGGAGAATAGTGATGGGAGAAGAAGGGTTGAACATTTTCGAAGTACGAAGAGTAAAGAAACTGGTTTCTTTTGGGAGTTACTGTGGGTGAGGCTATGGAGCTTGAACTCGTGGGCAGTCTAGAATGACTATGACAAAGCTATCTCAAGTCATTACCTAATGGGTATGTGATTGGACTTTGTTTACACTGAGATTTTGAACCATGTTTATTTCTATTTCAACCTATTTGATGAATGATTAAACTAATAGGGAAAACTGTGTATATGTGTGTGTGTATATCTTTCTATTTATTACATGCTTTAAATATTAAAAGAAATGTTATCTATGGTTGTGTATGTATATGGCACATTTGAGACAATATATACTATATGCTTGAGACTTTATCAATAGACAATGAGTTGATGTTATATAGAGATGTGTATATTTATATGAGTGTATACATAGAAGTATAAGCCTTGTATGTTAAAAATGGTATTGGTATAAGTCTTGTATGCTGAAAACAATATTAGTAAAAGTCTTTTTACTAACGTGGCTCAAATCTCAGTGCCACACCATAACATACATTATTTAGTAGTGCTAGTTACATCGGTAGAATTACAAACAAGATTCTCTCTCACCAACCTACAACCAAACTTATGAAATGTCATGTGCACTCTAGAATCATTCAACTTGGATATAGAAAAAATATTTCTTGCATGTCTTGGAATATGCAAAACATTGTAGAGTTTTTAGGCTCCCATCATTGAAACATAATTGTACCTTTCCCTTACCAACAATTTGATGTATTTTATTTTCGTGAAGGAAAAATTCTCCTCCATCATAACCTTGGTATGATAAATACCACTCCTTCTAAGGAGTCATATGCTAGGATCAACTTGAATAAATCAACAAAAAGTCATCACTAGTAACACTAGCAAAAAATATTGCATCAGTATCACTTCCATAAGAGGATTTCTTTGTAGAGGAATCATTTTAGATCTTCTAATCTTGTTTCTACATTCCTTCTTCACGTCCTATTTTTTCACAATTCCAACACTTTACTTTTCCTAGGGGTTTTAGACCATCCTTTTCCTTTGGATTTTGATTTCTTTTGTTCTCCTTTAGACCCACCTTTGTCCTTGGGCATTTCCTAAATATGCAAGGCACCCTTTAAGCCATCATCTATGGATTTTCTCCTCATTTCCTAAGAAAGCAAGGTAGTAATAAGGGAGTCCATCTTTAGGTCTATAACACTACCATTGATATCAACAATTAAGTTTTCCCAAGATTTGGGCAAAGAACAAAGCACCAAGATACACTTATCTTCTTCATCAATTTTAACATCTACTAAAACTAGCTAACTTAAAATTAAATTAAAGGCATTTAAATTTTTTGCATCATAATCACGTTCCTTCATCTTTAAAGAACATACATGTCTTTTGAGATATACTTTATTTGTTAGAATTTTGGTTTGGTAGATATCACCTATCCTCTTCCATAGTGCAAATGTGGTATCCTCCTTTGAGAAATTAAATAGGACAAATATGCAAGAGACAACTGAATGGTTCCTCATGCCTTCTTGTCCAACCTTTTCCAATCTTCATTAGACATTCCATCAGGTTTTTCTTCTTTTGCTACAACTTTCCACTTGTCTCTTTATTCCAAGAGATCCTCCATCTTTAACTTCCATAGCTCATATCTAGATCCATTAAACTTTTTAATCTCTAAAAGAGAGGTAGATGCCATGGTTTCAATCATTCATAAATCTACAAAACCACTAAATCAAAATCTTCAAATACAACCAAAAAACCCACAACACTTCGAAAAAAGACACCCCCTTCTCAATTGAACCAAAGTACTGATATCAAATGTTTATAAAAAGAGTAAACTACTATAATAAAACTTGTTCACTTAGCATGCAAATGTAAAATTATAAATTATAGAATCATGTGATTAACCATAAATTAGATATGTGGGAGTTTAAATAAAAAAAATAAGAAATCAACAAGCACATAGTAACAAACTCAGAACACCAGATGTATGTGGATAAACCCATTCAAGAAAACCTCCACCATCAAAGAGAGAACATGTATGTATTAATCTAGTAAGAGTGTTAAAATAATTTATCAACTATTTCCCTTCAATTTGATAATATTCTGATAGAATAATGGCATTTCACCTGCAAAAGACCTAAGACAACTACCTTGTGCCTCCAATATATAGATTTTTAGAAACAAGAAACCACAAATGGATGTCCAAAACAAGAGGTAAATACCATAGGCCCAAATTGGGCACCCATCTCCCTCATGAAAAATCCAATGCCACCCTTCATGAAGAGCATATTCTAGGATTAGTAACTGTAACTATTACCAATTGTAACTTCCTCCATAATATATGTAAGGTCAAAATCTAACTCCCAAGAACCCCATTGAGGCACCTTTTACAATACATGACTCTTTGTATTTCAAGGTGATCTTTCATCTTCCTTTTCCCTCTTTCACGTCTTCTAGAAATAGCAATTCCAAATAACTAGAGAATAATAATCAATATTGATATCCCCATCACATATAGGCATTCCATTTCACCTATTCCATGTTTAGAGAAGAAAATACATTAATTATATATCTATATAATCAAATAAATAATATAGACATAGAGATTTGCAAGGTGGAGAACACCTAATCTAAACACTCAATCCCTTCCACAATTGTAGTGTATATTGAAAATCATAGATTTCAAATGACAAGGGAAATAAGTCCTTGGTGTTGGTTAAAGTTATTTTGGGTGCGACCTAAAATCATAGCAAAGGTATCCCTCTTTCTTTTATGGAAAAGAATCAAACTTCACCTTGTTTGTCCTTGAGAGATACGACAATTAGTTTTGATGATAAATTTCTAGATATTCATTTTTATGATGAGTTTTTATATTCAATTGCATGGGCTATCAGAAGCAAATCTCTAGTGTGTAGATGTATGGGAAAGAAATTAACTTATGAAGAATTCATTAAGTGGATGACTACAATTTGGAGCTAGGTTCCAGAACCCTCTCTTTCATTGTTGAACTCAATCATGGCACTAGTTGAAGAAGAGATGGATGCCTCTAGTAGCCTACAATTTATTAAGGATGTATATGTATCAAATACAAGTGATAATAATGTGGATAATAAACAAGAATGTGAGACTTGACATCAACCTTTAGCTTTTGCAGCTAGATATGGTTCAACATAGCAAGAATGGAAGAAGTGAGGAGATTTGTTGAGATTAATAGTAAAAAAGTAATTAACATGTTTGATTGACCGCATATTAGTCTCTCACTAATTAATGAATATGACATAGAATTATTGTTTGACATACCATTCCCTACTCTATTTCCTACTGGTGAAGCAAAATTATTATAGCCATGCATAAAAAGTATTAGTATACATGAATATGCATTACATCTAATGATGTATTATGATAGTAGGTTTGGAAGGCACCACATATTTTGATATTTATTATTAAATTTGATATTACAACAATGAATTCAAATGACAACAATACTTGTAAAAAATGTAGAATATGGTGTATATGTGATAATTATGGATTTGCAATAGTGTTTACAAAATTTTCTTAATGCTAGTCTACTTGACCAAGTGATGCATTATTAATTTTGACATAAGAGGAAATATGGCTTATTGGCACACATACAAAAAATAATTACTCGATGTGATAAAATAGTTAGGATCCCTACCTTTTTCATAACTTTAAGTGCAACTAATACAAAATGACTTGGTCTCTATTAGCCAATGTTGACTGAAGCCCCATCAAATTCAAGGGATGAACATAGATGAAGAAACAAAAATATAATAAAAAATCTCCATATTATCACCATGTATATGGAAAATCACTTTAGAGTTTTTCACCATGAAATCCTCTTCAATCATTTTCAAGTAGAAGACTTGTGGACAAGGTATTCAATTAAAATTCATATAATTATCAATAAGATTTATATGTCGTTATACAATATGTAGTGTGCACCTTTAATAATATTATATTATGTTCTTGTAGAAAGGAGTAACAATATAGATCTTTAGTCCATGGGCATTTGATCATATGGATAAAAGGTAAACTTTTAATGTAAACACGTTTTATTGGGATAATCCAAGTGACCTTGAAAAGGCAAAGGATTTATATGAAAAATTCATAAGTGCATTGAATCCTCTTGAAGAGAATGAAACAAATATTTTTGTGCCATGACTCATAGAATAAGATTCTTGTTTGTTGGGCACAACTAGAATTTAGAAATTAAATAAATTTATTGAATTGTGTTGAATGTCATACCAAATGTATCATGGATATATGTTTGTGTAAAATGGGTTAGATCAATGTTTGTCATTACAGTGCTCCTTAGTAGTTGTAGAGTGAATCTAAATTATTCATTGATAAAGATGGACTTAAGATCTATGGACTGACACAAATTAATGAGAGTAAATGTTCATAGTTCCTAGATATATTCTCCATATGAAGGGGAAACATAGATTGTTAGCCAATATTGTTTCTTCATGTAGTTCTAAAATATATTACAAAATATGTATCTAGAGAAAAAAAGAGTTCAGAGAGTTATCATGACATGCTAACTAGGGTGTCCAACACAAGTATCCTAGATGATCCTACACTACGTATGTATAGGAAGTTCACGATAGAGATAGTTGTTGAACATGACATATGTGCATAAGAAACATGTCATATATTGCTAAAACTCCCTCTGACTAAATATACTAGGTCTTTCCTTTTATTTAATGTTGGACAAAAGATGTTTCATCATGTACATTTAAACCATGATGATGATTCATCTAAACAAATTTCATTCATGCTATATGAAACACCCCGTGTGATTAGATCATTTATGTATGGTAGAAGTTGCAAGATCTCAGTCATATTATCCATATCATAAATATAAACAATGGAAACTATGAAATACATTGACAATTGTTAGGGTTTGGCCCAAATATCTTTCAATTCAAATAACAACTCACCCAAACATCAAGTTTTTGTTGGAGTGAATTGTTGTTATATAAACCATTCCATGACATTTGAGTTGATATTAGAGTTGAATAAAAAGTCTTTATTAAAATTTGGGAGAGTATTAGAAATACATACCATGCATGGAAGTTAGACTATACACCCATTTGTTTAAGACTACTAATGTTGTTGATGTAAAGCTTGAAGTCATGTTACTGATGATAATGTACAAATGAAGTGGCAATTTTTTTTTATTTTAAAGTGTATTCCAACAACAATTGAACCCTTCAAGTAGTTTGAGTGAAAAGAAATACATTGCATTTGACACAATCATGAGACGTTTTGAATTACTTGGCAAAGATGAACCTCTTACTTGATGATCATCCAAGGAACCATTGTAATAGGGAAACCTTATCTAATTAATCATATCAAGCATGTAATGAATAATTAGTAAATTGATAGAAAATCTCCTTGTTGCTACTTGCAACAATTAGAGTTGTTGCTTTCAACATACATGCCACTAAAATTCATGCAACCTTAAAATTCTAATTAATCTGAATCTGTGAACTTTGAGTGTTAATCATTAGCTACACTATAGGAAGAGATCAAGCATATTTGATATATTCTCATTGATGAAATGAGTTTTATAGGCCCTAAGTTAATTGTTGATATCAATAGGCATTTAACACAACTATTTCCATCAAATAGCACCAACATTTTTGGTGGAAGGTTGATTATCCTTATTCGTGATCTTGCCTAGTTACCTCCTATGTGGGACATACCACTATATGTTGATATCTCCCATTATATTGCTATGCTTAGTAACAATTTGTTGGTATACATGTATGACATTTTTGTATATATATATATATATACTTTGTGTGTTTGCAAGCAACACATATAGTAAAGTGTTGTCAACTAAATTTTAGACTATTGTGACCTTGGACATAGTTTTCCATCAACAAGGGCATGATTCAAAACAAGTCAGACTTAGAGAAGTGTTAACACATTAGGAATACAAATGTGACATGAGAATTGACAAATTCTCATGGGTCAAAAAATGCCTTAGTGAGCATGGAGGAGCATGTAATATTTGATGCATCTATGCATTTATATGGCACAAATAATATGGTCATGCTCCACAATAAGAGAACGATAAAGTTACTCATCATGTTAGTTGCACATAGTGTGTTTGCATATACTTGACATATAGAATCACATGATGCTAACAACTATCATTTGGATAAAGTGGTTCTATTGTGTGTTGGCAACATGTAATGTTGGTGTGTAATTTGTAGGTGGATGTTGGCTTAGTTAATGGAGCTCTTGGTATTGTAAATTAAATGGTCTATTGTCAAGGTATTTGATCACGAAAGTTGTCATTACATGTGATCATAGAATTTGATAATTATGTGGGTGTGTCATGGGACATTATTAACCCAAGGTTTCTTCCTATTGCACCTATTCCAAGAGGCAGTCATACACAAATCTCTATCAAGGTAGGTGTTTTAACCAATACACAAGTCAAAAGCGCTAAAGTTAGAAAGAGCCACAATAGATATTGGTGATGGAAGGGTCTAGTTTGACATTCCATGTCATCTCTCAAGTTAAATTTCTCAAAGCACTAAGGACATCACCACCATTCCCATTTGAACATATTACTCTTTAAGATAGAAAATATAAACTATGTCAACAATAAGAAAAATGAAGAGCATCAATTGTGGTTCTTATCTAGCAGTGGATCATGAAGGGAAACATCCAATAGATTTTTTATTTTCTTGTGATTGGTTATGATAAATCAACATGGCATTATTAAAACAATGTTGTGGTCTTGGTACTTACAACATAATTTATCTTTTAATTTTGTCCATGTAATCATAATTGTGTAAATAATATTATTAATGTGATGTTATGTTCACATAAGTAACTATTTAATATTATTTCTTAATATGATCTCTTATAGGGTACATCTGTGACATTCATGTTGTTATAATACATTTTTTTTTGTCATTTGAATGTCTTGATCAACCATTATGTATTCAATGTTGTATTCTATGCAACACATTACAAATGTATAAAAGTGGAGCAATTGTCAATAAACAAGCATTAAATATTCAAATCTTTAAATAAACATTGATGCATTTGACAACACATATAACACAAAAAATAGACGAGTCTATGTTTTCTTTTAATTTCTAAGAATAATGCATTTAACACGACTTATTACATAATACACCATGAAACAATTATAGTGTTATTAGAAAGATACACACATTAAAAGAAAATGATAAATTTGTCCTTCTTATGGTTAAGACATGTGACACTTGAGTATCTTTAGAAATGATCATCAATGTTTATAAATTAAGATACCTTCTAAGTTGCTTCTCCCTTATAAAATTATTGAAAATCAAATTTGTCCTTCTTATGGTTAAGACTTGTGACACTTGAGTATCTTTAGAAAGATCATCAATGTTTATAAATTAAAATACCTTCTAAGTTGCTTTTCCCTTATAAAATTATTGAAAATCTCTTAAATTACTAGTAACAATATTTAAGGGTATTATCAAAAGCCTCATAGCCACCAAGCACTGTACATAATGACTTTGAGAAAATATAAATGTTAGTCAACAAAACTATAAATTAAAATACCTTAGAAAGTTGCTTCTCCCTTATAAAATTATTGAGAATCTCTTAAATTATCACACTCTTATGAAGTTCTTAAAAACTAGTAACAATACTTAAAGGTCTTATCAAAAGGTTGATAGCCAAGCACTATACATAATGACTTTAAGAAAATATAAATGTTGGTCAACAAAACTATAAATTAAAATACCTCTGAAGTTGCTTCTCCCTTATAAAATTATTGAAAATCTCTTAAATTATCATACTAGTGAAGTTCTTTAAAACTAGTAACAATACTTAAATGTATTATCAAAATGCATATAGCACCAAACACTGTACATAATGACTTTAAAAAATATAAATGTTGATCAACAAAACTATAAATATTTATGTTATCAACCTTTTAATAACACCTTTAGATGCTGCTATTAATATGCAAATTTTTCATTGGCATTTAGATTAGTACACCATTTCATCAAATGTACATAATGACTTTAAGAAAATATAAATGTTGGTCAACAAAACTATAAATATTTATGTGCATCAACCTTTTAATAACACCTTTAGATACTGCTATTAATATGCAATTCATTGGCATATAAATTAGTACACCATTTTATCAAACACTGTAAATAATAACTTTAAAAAATATAAATGTTGATCAACAAAACTATAAATATTTATGAGTATCAACCTTTTTAATAATACCTTTAGATGCTCTGTTATTAATATGCAATTCATTGACATTTAGATTAGTACACTATTTCATATTTATTGTCAACGATGCCTCTTCATAAATTTAGCTATCCTGTAGTACTGTTGGCAGAAGAGGCCAAATTGTCCAAAAAAGATCAGGATCACTCTGAACTTACTCCACCTCTCTTAGGTAATGGTTACCTAAGGTTAATGGCCGATTCCACAGCAAATGTTCTTAGCACATTAAACATCATATTTTTGCAGTCAGCAACTTCAGAGTCATATATGGGGTCATTAAACATTGAGCTTATCGAATCCCAAGAACTCTGTGGTGACTGTATGATCGTGCTGTCTGATGGAGCGGATACTTTGACACATAGTTAAGCAGTACTAAAGAGCATCACGTACCATCAACTACCAAATGTTACGAAAAGTGCTTTGCATTGACGTTTCTTGATGTAAATTCAGATCATAGTTAAGCTGATTGATAATGCGGCTAACAAAAAAACAGTACTTTGGTATATTACTAATCGTTCTGGTATCTTACCTAGGTCATAGCCGCTAAACCAGCTAAAATCAGTTTCGTAATGATATACAAAATACTCAAGAAAGTTGGCTGATTTGCTACATTGAATGTAGAACTATATTGAAGGATATCTATAAGGGCATGTGCCCATGGCCACTGCTCAAAAAGAACCTAATTCCACTGTCATAATTGTCATAAATGGTGTCATGTGCTTCACTAATGAATCCCAATATTGAAGGTTGAAAAAGTAAACTTGAGATGAAAGATTTCTGTTAACCGTTTATATTAACAACTGATCTAGACAGATGTAATGTAAAAGTACATGTAGCTTAGGTAGAACAAGAAGAGGGGTGCTCAAAGTAAAAAATAAAAAAATGCAGATCTGAGTCTCCCTTTGCTTTTGCTATTCTAACAGTTCTTTAAATTGGTTGTTGAATTTCCCCATGTCGGCTGGATTATTGACAGCATTAAGACCATGGATGCAATCTTACAGTGTGGGTGGTATCTTTTTGGGTGTGATGGTGTGGCCCTCAACATGGATAGTAATGGAGATGGAAGTTTCATATGTTTTTTTGGGGCACTCTATTTAAATATTATCCATTTCAATGGTCAAACAGTCAGATAGCAATTTTACACCTCATTCACACAAAAAGTAGTAAATATTTGTTCTATTTTTATTAACCAAAATTGACATTTGACTATTGGAATGGATGATGTTTAAAAATAACCCTTGTTCGTGACAACAGGTTTTATCAGCTTTGTTTCTCAGCCGAACCACCGTCCTGCTTTTTCAAATTTGGTGTTTTTAAGTCATTCTGGGAAAAAGTTGTTTTGTGCTTTTTGTTTTTTGTTTTTTCTCAAAAAGTTGTTTTTTGCTTTTTGTTAAGAAAATCAAGGAGTGCCGCCTCAGAGGACCTTGAGTCTTGTTTAGCAGGTTTCTATTACAGGTAGTTACCGTTTATGGCAAATCTTATCCTTATCTCTTTGGAGCACCCATGAAGAGGATACGTTTTGTTTTTTGGAAATTTGATTTGGAAAAGATTTTCATGTTGGAAAAGATTTTCAAGTTGGAAAATATTTCTTTTTGAGAAGTGGACACCTAGGAAAGATAGGATAAGCTTTTCATTCTTTAAAACAGATTGGAAAGCGGATCCTTTGTAAGCTTTTGCAGAGGAGTTTGTGGAGAAAGCAATGTTAGCTTTTTGAGGGCATGTGGCTTTTGCAACTCTTGCATTAAGTCTATTTCATTGTTTTTGAAGAAGTTAATTTAAAGGTTGAAGCTATTAACTAAATGAATGTGCATCATAATAATTTGTAATCGTAGAAAGGTTTTGAAAGTATTAACTGCAACCTTCCCCTAATAAGACTAGTTTGGAAGCTATTTTCGCGCCATTGCTTCCTTTCAATTGGTATCTGAGCTTGATCAGCTCAGTTTCTTGTTGTGGGTAGAAGGGTTTTTTGTCTAATCTTAGTTTAGTGGGAGTTTTGCAGTTGTGAAAATTCAGTAACTTGATTGCATGCAAAATATGGCAAGCACATCCAGTAGAATTGAAATGGAGAAGTTCAATGGCGGCAACTTCGAACTATGGAAGTTGAAAATGGAAGATATGCTCATAGACAGAGATCTATGGGCTGCAATATCCGGTACAAAACCAACAAGCACCTCTCAATATGATTGGGATATGATGGATAGAAAAGCCAAGGGTCTCATAAGACTTTGTTTGGCTAATTCTGTGCTCCTGAATGTCCATGAAGAGAAGACTGTGAAAGAACTTTGGAAGAAGATTGGTGATGTTTCTCAAGCTAAATCCCTAGTGAACAAATTATTCCTCTGAAAGAAGTTGGATTCTCTAAAGATGGAAGGTGGAGGATCCATTCCTGAACACATGAATGCATTTAATATGCTTGTGGCTCAGTTGGGGTCTATTGGTGACAAGATATCAGATGAGGATCATTGTATACTTCTGTTATGTTCTTTGCTAGACTCATGGGATCACCTGGTTATGGCTATTGGAAGTAACACCACCACTTTGAAAATAGATGAGGTGGTAGCATCACTTTTGTCTGAAGAGATACGAAGAAAATCTTCTGTGATGGCCAAGGAAGCCCTTGCTGTATGCAACAGAACAAAAGAGAAAGGAAAGAAGGATAAGAAGTCAAAGTCCAAGTCTTTAGGGAGATCCAAGTCTCCTGGAAAGTCCAAGGTGATTTATGTTGGAATTGTGGCAAAACTTGTCACATCCGCAAAGAGTGCAAGGAGGAGAAGAAAAAGAAAAATAGAAGGATTTCTTCGATTTAGACTCTGAAAAATCCTCTTATGAAGATGTAGATGCTTTTGTTGCAGCCTTGGCAACACATGCATCAGAAGATGTGTGGTTGATAGATTCGAGTGCTTCTTTCCACATGACCTCTCATAGAGATTTTTTCTTAAAGTATGAAAAATATGATGGTGGAAAGGTGGGTGATGACTCTCACTTGAATATTGTTGGCCATGGAAGAGTAAGATCAGATTCCCTGATGGTAGAGTGAAGGGGATTGATGGTGTACTGCATATTCTAGGTTTGGCATGGAACCTACTCTTAGTGAGTAAACTTGGAGATTCGGGTGTGCGGGTTGTTTTCTTGAATGGAGGATGCAAGATGACAAGAAGATATATGGTTCTTGCAAAGGGTGTTAGGATTGGCACCTTGTACAAGCTAGATGCATGCACTGTAAAGTGTAATAGTTCCTCTGTGAAACCAAAGAATATACCTTTGGACTCTTAATTCTCACCATTAAATAGAGTAGCAAACAAGTCTGTAAAATCTACATCTAATGGTTGTGCTTTTTTGGACCGTACTAAAGAGTGCTCATTCCTTGGAAATGAAGCTTCATGTTGAGAAAACAATGTTGTGGCACCAAAGACTTGGTCACATAGGTGAAAAGGGTCTTAGAACCCTCAAATCAAAGAGCCTTGTTGAAGGTCTTGATGATTGTAATCTCAAGTTTGACTTTTTCAAACATTGCATATATGGAAAGTACCACCATGTTTCATTTTACAAAAGTTATCATAAGTCTTCTAGGTTATTGGATTATGTGCATGCAGATGTATCTAGTCCTGTGAATGTTTCTTCATTAGCTAGATCTATGTATTTTCTCTTATTCATAGATGACTATAGTAGAAGGACATTTGTTTACTTTCTCAGAAGTAAATATGAAGTCTTTAGTTGGTTTAAAGATTTTAAAACCCTTGTTGAAAATCAGACTTGTAGAAAGATTAAGTGTTTGAGGACTAATAATGGTAGTGAGTTATACTCAGCATAATTTGCTAGGTTTTGTAAGGACCGTGGAATTGAAAGACACACGACAACTCCATACACACCACAACAAAATGGAGTTGTAGAGAGGATGAACAGACCATTGATGGAGAGGGCTCAGAGTATGTTAAGTGGTGCTAGTTTTGAACAAAAGTTTTGGGCTGAAGTAGTAGCCACTGCATGTTATTTAATTAATAGATCTCCTATATCAACACTCATTGAAAAGACACCCATAGAGGTGTGTCTAGGTAAAAATCCTTCGATGAGACATCTCGGAGTAGTTGGTTGTGAAGCATACGCTCATGTTCCTATTGAGAAGAGATCTAAGTTGGAAAATAAGGTAGTGAAGTGTATCTTAATCGGTTATGGAATCAGTGTGAAGGGGTACAAGCTTTGGGATATAGTTACATAGAAGGTTCTCTATAGTAGAAGTGTTATCTTTACAAAGATGAAACCTTCCTCAGTTGAGCTACAACCAGAGAAAGAGGAGAAAAAGGAGGTAGTTTAGGTACCATCTACTCCTACTAGAAGTGAACTATGCACTCCTGCTAGACCTGTTGATGAGGAGAGCTCAAGTAGCTCTAAAATTTATGAGGAAGAAGAAGAACCTCCACCTCAGCAATTGAGGAGGTCTACGTGTGTTAGGCAGTAACCAGAAAGGTTTGGATAGTCTATGTTGGATTCCAATTGTATTTTTGCTTTGATTGCTAACACTGATGAGCCTAGGACTGTTAGAGAGGCTATGGGTATGCATGATGTAGATTCTTGGATGACAACCATGGAAGAAGAGCTGGCTGCATTAAAGAAAAATAATAGTTGGGATCTAGTAACTTTGCCAAAGGGACGAAAGCCTGTTGGATGTAAATGGGTGCTCAAGTTAAAATCTAGTCCAAATGGCAGTGTTAAGAAGCACAAGGCACAGTTGGTACTGAAGGGTTATTCCTAGGTTGAGGGAATTGATTATGGGAAGATTTTCTCTCCTGTGGCAAAGTAGACATCTATATGGTTCTTGTTGTCACTTGTGGCAGTATATTATTTAGAAGTGGAATAGATGGATGTGAAGACAACATTCCTTCATAGTGATTTGGAGGAAGAAATATATATGAAGCAGCCAGAGCAGTTCGTTGTGAAAGGTAAAGAAAATCTGGTATTGTTACCCCTTATATTTATTTCTGGGTCTTGTATTTTTCATTGCCTATTCTCATATTTCATCTATTATTTGCCTAAGTCCAAAGGTTTTGTGTTCCCCTTTGTTGCCTTTGAAAACTCTTAAGAGTCACGTGTGTTGAAGTTTTCCTAACCTGGTCGCTAATCTCTCAAAGTTCATAACCATTGTCATGCGGTTCCAAAGTTACTGAACCCACCGACTTCCCGACCATGCACTGTGTTGTTAAGTCTTTCTCCCGATGGTTGTCTTTGTAGTCACCAAGTCAGAGGTTTCTGAAACTTCGAAACCCCTGACTTGAGGTTCTAAGGTTTCAAAAACTAGTGAGTCCGCGACATAGAAGGTGGTGGGCCGGTTTTCAAGGCTCATAATGATCATTTAATGATGGGTCCTGCACATGAAGCAAATATCTTTTCAGGATTTTTGGAGAATGAGCAAACCTCAGTTATTTTTTCAAGGCATGAATTTAATGCCACCTCAGCTCCGCATTTATAACATATCATGGCATTCTTTTGGCATATATATGTGCTCCTAGTGACGGATTTTTCTCTAAGTTATGCAACTACTATTATTCTCGTACTGTCATTCCTTTTTCAGTACTTCACCATTTTCTTCTGTGCTTCCAGAGGTGATGAAATTCAAATATCAAGGAGCTCCTCATAACTCTGGTATTGAGAATAGCTCATCTAGCATAAGCGATCCTAAGCTCAGCCATATTGAATTGGAAGAATTCTTGTCTTGTCTATGGCAGGAGGATAAATCACCTTTTGCAGAGAAAATATTGTAGAGTGGTTTAGCGCATGCAGGGGGCTTCCCTATCTCTGTACAGACCGAAGATTTGGTTGTGGCTTGTGCAAGAAGATACATTCCTGAAGCCTTCACAATTAGAGCTAAAGACGGGACGGTGGTCGGAAAGATTGATCCATAAACCGTCACTCGTGCATTAAGAATCCTAGAGAGGCAGGAGTTTGAAGAGATGTTTTTGGCCATTGGAGTGGAGTTTTTCTGAACTAATGAGGACTGGTGCAAGAATTCCATCACGCGAAACTAGTTAAAGTCCCACAAGAGAGGTAAGTCTGAATTGCCCCAAAAACTAAAGAGAGCCCATTTCAAAGATGAAATTTTAGACATTACTACTTTACTGCATCGTGTAGTGGGAAGTGAGAACACGGATTCTTTTGAAGATTGGATGTGTCGTTTCATTTTGTTGATATGCAGTGAAGATAAGTTTATAAATTGGGCTGAAATCATTAGTTTTCATTTGAATGAGCAACTAGTTAAGTTTTAGGAGACTTTAACCTTTCACATGTGCTCATACCTGGTATACATTTTAGCCAGTCAAGAGGTTGTTTGGGTTGGGATGAGGCCACATGGGTCTTTAACTCCAAACACACCTATGTATAGTTATTTTCCTCAACTGAAAAAGGATGTTTGAATGAAAGACTACTGTCATGTAAATGATGCATTTCTAATGTTTTTAGTGAGAAAATTGGATGATAATTTTGAGTTGAGAATTTCACCTGAAGTTGCCTCCTTAATCATGGAATTTGGGAGTTTCTACATTTAGTTTGATAGGTTCACCTATCTGAGGTGGGGGGTTATGAAAATGTCCCAACAAAATTGGCCAGGTACCCCAGTGATTTTGTCATTTTTCTGGAGGTTTGTAAACAAATGTCTATGGTAAATGTTAAATACCGAAACATGAGAAAAAAAGGGTATGGTTTCCCGCTAAAGCTATCTTCCTATTCATGCAAAACAAATGATATTGCTAGAGGAGCAGAACATGTTTTGGTTGAGTTTAATTTGCATTCTTTGTCAATGAGACCTAGTTTTGACAATAAGAATTATGTGAAACAAAATTTCCATGGCTCTGTTTCTTATGAACATCATCCAAGCTTGGAAGATTTTTGGGAGGATTGTATAGATGACCAGGAGGTCCAAAGGAGGAATTGCATGAGACTCACCTTAAGTCAAATTCAAGTTTTTGGCCTTTCTATATATATCCCAGATGTGATGGAAGAAAATTCTGAAATAATTGATGAGGAATATCAAACCCTGGTCACTAAGCCCCTTCCTCGAATTAATTGGTTAGAGAAGGAGGTTGTAGATTTGAGAGTTCATTCTATTGTTGTGATAAAAAGAACTGAGGATTGGTTAGCTAGAAGATGGCGTGGATGTGCTGGTTCTCCTCATGAACAAGGAAGTTCTAGAACTAATGAGAAAAGGCCCACACAAAGTTTTGGTGCTCGTATTTCTTCTGGGAGGTAAGAGACATTGCAGTCTAACTCTAATTCACAATCTGGAGGTGATGGAGAAAAGCCAGAGGAGATTCTAAAGTTAAAATCAGCCTATGAATTGGATGGTTTACCATTGTCTACTCCAAAAAAGAAAACTACCCCAGCTAAACCTGTGCCTGTAGTCTCTGATTCTATTTTTGAATAAATTGTTGATGATAGTTCATTTCCTACGTTCATGGAAATTCCTTCCTCTCCTATCACTGAAGAAGAGTCCATCTCTGTTCTTGTTAATAGTCAAGTCAAAGTTGTTTCAAGCAATGTGAATACTGATATGGTGTTATCTTCACCAGGATGGTTAAAGAAGGTTGTGGATAAAAAGAGAAAGGATGTGCCCACAATAGCAGTTGAGGTAGATATAGTTGCCAAGTTGTTGCAAACTACTTCCAAGCCTAAAAAGGCCAAAAGGATGTCTAGGATGGTGAATTATGCTGCTACAGGACATTAGATGTTAGAAATTACTAACCCGGTCAAGGACCTAAATGAAGATGAGATAACTATAGCAGATTACAAGATAAGTCACATAGACTTAGGTCCTTCTACTCTGGAGGGAGAGGCTTATCATGCCAACTTCTCAGTAGGTGCTTTGATTAAGAGAGCCAAGGAGGAGAGGAAAGAAAATATAAAACTTCAATCTCACATTTTATCTTTGAGCAGATTTATTCAATCCATTGTGACTCCCACATCCTAGGATGCACCTAGTTCAGAAGTGGTAGGAGTGGATGTGAATACTGTGCAACAAATTAAAAAGAATCTAAATTTTGCCAAAGCTATTACTAAGTGGGTAGAGAAACTATTCTATGAAATTTTGTTTTTCTTGACCAGGGCAACACAGTGTTATACTCAGGTACATAATAAAAGGAAAGAGTTAGTCAGTGAACTGCAGCAAGTAAGGAAGGAGCAGGGTAGTACTTATGTACTCTCAAAAGAAATTTCTGTATTAGTTGCCATGGATTCTCTAACTCTTCTAAAAGAAAATTTGGCCAGTGATCCCCGTGAGATTGATCCATCCTGGGCTGATTCATTGGAGTGGAAATTAGGCATGTATGATAATCTCATTGAACATATTAACAAAGCCCTGTGTGATTATCTTGATATAATGATTGGTATTCAGAATGATTGCAGAGCACTGGACGTAAACATTTTGGATGAGTTTGGAGAGAACTTGCAAAATCCTAAGGAAATCATGAAAGAAGCTAAGGACATGCTTTACAAAGAACTCTTAGATCCTGACAGTATCACTGGGGAGTCACTTGGTAAAATAGGCCTTATGCAAATCTATCTCAATGGTTTCAAAAATAGGGGCGATGATATTCAGGAGGATATAAAAGGGATAAGTAAAACGTTGGCAAGATTTAGAACCAGGTTGCAGATTACTACAACTCCAGGAAGCAAGAGCATCACTGCCATTATAACCAAGTATCGGGAGTACAAGTTAAGAATTAAGGTGTGAGAGAAGATGGAAGAGGATCAAGGCGGGGAAAGCGTTGAAGACCCGAAGGAAGGTGAAGGGGTGGCAAATTAGCTTTTATCTCTTTTATGCATTTCTTGATATTTGGCTCAAAAGACTTTTCTAAGACTTTATTATTTTTAAAAACGGTTGTCTTCAAGAAACCATTCTCTTTTCTAAAAGATAGTTATTATGTGGACATTATAAATATGTTATGCGGGACATAGTAGGGATATTCTTTTTGGGAAAACTTTGATTTTCTCATTAAGTTAGATATCTTTGATATATGTTCTAATTTCAGTTTCCTTCAATATAGAAAGAGATAGACTATTGGGTGTTCAAGCAGATATAGTATTTGTGTTGTGGTGTTTGAATTATCTTTCTTCCTACGTTGAATGCATTGCCATGGGTTATCTTTATTTATATTGGAGAATTAAATGTCTGGTTGCTTCATTACTGTGAGTGTTTATCTTTGAATGAATATGTCATGGTGATGGGAATTTGAATTCTTTCTTTGTTGATTATCATTCGAAGTCTTTGAGCTTCTTTAGATTTTTTCATTGTAGATGTATGAAATCTCCTTTTAAATCTTTCTGGTTAAAAGCATTACCTTTCTCTTACTTTCTGGTTAAAAAGCAACACATTGTTTAATTCATTGTGTATCATTCGAAGGTAGCTGCCACCTTATAAAATAAGCAGAAAGTTAGTTATAAAATAGTATTGTAACTAGCTCAACTGTGGTTACATTTGTCATTGTTTGGGCGAGAGAATATAGAGTTGAATGATAAATCTGTAAACCAACAGATTTTTGGTGACTCTATTGGGGATTTTGTCAGATATGTGTTGTGAGTTACTTTAATGGTTCTTCAGAAACGTAATACTCTAATCCTTCAGCCTAATGTGGATTGGCTTGTAGGTGATCAGGAAGATATCATTACTGGCTTAAGATTGCTTGCATGGCAATATAGAAGAACCAACTTGCAATATAACCAAGTTAACGAAGTACTTGAAGAAGAAGAAGAACTTGGTGAAATCATAAGAGATAACGCTAGGTGTTTTAGAGATGCCCAAGAAATCATCTTTGTTGAGGCTGTAGTACCTGTGCCACGAAGAGAAAGAGTCTTTCATGTTCAAGCACTTCCCAACAATAGATGTAGAAATCAAGTGGCTAATCAAGGAAAATAGTTAAATAATCAGCAAAATCTTCCACGAATTAATTAGTAAGTGAAGTTGACAACTCTGTAATTTAAAGCTTTCAATTGTTTAAATTTGGCTTCTAAAAGATACACTAGGGGAGATAGAAAGAAAGGGATTTGGGACGAAGATTTTGAATTATTAGAAGCTATAAATTTCTCTTCTTTCCCACTTAATCGAAAGGTTAATTCTATCAGTAGACCTCCATCCCCACCTCATAGTCAAAACATTGTAGATACCTCAGCCGCATCTTGTCAAGCCCTTCTTTTACACAGTGTTACTCTCCCTTTGCAAGTAAATTATCTTGGTCATAATCATCTTATCATGGCTCAGCCTCCACCTGTCCCATGGGGGGCCACCATAGGTCCACTTAACTTAGGAGCCTAGCTACATGACCTACCCAAAGGCTTAGGGAAAATTATACCTAAATTTAAAGGAGATGGGAAAGTTACTCCTGATGAACATATGCAAGCCTTCTTTGCTGCTTCCTCCATCCTTGATGTCCAACATGAAGATGTCGCTATAAGGCTCTTTATAGAATATTTAACCGATGATGCCACTGATTGGTTTTACCATCTTCCAAATGGTTCTATAAATAACTGGGATACTCTAAAAACCAAATTTGAGAGTAGGTTCAAGTCTATAGAGAATGAGCAAGCTCTTGTCACTCAATTGGCTACTATGAAGAAAGAAATACATGAACCAATGAGGGAGTTCGTTGCTAAATTCAATAAGTTATACAATAGAATACCTGAAAATTAGAGGTCTAGAGATGACTTATTGAAGTGTTTCTTCATCAATACTCTTCCCCTAGATGTTAGTTTTACCATTAAAAGAGAAGGGGCGGCTAATTTGGATGTAGCTCAAGAAAGAGCCATATCAATAGAAGATGACTTGATCATTGCAGGGAAATGGAAAAAGGAATTACAGACTGGTAAGCCTTCGGCTATAAATTCTACCGATCCAGTCATACAGAGGCTGGCTAATGATATAATCACTCTAAAAAGGCAAATGCCAAAGGGACACTTTCAGTCACCATATTAAGACATACCTAGGAAAGATTTTGGCACTCCGAGTGGTTATAACAAAACTTTGCCTTTGACTGGCCCTACTTAGAGATTGGCTATTGAAAATGGACCCTCCACCAGTAAGAGTAATATGATGTGTAATTTCCATCTGACTTCAGACCATGATGGATCTACCTGTCCAGAAATGGTCTGATTCATGCAAATGCTCTCCACCAACGAGCATGTTGAAGCACCATATGTGGAAGAACCCAGCTCATCTCATGATGCTAGTGTAAACTTCTTTGAATATGAGTTAGATACTGATACAGGAGAAGATCTATACACATAAATTGATTCTAATTGTGCAGTCTTTACAAGAGGACAATAGGCTCAAAAAGGCTTAGATTCCAAAGGCCAAGCAAATGGTTCAAATTTCACTCCAAGGTATGTTTTGTCTAGGCAAGCTGCCTCCAATTCCAAGAAGCTTGAGAATACTGTGCCCAAGAATGTGTCTACTGAGGTACCATCTATTCCCTCTCCTGATGCTATTGTTACTAGTTCATTTTATATAATTGAGTCATGTAAGAATACTAAGATCCAAAATTTAATGCATCTGAATTAGACCGATTAGTGAGATACATCAAACAAGAACCTTCTCCATCTTAGAGTAATGCTCAAGTGTCTAGTAATATTGAAACACATGTCGATGAGCAGGTTTGCTCAAATTCCCATGATAAAGATTCAAGTCACCAAAATCCTTTTACTAAACTGGAACCATTTTATGTGTCTCCTTATATAGCTGGCTTTAGACTAAGCAATTATGTTATTGATTCTGGTGCCTCTAACAATGTGATGCCAGCTCACGTGGCTAGAGCCTTAGGATTATCTTACACTTCAACATTTTCTATGGATGGTTCACAGGTCCCAATCCTAGGTCAAATAAAAGATGCTCAGGTCGCTTTAGCCACTTTCCCAAATAAGAGACTAAAGTTAACTATCCTTGTTGCCGATATTCTTGCTAGTTATGGCATGCTTTTGAGTAGGAGTTTCTATAGAGATCTGGGTGGGGAGATACAAATAGATTGGTCTCATGCTATAATACCACTAGATGGAAAGAAGGTACGCCTCAATCTAAAGCCCAAATCCAAGTTCACCGTATTAAAGTCTGGGGATCCAAGGGCAGATATTTTATTTGTAGAGACTGGACCCGGTACCTACATGTGCACCTCCTCAAAGGAAGAATGTTCAAGCCTAATCAGTCCTGACTTGGTAAATGAGTTATGGACACTGGAGTTTGATGGAAGTTGCTCTAGTGTTGGCTCTGGTGCAGGAGTTATTTTAATTTCTCTAGATGGCTACAACTTTCCCTATGCTTATAAGTTAGAATTTGAAAACACCATGTTGCAAGTATGTGCCTAATCGGTGTTGTCATTGATGTCAACATATCTGTGTTGTCATTGGTGTAAACTATGTCCTATTCTATTACTTTTTTTAGAAGCTTTGTATGTTGAGGATATTGAGAAAATTGGCCCCTCCAGAAGAAACAAGTGAGTTACAGTGAAGTGTAGTATAGACAGTGAGTTGTATGCTGAAGAACAGTCTAGTAGATTACTCCGCATTTCTTGCTACTTGAAGATATTGGTTTGCGGATTGGAAGTTATTTAAAGGGATGTCTGAAGATGCTAAATCCTGAGTTTGAGGCATTGATGTGAAGAATTAAGAGAATTGCATTCACTAGAGTAAAACCTGCTTTCTCTGATTATTCTCTAGTGACGGGGAGAAAGTATTTTTCTCCGCATTCCTCCACATTAAAGTGTTTCATTTTGTGGTTCTAAAGGGAAGTCTGGGATGATGATAAGTGCCTACAATTGCAATGGTTCATGTTTTGGTGGTGTTCAGGCTATCTTTCTTGTATGACAGTTGAATAGAGTGAAGTTCATGTGCTCCGGTATGAAGAATCTCATGAATAAAGTGGTTTGTGTTTGTGCGGTTGCTCCTGATGATTTCAACGTGCTTTTGGATTCCTCCTAATCATGTTCCTACCTTTACATTGGTCCGCGTTAAGGAAATAAGATCATGTTTGAAGATTATTCCTAGATAACATCGTAGCATGCAACCAGTCTTAGCTGACTTGGTTAATTCTAGTAATTGTGGAGATCCCTTGAAGATTGTGGAAGTGTGTTATGGCATGGAAGATCGTGTTTGAGTCCCAACTAAGGCATGGCGTGATCCGTATACATCTAAACTACAATTCCTTAGCATATTTTTGTATTAGGATAAGACCTATTTTGTAAATGTTTGTAATGCTGACCTTAGAGATTGTTCCAATGGTTGATGATTATAATGCCGACCTTGATGATCATTCCAAGGTTGATGAAGTGTATAAATACTTGTAATTGAGTCATGGAAAATATGTCCTTGTGCGAAAATGGGAAGATAAGGAAAAGGGCGAGGAGATAAGGCAGAGCAGGGCAGAGCAGAGCAGAGGAACTATTGTACTTCAATGTATTAATCTCATACATGAAGAAGATAGTGATTTTGGTAGTGAGCCACTAGTAGGGTTTAACAACCCTCAGGGTTTAACAACCCTTATTGTAATAATTCTAGGTTTAGGGTTGAGGCAATGAGCCTGCTAGACCTAGCTATACTTCATGGCAGTGAGCCAGTATGTTCTGGGCCCGTGGATTGACCAAGCCTGAACATCATTTTTCAAAGATTGCAATATATTTTGAGAGATAATCTTCTCCATGGTTTTTCCCCACCTTGGGGTTTTCCACGTAAAAATCTAGTGTCTTATGTTTAATGTTGCATTTGTGTTTAAGCTTCTGATTTCATGCATTCCTTGTTTAATCATAATAAGTGTGGATAAGTGATTAATGTTTAAGTGCAGAAGTGTTTGAGGTTTTGGGACAAGTAATTCACCTGCCACCTCTCTCAGTTGTCCAACACATTTCAACAATTCATATCAAATCTAGGTTCCTCTGAAGAAAGTCTAACAGCTTGAGGAAGATCCAAAATGTCTTATAAGAAGGAAGCGCCACATTTTGATGGGATGAGCTATGCTCTTTGGAAGGCACAAAGTATGAAAAGATGCAAAAACAAAATACACCTTGGCTCAAAATGGTTTGATGATTGAAGACGAAATCAAGGAATATGAAGTGGATGTTAAAGCAAAAGATGCTCTATTAAGTTCATTGAATGACTCAGTACTGACAAAAGTTGTGGATCTTGAAACTGCAAATGAGGTATGGGAAAAGCTAAAAATCTATATGAGGGAGATGATTCTATGAAGGAAGCCAAGCTACAAAGTCTAAAAGTAAAATATGAAAGTTTGAAGATGAATGAAGATGAAAACTAACAGCCTTTATGCAAAGAGTTGATGAACTTTTCACTGAAATAAAAGGTATGGGGGGAACCCTCAGTGATAAGGAAATTGTAATGAAAATTCTCAGATCACTACCAAAGTCCTACAGTCACAAGGTAGTTGCAATTGAAGAATTTATGTGCAAGTAAAAGCTATTGATAGAGATTAGTTGCTTGGTAAGCTTACTACCTTTGAAATGAGAGAGTTTGGTGATGCCCTGCCAAAAGTAGAGACTGCCTTCAAAGCCAGTACTTCTGGGAAAACCTCCAGTTAGAAAAGTACAAGGTAGAATCAGATGATGAGTTTGATGAAATTCAAGCCAACTTTGTGGATAGACTGCAAAGAGGATCCGGCAAGTTCAAAGGTAAATTACCTTTCAAATATTTTTCCTGCGGTAAAGTAGGCCACTTTGCTTCCAGATGTCTTGAAAGAATTGAAAGAAATGGGAAAAGATAAGAGAACAGGTCTAGGATCCAAAAGAAATGTTATTATGTTGAAGATCTTGATGATGATGAAGGAGTATCAGATAATGGTGAACCAGATAATGTTAGTACTTCTAGTAATGAATGCTTGTTTATTGCTATTAAAGAAGAACCTGTGTCTACTAATCCTACTAGCTATGTGAAGAAAGAAAAACCAATGGAAAGTGTTTTGGTTGCTTATGTTGTTGAAGACAAAGATGAATGGGTTATTGATAGTGGCTGCTCTCACCACATGACTGGTGACAAAAGTAATTTTATGAGTTTGGAAAGATATGATGGTGGACTGGTTAGTTTTGGAGATGAAACAACTAGTAAGGTTTGTGGAAAAGGATCTATTTCTTTTGATGGCAAGCATAATATTGAAGATGTCTTGTATGTGAAAGGATTAAAACACAATCTTTTGAGTGTGGGTCAGATGTGTGACAAAGGTTATGACCTAAGTTTCAAGGACAATGGATACAAGATTAGGGAAAGCTCTGAAATAGTCATTGCAACTGGTAAGAAGACCAGAGGTAATATCTATCACTTGAAAGGAACTGATAATTATTGTTTGTTAGCTCAGACTGATGAAAATTGTCTATGGCATAGAAGGTTGTGTCACATCAATTTTGATAACATTATGAAGATAAGTACTGCACAAGCTGTTAGAGATTTTCCCAAGCTTGTGAAGCCTGCTAATCCTATTTGCAAGGAGTGTCAATTTGGAAAACAAACAAGAACAAGTTTCAAAAGCAAGGACCAATCAGTTGATGGATTACTGGAACTAGTGCATACATACTTGTGTGGACCTACCAGAGTAAGAAGTTTGCAAGGAGACAGGTATTTCATGTTGCTTATTGATGATTATTCTAGAATGACTAGGGTTACCTTTTTGAAAGAAAAATCAAAAGCTCTGGATATGTTCAAGACATTTAAGGCAATGGTTGAAAATGAGATGGATTTGAAGATCGAATGTTTAAGGTCTAATAGAGGAGGAGAGTTCACATCAAATGAATTCAATTTCTTTTGTGAAGAACATTGGATAAAGAGACAATTATCTGCACCTAGAACTCCACAACAAAATGGAGTCATTGAAAGAAAGAACAAAACAGTTCAAGAAGTTGCTAGAACCATGATGAAGGAAGCTGATCTTCCAGAAGTATATTGGAGAGAGGCAATTCACACTGTTGTATATATCCTAAATAGAGTCCAAGTCAAAGGTAACAATTCTAAGACTCCTTATGAATTGTGGTATGGTAAAGTTCCTACTATGAAATATCTCAAATTTTTTGGTATCAAATGTTATATCAAAAGAGAAGATCTAGGAAAGTTTGATGCTAGGTGTGATGAAGGAATCTTCCTTAGTTACTCAACCAAGATCAAGGCCTACCGATGTTATAATAAGAGGTTAAATAAGATCATTTAGAGTGCAAATGTCAAATTCGACGAAAGAAAGGAAAGGTCTCCAAATCAAGTGGATATGAATCAAATAAACCAGATTTTTCAAAAGTGGTATAGCATGAAGATAGCTTAGATGAAGAGGATCAAGCTCCGAAAAGTGCTACCAAGACACCAAGGTATGTAAAACTTAATCATTCTAAATATCAAATCATAGGAGATAAGAGTAAAGGAATCCTGACTAGAAGAAGAGCTACAGAAGAAAAAGTAAATTTCTGTTTGATTTCCAAGATTGAACCTAAGATTGTGAATGAAGCTTGCAATGATGAGAATTGGGTAAAGGCTATGAAAGAAGAATTGATGCAGATAGAGAAGAATTAGACCTGGGATCTTGTTCCCAGACTAGCAGATAAAAATGTAATTGGTACCAAGTGGGTTTTCAGAAACAAGATGAATGAGAATGGTGAAGTAGTAAGAAACAAAGCAAGGTTGGCATGCAAAGGATACTCTCAAGTTGAAGGAATAGATTTTGAGGAAACATTTTCACCAGTGGCAAGGATTGAAGCTATAAGAATGTTTCTGGCATTTGCAACCTACAAAGATTTTAAGGTATATCAGATGGATGTAAAGTTTGCATTCTTGAATGGAGAGTTGGAAGAAGTCTATATTAAACAACCATAAGGATTCCAGTCATCAAATCAGGGTGACATGGTATGTAGATTGAAGAAGGCATTGTATGGGTTAAAACAAGCCCCCAGAGCCTGGTATGCTAGGTTGGATAAGTATCTAATACAGTTAGGATTCACCAAGGGTACCACCGACAACAATATCTATTTCAAGATCAATAATGAACAAATCTTAATTGTTACAGTCTTTGTTGATGACATTATCTTTGGAGGCAATGAAGGTATGTGCACAATTTTTGCCAGAGAAATGCAAAGTGAATTTGAAATGTCCATGTTTGATGAGATGAATTTATTTTTAGGTCTGAAAATAAATCAATCAGATAAAGGTATCTTCATTTCTCAATCTAAGTATGTGAAAGAGTTGCTAAAGAAGTTTGGGATGGAAGACTCTAAATCGGTAAATACTCCCATGATAATAAAGCAGGGTTGGTATGCAAAGGATATTCTCAAGTTGAAGGAATAGGTTTCAAGGAAACATTTGTACCAGTGGCAAGGATTGAGGCTATAAGAATGTTTTTGGCATTTGTAGCCTACAAATATTTTAAGGAATATCAAATGGATGTGAAGTCTCCATTCTTGAATGGAGAATTGGAAGAAGTCTATATTGAACAATCGGAAGGATTCTAGTCATCAGATCAGGGTAACATGGTATGCAGATTGAAGAAGGCATTGTATGGATTAAAACAAGCCCCTAGGGCCTGGTATGCAAGGTTGGATAAGTAACTGATACAGTTAGGATTCAATAAGGGTACTACCAATAGTAATCTATATTTCAAGATCAATGATGAACAAATCTTGATCATTGCAGTCTTTGTTGATGACATTATCTTTGGAGCAAATGAAGGTATGTGCACGGTTTTTGCTAGAGAAATGCAAAGTGATTTTGAAATGTCCATGTTTGGTGAGATGAATTTCTTTTTAAATCTGCAAATTAATCAATCAGATAAAGGTATCTTCATTTCTCAGTCTAAGTATTAGAAAGAGTTGTTAAAGAAGTTTGGGATGGAAGACTCTAAACCGGTAAATACTCCCATGGTAACTGGTTGTAAGTTGAGCAAAAATGATGATTCACCTATGGAAGATTAGAAAATGTATAGATCTATGATTGGAGGATTACTTTATCTGACTCAAACCAGACCTGACATAATGCATGCAGTTTGTCTTGTAGCAATATTTCAAGCAGTATCCAAGGAGTCACATGTGATGGTAGTCAAGAGAATTCTAAGATATTTGAAAGGCACAAGGGATTATGGTTTGTGGTATCAAAGGGACAATGATTTCACTCTCAGTGCATACACTGATGCAAATTGGGCCGGAGATGTAGATGACAGAAAAAGTACAAGTGGAGGTGCATTCTTTTTGGGAAAAAGGTTGGTATCTTGGATAAGCAAAAAACAAGACTCAATATCTCTGTCCACTGCAGAAGTAGAATATATTACAGCAGCATGTAGTTGTACTCAAGTGTTGTGGATGAAATAGACATTGAAGGACATCAGAGTTGTGTATGAAGATCCAATTGCAATCCTTTGTGACAATACAAGTGCCATAAACATATCAAAGAATCCAGTAATGCAATCAAGGACAAAGTACATATCCATAAGATATCACTTTCTAAGGGAAAAAGTGACAGAGAATGAAGTCAAGTTGGAATATGTATTTACAAAAGACCAGATTGTAGACATTTTCACCAAACCTCTGCCTAAGGATACTTTTGTGTATCTCGGAGAAAAGTAAGGGGTTATTACCCCTCCTACTCTAAACTAAGATGCCCAAGAGTGCATCAGTCCGGTGGTGATTCTTCAGATCTGGATTGATGCTTTTAGGGCTACTTCTCAGGGGGAGTAGTCAGAGAGTTCATAAGAGAAATTGAATCAGAGTAGAAGAGTGCAAGTATGTGCCCTTTGCCATTGATGTCAAAGGGGGAGAGAAGTCATGTGAAAAACTTAGAAAGAAAGAGTGCAGATGCGTAAAGAGATAGAGGGAGAATCATATCTTGATGGTTGTTGCAGTTTTTCACATCATATGTTGCCATCAATGACAAAGGGGGAGATTGTTACAAGTATGTGCCTAATAGATGTTGTCATTGATGTCAACATATCTTTGTTGTCATTGGTGTCAACTATGTCCTATTCTATTACTTGTTTAGAAGCTTTGTATGTTGAGGATATTGAGAAAATTGGCCCCTCTGGAAGAAACAAGTGAGTTATAGTGAAGTGCAGTATAGACAGTAAATTGTATGTTGAAGAATAGTCCGGTAGATTACTCCGCATTTCTTGTTACTTGAAGATCTTGGTCTGCATATTGGAAGTTATTTAAAGGGATGTCTGAAGATGTTAAATCCTGAGTTTGAGCCTCCAGTGTGAAGAATTAAGAGAGTTGCATTCACCAGAGTAAAACTTGTTTTCTTTGATTATTCTCTGGTGATAGGGAGAAAGTATTTTGCTCCGCATTCCTCCGCATTAAAGTGTTTCACTCTGTGGTTCTAAAGGGAAGTTTGGGATGATGATAAGTGCCTACAATTGTAATGGTTTGTGTTTTGGTGGTCCGCAAGCTATCTTTCTTGTATGATAGTTGAAGACAGTGAAATTCATGTGCTTAGTGTGTGAAGAATCTCATGAATAAAGTGGTTTGTGTTTGTGCGGTTGCTCTTGATGATTTCAACATGCTTTTGGATTCCTCCTGATCATGTTCCTACCTTTACATTGGTCCGCGTTAAGGAAATGATATCGTGTTTGAAGATTATTCCCAGATAATGTCGTAGTGTGCAACTTTTCTTAGTTGACTTGGTTAATTCCAGTAATTGTGGAGATCCCTTGAAGATTGTGGAAACATGTTATGGCATGGAAGATCGTGTTTGAGTCCTAGCTAAGGCATGGCGTGATCCGCATACATCTATACTACAATTCCTTAGCATATTTTTGTATTAGGTCAAGACCTATTTTGTAAATGTTTGTAATTCTGACCTTGGAGATTATTCCAATGGTTGATGATTGTAATGCTGACCTTGATGATCATTCCAATGTTGATGAAGTGTATAAATACTTGTAATTGAGTCGTGGAAAAGATGTCCTTGTGCGAAAATGGGAAGATAAGGAAAAGGGGGAGGAGATAAGGCAGAGCAGGGTAGAGCAGAGCAGAGGAACTATTGTACTTCAATGTATTAATCTCAGACATGAAAAAGATGGTGATTTTGGCAATGAGCCGCTAATAGGGTTTAACATCCCTCAAGGTTTAACAGCCCTTATTGTAATCTTTCTAAGTTTAGGGTTGAGGCAATGAGCCTACTAGACCTAGCTATACTTCATGGCAGTGAGCCAGTATGTTCTGGGCCCGTGGAGTGACCAAGCCTAAACATCATTTTTTAAAGATTGCAATATATTTTGAGAGATAATCTTCTCTATGGTTTTTCCCCACCTTGGGGTTTTCCACGTAAAAATCTGGTGTCTCTTGTGTTTAATGTTGCATTTGTGTTTAAGCTTCTGATTTCATGCATTCCTTGTTTAATCATAATAAGTGTGGATAAGTGATTAGTGTTTAGGTGTAGAAGTGTTTGAGTTTTTGGGACAACTGATTCACCCCCCCCTCCTCAGTTGTCCGACGCATTTCAACACACCAACAATACAACAAAATATGAAGTTCTTCTACTTGGCCTAATCCTAGCTAAAGAAAGAGGCATAAAACAGTTAAGGGCTAGAGGGGATGTAGAATTGATTGTCAAACAAGTCAGAAAGTAGTACACTGTAAAAAATGGCAGATTGAGGCATTACAAAAATAGGGTATGGGATTGCATTGAAGATTTTGATGCTTTTTCCATAGAAGCAATGGCTAGGGACCTTAATGCCAAGGCAGATTCATTAGCAGTAACTGCATCTCTGTTATTACCACATCTCAATTTTAAGGATAAACCTTATAGAATTGAAGTAGTATACCACCCTAGCATTCTTGACAATGTCAATCACTAGCAAGTACTCAACAGTGATAGACAGATTATTGCATTCCTTGAGAAAGCTGAAGCTTTTGCTAATATCTTTTTTGAAGGTAGTGATGATATAAGCAATGATGTTTTAGAAGGTCATATCAATACCCCTGATGGTGATAAGTCTGAAGTTATTCAATTGAAAGGCAACAAGATACCCAAGGGTTTGGTTTCTCTGGAAGATTTATTCAACAGACATGATCAATATTTGAAGCAAAAGAATAAAGTCAATGTTGAATCATCTGTTGATTATGATCATGTCAATATTGGCACAGATGAAGATCCTAAGATTGTATGTATAGGAAGATGTTTCTCCTCTCAAGAAAAGGAAAAGCTGATTTCTTTATTAATGCGCTACAAAGATGTTTTTGCATGGTGCTATGCTGATTTGAAGAAGTTCAGAAATGGACAACTGCAGCATAAAATCCCTTTGAAACCTGGCGCTGCACCTTATATGGAGAAACAACGAACATACAACCCAAATATATTAGAGGCAATTTTCAATGAGATAGTGATGAAGGGGGTAAATCTTAAAACACACAATAACAGAAATTGCACACAAAAAATAGAATGATATTTTATTAATATGGGAAAAACATTACATTACAGAAGCTCAAATACAATCAGAGGATAATCCCCTACAGGCTGCAACACATTACAACTCCCTCTTTCAAAACTCTGGAATCTTCAGCCTTCTGTAATTCCCAAATCAACTAGGGTTTCTAATTTCCTGACTTTCTTGACTCTACACCTTCCCCCTTAACTCTACTACCCTAAGGGTTCGCAAAGTGGTTATATATAGCCCTTTTTGGCGACCACCAGCTTAATTTTGAAATTTGCATCTCCCTCCAAAAATAGGTCAATTTCGCGGGGCCATAATTTTTGATCCGACCATTGGATTTTCAATTATAATACCTTTTCGGAAATCTCTCTAAAAGATGATGGAGGGTCAAGTAGTACCGATAGGTAGACTACTTGGGTTTCCCACCAAATTTCGGGCCCATCTGGAGCCTCTAAGTGCCTCAAATTTGACTTTGAATATTTCAATAGGATTTTTGGAATTTGAAATTTTAATATCTCACAAATGACAAATGATATTGAAGTGATTTCTTCACCATTAGCTTCAATTCACCATTCTAGAGGTCTGTGTAAGATTTTGTATCCAACTGTGCACAAATGCAAACTTACTAAAAATAGTAACCCTACTAAATTTAGCCCTTATTGAAAAGAAACAACATTTTTTTTTGGTTGATGCAAGATTGCTCTTACACCCTAGATGCTCCTGCATCAGATAGATAAGATGCTAAAAGCCAAGATCATCGACCCCATTCATCATTCTACATGGGTAGCAACTATAGTTCTCGTTAGGAAGAAAAATGGAGAAATAAGCATTTGTGTTGACTTCAGGAACTTGAATCAGGCTTCATTAAAGGATAACTACCCATTACCTATCATGGATCACATTTTATAGACTGTTGCTTGTTCTAAGATGATGTCAATGTTAGATGGTTTTTCAAGCTATAATCAGATCGAAGTAGCCCTAGAAGACCAGCATAAGATGACATTCACCACTCCCATTGGTGTGTTTGCTTATAACAGAATGCCATTTGGCCTCATAAATGCAGCTATGACTTTCCAGAGGGCCATGGATCTTTCATTCGGTGATCTGAAGAACAAAATCATTGTGGTGTATTTAGATGATCTGACAGTGTTCTCAAAAAAAGAGCCAACCATGTTCATGATCTGGAGATTGTGCTACAACGTTGCAGAGAATAGGGGATCTCTTTGAATCCCAAGAAATCTATTTTTGTTGTCACAAATGGGAAGCTTTTGGGACACATTGTCTCAAAAGATGGGATCAAAGTTGATCTTGAGAGGGTAAAAGCTATGATACAATTAGGGTTGCCTGCAAATAAGGATGGTACTAGATCCTTATTTGGCTAGGTGAATTTTCTGAGGTGATTTGTACCTGAGTTTGTTGAATTAACAAAACCCATAGCTGATATGATGAAATATCATCCTATCTTCAAATGGAGTAACGAGGGAAAGAAAGCCTTTGAAGATATAAAGGTCATTATTGCCAATGTACCCACCCTGGTACGTCCTAATTTCAATAAAGGTTTTGTTGTGTATTGTTATGCGTCTAAACATACTTTATCAGCTATTCTAATGCAAAAGAATGAACAAGGCATAGAAGCTCATGTCTCTTTCACAAGTACCCCTCTCAAAATTACAAACTCAAATATTCCCCACTTGAAAAACATGCTTATGCTGTTGTAAAGGCTTTAAAAAGTTTTAGGTTCTACATTCTACATTCCCATACAATTGCTTTTGTGCTTGAAACTACTATCAAAAGTATCCTTACTCAGCAAGAAGTTGGATGTAACAAACAGCAGTCTTGGATAGCAAAGGTACAGGAATATGATGTAGATATTAGACCTACCAATCTAGTCAGGGGAAAGGGTTTGTGTAAATTGGTCGCAGAAAATAAAACTGTTGGAGAAGAATAGCTACCTCTAGTCCTTTTTACCAATACAACTGATGAGTGGTTCTCAAATGTTTCATATTTCTTGACCTATAGTGACTGTCCTTCACACTTGTCAGCCAAAGAGAAGAGAAATTTAAAGCTTAAGGCAAGTAAGTGCGTTCTTTGGGAAGGTAACCTATACAAAAAAGGGGTAGATGGAACATTCCTCAAGTGTGTTGATAAACAACAGCAAAGAAGACTATTAAAGGCCTTTGATGATGAAGCTTGTGGTGGGCATTTCTTAGCCTCTGTAACAACCTTTAAGATATTGCGCCAATTCTTTTATTGGCTCGGCATGTTTAGATATGCTCATGAGTGGGTCTCTAAGTGTGAAAAATGTTTAAAGTTTGCTGGCATACCTCACCTTGCAACTTTACCCTTGAAACCCGTGGTGATTAGTGAACCTTTCCAACAGTGGGGATTGTATTTTATTGGCACTGGTAATCCCAATTCAAGTGCTAGACACACAGACATTCTCACTACCTCAGACTATTTTACTAAGTGGGTAGAAGCTATTCCAGTGAAATAAACTACCTCAGAAGTTGTGTGCAGTTTCTTAAAAGAAAACATCATAGTTAAATTTGGTATCCCAAAGAAGATAGTTGTTGATAATGCTAGCTCTTTTTCATCTTCTGAAATCACTTTGTTCTTCTATGAGTATGGTATTAGTTTGGGGCATTCATTTGATTACTATCCTTAGGGCAATGGAAAAGCCGAGTCCAGCAACAAAAATTTGGTTTCTATTGTCAAAAAGCTGGTAGATGAAAACCAAAAGGGTTGGCATAAGAAGTTGTATGACGCTTTGTGGGAAGATATAATTACTTATAAAAGGGCCATAGGTATGTCACCTTTTCATCTAGTATATGGGGTTGATAGTACTATCCCTATCTCCTTAGAGCTCTCAGCATTGAATTTACATAAAGCTATTGAAAACAAGGAATTTCAATCGGCACTGGAAAAGAGAATCATGTATTTGAACAAGCTGGAAGAAGAGAGGGAAATTGTTGTGGATAGAATAGCCAAACATCAACAGATGGTTAAAAAGGTTTTTGATAAAAGAGAAAAACAAAGAAGCTTCGTTGTTGGAGATTTTGTACTTCTTTGGGACAGGAGGCAAGAACTGAAAGGTGCCCGCAAAAAGTTTGATTCCCTGTGCAAAGGACCTTTTCTGATCAAACAAGTTATCTGTGACAATTCTTTTCTTTTGGCTTATCCAGATGGTACTCCTTTACCTCTTGCCTATAATGGGCAAGATTTAGAAATGTTTAATTGGTAACAGTCTTGGGTCATTCCCCTTGTATTATAGTTTCTTTCTATTTTCTATTCTTTTGTGTTGTTTTTCCTCTGTTTTCCCAATGAATAAGGCTTCATGCCATGGTGTTCTGGATTCTCTACATCCCTTCAGTCCTTGTCCCCACTCAGAGCCAGTTGTTACCCCTTATATTTGTTTCTGGGTCTTGTATTTTTCATTGACTATTCTCATATTTCATCCATTATTTGCCTAAGTCCAAAGGTTTTGTGTTCCCCTTTGTTGCCTTTGAAAACTCTTAAGAGTTGTGTGTGCTGAAGTTTTCCTAACCTGGTTGCTAATCTCTCAAAAGTTCATAACCATTGTCGCGCAGTTTCAAAGTTACTGAACCCGCCAACTTCCCAACCATGCGCTGCATTTTTAAGTCTTTCTCCCGGTGGTTGTCTTTGTAGTCGCTAAGTCGGAGGTTTCTGAAACTTTGAAACCCTTGACTTGAGGTTCTAAGGTTTCAAAAACTAGTGACATAGAAGGTGGTGGGTCAGTTTTCAAGGCTCATAATGATCATTTAATGATGGGTCTTGCACACGAAGTGAATCTTTTTTCAAGATTTTCAGAGAACGGGCAAATCTCAGAATTATTTTCTCAAGGCATGAATTTAATGCCACCTCAACTCCACATTTATAACATATCATGGAATTCTCCTAGCATATATATGTGCTCCCAGTGGCAAATTTTTATCTAAGTTGTGCAGCTACTATTATTCTTGTACTGTGTCATTCCTTTTTTAGTACTTCACCATTTTCTTCTGTGCTTCCAGCAGTGATGAAATTCAAATATCAACGAGCTCCTCATAACTCTGGTATTGAGAACAGCTCATCCGGCATAAGTGAAACTAAGCTCGGCCATATTGACTAGGAAGAATTCTAGTCTTGTCTAAGGCAGGAGGATAAATCACCTTTTGCAAAGAAAATATTGCAGAGTGGTTTAGTGCATGCAGAAGGCTTCCCTATCTCTATGCAGACTTAAGATTTGGTTGTGGCTTGTGCAAGAAGATATGTTCCTGAAGCCTTCAAAATTAGAGCTAAAGATAGGACAGTGGTCAGAAAGATTGAACCAAAAAGCATTAATCATGCATTAAAAATCCTAGAGAGGCAGGAGTTTGAAGAGATGTATGTGGCCATTGGAGTGGAGTTTTTCTGAACTAATTAGGACTGGTGCAAGAATTCCATCACGCGAAACTGGTTAAAGTCCGAGAAGAGAGGTAAGTCTCAGTTGCCCCAAAAGCTAAAGAGAGCCCATTTCAAAGATGAAATTTTAGACAGTATTACTTTACTACATTGTGTAGTGGGAAGTGAGAACACAGATACTTTTGAAGATTAGATGTGTCATTTCATTTTGTTGATATGTAGTGAAGATAAGTTTATAAATTGGGTTGAAATCCTTAGTTTTCATTTGAATGAGCAACTAGTTAAGTTTCAGGAGACTTTAACCTTTCACATGTGCTCATACCTGGTATATATTTTAGCCAGTCAAGAGGTTGTTTGGGCTGGGTTGAGGCCACATGGGTCTTTAACTCCAAACACACCTGTGTATAGTTATTTTCCTCAACTGAAAAAGGATGTGGGAATGAAAGACTACCACCGTGTAAATGATGCCTTTTTAATGTTTTTAGTGAGAAAATTGGATGATAATTTTGAGTTGAGAATTTCACCTGAAGCTACCTCCTTAATCATGGAATTTGGGAGTTTCTACATTTATTTTGATAGGTTCACCTATCTGAGGGTGGGGGATTATGAAAATGTCCCAACAAAATTGCCTAGGTATCCCAGTGATTTTGTCTTTTTTCTGGAGGTTTGTAAACAAATGTCTGTGGTAAATGTTAAATACTGAAACATGAGAAAGAAAGAGTATGATTTCCCCCTAAAGCTATCCTCTTATTCATGCAAAACAAATGATATTGCTAGAGGAGCAGAACATGTTTTGGCTAAGTTTAATTTGCATTCTTTGTCAATGAGACCTAGTTTTGACAGTAAGAATTATGTGAAACAAAATTTCCATGGCTCTGGTTCTTATGAACATCGTCCAAGCTTGGAAGATTTTTGGGAGGATTGTATAGATGACCGGGAGGTCTAAAGGAGGAATTACATGAGAGTCACCTTGAGTCAAATTCAAGTTTTTGGCCTTTCTATATATATCCCAGATGGGGTGGAAGAAAATTCTAAAATAATTGATGATGAATATCAAACCCTGGTCACTAAGCCCCTTCCTCGAATTAATTGGTTGGAGAAGGAGGTTATAGATTTGAGAGTTTGTTCTATTGTTGTGATAAAAAGAGCTGAGGATTGGTTACCTAGAAGATGGCGTGGATGTGTTGGTTCTCCTCATGAACAAGGAAGTTCCCAATCTAATGAGCAAAGGCTCACACAAAGTTTTGGTGCTCATATTTCTTCTAGGAGGCAAGAGACATTACAGTCTAACTCTAATTCACAATCTGGAGGTGATGGAGAGAAGCCAAAGAAGATTCTGAAGTTAAAATTGGCCTGTGAATTGGATGGTTTACCCTTGCCTACTCCAAAAAAGAAAAGTACCCCAGCTAAACCTGCACCTGTAGTCTCTGATTCTATTTTTGAATAAATTGTTGATGATAGTTCATTTCCTCCATTCATGGAAATTCCTTCCTCTCTTGTCACTGAAGAAGTATCAATCTCCGTTCCTGTTAATAGTCAGGTCAAAGCTGTTTCAAGCAATGTGAATACTGATATGGTGTCATCTTCACCAGGATGGTCAAAGAAGGCTATGGATAAAAAGAGAAAGGTTGTGCCCACAATAGCAATTGAGGTAGATATAGTTGCCAAGTTGTTGCAAACTACTTCCAAGCCTAAAAAGGCCTAAAGGATGTCTAGTATGGTGAATGATGCTACTACAGGACATCAGATGTTAGAAATTGCTGACCCGGTCAAGGACCTTGTTGGTTTTTTCCCAGACTGGATGCTTACTCCCAAATTTCTCTATAAGGTAGTCATTAATGATCAACAGGATCTGGGCCAGGGGCCAACAGTATAGGAGATAGACTCTATTTTTATCTCCTCTTCTTCTTTAGGCTCTGCAAAACCTAGGGGGGTATTCCCTACTCAACATCCATGAGAATATGCATACAAAGGCTGGGATGCTGACATGAAGCAGATAAGTCCTCATGTAAGTAGACCAAAACTGCAAGAGAAGAGCAAAGGGGCTAGCTTTGGGCCTATTTTCAGTTGTAGACAGAGGACTTGAGATCCTAAAACTAATTCTACTGTCCTAATGGTTGTTTTGGAGTTTGATTTTGATGTTGTGTTTGGATGCAGAGCTAGACTTGGTGTATAACCTCAACACAGAACTAGATTGGTGCCTATCCAGGGCTTGGAGTCAGTAGCCATACACCTGTGAATGGTCAGCATAAACAACTAAAACTAGATTTCAAGGGGATTTATGTGATATCTGCCTTACAAATATCTCCCAATACAGAGTGTTAAGCTATCTATACTTATGGCATCCCTATTGCAGTATACCCTTCCCAATATTCAATCTAAAAACAATTTAATCTACCCCTTGAGCAGAAGTTAAAAGATCAAACATTCAATACAGGAATTCTATATTCTAGAAAACCAGACACCCCTTAGATATCTAGACTCAGAAGAAGGACACATGCCACACTAGAGACAGAATTAACAAAACACATGCAAAATAGCATTACTCATATAAGATTAATCATGAAATCAGTTGATTCATGCAAGAAACATACAACATGAGATACATAAACTCACAAGGCTTCCTGCACAGAGCAAACCAAAACCAGTCGTATTGTATTACAGAGCCAAAAATGTCCAACTTTCAACAACCTTGAAATGGGTCACACAGTCTACTTAAATAGTAAGAAAATGTACCCAGCAAATTAATTACATGGCCAGACAAAAATCCGCTAGATACACTGCATCAGAAAAGTGGCGCTCAAAATAGTTAATGTAGCTGAGGGACAAGAAGAAGGGAACAGGTGAACTCGGGAGATGCGCCACCGCCTGAAGATTTGCATCATAAAAATGGTGGTTGACCTGTCTACTCGACCCATGCCTCTCTGCATGATATGCCATAACTGTTTCATCTACCCGTAGGCCCTAGAGTGCGGCCACAGCAAGTTTCCTGCCAAAAACAGTCGCAGATGCGAAGAAACCCATCGCTACAACTTTAAAACCTGGCTGTCGATCAAAAAACCTAGTCGCGGAGATCCAACGGACCCAAAAATGTTGAAAAGTCGTGAACCAACCAGATCGTGCCATGTAGGCACCTTGAGTTTCCATCGCTGGGCCATTGCTTCCTTTATCTTCCCGCCGAGAGTCTACCGCTGGAACCTCATGCGGAAGCCACCATGTGGCAAGCTCCGCGGCACCCTGAAATGTTTAGGGACTCTTCTTTGAAACACAGGTGGAAGCCAACATGTGGCTGCTTCCGCGGGTTTCAGAGAGACTCTTTAATGTTTCAAGAGGAGCGCAGGGCCCGACAAGTGTCGGCTTCTGCATTAATGTTTCAAGGGCCTCTTGTGTTTCAAAGGTTTTCGCAGGTTGTTTCATTTGTCCCTTCTATGTCTCTCAGCGGTGAAGCGAAACCTGCCACGTGTTGGCTTCTGCCTGTGTTTCAAAGAAGAGTCTGTAAACATTTTAGGGTGCCACGGAGCTTGCCATGTGGTGGCTTCCGCATGAGGTTCCGGCGGTAGACTCTCGGTCGGAAGATAAAGGAAGCAATGGCCCAGCGATGGAAACTCAAGGTGCCTACGTGGCACGATCTGGTTGGTTTACAACTTTTCAACATTTTTGGGGGCCGTTGGATCTTCGCGACTAGGTTTTTTGATCGACGGCCAGGTTTTAAAGTTGTAGCGATGGGTTTCTTTGCATCTGCGACTGTTTTTGGCGGGAAACTTGCTGTGGCTGCACTCTGGGGCCTGCGGGTAGATGAAACAGTTATGGCATATCATGCAGAGAGGCGTGGATCGAGTGGATAGGTCAACCACCATTTTTATGATGCAAATCTTCAGGCGGCGGCGCATCTCCTGAGTTCATCTATTCTCTCCTTCTTGTCCCTCAGTTGCATTAACTGTTTTGAGCGCCACTTTTCTGATGCAGTGTATCTGGTAGATTTTTGTCTGGCCATGTAATTAATTTGCTGGGTACATTTTCTTGCTATTTAAGCAGACTGTGTGACCCATTTCAAGGTTGTTGAAAGTTGGACATTTTTGGCTCTGTAATACAATATGACTGGTTTTGGTTTGCTCTGTGCAGGAAGCCTTGTGAGTTTATGTATCTCCTGTTGTATGTTTCTTGCATGAATTAACTGATTTCATGATTAATCTTATATGAGTAATGTTGTTTTGCATGTGTTTTGTTAATTCTGTCTCCAGTGTTGTATGTGTCCTTCTTCTGAGTCTAGATATCTAAGGGGTGTCTGGTTTTCTAGAATACAGAATTCCTGTATTGAATGTTTGATCTTTTAACTTCTGCTCAAGGGGTAGTATAAATTGTTTTCAGATTGAATATTGGGAAGGGTATACTTCAATAGGGATGCCATAAGTATAGATAGCTTAACACTCTGTATTGGGAGATATTTGTAAGGCAGATATCACATAAATCCCCTTGAAATCTAGTTTTAGTTGTTTATGCTGACCATTCACAGGTGTATGGCTACTAACTCCAAGCCCTGGATAGGCACCAATCTAGTTCTGTGTTGAGGTTATACACCAGGTCCAGCTCTGCATCCAAACACAACATCAAAATCAAACTCCAAAACAACCATTAGGATAGTAGAATTAGTTTTAGGATCCCAAGTCCTCTGTCTACAACTTAAAATAGGCCCAAAGCTAGCCCCTTTGCTCTTATCTTGCAGTTTTGGTCTACTTACAGGAGGACTTATCTGCTTCATGTCAGCATCCCAGCCTTTGTATGCATATTCTCATGGACGTTGAGTAGGGAATACCCCCCTAGGTTTTGCAGAGCCTAAAGAAGAAGAGGAGATAAAAATAGAGTCTATCTCCTATACTGTTGGCCCCTGGCCTAGAGATCCTGTTGATCATTGATGGCTACCTTGTAGGGAAATCTGGGAGTAAGCATCCAGTCTGGGAAAAAACTAACAGACCTAAATGAAGATGAGATAACTGAAGCATATTACAAGATAATTCACATAGACTTAGATCCTTCTACTCTGGAGGGAGAGGCTTATCATGCCAACTTCTCAGTAGGTGCTTTGATTAAGAGAGCCAAGGAGGAGAGGAAAGAAAATATAAAAATTCAATCTCACATTTTATCTTTGAGTAGATTTATTCAATCCATTGTGACTCCCACATCTTAGGATACACCTAGTTCAGAAGTGGTAGGAGTGGATGTGAATACTATGCAACAAATTAAATAGAATTTGAATTTTGCCAAATCTGTTATTGAGTGGGTAGAGAAACTATCTTATGAAATTTTGTTTTTCTTGACCAGGGCAACACAATGTTATACTCAAGTACATAATAAAAGGAAAGAGTTAGTCAATGAATTGTAGCAGGTAAGGAAGGAGCAGGGTAGTACTTATGTACTCTCAAAAGAAATTTTTGAATTAGTTGTCATGAATTCTCTAACTCTTCTAAAAGAAAATTTGGCCAGTGATCACCGTGAGATTGATCCATCCTGGGTTGATTCATTGGAGTGGAAATTAGGCATGTATGATAATCTCATTGAACATATTAACAAAGCCCTGCGTGATTATCTTGATATAATGATTGGCATTCAGAATGATTGCAGAGCACTGGATGTAAACATTTTGGATGAGTTTGGAGAGAACTTGTGGGATCTGAGGGAAATCATGAAAGAAGCTAAGGACATGCTTTACAAAGAACACTCAGATCCTGACAGTATCACTGGGGAGTCACCTGATAAAATGGGCCTTATGCAAGTCTATCTCAATGGTTTCAAAAATAGGGGCAATGATATTCAGGAGGATATAGCAGGGATAAGTAAAAAGTTGGCAAGATTCAGAACCAGGTTGCATATTACTACAACTCTACAAAGCAAGAGAATCAATGCTGTTATAACCAAGTATCAGGAGTACAAGTTAAGAATTAAGGTACGAGAGAAGATGGTAGAGAATCAAGGCAGGGAAAGTATTGAAGACTCGAAGGAAGGCGAAGGGGTGGCAAATTATCTTTTATCTCTTTTATGCATTTCTTGATATTTGGCTCAAAAGACTTTTCTAAGACTTTATTATTTTAAAAACGGTTGTCTTCAAGAAACCGTTCTCTTTTCTAAAAGATAGTTATTATGTGGACATTATAAATATGTTATGCAAGACATATTAGGGATCTTCTTTTTGGGCAAACTTTGATTTTCTCATTAAGTTAGATATCTTTGATATATGTTCTAATTTCAATTTCCTTCAATATAGAAAGAGATATATTGTTGGGTGTTCAAGAAGATATAGTATTTGTGTTGTGGTGTTTGAATTAGCATTCTTCCTACGTTGAATGCATTGCCATGGGTTATCTTTATTTATATTAGAGAATTAAATGTTTGGTTGCTTCATTACTATGAATGTTTATCTTTGAATGAATATGTCATGGTGATGGGAATTTGAATTTTTTCTTTGTCGATTATCATTCGAAGTCTTTGAGCTTCTTTAGATTTTTTCATTGTAGATGTATGGAATCTCCTTTTAAATCTTTCTAGTTAAAAGCATTACCTTTCTCTTGCTTTCTGGTTAAAAGCAACACATTGTTTAATTCATTGTGTATCATTTGAAGGTAGTTGCCACCTTGTAAAATAAGTAGAGTTAGTTATAAAATACTATTGTAACTAGCTCAACTGTGGTTATATTTTTCATTGTTTGGGCGAGAGAATATAGAGTTGAATGACAAATTTGTAAACCAATAGTGTGCAAGTTAAATAAATCTTTGTATGGTTTGAAACAAACTCCTAGAATGTGGTATCAAAAGTTTGACACCTATGTGTTGTCAATTAGATTTCTAAGATCTAAATCTGACCATTGTGTATATTATAAATCTGAAAATGATCGCAGTCTTATCATAGTCCTATATGTGGATGATATGTTGTTTATTGGGAATGGTAAAAATATGATTTTAGATTTGAAGTCTCATTTGTCATCACAATTCGAGATGAAAGATTTAGGTGCAGTGAGATATATTCTTGAGATTGAGATCATAAGAGACAGAGCTAACAGAAAGCTTTGGTTAACTCAGAGCAAGTATGTGAACTCAGTGTTGGAGAGATTCAGCATGTTGACTTGCAAACAGTTTGATGCAAGAGCATCCCTAGTGCAAGAGCAATCTTGCATCAACCAAAAACATTTGCATTTCAGTTTGTTTGCAGTTCAGTTTATTTCTTTTCATTTTCTAGTTCAGTTCAAGAAGTTCAGTCAATAGGAGTTTCTGTATTTTAGTCTACACTCTACCGCAGTTGCAGTTCAAATCTTGTAGAGTTGGACTTAGCATCCAGATTCATTCATCTACATCACATCCAGAATTTAGAGCATTTGGATTAAGTACTGAAAAGTTATCACTATTAGAAGGGCAACTGTTTTCTCATAATAGAGCATCCTGACAGTCTTGGACAATCAGCTAAAGGAGAAGACGTGTGGAGCATGCCTCGACTTATGGAGCCTAATGACACATCATTCAAGAATCTTTGGTTCATGGCTGACTTTCCTCGAGATCCACACATCATTCCATTCATTTGTGGAGGAATTCTTCATGATTAGGTCCGACCTATCCATGTACACACATTAGAGCTCTTCATTGAAGTTTGTGATCTTCCTTGGCTAATGGGGAGGAATCTATTGTCTTGAAGATGATATATATTGATGTAATAAATCCTTAGGAAAGTAGTTCATCATAATAGTAATAGTTGATGGTTTGGATTTTTTGCGAAGGGACTTCAAAGCTATATCTTGTACATAATTTGATATTACGTAATTAGGCCTATGATCCCTAATTGTATGCCCGCATGTTGCCGGCTAGTTTGTATTTGAATTCTATGATATACTGAATGACTAAATTTGCATTTGTTTCTTATCTTTGAGTTGTTTCTGTTGTGTTTACTCTTGCTACATGGCCTGGATAGTTCATTCTATGAACCCTCCTACCGTGACTGCACCAAGTCGTATCAGAGTCGAAGTTCAAATCTTTTGGAATGAATTGAATGAAGTTGGTGAGGAAATTTCGTAAGATCTTGTTGTGGACAAATTGGCGAATCGAGGCAGGTTACTTGTGTCACAACCGATCACCGATTGTGAGGCAGTTATCACCTTATAGCCCGATTGCCAAACTTGAGGCAGTTTTCACTTGATCCTAGGAAGAATGCCACCGAGGAGATTTGTTGCTATTGGAACAATGGCTAGTAGAATGGATGAGATGATGGAAATGATGAAAACAATGCGAATTTGATTGGATGTTGTTGAGGAAGATAGGCGAAGAGGATTGACACCGAGACCTAATGTTGAAAGTGATGATGAAGAAGAATTTCAATCTGTTGAACAAATTGGTGAAACCCTAGGAGGTGATGAAGAAGAAGAATCAGATCAAGTCAAGATGTTGCAAGCTATTTCAAAGATTAGAAAGAGACCTAGAGTTGATGTACCGAATTACACTGGTAATTTAAACCCTGAAGAATTAATTGACTGGATAAATGACATGGAAGAATACTTTGAGTATGAAGAAGTTGAAGATTCAGAGAAGGTGAAATTTGCAAAGACAAAGTTGAAAGGACATGTTGCTATCTGGTGGAAAGAATTTCAGTTGGATAGAAACAAAAGAGGAAAAGAAAAGATTACAAAATGGGATAGGATGGTGACAAAATTGAAAAATTAGTTCATACTTGCTGACTATGAGCTGGAGTTGTTGGAAATATTGCAGAACCTGAGACAAAAGGAGAAATATGTGAAGGAGTATACTGAATAATTTCATAAGATGATTATAAGGACATGACATAGTGAAGCAAGAAAGGAGAAAGTGGCTAGATACATCAATGGACTAAGATTGAACATTCAAGAAGAACTAAGTCTGGTGAGGATGACATCTTTGGCTGAAGCATATCAGTTTGCCCTGAAAGTTGAAGAAAAGTTGAATAAGAGACATGATCAAAGACAGAGAGGCAAAGGAGGTAAATTTCAAAAAGGTAGAACATTTTCTAGAAGTGAGAGATCATTTGCAGAGCAAAAAAAGTTTGACAACACATTCAAGAAGGAGGATAGAGATAATAATGCATACCAGAGCAATGACATAAATTTTCATCACAGAGGTAATTATAACTCATATCGGAATGAAGGGTATAGAAGAGAGGGAAGAGGATTTGATAAGAGAACATTTAGAGGAACTTGTTTTAAGTGTGGAGGTGAAGGACATAGAGCATTGGAGTGTAATCAAGGGAGTACAAGTAAAAGGATAGAGAACAGTAGAAGAGCAGCCTATGTGGAAGAAGAACTTGTTGAACTATGTGACCCCTATTCAGTTGGTCAACTAGAGAAAGGAGAATCACTTGTGATGAGGAGAGCACTATTTCAAGAAGAAATAAATGAGGAACCACTACAGAGGAAAAGTTTGTTCAGAACCAGATGCAAATCAGGAGGTAAATGTTGTAAAGTTGTTATTGATAGTGGTAGTTCTGATAACCTAATTTCAGAGGAGATGGTGACTAAGCTGAAGTTGGAAAGATTGAAACACCCTAAACCTTATAATATATCATGGATTCAGGATGATCATAAGGTACTCATGAGTGAACAATGTTTGGTGAGATTTCATATTAGATCTTATCACGATGAAGTGTTGTGTGATATTATGCCTATGGATGTTTGTCATATTTTGTTGGGTAGACCTTGGCAGTATGATAGAAAAGATATACATGATGGGAGAAGGAATACATACACTATAACATCATATGGGAAGAGAATTACCTTGATTCCTTTGGAAGATGACCATAAGAGTGAAGTATGTGGGAATGCTAGAATTTGTTTGGTAGATGGAAGAAAATTTCTGGATGGTTTGAGACATGAGAATATGTGTTATGCTTTGATTCCTAAGAAGCCTGAAACATTGAAGAAGGAAACTAAAGAATCACAACCGGAGGAGATAACAGAGTTGCTAACAGAGTATGAAGACATCATATTAGACAATGTACCTAAAGGATTGCCACCAATAAGGAGTATCAATCATCACATGGATCTTATATCGGGAGCTAGTTTGCCTAATAAAGCAACACATAGAATGACACCAGCAGAGAATGAGGAACTGAATAGACAGATACAAGAATTGTTGAGGAAAGGTTTGATCAAGGAAAGTTTGAGTCCTTGTGCAGTACCTATAGTGTTAGCACCTAAGAAGGATGGAGAATGGAGAATGTGTACTGACTCTAGAGCAATAAACAAGATCACAATTAAGTATAGATTTCCTTTACCTACCATGGATGATATCATGGATTGTTTGAGTGGAGAAAAATATTTCAAAAAGATAGATTTGAAGAGTGGTTACCATCAGATCAGAATCAGAGAAGGAGATGAATGGAAGACTGCTTTTAAGACTAATTAAGGATTGTATGAATGGTTAGTGATGCCCTTTGGACTAACAAATGCACTGAGTACTTTCATGAGGTTGATGAATGAAGTCTTGAAGAAATTCTTGGGTAAGTTTGTGATTGTATATTTGGATGACATTCTAATTTTTAGTAAAACAAAAGAAGAACATTTGTGGCATATTAGACAAGTATTACAAAGGTTGAGAGAAGAGAAATTGCTGATCAACATCAAGAAGTGTAGTTTCATGAAAGACGAATTGGTATATTTGGGATTTGTGATTTCTGCGAAAGGATTGAAGATGGACCCTGAGAAAGTAAGAGCAAGTGTTGAATGCCCTACATCAAAGAGCATTGGAGAGGTTAGATCATTTCATGGATTGGCTAGTTTCTACCAAAAGTTCATTAGAAAAAATTTAGTTCAGTTTGTAACCCTATGACAGAGACAATGAGAGGTGACAAAAAAGATTTCAAGTGGACATCAGGAGCAGATAAAAGTTTTGAACTACTGAAGTAGAAAGTGATAGAACAACCTATTTTAGCATTACCGGATTTCCATAAGGTATTTCAAGTGGATTGTGATGCAAGTGGAAATGCAATTGGAGCAGTGTTAAGTCAAGAAGGTAGACTTGTAGCATATTTCAGTGAGAAGTTGAATGATGCAAGGAGAAGATATTCATTCTATGATCAAGAGTTCTATGCCATAATTCAAGCCCTGAAGAACTAGAGACATTACTTGTTGCCTAAAGAATTTGTGTTGTATATAGATCATCAAGCGTTGTAATATTTGAACAGTCAAGAAAAGTTGAATCAGAGACACATGGGATGGGTAGAGTTCATGTAGAGTTATACATTCGTATTGAAGTATAGGAGTGGAAAATCAAACAAAGTGGCAGATGCATTGAGTAGGAGAAGAAAATTTTTGACAAAGATGAGAGTTGAAATGATATGCTTTGATGAATTGAAGAACATCTATGAGGGATACACTATTTTTGCAGAACCTTGGAAAGCACGTAAGGAACCTGTTAAGATAGATAGGAGTAAATGGTTGGACTATTTCATTCAAGATGATATGTTGTTCAGAGGAAATCAATTATGCATACCTAGAAGTTCAATGAGAAACAATTTGATCAAGGAGAAACATAGTGGTGGGTTGGCAGAACATTTTGGCGTTGATAAAATAGTGGTTTTGGTAAGTGAAAATTACTTTTGGCCCCAAATAAATAAGGATGTTAGGAAGTTTGTACAGAGTTGTAGAGTTTGTCAAGTTGCAAAAGGGAGTAGTCATAATACCAGATTACACAAACCTTTGACAGTACCAAAGAGACCTTGGGAAGACATAAGCATGGATTTTGTGATGGGATTGCCTAAGAGACATAGAGGACATGATTCAATATTTGTAGTGGTAGACAGATTTTCAAAGATGACACATTTCATACCTTGTAAGAAGACAACTGATGCAGTGCATGTAGCTGACTTATTTTTTTCAAAGAGATTGTGAGATTGCATGGATTACCTAAGAGCATAATTTTAGATAGAGACACAAGATTTCTTGGATATTTTTGGAAGACACTTTGGAAGAAAATGAAGATAGATTTGAAGTTCAGTTCAACATTTCATCCACAGACTGATGGACAAATAGAGGTAGTGAATAGGCATTTGGGAAACTTGTTGAGATGTTTGGTTGGAGAGAAGACAGGAAGTTGGATTTAATTCTTTCACAAGAAGAGTTTGCATACAATAATTCAGTAAATAGGAGTACCAAAAGAACACCTTTTGATATTGTTACCGGAGTGAACCCTAGAGGAGTTGCAGACTTGAGAGATATCAGTATGGCAAAAAAGAGAAGTGCAGAAGCAGAAGAATTTGAAGAACATATGGAGACAATGCATAATAAGATGAAGAAGCATTTGGAGGACATGAACATCAAATATAAGGAGCAAGCAAATGAGAAGAGAAGACATAAAGAATTTGCAGTTGGAGATGAAGTGATGGTATACTTGAGAAAAGAAAGATTTCCAATTGGGACATATAACAAGTTGAAGATGAAGAAGTTTGGACCTTGTAGGATACTCGGGAAATTTGATTCAGGAAATGCATATAAAGTGGAGCTACCGGAGACATTGGGGATATCACCTATTTTCAACATTGTAGACCTATACCAATATCATAAAGCAAAGTTCAATGACAGCATGGCAGAGGACTTGAAGAAGCAGTTACCACAATGAGCACCAGAGCAGATTGAAGACATTTTGGATAGCAGAGTTGGATGCAGTACCAAAGGAAGACAATACAAAGAATACCTTATAAAGTGGAAAGGCAGACGAGAAGAAGATTCATCATGGATTTCTCAGGCTGAGGTGGACCGTCTTGGTTTTCCTCTAGCCCTAGCAAAGTGAGGGACTCACTTTTTCAATAACCCCAGATCTCTTATGCAAGAGCATCCCTGGTTCAAGAGCAATCTTGCATCAACCAAAAATATTTGCATTTTAGTTTGTTTGCAGTTGAGTTTGTTTCTTTTCATTTTCTAGTTTAGGCAGTTCAGTCAATAGCAATTTTTGTATCCACACTCTACCACAATTGCATTTCAGATCTTGCAGAGATGGACTTAGCATCTAGATTCATTCATCGACATCATAGCCAGAATTTAGAGCATTTGGATTAAGTACCGGAAAGTTATCGCTATCAGAAGGGCAACTATTTTCTTAGAACATAGCATACTGACAGTCTTGGACAATCAGCTAAAGGAGAAGACTTACGAAGCATGCCTTGACTTATAGAGCCTAGTGACACATCATTCAATGATCTTTGGTTCATGGTCGACCTTCCCTGAGATCCGCACATCATTCCATTCATTTGCGGAGGAATTCTTCATGATTAGGTCTGACCTATCCATGTACACACGTTACAGCTCTTCATTGGAGTTTGTGATCTTCCTTGGCCGACGCTGAGAGGAACCTCCTGCAATAATATAATGAAAAATGCACAAAATAATAGAAATAGTAGAAACATAGAAGGAATTTATTGATCGCAGGCCACTTCGAGGGGGCAACCTCCTCTAAGCAAGCTCAATACAATAAATTCGTTGATGCCTTCATTGGCCTCAACACATACTTATATACTAAGTCTAATCTAAACAACTATTACTTCCCATGAATGTGGGATAATACAATATACTCACGGGACGACTTACAAAGCATATGTGTCCAAATGTAATATACTAACAAAGTAAAGAGAAGGGTTAAGCATGGGTTCCTAACATCCCCTCCCTCTTAGAAAAGCTTTGTCCTTAAAGTGTAAGATGTGGACATTGTTGCAGAATCTGAAGGAGTGGTTCCCATGTAGCAATCTCTGGGTGCATTTCATGCCACTGAATTAATACCTCTGTGATGGATCGGGAGCGAAGATGACGAGTGCGCCTGTCGAGGATTGCCTTTAGCTCCAAAAGGATGGATCCTTCATTATCCAGTTGTGGTAAAACAGTTTGTGCTCTGTCGTTGGTGCCAAGAAATTTCTTTAGACAAGAGACATGAAATATTGAATGAACGTGGGAAGGAGGAATCTCCAATTTATAAGCAACTGACCCAATCTTCTAAAGAGCATTATATGGCCCATAGAACTTTGGAGCCATCTTATGATGCCCAATCTGATCCTAGGTGCGGGGAACCGTGTCGACTGCCAGAACTTGTGAACCGTTGGGGGAGTATAGAAGGAGCGCTGGTGATGCCTGACCATAGACTGCTTCATATGGAGTCATGTTAGATGTAGTGTGGTAGGAGGCATTGTACCACCATTCAATGAGAGGGAGCCACTTTTCCCACTGATGTTGTTGTTCTAAGGTGAAGCAACAAAGATAAGTTTCCAAACATTTGTTGATAATTTCAGTCTGACCATCTGTTTGTCAGTGATACCCAAAACTCATCTTCAGTTTGGTGCCAGTGTGGTGAAATAGTTCTGTCCAAAAAGGACTGATGAAAGTTGCATCATGATCTGAGACAATGGAAGAAGGGATGCCATGAAGACGGAAGATCTGGTCCATGAAAATTTGTGTGACTAAGGAGGTGGTATAGGGATGGCTGAGGGCACAAAAATGACTATATTTTGAGAGGCGATCACCCACAACCAAGATCACTGTCTTCCCTCCAGATTTAGGGAGCCCCTCAATGAAATCCATAGAAATATATGTTCAAATCTGTGTAGGGATGGGCAAGGGTTCGAGCAATCCAAGGAGTGTCATTTCACCCTTGTTGCATTGGCAGATATCACATTCAGCCACCATCTGTTGGATTGCCCCTATCATTCCCTTCCAAAAGAAGTTACATCGTGCCCGCTCATAAGTTTTGAGGAACCCAGAGTGTCCTATCGATGGAGAAACATAGAGTTCATAGAAGACAGCCTATTGGACAGATTCTAAACAATTTGGAACAGGCATAGAAATAGCTAAAAGAGAAGCTTGGTCATCACATGTGCGAGAAAGAGAATTTGCCACAATATTGTCCTTACCCTTCTTGTAAGTGATCTCATAGTCATAACCCATGAGTTTGCTGATCCATTTCTGTTGTGCTGGGGAGGAGACCCATTGTTCTAGGAAATATTTTAGACTCTGGTGAGCAGTCCTGATGCAAAAATGATTCCCTAGTAGGTATGGCCGCCACTTCTATACTGCATGCAAAATAGCCATCATTCATTGTAGATCCAAAGGAGTAGTGGAGACCACAGATGGTTGCATCTGAATGGAATGAAGCTAAGTGATGACACCATGTGAATTCTTCTTAAGAATCTTTTCCAAGCAATGTGAACTTATGATGTTGAGAGACCCTAGTTGTAATCCCTTCAATGTGTGTTTGTGCCCATTGTCTGAAAACTACATCCAAAGTTCAACAAAATCCCATAAGATGGGTCCAAGTGTGCGTAACCATTGGGTGCCCAAAACCACATCACATCCACCTAAGGGCAAGGCAAACATGTCAGAGCGCAGGTTATAATCTCCAATAGAGATATGTACATTGTGACACTTCCCTTTGCAAGGTAATGTTCCCCCATTGGCAATCATGACTTCAAAGCTGGAGCAAGGATGAACAAAACAATCATCCTGTTTGGCTATTCGAGGGTCAATGAAGTTATGAGTGCTACCAGAATCAATGAGTATTGTAAGAGGGAGCATCTTGAAGTAACCCTTGACCTACATGGTTTGTGGGGTGGTGACTCCTGCTAAGGCATGGAGAGAGATCTCTGGGTGGTCTTCTTGAGAAGTAGGGTCAACATGTGACTACTGAGTTTCAACCTGATCAGCTACAATTATACCAAAGCCCTTTTTCTCTATGTGCCGGCATCTCTGCTTCAGTCAAATGCTTGATAGGAGTTGTTCTAGGAGTTGGCATTATTTGAGGTCTTTGGGAATCCATATTTCTGAATGGAACAAAATTGGATTTGGAGCACTGTTGAGCTATGATCTTGTCCTCTGCCTTGATAGGAGTTGTTCTAGGAGTTGGCATTATTTGAGGTCTTTGGGAATCCATATTTCTGAATGGAACAAAATTGGATTTAGAGCATTGTTGAGCTGTGATCTTGTCCTCCGCCAACTTAGACAACCTAAGGCTTCCATCATTGTGCTTGGACATAACATTTTAACCTCAGAATGAATTGCATCCTTCAGACCACTGACAAAACAACTCCTGAAGAATTCATCAGACAATCCCTCTATGTGATTGGCCAGTTTTTCAAATTTTGTCTGATATTCTCTCACAGTGCTTGTTTGGCGCAGTTTTGTGAGTGCTCCTATGAAGTCATCAAAAGCACTAGGGCCAAATCATTGCAAAATGAGTTTGCAAAAATCTGTCCATTTTGGCTCATCATGAGCCTTGATGTACCAACGGAACAATTAAAGCACTTCATGTTCCAAATGAAAGGATGCAAGTGGTACTTTGTTGACATCAAAAGTATTATGCAAACTGAAATATTGTTATGCTCAGTATATCCATCCAGTCGGATCATCACCATTGAAGCGAGCAAAATCAAGCTTCGGCCCACAAAAATTGTCAGAAGAAGAAAACCTTGTGTCTGCAGAAGACTCTGGCTGCCGTCTATTGTTCATGGTTGAATGCTGAAGATTGAGCTTGAGAATTTTTTCATCAAGATCTTGGAGTTTGGTCTTGAGGGTTGCAAGTTCATCCTCCATGTTTTTTGCTCCTACGCAGGTGACAACCATAACCAAGAGTTTTTTTTTTGGGAAATGGGTAGAAAAACAAAAATATAAACTTTTTTAGTAAAGGAAAATTTGGATTTGGGAAAAACTCTGATGGGTAATTGGGGTTTGATTAGGTTTTGGACACTTTCTGAGGGAAAGGGGAGAAGAAAATGGGGATTTCAGAAGTGGGGTGAAAGAATGGGAAAATTTGTCCAAGAGGGACAAAGGAGCAAAAATACGAAATGAACACTGTGGCAAGATTTGAAGGCTATTGGGTGAGAATCGAAGAAGTTATGGCAAACCCTAAATATAGACAAATGTGGGATTTCTGGCTTCGATAAGTGGAATTTGGGATAGGGTCCTCAAGGAAGGAAATATGTAGAATGAAATTTTAGGGGTTCCAGTGGAGTTTGAGAGGAAATGGAGCTAAAGCAAGGAAGATTTGGTGAAAAAAGGGAAAATTTTTTACTCTTTTTTCTGGAAACTATCTGCCAACTGCTCTAGATGGATTCAATCTGTGATTTTTTGGTTGTCAATAGATATGGGCCCCAGGTATGTTCAGCTTCCTAAAGGTTCAGCGGATTCACTCGACTACCAATGTTGTCTAACGGCTTGCGTATTGGGGCAGTACCCCTCACTCCACGGATCAGGTAAAACTAATAACCACTTTGCCACAAACGACAGCTCTTGGTTTACCTCACGGATGGGAACTAATCAATCAGGGGGGGCCATTGCCATTTTCGCTGGTAGGTCCTCTCAGTGGGCCAGCTACTTTGGGGTTCCTGTGGTACTCCTCACAATGAGTTTTAGGGCTATGCCCAGGCACTTCCCACAGTTAAGTAGATAGGGATTATTCCCTGATCTGAACCTGCAATTGAAATGAACAATACAGATACAAAAAAAAGAACTACTACAATAATCACAGCGCCTGGAGGCCACTACGGAAAAAAAATCAGCAAAAATTCCACCCAGCGAGCCCAAGAAAGAGCTCTAATACCAGATGAGAGGAACCTCCTGCAACAATATAATGAAAAATGCACAAAATAACAGAAATAGAAGAAACACAGAAGGAATTTATTGATCGCAGGCCACTTCGAGGGGGAAACCTCCTTTGAGCAAGCTCAATACAATAAATTTGTGGATGCCTTCATTGGCCTCAACACGTACTTATATACTAAGTCTAATCTAAACAACTATTACTTCCCATGAATGTGGGATAATACAATATACTCACGGGATGACTTACAAAGCATATGTGTCCAAATGTAATATACTAACAGACACAGAGGAATCTATTGTCCCAGAGATGATATATATTGATGTAATGAATCCTTAGGAAAGTAGTTCATCATAATAGTAATAGTTGATGGTTTGGATTCTTTGTGAAGGGACTTCAAAGCTATATCTTGTGCATATCCTAATATTTTGTAATTAGGCCTGTGAGCCCTAATTGTAAGCCTGCATGTTGCTAGCAAATTTGTATTTGAATTATATGATATACTGAATGACTGAATCTGCATTTGTGTCCTATCTTTGAGTTGTTTCCATTGTGTTTTCTCTTGTTCCACGGCCTCGACAGTTCATTCTGTGAACCCTCTTACCATGACTGCACCACAGTTAGTTGTTCTAGTTATGCAGGGGACAAAGCTTTCTATTGAGGATTGTCCAAAATCTCCTACTAAGATGGAGGGCATGACCAGAGTACCATATGTGAGTGTTGTTGGTAGCCATATGTATGCTATGGTCTATACAAGGCCAGGCATTGCCCAAGCAGTAGGAGTCCTTAGTCGATTTATGGCTAATCCTGGACAGGTACATTGGGATGCAGTAAAGAGGGTTTTCAGATATTTGAGGGGTACTTCTGAGTATTCCTTATGCTTTCATGGTTATCCTACTGGACCTTTGCATTCAGTGAAAATCTGAGGATATGTTGATTCAAATTGGGCAGGTGATATTGACAGCAGAAGATCCACCAATGGATATATTTTTTGATGAATGGTGGTGCAATAAGTTGGATGAGTAAGCGACAAGCTATAGTTTTTTTTTCCACTACTGAAGCAGAGTACATCGCTGCAACTCATGCTTGTAAGGAAGCCATTTGGCTTAAGAGGTTGTGTTCGGATATTGGTTTTGATGTAGGACATATTACTATCTATTGTGACAGTCAGAGTGCCATCTATTTAGCGAAGAATCCTACTTTCCATGCCAAAACAAAGCACATTGATGTGCAGTTTCATTTTGTTTGAGATATGGTGAAAGATGGAAAGGTACAGTTGGAGAAAATTGACACTTTGGTGAATGTTGCAGATGCACTGACAAAGCCAGTGAGCACAAAGAAGTTTAGATGGTGTTTGAGTTCCATGGGCCTTGAGGCCTAATCAAATAGCTACTATAGACTCTTGATAGGTCTTTGACAAGTGGGAGAATGTTGGGTTTAAGGTGTCTTAGTCTTAGAGTCCTTTCTGGTGTTTTTTATCTTTTAGGAGGTGAAAAATAGTTTTGCTTTTTGCTTTTTGCTTTGTGCTTTTTGCTTTTTCTCAAAAAGTTGTTTTTGCTTTTTGTTGAGAAAATCAAGGAGTGCACCTCGGATGACCTCGAGTCTTGTTTAGCAAGTTTCTATTGCAAGAAGTTACCATTTATGGCAAATCTTATCCTTATCTCTTTGGAGCACCCATGAAGAGGATATGCTTTTTTTTTTGGAAATTTGATTTGGAAAATATTTTCATGCTGGAAAAGATTTTCAATTTGGAAAATATTCTCAAGTTGGAAAATATTCTTTTTTGGGAAGTGGACACCTAGGAAAGATAGGATAAACTTTCCATGCTTTAAAACATATTGGAATGTGGATGCTTTGTAAGCTTTTGCAAAGGAGTTTGTGGAGAAAGCTACATTATCTTTTTGAGGGCGTGTGGCTTTTGTAACTCTTGAATTAAGTCTATTTCATTGTTTTTGAAGAAGTTAATTTACATGTTTAAGCTATTCTAAAGAGCTGTTATGCTGCCAGTATTTTTCTAGATTCTACATTAGTGAAGACTCCTGAAGAAGCACTTGTTTTGAGAATTATATTGTAACCATATATAGATTACAGTAATATAATTGAACTATGTGTTTGGAATGTGGGGTTTTTTACCTGAAAAGGTTTTCCCCATGTAAAATCACTGTGTTAGTGTTTTTATATTTTAAATCTTAATTAACTAAATGAATGTGCAACATAATAATTTGTAATCATAGAAATCTTTTGAAAGAATTAACTACAACCCTCTCCTGATAAGACTAGTTTGGAAGTTGTTTCTGCACCATTGTTTCCTTTCAATGGTGTGGGGTCCCCTCCCTTTATATTACAATAATGGTATTATAAAAATTAGATGTGTTAATGTAAAGTTTTTATATGCGATTCAACATACATGACTTGTAAGCCATGGAAATTCAAACATGAAATTAATTACAAATATATGGACCAATCTGGTCCAGAAATAGAACCATACCCTCAATGCTAAATACTTCTAAGTGCAAACTAAAAATCAAAATGCCTAAGCATGCCCTACATTTCAGAAAGCACACCAAACAACTAGGTATCCTAAGGAAAATTTAAAAAATATGGCCCTCCATGCTTAGACAACATTTTTATTAGATCAAAATTAAAACTGTAAATTAGAGAAATAAAAGTATGCTAATAAAGAGGTCATGGTTTAGTAGTAACAAATAAATTAATAATAAATAATATAGCAGTGTTATAAAAAAGTTGTGGTAACCCCCAAGACATTTGACAACTTTTTCATGAAAAATTCTATGATAAAACATTAATGAGGAGTTACAATTTGGTATTCATAACAAAGTGGGGGCTCTTTTGGGGAAAGAATCTTGTTAATATTTTAATTTCTATATTTGAGAGGGAAAGTGGGGTGTTGACAATTTGTGTCTATTGGTGCTATATATTGAGGTGGTTGGTTGCCTTCGAGACATTTGCCAATTTATCCAGTCTTTTATGTCATAGTTTGAGCCTTATGTTCAACTATAGGATTCAAAGATGGGAACCCTTAGATTCGAAGCTTGGAGGAGAAAACCCATTTAATTTCCTAAGTGCAATCTTATTCAAAGGTTGTATTTGTGTTAAAAGATTTTATTTTATTTTTCCATCAAGTATTTGTATTTTGAGGAGCAACATATTGTAATTTAGTAGATTTGATAATTCATATTTATATGTTGTTTATTTGATGATATTTTTGCATATTTGAATATATTTATTCAACGTTAGCATATTTGTATTGTTCATGGAATCTATTGTTGCATCTTTCAATATTGTTGTTTATTTAAATAATATCTATTTAAATCATTATTCATCCACTATATGCTCTCACCTTGCCCTCATGAGATCTTGGTGATCAGAAAGTGGTAAATACTTTTATAAAAAATTATTGATATCATTGTAGTGGTATCAAAGATTTGATCTTTTCATCTTGAGGGGTGAATAAAAGTATGAATACTACCCATTGAAAGAGAAATAATATATTTGAGAAGAGAACAAAAGAAGTTGCAACAAACCCTTGAACCAACGCAAGATTCAAAGAAAGAGGAAGAAATGGCAAAAGGGGAAAGAGGAAAAAAAGAATTGAAAGACGAAGAAAAGGAGGATTTCTTCCATGAGGCTATAATAGGACTTCGTCAAGGACGAGAAAGAATGGTGGAACTAATGGAACATATTCTACAATTTCAAAGCAACATGAGAGAACTAGACCATGCAAAAAATTTCAAAGAGGGGAGTACATCCACAAATAACCAATCTACAATTAGCTCCATACTAAAGCTAGCTAAGCCTATGTTTTTATAGAATGATAAGGAAGAAGAAAAATTGAGACTGCTCTAGTACTCTCGTAGAGGAGATTGACATAATCTTTGAGGGATATCAAAGAGAATCTGAAGCATTCAAAACCATAATATCCTTTGTCAACTACCTAGAGATCCTTGAAAAAAGAATTTGTGGTAGAAGAAACCCTAATGACAATAGAAATGATCGGAAGAGAGGTTTGCAACAAAAAATAAGTAAATTGAATGCTCCTACCTTTGATGATAGCAACAAGATATCTACTTGGGCTTGGTTACAAATATTGTAGACTTACTTTACTTTTAGCCCATGGAAGAGGAATATGTCATTCAATTTGATATGCTACATTTAGAGGGTGTTGCTTATGATCAACGTGACATCATGGTTTAGTCACACAAGGGCATAGCCTTGTGCAAATCTTTGATAATTTTAGTCAAAGGATTTTGGATTACTTTGAGCAAAAAGATGGAAATGAGTACTTTAGGGGGTGATCCCACAATAGTGTGTCTCACTTTTTGGCCTAAGAGGGACATTGAAATCAACATTTTTAGCCAAATTTTCATTTTTTGTCAATTATAGCATGTAAAGAATTTGGAGATGATGTGAACTAGCAATTTTTTAGATTTGGTGTGTAGATTCCAAATGTATTTTTTAAAAAATTAACTTTAAAAAAATATGCATCATTTTTTAAGCATTTTAATAACTTATTTTTTATACTTTATAATATTTTTAACGAGTGACATTTATTTCATAACACACAACTTTTATTAGAAATAAGATAAAATCATAAAATTTTTTATTTACACAAGCCACTAACCCTAATATTTTTCATTATTTTTGGTTACATATTTTTGTATTAATAGTTGTTTTATTTCACATTAATTATAAATTAGAGAGGTTTTATTCCATCACACAACTTTTTTTTGTATACATCATTTTTTAATAATTGAAACAAGGACATCAATATGGAGTGCGTAAATATTGTTTAGAATTCTTTTATATCATATTCTATTTTTCCATGTGCTTCAAACAAAGACTCTTACGTTTAGTAAAAAACCTATGTTTACTAAAAAATAGAAAACATATCATAATTAATTAAAGTATATTACAATCTATACTTTTTAGAAAGATTACTCTAAGTACTACAATCTTGCAAAATTTCATGTCATGGTGACTCCATTTGATTGTCCAATCCTTGCTTCAAAATGTAAATTTTCTTTGAAATCTTAATGAGCAACAATGGGATGGCATAAAAGGAACCTTCATTTGAAGGTACTTCATATGAATATCCCTTTCATAAAGCATTTTGAACATCAAACATTTAAAATTTGAGAAAAAGACCCTCATTCAAAGGTCATGATGACATCACCTTGAAATGTTCATTTAAAGGTATTTTATAAATTTGGCATCTTGGGTTCATTTTTTGGCTCCGTCCCACAAGTCTTATCACCCTAGGGAGCTTGTGAGAATCTAACAATAAAACTCAATTTAGTTGAATATGTTGTTGAGTTTTAGCATGTTGCAATTATGGTACTAGATCTGTCTGTAAAAAGAGAATCACTATTCTCTTTGTTGAAGGTTTGTTTGAACCTCTAAAGGGTCTTGTTAAGGCTTTTGCACCCTCTTCACTCCAAGAGGCTATCAAGAGGAATTTAACACTTGATCCATATGTGTTAAAAAAGTAGATTTTCATATCAATCCAAGGCACCCACCTTTGGTTAGCACAATGAATTTTTTTAGAAAGGAGGATTTAATTTATAATCCTAAAAAGCCACACCACAAACATCTACAACAAAGAATGAAGATGATTACACCAAAAATTAATTCAAGAGAAACAAGGTGTGTTTTCCCTACAAGGAGCCATGAACTTGGTCATAGATTCCTTGGCAAGAACCAATTCTATTATATTGAGGTGGTATCTAATGATGATATAGATTTTGAAGAACTTGAGTCACAACCAATCATAGAGGAGTATGAACCAAAAAAGTTGGAGGATGGAGATTCGGGCACAAGCAACGAAACACTTATGACTCTTTTGGGAGCACCCTGATATCATCCATTCAGAGTTAGAGGAGTGTTTTTGATATTATAAGGCAGCAAACCAGGGGCCAAACCCTTACAAAATAGAACCCAAAAAGAGCAAAAAAGGATCAGAAAACAAAAAGAGCCAGAACCACCACGGATAGCTTACATACAGCTGATATACAGCAAAAAGATACTACCAGTAAAAGTCTAGCTAACAGAAAGCAAAGAAAGACTAGGAAGGGATGTCACCCTCTCCTTTAGAAAGAAACTCCAGCATTTTATCAAATTCCTTAACCCTATCATTATCAGCACCATGAGTGAGGACTTCATGTTCCTATCGCAGAGAGAGATTGGCTATAGTCATCCTGCAAAACATGCGAGTAATGAAATTACCAAGAGAAAAGACCCTCTTTTCCAGGAACTCCACCCACTCCTTCAACTAAGACAGAACATCAACATAATTAACTTCCTCAATATTTTCATCCTCCCTACCCTCTTGAGCATTATTACCATCCTCCTGAGACAGATCAGAATCAACAGGAACCACAGTGGGATCAGAGTGGGTATTTTTCTGTGTTACCATCTGAATCAGCCGCATCCACCAAAGTAGTAGTGTCTCCCACATCCACGCAGTCACCAATGGGAACATAATTATGAACCCCTATATTTTCTTCAGTATCAATGGCCTCCGCAAGAACGTCCTGCCCATCAATTTCTTTGACACTGCCAGAATCTTCAATAGCAATCTCCTAAGCATCACTCTTGGATTTATCCTCCTCATGGGTAGAGGCTTCAGAATTGATTTTAGAATAGTAGATCAGCTTCAGCTTGGGAACCCATTTGCCGGCAATATGACCAGACCGCCTAACAATAGCAAATTTACCTTCCAGTTTAACTTTTTTGAAATTCCTTGAGGGTCCCTCCCTACCCTGATTTTGATCAGTCTAGGTCCCAGAATCCCCAATATCCTCATTAAAAAGATTAGACTCTGTGTCAACCTGAGAGAGACGTCTTTTAGAATTCAATTTGAATCTAGAAGGAGGGTTTTGAACATTCTTGGCAGTAGGCTTAGAAGTCCCAGAAGAAGGATCACCTTCAGAAAGCTGATTAGGAGTAGTAAGACTAGTCTTCACATGGGCAGTAGGGGTATCCAGACCAGAGGGCTGAATAGAGGAAGGAGGAGACAAAGCTAAGTGAAACTGGTGTAATCTATGAATGAGCCCTTGATGTAAAGGAATAGGCTTCTCATCAGGGTTTTTAAACAGAGTCTTCTTAACATGTTGGACAAAAAGCTCAAGAGAAGAAAGAAAAAAGAAAGGGAAACTGATAGTGGCATTCCTTCTAAAATGATTTAACAAAGGGAGATGATAGTGATAAAACCTGGTGAAACAGCCTTCAAGGGTGAAATATTTCATCACCATGTAGCACATATCCGCCCATGGTTAAGGAAGTCGAGCTCTCTCAAAACCACCCTGGTAGGGCACCAATTCCTCACCTTCACCAAGAAACAGTTTCTAATTCTGAGCATCCAAAACCCTAGACTTTTTCTGCAGCTTTGTACCCTTCAGAGAAAGACCCATAGCCATAGAAATTTCATTGTCTGAAACCTCAAAACAGATATTCCCAAGTTGCACCTTACGATTATCCCAAGACTGAGCAAATTGAATAGACAGGTTTTCATCATGTCCATTCAAGCATTCAAGGAACGGGGTGACTCCACCTTCTTTATAGTAATGCCAGACCAAGGCATTCTCTTTGAACTCTATGCAGTTGTTGGGTTCAGTTCTAATTCTGTCACCTCCCATGATGAAACACCGGTGAATCTGAAGGGGCGTAGAGAAAGAATAAGCAGAGTCATTTTCTAGAAAGCTTCTATCAATACTATGAGATAATCGAGAGACTTTGATCACCGTGCAATGAGTATAATAGGCAATAAAGAAAACACGAACAAAATTAGGGAAATCATTAAGACAATAGCCCGAGTTCCTTATAGAATCTCTCCGCATTAATCAGCTATCTTCCACATGCGTGCAAAGTTGTCTAAGCTCACTCTCATCATTAATAGAGTGTCTAATCAGAATGCCCTGAATTAAAAAGTTGGCCACATAGATAAGCCAAATGAAATGATGTGTCATCATCATATAGGAACTTGTTATTTTTGAATGATATCCCCAATCTGACGCGGGATATTATGGAGTTGGCGCAAACAACGCCAGTTTTGAAACTGCTAACCAAAATTTTCCAGGTCGTCAGCAACAGTGTTGCCTTCTCTATAAATATGAGAGAAGGAAATGATAGGAATAGCCTGTGAAAGAGTTTGAATATCAAGCACTATATCCTTAATTTGCCATCCACACTCCGAAGCTTTAGAAACAACCTCAATAATAATTTTGGAATCACCCTGAACATGAAGTTGGCGGATACCAAGAGAAATAGCCAACTTAAGACCCCACAAAAGAGCAGAAGCATCAACAAAGTTATTAGTCTGGTTACCAATTCCTCCAGCATAAATAGCAATCAGAACACCTCTATCATTCCTTATCACTCCTCCACCACTAGCCTTGCCATTTGACTTAGCAGCTCCATCAAAATTCAATTTAAACCAACCAGGGTCAGGGGGAGTCCAAATAGTGTTTAATCTTTTAATGCGTTTAGAATCATCAAAAGCTAGAATTTGATTCACAATCCCCCAGTTGGAGGCCACAAGGACTTCATGCTGAGTAAGAGGTTTATTAGCAGTTTTGATGCTAGAATTAGAAACATTTTCCAGGAGAACCTTAGAGAAAGAATAGAAAACCTGTGATGAATTTCTACTAGTTTCTCTGAAAATTCTATTATTTCTTTCTTTCCAAAGGAACCAAGCAACAAAAGGAATAGTTTGAGTCCATAATTCCACTAACCAAGGATGGGATAGAGGAGGGATCCAATTAAGAATGAGTTCTTTTATATCCTTATTGCAGACCCATTGTAAGCCAAAGTTTAACAAGACTTTACTCCATATATCTGTCGCAAATTCATAGTGCAGGATAAGATGAGAGACAAATTCTTCTTCTTTCAAACACATGATGCATCTATTAACCACTTGCATTCCCCTTCTTTGAAGATTATCCTAAGTCAAAATATTATTATGAATAGCAATCCACCAGAAAAAGTTAACCTTTGGAAGGAGCATACAATTCCAAACTTTCCTCCAGACGTCATCCGTAAAATCCTCCTCAATCAGCAAATGGTAAGCATATTTGACTGAAAAAACCCCTTTTTTGTCAGCAGACCAAAAAAGTTGATCATTTCTAGGGAATAGAAGAATCCTGGTATTAAGAAGAATTTGTTGTATTTTATTAGCCCTATGAAAGAGATTCGGATTATTAGTACAACAATCTAGTAGATTTTTCCAACTTCTAACACCATGGTCTTGATGAATGTAATGACTAACTTTGTTGTCAAAAAATTGTTTAGCAAGCACACTAATAGCTTCATTGCCCATCTGTTTAGAAAGGGGATCATCGCCCAACCAAGGATCTTCCCAAAAATTTATAAGAGATCCATCACCAAGTTTCCATTTGATACCCTTATTGATAAGACTTCTGGATTTTATAATTTTATTCCAAATAACAGATCCTTGAGGAAGGCCCTCCTGATTAAGGAAAGAATATCTGTCAGTGTCTCTTAAGTATTTAGCCTTAATGATAACTCCCCAATCAATATCCCTGTTTATGAAGTTCCAAATAATCTTAGACAGAAGAGCCTTATTCATATTTTGAATAGTTCTAATGTTAAGCCCACCATGAGACTTGGGAAGGCAGACTTTATCCCATTTAACCAAAAGATTCTCTTTTTTTCCTCAGTTCCAGTCCACAAGAAAGTTCTCTGAATTTGCTCTAGTTTATCAGCTAAATATCTGGGAATTTTAAATAAAGATAAAAAGTAGGTAGGTATACCTTGAAGAGAGGCCCTTAGAAGCTGCAATTTTCCCGCACTGCTTAAAAGTTTTCTTTCCATCCCAATAATTTCTTTTGAGTTCTTTCAAGGATGTTGTTAGTGCTTAAATCTGTAGGCACCTTCCTAAAGATTCAAGCATTCAAATATGCAAGCCCCTTCCCAAAAAATCCAAAAATTCTATGTCTTTCGGCCTTTGCAGTTACAAAAAAATGCAAAAAATTAGTTAAAATGCATGTCTTTGTATATACATGCAGGTAAAATGTGCATTGGCGGGTCAGAAAACTCTATCGCCCTTTGAAAAATTGAGTTTATATGCATTTCTGAATGTATATTGGGCTCTAAAAGGTGCATATACAAAGGGGGAATCTTTCACAGATTCTTGGGAATATTCCTGCTTTGTATATCGGGTCATATACAAAGTAAGATATACAAGGAAGTGAAATATACATTTGCTACAGTGGCGAGGTAGAGATGCATGTGGTGGGGCCCGTGGATACACAAGGTGGAATTTATATGCAATATACATTCGGGCGCACATACAATGGTTAGATACATTGCAAGAATATTATGGTGAAGATTCCTTGTTTGTATGTGCATGGGAATGAACATTGAAAATTATAGAAAGGCTCGCGACATGCAAAGTGAACAGTGCAAAGGAGAGAGAAAATGGTCGAGCCCACCAGTTGTATGCAAAGGTAGTTGTATGTATGCCGATGTACATTCAAAGCATACAAGTGAAATATGCATTCCGGAATAGAAGGAGAAGTCAGATGCGGTGGATAAAAGTTTGAAATCCGCCTTGTATATATGAGGCGATGGATGCAAGCAAGGGGACATACAACCCAGATGCGATGGAGGAATAAAATGCAGTGAATAAATATTTCAGGTCCGTGGGTTGTATAAAGCGCTTGTATATGCCGATATACAAGCCGATGTGCAATAAAAGAGATACAAGCCGGACTTCAAAAGGGGATACGTTCTGATGCATAGTGATTTGAAGTCCACGGCCTGTATGTATGTATGTGTTGTATATCACAGATATACAAAGGATGGAGATGCAGGCCAGACCTGAATTGAATTTCAATTTGTTCTAAACAGGTTTGGGGTCCGCCTTGTATATCAAACAGATGTATATGCATTTTGCATATACAAGGGATTTTTGAAGGGTGAATAGTAGCGATTGTATATGCATTCAAACATGCATATACAAAGGGCAAAAATGGAAAAATAGTGAATGGAAAAGTCAGCGATAGAGGAAAAAGCCACCTACGTGGCACGATATCATTGGCTCTTGGCTTTTCTGCAGGTTTTTGAGCCGTTAGATTTCAGCGATTGGGAGATAGGTCGACGGCCAAGTTTTAAAGTTGTAGCGTGGGTTTTCTTTGCATCCGTAGGTATTGTTTTGAGCAGGAAAACTCCATGGACATGTTGTTGTTGCATCTTTAGAGGCTGCAGGTAGTTGAGGCTTTAATGGTATATTGTGTAGGGAAGTATGGGTTGTGTTGACAGGTCAACCACCCGAATTGATGAAGAAAATCTTGGAGCGGCGGCTCAAATCCCAAACATACCTGCTCCTTCCTCTTTGTCCCTCTGTCGCATTCAATTTTGAGTTCCATTTCTCATGCATTGTATCTGGCGGATTTTTGATGTGCCATGTAATTAATGTGGAGTACACTTTCTTGCGGTATTAAGCAGAGTGTGTTAGTCTGTTGTTGTTGAAGACTTGGGCAATTTTTGTGTAAATAATGAAAAACAGAGCATTTCCTGGCAGTTGTATCTCTTTCTAGAGTTTATGAGTTGCATTTCGAATGCATTTTGCACATTCTTTTCAGTTTCATGTCAATCTTATATGAGAAATGCTTATTTGCATGTGTTTTAGTTGTCTGTCTCCATTTGTTGTATGCATTTCCTTCTTCTGAATCTGGTTGCTAAGGGTTACTTGGATTCTAGGGTATAGTTTTCTGTACCACATGCTTGATCTTTTGACTTCCATTCAAGGAGTGGATTAAATTATTTTAGGTCAATCATGGAGAACTATGTATGTCAACCAGGATATCTATAAGTATGGGCAGCTAAAATACCCATTCCTGGGTGGTATTTGTAAGGCAAATACTAGCTTTGACCCCCTGAAACTTGAATGCAGTTGCAAACCGTTCACCTGTATACATCTAGTTGACTCCTTGCCCTGAGATAGGCACTGGTCTGCTCTTGTTTAGTACTTATGATCCAAAAATCCCCTGTCTTGCATCCAAAGTATAAATCAATCATTTCAATACTTCCAATCTGTTAGTGTAGGAGTAGGAATTAGGAACCCCCTGCATGCTCTCATCCTTAACCAAACACACATGTCCAAGAGTGTTGCTAAACTTGTGATTTGTCATTCAAATCTTGGTCCATACATGAGAGTATTTTGCCTATTATCACAAAGTTAAATCCATCTGTCATTTGGAGAGTAAATGTTACATCTTTATCAAATACGGACACCTCCCGTATCTATTGGCCGAATCTTCCCGTGCATTGGAACTGGCAAACCCTCTGCCGATTCAGGAAAAATTACCAACAGATGTTATGCCAAAAACTCAGAGAAACTTCCTTAGTAGTCAAAGGGAGTCCAAGATAGACTAAAGGAAGATCAACAGCTGCACAACCAAGGATATTAATAATTTTCCTTTGAAGATCCCCTGGAGTATTGAAAAAGAATACATTGCTTTTTTGAAAATTAATATGCTGACCAGAAGCCATAGCATAATCATTCAGTAAAGATTTCCATCTAGAGGCTTCTAAAACAGAGGAGATGCCAAAAAGAATGGTATCATCAACAAACTGCTAAATAGGCATAGGAGACAAAGAAGAAGCAAGTTTAATCCCAGTTAATTCTTTTGAATTAATATTGCCATGAATAGATTTACCAAGAGCTTCCGCTATCATAATAAAAAGATAGGGAGGCAAGGGATCTCCCTATCTTAATCCCCTAGAAGGGCAAAAGAAATCCCTTGGAACTCCATTAACTAGGACTGAATATTTAACAGTGGTAATAGCTTCCTTAATGAGAAGGGAAATCTTATCATTGAACCCAAGCTTTTGAATGTTTTTAAATAAAAATTGCCATGACACCCTATCATATGCTTTAGAAATATCAAGTTTGAAAACCATACTTGGGATGCGATTCTTATCCATTGAGTGAATAGTTTCATGAGTAGTAATCATAGCATCTAAGATCTGTCTCCCTGGAACAAAACCCTTTTGTGAAGGAGATATGATTTTGTCTAAAAAGGGTTGGATTCTGACCACCAGAAGCTTGGTACAAATTTTGTAAATAGTATTACAAATGCTGATAGGCCTGAAGTCAGCGAGCATCTCCGGGTTAGGATTCTTAGGAACAAGGGCAATAAAGGTATTGTTGAGTTGTTTCATAAGTTTACCAATTCTGAAAAAATATTTGACAGCAGCAGTGACATCATATCCTATAATGTCCCAAAATTCTTGGAAGAAAAAAGGAGGAAAACCATCAGGGCCTGGAGCTTTGAAAGGACCCATAGAAAAGACCACTGCATGAACCTCTTCCTCTGAAATAGGCTTTAAAATATCAGCATTATCTTCCTTAGAAATTAGAGAAGGGATATTGTTTAGAAGCTGATTCACAACTTGTGAATTGTCAACACTCGTGCCTTGCGCAAACAACAAATTATGAAAGAACCTGACAACATGATCTCCAATCTCCTCATCATTAGTAATCATACTACCATCCTCCAATCTTATTCTAGAAATAGAGTTAGCTTTTCTATGCTTTAGAGCAGAAACATGAAAGAAAGCAGTATTACGGTCACCTTATTTAAGCCATTGAACTCTAGATTTTTGCTTCCAAAAAAGATCTTCTCTGTTCATTAAATTCTTCCAATCTCTGGTTAAGTCATTCTCTAATTGGAAAGAAATATTAGAAGTATCTCTTTGAGCAATCTTATATTGAATATCATCTAGCTTATTGGATAAGATCTTTTTCTAAGAAAAAATGTTTCCAAAACTATATTTGTTCCAACCATAAACTTCTTTCTTAACATGCATCAATTTTTTATAAAGTTTGGACATAGGAGTACCCACAACCTGAAGTTGCCACCATCTGGAAAGAAGATTCCTAAAATCATGATGTTTAATCCACATAGCCTCAAATCTAAAAGGAAAAGGACCTTTTCTCTTCTGATTAGCCCATTCCAAAATGAGAGGATTATGATTAGAAACAGTCCTAGGCAGAGCAGCCAATTTAAGTGAGGCAATATTTGGCCAATTATTGGAAATAAGAAATTGGTCAAGCTTCACTTGAATCATTTGGTCCCCTGTCCTCCTATTTGTCCAAGTAAAATTTTGATTCATCAAATCAATATCAATAAGCCCAAAAGTATTAATAAAATCAGCAAAGTCCAACATACTATCAGAGTAGTCCAAAATTCCCCCAGACTTTTTTGAAGGATAAAGAGGGGTATTAAAATCACCTGCCAGCATCCAATAAGAATCAGGATAAGAAGAGAGTTGATTAACCAAATCCTCCCAAAGATTTTTCCTTAAGACCCTAGTGTTAGGGGCATAAACATTAACCATGCTCCATTGAAAGGAAGGTAAAGAGAAATCAATCACCAAGTAGTTTTTGTTGAAGAAAGAAAGTTTACCATGAAATCTGGAGGCATTCCACATAGTCACTATTCCCCAGAGGCACCAACAACAGGGCTTATGTAGAAGGAAGCATTAGGCCAAATCCTATCAATAATCAGTTTAAAACCTTCTTCAAACATTTTAACTTCCTGAAGTAAAAGAATATCCTCTTTGTGATCAAAAATACAGTTTTTGACCTCAAATTGTTTTGAGGGGTTATTAAGTCCCCTCATATTACACGAGAGAATTTTCATTTAAATAACTTTCTGGAGTGATTCGCCAGTGTCTTCTACTTCCCACTGGCAATCTCCCTAGTTGCTTCTCTTTGTCTGGTTTCTCTCAATGAAGGTCTACCCTTCAAAGGATCTAAACCTACATCAGCATTCTTTTTTGGTTTGCGACTCTTTTTCTTCTGGGATGTCCACTCCTCATGATCACTCAATGAAGTAGTAGCTGTGCCCAGAGAAACTATAGGCTGATTAGAATTCTTCTTTGGGGAAGGAGGATATAACCCTCCTTTGAGAAAACCCAAAGTGAGTTTCCCTAGGGAAGGGTGAGACTTTTGTTGGGCTGAAAACTGCAAAGTCTCAAACTTTCCCTGAACATCAACACCTCCCATCTATGTCTCCTCCAAATTGTCAAATCCCGTCTGGGCCTCCTTAGCATTGTCAAATCCTATCTGTGACTTTATCTCCTTGTCTAAACCCATTTGGGTATCCTTAGCTTTGTCATCTCCCATCTGGGTCTCCTCAATTCTATCAAATCCCATATGGGTCTCCTCAACTCTGTCATATCCCATCTGGGTCTTCTCAAATCCCATCTGGGTCTCCTTAACTTTATCAGTTTCAATCTAGGGCTCTTGAGGATTACTAACCTCTAAATGAAAATCCTTAACTTGGTTCGAGGTCTCACCTTCTTCCAGGGTTGGTTGTGGGATCTCATGAGAGTTCTGATCCTTCTCAACTTTACCCAGCTCAGAATCCTATGAAATATTAAGATTAGAATCTTCTTTTGAGTGCTCATGATTAACCAAGGTTACCTCCCTATCTCCACAGCGATTTCCTTATTAATATTTTCCTCAGCTTTCTTGAACTTACAGTGCGAAATAAGATGCCCTTTTGTCCTACATCTCTGACAGTAAGTTGTAGAATTCTCATACAAAATGGGCTGCCTCCAAACTCCATATTTTGAACTAATATCAATGAACATGGGCAAAGTCTTATTGATTTCCACATTGACACAGAATCTTGCATAAACAAAGTGAGATTTGGTGCGTGTGGAGTTATCCAGGGTAACAAAACTACCAAGAGTATTAGCAATAGAACTAAAAATAGATTCATCCCAATATTCTAAGGGAAAGCCAGGCAAACGTACCCAAACCAAAATAATTTTATTAAGATCAGTACTAGGGTCGAACCTTGGTTTCCAGCAGCCCAAAGAAAGCGAATGTGTACCATAAAGCCATGGTCCTCTAGATAAGATAGATAGCATGTCTTCTTTGCTGGTAAAGCAAAAAAGGAATAGCCCTCGTGCCATACCCATGATAGTCACACTACCTTTAACACTCCACCGATTGGAGACCCATTTGCGGACCATCTCAATACTGGGACGGAGAGAAAACAACTTGCTGACCAGTGCAAGATCCATAGAAGTGACAATCGTATCCACCAAATTGTCAGGAACCATAAGGGAAGATCCTTCAGCCGTCTTTTTTTGTTGACAGACCATTATTTGTCCATTCTGAGGAGATTCCACCTGTCCTGTCAAAACTGATTTCTAGTTTGCAGGCCTGGCAGAGTCTGAAATGGGTAGGGGAATAGAGGTATTGCCGGCTATAGCACCCTCCATCCCCAAGCAGTACACGGAAAGCAGACGAACAAAACCCTAGAAAACCTAAAAAACCCTAGCAGAGCACACTTTTTAAGTGAAAATGTTTTAGAGGAGTGTTATTTCAACAATCTAGATCACATTTCTTATTTATAGTGGGGCTACCCACAACTTCATTGATGAAGGCCTGGTGGTTAAGAGAGGGATGAAAGATAAAAGACTTTGCTAGGTTTAATGTCATTGTTTCTAATAGATTCACTATTCCATGCACCAAGATAATCTAGCAACTCAAACTATCCATTGGTTATCATAAGGTATGTGATGATTTCTATGTTGTGGCATTGGGAGAAATTAACATCGTAATGTACAATGGTTATATACCGTTGATGATTTTTTATAGAATTATCAATCCATGGAGATAAATTTTAAATCTAAAGGGAAGGATGTGGTTCCTATAGGTAACTCTGATGGATCCCTATGAGTGGTCATAGATAAGAGAATAGAGAGGACTTTTTCTAAGGGAAAAGTTGCTTAAGAAACAAGTTTTTTGGTTATGCCTAGAAATTCATCCATGGGTAAACATAATACATATCATATCAATATTTATAATATTTTGGATAAGCATAGTGTGGTGTTTAGTGATTTTCCTCGAAGCTTACTACTAGATAAAGGATTTTGGCACATTGTGGAACTAGGTTCTAAAATTTTCATGACCACCCCTTACTTCTATTTGAGGGTGTACAAAGAAGAGATAGAAAATGCCATAAATTAATTATTGGAGATGGGGACCACATTAGGCATAGTTCTATCCCCTTTGCATCATCTATAGGACTTGTTAAGCAAAAAATATGGTACAATGAGGATGTGTATAGACTATAGAGCATTAAACAAAAATACCATCAAGAATGAGTACTCGATTCCCAAGATCTATGAGCTTATTGATGAGTTACATGGAGTAGTTTACTTTTTAAATATTGGTCGATCAAGATGGCTGTAGAATTATGCATAAGATGAGGATGTGCATAAGACAACATTCATATGTCATTTTAGGTACTTTGAATTCTGGTCATGCCTTTTGGCTTCACAAATGCTCTAGCCACTTTCTAGTCATTTATGAATCAAGCACGCAACAATCAATTAATAAATTTTATTTTAGTTTTCCTTGATGAGATATTGATTTACACTAAAACTTGGGAAGACAACTTCAAACATTTAGATATAGTCCTTGGAATATTAGAGTAATAGGCTCTCTTTGTAAAAGAATCCAAGTGTGATTTTTGGGTAATAGATATTTTGTCCTTGGGCCATATCATATGCTTATCATCCTCAAAGACTTGAAAATTAGTAGCATTATTAGACACAGAAGGAACATGAGTGAGTTTTACTATGAACTTCTTCAAATTTGACAGGGCTAAAGGCTCCAAAGTACTAGATGCCTAAGACAGAGCATTAGCCACATGATTTGTCTTTCTAGGGATTAATTGGATGTTGAAACCATCAAAGCTTTCTATCAAATCCCACACCTTATTTTGATAGAAATTAAGTCTCTTATCATGACAAGTATACAATTTTCTGACTTGTTTGACTACCATCTTTGAATCACCAAATGCTTGAACTATTTTAGCCTTTTTCTTGATATCCAATAGAAGACCATGCACTAGTGACTCATATTCTACAACATTATTGGTGCATAGAAAATGCAATCTATGGGCTGAAAGAAAAGACTCACCTTTAGGGATAATCAATTCGAACCCTACTTGGCCCCTTGCTTGGATTTGGAACCATCAAAACAGAGTGTCCATATCTCATTTTCATCTTGGTTTGCTTCTGCAATCTTATAGTTGGAGCTCTTTGTGATGGAAGTTGATTGTCATTGATGTCAAAAAGGTGTTGAGCTGTTGATGCAAAGTTAGTTCACATGGTCACTCATGCAGATACATCAAAATGATAGCTAGATCATTCATGAAGATCAAAGGTTGATAGCTAAATCATTCTTGGGTTGATAACTAGATCAATTATGTAGAGACATCATGTAGAGTGCAGATGTGTAGAGACATAAAAGATTTGTAGAGAGTTGATCTATTCTAACTCATGGTCTTCATGGTTTCAATGGTGCTCTTAGTTCATGTTGATAAATGTGACAATGTTTGGATCATGTGCCAAGATGTGTTCATTCTATCTCCATCTCATTTGATGTTGGATGTTGGTCAAAGTATTTTTTGCTTCAAGCCTTATTATGCCATGCCATGCTTCATTGTATTTATAATGGTTATAATTTCTTTGCCCAAGGAAGGTTCAAGTTCTTATGTCAGTTTATTTAATGAAGTGGTGTTGATGACTCATACAGGGTCACCTTATAGTATTCATGGCTCAAAGGTTATGTTGAAGCAAGCTTTCATCTTGCCAAAGTTGGGGCAGAACATGTCAAGTCTTCTTTAGTGTCTCTAAGTGATATTGATTAATGCAAGGTGTTTCAGAGATCATATGATGATATAGCAAAGGTATTTCAAAGATCATGTGTTGAGATAGCAAAGGATGATGCTTTAAGGATGTAAAATGTGTTTGTCATTGATAAGTTTCAAAATGATGTCTCATGCTTTGTGGAATAGGATCTCAAGATATTGATCATAGGCAATGTGTTGTTCATGTTGATGCATTCATGTTGGATACAGTCTACTTGGAGAGTTGGTATGTATGAAGTCTTCATGTATATGTTTCATATGGCATGTCAGGATCAAGTTGCTTATTGAGGGTTTGATCAAGGTAATGCTCTTGCTTCATGCTATAGTTAATGGTTGTCTTCATCATATTTATCAATCTATTATAAACTACTACAAAGTAAATTTCTCCTTGGCAAGATATGAGAGTTATGTTTTTAGACCAGAAAAGTTTGTGCAGGTTACAAAGGCTTAAACGCTATTTTTTCCAAACCCTAAATTATGTTATACAAGTCCTAGTTCTAACTGTCATCTCATAAAGTTACTTTTGTTTTATTTGGGATTTGACCTACTCTTGTGGGTAGGCTTGTCACTTAAGTGACAACCTATGTCACTCAACACATTGGGGAACCGACCCCCTTTCCTAATGGTTACCAGGGCTTGCAGGTAACACTTATCATCGGGCGCCAAGGTGTATATCTATGGTTATAGTTTAAAGTATGAAGGGTGCAAAAAAGAGATCGAATGGTGGAAGTTAGAAAATAATTCAAATCCCAACGGTTCAGTTTCTTTATCAAATTTGACGGGGGGTTGAAAGACTTAAAGCCCTAACTGTCCCTACAATTATAAAAATGAACCAAAAGGGCCAGGAAAATTAAGTTTCTCTGTTTGTATGATTGAAAAAGAGATAAGACTTGGTCAGGGGAGTTGAATAGAGATTAATCTACATGCTCATATGTGATTTGTGAAGTATAGTGTAGAAAAATAGAGACTTTGAATGGAGCAAACTTGAAGACCATATTCAATGCATATGTGAAGGAGGTGTTCATTATGGATCGGAATATTATGTCAACTCAAATGTTTTTTATGTAGTTAATGATGGCATTGTAATGTACTGTTATGCTGAAGTGTATGGTGGAGACATTTGGTGAATAGTGCTTTGTATGGAAATAGAGTAACCCTCTGTATTTGTAATTATCTTTATGTATGTAGGGAGTGGGTGCTCCTGCAAACATTTTTCTAGTGAGGCTATGTCAGGGAGTGGGTGCTCCTGTTGATATTGGAGTTGGTGCTCTTGTTGGTGTTCGAGTTGGTGCTCTTGTTTGTTATTGGAGTTGGTGCTCCTAGATACATTTTGTAGCCAGTGAGGCTTTGTAATCAGTGGGATTTTGTTAAGCCAGTGAGGCAATTTTCCCGAGTGGTTTTTCATCCCTATGAGGGTTTTCCACTCATCAAAATCTGTGTTATGTCTCCTCTTGATGGTTGATTATGTTATACTTCTTTGATCATCCTTGTTCAAGTTTTATATCCTAAATTGCACATCTTTGTGACTATATTTTCAATAGGGTTCTTTGTATAAATCTGGTGAGTTAAGTTTTGAAATGTTAAGGTCTCTAGACCACTAATTCACCCCCCCTCTCAATGGTCCTGTACTCCAACACTTTGGCAACTGACTTTCTTGCCTTTGTAAATTTTCTATGTGAGGAGCAGAGTTAGTCTATTTTGCATTCTTCTCTGTGTGAGGAGCAACCCCTATTTGTTCTAAATTTTTATCTATATAAACTCAATCTAAATTTACTTATGTTAGGAGTCCTAGACGTCCCCTTACCTGAGTTATTGTGGTCTTACATAATGAACATGATAATTCTAAATGTGCTGCTTCGTGGATTATGCACCAATTTGGTAGCAACAAGTCTTCAAACATCACTCTCCCTCCAATACTAATGGATCCTTGATGAATTTGGATACGAAGTCCCTAAATCCTCTAAAAATTACTCCTTCATCTTTCAAAGAAGTCTCTTTATCTAATTCGATGAGTATCTCAGTATGGTCTAATCCAAACATAGGGCCTTCACCAAATCCATTTTCAAAACTAGCATGTGCAAACAAGACTTCCTCAACCCTTTTAGCTTCAGGGTAGTAGACTCCAAGGTCTACTTAGCATAAAGAACCTCATTGTTCTAGTTGTATTCCAGAATTAGATTCTACATTTTGGGTTCTCTTTTGATTCTGATCTAATTTACAAGTCCCTTCCATGGAAGCCACATGTGGGAGAAATCAGTTGCCATATAACCATTGAGTGTCTTTGACAAGTCTCTACTTAGTAACATCTCATAGGCATCAAGAATATCTACCACCTGAATATCTATATATTGTTGGACATGAGGATTTGAGGAGAGTTGCATATGAATATGATTCAATTCTCTCACAACATGACTTCAAACTTGTCCAACTAAGTGAATTTCCTGGTAGACTTGGCAGGGTAAGACCTAGAGCCTTATAAACTACCAGAGGCATAACATTAGTAGATACACTAGAATCGACCAAAAAATTATGAAGATTCTTACCAAATATTTTCAAGGTAAGCAAGAAGGGGGGAGATTATTGTAGAGGAAAACTAATGCGTTGTAGACTTAGCATAATTCAGGGGTAAACCTATCCGAACAATCCACTCTATCATTGCATTCCTACATTAAATTATCAACCAAGGAGTGTAAGCTAATGATGGCACTTGCATTGTATGTGCCTCCAAGACTCATATCTATCCTAAACTATCTTATCCAAACCTACTCAGAGTATTCTACTTGGATGGAATTCTCAAAATAAAAATAGTAAAAACAACTACAAAACCTAGTGGCTACGGGTACCTGCAACATAGGTTGTAGATAACTGTATTCAACAGGGAATTATAGAATTAACTCAAAATGTCTAGAATGATAAAATAACTTAACAATAACCTCCGAAGGGCTCAAAAGAGACAAAGCATACACGTGTTCATGAACCATATTATTGTAACTTAACATTCAAAGTATTCTAATTGACTCATGATGTGTTTATACATTTAAATGAAGAACAAGTTTAACAAGTAATGCATAAAGAAATGGAGAAATAAATGAAGTGAAGATTAGTACTTTGAGTGACCGACTCAGGGAACTGTCTCACTTAACTGAAAACCAAATCTAATTTAGATATTCACACATCTCAACTCACATAGTTCCATTCATTGCAAATCATAAACAAAATATCTCTAGATTGTATTCAATAATAACATTCCTCAATAAAACATGTTTTATGGAAACAGAGTAATAACTGAATAAATAGAAAATAAAGTAGCTTGAAAAAAGACTAACTTGAGATTGAACTCATCCCTCCTAACTTATACAAAAATAGGAGAGTTTTATGCAACTACCAACTACCTTCGATCATCAATCCATTCCTAGATATCAGGGTACAGGTTTGAGATTGATTTATTAATCTAACTGACCAGAGGAAGCAGAGTCCTATTCAAATAGAAATTCCTATACAACGGCTCATATGTGAAACACATAATCTACTATTAGAATCCTAGAACAAGTCTTCTTCTTCTGTATTTATTCTTCCATAATGATCACATTCAACTTCAGTTGGCGCTTGACTGTGACTTCCTTTAATGCCCTGTTTTGCAATGTGCTGTGAATTCTCCTTTCCTCGATGCCACATACTCGTTGCTGCACAGGGTTAGTCCATCGAACATATGCATGCAAATAACCTTCATAATTAAACTATAAAATCTCATCTATATGCATACATACTCATGTCTAACTCATTCCATTGACAAATATTATCACCATGTTTCATATTGACAGAATAGGTTCAAGGTTTGCAGAATATATAAAAGACAACTTATTATGATGGTAATGTCTTGGAAAAGTATCTAGAATATCATAGGCATAAAGTCTAAAAGCATATAAAAATAACATAAAAGAAGCCAATATTTGAACCCATCAATTCTCTCTTCTCCTTATAGATAGCCACATGAGTGTCTGATTCTGGCATTTGAAATTTATTTTTTCCTCTCCCTAGTACATCTTTTAAAGGGACTTCTATTGTTGTACTTTTTTTTGGCTCCTCAACAATCTAAAAAATTTTTGCTCTTACCTGAGGGATCTTCATCAACTCAAAAACTGAGAGGCTTATCTTCATTTTCTTTAGTTCATCTACCACATACTGACCCATTCTAGCAATTTCCAATCAGGTCAAGGATTCTCCAATAGTGGGTCGAATGGTCACCTTTGGAGGCTCTGGGTTATTGATGGCCTTCAGGTTAGGAGGAATTTGATAGTTATTAGGGGAAGTAGATGTGGTGAAAGGTCCTTTTGGTTTGTCTCTTCTGAGATTGTAAGGACTTCTATTATACTACTGGTAAGCTTGTACCTTATCAGCCTCATCATTGGGTTCATTATCCTCTTTCATAGGGAATGTATAACTTTCCAATACCATGGCAGTATCATACCTTGTGGTTGGTACCAATTCTTATCTTGTAGGTGCAGTAATGTCTTGTACTTCAACATGTTCGGACTTGCATTTTTATGCATTCCCTGCCCAGTGGTTTCATATGTTTAAGGTTTGTTAAACCCTAGGATAAACCCTTATAAGCCTTTAGACCTTAGTGCAATGGTCTATCTCTATCCTACGTTTTAATTTTTTGTTGATCGCTCATCAACTGTTCCCAGTTGCCTAAGCTATAACTTAAGTGTTCTTTACCATTTGGGTTTACCGACCCCTTCCCTAGGTTGCCAATAGCTGTCCCTCTTTTAAAAAGACAACCTTATACGCATGTGCCCTAAATGTCTCTGTGTCATATTGGTTATCCATGTTAGTCACTCTCCCTTTTTGCTGAAGTTTGTTCCTTAGCGGGGCCTCCTTTTATGCCTCCGCGAGATTGCGAGGTGCTTTTAATAAATGACGTGTCATGTTAGATTTACGATGAATAGGTGTTTCACAGAGACTTGCCTCTCTGCTAGAGCTCCCAAATGGGCTCCCCGAGATGGAGAAGCTAGCATGGCCTTCCAAGTGATTTGACAACATTTCACGGGGATTCTTTCCTTCGTAGAAGCCATCTAAAGTCTTTAGCAAGACCGTGAAGGTGATGATGTGGATTATTTCTTCCATGGTGTCCACGGTGTCAAAGGCAGTTGTGTTTCACAGGGATTGAAGGCTTCACCAAGGCTTTTAACAACTCCGAGTAGAATAGCGAAGATGCCACCATGGCCAAAAGATCCACGTTTTAAAGGTTTCCTCGTCTCTACTGGAGTGATTTTAAACCCCTACAAGGACAATTAATTTGGTCTGATCTACGATGGACATTCAAAGTTGAAAAATGGCTATCCTTTGTCTACCACCCTAGACACTTTACAATTAATGGCACCCTAAACAGTTTGGATCCAAGGTTTGTCATCTTTTCTACATAATTGTGAGCGAGAATTCAGTGTCCAAGCTTTACAATTAAGCCCAAACTGAGAATTTTTAGGTTCCTATATTCAAAAAGGTATTACACCGTCAACAAGAAGCCAAATTCTGCCATTAAAACCAGTAAGTGCTCATTACTTTTTCCTCTATGTTAAGACCTTATTTCCATGAAAATCAGGCATATGTGTGATAAGTGTTAGCTATTTGTGCCCTAATTGATCTGGAAATTGGCAAATTAGAGATATCCAATTAAAATTAAATCGTAGGGATACTCTAGGAAAACCAATAAGCCTAAGTATCAAAAAACCCTAGAACCCTAAAGCCCTAGTGTAGCTAGCATGGCAAGTTTGTCTCAAAGAACTGGGAGAACATTAGAAAAGAAAAGGGATAGGGAAATCAATGACGATTTTTGGCCCAATTGCCTGGATCTGCCAAAAGACCCCGTCATCAATAGGGTTCAAGTATCTAAGCAGACAGAATCCTTGATGTCCATGAAAGTTGCAGGGATGCCATTCTTCCAATTCATAGATATGCATTATTCAAGTACCATTTGAAGAAGTGCTTTAGGAAGCCCCCTTTGAATAACCCTTAGAGATTAGGGTTGGGCAGGCTGGTGGTCCCCAATGTGTTCATAAATGCTGAAATGATAAAAGCATTAGCTAAGAGTTATGTCCCTGAGAAGAAGGTCATTTATGCTGACGATGGAAATGAACTTCTTCGACTGGACCGGGCATACATTCGTCAGGTGTTCATGTTAGACCCCAACTTGCAAATGCCATTGGAATTAGGGGCCCTACATAGGGAATATCACAGAAATAGGGGTGACTTTAGGGTAAAGTGGCTGCCTTCTCATATGCCAAGGGTGAATGGCAGACTACTTAGATTCTCAGACAGTGACAAGGAACCTTACAACTATGACATGTTTGAGGACTACTTCTAGAAGACCTACTTCGCTATGTTCCAGGTCTTTAAAGTGGATGCTAGTGTTTTTATGCCTATTAATGCCATGGTTCTAATCGCTGACATCTAGAAATGGGAGGATAATAAGCATTATGATTATGCATCATTCTTAGAGACAAAGATCAACAAGACCCTGACAAGTGTGAAAAATAATAACTATGTGGTCCATTTCAGGTGGTACTCTATGTTGTGTTACATTTTGTTGTATGTAGGAGGTGAAGTGTGTAAACCTCCAATGAGAATTAGATATGTGGATGATCAAGGCAAAGCGCTACCAGTCCAGTGATGGACTTACATTTGGGATAGTAATTGCTCTAAGGCTAATTATCTTGTTTTTGAGGAGTTATTTGTCAAGGAAATCTTCATGGCACTTGGCTATAAGGAGTATAGATTATCAAAAAAGTTTTAAAGATTTTTTAGGCCAAAGGATATGTGTCTTGATCTGGGAATTAGCCACAACTGGGGTGATTGGTATATCTATGATGAGATTACCATCATTAGGGTATATGGGTTTGAAGGAGGCCCTCACATCTTGCCAAGGATAGTCCCACATAGGCTGGCATTCCTAGAAGTTATGTGACAGATGAATGAATCTGATAAGACTCATTTTAGAAATTATAAAAAGGCCTCTTTTCTCCCTAGGACCATTTACTTCTCTAATTTTCAATTCACATCAAAGGAAGGATTGGAATTGATGGCATCAAAATTAGATCATTACAAATTGCCAAAAGGAGTTCCAAAGAAATGTGACCCTGAAGGGTTCATAAATAAGGCTAGGCTAGCTAATGACTCTGCTGCCTACACACATGAATTCCACCCTCTTGAGAACCTCATCAGGAATTGTCCTACTGAACAGGAGACTGGTAGAAGAATGCAATTGTGGAAGAGGATCCAAAGGGCAAGGGAAATGAAACATGAAGCTGGTACTTCTTATGATGGAGCTCTCATGGAAATTGAAAATCCTATTGAAAGAATTAGGGTTATGTTGTAAAGTGAAGATGAATTATGTTCCAACTTGCCTATGGTGCCTAAGAAAATGCACCCCTCTACAGTGTCAGCCCCCTATTCATCAAGACAGGTTCCAGGTCCTAAGTTTCCTAGGGTTGTCACTCCACTCCACTAGGTTTCTCCGTAGCCTTCCCTTGCTCTTAGTTTTTCAATGCATGAGGGTGAGGTTCTAGGCTCACCAGATGTAATAGAGGTAATGTATCCTCCGGTGGTGGAAGTTAGGGCACCTCTTGAGGAGAGGATGATTATTGATTTTGAGGGTATTGATGAACTATTAGATGATGTCAGGACATTGGCTAGTAAGCAGTTCATTGATGATGATTCTTTTATTCGTTCTAAGGAGTTCAAGGATTTTGTCATAAAGATGAAGTGATAGGAAATACACAAACAAATAAATCAATTAACCCCTAAGAATAAGGAGAAATCCTTTGCAGACTTTTGGAGGAAGGTCTATGAAGAAATGGATGGTATGACCTCACAAAGGGGAAGAGAAATTGTAAAGAAGAGTGGTTGTGTGTTGTTGCCAACATGGGACATATCATCTGCCATTGTATTTGATACCATTAGAAAGTATGAGGATATTGATTTAAATATAACAGAGGAAATGACACATAAGATGTACTTTAGTTTTGCATTTGATCCAGATACGAATGCCCTAGCCATTTGGTCTATTTCTCCCTCAGGTAAAAAGCCCCTTGTTATTGAGGATCCCAGCAAGGTAACAAGACGCCTGATAGTACACATGCTGGAGGACACCAGTCCTATGGAAGTTGCTTCTCTAACCACACACTCTACCATGTTCACAAAGGCTGCAGTGAAGAAAATGCAAGTAGATATGGAAAAGCTGAATAAATAGAATTTGTTTCTGCAAGAAAAATTAAATGTAGCCACTGGTAACCTCCCACCAATCACTCTCCCAATTTCTTCTAGAGAAGAAGAGAAGCTCAAACAAGAATTAGTTGAAAGCAAGGCTAGAGAATAGGAGGCTATGAATAAGGTGAAGCAAGTTAAGCTGGATTTTTTTCAAGGCTTGTTGGAGAGGAAATTGGACAAGATAATGACATATGTAGAAAGAACTTGGGAAAACCATAGCATACTTGAAGAGAATAGAAGATTGGGAATCAAAATAGAGACATGGGAGAGGCACATGACACCTTGGGTCATAATATTCAAAGATCTATTGAAATTGCAAATATGTGATGAGTGCTCAATCAAGCACTTAACAGAATTGGACACATTCAAAGCCGCTAGGAAAATGCTAAGGAGACATAGGAGGTTTTTTATGACATTGCTAGGGAGTTGACTTATTTCTATAGACTGCAAGGAACATATTTGCCACAATTTTGGAGGTAGGACAAATCATTAAAGGGCCTGGAGGAATGGAAGCATGAGTGCTCATGGCTCACCATTCCAATTATTCTTAAGATAAATGAGGATAAGAATAGAGTCATCGACAATTTGAGCTCAACTCTACATGAACTCTCGAGGATTGTGTTTGAAATGGATACAATCATTACTCTGATTTGCCTCCCCTCAAGTCAGGAATATATAGATCACTTGGAAAGTATGCATAAGTTTTTTCAACCTCAACTATGACAGGGCATTCTCTTTCAAATTTTGTCAGCTAGTGGGCTAGCATCTCCAAAGCCTCAAATCATGGGAGGTCATCGGTTGAAACAAGGATGAAATGAAATATATGCAATTTGCATTTCATTTGGCAAGAAGGTTGCACCCATGTTCCCATCATCATTATGAGGTAATGCATTTGTCCAAGCATGTAGTTGCAGCTTCCACAACATGGGCAAAGTTGGTTTCAAAAGCAATGAATATCTTCATTGAACTATGTACCAGATTCAATGGTATTCTTTGAGAGGGAAAATATGTTTTGTCTTGTAGTACCTAAAAGATGCCTTTTGGCACATTCTTTTCTAACAAGAGTTGTACATGGCCCATAGCTTGTTGCTCCCTTGTTCTATAAAAGGGATTTCAAGGCCATTTGTAAAGGGTTCTAAATTTCATTTTTGGGTAGCAGTGTGTTAGTGTTTTAGCCTAGTAAATAGAGAATAGTTGCAAACTAATGTTCAAATCTGTAGAGTAGTATATGTCATTGTAATTCTAAATGTCAAATCAAATTGGTAGTAGAATTGTTCTCATTCATGTACTTTGAAATTAATATGAATACAAAGTATCAAGGGTATTTTGAGTTCATCTTTGCAGTCTATCTGTAATGTGTGTGTTGTTTATTGTTTTCTTTCAAGGAAAGAAGTAAATGCTTGAGTAACATACAATCAATTTCACATTATATTGTGGTTTAAAGGATGATCCTACAATTTCATGTCTAGGAGGTATTAGTGTAATGCCTTAATATCATTGGTCTGTTAAAGTGAATTAAAGTTGCTTGAAAGATACATCTATTTTCTGCAATTTGACTCTGTGGCCCTAGGATTAAGCACTGATCCATTACTATGTCAAAGTGTTATTTAGATCCACATCTATGAGTTGAACCATTCCCAATTCTATTTTAAGAATAGATTAGAGTTAGAATCTTGTTCTCAATACTTAGCTTAATTGATTTACCAAGAGGATCAAGCCAAATCTTATAGGAATCATTCGTTTCCTTGGTATATTTTCATTGAGAACCCTATATTTTAGAACAACATCTTGTATGTGTCAAGAATATCCTAGGATGTTGGATAGGTATACCCACCTTGGTCTTGCAGAACCAAAAGTGTAGAGGATTTCAACTCTCTATTGAATCATGTTTGTTGGCCACTGACCTCGAATCCTCAACCATAAGAAATTGCCTAAATCTTTAGAGGATTCAGAAAATTAGTTGGAGGAACCAACAGATTGGTGACTCTACTAGGGACTAGCCTATAATTGTCAAAAATTAGTCCAATAGTTTTTCATGGGTGTTTAGAGTTTGCACATGTGCAGTACATTATCATTCCCTTTAGAGGGTGGTGACTCTGAAAATCTCTTTGTCAGATGCTCAGGGAAAAAAGTAATGGTGTAAGAGAACAGTGATCTCTATATATTTATGGAATTGTTGCATCCAAATATCTTAGCATTCAAGTTAAGAGAGCTAAGAACTATTCGGTACGTTCATCTTTTGTTTCCCATTCTCGGGTGGCAACTCTGCATATCTATTAACTGGTGAAAGTTAAAGAAAAATACCAAACCAGAAGGATGCATGGGAGAAGATCATTGCAATAGGGACATCCCAACAAGCCTATGAGTTCAGAGCTTGCAAATCAATAATGGAGGGCTAAGGAATCTAGTGAGTACACTCCTCCCCATGTCATTAATCTCATTACAATGATTATACCCTTTTTGGGTGGTAATAGAGACCATTCTAAATTTGAAGAGATAAGAAATAGGCAGGCTAATTGTTATATTCCTCAAAATGTTCCTAAGGGTGTAGTTGATTCTGATGGTGATGAAATAGTTTATGCTAACCCCATGTTTCTCAAAGTGTGAGGGCCCCTTTGGAAAATGAATCTCAATTACTACCCATATCTGTTGTTCAGACTGCTCATGAATCCCTCAGCCTGATCCCTTATGTAAGTTAAATTCCCCTTCATCTGGGAAGGCTAAGTCCACTGATGCAAATGAGTATTCTATACCCAATATAGTTTCTAGTTCTAACCAAACTGATGAAGAACAAGAAAGGGAGGTAGTTGAATTGAGTCTCAGATTAGCTAGGATGGAGACTTTAAAAAGAAAAGAGGAGTTACTATTGAGAATACAAGCCTTAAATAATTCCAATGTTACTAGTAGTTGTTCCAATCCCAATTTGGTTGTTGTTAACATATAACACATAGCACATCATGCACCCACTACCTCTCTAGATCCTTTGATAGAACTTGCATCATCTATGTCACAACAATGAACCATCCAAACAAATGTAGCAGTTGTGTCTCCCCCCATGAATAATCCTATTGTGTCAGCACCTACATGTCAGCCCTAGAGGCAATAGTACTTACATAATACAAATGCTAGGATGGTTGGCCAACAAGTAGTTTACAATCCTTATGCAGGTTAGGGTGGGGTGGAATACCAAAACCATCAAGTAGCCCAAAACTTTGCAGTTCAAAATGTGGGTCCTAGCCAAATAACCAAAACTAAAATGCACCACATGAGCAGCACTTGCAAAACCCACAAAATCCCCCAGTGGATCATAATAATCAAGGTGGGAAGCCATTGGTGAATCCTTTTTCTAGGAGACCAATGCAATTGGAAAGATATAGGCAGCTAGATTTCACTGGTATACCTGGCTATACAAATCCTATTGGAAATGAAGTCAGGAATGCAGTGCAAAAATTCATTGGAAACAATGTTGTATTAGGGGAAGGACATCTAAAGGCCTTCATGAATGTCATTGATGATTTTAAGATTGAAGTAGAAGATTTTATAATGAAGTTGTTCATGTAGTCTCTTACTGAAGATGCTAGGCTTTGGTATAGGACTCTCCCTGATGGAAGTATTGACAATTGGCAATAGTTCAGGAGAGTTTTTAGAGAATAATATGGTGATCACACAAACCCTAGATTTGTTGTAAATGAGATTACAAGTATTCAGAAAGGATACAATGAAGCAGTGGTTGATTTTAATGCTAGATTAATGAAGATTTTAAATAAGATTCCAAACCATTTGAAACCTAATGATTCTATGTGCTTAATCTTCTATTTGAATGCATTTGATCCAAAAGTAGATTATGAGTTGAGAACAAAGGATCCTCATACATTAAGGGATGCTTTTAGAGCTACAATGAGTATTGAAAATAATAGCAAGGCAGCTGGAAAGGCAGGAAGAGAGATGATGTCAAAATATTATAGAATCCCAAAGGACATCACCCAAAACAACCAAAAGAAGAGGATAAATTAGATAAGGTCATGAGCGCATTAAAGGATCTTAGTTATAAAGTTTCAAAGAATGAGAAGGGATTAACTCATGACAAACCTAATTTCCAGATACCAAGGCTGCAAGACATGCCTTATAACACCACATGGAAGGATGGTAAACCGGTGCAAAACACTCAAAAGGGTTATGCAAATAAAGAAACTCTTGACCGATTGAAATGACCTAATGCAAATGTGGTTAAAGACAATCGATGGTGTGTAGTATGTCAATTGCCTCATTCCCCAACTCAATATGTGGTGGCTCAGTCACTTCAAGAGTCTGGTGTGCCTAATGAAGAATATAATGAAGCCAATTATGATCAGGATCACACAATCAATATGTTCTCTTCTAAGCCATATGTGATAAATGAGAAGTATGCTTCTTCAGAAGAAGAGTGTGCTGAAAATGATGTAGACAATCATAGATATTGTAAAGGGGATTACCATCAGTAGATTTTCTCTCATTGTGAAGATTATGAAGTAGAAGGTACAACTGTATGTGTTGCAGATTCAGGAACAAGAGGGGTCATTTTAATAAGACCCACAGAGGAAGAAATTAAATCCTTGAATGTGGCTAATGTTTCCCAAGAAAGAAGCAGCTATAATTTGAGAAATAGAACAGTGAATGCAGATTAGGGCAAACCTGGCAGTCTCTTCATTAAAGAAACACCCAATGTTGCTAGAAGTTCTAAAGATATGAAAGAATCAGGTGAGAAGAGCAAGTTGCCTAGAGTTTAGAAGGTGCAGTTTGATGTGCCTACCAAGTGTCAGAAAGAAACAAAAGCGGAGAGAGAGCCAGGTAAATATAATGCTCCTAAAGTCCCTGTTCCCACCAAGAAAGAAAGGACCAAGAATGCAGAGGTAAGTAAAGTGACCCCAGACTTTTTCCTATCCCAATGTTTGACATGACTCAGAATTTGTCTCAAATAAATTTTTTAGTTCCTCTATTAGAGATGATGAGAATAGATGAGCATAGGAATAATGCATTGAAGATGATTACGAATGTACCTGAGACACCATCTAGGAGTCACAAGGACTTGAATGTATCCCAAAAGGTCAATCAACAGGTAAATAGAGCCAAAGATAAAGAAATGAAGACCCTTGAAGTGTATGTAGGTGAAACATTAACCAAATCTCCATCTCACGTTGACCCTTTTTATGTTACCCTGCTTATCAACAACAAGATGGTCAGAAACTGTATGATAGAATCAAGAGCTACCATAAACATAATGCCATTAGAGATTATGAAAGAACTAGGACTTTGGGTTGACACAACTTATGGCAGGTGTTATGCCATGGATAATAGAGCAGTCGAAGTCATCAGGATAATGAAGGATGTTGACTTAAGATTAGCTGCATTTCTTGAGAAAGCATATAAAATGGATATAACAGTTGTAGATATCCCACCACAATATGGAATGCTTCTATCAAGACAATGGATTGCAACAGTTGGAGGAAGTATACAACTAAATCTGTCATATGCTACTATTCCAATGAATGGAAAAGAAGTGAGATTAGATAGGGAACCTAGGTCCTATACAGTGGTGGAGCATATTAATAGACCTACTGATCCTAGTCAGTAGGTTAACTTATGTGATATTTATATGGGAAGCTTCAGAGTTGAGTCAAACCAAGAAGAGTCAAAATACAATGACCCATTAGAGGTTGAAATTTAGACTAATCAAGAGAGATTGTGGTAGATGTACTTTGATGGTGCATGCTCTAAAATAGGATTAGGAGCCGGTGTAATTTTCATTGCACTAAGTGGGAGAACTTTCAAATATTCTTTTATGTTGAGTTTTTCTTGTACAAATAATACTACAGAATATGAGGCATTGTTTCTAGGTCTCAACATGGTAGTTAAACATGGAATAAAATTGTTAAAAGTTTTTGAAGATTCTGAGTTGGTTGTTTCTCAAGTAAGAGACAAGTATTTTTCAAAGCACAAAAGGATCAAGCAATATAAATATGTTGTGTGGGATACTATATAGTTGCTTGATGCCTTTTCCATTGATTGGATAGGGAGGAGTAAGAATGTGATGGCTGATTTCTTAGCCAACATAGATCTAAGGAGTGATGACATTACCCTATCTGAGATCTCCAATGTTGAAGTTAAGACCAGAACATATGTGCCTGACAATATTTGCAATTGGCATATTTTTAATGATGATGCAGACCTACTAAAGTTCCTCCATTGTGCAGATGAATACCATTCACAAGAGATAGAGTTTAGTGCATTTGTAGAAAATATGGATGGCAAGGAAACTGTCTTTGGGAGTGAAATCATCCAGTTGAAATTGAATAAGATCTCAAGGGGGTTGGTGGCTCTTGAGAGAGTGTTTGATAACAATGATAGCAATACTTCAAGGCCTACACCAATCCATAGAGATGATTTAGAGGAGGTCAATTTACGAACTGAAATCTCTCCTAAGAAAGTATATATTGGAAAGAAGATTAGTCCTAAGGTCAGAACAATGCTCATTGCCTTATTGAGAAAACTTAAGCATGTTTTTTCTTGGTCTTATGATGATTTAAAAGCTTACAGAGAGGATCTATTCCAGCATGAGGTCCCTTTGAAACTAGATGCTAAGTTAGGCTAAAGTAGAGACCCATCAACCCAACATTGATTCCAAAGATGCAACAGGAACTGATGAAGATGAGAGATGGTGGAATCATCAAGTCGGATAGTCTACATAGGTCTCTAATCTGGTACCGGTGAGGAAGAAGAATGGGGATATAAGACTTTGTGTAGACTTCAAAATTTGAATATATCCTCATTGAAAGATAACTATCCTTTGCCTAATATGGAGGCAATGCTTCAAAGAGTCACAGGGAATGGGTTGTTGTCTATGATGGATGGCTTCTCAAGATATAATTAGTTAAAAGTAAAGGAGTTAGAGAAATATAAGATGACTTTTACCACCCCTTGGGGCATGTACATTTACATCAGAATACCATTTGGGATAACCAATGCTAGAGAAGCTTTTCAAAGAGCCATAGATGTCACTTTCTTAGATTTGATTAACCTAATAATGGTTGTATATCAAGATAATTTAACTGCCTTCTCAAAGAATGTTGAAGATCATTGCATGCATCTTGATAAAATCTTCACAAGGGCTCTAGAATATGGGATCTCCTTCAATCCCAAGAAGTGTACATTTTTAATGACAGAGGGGAAGCTGCTAGGACACATTGTATCAAAAGATGGAGTTAAAATAGATCTAGAGAGGATAGCAGCTATAGATAGGATATCTATTCCCAAGACTATCAAAGAAATACAATCTTTCTTTGGCCAGATCAATTTTGTAAGAAGATTTATTTCTAACTTTACATAATTAGTTAAACCTATTGCTAAGTTGCTAAAGAAAGGTGCCAAGATCATATGGGAAGATGATGCCATCAATGCTTTTGTAGCAATAAAGAGAGCCATTAAGGAAGCACCAGTGTTGAAGTCTCCAGATTTTGTAAGTGCTTCTATATCTTTTCATTTGCCTCATTCCATACTGTTGCAACAGTCATGTTGCAGATGAATGAGGAGGGTTCCCAACAACTTATAGCATTTTTTAGTAAGTCTCTCCAAGCTGCAGAATTAAAATATGACATAGCAAAAAAACAAGCATATGCCTTAGTTAAATCTATGAAGAACTTTAGACCTTACTTTGTCGGAGCAAGGGTAGTGGCATATGTGCCTAATGCAGTTGTGAAGGACATCCTTGTCCAACAAGAGGTCACCAGCCAAATGTGCAGATAGATTAGTAAGATCCAAGAATTTAACATTGACATACAAAATACAAAATTGGTCAGATGACAAGGACTTGCTAAGCTAATGGAAGAGACTAATTTGGAGGTTGTTCAAGTTAATACCATTGAGGAAGAAACATGTGTCATATGTAGTCTACAAAGAACCCCATGGTAAACTGACATTATTTATTACTTGACACACCTAAAGTGTCCTGATGAGCTCACTAAGAATCAAGAAAGAACTTTGAAGCTGCAAGCCCTAAAGTATGTGTTCATCAAGGGAGACTTGTATTGGAAAAACAATGATGGCATCTTATTGCTATGTCTGGATAAATATCAAGCTGAGGTAGTCTTGAAATAAATGCATGGAGTATGTGGAGGTCACTTCACAACTAAAACAATTGCCCATAAAATCCTAAGGGCAAACTACTATTGGCCCTCCTTGTTCTCAGATTCCCATAAGTTTGTAAGGAAGTGTGAGGCATGACAAAAGTTCTCTAGGAAACTTAAGTACTCAGGTGCATTGCCTCTTAGGCCTATGCAATTTGAAGCCCCTTTCCATCAATGGGGCATTGATTTATTGGTGAGATCAATGAAAAGTCAAGTGGAGGCCATAAATGGATTCTTGTAGCCACAAACTACTTCACCAAGTGGATTGAAGCCATTCCAACTAAAAAAGCCACAAGTAAAGTGGTGATGGACTTCATTTTGAATCATATCATTAGCAGATTTGGGGCACTAGTCAAAATAATAATGATAATGCCATGTGCTTTAAGTCTGATGATTTTGCGAGTTTCTACAACTCTTATGGCATTGAGATGTCATACTCTTCTCCTTATCACCCCCAGGGTAATAGCCAAGCCAAGTCAAGCAATAAGATTTTGACGAAGATCGTCAAAAGGATGTTGGAAAAAAAAAAGGGCCTAGGATTCTAAGCTAAGTTTGGCTTTGTGGGCTGATAGGGTGACTGTTAAAAGGGCTATTAGTAAATCACCATTTGAATTAGTTTATGGCACTCAAGCCAGATTGCCAGTAAATAACCTATTACCTATTTTAAAGTTCATCCAGGAAGAGGACATGAATATTCTTGAACCCATGGAAAGAAAGGATAGAACAACTGATTGAACTTGATGAAGTCAAGATAGATACACATAGGAATAATCTCAAACTACAACAAAAGGATAAATATATGTTTGACAAGAGAGCTTCTGATAGAAAATTCAAGGTGGATGACTTGGTTCTAATGTGGAATGCTAGAGCACAAGACAAGGGCAAACATGGAAAATTTGAAGCGTTATGGTTGGGGCCCTATGTCATCACAGACCGTCATGGGGAAGACTCATATTTCCTCCATGCTATGAATGGTGAAATCCAAGGACTGTTAGTGCATGGACAGTTCTTGAAGCAATTTTTTTCTTAAATCATATCTATTCATATCTGTACATGTTGTATATATGTCCTGTCCTATTTTATTTCCTTGTTCCCTACTCTGTGTGTTTTTTTTTGGTCTGCTGCCCCCTGGAGATTCTAGATCCTCATGTTGACCTTGCAGTTAGTTGTCCCCAACTAGAACTGCTGTTAGGACTTGCATTTTTATGTATTCCTTACCCAGTGGTTTCATATGTTTAAGGCTTGTTAAACACTAGGATAAATCCTTATAAGCCTTTAAACCTTAGCACAATGGTCTCTCTCTATCCTGTGTTTTAATTTTTCATTGACCTTTCATTAGTTGTTCCCAGTTGCCTAAGTTATAACTTAAGTGTTCTTTACCATTTGGGTTTATTGGCCCCTTCCCTAGGTTGCTTGTAGCGACCCCTCTTTAAAAAACAACCTTATATGCATGTGCACTAAATGTCTCTTAAGTTGTGTCGCGTTGGTTGTCCACGATGGTTGCTCTCCCTTTTTGTTGAAGTTTGTTCCTTCACAGGGCCTCCTTTTATGCCTCTACGGGATTGCAAGGTACTTTTACCAACCGACATGTCATGTTAGCTTTATGATGAACAAGTGTTTCACAGAGGCTAGCCTCTCTGCTAGAGCTCCCAAATGGGCTCTGCGAGATGGAGAAGCCAGCATCGCCTTCCAAGTGATTTGACAATGTTTCATGGGGATTCTTTTCTTCGTAGAAGTCATCTAAAGTCTTCAGCAAGACCACGAAGGTGATGATGTGGATTATTTCTTCCATGGTGTCCACAATGTTAAAGGCAGTTGTGTTTCGTGGGGATTGAAGGCTTTGCCAAGGCTTCTAACAACTCTGAGCAGAATAGCGAAGACGCCACCATGGCCAAAAGATCCACATTTTAAAGGGTTTCCTTGTCTCCACTGGAGTTATTTTAAACCCCTACGAGGATCATTGATTTGGTCTGATCTATGGTGGACATTCAAAGTTGAATAACGGCTATCCTTTGTCCGCCACCCCACACACTTAACAATTAATGGTGCCCTAAATAGTTTGGAGCCAAGGTTTGTCATCTTTTCTACATAATTGTGAGCGAGAATTTAGTGTCTGAGATTTGCAATTATGCCCAGACTGAGAATTTTTCAAGTTATTGTATTCAACAAGGTATTACACTGTCAACAAGAAGCCAAATTCCACCATTGAAACTAGTAAGTGCTCATCACTTTTTCCTCTATGTTAAGGTTATTTATATGAAAATCAAGCATCCGTGTGATAAGTGTTAGTTGTTAGTGCCCTAATTAGTTTGGAAATTGGCATTAGAGATATCTAATTGAAATTAAATCATAGGGATACTCTGGGAAAACCTATAAGCCTAAGTGTCTAAAAACCTTAGAACCCTAAAGCCCTAGCGTAGCCAGCATGGCAAGTTCATCTCAGAGACGATATTTTGGCCCAATTGCCCAGATTTGCCAAAAGACCCCGTCATCAACAGGGCTCAGGTATCCAAGTAGACAGAATCATTGATATCCATGAAAGTTGTGAAAGGAAGCTAGGTGTGCGGAAATCGCTTCCTACACTAATCTAATGAGGAGAGATGTATGCAAATTCAATTTTCATTCTTACAACTACATCAACATAGAACATCTAACAGAGATATTGTGGCAATACACATACACAGAAAATAGACAGAAGAGAGAGAGACAAGATATATGTGGTGAAAACCCTTACGGGTGAAAAACCCCACACTCCAAAATACAGCTTAAATGTATTATAGTAAACAATAACAGATTACAATACAGTTTTAGAGCCAATGCTCTTTCAGGAGTTTTCAAATGTCGAATCTAGAGATATTCTAGCAGCATAACAGTATGATATTTTATTTTAGGGTTTAACTGCATAATTTTTGAGTCAAACACATGACCCATATTTCATGAGTAGTGGTTCACATGAACCCATCTCTCATGTTAATGAATGGTCCACTTAGCACTCATTGCATCTAGGTGATGCACACAAGGGTGAAGCATCGGGACTTCCCGGGAGGTCACCCATCCCAGTACTACTCCAACTCAAGCATGCTTAACCATGGAGTTTCCCCCAAGATCAAGACCATTTAGCTTTCTACCCCATTTGCATAACAATACCTGTACAAAAACTACATATCTCCCATCTAAGCACCTGTTTTTATAGAGTTTACAAGGCAAATATGGAACCTTCTAGAGATGGGCATCCATCTTGGACTCATGCCCCAAAACCCACTCCTATGGACACTTGTCCAACATCCCATCCCAATGTGGACGCCTTGTCCCAAGATAGGCTATGACAGATACTCTTACGCACCTTACAACTGTCATAGAATCTGTCATAACTAACAGCACTTATAGCTGTAAGAGAATCTGTCATACACTGACTAAAAATATCTTATTCCTCTTACAACATGTCATAACCTCCCTTGACCACTGCCCCTGGACCCCGCAAGGGGCTCCGTCTCTTGACCCCGTCTTGGGGGCGCTGCCCCCAAACCCTCGTTAATTATTCAGGGGGGAAATTGCGGCTGCCAAAGTCACCAAAATTTATCCTATTGGATGTACACAAGGTGCCGACTATGCCAACTCAACATGGGATAAATAAATACAACATTAGGAATTTGTAAAGGTTGAGACACCTTAATTCCCAACAAGTTGTAGGGACGCCAGTCTTCCAATTCATGGATATGCATTATTCAAGTACCACTTCAGGAAGTGCTTCATGAAGCCCCTTTTGAATGACCCTTGGAGATTAGAGTTGAGTAGGCTAGTAGTCCCCAATGTGTTCATAAATGTTGAAATGATAAAAGTATTGGCTAAGAGTTATGTCCATGAGAAGAAGGTCATGTATGCTGACAATGGAAATGAACTTCTTCAACTGGACCAGGCATATATTTGTCAGGTGTTCATGTTGGACCCCAACTTGAAAATGACATTGGATTTAGGGGCCCTATATAGGGAATATCATAGACATAGGGGTGACTTTAGGGTAAAGTGGCTCTCTTCTCATATGCCAAGGGTGAATGGCAGACTACATAGATTCTCAAACAATGACAAGGAACCTTACAACTATGACCTATTTGAGGACTACTTCCAGAAGACTTACTTCGTTGTGTTAGGTCTTTGGAGTGGATGCTAGTGTTTTTATGTCTATTAATGCATTGTTCTAACCGCCGACATCCAGAAATGGGAGGATAATAAGCATTATGATTATGCATCATTCTTAGAGACAAAGATCAACATGCCCTGGCAAGTGTGAAAAACAATAACTCTATGGTCTATTTTTGGTGGTACTCTCTATTATGTTACATGTTGTATGCAGAAGGTGAAGTGTGGAAACCTCCAATGAGAATCAGATATGTGGATGATCAAGGCAGAGCACTACTAGTTTAGGAATGGACTTAAATTTGGGATAGCATTTGCCCTAAGGCTAATCATCTTGTTTTTGAGGAGTTATTTGTCAAGGAATTCTTCAGGGCACTTGGCTATAAGGATATTAGATTATCAGAAAAGGTTCAAAGATTTTTGAGGCCAAAGGATATGTGTCTTGATCTGGGCATTAGCCACAACTAGGGTGATTGGTATATCTATGATGAGATTACCATCATTAGGGTATATGGGTTTGAAGGAGCCCCTCACATCTTGCCAAGGATAGTCCTAGACAGGTCAGCATTCCTAGAAGTTATGTGGCAGGTGAATGAATCTGATAAGACTCATTTCAGGAATTATAAAAAGGCCTCTTTTCTCCCTGGGACCATTTACTTCTCTGATTTTCAAGTCACATCAAAGGAATGATTAGAATTGTTGGAATCAAAATTAGATCATTACAAATTGCCAGAAGGTGTGCTAAGGAAATGTAACCTTGAGGGGTTCATAAATAAGGCTAGGCTAGATAATGATGATGCTGCCTGCACACATGAATTCTACCCTATTGGGGACCTTATTAGGAATTGTCCTACTAAACATGAGACTGGTAGAAGAATACAATTGTGGAAGAGGATCCAAAAGGTAGAGGAAATCAGACATGAAGTTGATCCTTCTTATGATGGAGCTCTCATGGAAATCAAAAACCCTGTTGAAAGAATCGGGGTTATGTTGCAAAGTGAAGATGAATTATGTTCTAACTTTCCTGTGGTGCCTAAGAAAATGCACCCATCTACAATGTCAGCCTCCTCTTCATCAAGACAGGTGTCAGGTCCTAAGTTTCCTAGGGTTGTCATTCCACTCCACCAGGTTTCTCTGTAGCCTTCCCCTGCTCTTAGTTTTTTAGTGGATGAGGGTGAGGTTCTAGGCTCACCAGATGTAATGGAGGGAATGCAGCCTCCGATTGTGGAAGTTAGGGCACCTCCTGAGGAGAAGATGATTATTGATTTTGAAGGTATTGGTGAATTATCAGATGATGTTAGGACATTCGCTAGTAAGCAGTTCATTGATGATGATTCTTTTATTCATTCTAAGGAGTTTAAGGAGTTTGTCCTAAACATGAAGGGAAAGGAAATACACAAACAAATAAAGAAATTAACCCCTGAGAATAAGTAGAAATCCATTGCAGACTTTTGGAGTAAGTTCTATAAAGAAATGGATGGTATGACCCCACAAAGGGGAAGAGAAATTGTTAAGAGTGGTTGCATGTTGTTGCCAGGATGGGACATATCATCTGCCATTGCATTTGATACCATTAAAAGGTATGAGGATATTGATTTAAATATAACAGAGGAGATGGCACATAAGATGTACTTTAGTTCTACATTTGATCTAGATACGAATGCCCTAGTCATCTAGTCTATTTCTCCCTCAGGCAAAAAACCCCTTGTTATTGAGGATCCCAACAAGGTAACAGGAAGCCTGATAGTAAACAGTCTAGAGGACACCAATCCTATGGAATTTGTTTCTCTAACCACACACTCTTCCATGTTCACAAAGGCTGCAGTGAAGAAAATGCAAGCAGATATGGAAAAGCTGAATAAACAAAATTTGTTTTTGCAAGAACAATTAAATGTAGCCACTGGTGCCCTCCAACCAATCACTCTCCCAATTTCTTCTAGAGAAGAAGAGAAACTCAAACAAGAATTATTTGAAAGCAAGGCTAGAGAATAGGAGGCTATGAAGAAGGTGAAGAAAGTGAAGTTGGATTTTGGTCAAGGCTTGTTGGAGAGTAAATTGGATAGGATAATGGCATATGTAGAAAGAACATGGGAAAACCATAGTTCCTTAAGAAGCATACCTGAAGAGCATAGAAGATTGGGAATTAAAATAGAGACATGGGAGAGGCACATGACACCCCAGGTCATAATCTTCAAAACTCCGTTGAAATTGCAAATATGTGATGAGGGCTCAATCAAGCACTTAACATAATTGATGGACACATTCAAATCTGCTAGGAAAATGCTGAGGAGACATAGAAAGTTTTCTTATGACATTGCCGAGGAATTGACTTATTTCTATAGACTACAAGGAACATATTTGCCACAATTTTGGAGGCAAGACAAGTCATTAAAGGGTCTGGAGGAATGGAAGCATGAATGCTCATGGCTCACCATTCCAATTATTTTTGAGATAAATGAGGATGAAGACAGATTCATCAACAATTTGAGCTCAGCTCTAGATGAACTCTCAAGGATTGAGTTTGAAATGACTACAATCACTACTCTAATTTGCCTCCCCTCAAGTCAGGAATATACATATCACTTGGCAAGTATGCATAAGTTTTTCAACCTCAACTATGATAGGGCATTCTCTTTCAAATTTTGTCAGCTAGTGGGCTAGCCTCTCCAAAGCCTCAAATCATTGGAGGTCATCAATTGAAACAAGGATGAAATGAAATGTATGCAATTTGCATTTTATTTGGCAAGCAGGTTGCACTCATATTCCCATCATCATTATGAGGTAATGCATTTGTCCAAGCATGTGGTTGTAGCTTCCACAACATGGGCAAAGTCGATTTCAAAAGGAATGAATATCTTCATCAAACTCTGTACCATCTTCAACGGTATTCTTTGAGAGGGAAAATATGTTTTGTCTTGTAGTACATAAAAGATGCCTTTTGGCATATTCTTTTCTAACAAGGGTTGTACATTGACCATAGCTTGTTGCTCCCTTGTTCTATAAAAGGGATTTCAAGGCCATTTGTAAAGGGTTCTGAATTTCAGTTTTAGGTATCTCAGTGTGTTAGTATTTTAGCCTAGTAAATAGAGAATAGTTGCATATTGAAGTTGTTCAAATCTGCAGAGCAGTATATGTCATTATAATTCTGAATGTCAAATCAAATTGGTTACAAAATTGTTCCCATTCATTTACTTTGAATTAATATGAATACAAAGTATCAAGGGTATTTTGAGTTCATCTTTGTAGTCTATTTGTAATGTACATATGTTGTTTATTACTTTGTTTTCAAGGAAATAAGTAAATGCTTGAGTAACATACAGTCAATTTCACATTATGATGCCGTTTAACGGATGATCCTACAATTTCATGTCTAGGAGGTATTAGTTTAAGGCATTAATATCATTGGTCTATTAAAGTGAATTAAAGTTGCTTGAAAGATACATTTGTTTTCTGCAATTTGACTTTGTGTCCTTAGGATTAAGCACTAATCCATTACTGTGTCAAAGTGTTATTTAGATCCACGTCTATAAGTTGAACCATTCCCATTTCTGTTTTAAGAAGATTAGATTTAGAATCTTGTTCTCAATACTAATTTGAATTGATTTACCAAGAGGATCAAGCCAAATTTGATAGGAATCATTCATTTCCTTGGTATATTTTCATTGAGATCGCTCTGTTTTAGAACATCTTTTATGTGTCAAGAATAGCCTAGGATGTTGGATAGGTATACCTGCCTTGGTCTTGCAGAACCAAAAGTGCAGAGGATTTCAACTCTCTATTGAATCATGTTCGTTGGCCACTGACCTCAAATCCTCAACCGTAATAAATTGGCTAAATCTTTAGAGGATTCAAACAATCAGTTAGAGGAGCCAACACAACATTCTGAACTTCTCTTTGAAAAATATCAGCAAGGACTTGAAACTCGTGACAGTCTAACTTGGAATGACTATTAGTAGTACGCAGTCTGTACCAATTGAATAATACTGCTTCTGGCAAAAACTCCTTTCCTACAGATCAATTTTTGATGGGATTTTGAGGTACTAAAGGTGATGGAACTCCACCATTGTTGGGCCTAGTATTCCAAATTTGATTAAGCCTTTGGTAATTCTAATTTTGGATTCTTTGAGAATTCTACAGATAGGCAATTTGGTTTATGAGGTGAGTGACTTCAGCAATTAGCTTCTTCATTTGCTCAGTCAATTGTCTTATGTCATCCTTTTCTTCTTAAACTTTAGCTAGTGTAGTATTTGAGGATGAGATAGAGAAAGCTTTTGAAGGTGGATCTTATGAAATAGGCATCCCAGGATACACAACCATGGCTTGGGTTGTTACCGAAATTGGGTTCAGAATTGGAGTATGATTCACCAATGCATTATTGATCCTATAAATCTAATTTAGCATCACAGGGGTTCCAAGATGATTAAGGGGACCAGATCTAGATTGCCCCAATTCTCAATTGACTTTTATAGCTTCTTCATATGCTCGATTAGGCCAGCCATAGCAGGGTGTTTTCTTTTGATGAATATAGAAGTTAAGTTATCCAAAGTTGAAAAATATACTTGTAATGTTGTTGCTTCTCCTATGTTATAAGGTGCTTGAAGATGAGGGTACCCTTTGTGAAATTGATCATTGAAAGAACTAATCAACTCGTGTCTCTTCTTTTGATGTCTACAAACTGCCTATATAGGTTCACAAGTTCAACCAAAACCTTAAACCTATTAAAAATGCATCTTGCATGAGTTGCCATGAGGTAATAGATCTTGCAATGAGATGAACAAACCAGTAATAAGCTTCATCCCCCAAGGAATATGGGAACAATCGACATGCCATATCATCATGTCCAATCTGGTGTCTAAAAAGGATATCTTCAAAAATCTTGATATGTTCCTCAGCAGTACGGTTGGGATCATTAACTAGGAATTTGGTGAAAATCTTATCTAGGTTTTTAGGCATATCATGACAAGCAACAAAGTTAATAGGGGAAGAGTTTTGACTAGGCCCAGCCATTGTTTGTGAAAAGGTGAAACTTCTAGGTATGGACTGAGGACAGCTAGCCCTAGGTTGTCCTTGATCTCTTTTGGTTCTTCTTAGCTGAATTAATTGAAAGAATTCTTCACTAGTTGAACCAAATCTAGTAATTATTCTTTTAGTTTCCAGTTTGGGCCCTCTTTCTAGCACCAATCTATTGATGGGTGTTTTTACACACAACAACTTAAATAAAATATCAAGTATATTATCTCGCCTAAAAGGAATCAAATCCCAACGAATCAGAAAATGACTAGCCCAAGGTCTCTCCAAGCCAAGTATTGGCCTCGATAAGATAACTTAGTTGTTCAATGTATTTGTTGTTTACAACAAGGGGTCTTATGCTTATGAACCAAAAAACTTAGGGTTTTGGAAATGATATAATGCAGTAATGTGCAAACCATGGATAATTTTTTAGATAAGAAATCTAAAAATGGATTTGATTATCAAATCTGCAATGTAATTGGTGCTTTTTCCTAGTCTAAACTTGAATATAAAAAATGTCCAAAAGATGAGCAGGATAGGAAAGGGTTTAGAAATCCCAAAGTATAGCTATATAAATAATCCAGTGTTTCAAACAAACTAATCCCAAATAAACAAATCTTTGCTTAATCAAACAACTCACAATGCCATAAAGATAGTGCAATCTTCTAAGGAAATATAGATTTTTAAATTATGAAAAGGTTTAATCAAACACCCAGCAAATGGTGTAGTTTAATCAAACTCCCATAATAGAACTAAAATGAAATGTGTTCAAACTAACCATGCACAGTAACTTACAATCATTAATTCACCAATGGTATGAACAAGAGATCCATCAGATATCATAAATAATTGATCATTGTTGCAAATGGACTTTATCTAACATTTGGAAAGGAACCATGAAGCCAATTTCAATCAATAAAACAACACAAATGACACCAACAATAATCCTATTTATATTGATTCCAAAATAGCAGAGTCTCAACAATTTCTAATCTTCTATCTCTACTAGCACTAGTCTGTACAAGAGAGAGTGATTGCCTTTTATAGAGGCGGCAAGAGCACTTAGTATACAATGAATGGTGAGGATTAATCCAACACCAAGGGTCCAAATTTCACATGCATTAATTGTTTGGGGCAAAGCAATATTCATCATCCATCTCCAACTAATTTTTGATCCAATGGTTACAATTGTATTTTTGAACTTTTGACTTTTTAGAAGAGATAAATTTACATTGTTAAATACATGTCAAATAAGACAAAACACTTTTTACAAGAGTTGACAACAAAAATGAAAATGACATGTTTTTTTCTAGGGAAACACACTAAATGTGGACTTCCTGGGATAATTCACCGGGAATGACTAGTGTGGATAGTGCTCAGGAACTGGGTGCATCTTCTTCAATGATTATTTGATCCTTGATTCATTTTTCCAGGTTCTATATTCCATCAAGGTAGCAAGTGGTGTATTCAAATCCTCTGGAAGGGGGTCTTTTGTATAATTCATTTTAAATCTTTGTGTTATCATATGTCTTTGCAAAAATATTTAAGGAAACCTTCCTACCGTGCGTGCCCTTTTGGAAATTCTTGATTTGATGCTTAAATTGTGCAGTTACATTCATGACAACCATATCAAAATCATAAGGTACTTCTTGTAGACCCCTTAGAATAACTGTTTCCATCCCTACTTAAATAAGTCAACATTCAACTTAGTTTTTTCACCAACATATTGCCTAGTTAAGTCACTTAGCAAGTCTGAGAAATCATTCAAAATGTCAAAAGATTGAGATTTTGCAAGTGATATTTCATGCTCAACTTTATCAGCTGCTTCCCTCTTGTATTTCATTGATTATGCCCAATAGTAAGGGAGCTTCAAGCTATCTTTACTCAAAATATTCTCCTTTAGCAAAATTTATGGATATAATTTATAAAGCATCTCTACCCTAGGAAAAACCTGAGAATGACGTTATCCTTATACTCGTATATGCTTATTGATCTTTCGAAGGTTTGTAACATTTTACTTATATATTTTCTACTTTCTTTCAAATTAAATGGATTCTTTGCATATAATTAATTGAAGGTAGGCATACAAAGTTGCTAAGATTCCTTTCTAAGTATGGTTGCAATGGCTACCTTATGATCTTATGCCATTTTTTATATGGTACCACATTTATTTTATTGATCCAAAGTAGTACATATTAATATTGTTTTCCCTAGGCAGTATCCTCATTCCACCATAAGTGAAATATCTCTCTTTTTTATTTTCTTTTGATTATAGACAATACATTATTATTTTAAATGTATATAAGATGTTCATTGATTTTTTTCTATTTTTTCAAGTTTCAAGATAGAGCACTTAGTACAAGGGAACATATACCAAAAAATCATATCCATATCCATATCTATATCCTTTTTATGCATGTGTGAATAAATCTACTTTTATGTTGAATATTTGATTCTACTTTGACATGCATCCTCATAGTAGTTTGCATAAAATTCAAAGTGAGAACAAAATGTAATGGTGAAAATTGAATAGTACTTTGTACTTTTTCTATTTGTTTTGGGCTCTTTTTTTTTTGGATGAAAATGCAAGTTATCTATTAAAATAAAATAACACTTCACAAAAAAATAGAGGGTGGTTAAAAGGCACACCCCAAAAGTCACATGGGCTAAGCCCAGAAAGTTCTAGATCAAAGTATCAAGGGTACAGAACCCAAATAAAAATAGAATTAAGCAAACAGAATTATGCTTCCCTAGCCACCCCCGCAGATGGCAGATCCCAGTCATCCGGTTTCCCCCAAATATCAGCGGGGTCTAGGTTGACATCAAGCATAGCCCAGCCATCTTCATTTTCCTGTTCTTCGTTCCGAACATTTGGCTCCTCGTGCTGTGGTGAGTTAGCCAAATTCAACCGGGGGAAGACTTTAGTATTATCCCAACTTGAAGTAGGTGGATGAGAAGGACCAGGAACATTCCAACCAGTATTATCGCCAATGGGCCAACCCGCATTATCCCCTGCAGCACTTACAGCACGGCCTGAGGTCCAACCACGCTGACATGGAGAGGTCAAGCGTCTGCGATGATGAACACCACGACGCTGAGCAGGCTAGGAGCGGGGCCGAGAATCTTTGGCCAAATCACTTCTTCATCTATTGGGTGAACGAGCTCTGACAAAGGAAGGTGAGGGAGGAACGCGAGCCACAGTATAGGGAGCATTCCCCCAATGATCCAATAACTCTTGTAAGTGTGCCACCTCCAAGGCAACTTTATTAGCTTGCACTTGAATCTGCATAAGAACATTAGAATAGATAGTTGTTTTAATGTAAAGAGAAACATAAGTTCTAGTTTTATTTTCTGAGAATATACAAGAATTACGATCTTTCCATAATGTAAATAATATCTCCACCCTGAAAATATGCCAAATCTGAGTAAATCTTTCAGGAAACCTGGGTGAGTGACCCAAAAGAATGATTTGCCAGGTTAAAGGTTCTGGCCTGAAGGGGCAGAAGAAATCATGAATCCATAGCCAGAAGGCTTGTGCTCTGGTGCAATACCAAAAGAGATGTTGAATTGTCTCAAACTGTCCACAAAAAGGACAATGAGGATCCTGGACCCCAAGATGAAACAACCTAGTACCAATAGGCAAGCCTTGAAAGAGAATGCACCAGGCAAAATGAGTAAGTTTCAGCTCAAGAATGGCAGACCAAACAATTTTAATCTGGAATGCCAAAGACTCAAAGAGATATGAATAAGCCAATGCTTATTAAGAGTGTCAGCCATGGGCAAATGAGCTTAAAGCCACCTGTAAGCCATCCATGGCTTGAAATGGTGCATTGGTGTTTCAGGCTACCATTTCCAGTCCTTCCACCATGGCTTGTTGGACTGAATTCCAACCTTATGAAGCATTTCAGGTGGAATAGCCTCGAGGACTCTGTCATAAGTAGGTTTATCAACTTTTGAAAGACCAAATTTAACACGAATTGCTTCCCAAGACAAAGGCTCATAGTGGGCCAGTGACATATCTTGTAAGGTTTGAACACCTCTTTTATGAAATTTTAGAGCCTTTAAACCAAGCAATTTACCCAAAGATTGGCCTGTAGAAGCTAGGAGAGGTGACCACCATATGCTAAGGTGATTGAAGGAAAGACCAGCACAAAATCCATCACCAGACCAACATAACCATGGTTTAACTTTTTCCTAGGCTTTCCAAATGCTTTTAACCACAAACGTGCCTGAGATCTGAATTGGTTCTCTCATGACAAGGAGAGTAGAAAAACCAATTCCTTTCCAAGCCAGTTTGTGCAAAGGATGTCCCATTTCAATGTTATGCCGGAGTAAAATTTTCCATGCCTCACAGCCAGTGAGAGCATGAATGATCCACTTGACAGCCAAGGCAGTTCCTTGGTGTTGGGTAGAAAGAATACCAAGTCCTCCAGAATCTCTGGGAAGACAGCAAAATTCCCATGCAACACGATGAAAACCATAGCGAGTATCAGAAGAGGTCCATAGAAAATCCCTCAAGAGTTTCTCCAACTTGGCATAAGAACTGTTTGAAGGAGCCCAACAAGAATAATAATAAACATGGGTTGTTGCCAAGATCTTAGAACAAACTTAGAATTTACCAGCCAGAGAAAGTGGCTTAGTAATCTAGACTGCAAGCTTTTGTTCCACACGGGCAAGAACAACTTGCCATAGAGTAGCAGAAGTGCCCTGAAAAGCAAAGGGAATACCCATAAATCTAAAAATTTCACCATGGCCAACCCAATGCCAACTATATTGCTGAAGCCATTGAGGAATGGGAAGAATGGACTGCCTGTAGCAAAGCGTTTTATGCCACTGAATGGAAGAACCTGAGGCTAAACAAAAGGTCTCTAGACAACCAAGAGCATTTTTGACAGAATTTTCTTCTTCTAGAAGGGTTAAAAAAGAGTCATCAGCAAAGTGACCATTAACCAGTTAGCTGGAGGAATTAGGTAAAGTAATACCATGAACAAGCTGATTGGACACTAAATGAGCAAGAAGATAACCAAAACCCTCTACTGCAAGAACATACAGGCTTGGAGCAAGAGGGCATCCTTGCTATATCGATCTGAAAAGACCAAAAGTATGGGATTGGTGGCCATTGATAGTGATACATGCAGAGGCATCTGAAAAGAGCATTTTGATAGATTGAATAAAAGAGGGACCAAACCCTAATGCTGCAAGCATGGCAAGGATAAAGCGCCATTCAATGCGATCATATGCCTTAGTAAAATCAAATTTTAAAAAGATTGCTTTTTGATTTGATTTTCGTGCCCATTCCATTCCCTTGCAAACAACAATGATATTATCTAAAATATATCTGGACTTAATGAAGCCTGTTTGTTCAGGGCGGACAATCAGAGGAAGCAGGTTGCGGAGTTTGAGTGAAAGGGATTTAGCAATGATTTTGTATGAAACATTAAGGAGCGCAATGGGTCTCCAGTTGCAAATATCCTCCGGATCACTAGCTTTAGGTATGAACTTAATGTTTCCTTGATTTATAATATTTCCTAAAGAATTAGAATGAAGGGCTTCAAGGTAAACATTGTGTAAATCTTTTCCTAAACAATCCCAAAGGGACTTGTAAAACTCACAAGGAAAGACATCAATTCTAGGAGCTTTGCCATCAACCATAGAGTAGACAGCTTCTTTGAGGTCTTCAATGGTCAATAATTGATCACAGAAGCACGTCTGGGCTGAGAAAAGCTTATTAGGCACAATAGCAAGACAATCCTGCAAAGCAGTATGTCACTCAAGAGTGTAATCTTGAGCAGTGAAAACCTTTTCATAATGTCTTACAAAAGCCTGGAGAATGTCTGGTAGATGTGTATGAATAGTACTATCCTCTTTGATTTGCTTAATACCATGTGAGGAATGTCTAGCCCGGAGAGCAAGAAAAAATTCCTTAGAAACACGGTCTCCAATTTTTAGCCAGTGCATCCTGGCTTTAAGTTGTGCCCCTCTGGCAGCATGATAATCAGCCGTCTATTTTTGATGCCGTAAATTGGCTACAAGGATTTTCTTAGAAGGAGAGAAAGGGTCAGCAGCCAAGGCCTCAGAAGTAAATTTTCAAGGCAGTGACAGTTGCTTCATAAGCCTTTCTCCTGAATTTGGCCAGTTGACGACCATAGATGTGAAGAAATCTTGCAGTGCAGGCAATAGAATCATTCCACCACTTAATCCAGCTAGTAGAATGCAACGGACGACATTCTAAATTCCATACAATTGAAATGTGTGCCAAGGTGGGTTGATGAGTAAGCAAGGAAGTGTTTAGAAAAACTGAGATTTCATGGCACATGGCTGAGACAGTTGCCACTCAACGACAAACTGAATAGGAAAGTGGTTTGACAATGTCACATCCACTAATGGTTGAACCGGAAGGGTGGATGATGTGGAAAATTTAAAAAAAGATTGTGCAGAAATCATAGCACGATCAAGGCATTTAAAGACCCTGTCAATTCCAGTTAGAAAGTTGCACCAAGTATGCCATAAAGGACTGGAGTGACGGCGACCAACATTGGGATCAAAAAATCCCAATTTATTATGCATATGGAACCACACCTCTCTTTCGCCAGCTGGCCATCGAAAAGGCAGCACACCATCTTTGTCAATAGCCATTTCAACCATATTAAAATCCCCACAAATAAGCCACGTGGCCATGAGCATTGAATCCACAATCTACCGCCACAAAGCAAATCTTTCTGACGCGTCATTAGAAGCATAGATATTAATAATCCCAAAAGAATGATTATTAATATTAAGAAGCATCCAGACTAACCTGTTGGTGGGATCCACCCCATGATCCACCACTTAGTCATGCCACCGAGGGGACAAAAGAGTGGCGACACCACCTTTACTAGCGTCATGGGCGGTGGATAAAAGTTTACTGGCTGGCCAAATACAACGACAAGCAAAAGACAAAAGAAAGCCTGTAACTTTAACTTCTTGCAGACACAAAACATCAAGAGAAGAAAAATGATGGAGAGCATCACAAACAGAGTACTTCCTAGTGAGGTCAGTGAGACCTCAAACATTCCAAGAGAGAAAATTCATTTAAAATCCTCCACCATCTCCCCACAATCTAGGCCTTCAAAGGAAGAAAAACTATTTTGAAGAAAGTCGATGGGATTTTACCCAAATTGGAGAGGAGGGATTTTCTATTTTTTAATCTCCTGAACAATTTCTCCTTCCTTAGGAAGCTCTCTACTATGAGAGTGCCTACGAGGTGATACGGAAGGATTGACACGGGTTCTTGTCCTTGGTGGTGATCTTTGCTGTGAAGGCAGCACAATAGGACTCTTATGTTTGTCCTTCCCGCCATTCGCAGAAAGCTTTGAAACCTCTTTAACTGCTTCAACGAGTTTGAGGGCATCCACAGAGGGTTTCACTATGTGTTTGCGATTGGTAACAGTAGCCCAAGTGTCTATTGGTTTAGAAACCACCTCCTTGGGCATAGTTGCGACTGGATGTGCCTATACAATATCCCTGGGTGGAACGCGGGTCCTAGGCACAACAAGAGGATAGTCCCTAATTTTATGCTCAGTTGACTGGCAGGGATAACAAGTATTGAGCAAATTGAAGTATGTGACCTTCTGAGTATGTCGAAGGGGGCCAATTTAAATGCCTCTTTCCGCTTCTCACCCATCAGTTGTTGCTGGTGTTGGTAGTTTCTTGGCTCTGAACAATGGCTCCTCCTCTAAACAAGAGTCCCCAAAAATTTGTTCCGAAGGTGTTCCACGAGGTAAGCCCTCAGACTCTCCTGTTGATGTGATCTTACCATCACAGGAATTTGATACTTCTTGTTTATGGTTAGAGCAACATACTCTCATTGGTTACTTTGTAGGGAGAACTCCCCCTGAATCTATGCTCAAAGAATGGGTCCAGAAGGCTTAGGTCCCTCATGGGGTCCACCTTGATATGGTCTAGAATCTGACGAAAGGCTTGTTCCTTTTCTGCTTTGCAGAAGTTAGCCATGTTCAAGCTATTTTGAACCATGGTCCTTGGTATGTTCGGTCTTCCCTGTTGGTCTTCCAACAGTGGACCGGGCTTTTATAGCCTCTGATGATACCAAACACAAGGTTTCGGTGTGGATTGAATTCCCTGATTTGCCTTTGCCCTGTTTGCATTTCCTGCATGACATTGCCTCTTCTTTAGGAAGAGTTATTTGTGTTGAACCTGATAGGTTCTTTCAAGCACACCCTCAAAAGCATGTCTGTGTTGAGGTGGATCTTTCGAAAGACCTCAAGGAATTTATTGAACTTGGTTATCCTTTATGCAATGACAAGTGTATAAGTTGCACAATTTCTACTATTCAAGCTAGCACATACCCTGAGCCTCACTTGATCCCATTTATCATCATTCATAAGGACCGGTCTTAATCCCCACTTTATCCATTTCTCACCCAAATTCATATCTACAATTTATGGGATTGACCTAGGCCAATTGTGTAATTTGTAGAAACAAATCTAAAAATTTTAAATTTCAAATTCAAATTTAGGGCTGATCTAGCCCTTTCTATTAGTCATATGTGCCAACTCACACTGCGAAATTTTTCACTTGCCACCATTGGAGTTGATTTAAGGACTAACCCTAATTCATTTTTTTGACATCATATGATTTGATCTATCTAAACATTTTGAAATTTGAGCACTAAGCATTTAAAGAGAAAAATATAAGCATCCATATTGCATTACCTACTTGCATCGACATATAAGCATTTGTGCATGACGGTCTTGTATGGCAATTTATGTTCCTAGTTGTTAAATGGATCCATCTAGGGGTTTGACCAATCTTTACCAAGCAAACTCCCAATCAATTGAACTTAAATACCACCCCTTTCTAGATACAAGCTTTAAAGACTTAGGAAAACAAGATCTGGGTGGCAAAAAATAGCAAAAAATAGATTCATGCACTAAAGTTTAGATCTACAGTCCAAGTTCAAATCTTAATTTGTGCAGATCAATTTCACACTCGTGGAAGTGACCCAGAAAGATAAACAACCAATTTTCAAATTCTAAATTATTCGTATCACTCCTCTTTGACTATTCCCACATAGTTTATACACTATATTTTCTATTAATCAAATTCAAACCAAATATTATTTATTTAAATTCTAAATTTACTTTAATACATTTATTCAAATAATTATTGTTCCAACTCTCAATCCTAAAATAATTATTTAACTAAAATATTTTATTCTCCCTTTACCTTTTAATCAAAATATTACATATTATACTAATAATATACTAATGTAAGATCTTAAAACAATCTTCTTTTTTAAACGAGACATGTTCAATGATTGAGAGACCACCATCTCAATTATTCATACCAATATTCCCATGGAATAATCTATTTATTTTAATTATAATTTTCCTATTAAGTAAATATTTTTTAACAATTATCATCATGTCAATTCAATGGCCCACTTTGGCCAAATTCTCTTGTTTAGCATTGCTTAAAAACATGTGAGTGGATTCCCATACAATTTACAATGTATATCTTAAATAAATGACACACCTTATGTACCTTAAATAAAATGGACTAACCATGAAGGACAAAAACCCACTTAAGATAATTGCCTTGGAAAGGCCAACAGTTAGTGGATTCTACCATGATTGGCAATGCCTTAAAATACTAGTCCACAACCACAACTAATGGAGTAGTCAAAACTTGATTGACACATCCCAACACAAACTTTCATGGCTGCATGATTACATTCTAATAATAAAAAAATACAAGTGCTCCTCATACTAAAAATGACTCCCACTAAAAATATCCCATCAAAAAAACACAGTTGATATTGCACGTCTGTCAGACTGTAATGGAGTTACACAGTGATCGTGAGGGCCATTTCTAGCCTTACATGTGTGCAACCTCTTTTTGTCCCTTTACATAATACAGAACCCTAACTACTAGTTGGGTAGGCCCACTTTTTTTTATTTTAAATCAAGGGCCAAGAAAGTGAAAGAAGGATATATATATTTTTCTCTCACATTGTCTTACAAGGTGTGGAATCCCATCCACATGATATCATTGGTACTTAGAAATGATATCTCTTCAGTGCACGGTTGGCAGCAAACAAAATAAATAATGAGTAATAATGTGTGGTTGTAAGGTACTGTTTTTTATTTTTTATGTCCTCTCTTTACTGGCTTTCTTTGGAGTAAAGCAAAAGCAAAAGAAAAGTATGTATGTGACAACCAAAGCATGGCAGTCAATGTCTTTCTCAGTTGAATATTTCTCCTTTTTGGATCCAAACAGACTACATCGTCATCCATACATGTTTATTTCCCCCTCTGACATGACTTATCTACAAACCTTGAACCATTAAAAAACTGCAAATTCTAATTCTACTCTGTGTATTCTGGACTAAGTGAACCTGTCATACGTCTTATAACTTTTAAGTGAATCTTTGGTGATGTATTATTCTTTTGTTTTTTACTTTAAGATTTATAGTAGAAGATCTTGAAAAGGGTGGAAATTTAGAGAGGTCAATTAAGTGGTTTATATGTTTAATGGGTGTGTTAATATAAAGTATTTTTGTTGCAGCTCTTAGTCTTAGGGTATGTCCCCATGCGGCTGCTTAGCTTACCCTATGTCTCCATGTGGCTGCTGAAGTTATTTTTCCGCTTAAATGTAAGTAGTTGGAGTGGCCCCATGGAAATTTACAATTATGGGAAAAAAATAATATAGAATCTTTCCCTATTTTTGTGGAGCAGCTACTGTTAAGGAATTGAAAATAGGTTATGGAAAAAAAGGGACACTGAAAATAAGCATCATAATGAAAAATAAATTAGGAATTGCAAATAGATAATGAAAAATATGCCATGTGACTGCATATATATTTTTATGTAGTATAAACTACAAATTAAAATAACTACTTAAGATAAGCAGATAAATAAAATATTCATGGGTCACTAGCTCCACAAATAATTTTTTTAGGAGCTAGTGAGCCCATGAATATTTTATTTTTATCTTAATTTTAGTTTTTTTACTATATAAAAATACAAAAATAAATTATCTTAATTATCTTAATTTAGAAGAAAATTAAAAAAAGGGAAGGAAATATATGCAGCCACATAACATATTTTTCATTATGCCATATTTTTCATTATGTAGTGCCCTGCTTATTTCATCCCCCATTTTCTATTTACAATTCCTAAACAATACCTGCTCCACAAAAATAGGGAAAGATTATATATTATCCTTTTCCCATAATTATAAATTTCCATGGGCCCACTCCAACTAATTTAAGCAGAAAAATAACATAAGCAACAACATGGGGACATGGAGTTATAGATTGCTTGGTTTAATAGATGTTAGTAAAATTTCTCAATTTATTTTTATTTTATGAAACTTTTCATATTGAAACAAAAGCTGCAAAGCAGCCAAGTTTCTACCAAAATGTTCATGAATAGTCTTGTTTTGTTTTAATTTGTTGTGTTTATTTAGTTTTAGCAACAATGTTGATAATATAATAACTTTATAATAATATTGAAATTTGTGAATTTTTTGGTTTAAGTTAGAGTTGACAGTTTTGTAATATTTACAATGAATGTTGAAAATTGAAGAACTTTGAGATTCTACATTTAATAATTAGATTGCATAAAAATCACTTAACATCATGAATACAAAGAGTTGTTAGTGCTATAAAAATCACTTAACATCATTATTTTAAAGATTTGAAGTTATAGCTTATAGTGAGGGACAAGTGAAACCCTAAAATTAGTTCTACCATATAACTAGCACCTGCACCAATAAGAGGATCATGGAATACCTTGTTTGGAATAGCAAACGAGTTTAGAAGATCTTTGAGTGTGAATGTTGTTTACAACATGAAATTCAGGGAATACGCTGATAGGAACCAAACAGTTTAGAAAATTTCCCAAATAGTTTTCTGCAACTCAAAATATGAAGATGACTCTGCAAAGAAAATATTAGAATGTGATAGTTGATAGCACGCGGCAAAAGCAATATCTTCCCTCAGTTTCAAATCAGATAATGAAAGAAACTGTTGAGCCAATGACATAAATAACTACTGCAAGAACCCAAATCAATTGAAGCCCGTGAACTAAAAAATAATTAAAATTTGTCCAGTCTTGCAATAGATATCTCCAAAAATGTACCAAAAGTTGCATAACTAGGTAGATTGTCCTATCATAAATTTGATTTAGGAAATGCAGGGTATTTATAAAATTTTGGCATAAAAACGGTTTGGGTAGTTGAACTGTAATAGTTAGGTGAACTGCACGGGAAAATATAGATTTTGATTTAGGTTTTTAGGTTTGCAAATAATAAATTAAATTCCTTAATTTTAATTTTTATTTACAGAGGAAAGATTTAATTAATTAATTAAAATTAATTAAATCTTATGATTAAAGGTAGATTAGGGATTAAGGGAAATTTAATTAATTAATTAAAATTAATTAAATTTCATGTGAAGGGAGGACTTATGGAATTGATCACTGGTCAATTTTTCCTATCTATGCATTAATATATATTTTAAAATTTTGATGTATTAGTATATTATTATCATAGATTAAGGATATTATCTATGTAAATGATATATTATTATTATCATTATTAATAATTATTAAAGACATAAATATAAATTTGGGATAAACTTATAAATTATATTTGTATTTAAATTCCTATTAGTATTAATATTGATTAGTAATATGAATCTTATATAGTTATATAAGATTCCTATTACTAATCAATATTAATATTAATAGGAATTTAAATGCACGTTTCTTAATATTTTTATTTTTATTTTAGTTATAATATATTTAAATCGGTTAATAGGTGAGATGCTAAAAAAAATTAACTGCCTAATATTTTACCCATAAAGTTTCAAACTAGAAACTTAGTTTTAAGTATTAGTATATTATTATCATAGATTAAGGATATTATCTATCACAAAACTTTATAATATAAACCTTGATGATCCGCAATAATCGCCAAAAAATTTACTGCCTAATATTTTACCCATAAAGTTTCAAACTAGAAACTTAGTTTTAAGTATTAGTATATTATTATCATAGATTAAGGATATTATCTATCACAAAACTTTATAATATAAACCTTGATGATCCGCAATAATCGCCCTTATCGGGTGAAAGTTTTCTGCCAATTAGATTGAAGAAAAATCATTTTTCAAATATGTTTTGTTAAAATATTTGCATCTATACAATAGCAATAGCTAAATATTTTTGAAATAGAAAAACTATTTCAGTTCTCATTGGTTGCAAAAAGAATTATTAATAACTAGTTAACAACAGGCCTCGCCTATAATTTTCTTGGCAGAAACTAATAAAGATTTGAATGTTTTCTTTTTTACACAATTCAATAATGTGACTTTCAAAAAAAATTAGTATGTATAACCAATCATTTAAGTTTAATTTTTTTTTGAAGATAAGTACAAAAAATATCCTTAAAATTATTGAGATGCTATAAATTTATATTATTAATAATTATTTTTTTCATATTTTTAATAATTATTAATTTGTTAAATAATCACAAATAATGCATTTATTTATAAAACTTATATTTCTCTTGCCTCTACATTGATGAAATAAATTATACTAAAAACTAAAAAAAAAAATAAGTATTAAAAATATTTTAATTAATTTAATTTGTAAAAAAATTATAAATTTATAATTTAAATAATTTTTATATTTATTTTTAAAATATAATTTAAATATATTTAAAATTTAATTTTCATTCTTAATTATAATAATAATTTGGAATTTTTTTAATAAATTAAAATTATACTTATTATTATGTATTTTCAATTTCTTATATTTTTTTATTATTTTATTATATATATAATTTTTTCAACCAAAAACAATTAAGTAATGTATGAAATTAAAAACAAAAATTTTAGTTCTTTAAATGAAACGTTTATTTAATTTCATTATAATAAATGTTATTTAAATTAATAAAAATATTAATTATCTATATTTATAAGTTATTAGCAAAACTTTATTTACTTGTTTGTTTTCAAATATTTAATCAACTAATTTTACTATATCATGTTTATTTTAAGTTATAAGTTATTATTATTTTTTATGAAAATAGTTATAATTTAAAAAATAACAAATTAATCACAAAAAAGGTAGGTGGTATGAGAGTATGCCTTGGTGTAATTAGTTAATCGCACCTTATTAAGTTTACTTAGGTAGTTTATTTTTATTACTTAGGTAAGACACAATAAATGTGTACAAGTCATCTCTTCTATATAATGCATTTATTTATAAAGTTTATATTTCTCTTGCCTCTACATTGATGAAATAAATTATACTAAAAACTATTAAAAAAAATAAGTATTAAAAATATTTTAATTAATTTAATTTGTAAAAAAATAATTATATATTTATAATTTAAATAATTTTTTATATTTATTTTTAAAATATAATTTAAATATATTTAAAATCTAATTTTCATTCATAATCATAATAATAATTTGGAATTTTTTTAATAAATTAAAATTATACTTATTATTATGTATTTTCAATTTCTTATATTTTTTTATTATTTTATTATATATATAATTTTTTCAACCAAAAACAATTAAGTAATGTATGAAATTAATAACAAAAGTTTTAGTAGTTCTTTAGATGAAACGTTTATTTAATTTCATTATAATAAATGTTATTTAAATTAATAAAATATTAATTATCTATATTTATAAGTTATTAGCAAAACTTTATTTACTTGTTTGTTTTCAAATATTTAATCAACTAATTTTACTATATCATGTTTATTTTAAGTTATAAGTTATTACTATTTTTGATGAAAATAGTTATAATTTAAAAAATAAGAAATTAATCACAAAAAAGGTAGGTGGTATGAGAGTATGCCTCAAACTATTGGTGTAATTAGTTAATTGCACCTTATTAAGTTTACTTAGGTAGTTTATTTTTATTACTTAGGTAAGACACAATAAATGTGTACAAGTCATCTCTTCTTTTATGGGATCCTACCTTTATCCTTATCCCCTTGGATTTGGAAAGTTTAAGGCTATATATCATGTAAAAATCAATTCAATTGATCTCTTTGCATATTGCATCCTTGAATAGAATAGTATTACTCTTTCAATTTGATCTTCTCTTTGTACTTTCTTTTATCTTTCTAGATTTTGGGTGGCTATTTTCATAGCCAAATCTAATATAGTATCAAAGCAGGTGAATGCCTAGGGCTAGTCGTTTAGAAGATCTAGGATTAAAGATGGGCTAGTCATTTAGAAGATCTAGGATTAAATATCATGGTTGCTCTTGAAAGTTGAGTGTTCTCTTCTCTTGCATCGAATGATGATATGGAGAATAATTTTTTTTTTTAAAGAAATACCAAATTTGGGGGGTTTTTTATTTGTGACTTTATTTTGTAGGTAGCTTTGGATGATTCTTGGAGAAAATCTAAGCTCACCATTGAGTTCACAATGTCTGAGAAAGTGTAATGCCTCGCCATGAAACCCTAGAGATAAGTTCAACTAAGCAATAAAAAAATATATTTTTTTTTTATAGAAGTAATGATATCAAAACATAACATAATCTACCAGTAGCAAGTTAAACCAATATCTCTAGGGATTACATACCTGCATTATTGCAATTTAACAAAATCAACAACATACATAGTTCATGTTCAAATAAAGCAAATGTGTCAATCTAACAACTTTTATTACATCATCAGATAAATACATCAACATTTTTGCAATAAATATTACAAGTGCATAATAGTTTATCTTACAGGGGGAATTACATAATTTCATTGATATGAAAACTCTTTTTCTAAATACATGAAATTACATAATGAATTCCACTGATTCAATAGATCTAGATGTAATTAGTACAAATATTTGTCTTCAAATACAGGTGCAAAATTGGAATCATGAGGGATACATCTTCGTGTCATAGGAGCCATGATGCCAGAAAAACCAATGGAATAAAGCACAACCACCCGACCATGTGGAACCCTGAGGTCCACCCCCCGTGCTAGGAGATAACAATGAGGTCCCACAAAATGCCAACAGTCAAGATGGTAAATACAAATAGGTAAAAGACTCCCACGGATTCCAACAACACAGTCAAAATAAATATCACAAGTAGCTCAACAATGCTCCCAGAGGCAACATGAACAACGAGGAAAGAACACAAGAGGGAAAACTAGACTGCAGTAGGTAGAGTGCAATCGCATGGTCCTGACATGGGATATCCTGGTTGTCTCTCACTAGACGTCGGCCCCCATCTATGGTTATCCTGGCAGCCTCTCTCTAGGCACCGGCCCCATAGGGTGACACATGCAGAACCAACTATCATTTTGTAAAGATAAGGAAGTCAATCATGCCAACCAGGCCTTCTCATCCCATCCTTAGCCTGAATGAGCACTACATGCATGGGTGAGGCATCCAATTATCTTATTTAATGAGATAGCTACCCAACCCCTCCTAGGTTAATTATTAGGTTGTCACTTGATTAACTACTTTCAAAGGGTTATCCAGGAAACCACTTTGGGCACCGGCCCCACAATGAAAGCCACTCCCCTGCATGCATCCAGTTACCCTAACCATCATAACAAGTATACAATGACAATGCAAGGTATCTTTCTTCTTGCATACAAATAAAACCATCAACTCAAATATCAATGCTGAAATCACTTTTTCCACATTACCAAACATCAAGACCCCATACAAAACAAGAAGTATCATAAAATCATCATTATCATAAAACATTGCATAAGATCAAAATACCCTAAACCTCTGGAGCAAAACGACTCAAATCCAAGGAAAACCAAGAATCCAAAAAGACATAACAAAACCTATCAACCAATTCTAAATTGACTTCCCTCCTGTCCCTAGGGTAGTACTCCTCGACAAAAGTGAACTACTAGGGAAAATTTACATTAACTATTGTTTTTAATAAAACTCAAACCCCAATTGATCTAGATTTAGAATTTTAACTATAATTTAATTCTAATACATAGTTCAATGAAATAATCAACACAACTCATCGTTTAAATAATACAACAACTTATATTAAATTTACTAAGGCAATAAGTTTAAGAAAACTATATTGTCGCATAACCTATTTATTACAATAGAAAAGACTACTTATATTCTTATAAATCAAGTGTAGTTTTATATATAATAGGTAGATATTTCAAATACTAGAATTGAATATATGCTAATAAACGAGGTTGACTAAATTTTTTTATTGAGTGAGGTAGATATCCATTAATCTAATCAAATAAATTGATTAACTATAACATAAAGAAATGACACAATCTAAAATCGATTATAAATCTAATTCTAATAGTTATTAACTAATCAAGTACCATAACTAACTTAAATAATTATAATCAAGTAAAGAAATCGTTTATATTCAAATATGAAAAATTGACTACATTCTAACCAATATATAGATTATTAAAAATGATCAATATTCTATCAGTTAAGATGGAGTTTTAAATAGAAAATATCCATAATAAGTTCAAATCAGGGAACCTTTTTAATAAGCAATTTACTATTTAATAGAGACATTCTATATTTATCATCTGGCAGACTGGATGTAATTTACCGAAAGAGAGAAAGATTGAGAAAATAAATAAAAGATTTAAGCATGCGACCTAGTTTAAGAGAGGTCATACGCTATTGAGGCACCAGGGAGGTGTTTTGCATGATTTTTAATAGTTAACATAATGATATGTGTAGGTAGATCCAACCGCAGTAAGGCAGAAGAAGGAACGATCAGGCGATAACAGATGTATGTACCTCTTGACAACTGGTATATGCTAAAATAAAATGTTTAAATGTAGCTCTAGTGCTTAGAGAAGAGAGCAATTAAAAATAAGGTTTGCAACTGATACCAGCATGCCTCAATCTGGAGTCGATTTGTTCACTAGATGGATGATTGAAGATTTAAACTAAAGTTGATGAAAAGTCTTCACAAATTCTAGGTAGCTTATATAATGATGAAGTAAAAGGAAGTTTCCTGACGGGTCACCATAAATGGAGCCATCTTCTTAACAAATAATTGCAGAAGATAATTAAATGAATTCGTCTCTTGCAGAGACGTCTACCAGGAGATACATTACAATGTTATTGTTGAGAAAGCTTTAGAGAGTATGATTGCAAGTGAGTAATCGACGAGATCAAGGAGATCAATTGGCACACAATCATCAGGTACTATCACTCACAATGATAAAATAAAACTTAGGTAGAGCGATTGAGAAAGCTGGTATTCTTTGTCAAGATGCCTCAGACTAGGTTGATGCTTAAGTACTAGTTTCTACAAGAAGACAAATGATATAGGGGAAACGTCCTTCAGGCACAACGAATGTCGATTTTAACTTTCAAATTTGCCTCTCATAAAGGAGGACGTCCCTAATGCTATTTATTGGCAGGTTAGAATGAAATTGAAATTAATGAAAAAGGCTTAGGAAACCTGTCGCTCCTTCCACATAGAGGCCAAACAATGAAGAGAAAATTTTTAGGAAACCAACGTAATGAAGGAGATAATGTTTGCATAAACATCATCTAGTTCTACCTTCTGGATAAATGCCACAGGTAAGTAGATTTGCCGTATAAGGTAATCACTCTGCTCAATGCTTAAGTGAGCCTTTTTGAATTAAAGATGAGTCGCATGGTTTATATAAATGATCCAAAACTCAGGCGATTTATTAAATCTATTAATTAATTTTTTTTTGAAATGACACAATGATCAATGGAGAATAGGAAGTTCGATTGGTGTAAAATAATTGTAGAAATGATCAACCATGATGAGATTAAATGCTTGGAAAATTAACCCAAATTAAGGATTAAATACAACCCTCGAAAGCAATTGGCGACAGAAGGATTCGAACATGATAAAGGCAGATTTAAGGACAAATACTCAAGCTATCATGCATGTGAAAATTGGAATCCAGACAACAAACACTTGAAGAGAGAAAGATTCACATTCAAAGACACAACTATTACAATAACATTCATTCCATTATACAAAATACATACCCAGAATTTTATCCTCAAGCTTCAGATTCCTCCTCCCCTTCAATTTCTTTCTTCCTCTACTTCTTCTTCTGCCCAAAAACTCCCCCCAAAATTTCCCGAAAATCCCCTTCAAATAACCATACTATCATAAAAATAGCCCAAACCATAAATCCCATACCATAACTTTTCCATTACAGGAATCCACTCTCACCCATCAATTAATTTCATTAAATCTACCACCTACAGGGAGATTCTATTAATCTGACAAAATTATTACCCACTCATGACAACTCACTCACATTAATAATATTAAACTATGAATAATATAAAATAATGACTTGAATATCTACTCACTAGATTATTTATTCACTTGATACAATATCAACTATCTATAATTTATTTATTATTATTATGGTTATTGTTATTACTTATTAAAATTATTAATTTAATTCCTCAAAATCAACATTACTTATTTAACAACATAGATTATTAATTTCTATTAAAAACAAATATTTAATATACCTTAAACTTATTATTATTTATCTACAAGATAGATTAATAATCTATTGGATGAAACAATAGACCAACAAAACAACTCAAAGACTACATACCAATCATTTACCGACGACAACATACCAAGGAACAATAGAGACTCATAATCATGCTCCATCCGACCAACTGACAAAACCTGAGACTAAGAACTCATCCTCATTGAGGATGATGACAAACTGAGGGACCTCATGTTATCTCCGGGTAAGTGCAAGAAGTTGGGTCCACATAGAGGGGAAGTCGCGGGCAAAAAAAATTGTTGGAAATAAGGTAGATAACTGAGAGGGGGGGTGAATCAGTTATCTCTAATAACTTTACTTTATTTTTCCTTTTATAATTTGAGCAGCATCAAAACACATAAGCATATATAATCATGAGAGCATAAAAGAAATCAACACACATAACACAAGGATTTTAACGTGGAAAACCCTGTTAAGGGAAAAACCATGGGGTGACTAACCCAAGATTGTATTCTCTGTTAAAAGAATAAGAAGTACAAAAATGGCACTTGCCAATTAGGGCTCACTTCCTGAGCACACTGCTCACAAGAGGCACACTGCCTATAAGAGACTCACTATCTACAAAGTTTATAGAAGGTAACTAGGTGTTTGAACTGATGAGAGGCATCCATATATGCTGAGATTTAGTTCTTGTTAGGCTCAATATACTAATCTAATGCACTTCATTCTTCCTCTACTTTTAGTACTGTTGTTCTGTCACATACCGGACTTGTATTGCTACTTCCACACTTATCTCTTCCTTTCCTCGCATACTATACCTACACACACACACACCTTCATATCAAAATCCATCTAGTATATATATCCACACCAAGGATTTCAACATCTTTTTAGTCGGCAACCAGAATATTCAAGATATTTACAAAACACCGATTTGTCGGTTGATTCCATACTTAATATGTGATGCGTATCAAAAACATAGGCATAGAAGTCATCAATCATGTTGGCCAACCATGTATGATCCCTCAAATAGTTTGATCAACATCAATTATTCATCCGGATTGAAGTTTGATACTCTGCCGGTCAGTTCTTCCTCAGTCTGCTCTGTCTGTCTGGAACCCAACACTCAGATGCTCATATCTTTTCCATGATTCATCACCGGAGGCTCAATCTCTGGAATAAAGTAGTCATGATACTCCTCTTGACTTGCCCAAGTCCACAACTTTCTGAGTTACACCCTCTGAGAGATCTGGACCTGATTGTCGGACCTTGCTGCATGCTCTGTTCTTGTTCACCGGACTAGAACACTCTTCAATCTGACTTCCGGTATAGGCATACTATGCTCTGCAAATGTGTGGGATAGACTTTGTTGCCATCAATGACAACAATCATGAAGCCACACAGTGTCTCTTGCCAACAAAAACATCCTGACAGAAATGGGTATCCAAGCCTAAACAGGTACCCTCTTAGAAACAGGTACTCGTTTAGGAACGGGTGCCCGATCCTAAACAAGTACCCGTTTCTATAAAGATATTTGAATTTTAAAAAAAAGTCTGCATGCTTTTTTTCCCATACAAAAGGAACGGGTACCCATTCCTAAAAGCTTAGGCTTGGGAAAGGCATGGTAAGCCAACCCCTTGCATTGGACCTGCAAGTTTTTTTCTAAGTACAGAATAAGAGAAAAGACTGAGTTTACCTATATGGCTGACGACATTTTTTTCTAAATTTTTTTACGAAATTAAAACCCATTACAGATGACAGTGTCTAGTTTTCAAATATGTAATTTTTTTTATTAGACTTGTTTTTCTATTTATTATTTAATTTATGAGCAAACTAGTCCAAAAACTTGAAATGACAGGTGTTTGTATTTTTTTAATAATTTTTCATTTTTAAAGTTTTTTGGAAAAAAAATTATGTCATCAATCTACACATCATTCTTTACACAATAAAAAAAAATCATTTTATGATTAGTTTTGCTCAAATTATGTTGGTCGTACACGAGGGTCTTTGAAAACAGTAATTAGGGCCAATAAAAAATTAATTAAAAAAAAATTATTTAGAAAAAAATTATAAAAAAAAATCCTCATCAAACTTCACTGTAATACACATCTTTCCTTAAAAGGGTTTAGAAAAATACTTTTATTTAGGTCAAATTATGTTTGTATCATCTGGGTATTAAAATAATTTACATATTTGGAAACTAGACTCCGAGTACTACATTTCATATTACTAACTTTTTTTAAGATTCAATAATTAAGTGCCTCAAATGTTTAGGTCAATTATGACAAATTCTGAAAATCAGGGAAAACACTTCCACTTTTTGGCCAAAAGGTGGACCCAACTTCTTGCACTGACCCCTCCATTCCACAAATTCCATTGGTATGAAGGTACGCTCAAACCTGCCAATTCAGGTGGAGTCGATGCCTAGTACCTGCAATCCAGCAACAAACAATAGAGTCGAATACAACATATATATAATCATCTAAACAGGCACATTGTGACAGGGAATCGCAACGTAGCAAGGTACTCAACATGAGTAATGCTACACTGTCCCTTCACAAAACACATCACAAATATCTACATCAAGCAAGTTCATAAATAACTAAACCACCAGATAACACATCATCAGAAGTTGCATAAATCACATAGTAAAATTAATCAATTAAACTCATAACTGATCACAACATAAGCATAATATACCAATCATAAAGCATCAACAGTGTCATCATAATAATATCAACGAGTGCCATCATCTACATCAAAACAGTAAATACATCATCAATAATATGTCATAATGTCTAGATATAAAGAAATAACTAACAGTCTATCAGAAAGCAAAAATGAAAGGCACTACATAAAGTTAGTTTTATCTTTTATTGCATCCAAATTGGACATTGGAGGCCAGATCTACATGGGTTAGACGAGGGAGTTTTTTCTAGATCCAATAAGAAGCCATAATTTTAGAGCATCTGGGTCAAATCTGACCCTTCCATCATGTTCAGAAGGCCCAAAAATCTTAGGGTTGATTGTTAATTTGTCAAAATCAGAGCAGTTTACCTGGTGGTCATCAAAATGTTTTCTCCTCTTGTACTAGCCATACACCTACAAAATATTATGTAGAGTATTGTGCAAGCTTACACCTACAAAGTACTTGTGTGGGTATAGTAGTAGTGGCAGGTTTTAACCCCACCACCACCACCTAGAGCGGCGATAGCAGCGCCCGCCACTACCACCAAGACAGCCCACCTCCTCACCTCCACCACTGGTGGCGCATCAACTAGCCCGTCTGTAGAGAATCTCAAGCAACATTCCCCCTAAACCATTTTTTTCCTTAGAGTGGTTAAAGAGTGGTTTTTACTTTGAAAATAATAGTTTTGGCTATACAAGGCGATTTTGAGGAATTTGTACAACAATTTTGGAATCGAGGTGGGATCTAGAATATTATGATGGCATCTTTATTTTTTCATCTTTTAATGTCAGCACACGTTCTCCCTCTAGCTTTACCCCTCTCCAATGTAATTTTTATTTTTGTACCTAATCTTCAAAGGCTTCATTCTGGGTCATATTTGCTCTATTTTTCGAGCAATTATTTTGATCTAGGCTAATTTTTTGAGAGCTTCATAGTGGTACTAACAGTTCTTAAATTTGGTGTCTAGTTTTTCCAAAAATTATAGATTCTCACAAGTAATGTCGAGCAATTCTCATTTTGAGAACTTCTAGGGCTTCATTCAAGGTCATACGATATCGTTTTCTAGTGCAATTTTTTTGAAAGTGCATAATTTTTTGTGTACTTCTCATTGGTAGTCTAAATTATCTCATTCTATATCATAAATTATAGTTTCATCTCTATGGCTTTTTAAGCATTTGCAATACACTGAGATCAAGACTTTGTTCTTTTGGCAAGTGGCAATTGCAATCGCACTAATTATAAAGTTCCTTCATCATTTTCTATGGAGATTCATGGTTGTGTGAATTTGAGGGGTGATCTTGTGTTTCTGTATTTACGTTTGTTGGTTCTGTAATCATGTATCTCACTCACAATCCTTTCCATTTGAGCATTTTAAGAAATCCTCCAAAATTATGGAAGGTTAAATGTGGTTACTTGATGTAACCAAACTTTATAGTATAATATTCATTGCCATTCTTATTGCCAACGAATTTAGAAACACGGAAATAATTTTAAATTCTACTTCTCATTTCATTCCATTCTGCTACAACTAAAAAGAAAAAACAAACATATACAAAACGAAAATAACCCTTTTTGGTAGTTTTTTATAAACTTTCTAAAATTGTCATTTTTGGTAATTTCGCATCCTTATCCGTGTGGCCATGAAACTTGCCAATTATTTGAAAATAAATAAAAGAAGACTAATTGTCAACTTTCTAATCTAATTGCTCGTAAAGTTTGAAAGCTAATTAGATAAAAACAACTTGGAAAAATCCTGAAAAATCATTAAGACCTCATTTTGAGGCCTTAGATGATCGAAAAAGGTCCCGAAAAGTGTCAAAATGGCAACCTACCAAACTTACCAGTTCGGTGGGATTTTCAATTAACTCCTCAAGACACATCTGCCTATCAAATTTCAGCTCAAATGGACTCTTGGGTCGAAAGTTATGACCTTTGAAAGTTTTTGTGTCATTATCCTTATCCTCTTGGATTTGGAAAGTCTAAAGCTATATATTGTATGCATCCTATCATGTAAAAATTAATTCAGTTGATCTCTTTACATATTGCATCCTTGAATAGAATAGTATTATTCTTTTAATTTGATCTTCTCTTTGTACTTGCTTTTAGCTTTCTAGATTTTGGGTGGCTATTTCCATAGACAAATCTAACAAAACCAATGTATTAGGTTGACTTCACTCAAAACCAATGCATTATGTAAAGTTCAAGAAACAAGTAGACATGCTATAAGTTGCACTCATCAAAAAAATCAAATCCCAAAATTAATGTTTTTCAAGCAATGAGTGATTCACCTATCTTCATCCTTAGCCTTCTCCTTGAGAAGCCAAAAAAATGAATCATCAAGGCCCCAAATAGAGAGACAAGTTAAAGTTTCGATAAGAATAAAACCCTCAACATTGCGTGGAACTACACACATTAGAGAAGTGCTAACCACTTCCTACATCTTTTGGGGATCTTTTTTTTTAATTCTCAATTGTTCTACTTCATTCTACTTCTCTCTCAAACCAACTTGACTTTTTATTCCTTCTCCCTTCAAAAGGCTTTGTTGTCCTACTTCCCTATGTATTTCTATGTACTTCAACATGATTATACATTTCCTCTTAAGATGACCTAAAATTTCAAACATGTTTGAAACAATAGTGATTTTACCATGTTTGATATCTTAAATCTGTTGACCATTCTTTTGTTGGGATTATATATTTGTTTAGGCTATGATGAAGGTGTTTTGGATATTTTGAGGTGCCTAAGATACAATTTCTTCTTTCTTGAAGTCTTTAACAAAGTGGTTATACTTCTTGCAATCTTCAGCAAAGTGGCTATACTCATGACATTTATTACATTTGAATAGAAATTGGTCATAGATTTGAGTACATGCAAAGTTACGTTTTGGTTTAGTCTTCTTAATGAATCATCCTAAAGTATTGTCAATGGTAGCCAAAGATTTATCATCCCAAAAAATAAGAGGGAGATGGAGAAGTTTCACCCCAAAATTTATTGAACTCATCAAAAAGTTAAAGATAATAAAAATTGTTTTCAAATGCCCTTTTATGATTGATTTTTATATATAAATAAACATTATTTTAATAAAAAAATTAAAATTGTTGAATTTTTTTAATAACTACAAAATAATTTAGCAAAATAAAAATTAAATGATAAGATTCAAAAAATATCACCAAATGTACAATGTTAAACACTCTTTTAAATTAAAAATATTTTAAATATGATATGTTATTGAGTTTTAGTGTAAGAAAATTATCTTTTTAGTTTTTATTTTCTTATTTACAAAAAATATAAGATTAATTTATTATTTTAAATTTCTATATTAAAATAAAAAATATATTTTTATTAATTTTAAAAATGAAAAGATACATTTGAAGAAAATTATATCATATATGTTATAATTATAATATATTAAATCAAAAAGAACCTTTATTTACTTAATTACAAATATAAAATTTTATTATAAATAACAATTTTTAAAAGTTAGACATAAATATTAAAAACATAATTTATTAAGCTAAACATATTTTATAAATGGAATCTACAAGATTGGATGTAGACCTTTGATATGAAATAGTAATTTACTACCACCAAAGATGTGGAGCCTTGGCCTTCATGACATTAGTTCATTAAAACCTTTTATTTTTGGAAATCTCTTTTACTCTGTTATCTCAATGTACCTAGGTTATTTGTTATCCTTGACACCTCTTGATTTTTTTTTACTTGTATAAAAGCTAAATAAAAAATATTTTATAAGACTATTGGTATATTAGATATGGTATGGATTAAGAAAGATGGATGATTTTGAAGTTGAAGAAGACATGCACTTAGCTAGAAACAATTTATGATGCAAGCTAGAACATGACACATGCCATTGAGATATTGTAAATTTGTTGTCACTAACAATTTGAATTGTTCTATTGATGTTAGTTGTGCTAGTGACCATTGATTCATGATGTTGATGACATGATTTATATAGATTGTTTCAATATCATGGTTTGGCACTCATGACAAGATTATGTATGATTGAATGGTATGTATTTGGTGTAGTTGTGAGTTTCTTACAAAATTTATTTTTATGATAAGTATTTAACAAAATAATTTTATTAAATTGTAGAATGTTGCATAAAAGTCAATTTGTTAATAAGTTTCAAACTTGAGCCATATTAAAAACAGAGATCTCGTTGCAAATTCAAAAAATAACAATTTACAAATATTTATAACTTGAATAAAGATTAAATTAAAAAATAAAATAAAAAAGTATCTAATAGGCCTCTTTAATACCTACCAAAAAAAAGTTAAGTTATAATTATACTAGCATATATTTATATAAATACAACCACCACTATATCTAAGAATTAATAATTTTAGTAAAGATTGACCAAATATCTAAAAACTAATAGTCTTAGTAAAAATTGACAAAGATGGTAGTCAATAATAACAATAACTTTTAATTCATTTGAACAACTAACCTAACAAATATGTGAAAGAATCTAGCCTTAAAAAAATAATTGCTTTCTAAATATTTTAATAAAGATTAATAAAAAACTTTTAGTATGAAATTGATTGAAGTGATAAAATTATATTGAATGTGAAGGAAAAGATTAATAATTGAATTATAATAAAAAGTTGTATGACTATTTTTAATGGTAAAAAGAAAACTAGAACCAAAGATATCATTAAACTTATTTAATTTTATTCTGTTTTCTAATTTTTTTATTTATTTGATATTTGATTATAGTTAAACAGTGAGCTATGAACCTGAATATGAAAATAAGGAGGGAACATGAGAGAAATTTAAACAACTGAGGAACAACATGAAACATTCAGTAGCAAAAACAACAGTAAACCAACAAAGAACAATCTGCAGCTCTTTTGTTCCACTTATTGCTATTGGTTTTGTTCTTGTTGTACAAGGTTTCCTGGCCCTTTCAGAACCCTTTCAGCTCCGTTAACAGCGCTTATCCAATAATAATAAAAAACAATCAACAGCTCCCAAAAAAAAAAAAAAGCAAGATACATCCCTTCTACAGATTCAAAGAGGCTTAAAACAGAAGGACTTCAAAGAACTTTGCAATGAAATAAAAGGTCATTATTTTTCTTAGAATTTTTGTGTTTATATTTTATTAAAAAAATCTAACACACAACACTAGTGCAGGTTTCCTGTTCGCAAGAATTATACTGCACGTCCGTAAACAGGTCTGTCTCGATCAATCTTGGATGCAGTTAACAGATTCAAATTCTAATGGGTATAGATGAACTCGAAGAGGACAACAAACTAGAAAAAGATCAATTTTTTTTATGCATAATGGTTTGTCTGTTGTTTGTTTTTCTAGAAATTCACTATAATATGATAGATTGTAGTGTGCAGGTTTTCATTGAAAATATTTCTAGTATAATAATAACCTTTCAACAATATCATAAGAATTGGACATCTGTGAATTGCCATTAAAAAGAAGGGCTCTTCATTACCAAATAAATATTAGTAATTATAATCAAAGTTGCTTCTGAATTAATTATTATAAATGTATAATTTTTTGAATTGGAGATGATAATAAACCTTTAAAGTTAATATATTAATATAAGTTTTGAAGAAAATTAAATAAGTTGGTGTAGAAAAATTTTAAATTATTATAAATTAATATATTAATATATTTTAGTGAGCATTGATAAAATGGTTTATAAATTACTCAAATTTATATATTTTAGAAAATAAATTATATTAATTGATATTTTAGAGAAAAGTGGTCAGCTATTTAACAACTTTATTACCTTCTATACTAATATTAAGTGTACTTGCTAACTATATTCTAATCTAGAAAATGTCAACTTAACAAGAAATGATAGTAGAAATAAATGAATTGCTTCTCTTTAATTACAGCCAAGATATATTGTGCATATACAACATACAAAATATTAAAAAATACCTATTACAATAGAAAGATGAATATTTTATTCCAATTTCAAAAGAAAAGTGTTGTCAATGGACCTTCGTTTTACTGGTGAAGTTGAATGGTTCTGAATGAGCCCACCAAAGATTAAGTCTTGTTGAGCGCAAATCCCTAACACCATAAGGAGTGAGGCTGGGATCATATATGGTGTTAGGCTGGGATTATGCCTGGGCCACTTGAACAGAATGAATAAATTTTATCAAAACCTTTACCAAATTCACAGATAAAAATAGTTTCTATAATTTTATAATCTTAAAATATTATATGATCTATATATATAGAAAGTAGGTTTATTAAAAAACAGAGAAAATATATCTTATTCCTTGCGACAATTAAATCATCACCTATAAGTGTAGGAATTGTCAAGATGACAGGGATGTGGTGTATTGATAGTGCCATAAAACCATCAAACAATTAGGAAAAAACAGTTGACTACTGAATTAACAATTAGGAAAAAACAGTTGACCACTGAATTGTCCATTGATTAGGCATTAATAATTTATTTCAGGTATTAAGTAAACTTTTAATATTTATTGTTCAACTTACTTCAAAGTTGCAGCGTGGCATAAAACTTTTCAATTACTTAAATTTCGCAAATACAAATCATAAACTAATATGAAGCTTATCTTTAGCAGGTAGAAATCATAAACTAATATAGGCTTGCCAAATTGCTTTTGCCATCAAAATCAACCTTAAAGATCTACACAATCACAACTTGTAAAATGAAATTTGATCCTATATCAAATACTTAAAGTTTAACATGTTTAGAAAAGGAATTCTAGGAAACAACTGTATGTGCAAACAAGAAAAGAAAGATCCTATATTTTCCAATTTTGGCCTAACCTGAAATTGGAAAATATTAAAGTATATCTAGAAAGCAGATTGAATGAACGATCATGCCTCGTTGAATACAGTATATATTCCTTGATTTGCAAAATAATTCAGGCACAAGAGCAAAACGGAGGAAATGCCAAATACCATCAAATCAAGTAAAGTACATGTCTTCCAGTTTTGTGCAGCTAAGGCCTGCAAGATTCCTGTAATACTTGCAATGTTAAGATGATGATTCGTGTCTTTGCATTGTAAACCTTCTGAGGCATTTAGTTTCACGTGAAAGCCTCCATACATTGACCTTTATTGAATTCTTTTGCCCATTAGTGTACCTAGAAGCACTATTACATTTACGATAGTAAGCAAACTGACAGTAAAACCTGACAGCAGATCAGATAGCAGTTTGCTTGTGCAATGCCATTTTTTATCAGGCACGCTAACCCAAATAGTCCTAGCTCTGGATTTGTGCAACTCAACAACATATACCAATCTAGTAATTGCAGAAATGGGTGAGGTTAGATAACAGTTTGAGATTTATACAATAACTGGGTTTGTATGACAAGCTAAGATGAACAACATAACTTTGGAAATATGCCTGGAATTTTAATTTACAATATTTTTTAGCAAATGAATTTTGAATTATAAACTATGCTGATCAGTGCCTAATATTTGGTTTTAAACCACTATCAAGAAGTGTTGGGAGCCTTGGGATAAACTAAGTTTTCCATCTCCCAGCTTTGTCTGGGTGCAACACTGTCGTGCATGGGTACATATTCCTGCAACAAACAGCATTCAAATTCTAAAATCTATGCTAAAATGAAAACTAAAAGTGAAATCTATAATTATATATTATGTTACTCTTAGCCAAAAGTCATCTGAACTGAAACCCACTTGATCTGTTAGAAACGACCACCACCTCAAATCAACCATCATTATAAAGCTCAACGGGATACCTAGAGCATGTTAAACTAGAGCATTCCTCCAATGTCCCATTTTGGAATAACTAATTAATAAAGGAAGGGCTAACTATTAAATGTTCTAATGCAGGTGATCCTGACAAATGATAATTGATCATGTTAGATTGCTAAAACTTCTAAGCTTCCCTACCTCCATTCTCTGTAGAAGTTCCTTTCCAGTTGAAGCAGATACAAATATATGGCGTGCAGCAGGATTTATAAAGCCCTCTTCAACACCTTTATCAAAAAAGGCAAGCAAGGAATTGTAATATCCATCAACATTAAGTAGACCTACCTGCAGAATTTCAGTTTGTATTAGGATCATAGATTTCTAATTAGGTTTCCAAAACCATACAAGTCCATAATATTGCACTCTTTCACTTATTACATATCTAAAGTGGATATATTGAACCAACTCCTCCAATAAGAATACCGGCTTATCATGAATGCCAAGCTGAGACCATGTAATCATCTCCAGTACTTCCTCTAGTGTTCCATAGCCACCTACAGTTACAAAATTTCCAAGAAATCAACTGCACCAAACTGTAGATTCATTGACCTTTTGGTCAGTATAATTATGAATAATTTACAGGTGATGATCATGATAAGATCTTTCTTTTATTGGGTGTTTGTATAGGTCAATTTTGGTATGAACTATGATCATATGTTACCAGGGAGAGCAATGAATGCTTCAGCCTGACGGGCCATTTCTGCCTTCCTCTCATGCATATCAGTAACAATCTTTAACTCGCCCACGGTTTGGCCAGAAATCTGCCAAACTATCGGTCAGCTCAGTTGAAGTATTCATGCAGAAACTAAACAAGACCAGAAATACATGACATTCACAATAGTTCGAATTCAATTTTGCTTTTTCCCCAAACTCCAAAACTAACTACAACACCATAAAGTGACTCATCAAATTACTTGAATTCTTCCTGTAGTCCTGTTGTCCCAATGACATGGTAAAGAAAAGGCTTGAAATTAAGAAAAGTAATGAAGAGATTATGTAAAGAATCAGAAAGTTATGTTGGTAGAGTCTCTTTATAGCTGTACTGATTTCAGTGGGGACTTGTGTGACCTTGTTCGTTGACAAGTTAACGTTGTGGAAAGCAATTTTACAGAAAAAAAAAGTTTCTATACATAAATTTAGTTGTAGAAAGCATAAAAGTTACATGTACTTTCAATGCACTTTTGGCTAGTTATGTAACGAAAATTCATCTATTTGTTCAAAATTGCCTTAGAATAGAGCTCCTTCACAAGGGTATGGTACAGACAGGTTGGACTAAATATTTCCCAGGGTAAAGTTAGATAGGGTAAGTACCTCCAGGGGCATGAGGGCTGTCGGGATAACTCTGCAAAACACATTAAAACGTACATACCAAAGGAGATATTAATTTGCTGTCTGTTTGGCAACAAAATTAAATAAATACATAGATGCCTTTTAGACTGCATTAGGGGATGCCCTATTTAAACTGTGTCTGGAATGCCATAACTTGCAATTGGAATCACGCAAACTGTTTCCATCTAAAAGGGAATTGTTTTACTTTTTACTACATGCAGTACATCAAATCTTGCTAAATAGGGGACGTCTTACCCAAGCACATGACAACCACCGTTATGAACAGTTGTAGAAATTAAGCCCATTAATCCTGAACTTCCACCACCATAAACCAGATCAATTTTTCTCTCCACCTGCATAGCATATTGAAAAAAACTTGACCATACAAAACCCATATCTGCATTTCAAACATATCATGCATGCCAATTTCCTTTAAAATGATGCAATCTAGAAAACATCAGGACTTCAGAGATTATATGGAGAACAACTAGTTAAAGTATATTCCTATAAGCTATCTCTATAGACTGCAAACAAATCAGCACCCACAATACATAAGCCTGTATCAGAGGGCGAAAAAAAATGTACCAATTCTTTGCCTAGTTCAAGGGTAGCATGGCTGAAAATGTCCTTGTTGCCAAAGCTACTCCCACAAAATACACAGATTCTTCTAAACTTTCTGATGCTAGAGCTGCTGCTTTCTTCCATCTTCCCCCACCAAAATCCTTCTCATAACAAGTTAAGTTTTGCTATCTACCATCCAATTACCTGCAGAAATGATCCAAAACAGATACCAATTATATGCCTTCCTGAATCATGAAGATATCATAACTATAGGACTCAAATATATTAATAACCCAAAAGAGATATAAACACAAGGTACATATATGTCTTGCTATAAACATTTGATTGCATCTCTGCTTATCTAAGTTTTATAGCAGTCTAGCTCCATGATCACTATGATCTATACTACTTTTTTTTCTCTCTTCTCCAGACTTCATGATCACTAACTTTTCATGCCGCTGGTATAAAAATCAGTCCATCTTCCTAGGAATTCATTCAGATAACTAACATACGCGGACAATTTCATGCCAAAAGAAAAAAATAGTTTTTCCTCCCTCACCATCATAGTCCTGTAGTTACTTCCCTTTCTTGACGTGTTAGCTGTATGTGATTATAACAGTATCTAACTAATAATCAACCAAACATGGACCTTCAGTTTATCCCAAACCCTAGACTATTTCCCATGTATATTAAAAAATAATATAAATCCATGGGCCAAATGATTGAAACTACCAAACTATTTATCTTCCTGTTCCAATTAGCCCGAAAGAAGCCTTGACTAAAACTTTTCATGTGGGGCATATATAGATTCTAGATGTTGCGGTTCACTTGCAAAACCTAATTCTGACAAGTCAATGGTACATTGGGCTTTCTGTGTAATAAATTATCAAAATGACAGTTATATAAAGCTTAAGATGTTTAATTTCAATGTACTCAAACTTACCTCAATGATACCCAGCTGATTTTTCAAAGCTTAAATTATTATCCAGTTAATCTAAGATGCAAGAAACGCCATGAAAAGACATATTCCAGGCACATCAATCATTTAACGTAGACATCAATTTTGAATTTTTTTTTAAATGAATATATAAATTCATGCTTCCCTCATTTATATCCAATGTATTCAATCTTACCTCAATAATATCCAGCTAATTTTTCAAAGCTGAAACTACTGCTCACTTAATCTAAGATGAAAGAAATGTCATGAAACACATATTCAAGGCAGGTCAAGGACACATTAGGGTTTTTAGGTTATCATTTAGCATAAAGATATATAGCCTTCAATTTTCAATTTAAGAAAACAAAACAATTGAATATAAAAATTCTTGCTTTCTCCCCTGATACTCAACCTTCTCAAAGCTTAAATTATTGGTCAGTTAATCTAATATGAAGGAAGTGAAATTAAAATATGATTTTAGTGTTCTATTCACTGTCAAAATATGAATTGTCAACTAGAGAAACAGTGGTCGGAATTCCGAATGTCAAATATGGACAATAGCAAATCAACAATATTTGTCAGTCACCTTGGTTTGTTGGTTAGAAGATGTAAGCATAGAAACAAATTTATATTGCATTATGTAGGCAGCGATTCCATTCTTGAAAGCTGCACATAGTATTTTATATGTATATAAAAATATGATTGGCCTTCAATCATGAAGAGCCAAAAGACAAGAAGAGAGGCCAAAAGTATCATAAACTAGAATGATAGAGTACAATTTCCAGTGGTCCAAATGGATATGAGTGAAGGCCTTACACTTCGACATTTGTTCTGTATATTCTAAAGCTGCTAGTAACCCAAAGAAAAAGAAAACAAAAACAACAACTCCTGTTTTAATTACCAAAAATTAACAGACAGAACATAAATCAGAACCTCTGAACCATTCGAATTTGCACATGCATATCCTTGAATATGTAGGACTGCTATCATTTGATTTCAGTCTTTTGTCTGTCTTTGAAATGCAGGTTTTGGATTCAGCTTAAACAGTTACCCTTTGTATTTTCTCAAAGCACCAAAATTCCAATGCAACTTTTTAAATGATTTTTTTTTTTTTTTTCAGTGTTATATGTGGAATTCATTTGTTTGTACATTCATTTTTTTTTTTAATGTTTATTCCTTTTGTTATAAAGCTAATGAACACTCGGTGCCCAACAAGCACAAATTGTAGTTAATTATCATTTGTATACGATGTGCTTGACAGGTGTATGAAGAGTTAAGCATGGAGAAGGAATTTTATTAGACTGAAAATAAAGAGGCAAAAGGTAGTTCGTTAGATCATTGCAAATGGCATATAAGATCTTGGACAGCCTTGATATTTGTTGTTAATCAAGTAACAATAATAATACATATATATAGAAGATTTAACAACCATATAAATTAAAATAAAAAAATAATTATGTTAATAGATAGAAAAACTCCACACTTTATTATTGTAATGGTAAAATTTGTCTGCCTATGCAAATTTTCATTTAGTTTTATGTTTGTTTGAGGAAATGTTTTGATATATGTACTTATCAACAAATGGTGCAATCATGTGTTTAGTTGGGCTCATTCTCTTAGCTTTTATCTACCCCTACACCCATATTCCCACATATTTATCCTCCACCATATCCAAGGTATATGCACATACTCCAATACATTCATCTTTTCATGCATTTATTACACCTATTTGTACACCTACATTGATATAGCCATTAGCCACCTAGATTTGACTGTTTGTGGTCATAGACTTTACCCTTCCCTTTCTAAAGTTCAAATTCAAATTTTGGTCGATTGACCCCCTTTATCTTCCTACTCTAAGTCAACTAAGTACATGCTTAGAGAAATTTGATGCTATGTGCTTGTATTTAAAGACATTCATTAGCATTCATTTTACACATCTAGAACTCACAAATCTTGTCTCATTCTAGAGTATTGAAGGAGCAATAAATAGTAAGAAATCTACATACATTAGTCTAGGGCCCTTCCTACCATCTTTCAGGGTTTCACACATTTCCAAGAGTTAACCTAGGAGAACATGTCTCCTTGCAATGCAATTGAAGATGATGGAAATGTTAGAAGACCTCAAAACATAAAGAAAGCATAAAAACAATGATTATATCTTAAATCTTCAACACTCCATTCTCCTTCATAAGGTTGAGGAATGCATGCACCCAAGAAGCAATTCCTAACTATACCCAATGCAAAATGTATGGCGGAGAGGAATGCATGCACCTAAGAAGCAATTCCTAACTATACCCAATGCAAAATGTATGGTGGAGATTTGATGGAGAAATCAAAGGCTAGGGTCGCATTATCAAAATTGGAGGGCTCACAATATTCTCGAATTTTAAATTCCACCGAGGAAAGACTTTGCATTAATTAAAATAATGACTTATGAATGAATTAAAATTTCATTTGTGTGAGGGAGAGTGAATTAAAAATTGGATTTTATGGATGAATGGGATGAAAATTGACGCATGCATGGATTTGGAAAGGTGAGGTAGAGACATGTGTGAGCTTTATTATTTAAATAATGCTCTTGCATGAATGAGGAAATATGAGGTGGAGACACATGTGACTCCCTTAATTAAAAAATGTTAATTTTTTAATAAGTGTGGGGAGATGAGATAATGAGGAGTTAAGTTAATTAATTAAATGATTAACTTAATTAATATGGATGTTGGAAATTAAGAGATGGATTAATTAGAGGCATAAATTAATTAAGGTTTAATTAATTTAGGTCTAGGGGCTAGGTAGGGTATGATAGTTAATTAAATAAATGATATTTATTTAATTAGCCTAGGTTTAGTCATGGGCTAGGGAGATTAATTAAATAAATATATTTTATTTAATTAATTTAGGTTAGTGGTAAAAGATGGAATAATCAATTAAATAAATTGTGACATTTATTTAATTAATTATGAACCATGGACTATGGGGAAATATTAAATTAATTAAATAAATTAATTTTATCTAATTGGGGAAGGGGATAAGTTGGTGCAAGCATGTCGGGGAATGGTAGCATGGGTTATGTCATTTTCAGATGTCTACATTTTGCCCCTCTTTGGTGTGGCGTCATGACCAAGTGGGAGTGGCATTAGATCAAAGAATTTTGAATTTTTACCCCAGCTGACGAAGAGAGGAAGAATGGATGAGTGATTCCCCCTCGAGAGATTGGACAAAAAAATAATTTTTTTCAGGTGAACTCTCGAAAAGGAGGAAATGGTGATAAAAGAGGGGTCAACATGAAAAACAAGGCCAATAGGAGGAAAAACGGGTGAAAACAAATATGTTTTGTGGCTTGGGGGTGAAAAGGTGGGGTTAGGGCTTACGTGGCAAGTATAGATAGGCTATGGGGGGCCCATCATGCCACATTTACACACCTAAGCTTATTGACTAGGAGAGAGAAGAGAGTGATAGCGATGGCATAGAGGAGGATTCCATGCGAGGCACACTGAGCTGAGAGGGTCTGAGAGTACAAGCAACCTTCGCAGGCTGGCAAGCCAGTATGTCGCCTATCCTTCACTTTGTCATTTTTAGGTTTTGAGTCATTTTGGATGTTGAATGTGGGTAGGTTAGGTGTTGTAGCATATGCGTGCAAGCATGTAGTGCTAAGGGCTAGGCAATTAGCGCTTGCATCTTGTTCAACGCTTTCAGTGCAGACAAAAAGCATCAACGTTATTTTAGCGCTTAGAGTAGGCTAAGTAGCACTTGGGATTGGGTTAGCACCAACGCTACGGTTTCCAGTGCTTGCAGCTAGTTAAGCGCTTGCATTAAGGAAGGCAGTGCTTGCGTTAAGGAAGATAGCACTTGCGTCTAGAATGGCGCTAGAAATGGAATACCACATGTGTCCAAAATGGCGCTAGAAATGGAATACCACATGCGTCCAGATTGATGCTTGCGGTGAAAAGGTTAGTGCTAGTGTCTGGAATGGTGCTAGTGTAAAGTAAGGTAGCACTTGTGTCTGAAATGGTGCTTGTGCGGAATGGGGTAGTGCTTTCGTCTGGAAAAGTGCTAGGGGTTGGTATGTTAGTGCAAGCGAGCCAAATGGTGTTTACGGTCGGTCTGTTAATGCCTACATGTGTTTTGGTGCTTTGGTGAAGACTATTAGTGCTTTATCGCTTGTTATCACTTTAGCAAGAAGGTTTAGCGCTTTCATGTCTAGTTTGTAGAAAAACATTTAACTTGATGGCTTGATGGATGTAGGATGACCTTCCTTCACTCTAGTCGAGGGAGCGTTGGCCACCAGCACTATCATTGAGGGATGGATTGATGCAGGTGAAGCGCGACCGATTGAGGGTGATTGGCTTGATTTACATTGCAAAGATGCTGACCCTTTGGGCCAATTGAGCCATGGTGACGGCTCTGATAGAACGGTAGTACAACGAGAGCTTCTCATTTGTGTTACCTACAGGGGAGATTACGATCACCCTTAAGGACGTTTGGAGGATTTTGCAAATTCCCATCCATGGTGAGCGGGTGGTGTATGATCAGGTTAGTGGATTGGCGGTGTTGCATCGTGTGCTTGCCCCTGCCTAGGTCTCTACAGATCAGAAGGGGAAGGATATGTTATGGGTGGATGCTATGGGGATGTTAGGAGGGCTCGAGTTATATACTTGTGGAGTTATAGCTGGGTTGTTTCTACCGAATCAATGATCGCATGGATTCCCCGTGGGGTGAGGAGATGTCTTAGAGTAGATGATGCAATCGAGTGTTGTATATGTTTGGGGGCCATGTCTACTGGCTCAGTTATATCATGATATACACCTAATAGTAAATTGCTACAAGGTGAGTGTTAGTTGTGGAGTGACGCTCCTGTTTGGACCAGAAAAAAATAGCTCCCGAAATGCTTCATTTAGCTCCAAAAAACCTAGAAAATCCTTTAGTTTTCCAAGTTTTACCTTTGGATTCAAAACCCCTCATTTAATCTAATCTGAGATAGTTTTTTAGGGGTTTTATGCTAAAATATACTAAGTATAGTCTTTACCCTTGTGTTGATTTTCTTCCTTAGGAAATAATGAATCATTTAGGAGTCCTATCAGCAAATCGGTGAAATCAAGAACTGGCGAACTAGTTTGCAAGTTCGCCATTTTGCCGATTCACCGATAAGGCGATTGGGCAGGCTACAGTTTGTCTAAGGTGGCAAAAATAAAGAACATAGAGCAAAAAGTGTTGTGTTGGTCCCCTTTGTTAGTGAATTTTTGAGTTCATGAACTCAAAAGTTTGTCAAGGGCAAACATCACCGATAGAAAGAAAAAGGAGGCAGCTGCGGTGAGTGCAAAACGTTTCTAAGGCACAAAATGAAAGGGTTCAAACGAAGGCTTCATTGGCGAAAGTGGAGGTTCGCGAACCTCCAAGTTCGCCGATTCGAGGTTTTCCCAACAAGAGATTCACTGACACAAACCAAGGAAAGGCGAGGATCACGGAGTAAGGACAAAGACGAAGAAAAGCCAAAGTCCGGAAGGGGTCAGATTTACCGACAAAGAAGGAAAAATAGTGAAAAGTGGAAAGTTTGTAAAAGTTTAGTTTTGCCAATAGGGCAAACACGTGTGCAAAATTGACTAAGGAAAAGTGTAAGGGTGGCTCTTTCGGAAAACTGGAGAAGAGCTAAACATTCCAAGGGGTTTGAGTATTTCGATAATCATCGATAAGGCGATAGGGAAAAGAAAAGGAAGAGAGGCACGGTAATGAGAAGGGTTCAAAAAATTAAAAATTTGTCGACTAAGGGAGATAGAGAAAGTGCCTGCCAATTCGGCAAATTAAGGGAAAAAGCTTGCTTGGTTCATAAAAGGTAAAAGTTGCCAACAAGGGGAAATGAGGTAGCAGCAGGCAAGACAAGGTAAGTTCTAAAAAGCATAAATTTCCCAATAGAACAAGAATGAAGCCAGTCAAGTAGAGTTCGCAAAAATGAAAAATTGTCGATAAAGGGCAAAGGTGGTCAAGTTCCAAAAAGTTCAAATTCACCAACTGAAGGAGAAAAGGAGAAGAAAAAGTTTGCCAAGTTTGCCAAATTGAAATTTTTCCAATAAGGCAAAAAGGAGGCAGAAAATGAAGATGAAGTGCCAAACAAAAAGGAAAGTTTTCCACAGTTTGAAAAGGTGACAGTTTGTCGACAAGGTAAATATAAGAGGAAAAGGTTCAAGGTAGTTTGTAAAAATGAAAAAAGATCGATAAGATAAGGAAAATGGGCCCAATACAAAGGAGGATTGTGCAGGTTGACATATACTCAGAATTTAATGATTTTGCAGAGTTGTCCCTTGCAGGTGGTTGACACAGTAATATTCTTCAATGCATGGGTACATTTGGAGGACAAGGCAGATATGTCAGATGTTATAGATCTCAAAAAATGGATTTGAGCCTTCCCTCTTTATTGTCCCAAGTACACTAAAAGTGCAAGCAATCTTCTGCTGTCAATTTGAGGAGTATGGACAGACTTCCAATGTGCATATTTTCTGTCATGGCAGTGGGCCTAAATTTTAATGTAGCACAGAATACTTGTTGAATGGTTCTCCACCACCCAGAAGCTACACAATAGGAGCTTAATTGCTAGATATACATGTTTGAAAGACATTATCAGGGTTGGTCGCTGAGCCAATTGTCTAGTCTAGAGCGCCTAAGGATTTTCTCTGGCATCAAAACATGTTCTGTCTAGTTCAAGTTAGTGAAGGGATGTATTCATCATAGTGTAGGAAGGCTGTGTAATGTAGATTTGAATGTAATGGTATGTCTCCATAGGATTTTGTAGTGATTTTGGTAAATACATAATCGCAGTTGTATGTTTTCCCTTACCACATTTGCTAGTATGATTGTAACCAAAGTTTGGAGATGTGTGACAGCATCCAAGTTAATACAAGGCTTTGTATTTGCCATTCTTTTGTTGCATATGAATCATTGCAGTTCTCTTTTGGATTATTCAGTATGTCCATTATATGAGGATCTATTAGTGTCATATATGTGAATGTATGTCTAGTTTTGTTGATCCTATGCTATGTATTTTCTTTCCTCCTTGCATTCTATGACTCTGTCGCGCAATGGAATAGGCATAGTCCATATTGGAAAGGGATCAAACACCTTTTAAAATAAAAAAATCATTCACCTATGGTTTAGGGGAAAAAACCATATTTCTTGTGCATTTACATTCGCACAGTTGAATCAGTTATATAGGAGTTTTGTGATAGCCAGTCGTTCTTGACTTAGTGACAGCTTTTAGAATCAAGATGATGAGTTGGGTTTGGTTGTTCATTTATTTTTAGTTGTTTCATCTAGTTTGAACTTAATACCTATTCATGTATACCCCTTTGGAATATCCCTCCAGAGTCTAAGTTGAGCTCAAAGTGCAGAGGAGTCTACCCACTCCGATCAGTTGGCCAAAATCCCCCTTAACTTGTTGATAAACCTCTTCCTATCACCCTGACGATAATCCTTGGCCTAAGTGATTTAGGAATGTTTTAGAGTTTTGGGTTTTAGATATTTTGAATAGTTTATGCAGTATATATATGGTTATAGAGGTATACTGGTGCATCGGGCACTGGGAGGGTGGCAGTACTGGAGGCATGCCTTCGATGATTTTATGACAGTGGTTTGGAAGCCATGGGTAGGCTACGAGATGTGGATTGATGATGATGTTCACCTACCGTTTACACGACAACCTTGGTATTTGATAGGCAAGATAGAGCATATCCTGGATCGTTACCTCCCTAAGCGAGTACTACGACAGTTTGGTTTACGACAGGATGTGCCTTAGGTAGAGGCAGTTTTTACTCAAGTGCAACTGTAGATTGTGATGTGGGGAGAAGGACTAGATGCAACCATGGTGTTTGCAAAGTTCCAGCGTTTGGCGGTAGTGGCTTGGGATTGGGGGTTAGTCGTGGTTGATGCGGGCATGACTCCAGAGTATGATGCTAAGAGGAACCTCCTGCAACAATATAATGAAAAATGCATGAAATAACAGAAATAGCAGAAACACAGAAGGAATTTATTGATCGCAGGCCACTTCAAGGGGGCAACCTCCTTTGAGCAAGCTTAATGCAATAAATTCATGGATGCCTTCATTGGCCTCAACACGTACTTATATACTAAGTCTAATCTAAACAACTATTACTCCCCATGAATGTGGGATAATACAATATACTCACGGGACGACTTACAAAGCATATGCGTCCAACAACAATATACTAACAAAGTAAAGAGAAGGGCTAAACATGGGTTCCTAACATCCCCTCCCTCTTAAAAAAGCTTTGTCCTCAAAGCTTAAGATGTGGAAATGGGTTCCTAACATCCCCTCCCTCTTCAAAAAGCTTTGTCCTCAAAGCTTAAGATGTGGAAATTGTTGCTAAATCTGAAGGAGTGGTTCCTATGTAGCATCCTCTGGTTGCATTCCGTGCCACTAAATTAATACCTCTGTGATGGCTTGAGAGCAAGTTGACAAGTGCGCCTGTCAAGGATTGCCTCTGGCTCCAAAATGATGGATCCTTCATTATCAGTTCTGGTAAAATAGTTTGTGCTCTGATGTTGGTGCCAAGAACTTTCTTTAGACAAGAGACATGAAATACTGGATGAACGCAGGAAAGAGGAAGCTCTAATTTATAAGCAACTGACCCAATCTTCTAAAGAACCTTATATGGCCCATAGAACTTTGGAGCCATCTTATGACTCCCTTTGAGTTTCAGGGAGGATTGCTTGTATGGCTATAGACGAAGAAAAACCATATCACCTACTTGAAAAATGCACTCAGAACGGTGCTGGTCAGCTTGTTGTTTCATTCGATTTCTTGCCATGTGAAGATTGTCCTGCAAAATGTGAAGAATCTGATCTCGGGTTCGAAGAACCGTGTCAACTACCTGAACTGGTGAACTACTGGGGGTGTATGGAAGGAGCACAGGCGGAGCCTAACCATAGACTGCTTCATATGGAGTCAGTTTAGATGCAGTGTGGTAGGAGGTATTGTACCACCATTCAACAAGAGGGAGCCACTTTGCCCACTGATGCTATTGTTCTGAGGTGAAATAATGAAGATAAGTTTCCAAACATTTATTGATAACTTCAGTCTAACCATCTGTTTGTGGGTGATACCCTGAACTCATCTTCAGTTTGGTGCCAGTGTGGCGAAATAGTTCTGTCCAAAAATGACTGGTGAAAGTTGCATCACGATCTGAGCCAATGGAAGAAGGGATTCCATGAAGACGGAAGATATGGTCCATGAAAATCTGTGGGACTGAGGAGGTGGTATAGGGATGGCTGAGGGCACAAAAATGACTATATTTGGAGAGGCGATCAACCACAACCAAGATCACTATCTTCCCTCCAGATTTAGGGAGCCCCTCAATGAAATCCATAGAAATATCTATCCAAATCCATGTAGGGATGGGCAAGGGTTCGAGCAATCCAGGAAGGAGTGTCGTTTCACCCTTGTTGCGCTGGCAGGTATCACATTCAACCACCATCTGTTGAATTGCCCTTTTCATTCCCTTCCAAAGGAAGTTACGTCGTGCCTGCTCATAAGTTTTGAGGAACCCAGAGTGCCCTGCCGATGGAGAAGCATGGAGTTCATAGAAGACAGCCTGTTGAAGATTTGTGCTTTGGGGAAGCACCAGACGACCCTTGTATCTCAAAGAAGCACCATCCCAAGAGTAATGTGGTACAGCAGAAGGGTTATTAGCCAACTGTTGGATGATTTGAGATAATGAAGAGTCATTGACATAGCCCTGCTAGACATATTCCAACCAATTTGGAACATGCATAGAAATAGCTGAAAGAGAAGCTTGGTCATCAAATGTGCAAGAAAGAGCATCCGCCACAATATTGTCCTTACCCTTCTTGTAAGTGATCTCATAGTCATAACCCATGAGTTTGCTAACCCATTTCTGTTGTGCTGGGGAGGAGACCCATTGTTCCAGGAAATATTTCAGACTTTGGTGATTAGTCTTGATGCAGAAATGATTCCCTAATAGGTATGGCCGCCACTTCTGTACTTCATGCAAAATAGCCATCATTTCCTTCTCATATGTAGAGAGTACTAAATTCTTACCTGAAAGGGCTTTGCTGGTGAACGTAATGGGATGTTCATCTTGAAGGAGAATAGCACCAAGTCCATTGCTGCAAGCATCAATCTCAATAGTGAAGGTCTTGGAAAAATCTGGCATAGCTAGAACAGGTGTAGTACACATAGCTTGTTTTAGTTCTTCAAGTGCACACTCAGCAGCATGTGTCCATGTAAAAGCATCATTTTTCAACAGAGCTGTTAATGGAGCTGCAATCTTCTCATAATCCTTGACAAACTTGCGGTAGTAGCCAGTCAATCCCAAAAAACCACGGAGGCTCTTGAGTGTTTGAGGATGCGGCCAATTTTTCATGACAACTATTTTGGCAGGATCCACTCGAACCCCTTGGGCTGAAACAATATGCTCGTGATACTCCACTTCCTCTTGCCCCAAAACACATTTAGACTGTTTTGCATAGAGATGATGATCATAGAGAAGTTGCAGTACAAGATCTAGATACTGGAGATGCTCAGCCCATGTTTTACTATAGATGAGGATATCATCAAAGAAGACCAGAATGAATTTTCGCAAGTAGGTCCAGAATATTTTATTCATCAATGCTTGGAATGTGGAAGGAGCATTAGTGAGGCCAAAGGGCATGACCAAAAACTCATAGTGCCCATCATGCGTGCGAAAAGTCATTTTAGGGATATCATCCTCATGAACCCGAATTTGGTGATACCTAGAATGAAGATCCAACTTGGAGAAAAAATGAGCACCATGAAGCTCATCAACAATAGGAATCAGAAACTTATCCTTGATTGTGATGTGATTAAGTGCTCAGAAGTCAATGCAGAGGCTCCATGACCCATCTTTTTTCTGGACAAGAAGAATTGGTGAAGAAAAGGAACTCGTACTAGGGCGAATAATACCTTACTTCAATAAGTCCCGAACGAGCATCTCAATCTCTATTTTTTGGTGAAATGGGTAGCGATAGGGCCTAATGTTGGGAGGAACACTTCTAGGAAGGAGCTGAATACGATGGTCCTCTAGTCGTGAAGGTGGCAATCCCACTGGTTCAGCAAAGACACATGCATATCTATCCTAAATTTATTGTAGATCCGAAGGAGTAGTGGAGACCGCGGATGGTTGCATCTGAATGGAATGGAGATGAGCGATGACTCCATGTGAATTCTTCTTAAGGAGCTTTTCCATGCGATGTGAACTGATGATGCTGAGAGACCCTGGTTGTAAGCCCTTCAATGTGTGTTTTTACCCATTGTCAGAAAACTGCATCCAAAGTTCAGCAAAATCCCATAAGATGGGTCCAAGAGTGTGTAACCATTAAGCGCCCAAAACCACATCGCATCCACCTAAGGGCAAGGCAAACATGTCGGAGCGCAGGTTATAATCTCCAATAGAGATACGCACGTTGCGACACTTCCCTTTGCAAGGTAATGTGCCCCCATTGGCAATCATGACTTCAAAGCTGGAGCAAGGATGGACAAAACAATCAGCCTGTTTGGCAATCCAAGGGTCAATGAAGTTATGAGTGCTACCAGAATCAATGAGTATTGTAAGAGGGAGCTTCTTGAAGTAACCCTTGACCCACATGGTTTGTGGGGTGGTGACTCCTGCTAAAGCATGGAGAGAGATCTCTGGGTGGTCTTCCTAAGAAGGAGGGTCAACAGGCAGCTACTGAATGTCGACCTGATCATCTACTGTATCCTGAGCATCTTCATAAACTTCAGTTGCAGGTGGAGAATCCACATCCAAGAGATAGAGCTTTTGCTCAACACATCTATGTCCCTGAGTGGATTTCTCATCACAATTATAACAAAGCCCTTTTTCTCTACGTGCCCTCATCTCTGCTTCAAACAAATGCTTGATAGGAATTGTTCTAGGAGCTGGCGTGATTGGAGGTCTTTGGGAAACCATATTTCTGAATGGAACAAAAGTGGATTTGGAGCGCTATTGAGTTGTGATCCTGTCCTCCGCCAACTTAGCCAACCCTAGGGCTTCCATCATTGTGCTAGGACAAAACATTTTAACCTCAGATCAGATTGCATCCTTCATACCACTGACAAAACAACTGAAGAATTCATCAGACAATCCCTCTGTGTGATTGGCCAGTTTCTCAAATTTTGTCTGATATTCTCTCATAGTGCCAGTTTGGCAAAGTTTAGTGAGTGCTCTTGTGAAGCCATCAAAAGCACTAGGGCCAAATCGTTGTAAAATGAGTTTGCAAAAATCTGTCCATTTTGGCTCTTCATGAGCCTTGATGTACCAACGGAACCATTGAAGGGCTTCATGTTCCAAATGAAAGGATGCAAGTGGGACTTTGTTGACATCAAAAGTATTATGCAGACTAAAATATTGGTCTGCCTGGTATATCCATCCAGTCGGATCATCACCATTGAAGCGAGGAAAATCAAGCTTCGGCCCATGAAAATTGCTGGAAGAAGAGAACCTAGTGTCTACAGAAGACTCTGGCTTCCATCTATTGTTCATGGCTGAATGCTGAAGATTGAGGCTGAGAATGTTTTCATCTAGATCTTGGAGTTTGGTCTTGAGGGTTGCAAGTTCATCCTCCATGTTTTTTGCTCCTACGTGGGTGACAACCATAACCAAGAGTTTTTTTTTTGGGAATGGGTAGAAAAATAAAAAAAGAAACTTTTTTAGTAAAGGAAAATTTGGATTTGGGAAAAACTCTGATGGGTAATTGAGGTTTGACTAGGTTTTGGACACTTTCTGAGGGACAGGGAAGCAAGAAATGGGGATTTCAGAAGCGGGGTGAAAGAATGGGAAAATTTGTCCAAGAGGGACAAAGGAGCAGAAAGAGGAGATGAACACTGTGGCAAAATTTGAAGGCGATTGGGTGGGAATCGAAGAAGTTATGGCAAACACTAAAAATAGACAAATGTGGGATTTCTGGCTTCGATAAGTGGAATTTGGGATAGGGTCCTCAAGGAAGGAAATATGTAGAATGGAATTTCAGGGGTTCCAGTGATTTCTTTTTTATTTTTTATTTTTTTTTTGGAAATAATCTGCAACAGCTCTGGATAGATGCAATCTGTGATTTATCAGCTGGCAATAGATATGGACCCCAGTTATGTTCAGCTTCCTAAAGGTTCAAGGGATTCACTCAGCTACCAATGTTGTCTAACGGCTTGCGTATTGGGGTAGTATCCCTCACTCCATGACTCAGGTAAAACTGATAACCACTTTGCCACAAACGATAACTCTTGGTTTACCTCACGGATGGGAACTAGTCAATCAGGTAGGGGTCGTTGCCCTTTTCACTGGCAGGTCCTCTCAATGGTCCAACTACTTCGGGGTTCTTGTGGTACTCCTCACAATGAGTTTTAGGGCTATGCCCAGGCACTTCCCATAGTTAAGCAGATGGGGATTATTCCCTGATCCAAACCTGCAATTGAAATGAACAATACAGATTCGAAGAAAAAAGAACTACTGCAATAATCATAGCGCCTGGAGGCCATTGCGAAAAAAATTTCAGCAAAAATTCCACCCAGCAAGCCCAAGAAAGCGCTCTGATACCAGATGAGAGGAACCTCCTGCAACAATATAATAAAAATGCACAAAATAACAGAAATAGAAGAAACACAGAAGGAATTTATTGATCGCAGGCCACTTCGAGGAGGCAACCTCCTTTAAGCAAGCTCAATACAATAAATTTGTGGATGGCTTCATTGGCCTCAACACGTACTTATATACTAAGTCTAATCTAAACAACTATTACTCTCCATGAATGTGGGATAATATAATATACTCATGGGACAAATTACAAAGCATATGTGTCCAACAGCAATATACTAACAAAGTAAAGAGAAGGGCTAAACATGGGTTCCTAATAGATGCTTGATCAGCAAGATTTAGACCTATTCGGCTAACCATTCCAGAGGGTCAGTTCAGCCGGTGGAGGTGGAGACAGATAGTGGCGATGAGGAGGAGAAGGATAATGATGTTGGGCATGGGGATGATGGAGAAGGTGGTGGTCCTGGTACTGAGGGGGACCAAATGTATATTTTGGCAGTTGTTGTAGGGGGACCGGGTAGGGGGCGTCAATTACTTCCTAGGGTGGATGTATGGGCTAGAGGGGATGGATATGGAGAGGACATGGATACTCTAAGGTATCAGGTGGTGAGCTTGGAGGAGGAGATGGCGAGGATGACAGCAGAGCGAGATGTGGAGAGGGTACTCCGTCAGAGTGCCAAGATGATGAGGTAGATGGTTGAGGTACAGGTGTCCCCAGCTACAACAACAAGTGAGGCAGTTGTAGGGGCTGGTGGATGGCATAGATGTGGGGTGACTACATTTGTGTGCAAGTAGAGTTGGGCATGACTATAGGGCAGGCGGAGTATTACCGTGCCTTATATCATGCAGTGGTGCCAACAGATCAGAGGGGGCTAGCTATAGCCACTCAGGGGTGAGTAGGTCTATGAGGATGTGGACACCATCGGTGACAGGGCCAATCAGGCATCCTCCTTCATTGATGCCTCCACCAACTGTGACACTAGGGACTACAGGGGCAACCAGGCAGCCTCCACTAGTTGTGATGCCAAGGACTACAGGGGCAGGGCCTTACATACCACCGCAGTCATCACCGCCTCATTATCCCACTCCTCATCAGGGGATTTTAGTTTAGTGATATTGTATATGCATGCGGGATTATGTATTGTAGACATTTGATAGGTTTATCCGTTTGGGCGCATTTTTGTATCATGACCATTGATGTATATATGATATGTACATGGATGTATATATAGATGTATTTATTTGTTAGCGGCCTATATGGTGTGATCATGTGTTTTTTATGATGTATGCTAAATGATGTATGATTATGGTTTTATGTGATTGATGTATAGGTTATGTTATGTTATGGTTTCTTGTTTTTTATAGATATATGCATTATGTTATGGATTATAGATAATGGATGATGTTATGGTTTATTGATTATGTTCCTGGGATATGATGGTATGTTTGTGATGATGTTGGTTTTATGTTTATGGATGGATTATGGTGTGGATTATGATATGGATTATATGTTTTATGGTGTGGATTATGATATGGATTATATGTTTTATGGATGTATTTTGATTCATGGATTTATGATATGGATTATGATGTAGATTATGATGTGGATTATATGTTTTATGGATGCATTTTCGGATTTATGGACGTATGATATGACTTATATGTTAATGATTTTGTTATGGATATGGATGCTAAGTGAGGATGATATGAGGATGCAATGATTAATGATTATGAAATTGTAATATGATGATTATATAGGGATGATGCAATATAATGGTGATATGATGATTATGGTTATGGTATAATAATAATGATGATTATGGAATGATTATGATGTTGTAATAATGTAATGATGATACTATGATGATTATGATAATGCAATGATTATGATGCAATGGTAATATGATGGTTATGATTATGATATGATAATAATGATGATTATGATTATGTGGATGCAGGTGTAATGTGGATGCAATGGGAATGGATGATCTTGGTCATGATGCAAAGTGTCCTTGATGGGGGATGGGTAGATAGGTGGGTGGGGGAGATACATGTTTGCTAGGGGAGGGGTGGTAGTTAGTTGGTAAGGGTTATGGGTGTGTTGGTTAGGGGGTGCTATGGTGGGATTCAGTCATTATTTTAATTAATGCAAAGCCATAGGTAGGGTGGTTATGGGAAGATATGGTTTTTTGGTAGGTTGGAAGTGTATTGATGTATTATTGGGTGTTAGTGGTGGAAAATGTCACATTAGTTCTATAAAAACCACATGATTTGATGGGTGTAGATCTAGTGAGGAAGTTTGATGGGTGGTTGGGTGGATACATGGGGGGTATTGTGAATCCTTATGTTTTTTAAGATGTGTGTAGGGGATGATGGGTTGATTTGTATATAGGATAGATTGGATAGATTAGTTAATGTGGGACGTTGTGCTAGTATGTTTTAGAGAAATCCTTAGTTTATTATAGCAAAGAGGATATTTTCACCAAGGTATGAAGTACCAGGGTGATGATGTTGTAACGTCGAAAAATGTCCCCTTGGGGGCTTTTCCCTCATAAGATTTAGCTCACGGGTCTTTTGCATGCATTTAGGACATCTTACTTCATAATTTGGCATCCCAATGGAATGAGCCCTAGGTAACATGACAAATGGGACCTAGGAGGACCCCTTGAGCTTAACCCTACCCAAAATAGGGGGGACTTGGGCGCCCGCGCCCTAGTCCTACCCTATTTTGGGGCAGTCCCAATTTTTGGGTGTCAGTTTATGACCGTTATTTGGGTCCTATGCCGACACGGTAAGTTTGAATTACGAAAATCTTGGCGGGAGTGTTTGTAGTTGCATATAAAAGCATGTTTAGGTATTCATTTGTAAACTAGAAGATTACTAGCAAGCTATTGTGTTCTCAAGGTGATTCAAGGCTTTCATTGTGTTGCAAGAGTATATTTGTGTGGTTTATGTGTTTGTGTTTGCAGATTTGAGCATCCATTTCATCATGGAATGAAGAGCATCTTCCTCCATGAGATCTTCACTATAAGGTGACATTATATTGTGTTTTTATCATCATTTCCTTTGGTTTTTGCCTCTGCCTCACAAGGGCATGCACTCTCTATCTGACAACGATGTTCAGAGACTTAAGTGTCCTCCAAGGCTTGACTGAGGCAAGCCTCTAAACACCACAACCCCCTCCCAAAGTTTTCATGGTTGCAGGTTATAGGTTGCAGAGCTGGACAAAGTGAAGTTGCAGGAAGGCATCTTGAAGTGTCAGAATTGCAGAACAAAAGGAAAAATAGCCACCTGGACTTGGGTGCCCGCTCATTAGTCCTCCAACTTTCGTGATAGGAAAATCTCTAGAACAACAGGGAAGAGTTGCAGACTGAGTTTCCAAATCTTGACAAAAACTAGAGCCTTGGACCTGGGTGCCCACTTCTGTGTCCCTGACTTTTCTGCCTCATAACCCTAAAAATAGGTACTCTGTGATTTGATATTTTGCTTCCCTCTACAAGAGCTTTTTCTGTTATTCTTCCGTTTACAGTTGCATTTGTGAAATTAGGGTTTTAATGGTCAATTGAGCATAAGAGAAGGAAAATTGATAATTAAATTCCCTAATCCAAGCTTCCCTACATCTCACAGTGACCTAGGGTATGATAGTGCCTGGCCACTTGACCCTAGATCCTTGAATGTATAGGGTGAAAGGAGGACTCAAACATCTAAACACTAAAAAGTAAACGAATCAATTTCACCCTAAACATTTTGGTGAACCCATGTTTTTGAACTTAAATTGCAACTTTCTGAGTGTGTGTCTTTATATTTGGATTGATTTCATTCATTCATATAGTCTTTCATCTTATTGCATTGAGAAAATTACAAAAAAATTGAAAATTTTGCAAAAATTTGAAAACCCTAGCTTGCATTTTCATATAGATTACTAAATTGCATCAATTCTTTCTAAATTTTCCGAATTCATGATTTTTGCATCAAATCTTATATAAACTATAGAAAAATACAAAAAATTCAAAAATTTGCATTGCATTTTCATCATTTAATTGCTAGGCTTTTGTAGAAATTTTGACAATTTTCATTAAACCTAGTAATTCCAAAATCTAGGGTTAGTAGGCAAAATCTTCTTTCAGATTTTTTATACTAATTTTAGAGGCTCATTCGAATTATAATTTGGCTTTAGTCATGCATTTTAGTGTAAATTTGCATTTAGATTCAAAATATTTCTATTTTCGCATAAAAAAATTTCAACAAAAAACTAGCAATTTTCATTCATTTTCATTAGATTTGCATTGGTATTTTGCATATTAAAGCTTGGAATTCATTTTCAGATCTGATAAAATTTCATTTTCATCAAAAATGAGACTTCAAAACATTCACATAGCATTTTGTGCCAAAATCTCAAAACCTAGGGCTTCAAAAACACTGATTTTCACTAAATTTGGCCTTATCGACTCTCTAAACTTGCACCATAGGCATGTTGTGAAGGGTATTTTTGAATTAATTTTCTTTTATCAAGGTAATCATTTTCTACCCCTCGTAAAAATCTTCACAACATCCTTTTAATGGGCTCTTGTATTGAAAATTTGGTGAAAAACTACACATTTTGACTATTTTTTCCCTAAGGTTTGACCTAGTTTGCACTCCAAGTGTGTTGTGACAAATTTTATGGATTGAGGTGACTAATATCATTGATTTTATTTTCTTAACCTCCTGAAATTCATTACAACACCTCTTTTGCTAGGTCTTGGAGTTGAAAAACCGTGAAAAATAGCCTATTTTTGCTATATTTTCACTAGGGTTAGACCTTAAGTGGCACTAAAAGCATGTTGTGATGGATATCTTATCATTAAGTGGTTGTTATTTCCAATATAATTTTCTTTCCATTATCACTTTCCTCACAACACCCTTTGTAATTCTCTTTTGCATTTGGTGAAAAAAGTGCCTATTTTGACATATTTTCACTATAGTTTGACTTGGCATTATCTTGGATTTGTGTCAAAGAGTGTGTTGAGAAGGATCATATTACTGTTTTGGACTTATATCATACATATAAGTTTGTTCCCTTGACTAAAAGCCTTACAACACCCTTTGCCTTCACTTATTTGCATTGACAAAGTACAAAAATCAAGCATTCAAGGCCATTTTTACATATAGTTTCACACTTGCCTTTTGCACCAATATTGGAAAAGCTTTTAAAATCTTATCTTACATTGGAATGGAACCTTCATGTCATTTCTAAATGGTATCTTTGCATGCATTTATCAAAGATCTTGATTTTGACCAATTTTTAACCCTCATGAGTGAACATCCTATGATATTAGAAAGCTTAACTGAGTTCTTCTCCATGAGTAACAAGGAAAAAGTTGATGATGATCCCATAAGTTATCCTACTGATGAGAAGACTAGGGATAGATTTAGTAATTCCACTGCTCTCCTTGGCCAAGATGAAGCATTAGTGAATGAAGAGCTCCCTTTAACAAAAAACATTCCATGGGTAGAAAATGAGCATTCATTTAACAATAATCAAATTCCTATCTATGTGGATCATCCCACCAACCTTCTTCCTTTAGTTGATTGTTCACACACCTTGGATTTCACTAAGGAAGAGAAGACCTTTAATGTCCCTCCTTTGTTTGAATATTCAAGTCATTTGGACATCACTAAGAGGATAGAGAATCAACATGCTAGTAAGCTTCAACAAGAAAACATTCCACCTAGACAAATGAACTTTGATCTTGGTACTTCCTCGTCTACAACACAAAAATCCATGACAAAGCAAAGCCCTATGTTACAAACACTAAGTCGTAAAGCACAACAACGTCAACATGCAAAAAGGAGAAAGAGAAGGCGACGAGCTTACCTTGCATCTCAACAAGAAAACATTGATCCTAACATTGAACCAAACAAACATGATCCTAAAAATGAACAACATGATGAGCAAGACAAGAGTTGGGATATGGTGCCTTATGTCCCACTTTCCTCTAGCATTCGGGGTGGGAATATGACGATGATTTACTTGATGATAAGACTTAGCCCGGAAGACCCTATAGGTAAGTATCTCTAACCCTTTATCTCTCTCGTGATGTGCTTCCCCCGTGATGTGTTATGTGTTGTTTAGGCCTCCTAAGATGACCTCGGATTCTCTCATAAGGTTCTAAATACCAGGAGACTGCCTCTGTTGTGACCTTCTTCTATTTGTATCATCATTCTTCTATATTGCCTCTCTCTCTTCTTTCATTATTGTGTTTTATGTCTTACGGACATATCATTGTGGTTGGTGACACTAGGGGCACCCTCCTACGTAACTGTCCCTAAGACACTTGCTCCTCCTCTCTTATTTATTTTTTCCCTTCCTCTAATGTTTCCACCTAGCGAGCGGATGACGAAAAACATTTATACTAATGTGGACCTAGTGTCCCTTTCGAGAGCAATCAAAAAATGGACTTAGTTCCTAATATGACGATGGGGTTGTATATTTTATCTGTCGCTTGGCTAGTGGAAGCACTCATGCTTTCTGGGTAGTGAATTTGATGTTGTTTCTATTACATTTACAAACCTTAACAATATTGCTACTCTATGCACCTTTGTTTGTCTTTAAATCTAGCCTTGGTGGTACTCGATTCAGAGAGCTTCGTGATATAGCCCCACGGTTATTCTCGAACTCCAAATTCATGGTATAACCTTGGCTCTTTGTGTGATTAATCATATGCATTGATGTTGTCGTTTATCATGATTTTGTAGACACTAACATGTTTCTTGCATGGATGTGTTTGTGGGAACATTTGGCGATCATAAAGTACATGTCACCTCCAGGGGGCATGGGCTTTGCGAGAGCTTGTGTTCCCTTGTATGTTTTCTTCCTACCTTAACATGATTTCTATCGATACGTGATATCAACCACCTTAAGTTGGGGGCTTATATAAGGTAAGTTGTCTGTTGTAGATGTTAGCAATGTGCTTGTCCTCAAGTGCAGACTAGTGCGATGAGTACTTCTTGCATCCCGAGTTTGTTTACAATCAATCAATCTATCTTGAAATCTATTACGTATACCTCCTTTTCACCGTAAGGTGTCTCCGTGATGCGGGTGGGGTTGTACACTTTTGAGCTCATACCTCCTTTTCACTGTAAGGCGTCTCCGTGATCCGGGTAGGGTTGTATGCCATGCTTCCTTTTCACTATAAGGCGTCTTTGTGATGCGGGTGGGGTTGCATTTTCAAAAGTCCTCTGCGGAGGCAGGGAATGGTTCTGTGACTAACTCAACCCTTAAGCATGTCTTCGGTGATTGTTGTGGTGAAGCCCAATCGTTAGTGTGTGCCTGTAATGTGCCTGAGATGGTGTTGAGCCTAGAAATAGGAACACTCCATTGCTTGTCTGCCATGTTTTCTTCGTGTCTTCAAAGTGTGTGTGTTTGGCATGCTTGCTTTGTTTGGCTTGTTTGTTGCCCCATATGCAGTCTGCATTTTGGGAGGTTTTACATGTCTTGCGTGCGTGTTGCCCCATATATACAAAGACCTATACGATGAGTGAATCATGTATTATGGGAGGTTTGTTTACTTTCTAGTACTTGCATCTGCATTTTATACAAATGAGAAAAAGAAAAGAAAAGATATCATGCCTATCTTCCATGCATTAATGTGTCTTCTATGCATTTATTGTCTTCTCCGTGTTATACGTGATTGTAACTATCTTCTCCATGTTTTGCATGTCTATTACTATCTTCTATGTGATTGGTGTGTCTTCTCCATGCTTGGCGTGTTTGCTGTGTTTGTTGACCGTACTTTAATGCATGTATTGGCCTTGCGTTTATACATACATTAAAGTGGGGGCTAAATGTAACGTCAGAAAATGTCCTCTTGGGGGCTTTTCCCTCATAAGGTTTAGCTCTCGGGTCTTTTGCATGCATTTAGGACATCTTACTTCATAATTTGGCATCCTGATGGAATAAGCCCTAGGTAACATGACAAATGGGACCTAGGAGGACCCCTTGAGCTTAACCCTACCCAAAATAGGGGAGGAGGACTTGGGTGCCCACACCCTAGTGCTACCCTATTTTGGGGTAGTCCCAATTTTTTGGTGTCGGTTTATGACCGTTATTTGGGTCTTATGCCGACACGGTAAGTTTGAATTACAAAAATCTTAGCGGGAGTGTTTGTAGTTGTATATAAAAGCATGTTTAGGTATTCATTTGTAAACTAAAAGATTACTAGCAAGCTATTGTGTTCTCAAGGTGATTCAAGGCTTTCATTGTGTTGCAAAAGTAGATTTGTGTGGTTTATGTGTTTGTGTTTGCAGATTTGAGCAACCATTTCATCATGGAATGAAGAGCATCTTCCTCCATGAGATCTTCATTACAAGGTGGCATTATATTATGTTTTTATCATCATTTCCTTTAGTTTTTGCCTCTGCCTCACAAGGGCATGCACTCTCTATCTGACCATGGTGTTCGGAGACTTAAGTGTTCTCCGAGGCTTGACTGAGGCAAGCCTTTAAACACCACAACCCCCTCCCAAATTTTTCATGGTTGCAGGTTACAGGTTGCTTAGCTGGACAAAGTGACGTTGCAGGAAGGCATCTTGAATTGTCAAAATTGTAGAACAGAAGGAAAAACAACCACCTGGACTTGGGCGCCCGCTCATTAGTCCTCCAACTTCCATGATGGTAAACTCTCTGGAACATCAGGGAAGAGTTGTAAACTGAGTTTCCAAATCTCGACAAAAACTAGGGCCTTGGACTTGGGCGCCCACTCCTGTGTCCCCGACTTTTCCACCTCGGAACCTCAAAAATAGGTACTCTGTGATTTGATATTTTGCTTCCATCTGCAAGATCTTTTTCTGTTATTCTTCCATTTACAGTCGTATTTGCAAAATTAGGGTTTTATTGGTCAATTGATCATAAGAGAAGGAAAACTAATAATTAAATTCCCTAATCCAAGCTTCCCTACATCTCACAGTGACCTAGGGTATGATAGTGCCTGGCCACTCGACCCTAAATCATTGAATGTATAGTGTGAAAGGAGGATTCAAACATCTAAACACTAAAAACTAAATGAATCAAATTTCACCCTAAACAGATGTATATCCAATTTTGTATGGACTTGACACTCAAATAAAAGGGTGTTCTTAGACATGCACAAATTAGTAAAATCTTGTCTAGATGTGGGGGAGACAACTTAGAGCATTAAAGTCCTAATACATAGAAGGAATAAGCCTTAGATGCAAAGGAGAAATGGTATGCAAAAAATTATCCTGTCATGTACAAGATATGAATATTAGCTGAAGTAATAAGAAAATCCAACAAACATGGCATACAACAACAAATGACTCGTACCTCATCCTATACCATCCAATTTACACACCAAGATATGGAAGATCAAGGTGGTACTTTTGAATAAGCATAGGATAGGTATCAAAAAGATAAATCAAAACCAAAAAGGCCAACTGATAGATGCACCAAAAGCCATTAAGTCTCTTTCCAAGAGTGGATAGATGTGATTGGACCTTACATATTGTGGGAATGATATATCCTAAGGCATGGGTTGTGATAATGGATAGGCTTGAGATTAAATGGTTGTATGGTGATTTGGAATGATTGATCAAGTGTGTTGTTGTTTTTGTCAGCCTTGTTTAAGCTCAATCACTCTAACATGTTGTCCCCATATTTTATTGCTTTGGAAGCTTTTTTTGAGATATTTTGATTTTTTGCTATTTTTTGGATATTGTGATTTTTTTGTGTTTTTCTGGATATTTGGATGTTTTTATTTTTTTCTAGATATTTGGATGTTTTCATGTTTTTCTGGATATTTAGATGTTTTTGTGAACATTTTTTGGATATTTGGATGTACAAGGGGTTGATAGTATGCATACAAAGATCCAATTCCTCAGCACCTTTTGCATGGAATGGTGACAGGCAAGTCGTGATGGGAGGGATTTTGATGCTTAATGTTTTCGAATATCAAGCCATGGTGTGTTAGGTATGAACTGATAGAGGTTGAAGTATGGATTGGCTATGCAAACAAGGACTTTAGTAGATGGTGGATGTGGCCACTACGCATGGCACCTGAGACAGGTTTTCACCATGGTACTTATCAAAGGCGCCACCGAAGTGGTTTTCACCATTGGATGGCTTTATTGCACTCGATTTTTTGAACTTTTTTTATTTTTTTGATTTTTTTACTTGGGATATTTGATGAGTCAGACGTAAAACTCTTGAGGTGTATGATGTTCATTGGCTTATCCAGAGGCTATCCCTCAGGTGTTGCTAGCTAATATGCTCCTAATCCATAACTGATTGTTATAACAAAAGGTCCCAACCAATTTGGTTTAAATTTGCCTTTTTTTGTCACGATCTTGCATGTTCTTATGGTTTTCCATTAATACAAGATCACCTACTTCAAAGTAGCGAATTTTGATTTTCTTGTTGTAACTTCTGCGGAGGTGATTCTGATATGCTTGCAAGTGGTTGAGAGCGTTGAGGCACTTTTCATCCAAGAGTTCCAACTCATGTATTCGTGAAACCCAATACTCCTCATTAATGATATTTTGAAGTGATATTATCAGAGAGGGGAGCTCACCTTCGATGGGTAAGATGGCTTCAGATCCAAAGACAAGGGAATATAAAGTGGCCCCTGTGGGGTAGAATGTTGGTGCGACAGGCCCAAAGGGTAGGGTTAAGTTGTAGGTGCCAATCACGACCAACTTCATTAACTGTCTTCTTTAAAATTCTTAAGATGGTTTTGTTTGAAGCTTTGGCTTGACCATTCCCTTGAGGGTAGTAGGGGTGGAAAAATGATGTTGGATATGGAATTTTTGACAAAGGGTGCGAACTTCTAGATTTTTGAAGGGTTTCCCATTATCAGTAATTATGGCAAGGATACCATAGCAGCATATGATATAGTAGAGTATGAATTTGGATATGTGGATGCCTATTGTATATGTAAGTGGAATGGATTCGACCCATTTTGTGAAATATTCAGTAGCAGTGATAATGAATTTATGGTCATTAGAGGAGGGTGGATGGATTTTTCTAACGAAGTCGATCCCCCATTGTGAAAATGGCCATGGAGTAGTGATGAGTTGAAATTCCTGAGATGGAGCATGGATTAAATCACCGTGTTGCTAGTAGGGAAGGCATTTCTTAACAAACTAGTGAGCATCTTGTTCCATAGTTGGCTAATAATATCATGTTCTTAAGATTTTCTTTGCTAGAGTAGGTCCACTAGAGTGTGCCCCACAGATACCTTCATGTACCTCTTGTAAGGCAGTTTGGGCTTCTCTTGAATCAAGACACCTTAAAAGAGTACCATCAAGACTTTTTTGGTATAAATTGTCACCGATGATAGTGAAACAAGCAGTTCAATGGATGAATGTTTGACGTTGGGCAGATGATAGATCTGGTGGAATGATGTCATCATGGAGATAGTGGTAGATGTCCTGGTACCAGGGAGATAGGGGACCAATAATTTTGCAAACTAGCTCGGATTGTGGGAGATCATATGCTGGCATTTCTAATTCTTTAGTGAGAAACTCACACCACTGGTTGTTTTTCTACATGTCCACAAGAGAACCTATGGCAGCCATCGCATCTGCTACTTTGTTGTTAAGTCTAGGGACTTGCTCAAACTTGATTTCAGATAAGTATTCCTTAAAGTCTTTTACCACCTTCTTGCAAGGTAGAAGTTTGTCATCCTTTGTCTTGTACTCATTGTTTACTTGTTTTATTACTAGTTGAGAGTCACCATAAACTAATAGTTTCTCTATTCTCCATTGGATGGCCATACGGAGTCCGGTGATGAGTGCTTCATATTCCGCCACATTATTGGTGCAGGGGAATGTTATCTTGTAGGACTTAGGGATGAAATCTCCTTGAGGGGTGATGAATAGAATCCTTGCCCCTGATCCATGATGTGTGTATGATCCATTAAAATACATTTTCCATCCTTGTGTAGGTGTGACTATAAAGATGGATTCATCCAAAATTTTGGAAAGAAGTGGATGTTTTGTTGGGATAGGTGCATCTGCTAGCTAATCTGCTATGACTTGTCTTTTTATAGCCTTTCTTTCTGTGTATTCAATGTCAAATTCACTAAGGATCATTACCTGTTATGTCGTAAAATGTCCCCCTAAGACTTTTACCTCCTAAGTTTAGCTCTTGGGTCCCTTAATTTTCATCATGCATGTTAGATATGAATTCTGAGACAAAATGCCCTGAAACCCATGACAAATGGGACACAGGGGACATTGGAGAGCTTAACCCTAACCCAAAATAGGTCCCAGGACAAGGGTACCTGTGCCCATGCCCTACCCTATTTTGGCGAGGTCCCAAATTTGAATGTCGGTTGGAGACCGTTAAAAAGTGTTTGTTGCCAACATTTTGAGTTTGAATTACAAAGTTAAAGTGGAAATGCATATATAAGCATGTTTAGGACTTCTTTTGAAAACTAGAAGATGATTATGAGATTTTGGCGAATTCATGATTTTAGAGCATTCAAGGCATTCATTGTGTTGCAAAGCAGAATTGTGTTGTCTTTTTTATTGCAGATTTGGCTTCATCTTCTCATGTTGTGAAAGATCTTCATCTACTTGAGAGATACACCTCTCAGGTGATATCTATTTGTATTTCAATCAATTATTTATCAATTTGTTTTTGCCTCTGTCCTGCAAGGACACACACTCTCTATCTAACAACGGTGCTAGAAGGCTTGAATGTTATTATGGGGCTTGACCGAGGCAAGATCCTAAACACCAAAACCCCCAATCCCTCTTCTAGTGATTACACGTGACAGGTGTCGAATCTCGAAGAGTGGAGTTGCAGAGGACTATTGCAGAGCATAAGGAATCAGGATCTGAAGAAAAAGGTGGGAAATAGCTTAGGAAGGGCTTGGGCACCCGCTCTTTTGTCCCTCAGTTTCGTGTCATGGAGAATCTCTGAAGTGGTTGTGTTCAGTGATGGAAAAGATCTCGAAGCCCTCTGAAAAAGTAGTACCTTGGGTTGAGCCTTCTTGCAGAAGTTGTGATTCAACTCAGTTAAATGTCCTTGGTGAAAGGAGGATCTAGCTAAACCATCCATCAATCTCGAGAACCCTCTTTTCATACATTACATTTTGGTGAACCCATGTTTTTATTGAATTTTTCACCTTACTAAGTGTTGTACTTCAGATTTGCATTCATACATTTCATTGTCATCAAATTGCATTGGAAGATCTACAAAAAAATTGAAAATTTTGAAAAATCAAGCATCCTAGGCTTGCATTTTGACATAGTTTACACTATTTTCATTGCATTTCATCTAAATCATTTAATTCTCTCATATTTGCATCAGATCTGATATAAATCACAGCAGACATCATTACATAATCCTTTACCTTGCATTTTCATGCTTTATTTGTTATAATTTGCTTGAAATTGTGCATTTTTCATATAACACAGTCTTTGCAAACACTAGGGTTTGTGGTTAAAATCTTGTTTTAGATTTTAATACTCTTTTAAACACTCTTTTAAATCTGATTTCAGATTTTAGTGTTTCATCATAGTGTGTTTTTGCATTCACATCTTAATTTTTGCATTTACACATTGTGTATTTCAAAAAATATACCTTCATCCTAGGGTTTGTTCTATTAGTTTGTGCATTGAGTGTTGTATGTTGTTGTATGAGTCTTATAACCCGCTGCCCTAATAGAAATATCCCTTTAAGAAGAAGTATTAGACTAATGGGTTCTAGTGTTCCCGATAGCAACGGTGTGCCTCCATTGGAAAATCCATTGAACACCTTCTTTACGAAAGGAGAAACACAAACTTTGTAAGCTATCATTCCTCCTACAACTACAATGGAAGAACAAGTATTTCATGATGTTGAGGACCCTATTGATGTGATAACACATGTACCTAGTGAGAAAATAAACAAACTTGATAAAGAGATAGCTGATTTTCAAGCATTTATGGAAAATGAAAGGATAGCAGAAGAAGTTGTACTTGTGGTTCATAACATAAGAGAGTTGTTAAAAGAAGGACAAGATGGTGTTAATATGCTTCGAGGCTTAGTACATATAGTGCATCATAATGTTATGCCAATGACTGAATGTGCAAATGTTATTAATAACATGTCATCACCGACTCATACACAAGTATTGGCACCTATACCGACTATTAGAATGACTAATTTTACATCATCAATTCTCACTACCAATGCACATGCTTGTAGTAATTCTACCACTAGTATTGGAGTATCTAATAGCACTAATTCACAAAATTACAAGGTTGTGGGATTCAACTATCAAAACCAATCACCTAGGGTGACTTCTTTCATGAATAATCACTCTCAACCACCTCTCCATCCCACTCACTCTCAATCATCTTTGACTACCATCTATTCTCAACCACCTTGCACTTACAATTATTCTCAACCACCACTTATTACCTCTCACAACTAATCTCCTCAAAATTTCATGAACACAGCTTCTAATTCTCAAACTGTATCTCCTAATGATGCCCTCCTAAACCAACTTCTGCAAAGCATTACCTCTTTACAACAAAAGGTGACAAACTTGACAAATTCCTCTCAACCTAATTTACTAACATATCATGCTTGGAATCCTCTATCTTTTGCAATCTTAAGAACTCTTATGCCTGATAAGTTTGAAACTCCTCGCTTTGAAAAATATGGTGGGAAAGGTGATCCCAATACTTATGTGGCAGCATTCATGGCTATGTGTAGTGATTTCTTCTTTGAAGAGGACTTGTTAGCAAAACTTTTCTCATGATCCCTCAAAGATACTGCTTTGGAATGGTTTTTCTCTTTACCTCCAAATTCAATTCACTCTTTCTCTCAGCTAGTTGATCAATATTTACAACATTTTCAAGTAAACATTGAACCTCAAGCCTCTTTGATTGATTTAGTTCATTGCAAACAAGGTCCGAAGGAGAAGTTAACTGAGTTTATTAGTCGATATCAAGCTCTCTATGCACAAATTCAATACCAAATGAATGATGAGGATGTTTAGAAGGTATTCATTACAAATCTACAACCTAACATCTGGGATAAGATCCTCTTGATGAAGTATAACTCTTTTCAACATTTATGCATAGCCCTTTGTGATTACCAACTTTCGTCTAGTCAGTATGAAAACCAAAACTCATCGGCTCAAGTTGGTCAATCCACGACTGGACTTTCACAAAACAACTTTTAGAGGAATAATAAGAGTATCATCAAGGTTAATGGACAGAATTTAAACAACTATTCACAAGTGTCCACTATCACTAATCCCAAGAGGGCACTATTTCAGTATAGACAATAGCAAAGATAATGCACCCCAGTATCTGACTCCTTACATTCTATCATGAATCAAGAAGTGAGTAATAATCTCTTGAAGCTCCCTCTGATCAAACCATTGGATAGTAGTAGAATGCAAGGACCTCACTTTGATGCTAATGCTTTTTGTCATTATCATCGACAACAAGGGCATGATACTGAATGATGTATGCATTTTACACATGAAATTCAAGACCTCATCAACTCGAATGTTATACAGGTAAGTGGGGTGAATGACAATGGAAATAAGTCAATTTCTCCTCTAAATCAAAACTTACAGATATTTACTAATCCATTTCCTAGACATAATGACAACAATATGATGGAACAAAATACAGTAGAAATGGAAGAAGAGGACTATCTTGATTATGATGAAATAGTCAGTATAATAGAAGTGGACAAGGAGAAGATTGAAAACTCACTTTGTCCACGAGGAAAAGGTATTTATGTTGAGGTTCCTCCGTCATTATCCCTTCAAGGATCAGGAGTCAACCAAGATGCACAAGATCTACAAATTAAACAATCACGACGAGATATTATGATATAAGGAAAGGATGACACGATGGAAGATACCCCACTCCACTGCAAAAAGATTAACAAGAGATCGAAAGATCAGAAAAGAACAAGACGACTATCATCAGTGGGAAATAGTAATGATTCCCCTCCTCACAAGCAATAGAAGACATTGAATATCCAAGGATTCAAGAAACAAACACTGCTTAATCAATATCCTAGAAGTACAAATCAAACAAATGCAAACTATTCACACTTTTTACAAAACTTGATGGATCACTTCTCTAAGATGCTAACAAGTTCAAATCCTTCTTAGCAATAGGTATGTATTTTTAACCCTGGTGGTCACCTATGTCATAGCATTATTTGCTCATTTATGTGGCCTCCCCTCTTATATTTTTAACCTTGGTGTTCACCTATGTCATAGAATTATTTGCTCGTTTATGTGGCCTCCCCTCTTGTGTTGTGTTCCCCTGTGATGTGTTATGTGTTGTTTAGGCCTCCTTGGATGACTCTTATTGTAAGGTCAATGCTACCAGGAGACCACCTCTATTGTGACCATTCTTCTATTTGTATTATCATTCTTCTATCTTGCGTCTCCTCTATTTTATTGTTGTGTGTCGTGCCTTAGGGGCATAGCGTTGCGGTTGATGACCTAGGGGCATCCTCCTACGTGATTGTTCCTAAGGCACTTGTTCTCCTCTCTCATTTTATTGTTTACCTTCTTCTAGGGATTCTAGCTAGTCAGTGGATGATGAAAAACAAACAACTAACTGATATGGATTGAGTGTCCCTTCAGTAAGCAAGAAAAAATGGACCTAGTCCATACACGAAGATGGGGTTGATTTATATATTTGACGCTTGGCTAGTAGAATCACTCCATGTGATATTTGATGTTGTCTTATCTTTCTAACAAATCATAACAATAATTTTCTTCGTGTACTTTGTTTTGTATCTCGCCTTATTGTTACACTCGGTTCTGAGATGCCTGTAGTATAAGCCCAACGGCTATACTTGGATTCAAACCCATATGTGTAGCCTTGGCCTCTTTGTTTTCATGTATAGCTTTCATGTTTTACTTAGATTAAGATGTGTTTGTGGGAACATTCGACGATCGTGAACAAATGTCACCTTTGGGGGCTGTTGTTCTCAAAATCAGCTACGCTTGTTTTTGTAGACAACCCCTACGAAACTTGTCCGTTTCGTAGACTACACTCTAAGTTCACTTATCAAGGCAAGTACTCTTAGCCTCGTGCGAAGTCATTCAACACCGTATACTAGCTTGTAATATTCCCCTAAGTCTTTTCCTCGAAGTTCATGAAAACTGACTAAGTTACAAGCTAGTCAAAACACCAATTTTAACCGTTTTAGGGTGTTGGAATTTTTTTCGGTTTACATGCATTGGCGGTGAAATCCACCGCTCTTGCATGTTTACTATTGTTTTGATATGCATAGTTGGTTGATTTAGCTACTCTCGCATATGATTGTGATTTGAACCTTCCAACGTGTAATAGCAGCAGTTTTCACTGCTCTTACATGTTTCAAGTCATTTTACTTTACATGTTCAAGCAGTCTTTTCCCCCGCCCGTGCATGTTAATCACCTAATGTAGTGACGGTGAAATCCATCGCTCAAGCACAATCTTGGCGAATCGACTTGACTTGAAGCTTGATTAATGGCACTTGTGCCATTGTTTTAATACAATTTTTTAAACCTATTTAATTGCTTTTTCATTTTGTTTTGTTAGTTTATTATTACCAAACCTCATATTCAACTGGTAAAACCCTCTTTGGGATCGTTTGATCGTGACACCTACGGATTCAAGTGTATTTCAACGTTGGTGCGTGTACTAGGGTTTCGGGTTGGCCTTTCCAGGTAAGCCTTTGTTTTCTGTTCTTTTTTCATTTTCCTACTTGAAAATAAAAGGTGTGATTAGTATTATTGTCATTTATTGTCATTTCATTGAGGTTTTTTGACAAAATTCATAGTTTTGGTTTCGTAGTTTGTTGTTTATGTGTGTGATTCAACCTTTTATTGCCATGTTAGACTTAGGTCTTTCCTACAAGTTTCTGAACATGTATGAGCGGCCTTTTTCTCCACTCGATTCACGTTCCTACCATGATGCAACTCTTTATTGTGTAGTGGCAGGGTTTTCCTCTGCCCTCACATCCCTGAAGACTTGCATTTTTTCTATATGTAAGGGCAGTTAAAACTGCCTCCCTTACATAGTCTATGTATCTTTTACATGTAGAAGCATTCAATATGCCCGCCTTTACACATAACTTCAAGTTTTTGAAAATGCCTGCAGTAGCGGTTAATTTGACCGACGATACATCGAAACCCTTCATTCAACTTGCACCGATGATCCGTTTAGCCGACTTTGCATGTGCTTGAAGATTTGCATTTTTCCCACCTACGCTGGCGATCCTTTTCGCCACCCATACATGAAAATCTCACTTTTCCCACATGCAACGGTGGGCCTTTTCGCCGCCCTGACATTAGATAAACCTTCTCACATGTAGGAGCGGTCATTTTGACTGCCCATGCATGAATTTCTGCAAAAATTTCCTAACACTGGTAAATTCCTACAAATGATACCTATTAACCCGCTTTCGCCCTTTACCTTGATTTATGCAACTCAAGCCCTTCAATGCATGCTTTCCTGTCCATGATCATCGAATCATGGTTATCCCAATTTATCCATTTTTCCCCTAACTGCGAGATCGTGCCCTTTTACAGTTTTCAACAAGTGTCTATGATAGATATCTCTTCTAGAGTTCTCTTCAAAGCTGATGTTGGAGCCATCTCCATCCAAAGCCAAAATCATGAAGTACAAGTACCAAGGTGTCTTCCCGATGACTTCAGTACAGTCCAATATTGATGAAATCATAGATACAGAAATAGGACATGTGGATATGGTAGAATTTGTGGACAGAACAAAACAAACAAATCCTTCCAGACACATGCAAAAGATCATTGACAACAATATTCACTTGGTTGCCTCATTTCCAGTTTCTGCACATAATCATGATTTCGTTCTTCAAGTGGCTAACCATTACAACAGGGACACTAGGGTTGTGACAGATTCCCAAGGGAATGTGATCATGAGGTTGGATGCACAATTCCTTGATAAAATCTTCATGTGTCCACCTATTGTAAACATTGGACAGATTGATTTTGCTCAAGGGCAAAAGGACTGTGATACAGATGTGGAAGCTGCAAGAAGGTATATAAACAACAAATGGTTGAAAATTCCTCTAAGTAATCTGACCAGATGGCCGAAGGATCTTCCTAGGAGTGACTTTGTAGAGGAAGTTTGTGACTTGATCACACTTTTGAGTCACATTAGATGACTCCCTTCTTCCTCCAAGTTTCAATAATGGATGTACACATACATCAAGGTAATTCTTCGGGGCACATAAAGAATATTCTGGGGAGAGCATATCAGTAATGCATTGCATGAACAATTGGTAAAGGTCAACACAACATTCAAATTCTATATGACCTCATATCTTGTATATGCTGCTGCTAGCATGAGAAGCTTTCCTGGTTTGACTCAGGTTGGTGACAGGAGATTGGTTTCTGTATATGAGTATTATTCTCAAATTACTCTGAAGGGATCAATCCATCATTTCCGAAGGGTGAATGATGCTTTCTTTTCAGTATTCATGTGCTTATGGGACAATGAACTTGTTCAGAAGAGGGTCTCAGATGAAGCTTGGGAGGTTGTGAATTCTTTTGGCTGCTTATTCTTATAATTCCCCACTTTCACATATCTCAGAGTAGGGTATTATCCTGGCTACCCTTATATTCTTCCATGGTATCCCAGTGATCATATTGTCCTCATGGAATTATGTAGACAACTAATTGTAGTGCATAATAAATAGATGGAGCTGAAGAAGTTAGGGATAATGTTTCCCGTTGAAATTGGAAGGTATTCAGTTCAATCGGCTAAAGAGGCAAAAATAGTTGATTCTAAATTACAACTGGTCACTATGAAAACTTTCAAGAAAAGGGACCATTTTGAATTCAGGAGAGTGCAAGATAAGATCAAAAGGAAGTCAACCTTTCATGTGCCTATGGTGGAAGATATTTGGGTTGATCTCAGGACACAAAACGAGATCAAGAAGTTAGACTACTGTAGACTTCATCTGAGTCAGATAGAAGAGCTGGGCCTCGCTGATATTCCAAACAGAATGGAGGATGATGGGGATGTTCTAGATCCCAAATATAACACTGAGAATGTTGAAGTCTCACCCCTTCTAGAGGTGAAATGGTCAGTTAAAGAGGAAACATCCATAAGGAAAAGGTTTCAGCTGATCCTAGCTAACACAAATATATGGCTACAAAGCAAAGGGATCAAATTGAAGGAATTTCTCACAGGGTTCGAGACTGAAGCACAGGAGCAAATAGGCAAGAAGGTAGAGAATAGGACCAAGAATAAGAGTGATGCCCCTTCTTCCTCCAAAATATGAAAACCAAAAATTAAGTTTGTATCCAAAGGAGGGAAGAAGAAGGAAGTTGTAGAAACCTCCAATGTCACTGAATCAGGTGCTGAAGATACAAATGTTGAGCGAATGGAGGTTGAAGATGTTGAGACTAAAGAGCAAAATATTCAGAAGTTTAAGGATGCTCAACAAACAGAAGTATCTGATAAATTTGATGAGGAAGATGAAACTGAACAAGACAAGGATGAGGATGCAGAAAAGGAACAACTTGGTGATCCACATCAGTCCCCTGAGAAAGATCTCCCATTGGAACACAAGTTTCTACACCCCTTCCTCATGCTCCTGTTTCTGGTAGTTTTCCAGTAGTTTCAAGTGTTCCTCTTTCACCTACTTTCATTGTTTCTTCTAATAATACCCCTACTTCTGTAAGAACTAGTTTTGGGACCGTTTTTTATTCTTCCAGTTCTATCCCAAGTTTATCTTCTCCATCTTTTGACATTGGTGAACAATCTGTCCTAGAAAATCTTCTAGATGGTTCAGAGAAGGTTGTTGATACAGGTGTAGTTTTTACCAACACCAATCCTATTGTGACCATAACAGGTGTAAATATGGATCTGGTGAAACAAGTAGTGGACTCATCTCCGATTATTGGTGCTTTTGTGCTTCCCCCATGGTTGTCTGCATATACTCCAAAGAGGAAGAAGCAAGCTATTTCACCGAATGAGATTGATATTGAGAAGTTGTTACTTGTGAAATCAAAGACTCTAAAGAAGAAGCCTAAAACTGTTTCTAGGCTTATCAATGAGAAAGGAATCAGATATGCAAAGATTGCTAAACCACCAGAAGATGCTACTGTCAAGAATTTTGACATGAATGATTATGTCATTTCAAGGATTGAGTTAGATAAGCTAACTCATGAAGGCATAAAAGCAGATTTTCAAACTACTACCAGCACCTTGCTCTAAAAATATGATGAAGTCAAAAAGGAAAAAGAACAGTATAAGGCTAAAGCAGAATAGCTTGCTGCAGTTCTTCAAAAAATAGTTAAGTCATCTGAAATTGTGGAACCCATGGCAGTGACTGTAGAAGATCCCCTGATCCAGAAGGTTGAAAAAGCTCAAGCCAGAGGAAGGGTGGTAGGAGATATTGTGGAACGTTTGCTAGCTCAAGGGCAAATTCTACTAAAGACCACTATAGAAAGAAAAGAGAAAATGGATAAAGCCAAAGCCGAGCTTGATAACATGGTTGACTTACTTTCCCAGGAACTACTGGATCAAGAAGAAAGCTTGGAGGAGTGGATAGAGATGAAAAAGATTAAGATAAAGAATCTAATCACCATCAGGGTCATTGCAAATAGGGAATCATATCTTAAAACTAAGGAGTCTCTAGTTCATCATATCCACATAATAAAAGGTTTACTTGAAGATCTACGTCAAACTCGTGAAGCCAATGAAGACAGCGATGTCACTCTTCTACACAGGATGGAAGAACTCCCATGCACCCTCATAGGTGAAGACCATAAGTTCCTTTCAGCAGATGAGATGATAATTTCCTTCAAAAGGATGGTTCAAAGGAAATTTGAAGAGGAGGTGCCCTCAGTACTTTCCATGGACAATCTCTGTGATCAGCATTCGACTTTTGAGAACCTGAAGGACAATCTTGACAAACATGAGAAGGCAATAAAGGCAGTAAAAGATGCAATTCCTCGGGCCTGCACTATCTCAGAAAATACAGCTAAGCCGGATGCATGTGAAATGGCGGCTATACAGGCCATGTACCAAAATTTTTTGAAGAAGAATGATGGAGGAAGCTAATACCTTAGTTTATTTTATTCTTGTATATGTAAATTGAATTTTGTTGTGGACATATTCATATGTAATTTTCCAAAATGTAATTACATGTGAGGCAAAGGAAGTCCTAAGTCAAATAGGACTCTTTTGTTTGAATAAGTCAAAGTAGTTAGGATTTTCCTATTTTTGCTCTCGGTTTCTCTTATAAATAAAGAGGACCCCCATTGTAAAAATATCATCTTTTAGTTATTGAAGCGAAACTATGCCAAATTGAAGAGCATTTTGAGACTTTGTGTTCAAATTGTAAATCAAATTTTATCAAGTGAATAGAAAAGCAAGTGATCATTCAATCTTTGTGTTGGAATAACTTGTGGCATATTGGAAATTTTTCTTATGTCCTTTTCCTAATACTATCTTATCTGCTTGATCAAATTGTAGTGTGAATGTGAATAATCTGGGAGATGTTCTAAAGTTGATTGTGGAGACTTTGTGCTACAACAATTATCTTTAGTTTGTGATTTTGTGTTTTGAAGTAAAAGATATTGGAAAGACTTTGAGATGCTATTATCTTTTGTGATCATATGTTTTATCGTAGCATTCGGTGAAGACTTTGAGATGCATCTTATTCTACTTAGTTCTAAATTATAAATCAGTAAAAGGAGTAATGATAGACTTTGTGCTCTCATGGATTTCTTGGTTATTCAAATTTGTATTGAGAAAGTGCTCTTTCATTTTGTAAACATCATTTCTGAAAAAAGAGAAATGGATGATATGGTCTCACCCCTAAGTTAGTATTTAGTTTAAATAAGTTTGTGATAATTGATAGGGAACCTCCCCTTGCTGAGAGGAGAGATTTATCTCATTACACTGTGGCCGATATAACCATTTTGCCTTTAGTTAGTTGAAGACAAAATATTCACCCAACAGGGGCATGGGCTTTGTGAAAGCTCTTGTTCCCTTGTGTGTTTTCTCTCTACCGTAACGTGCTTGATATCAGTACATGACATCAACCACCTTAAGGTGGGGGCATAAATAAGGTAAGTTTTCTAATGATTTTGGTACTAACAAAGCGTGTTTGCATACATTAATCTATTGCGTATACCTCCTTTTCACTGTAAGGTATCTCCATGATGCAAGTGGGGTTGTATACTTTCAGCACATGCTTCCTTTTGACTGTAAGGTGTCTCCGTGATGCAGATGGGGTTGCATTTTCAAAAGCCCTCTATAGAGGCAGGATGGTGTATCTCTTGAGCTAGTGCACATCCTTTTATTTTAAAAGTCCTTTGCGGAGGTGGGGTTGGATCTGAGACTATCCTCCCTTAAGCGTGTCTTTGGCGGTTGTTGTGGCATAAGCCCAACCATCAGGTGTTCCTGTAGCATGTTTATGATGGTGGGAACTTAGCAATAAGATCCTTCCATCACCTTGTTTGTCATGTTTAAGATGTATAGTATGTCTCTGGCATGCTATACGGCGCTTGTGTCTTCCGTGTGTTTTATCCCTTGCGTAGTGTAAAGGGTGTGGCGATGAGTCTCCCCTACGCTTAGGTTTTGTATGGCATTTTTTACCCCTGGTGTAGTCTAAAGCTGTGTGGCAATGAGTCCCTCCCTACACCTTAGGTTTTGTATGGTTTCTTTTCCTCCTCACGTAGTGTAAAGTGTGTGGCGATGAGTCTCCCCTATGCTTGGGTTTTGTATTGCATGTTTTCTCCCCTTGGTGTAGTGTAAAGGGTATGGCGATGAGTCTCCCCTACATTCTTGGGGTTTTGTGTGTTGCAATTTTTATTTCCATGCATTTATATATATGAAAATGCAAATGTTATATCAACTGTATTCATTGTGTTTTATGTGTCTTCAATACTATCTTCTCCATGTCTTGCATGCATGTTAATGTCTTCTCCGTGTTTTGTGTGTCTGCGATGTGTTTCTCTAATGCTTACCTGATACTGTGGGCTAGAAATAGTCCCTCAATCTTTGTGTATGCATTAGCTTCAAGTACCTAGCATGCTTGTTGTGTTTTGACTATACTTTAATGCATGTATGGGTCGTAAGATCATACATACATTAAAGTGAGGGCTAAATACATTATGTTGTAAAATGTCCCCCTAAGACTTTTACCTCCTAAGTTTAGCTTCTGGGTCCCTTAATTTTCATCATGCATGTTATAAATGAATCCCGAGACAAAATGCCCTGAAACCCATGACAAATGGAACATAGGGGACGTTGCAGAGCTTAACCTTGACCCAAAATAGGTCCCAGGACAAGGGTACCCGCACCCTTGCCCTGCCCTATTTTGGTAGGGTCCCAAATTTGAATGTTGGTTGGAGACCGTTAAAAGGTGTTCGTTGCCGACGTCTTGAGTTTGAATTATGAAATTAAAGCAGGAATGCAAATATAAGCATGTTTAGGACTTCATTTGAAAACTAGAAGATGATTATGAGATTTTGGTGAATTCATGATTTTAGAGCATTCAAGGCATTCATTGTGTTGCAGAGTAGAATTGTGTTGTTATGTTTGTTATTGCAGATTTAGCTTCATCTTCTCATGTTGTGAAAGATCTTCTTCATCTACTTGAGAGCTACACCTCCGAGGTGATATCTATTTGTGCTTCAATCAATTATTTATCAATTTATTTTTGCCTCTGTCCTGCAAGGACACACACTTTCTATCTAACAACGATGTTGGAAGGCTTGAATGCCATTCTGGAGCTTGACGAAGGCAATCTCCTAAACACCACAACTCCCAACCCCTCTTCTAGTGAATGCAGGTGACATATGTAAGATCTCAAAGAGTGGAGTTACAGAGGACTGTTGCAAAGCATAAGGAATTAGGATTTGAAGAAAAAGGTAGGAAATAGATTAGGAAGGGCTTGGGCACCCACTCTTTTGCTTCTTAATTTTGTGTCACAGAGAATCTCTGAAGTGGTTGTGGCTAGTGACCAAAAAGATCCTGAAGCCCTCCAAAAAAGCAATACCTTGGGCTTGGGCACCCGCTCTTTCACCCCTAATTTTTCTATATTCTAGAACTCAAAATCTAGTATGTATCTAATCCATATTTAGTTTATTTATGTAGAAGGATTTATCAGGTTTCGTCTGTTTGTTTACGATTTTGCATAAATAGGGTTTTAAGCTAAATCAGACTAAAAACAACACATTAATCAATCAATTCCAAATTTCCCTATCATTCCAAGTGACAACCAACCTATAGTTGAGCCTTCTTGCAGAAGTTATGATTCAACTCAGTTAAATGTCCTTGAATGTAAGTGGTGAAAGGAGGATCTAGCTAAACCATCCATCAATCCCGTGAACCCTCTTTTCATACATTACATTACCCATTTAGCCATACGACCTATGAGAGCTACTTTTAACAAAAGGAACTTTAGTGGGTCTATTTTTCAAATGAGCTTAGTTTTGTGATTAAGCATGTAGTGTCACAGTTTCTAAGATGAAAAGACAACTACAAGACATGCCCTCTCAATTGATGTGTAATTAAGCTCATATCCCACTAAGGTACGATTGATGTAGTATATGGTTCTTTCTTTTATGTTATCATCATGTTGCACTAGCAAGGCCCCTATTGTTGTTTCTATTGCTGAGATGTATACTAATAGAGGTTGTCCTGCTTTTGATGGCATGAGAACTGGAGGTGTCACAAGGTATTCCTTCAGTTTTTCAAAGGATTTTTAACAATTTGTATCCCATGTGAATGCCACATCTTTGCGGAGGAGATCTGGAATGGATAGAATTTGTTGGCTAGTTGTGCAATGAAGCATTTGATAGATTGGAGTTTTCCTTGTAGGCTACAGAGCTGCTTCAAATTTATTGGGGGAGGCATTTCAACTATAGATTTCACCTTTGCTGGGTCAACTTCTATGTCTTGTCGGCATACAATATAGCCTAGGATTTTTCCTGAAGTAACTCTAAAGATGCACTTCTTTGGATTAAGACACACCTTATATTCTTCTAGCCAATCAAAGATTTTAGCTAAGACATCTAGGTGATCTTCTCTTGTTTTGGACTTTCCTAGTAAATCATCCACATAATCTTCCATGATTTTGTGAAACATATCATGGAATATTATGGTCATTGCCATTTGATATGTAGCTCTTGCATTTTTAAGCTGGAAGGGCATGACTACCCAACAATAAGTGGCCCATGCACAAATGAATGTGGTTTTGTGTTAATCTTCTTTGGCTATTCTTATTTTATTGTACCCTAAAGAATCATCCATAAGAGATAGCATCTTATGTCCAACTGTTAAATCTACTATGATGTCGATGTTGGGAAGGGGAAAGTCATCCTTAGGACATGCTTTATTCAAATCTCTGAAGTCTGTACATACACAAATGCCCCAAATGACTTGTGCTATTGGTACAATATTTGAGACCCATTTAGGATAGTCTATGGGTCGAATGAAACTGACATCTAAGAGTTTCTTGAGCTCAGATTTGACTAGGAGTGTTATTTGTGGATTCATCTTTCTGAGTTTGTATTTGACTGGTTTTGCATCAGGTTGTATTGTGAAGTAATGTACTACTAGTGTTGGATCCAAACCAGGCATATCATCATATGTCCATGCAAAATTTTGGCTTCTCTATCTGAAGAGTTTTGAAAATTTTGCTTGCTCTACAGGGGTGAGTGAAGAAGCTCTGAAGGTGATTTTAGGTTACTCATCTTTCCCAAGGTTCATCTCTTGTGATTCTTCCACTAGGATGGGAGACCTTTCTTGATGTAGTGTTGGTACTTCGGGGAGGTCCATTCTCTCATCTTTTTTCGCCTCAAGGAGGTTTTCACCAAGAGATATTGTTCGCAACATAGTCAAGAGACACTACTGATTGGGTAATGTTGTCATTGATGGAAACAAGGAAAATAGAGCTTGATGGAGCTAAGGATGATTGGGAACTCAACTTGGAATAGTCTGCATACAAGGTTTTGGTCCGGACATAAAAGACTAAGGCAGAATGGCTAAGTATTGACAACATAGAGTTAGTAGCAGAGATTCAAATGGTATTCCTCTGTAATTGATGGTCAAGGTATACGGTTCAGGTATGTTATTCAGAATTGTTTGAAGGTGCTATATTCAAGATTGCAAGGCCTGATGACTTCTAGAAGTCAAGTTGTGATTGGTCTAAGTCCGAGTGAACTCAATTAAGTCAGGAACAGTACAGAGTGCATGAGTATTTTGGTCCGCATTTCTTCGCAAGTGATTGTATTAGTATGCAGTTTTGAGGCAATATGGATAGATGTTAGAAGCATCCAGGTGATGAGTTACAGAGTCTGAAGTGATCTAGAAGATTGTCTACAAAACTCCTAGTTCCAGCAGTTGGTTTTCCAGTATTTCACCAATGCAGAAGAGACAGTTCTGAGTTCTGCATTTCACCACATAAGGATATCATGACCTGCGGTTGGTAAGATATAATCTATGAGGTATAATGAATGGTCGATGTAACTATTTGAGTCTCATTTGGTTTGCAGTAAGAATTTTGGGTGTGACAAATGATTAGGTCAAGCATGTTCCTAAGAGTCAAGCCGACTGGAATGTTAGATCTTTATGTGAAGAAGATATATTGTCTAAACTATCAATCTAAGTGGTTGAATGTTAAGTGCTGACTTATATAAAGATTATTTCATGTTTGTTTGGGTCCGCATTGTTCTTTATACACATGATCAAGCTAACAAGGTAGAATACATTGCATACACACTTCATGTCTAGCTTGCCAACCTAATTATGAAATGAATCTTGTTGCAAATATAAATACTCGATGGATTGCGATGTAGAAGTGTGTGTGGAATGGTGTACAAATTTAAAGTGTGAAGGATTATGAGCAGAGTGCAGAGCAGAAAAGGTTGAACAAGGGCAGAGAACAGAGTATATGTAGTTAAGTTGGGAAGCAGGGCAGAATCAATGAAGACCTTTGAATCTGTATATTGAACCTTCAATGGAACTATGATCTAGCATATGGTAGATGTGTTTACAATAGTTCATCTTCTCGCAGTGAGCCAAACCTTCTTCTATCTTCTTCTCTCTTAGCAATGAGTCTTTGTACAGTAAGCACTTCTTCATAGGGCAGTGAGCCTTCTTGTAGTTTGGTATTGTGCTATCATAATATATTGTGACCTAACACTCACCATGGTTTTTCCCTTTTTGGGTTTCCCACGTAAAAATCCTAGTGTCTGTGTTATGTCTTTATGGTTGATGTTCTTATGCTTGTTATGCTTTCATGTTATTAATTTTGGAAATAGGATCAATAAAGAAGTTAAGAAGTGGTTTTGCGGAATACTGATTCACCCCCCTCTCAGTATTCCTTACTTTCAACAATTGGTATCAGAGCAAGGTTCCTTGGAAGAAGCCCAACAACTTGAGGAAGATCTGGGAGAGTTCACTCATGGTAGCCAGGAGATTTGGAAACTTCTCAAACAATGTTGAATTAGAAGCAGCTCTTATTGATCTTAAAAAATCTGAAACAGAAATTAGGGATCTGAAGGACAACATACAAGAAGTTGATGAATGCATCCTAAAGCTAAAAGAACGGGTCAAGAAATTCAAAGAAAAATACAAAGAGGTTAATGAATAGTTGATATTAGCAAATGAAACCCTAAATAATTTGAAGGTGGAAGTTGTAGAAAGAGCTAAAACAGAAGAAGATCTAAATCTAATGGTAAAAAGCAAATCAGAAGAATGTGTCAAACTTGAAAAAGAAGTTGTGAGCCTAAAACCAGACTAGGAAAAAGTGAAGAGCTATGAAGAAAAGTTCAAGATAAGTTCTGCAAAACTTGATGAGATGATTTCTAGTCAAAAAGTTTCGATGACAAAGTTCAAAATCAGGACAAACAAACACTGAGTGGAAGCAAAACAAAGGAAACCAATTCAGGAATCAAAGAAGAAGACCTAGAAGACGTCCAGTCAGATAACCAAATGCTCAAAGGTACCCATCTTTTAATGGCCATTATTTTTAATTGCAACAAGTTTGATCATAAAGCTACTCAGTGTAGGAGTAGAATAAATCAGAATGTTCCATCATTCTTTGGTCAATGTTTCAATTGCAAGAAAATTCATCATAGGTCAAACGAATGTAGAAGTTTGGTAAGAAATGGTTCTTACAATGCAAGGAATACTCAATCATTCAATGGAAAGTGTTTTGCATGCAATAGATTTGGACATATGGCTAATCAATGCAAATCAAATTGAACAAATAGAAGGAATCAAGGACAAAGGAATGTGAGATGCTACAATTGCAATAAGTTTGGACATGTTGCAAGATTCTGCAGAAGCAAGAATGTGAAAAGAAACTACTATGTTGAAGAAAGGAAAACATAGCAAAGGAAAGATAAAAGAAAAGAAAAAGTAGATCTGGTTAAAATCAAGAAGGAAATGAGCAAGGTCTGGATTAAGAAAGATGTTGACAATATCAAGGATGGATCCGCACCAACTTCTAGTGTAGATACTTCCTTCGAGAAGTAGATTGTGAGCTCTGGATCAAGGGGAGATGCAATGAAAATCTTGATCCCCCAGCCAAATAGTTAGTGCTAAGATTCAGCACGAGGATATGTAGAAAGGATTCATATGACAGATTGTTTGAAGGAAATTCTGGAAGAAAAGGATCAAACACAGAATATTGCGGAGCAATCCATATAGACTATACTCTATAGAGATGTGTTTGACAGCTTTTTAGGAGCATTTATGATGATAAAGTTAAGAAGTATAAAAGGGATCATTTGACATAAAATTTATTCTGCATTCAAACTGTCAAGTGTCTAAGACAAATTCAAGCAAACTTCCAAGTGACTCAGTGATTTCCAAAGCAAATTAAGACGACCAAAGAAAACCCTAATTCAGCGAAAAGAGGTATTTTTCAAATTTGAAACCCTACTATGAATTTATCTAAAATTTTGCAAAAGATGGCAACCCCACATGTGATTGATATAACCGAAAGAGCACGGCCAAAATTCAAGAAGCATCCATTCAAATCAATAGAGGTCGATCCAAATGGTGCATTTTCAAAAATTTCATTCGATGTAATACATACGGAGGACGTTAGGGCTTATATACATGTTCCCTTAGAAGAACTCAGAGGTAGTCAACTCAAAGATCTATATTTAAATCATTCTGAGTGACAATAAACTTGACCTAATGGAAGAATTCAAAATATTGGAAGAGAAGAAGCTTATTCAGTGTATAGATTTCCCAGTTTTTGCAGAAGATGAATGGGTCTGGTATGTCTTAAGCTGAATTCATGATGAGTTTATTTTTCTCCACTCTACATTCAAGATGACTAAAGATGCCATAAGGGTTGTCACAAGACTAAATTCTATTGGTACAGTACCTGTATTGAACCCTATGAAAACTGACACAGTAATGAAAGCCACCGTAGCAAATTTTGATAAAAGGGCATTGACTATCAATGATATTGAAGATCATGCAATTAGATTTGCATCCATGGTGATTGGCTATAAGGTCTACTTCACAAACTAGGAAAACTCTGTCTTCGGTACAGCCATTTATACTGCCTATCAAATGATTAAAAAAAATGCAGAATATGACCTGTGTGAACTGCTCTGACAGCAATTAATGGAGAATTTGAAGAAAAGAAAAGAAAACAAATACCCCTTCAAATTTGGTACGTTGATCTTGTGCTTATTTTTCTATTTTATGCAAGATTTACTTGGTATGAAGAATTATATTTGGACTAAAGACAAACCAGTTGCAGTTTAGATTAAAAACCAGTTGAGTAACTTAGGTAATATTGATGCTCAAAACTCATCCCTATGGGGCTATTTCAAAAATTTCTAGAAGTTAATGCAATCCAAGGAAAGGATCCCTAGATCAGTTGTTGAAAAATACAAAGACACTATCTGCTTTATTGTGACAAAAGATCAATGCTTGATGGAGGTCGTTGAGCGTTAAATAGTATGGGTTATGCCAATGGGCTATGAGGTAGATGGAGGAATATTGGAAAATTATGCCCAACATATGTTAAGAAAACCTTGAGATCCCAATGAAGAAAGATTTGGGCCTTATGAGGAACTGTCTGCAAAAATACATGTTGAGGTGAGAAAACCTAAAATCTCAAGAAAGGCCCAGAAGATGGCAGAGGATTATGCCCTAAAAAGGGTTTTCACCAAAACACAAATCAAAGAGACAAGAGAAAAGGCACAAGAAGAGAGAAGAAAAAGAGAGAAAAGAAAGTAAACTAGTTAAGGCTCCAGAAGAGCCAAAAGGACAACCAGAGAACCCAACAGTAACCAAAAGAAGAACTAGAGGTTGTGTCCATGTCCTCCGGTTCTACACCCACTGCAAGTGTGGAAACCCGTGCAACAAGTCACAAGAGACAGAAAAACAAAGGTTGTAGAATGTATGCTAGTATAGGAGCTGATGAGGAAGAGACTGAATTAGATGAAGAAGTGAAGAAAATGAAAATTGAGGCCACCAAAGCCTCTGGAAGTAGCAAGAAGAAGCCTTCTAGTAAGGGTAAAGTTGAAAGAAGGCCAGGGCAAAATGAGATAGGAGAAGCCACTGTAAAACTTGAGGATGTCCTAAAGGCTATAAGTGCTGATGGAAACTTAAAGCCCATAGCCCAACTATATGATGAGTACAATGATCCCAATAAAAGAATTATTGAGATTGTTGTTGTCAGATACTTGAACATCTATAACAGAGCACTTATTGAGATTATTACTGATCTCCTAGACAACTTGGGCATTATAATGACTACTAGAAAGGAAGCTGCTATGGCCAAGGATGTGGAGCTTAGAGAATATACATTGATAAAATTATGTCTGAAGATCTCACCGGAAAATAAAGTAAAAATCTCCAAAGTACTGCAAAAGGAATTCAAATCAAAGAAAAGGATGAATACTCTCATGTCAGATGACATTGAGAAAGTAGCCAATGATACAGAGGAAATCACCTTGAAAGTCTTGAGGGATCATCATCTCCCAACAATATATGACAATGATGAAACAAATACTAGAGATGATACATCTATTTCGGAAGTGAATTTGGACCAAGGGTTAGATGACAAAGTGGCTAAAGAGAAGGAAGCCCCTGCTACAGTTATTGAGACTAGTCTCCCTCCAGAGCAACAAACAAGTGGCAAGACAGAAATGGAGAAGATTGAAAAGATAGATAAAGATGATGATCAAGAAGAGAAACAAGATAGAGAAATCCCTACACTGGAACAAAATGATGGTGCAAATGAAGCCATGGATTTAGATGCTTCGGAACTAAACCAAGAAAAAGAAGTCTCTGGTATAGCAAGAGACACTATAGAATCGATTAAGGATTTTTTGGAGAAAGAGAAGCAGGTCTTGGATGAGCCTGAATTTTTGCAAGGACAAATAAATCTAGATTCACTGTCTCCTATATAGAAATTTAAATTGGTCTCAATTGTACAAGCAAAGGCACAAGAAAAAATTTTGAAGTCTCACATACAGGACAATGAATTGATTGGTGAGGCATCTAGCATTTTGGAGAAGCTGATGCCATCATATCAGAAGGACACCTCTTTGTCTTCAGTAAGTCAATTAAAAAGACTCATAAATTCTGTAAGTAAGCATTTTGAATCATTTGAGAAATCTACTGAGACAAAAGTGAGACACAAATTTGATGAGAAGAGATTAAATGAGCTGAAGACTATGTTAGCAAATGACAAAGATCTACTAGAAAATAAAATGAAAGGCATACAGAGTGCTATCAAAGAAGCAAGTGACTTGTACAAATTTTGTTTATCTTGGTTGGAAGCCACAAAAGAGTTAGAAGAAAAGATAAAGGATCTGAAACTGCAGCTTGTAAATATTTCTAAATTATTTGACCCAGCAACTAAGTCTGTGAACAACAAAGAAATACAAGTAATTAATATTCATGATGAGTTAAGCAATCTTGTGAATAAGAAGGATCGGATGAAAAATAAAATGTGTCAGTTGAGAGGACTAATTAGTCCCAAGTTAGATTCAATGATTAGTATTGCAGCAGAAGCACGGGTAGCTTCACAAATTGACACACATTCTGATGTGCAAAAGGCAGAAAAATTAGTCTTTTTGATAAATGGTCACATCCAAATTTTGGAAAGAGCCAAGAATCAATGAGATGAAGAGATTACAAAATTAAATATTGTGTATAAGGGTATTCTTTCACCGACAACTAATTGAGTTGAAGATTGTATGTGTACATATGTAGTAGAGTATGAATATTTTTGCAATTTTGATACAATTTTGACTCTTGTACATACACCTTTGCCATTGATGTCAAAGGGAGAGAAGAAGACCAGTGAAAAATGGGCAAACACCTTAGGGAGAAGAAATAGAGTAAGGGGGAGCAGATACACATTTTTCACTAAGTGTTGACATCAATGCTAAAGGGGGAGATTGTTGGCAACATAGTCAAGAGACACTATTGATTGGGTAATGTTGTCATTGATGGAAAAAAGGCAAATAGAGCTTGATGGAGCTAAGGATGATTGGGAACTCAACTTGGGACAGTCTGCATACAAGGTTATGGTTCGGACACAAAAGACTAAGGCAGAATGGCTAAGTACTGACAACACAGAGTTAGTACCAAAGATTCAAATGGTATTCCTCCGCAGTTGATGGTCAAGGTATGTGATTCAGATATGTTATTCAGAATTGTTTAAAGGTACTATATTCAAGATTGCAAGGCCTAATGACTTTCGGAAGTCAAGTTGTGATTAGTCTAAGTCCGGGTGAACTTAGTTAAGTCATGAACAATGCAAAGTGCATGCGTATTTTGGTCTACATTTCTCCGCAAGTGATTGTATTAGTATGTGGTTTTGAGGCAATATGCATAGATGTTAGAAGCATCCAGGTGATGAGTTACAGAGTCTGAATTGATCCAGAATATTTTCTACAAAACTCTTAGTTTTGGCAGTTGGTTTGCCAATACTTCACCAAGACAGAAGAGACAGTTTTGAGTTCTGCATTTCACCACATAAGGACATCATGACCTGTGGTTGGTAAGATATAATCTATGAGGTATAATGAATGGTTGATGTAACTATTTGAGTCTCATTTGGTCCACAGTAAGAATTTTGGATGTGATAGATGATTAGGTCAAGCATGTTCCTAAGAGTCAAGTCGACAGGCATGTTAGATCTTTATTCAAAGAAGATATATTGTCTAAACTATCAATCTAAGTGGTTGAAAGTTAGGTGCCGACCTATATAAAGATTATTTCATGTTTGTTTGGGTCCACATTGTTCTTTATACACATGATCAAGCCGACAAGGTAGAATACATTGCATACAAGCTTCATGTTTGGCTTGCCAACTTGATTATGAAATAAATCTTGTTGCGGATATAAATACTCGATGGATTGCGATGTAGAAGTGTGTGTGGAATGGTGTGCAAATTTGAAGTGTGAAGGATTATGAGCAGAGTGCAGAGCAGAAAAGATTGAACAAGTGCAGAGAATAGAGTATATGTAGTTAAGTTCAGAAGCAGTGTAGAATCAATGAAGACCTTTGAATTTGTTTATTGAACCTTCAATGGAACTGTGATCCAGCATATGGTAGATGCGTTTACAGCAGTTCATCTTCTAGTAGTGAGCCAATCCTTCTTCTATCTTCTTCTCTCTTGGAAGTGAGCCTTTGTGCAGTGAGCACTTCTTAATAGGGCAGTGAGCCCTAAGGCAATGAGCCTTGTTGTAATTTGGTATTGTGCTATCATAATATATTGTCAGCTAACACTCACCGTGGTTTTTTCCTTTTTGGGTTTTCCACTTAAAAATCCTAGTGTTTATGTGTTATGTCTTTATGGTTATTGTTCTTATGCTTGTTATGCTTTCATGTTATTAATTTTGGTAATAGGATCAATAAAGAAGTTAAGTGGTTTTGCGGAATATTGATTCACCCCCCCTCTCAGTATTCCTTACTTTCAATAGATACGCCCTTTATTTTTTACTTTTTTGTCATCCAAAGTGCCACATGGTAGTTTTCACTAGGGGATGCATTTTTTATTCTAATATTTTTGCAACTAAGAGATTTGGAGGTCTCCTTGAAGTAGGCAGATGTGTTGAGCTCTATGATATATCCTACTTTATGATGTCCCAAGGGTATGTGTTCTCTAACCCCCATTAGTTCAACTATGGCCTCGTCATTCTAAACAATATCAAGTACTAGAGGTCCTTGTTGGTCCCAATCTATGAGCTTGGGATAGACAAGTGGAAGGTCATTGGGTGATGATGGTCTGGTTGACAGTTCATATATGGTGTAGATGGATGATTCGAAGAGTTCATCAAAATCCTCAAAAGAGTCTTGATGGTACCCTTTGTTAGTATTCTCAATAGTAGGAAAGGCCTTGGCTACCTCACTTAAGATATATTCTAGTTCTGAGGTTGTAGGCTTGTGTTTTCCATATCCTAGTCCTTGATGTCAGGGATTCTTTGTTGCTTGGATAGGATCAATGATTCCTTGTCCATGAAGGCCTAGACCGCCTTGTCCTTTATAGCTCATGCCCTTCACAATGCTAAGACCTTTTCCATATTTTTCTATTGGTAGGACAAGAGCTTTGTCTTCTTCTTCTTTTTCTTTGTATATCTAGGAGGATATGGCCTCATCATTCTAAACAATATCAAGTACTAGAGGTCCTTGTTGGTCCCAATCTATGAGCTTGGGATAGACAAGTGGAAGGTCATTGGGTGATGATGGTCTGGTTGAAAGTTAGTATATGGTGTAGATGGATGATTCGAAGAGTTCATCAAAATCCTCAAAAGAGTCTTGATGGTACCCTTTGTCAGTATTCTCAATAGTAGGAAAGGCCTTGGCTACCTCACTTAAGATATATTCTAGTTCTGAGGTTGCAGGCTCATGTTTTCCATATCCTAGACCTTGATGTCAGGGATTCTTTGTTGCTTGGATAGGATCAATGATTCCTTGTCCATGAAGGCCTAGACCGCCTTGTCCTTTATAGCTCATGCCCTTCACAATGCTAAGACCTTTTCCATATTTTTCTATTGGTAGGACAAGAGCTTTGTCTTCTTCTTCTTTTTCTTTGTATATCCAGGAGGATATGTCTTCAAGAATATCTTGCTTCATTAAGTGTCTTCATTCAAAGGTTGGTGATGGTTTACATTTGATGATAACCATGGATACTGCATCAAATTTTGGTTTTTCAAATGTTTTAGGGGATAGTAGAAGTTGTCCTACACAAAATGTGCCATGTAGTTCATAGTCTCCGCACCCCATGTCACTTACTTTGATCTTGATCTCAGGGATGGTGGGTGGTGATTGGGAAGTGGTTGCAATGTTAGATGGGTCAATGTAGGATGTGGATGGTTTTGTGGTGTTATTGTAGGGACAAAAAGTTTTATCATGTCCTTCCAAGAAGCTATAGTATTGGAAAGGACGAGGATCAACATATATGGTGACATCAGTCCCATTATGTGGAAACTTAAGGCATTGGTGGAAAGTGGATGGAATGGATCCATGGATGACTGAGGAGAATGTTGTAGGGGAGATCAAGATAAAACACTTGGCATGTTATTTCCAAAATATTTTGTCCAACCTGAATTGGGAGCTTGATAGCTCCTTGAGATTGTCTTTCTGTGTCATCATAGCCTTTGATGGTTATACTTTTACTTGAGTCCACGACTTCATCACAATATCCCAAGTGTTTTATTAATTTTAGAGTGCAAAGATTTAGACCAGAGCCGCCATCTATTAAGACTCGTTTAATGATATGTTTGTGGATGCGACATTCAATATGTAAAGCTTCGTTGTGAGATGTGTTGGATGTGGATAGGTATTTTTTAGAGAAAGTTAGGTTGTGTGGTGAGGATAAGTGTCCAACCATAGCTTGAAATTGGTTCACATTAAGGTCATTAGGTACTCAAGCTTCCATCAATGCTTTATTGAGAACCTCTTTATGGAGGGGTGATGTATGGAGCAACTCTAAGATTGATATTTGGGTGAGAGTCTTTCCAAGGTGGTCAAGAAGGTTGTATTTGTGGGAGGGTGGGTTGCTTGTGGAAGGTATAGTGGTGGGTGGATCTTTGGATGAGGCTCATCGGATAGTGACATGGCCACAACGAGTGGTGATAGCACAATCGAGATCTTTGGCCTTTATGGTGATGGTGGCTATGCGGTTAGGGTATTCCTCTATTTGACCCACAATGGAATCGAAAGAGGAGGGAGGTGAAACAATGTTGTATGCTTGGTTTGAGCTAGAGGCCTTTCCTTTGTTGTGGTCAGGAAGTGGATCTTTCTATGCTCCTAAGTTTTCGTTAGGTGACCTTTTGGGAGGTTCATCAATTGTTATATCACCACAATCTACAAGATCTTGTATGCAATTCTTTAACTGTATACAATCATATGTTTTATGCCCTTTCACCCTATGATATTCACAATAGGTGTTTTCACTAAACCAAGAAGGTTTTATTTTTTTTTCATCGTATGGTTGAATGGCGGGCAATTGGATTGAGTCAGCGATAACCAAGTTATGCAAAACATTTTCGATGGGTTCCCCCAAAGGTGTAAACTTTCATTTTGGTGTGTTGTTTTGACTTGGTTGACCCCTAGGAATGATGACATTATTATTGTTTGTAGATGGATTAGATGGCATGGGGGTTTGTATGTTTTGAACATTTTCGATCAGTTACACCATCATTAAGTATTTTTATTTTTGCCCCAAAAATGGGGTTTCTCATAGGATTGGTTATTGTTATTGTTGTTGTTGGTGTTATTGGTGCTATGGTTGACCTTATTGTTGCCCTTTTTGTCATTGTTATCTATATAGATTTTGATAGACCCTTTTGCAATAAGGGCTCTTTCAATGGTAGTACCTTTGTCAATGACTTCTTCAAATGAAGAGGCACATTGTATTTGGAGGTGGAAGCTCATTTCTTGGTTGAGATTTGTGACAAACATATTGACCAATTGTTTCTTATGGATTGATAATGGAATATTTCTTGCGAGACTTCTCCATCATTGCAAGAAGGCAATGAAGGTTTCCCCATTCTTTTGTTTTGTATTGCAGAGATCCGTCATCGATACTTCATGTGCAAAGTTATAGGAGAAGTGATTAACGAATTTCTCTGCAAGTTTGTGAAATGTTTTAATTCTTGGGGGAAGGTGTGCAAACCATTCGATAGCTTTTCCTCCTAAGATCCAAGGGAAAAGACTCATGAGATAAGTGTCATCATAAGAGACTTATAAGCAAGTAATGTAAAACTCCCTAAGATGTTCTCAATGGTCTCATTTCCCTTTATATTTGTCAAATTTTGGTGTTTCAAAATTCTTGGGAAAGGGTGGCATGTTAAGAGAGTGATCAAAAGGTTATGGACAGATATCCTCAAAGGAGTACTATTTCCTTTTGTGCCCTTGTTGTATGTCATCTACTTTCTGTTGGAAACAAGGCAGATAACTGAGAGGGGGGGTGAATTAGTTATCTCAAAATTTTCTTAATTTTGTTATCTCACTATTCAGTGTTATATCAAAACATGAAAGCATATGTAATCATAAGAACATAAATACAATCCACACACATAACACAAAGATTTTATGTGGAAACCCTGTTAAGGGAAAAACCACGGGGTGACTAACCCAAGATTGTATTCTCTGTTAAAAGAATAAGGAGTACAAAAATGGCACTTGCCAATTAGGGCTCACTGCCCAAGCACACTGCTCACAAGAGGCACATTGCCTACAAGAGACTCACTGTCTACAAATCTTATAGAAGATAATCAAGTGTTTGAACTGATGAGAAGCATCTATAAATGCAAGAGTTCAGTTTCGATTAGACTCAATACACTGATTGGATGCACTTCATTCTTCCTCTGTTCAATGTTGTTATTCAGTCACATACCGGACTTGAATTGTTGTTCTCACACTTATCCCTACTTTTATTCACACTTTATTTCATCACCTATTCAGACCACACCCTTACATACTAGAATCCTTCTGGTATATATATCCGCATCAAGGATTTTCATAGACTTTCTAGTCGGCAACAAGAACACTCAAGATGTTTGCAAGTTATTGATCTGTCGGCTGAATACATGCTTGATTTGTGATGCGTATCAACAGAATAGGCATAGAAGTCAATAATCATGTTGGCCAACAATGTATAATCCCACAAATTGCTTGATCAACACCTTTTACTCATCTGGATTGAAGTCTGATACTCTGTCAGTCAATTCTTCCTCTATCTACTCTGCCTAACTAGAATCCAACACTCAGATGCTCATATCTTTTTCTTGCTTTATCACCAGAGGCTAAATCTTTGGAATATAGTAGTCATGATACCCCTCTTGACTTGTCCAAGTCCTCAACTTACTGAGTTACACCAACTAAGAGATCCGGACCTGATTGTCGGACCTTGTTACATACTCTGTTCTTGTTCACCAGACAAAACAATCTTCAATCTAACTTCCGATATAGGCATACTATGTACTGCAGATGTGTGGGATAGACTTTGTTTCCATCAATGACAACACTTATGAAGCCACACAGTGTCTCTTGCCAACAATCTCCCCCTTTGGCATTGATGGCAACACTTAGTGAAAAATGGCTAAGTGTCGCAGTAACTCCCCCTTAGTTGATGCTCTGTCTTTTGCACTATTTACCGAAGCTCCCCGTTTGTTGGATTCCACATTTTTCACTACTCTTCACCCCCCCTTTGACATCAATGGCAAAGGGTGGAATCCGCATACCAAAATTTTGCAAAAATTATTCTGTACATGGCCCCATATGTACATACAAATCATAAGATAAACTTACATATACTTGAGTATGTCTACAAAAGTAGTCTTCAGCTGTATAGACTCTGTGGCCCAGCTCCTCTTCATCCTATCCAAAATGGAGATGTGACCACTCAACAAAAATGCATATGCTTCTTCCCTCTTTAAGTCTGATGGATCACTGGTCCGGATTGTATTTTGTGCCTCTATCAAGGCATCATGCATTGTTTCTAACTTAGGGATGATTATCCCTCTAAGCTCACCCATTGTATCCATTATGTTCTTTTTCTCCTTAACCAGTTCTTTGATTTCATTTATTATGGCAATAGCTTGACATTCATAATTCACCAGAGAGGTAGTAAGGGGATCAAAATTCTGAGATAAACTTGACAGTTTTCCTTCTTGTTCTTTCACTTTCTTCTCAATGTCCTCTGTCACTTTGGGCCAAGATAAACAAAATTTGTATATGTCCCCACCATCATTAAGAGAATTTTCAAGGATCTTTATTCCAATGTCTAGGGTCCTCCTATCATTTGTAATAAGTCCTTCCACCTCAGTGAATCTTTTTCCTAGAAACTCCTTGTGGACCTTTGCTTCTACTGATTTCTCTAGAGATTCAAAATGAGTGTTAATAGAATTTACTAAGTTTTTCAAGTTACCGGATAGTGGGGCCGAAGGATCCTTTTGATAGGATGGCATGATCTTCTCCAGCATCTCGGATGCAATCTCCAACAATTCACAGTCCTCCATGTGAGATTTCAAGAGTTTTTATTTTGCTTTGGCTTGAGCAAAAGATGCTATTTTCATTGTCTGAACTGGGGAGAGAGAGTCAAAATTCAGTGGTCCTTGAAATAGCTCAAGTTCATCCAGCTCCATCATTTCTCTGTTTAAGAAGTTCTTCACTATCTCTGCAGTGTCTCTTGCTAGAGATTGAGACTTCTTTGAAATATCAGAAGAGTCATCATTAGTCTTTTCTGCTTGTTCTTCTTCTTTTCCCTTATCCTCTTTTCCTTGAATCTTCTCCTCTTCTCTTCTACCTTCCTCTTCAGCTTCATAGTCTGGAATGTTTGTCTTAGCTGTAGTGGGATCTAGAGGAGAGATGTTACCTGTGTCTGCTACTTTATGAACTTCCTCTACCAGAACAGAGGAGTCTAAGTCCTCAAACTTCTCTTCATCTATTTTCTTTAATCCTTCTACATCCTTTTCAGAACATTCTTCATTGATTGCATTTAATCCTTCAACATCCATGGTAGAAGGTTCTTCATATGTTTCCTCTACAATAGGAAGATTGAATCTCTTTAAGGCATTCCGAAGGATATATTTTTTTTCACTTGCTACTTGGTTAGTTTCTCCAAGCATGAGTTTATTCATTCTTGCCTTACTTCGGAACTCATCCTTACAGTCCTTGAAAATCATGTCCATTTGTTTTGGAGTGATAGAAGGATAAAGCTAAATTGCTATATGCTCTCGAATCTCTAAGTATTTTGCCTTTGTATTCTCTTTTCTCAACTCAAGTACCTTTTCTAGACTCTTAGGAATTAATGATATAATTTCAATGAAAGCTTTATTGCAAATGTTCAAGTACCTAACAGTAGCTTCTTCCAAAATTCTCTTGTCAACATCACTGTATTCATCATAGAACTCTATCACCGGCTGCAGGTTCCCATCCATAGCAACTACCTTGATGATGTCATCAATGGAAAGAGTGGGCTTTTCAACAAATTCATCCACCTTCTCTTCCTCACTTCTACTAGCAGAGAACCTTCTGGATGTTCTCTTCTTCTTCATTTTCTTGACTTCTTGATCTGATTTTGTTTCTTCATCATCCTTATGGCTTGTATATGTTCTTGAAGCTTTGGTCTTCATTCTCTTTTCACTTTTTCCAGATGTCTTGACTTCTAGTTTGGTAGCCTTTTTGCTTTTAGGAGTGACAGGGGCAGAGCTCTTGGAAGATCTAGTCCAGGAGGAGGCTTGCACCGGAATGTTTCCTTTCTTTGCTTCTTGTCTCTCTTTCTCTGCCTTCTCCATTTTCTCTCTATTTGCATCTACTGCCTCTTTTGATAAGACAAATCTTTTGGCAATTTCTTCAACTTCCCTTCTTACTTTCCTCTTTATCTCTGGCTGTCTTAACTCAACATGTATTTTTATACTTAGCTCTTCAAAGGTGGCAAACCTTTTTGCTTCAATGTCCTTAGGCTGGCTCAACAGGTGTTGAATATGTAGCTCCAAGATTTTTTCATCGACCACATATCCCATAGGCATTATCCATACAGTTCTTGGCTCAACTGCCTCCATTAGACATTGATCAGTGTCGACCATAAAGCAAAATGTGTCCTTGTATTTCTCAACTATGGACTGTGGTATTCTCTCTCTGGCTTGCATCATGCCTTAGAAATTCTTAAAGTAACCCCAGAGAGCTTTGTTTTGGGCTTGAGCATCACCAAGTCCATACATGTAATCTCTGATATGAATTGCAACCAATTTATCATTTTGTCAAACCCAACCATTTGATCCGGGTAGCTCATTCATATAATAGAAGAACAGACACAGTATTAGACAACCATATTTGAAGGAATTTTTCTTATCCTTTTTTATCTTTTGCAAGTTATCTAACAGCTGGTTTAGAAGAAGCTCACATAGATCATAATCTGCATCTTCCCTCAACATCTGATATGCAACATAGATTGTTGTACTAGACACAAAATTCTCCCTGCTCAAATGGTAGATTTTGTAGCCAATTATCATTGAGGCAAACTTGACATCTAGATCTGTGATGTCATCAACGGTCATTGCTCTTTTGTCAAATTTTGATCCGGTGGCTTCAGTTACTGTTTGGTTCTTCACAGATTTAAGTGCGGGTACCCCACCGGATGAATGCAGTCCGGTCATTGCCCTTATGGCATCTTTAGTGATCTTGAATGGCCTCATTAGCCACATAAAATTGTCATGCATCCTACTTAGAACATACCGGACCCAATCATCTTCTACAAAACATGGAAAATGTATGCAATGTCTGAAGTGTTTGTCCCGGAGGGCCATGAACTCAGGTTTTAGTTCAAAATTCTCATCTATTAGCTATTTGTGATAAATGTCCATCAATTTTGAGTCTCCAAATTCTTTAATGTTTGCATGGATATAAATCCTAACATCTTCTACATGCAATACTCCATGCAGAATGCTAGAAAACGCACCCAAGGGATCAACTTCTAGGGATTTGTAAGGGTGTTTCTTGAATTTAGGTCTCAGCCTATCAAAAATATTGACAACCATTGGAGTAGCCATTTTGCAAGAGATTTAGAGAGAGATTTTCAGAATGGAAGTACCTTTTCTCACTGTAGGGTTTGAAGCAGGAGCTGGAACAAATCGTTGGTTGAATTCATTTTTCAGTTGATCTTGAGTGAATTGTAGAATCTTCTTTGTAGAGCTCTTCTTTTCTTCTTCGTGAGTGCAAGTGTGTAAATAATGAGTGAAAGAATCCTTTTATCCTTGCGCAAACCCTAATTTCCTTTTGTAATAAATGCACAACTTAAGTTATCCAGTTGCCTTGTTTTGAGAGAGATTTTCTTGAATCACTGCCCAGAACTTAGAATCATTGTTTGTAAGGATTGAAAACATATCTTCTTTTCTTCAATCATACCAAGGGTCCACAGATCAAAGCATTTCAATTCTAAATCATACCGGATCTATTTGTGAAATTCTGCTTTACCGGATAGCTGTCGGAACTGGATTAACTTGGACAGTTATAAATCTTGCAAAACTCCATGCGGGTCTTTCACATTTTGACTAAAGGTTATTTGGAAGTTTTTATGAGAACCCTTTAATCCGCAGCGTCAGATGTTTACTCAATGTGTCAAATTCAAGCACTAGCTGACTGGCTAGGGGAAATGTTTTTCTCTGTGACTCCCCCTGAGCCAGAGCTCACCTTTTTAGTTTCTGGAAGGAATATCAGCACCGAATTCCAGTGTGGATCCATCCCCAATATTTTTTGTACTCTTCTTGACCCAAATATTGCTCATCTCCTTTTGAACTTCATCCGCATTCACTTTGCCTTTGCCCTTATCTTGTTTCTGATTATGTTCCACTGGACCTTTTCTATCCTGATTTCTGCTTCTGCAGAATTTGGCAATATGACCAGATCTATTACAATTGTAACATACAACATTTCTTTGCTTATGTGATTGATATCCTCTTGATCTACATTGATTAGCCATATGTCCCATTCTATTGCATGCGAAGCATCTACCATTGAATGAATTGTTTATTTGCATATTTTTGCATTCATGAGATTTGTGACCATACCTTTTGCAGTTGAAACATTGTCCGGAGAAGGATGGATTATTCTGATTCATTCTCCTCTTACACTAAGTTGCTTTATGACTGAAATTGTTGCAATTGAAGCAGTATCCATTGAAGGATGGATATCTTTCAGCATTTGGTTGCCTTACCGGAGGTCTTCGAGGCCCGTTTCTTTGATTTCCTGATCCAAAGTTCTTCTGACCGGATCCAGAGCTTTCACCTTTCTCATATCCCAAACCATGCTTATCATCTACCCTCTTTTGGCTTTCAAGAAGCACTTCAAGTTGGGATTAGCTTATCTTGAATTTTTCTTTGTATTCATTTATAGTTTAAAGATCTTGTTTAAGAGTGTCTATCTGATTCTCAAGTTGTTCTTCATTGTCTCTAGCTTCTTCAAGATCAGATTCAAGATGCCTGATTATTCTATCCATTTTGTGGTAGTCCTCTATTTTCTCCTTGAGGGTTTGTTTTATATTATCTTCAATCTTTCTTTTTTCTTCAATTTCTTGGGTGAATCTCATAACCCCTGATTCCATTTCATGCCTTACTATAATGACTTCTTTTGACAGCTTCTCACATATCTTATTTTCTCATTCAGACCTTCATTAGTATCATTGACCTCACTCTGATTGGCTAATTTTTTAAGTAGTTCCTTTCTCTTTTTCACAGAGATACTAAGTTTTTCTTTTAGCTCATTTATGAATTCATCAGCTTGTTTGAGTCTTTCTCTCAAATTATTGACTTTAGAGTGAGATTGTTCAAGATCATCTAGGGTAGTCTGAAGTTGTTCCTTCATACCATATGCATCCATTGTGATTCCCAGATCTTCCTCAAGCTGTTAGGATTTTTTCAGAAGAACTTAGCTCTGATACCAATTGTTGGAAACAAGGCAGATAACTGAGAGGGGGGTGACTCAGTTATCTTAAAACTTCCTTAATTTTGTTATCTCAATATTCAGTGTTATATCAAAACATGAAAGCATATGTAATCATAAGAACAGAAATAAAATCCACACACATAACACAAGGATTTTTATGTGGAAACCCTGTTAAGGGAAAAACCACGGGGTGACTAACCCAGGATTGTATTCTCTGTTAAAAGAATAAGGAGTACAAAAATGGCACTTGCCAATTAGGGCTCACTGCCCGAGCACACTGCTCACAAGAGGCACACTGCCTACAAGAGACTCACTGTCTACAAATCTTACAGAAGATGATCAAGTGTTTGAACTGATGAGAAGCATCTACAAATGCAGGAGTTCAGTTCTGGTTAGACTCAATATACTGATTTGATGCATTTCATTCTTCCTCTGTTCAATGTTGTTATTCAGTCACATACTGGACTTCAATTGTTGTTCTCACACTTATCCTTGCTTTTATTTGCACTTTATTTCATCACCTATTCACACCACACCCTTACATGCTAGAATCCTTCTGGTATATATATCCCCATCAAGGATTTTCATCAACTTTCTAGTCGACAACAAGAGCACTCAAGATGTTTGCAATTTATTGATCTGTCAGTTGAATCCATGCTTGATTTGTGATGCATATCAAAAACATAGGCATTGAAGTCATTAATCATGTCGGCCAACAATGTATAATCCCACAAATTGCTTGATCAACACCTTTTACTCATCCAGATTGAAGTCTGATACTCTATCGGTCAGCTCTTCCTCTGTCTGCTCTACCTGACTGGAACCCAACACTCATATGCTCATATCTTTTTCTTGCTTTATCACCGGAGGCTAAATCTTTAGAATACAGTAGTCATGATACCCCTATTGACTTGTCCAAGTCTACAACTTACTAAGTTACACCAACTGAGAGATCCGGACCTGATTGACAGACCTTGTTACATACTCTGTTCTTGTTCACCAGACCAAAACAATCTTCAATCTGACTTCCGGTATAGGCATACTATGTACTGCAGATGTGTGGGATAGACTTTGTTGCCATCAATGACAACATTTATGAAGCCACACAGTGTCTCTTGCCAATACTTTGTGCATCAAATGTTGGACGACTTGTGATAAGTCCATGGTAGGTGGTTTTGGTATATTGATTTGTTGTTGATGGATGAAGTGTTGGAGGAAATTATGTTGTTGATGTTGTTGTTGGGTGGTAAGTTGTTGGAGGATATTTTGTGGTATTTGTTGTTGTTGTGGATTTTGGTTTTGTTGTTGTTGTTGTTGTTGTTGTTGTTGAAGTTGAAGTTGTTGGAGTTGTAGGAATGTTTGGTTAGTGTTTTGAGTAGAGGATGATGTACGTGGTTGTGAGATAGGACGTTATGTGTATGTGGAAGTGAAAGAAAATGTTTGTGGATTGTTGTTGAGGATGTTAAATGTATTGTTTGGCGATTGAGAGAGAAATTAGGATATGAAAGCGATGGTATTTGGGTCAAGTTGGTGTACACTAGTGGAAGCACTTGTGTAGGTGGTATTGTTAGGAATAATGAGGGTGATTTGTGGTATGGATGTGGATATGGGTAACGTAGGTGTTGACGCGAGAATTGGTGTTGATGTCAATGTGGATGGTGTAGATGTGTTTGGTACATTGATGGATGAGGATGGTTGAGATGTGTTAGTGGGGGGATAGGTTGATATTATGGCACCATTTTGAATCAAGAAGTCCAAATATCTATTGGGATTGGATTTTAGGACTTGGTACAATAAATCCATAGAAGTGGGGTGCAGTGTGAAGTCCATGACTTCTTGATCGGTGTCATGATCATTGGATGGTTGTTGTTGATTTCCAAAGTGATTAATTATGACATTATTTTCATCAATAGGAGGCATCCTAAATGGTCTATTTGGTTCCATCTATTGATTTATCCTAGCTTGTGACCTTGTTTGTGGCATACAAAAAGAGACTTTGAGTTGATGTTGGGGTGGATATGTTGTGTGAAAGATGTGGATGAAGGATGTTGGACCTTAAGACCATAGTTTTCCAAAAGTGGACCAACTGGACTAGATGAAGGATAAGTTGGTGATGCTAAAGGGATGATTATGGATGGGAATTAATGATCAAAGGATGACAAGGATGATTTTGATAACACCTTAGGTAAGCTTGATCAAAGGATAGTTTGGATATCAAATCAAAATGAGCTTTGGAAAATCTAGATCTTGTGGGATATAAGGGATTTTATCTCTTCTTAATTAGGATAGACAAGATCCTAAGAAAAAGGGAGATATGGGATTATTTTACTTGGGGTAGACAAGACACACCAAGAAAAATAGGATTCTTAGAATCCACTAACTTAGGAGTAGTCTAAGCTCCTAAGATAATTTATCTAAGACTGATAAGGATAATTTATACAAACTTAAGATAGACAAGTTCTTAAGCTTCATATAAATTAGGGGATAAAGATAAGCTCTAGATTTTCTTTTAGCAAAATCTTGATTTGAGGGATGATTGGATTGGATTTGGTTTGATTTTAGTTTTGAGATGATTTTTTTGTGGATTTTGGGGGTGTGATAGAATGTGATTATGGTTGAAATTGATGTGAAGGTCCAAAATAGGATTAGTAAATCACATTTTTCCTAAGTTCAAATTGAAAATGGATGGTAGTGAGATTTGGGGTGATTTTGAAAGAGGGATGACTTTTGGTGAAACGGTGGATAAGATGAGTGATTTTTTTGTTTTAGGTCACCTTTGAAAGTTTGCCACAATCTACAAGATAGTAAGATTTATGACACCAGGTTTAGTTGTTTGATAATGCAAACGCAGGTGCTGACAGATCAGCCACAGGCGCTAAGAGATTAGATGCAAGCATTGTAAATTCAAATGAAAGCACTGACATGTCTAACCTAAGCACTAAAGGGGAAACTAGAAGCACTGACAGGCAAGCCTACGACACTGATAAGACAACTAAAAGCACTGACAGAATAGCTAAAAGAGTTGATAGTCCTGATAAAGACAGAAATAGACTATAATGGCCAAATTTGGTAAAATTAATAATTTTGATCAATGTGATCTGGCAAAGTGTTGAAAAATGGGAAATTTGTAGGTCACCAGATCTAGCTGTGTGGTCTGACATGTTTGTTTTGATTGTTATTTTTGGTAAATAGTCAGATTGTGGTAATAGTGTTTATCCAGGCAGACACTAATCCCAGTAATATAAGTGCTGACAGATCAGAGTGAAGCACTCTGACAGTGAGCAAAGGTGCTGAGACAGAGACCTAAGGTGCTAAGACAAAGGCTTGAGGCCTTGAGACAGAGGCTTGAGGTACTGAAATAGATCCCAGAGGCACTAAGAAAAAGACCTGAGGTGCTAAGACATTGGCTTGAGGCATTGAGACAGAGGCCTAAGGTGATGAAATAGAGCCCAGAGGCGTTGAGAAAGAGGCCAGAGGCGCTGACAGGCTTGACTAAAGTGCTAAAAAGTTGTATAATTGGTGAGTTTGGATGATGTCTTTAGGTTGACTAATTTTCTTGGCAAGAGACTTTGCAAACACAAAGACATAATGGCTATTTGACTCAACAAGGTATTGTGTGCGAATTAGTTTGTGACTAACAATGGCTTATACGGGTTTCAAACAAAGAAGACACATCAAACACAAGAACAACCTAGATTTATTCAAGTACAAGTGTCATATCCCATAGACTCACTCAAGTGCGACTTCAATCTTCACTATGAGATAATGGCGATTTCCATCCCCTTGATACCATGTACCACCTTACACCCCATACCTTGGAGACTAAAGTCTTGCCTAAGATTTATTCTATCTCAACCAATTAAGGTAATAGCATGAACTCTTCTCCCCCTATTGCAGGGATGCACCATAGGATATGACGGCCAAAGGTCTTATCTAAGCATTACTAGTTTCTAAGGGGTGTCCCAATATATGCAAGGTACTAGGGATGATCTGTGAATAGGGGTGTCTAATCATCCAACCAAGCGCCAACAAAACACAAGTCTCGGTGGATCGAGGATCTTGAATTTTTTACATAGGTGGAAGGGGTCCTTCCTTTGAAGTGAGTCTTTTAATTCTCACAACATTTATATCCCAAACCAGAACATGCGGTTGAGTTCGTCCCCTTGGTGCTGAAATCCAAGGCAGGCCCCCTAGAGGAAGAAGATACTACTCACTTTTCATCCCCAAGATAGCATGAAGTGCTAGGGGAGAGCATACATGAAGTAGTACTCCTTGAGGATAGACAAAACAAAGGACTTGCACAAGGATTCTAATCCCCAAGATCACCCAAGGGTGCGAGGAGAGAGCATACGTCCAAAATACAAGTCAAAACATGGAAAACAAAATTATTTTCCTCTTACTTTAATTAATGTGCAACTAAGACTAGTAGGTAAAAGAATACTTTGACAACAGGGTTGCACCAGAAAATGTTAGTAGTTTGTTTGGATGTCTTTGACCAATATTTAACAGCTGCAAGAGAGCGGATTAATCCTCAAAATGTTAAATTCTACTATGTTCTAACGCAAGTGCTAACAGAACGAACTAAAGCACTAATAGAGGCTTTAGAGGCACTGACAGAGCTTACAGAAGTGTTGACATAGCCAACATAAGTGCTAAAACATTAAGCTAATGCGCTAAGAAAATACCCTAAAGCATTGAAATAGATAATAGATGCTCTAAAACAGCTACTCAAAGTGCTAAAACAAAGACACGGTGCGCTAAAACAGAGACCAAATGCACTAACAGAGAGACCAAATGTGCTAAACAAGGACTTGAAATTATATTATACCTTTTTACCTGTAGCCAAAAGCGCTGACCCAGAAGATGAAGATGTTGAAACAGAGCTCAAAGACGCTAAATCCGAATGTGGGGGTGTTGTTCCAACATAGAGGCCAAAGGATCCTGCAAAAAATGTTAGTCTTATGATAAAACACGTAGGTCAGCCTACCTCCTACAAACAGGGTTAGCTATCTCAACAAAATATGATAATTTTCAAGTGAAACAAAGTGTTAGGGGTCCCAAAATGATCACAAACTAGAAAAACTATTTTCAACTTAATCACTAGACTAAAGGAAACCCTAATATCTTGCAAAACAGGATGTTGACCCTGCAGAAAACATGTCAACAGAGCTACAAAGAATGATTGTCAATCAGAAAAAGACAAGCTTCAATACTTAGTATTAAAATGAAAGTGTTATTTCAGAAGACTTGGGCGCTACTGCGAGTAACACAGGCACTAAAATAGATAACTTTAGTGCTAAATAGATGACGTAGGCACTACTGCGTAGACCCTGAGCACTAACAAAGGTATCAGAAGTGCTACAAGAACCTACAGAACAGATGTTAAACATAGTCAAAAGCACTAATAGAAGAACCAAAAGTGCTATCCTAGCTACCAAAAGCGCTAATCCATAGCCCAAAGCACTGATATGACCTACACGACAAAACTTTTGAAAACTTGCAAAATTTTTGTTAGTTCCAGAGATGTGGGTCCCACCGGGTGTGCCAAATGAAGATGATGGAAATGTTAGAAGACCTCAAAACATAAAGAATGCATAAAAATAATGATTATACCTTAAATCTTCAACACTCCATTCTCCTTGATAAGGTTACGGAATGCATGCACCCAAGAAGCAATTCCTAGCTATACCCAATGCAAAATGTATGTGGATTGCTCTATTCTAACCAGCACAAGTGAAGGTAAGGATTTAGCAATGAGATGAGAGGAATTGGCTAAGATTTTGGCATAAATTGGATGCTTGAAGACTTGTTAAAAATGCTTGGAGATGGCTTGTATTTATAGATTTTTGGAGGATTTTTTATCAATGGTGGAGGTTTTAAGTGGAGATCCAATGGTGGAGATTTGATGGAGAAATCAAAGGCTAGGGTTGCATCATAAAAATTGGAGGGCTCACAATATTCTAGAATTTTAAATTCCACCTAGGGAAGGCTTTGCATTAATTAAGATAATGACTTTGAATGAATTAAAAATTTATTTGTGTGGGGGAGAGTGAATTAAAAATTGGATTTTATGGATGAATGGGATGAGAATTGACACATGCATGGATTTGGAAAGGTGAGGTGGAGACATGTGTGAGCTTTATCATTTAAATAATGCTCTTGTATGAATGAGGAAATATGAGGTGGAGACACATGTGACTCCCTTAATTAAAAAATGTTAATTTTTTAATCAAGTGTGGGGAGATGGGATAATAAGGAGTTAAGCTAATGAATAAAGTGATTAACTTAATTAATATGATTGTTGGAAATTAGGAGATGGATTAATTAGTGGCAAAAATTAATTAAGGGTTTACTTACTTAATTTGGGTCTAGAGGCTAGGTAGAGTATGATAGATAATTAAAAAAATGATATTTATTTAATTAGCCTAGGTTTGTCGATAAGGGCGTGGTTTGGTAGTTAAGTCGCTCGATTGTAGTGGCAGCCACCAGAGTTCAAACCCCCGCTGGGCCAATGAGCTCGCAAGCTTTACGCCTTCGCTGGGCCAATGAGTTCGCGGGTTTGAAGTGTTCTTGCTAGGGGATGAGGTCCCCCATGTTGTGGCCTCACCGGTTCATTGCTGCGGGCAAAAGCATTTGCGTGGAGCCGTTGGGCGTGTCGTACCAGTGTCGCCGATCACGTTATAAAGTTTACTAGGCACATTTAAAAAAAAAAAAGTTAGCCTAGGTTTAGTCATGGGCTAGGTGGATTAAATAAATAAATATATTTATTTAATTAATTTAGGTTAGTGGTAAAGGATGGAATAATCAATTAAATAAATTGTGACATTTATTTAATTAATTATGAACCATGGACTATGGGGAATTGTTAAATTAATTAAATAAATTGATTTTATTTAATTAATTGGGGAAGGGGATAAGTTGGTGCAAGCGTGTCGGGGAATAGTAGCATGGGTTATGCCATTTTCGGATGTCTACAACAATGACAACCCTTTCTAGGTATTTCTAAATACTACTAGCTCTCATATATATAGAAAGAGCATCCTCCATTACTACCTCTATGAGATTCCAATACTACTAGCTCTCATATGTACATGCCTCTTGCTTCATAATCCATGTATACTTCCTCTACCATTTCCCATGCTTCCAATACCACACTTGTTCCCACTACCACCTTGGATACAAAAGTGCAAGAAATAGCAAATTTAGAGAAATAATTTAAGGATGAAAAGGAGGATACTATTACATACAACCCCCCACATTGAACACCTTTAGCTTTCAAGGTTGTTTCATGTCCTTTATATGTAGGATTTGTGGCTTCTCATTTTGAGATGTATAATGGAAAAGGATACCCTAATATTCATTTGTAATCATTTACAACATGTGTTGCTTATGATGTGTTGCTTATGTTATTCAATGGTTTTAGTCACTACCTTCAAGTTCAATTAAGTGTTTTTATGTTCTTGCTACAACATTGCTACAACACTTTCATATAAACACAAGATTGACAATTACAATTAATGACCTTACTAGATGCACATAAAAGAGTAATGGTCCTATCAATGACTATGCTATTTATTTTCAGTCTTTGTGTGGAAAACTAAAACACAATTTCAATCACAAATCATGTTTCTTGAGGGATTACTTATAGTTATAAAGAAAAATGTGTACCTAAGTAGCTTCCAATATTTTAGAGACATGTGCACACATTTGAAGAATCTTAAGGTTAGACAATTAGCATCAAATACTTTGAAATATGGTTCATCATCATCACAATATTCCTACCCTTCTAAATTTTAAAAGTCTAATACTTTCTTAAAGGGTAGTTCAATATGAAGGAAAATGTAATTCAAGTTGCTAATACTTCTTCCTTTCCTTTATTTAAACCAAATTCTTTTAGGAAGTTTACTAAACTTAAAAAATCTATGGACAATGTTCTTTAAAGCTCATTGAGTGCTAATTTACTTTCACTCCCTCCCATCCATCCACTAGATCCCAACAAACCACATATTAAAGCATATAATGATCAGGAATTTTGTAACCATCACCAAGTTAAAGGTCATTACACACAAACTTGCATAGGTCTTAAGCATAAGGTACAAGACCTCATTGACAACAATAGATCATTAAAGTCGAAGGAGTTAATGATAATAGAAATCCATATGTTTCACCCCTAACAATTGATTACAAATTTATACAAATCCATTTCCACATCATTCATATAATATTGAAGCACATTATCAATGTGGAAAATGAGGATATTTCATATGAGCAAGCTTTTGTAGGAAATATTGAGTCGAATTCTACATCTTCCTCTCCTCCTATTTCACAATTTAACACATTTTCTAATGAGGGGATCTTACAAAACAATTACTATGCTCCATTATACATTGCCAAACAATTTCAAATACTCATCACCTATTGAGTTCCTTATCGATGCAACATGCCAATATAACATTAGTACTAAAGAAGAATTAGTCCTAAATCCTACTAGAATGATCATTTGTGTTTTACGGAGACATGAACTAGACTTGGATTTGTTTTTATCTCCCTTCGCACTATCCCAACATTCTTCATTTTCCCAATGCCTTTCGAAATCTAAATTATACATTAAAATATCCTTATCTATTATAAATCCTCGCAATCCTGGTTGACCTTAAATCCCACAAATTAGAAAAATATGGGAGGGTGAAATTCTAGCTTCTACAAGGAGTCATCCTATTAACACATGGATCTCCGTATCTTTCTTTATGATATGAACTTGCTTTAAAATGATAAGTTCTTGATGCTATTAGAAGAAAATTATGTTTGTAAGTGCATATAATGAATGTCATTTGTTTTGAATAATCTCATTATGATAGAATGCTTTTACAAATTGGTTGAATAGTGATATATTATTGCATATAGGGTCTTTGCATAATAATGGTAAGACTATGTTTGTGAATGGATTGGTTGCTTTAACATTGATTTAAATTTTAAATATCTTGTTATACATAGAATCTCCACAAATCCTTAGTTTTGATATAGTGAATGGATTCTCTTAACTGGATTGTACTTGCACATGTGTATTGATGACTATATTAATATGGGATTTTTGTACTAACCTTGTGGTAAAATCAATCAAAATCAGGGAAATTTATTATGGTTTTTCCTATTGGATAAATGTCTAGAATGAACACAATGAAGTACAAGTTCAAGGGGGTTTTTCCAGCCTCAAAGATCACATCAAACTATAATGAAGTATCAGACACCAAATTGGGACATGTAGATTTGGAGGACTTAAAGGACAAGATGTATGGAGCCAATCCCATAAAATTGGCAAAGAAGTTGGTAGATAATGGGATTGCTCAAGCTACCGGTTTTCCTACCTCTGCACAGTGCTCAAAGTTGATTATGGAGTGAAGAGAACACTATGAACCTATGTCAAGAAGGATAATAGCACCAAATAGCAGAGTGATAGTTGAACTAACTCCTGAGGCCCTTTCAGAGGCTTTTGACATTCCTATCTATCTAAGAATGTTAGATATGACTGAGGATCAAGGACAAGCAATCTTTAACTAAGGGATAGATAAATGTAGAAAGATTATTAATGAGAGTTGGATGAAGAAGTCAATGGCTGCATTATCCAAGCTGCCCAAGAACTTGTTTAGGAGTGATTTCATAACATAAATCAATGATGTAACATCCATGTTCTAAAAACAAAGTAAAATCAAGAATTTACCATAGAGTAATTCAAACAAGGTAAAAATGAGAGAAAATTTTTCTTTTATTTAACATATAATCAAGTAACAACATATTGTAAGATTTCTATCTTGAAATAAGCAACATAATATAATATACAAAAAATGACATTTTGTCTTTACAATTACAAATATCTACAATAGATAATGCTTTACATAGTTTCAATAAACACAAGTCTCAAAGATATATTGCATCCAAAAATCTGACATCTTTATCACAAGCCTCGACATGTCTTCTGCTAGAGAGAGAGAGTATCTTTCCAGTGATTTACCTCCATCCACAGACCAGCGGTCTCCCACACATCTTCCACATAGGAAGTGGCCCTACCCTTCACGAGGAATATAGACCAAAGGTGACCAATGGGTTTTTGCCTTCCTGAGTACATAGTGTTGTATCCTACACAACTCTATCAATCATACAACCCTAGATACCCTCTAGCTAAGTATGATTTTCGATAGGTTATGCAATCTAGATACAGTGAACCGACAATGCATGCAGAGACATATGCATTACTATGACCGTAGTTTCAATATAAATTGACGTTCACAATGAACATTATCGTAATGTTCACCCACCCGAACTCGACTTGGATACTATCATATTCCTACAGTTTGACTTGGTCAACTTATATAGTCTTGACAACTTCAATGTTCTAGCCTTCACGACTTAGACTAGTTTTTAAACACCGTCATTATTCCATAGTTCTCATGGATTTACTTTTTATTCAAGAATATCCCTTGGCATCCTTGCGCTACTTAGGTTCCTTGACTTATCAACACTTTTTTAAACCTAAGTCGATTTGTAAATAATCTAATACAAAGGATAAACTCTATCGATAAGGATACATCATCCTTTTGACAAGTACATGAAATGAACATTATTATTTAGGGTACTCGACCTTCTTTGTCGACCCATATAGAAATAGCTAAACAAGTTGTAACCTAAAAAGGTTCATTTAATACTTAACCCTATTGGGTCAATCTGGGGTTTGTTTTTACTTTTTCATGATAATGGAATATCGAACAATCAATTCTAGAAAGAAAAGTGTTCAAGTAAATGTTTTTCCTTTAGTATTCTTTCGACTTAAAGGTCATTTCGACTTCCAAACAAGTCTACTTTAAAATATATGAGATTACCTCGATAGTAATATTGCCAAACAATTCAACTCCAAGTCTAAGTTTCTCCCAAGTTTAGTTGGACCCTAATTAGTCGACAGTCTAATCCCAATTGATATCCATTTGAAATCATGTTTAAAGTTCTCCTTTTGCACACTGAACTACATAGAGTCATATATAAATGAGTGTTTTCTTTTAAATTGAAGTAGGGACACCCACTCACTTTGAACGTCCCTAGAGCAATGTATTCTCCTAATGATATTAATAACCATTTGGAAACTAAAGTTTTCTAAGAGCAAAAGAATACTATTTTCGAGACTTCTTAAGACTTGCAAATTCTCCTTTGTCAAGTAAGAATTAAACATTCATAGTTAAAGTATTTGCTTCTTTGTTGTCAGTCTATAAAATGATCACAAAGATTTAGCATATAAGATTACTCCATTAAGTCACATTTAGGTTTGATCCTTCCTATTCCTTCATAATGGGATGACAAACATATATGTTCATATAATAATATTCTAATAAGCAAAAGGGGCTTAACCTCTTGGTCTTTATTCTGACTACAAGGTCATTTCTTGTTTCCCAACTCTTGACTAAATCGTAAAAGGAATCCTAATGAGCTTAACACTAATAGATTGGTCAATCCCTTAACACAAGTCTATTTTCCCTTGCAATGTAAACTTATTTACAATTAGCCCATAATTTCCATAAGGAATAAGATATCGACTAATATGGTTTTTGACACCAAAGACTAGATAAGAGACCATTATCTTATGTTTTTGTCTTGTGATGATTATCACATAAAGGAACATATATATATATAAAGTAATCATATACATAAGTTTGAAGTCGAAAGCCTTTTTCTCCATTCAAACTCATGATTAGCCTAGCCCTATGTACTGCATGATCTCTCAAAGAAAAATATAGGTTGACTCAATCAAAGGACAAGTGTTTAAGTTTCCAAATAACTTAGAAAGTATGAAGTCATTAAACAATGAGTCTAATAATTGCATAGACTTGCTTGATTTCACTACATCAGAGGTTGACACAATGATTATAGTGAGAGTAATGATGTGTTCTTTATCTATTGTTACAGAGTCATATATATATATATATATATATATATATCAACATAATAGAGATATTAATATGCATGAAACATACAACCCTATTACTGACATTAATGCTAAAAGGTTTTAATAACAGTTATGATATGACTGGTTTTCATTCAGAACCTAACATTTAAACTTAAACACACTTGCCCATTATCCACATAGGCATCGACCTTATAAGATGCGAAGGAGATTCAAAGTTTGGAACAAAAATAGTTGTAGAGTTGCAAACAAGTATCGACATAAAACAAAGGTAACGAATAAGGAAAAGAACCTGCTATGATTCTTCCTTGTCACTGATAGTGCACAGGTTACAAATAATTACTTCATCTCGTGTAATTATATCGCCCTTCTCTTCAACATTCCATCGATTCCTCTCTATCGATTTTTATATTGATTCTCCACTTTCTCCACAGTCCAAACTTCCACGTTAACTTAAAGAGTTTTCAACTGAGATATCTTCCTTCACTACTCAATGATTTTCCTTCTCTCGACTCCCTTGACACTCTGCTAAGCTCTCCTTCTTCGTATCTCTATAATGATCAAAAGAGAATAATCCCTTCCTTTCCTCTCTGCCTGACTCTAATAAGATGTTTTCCCACTGCCATATCCCCCTAAACTCTAAGGTTATCATTTTATATCTAATGTTTGACTCAACTATGAGTCATTTTCTTTGCCACGACTAACTATGCTCTTAAATATGGGTACTCCAAAGTAATTCCATGACTTCCAATCATTGAGCCGCCACTAAAAGTTTGTTAAACCTTTCCATAACTGTCATAATGGCCCACTACAAAGTTGGAGACAATTCTCTTTAAAACCACAAACATCAATACTTGGTAGACTTAAGACGTTTGAGCCAACAAACATGAGAGGTTATGTGGTATAAAACACCACTATATCTCTCATAAAGGTCGTCGCCTAATGGATCGTGACTCAAGATATCATTTAGTTATCACATAGTTATTTAAAACCTCTACCCAAAGTTGTTAAAAACTCCTCTATTTGTCCCACCTTGATCACTATCTAAAAGTTTAAAAGTCTACATCCTCATCATGGACTTCTCCTAAAGGATAGGCATGAACGGTTAAAATGACAATGAGGTAGTAATTGCCTCATAAATGTATAAAAGATTCCATCTTCAATACATCCCTAGAGAAGAATAAATAGACATGATAATAACAATAATAGTCCTTGTCCATATTTAATCTTTGATCAGAATATGATAATAATAATAATAAGTCGAAAAGCTTACGAGTAATGTGATAGGGTCGAGCTTGTCTCCCCTTCAGAGACTCTCGTTAAATCACGTTGAATTGACTTGATAATATCGTCATCTGACATTAAATGTCGACAATAAAACACTAAATGAATCAATAATATTATCACAACCATTTTACGTCAATGATGTCATAATATTTACGTTAAATGTAAACGGTCACAGTTTTATTCAGACGACATTGCTTACTTCATAAATGACTATGTCGACTCACAATCGACTTGACTAGAAAAGAATCAAAAGATATCAACTACCTATCGATTAGATTCAAAAGTAAACTAACAAGACAAGACTTACCTCTTATGACACTGGTTCACGTTTTCGTTAAACACTCATACTCGTTTTGGCAAATAAACCACTTGTAACCCAAGGTCTATATCTCTCTTCTCAAAAGATACTCTCTCTCTCTTTTCTACGAGAGTCATCTAAAAACCTATAATCCTGTATCAAACTTGTAACCAACAAATTATGATCAGTGCATCATTATTCAAATAATAAATCAAATCTCATAATGCAAATATTAAATTGATAATAACATAATCATTTCCTTAATTTCATAAATGACATTCAATATAATCCATGTCTTTCCTTGGCATTAATCTATAACATCACAATAGATTTACTTATGTCCCAGTAAAAGTGAAAAGTATAGGAAAACAAAAATTAGGGATGTAACAAATGATCTAGTGACCTTGTTGAGTAGAGTAATTCTATCTGCTTCTTCCTTTGAAGGATGGATGTCTAGTTTTGTTGAGGAAGTGATAAATAGGAAATGGAAGATCTATTGGGTTAAGATCATCGATGATAGCATCCACCTCTAATTTATGGACTTGGGAGATAAGAGGATCTTCTCTATGACCTCCTATGTGGTCTATATGTTGGCAAGAAACTTCCCTTATCCTAGATTAACTCAACTTGGAACTGTTGACAATGCTGCTAGTGAGTATAAGGTTTATGACTGTTACCCCCAGCTACAAAAGGATAACTCCTTGAAACACTTTAAGAGAGTAAATGATGCATTCACCATGTACATTACAAGGATGTTGCAAGGAGACCTAGACAAGAGATTATTTGTTCAAGCTATGGAATTGGCAGAAGTTTGGGTATTGGTTCATCCAATTCCCAAAATTCACCTATTTGAGAATAGAATGTTTCAATGGGGTAACATACCGGCTATCCAATTATCGTATAGAAAAATGGTGTTGTTAGAGTTGACAAGGAAAATTTGCCTGTCAAATAACATTCTAAAGGGATTACATAGGGTTGCAGTGTCATTTCCCCTCATGGTAGGTAAAGGATTGTTTACTTGTCCTACCTCATATGTTGCAGAAAGAATCAGATGTTGAGATGTAGATGTATCATCTCCTATTTTATAAGACTAGAAAACATTTTGATCTCTATCATAAATTGGAGAAGCATGTAAGTAAGCACTATTACCATGAGGACCAATTGGAAGAATTTTGGCATAATTTCGTTGATGAGTTTGAAGAGTGAAAGAGAATATGCTCTCAACTTCCAGTGAACTTCATCAAGATATTTAAAATCACTACAGTGCCTGATCAACTAGAGGATGATGGAGAACTAGTTCAAGAGGAAGAATATAGTGTTGTCTTTGGCCAACCCATCCCTCCTCCTAACTAGGCAAAAGAAAAGGTGAGCTTCGTAGAATAAATAATGAGAAAGAATATCAAATATAGCAAGAGGTAGGTGGAGACCCAAGTGGCCCAATTAGTTTCTCAGGGCATTTCATTGACATATACTCCTTTGCAACCAAGAAAGATATGGGTGTTGGAAACTTCTGATAAGGAGGGACCTTCTGAGGAAAAAGAGGCTTCTAGCCCAAAAGCCAAAGTGGTGGATGTTGACAGTGAAGAAACTGAAGAATCAAAAGTAGCACCTCCTACCCAAGGAAAAGGGAAAGGAAAGGAGAAGAAAATGAGAGGAAGCTAAAAACTTCCCTTTGTAACTAGAGCTTAGCTCTAGAAAAGGAAAACTAATCAGGCTAAGCAAGAGTTAGGGCAACCATTGACCAAAAGGCCAAGAAAGAGAAAAAAGGACAAAACCTCTCAAGAAACTTCCATTGTCACCACATTCATTCCACTCCCTATTTATTCCAATTCCACTGTTCCCACTTCCTCCATCCCTATCCCTTCTACCGTTTCCCTTTGTTGGGAAGAGACACTACTATGTTGAATAATTGAGTGTTGTCATTGATGGCAACAAGAAAAGGAACAAGGATGGAACAGAGTTTTTGGTCTGGTAAAGAAGACTTAGTCATATTGGCTAAGTATTGGCAATATACAAAAGTAGCGACAGAAGAACAGTGTTTGGGCTGGCATTGGTCCGCAGATAAACATCAAGTTTTGCAGTTATGGTATGATGTTCCTAACTCTCAGATGATCTTATATCCAAGGTTTCAGCTATTGATCAGTTCCGGAAGTATATCTTCAAATGGCCTAAGTCTGGTAGAGTAAAATGCAATGCTACTTAGAGCAAAACACTCAGTTGTTTTGGTCCGCATTACTCCAGTGTTGAATATCTTGATATGCAGTTTTGAGGTGTTATAAACAACTGTATGAAGTGTCTAAATCCAGAGTTGCAGGTTTTGAAGTCCACCAGAAAGACAGTTACAAGCTGTTGAGTATCGTTGCACTGTTTGATAGAGTTTGACTGTGACAGAGTTTGAATTATGATGGTCCGCATTTTTCTGCTAAAGAATATTTTGCTTTGTAGTTCTGAAGGCATGATCTATGATGTCTGAAGAGTCTTTGAAATGATTTTGAGCAATCCCTGTGATCCGCAGTAAAAGATGTAATCTGACAGATGAACTAAAACAGTGGCAGTCTAAGTTAAAGGCTGACATAGTAAGTTTGAATTGTATGCGGTAAGTTCTATTGTTTATAACTTAATCCTAAGTTGTTAAATAGGTTAGGCCAACATATGCGAGTGCAATTCAAGTGTTGTTTGAGTCCGCTGGAAGTTTCGGTAAATGAATTTGGCCGACAAGCTACTTAAGGTATGAGTGGATGTGTCACTTTACTAGGCCGACCTAATATGAAGAGTCTAAGTGTTGCGGATATATATATAAAGCATCAAATTTAGTATTTTGTGCGGTGATGTGAATGTGATAGTGACATATGTGCGACACATAGTAGGAAACGACTTTGTAAAGAGCAGGAGAAGAGAGTTCTTATTCGCATGTAAGGGCAGAGCAGTGAAATAGAGCAGTCAGACATGAAGAGCTTTGAATCAATTTTTTGTGCTTCATTGGAGCTATAACCATACATGTATAGATGCAATCTGAGAAACTAAACTTGGTAGTGATCCATTCTTCCTTCTTCTTTCTTTCTCTAGGCAATGAGCCTATTTTGGCAGTGAGTCTTTCTTGCAGTGAGTATTTCTCTGGGTAGTGAGCCTTATTATAATCCGGTATTGTGCTATATTAATATAGTGTGAGCTAACACTCACTGTGGTTTTTCCCTTTTTGGGTTTTCCACGTAAAATCCTGATGTTCATGTGTTATCACTTTATGGTTATTGTTTCTATGTTTATTTTGCTTTCATTTTATTAACTTTAGAAATTGGATAAATAAATTTGTGAAGAAGTTTTGTGGAATACTGATTCATCCCCCCTCTCGGTATTCCTTGTTCTCAACAATTGGTATCAGAGAAAGGTTCCTTGGAAAAGGCCTAATAGCCTAAGGACGATCTGGGGTAGTGTGATCATGGTAACAACAAGATTTGGAAATTATGAAAGCAACAAGGAACTAGAAGCAGCCCTTATTGATCTTGAAAAATCTGAGGTAGAAATCAGAGATCTAAAAGCTAATATTCAAGAAGCTGATGAATGCATCCTAAAGCTAAGAGAACAAGTCAGGAAATTCAAAGAAAAAAGCAAGGAGCTAAATGATCAGTTAGATGAAGCACAAGAGTTCCTAAATGGGTTGACATTGGAAGTTGAAAAGAAGGAAGAAATTGAAAAGCATCTGAGTCAAGTTGTTAAGGATAAATCAGAAGAATGTGAAAAATTAGGCAAAGAAGTGCTACTTCTAAAATTTGATATGGAAGTAGCCAAGAGCTATGAGGAAACGTTCAAGCTAAGTTTTGCAAAGCTTGATGAGATGATTGCTAGTCAAAAGAGTGTTGATGATAAGCAAGGTTTGGGATTTGAAAAAGGAGAAAGCTCAAAATCTAGTTAAGAAAACTCTAAATTAAAGCAAAACAGAGGGAACCAGTTTAGAAATCAAAGAAGAAGACCCAGAAGACCTTCGGTCAGGCAACCAAATGCTCAAAGGTATCCATATTTCAATGGTCATTGTTTGAATTGCAATAAATTTGGTCATAAAGCTACTTAGTGCAGGAGTAGAACAAACCAGAATCAACATGTTCCATCATTCTCTAGTCATTGCTTCAACTACAACAAAATTGGTCACAAATCAAATGAATGCAGAAATTTGGTAAGGAATGGTGCCTACAATGCAAGGAATAGTCAAGCATTCAATGGAAAGTGTTTTGCATGCAATAGATTTGGACATATGGATCATCAATGCAGATCAAATCCAATTAATAGAAGGAATCAAAGACAAAGGAATGTGGTGTGCTACAATTGCAACAAGTATGGACATATTGCAAGAATTTGTAGAAGCAAAAATGTGAAAAGAGACTACCATACTGAAAATAGGAAAACAGAGAAAAGGAATGACAAAGGGAAGGAAAAGGTTGATCTAGTTGAAACCAAGAAAGAAATGAGCAAGATTTGGATCAAGAAAGATGTGATTGAAGTCAAGGATGAATCCGCACCATCATCTGGTGCAGATACTTCCTCTAGGAAATAAATTGGGAGATCTGGATCAGGGGGAGCAGTGTTGAAAATCTAAAACCCCCAGCCAAATAGTTAGTGTTGGAATCTGACATGAAGATGTGTGGTGGAATTAGATATGGAAGATCTTATGGAAGAAAAATCTAGAAAAAAATGAGTTAGTGTGGCACATTGCGGAGCAATCTTGATCGACTGTATCTATCAAAGAAGACATGCAGCTTTTTGGGAATGACCATTTATGACGATTTAGGTCAAGTCATGTGAAGGATAAAAAGGGACTTGTTTGATTTCAATATCACTTTGCATTCAAGATATCATACATCCAAGAGAGATTAAGGCAAAGCTTGAGTGACAGCAACTAAGATCTGAAGGATTCAGAGTGATTCAGATAAAGAAAACCCTAGCTCAGTGGAACAAGGCATTTTCATTGAAACCCCATTTGTGAGTCTGTTAAAATTCAAAATGGTAACCCTACAAGTTGTTGATATCACTGAAAGACCTAGACCAAAATTCAAGAAACACCCTTATAAAGCAACAGAAGTGGATCCGTCGGGAGCATTCTCAGACATTCCGCACAGAATTCTGTACATAGAGGATGTTAGGGCATATATTCATGTTGCCCTAGAAGAACATGGGAAGAGAAAACTCACAGACTTATTTCTAGATCACTTGTGCGATGGAGGTTACGATCTGAAAAATGAATACAAAGCATTGGAAACAAAGAAATTCATTCAGTACATTGATTTCCCAATGTTCGTTGAGGATGAATGGGTCTGGTATGTATTGAGCAGGGTTCATGATGAATTCATGTGGCTCAAGACACCTTTTAAGATTACAAAAAGATGCTATAAGGGTAGTAACTGGATTAAACTCCACCAGATCGGTACAAGTGTTGAAAGTCGTGAAGAATGATAAAGTAATGGGGGCCACCGGAGCAAAGTTTGACAAAAGGGCACTAACAATCAATGATATTGAAGACCATGCAGTAAGATTTGCTTCCATGATTGTTGGATATAATGTTTATTTCTCAAATCATGAAAATTTAGTATCCGGTACAACAATCTATATAGCTTTTGAGATGGTGAAGGAAGATGCAGAGTATGATCTTTGTGAACTGCTCTAACAACAACTGATGAAAATTTTAAGGAAGACCAAAGAGCAGAAATATCCATTCAAATATGGTATGCTGATTCTCTATTTATTCTTCTACTACATGCAAGAGTTGCTAGGTATGAAGAATCTACTCTAGACAAATGATAAACCTGTTGCAGTTTAAATTAGAAATCATCTAAATAGCATAGGAAGTATTGATGCCCAGAACTCAACCCTGTGGGGCTATTTCAAAAATTTCCAAAGCATGATGCAGTCAAGGGAAAGAATCCCTAAGGCAATTGTTGAGAAATACAAAGATACCATCTATTTCATGGTTACCAAGAATCATTGTTTAATGGAGGCTGTGGAGCCTAGAACTGTTTGGGTAATGCCCATGGGGTATGAGGTAGATGGGAAAATACTAGAAAACTATGCTCAACACATACTGAGAAAACCCAAGGATAGTAGAGAAGAAAGGTTTGGAACCTATGAAGAACTATTAGTGAAATTGCATGTTGAACTTAGACAACCTAAAATCTCTAGGAAAGTAAGAAAGGAAGTAGAAGAAGTTCCATTGAAACATGATTTCTCTAAAGAACAGGTCAAAGAAGCAAGAGAAAAAGGACAAGTAGAAAGGGAAGCAAGAGAAAAGAAAGAGAATGAACCGGCTAAGGCCCCGAAGGAGCCTAAAAGGAAACAAGAAAAGTCTGAAGCAACACAGGACTATAAGAAGCTTTGCTACATTCTTCGATCCCACACCATCTTTAAGTGTGGAGCAACCTTCCAAGAAATCCGCTGACAAAGGCACAAAGAGACGGAAAATGAAAGGCAAAAGGATGTATGTTAGTATAGGAAGAACTGATGAAGAAGAAATAGAGTCTAATGAAGAAGTGAAAAAGATGAAAGTTGAGGCCACAAAGGCCTCCAGATCTAGCAAGAAGAAACCCTCTAGTAAGGGTCAACCTGGGAAGAGGTAAAATAAAGATGTGCCTCAAACAGAGGAAGCAACTATAAGTTTGGAAGATGTACTCAAAGACATAACAGTGGATGGCAATCTAAAACCAATTACACAATTATATGATGAATATAATGATCCAGATAAAAGGGTGATTGAGACTGATGTTGTAGAATATCTAAACATTTACAACAGAGCTCTAATTGAAATAATTTGTGATCTTCCACACAGTCTGGAAAGCATAATGACTGCAAGAAAGGAAGAAGCCATGGCAAAAGATGTTGAATTAAGAGAGAATACTCTGATAAAACTATGTCCACAAATCACTCCAGAGGAGAAAGTAAAAGTTTCCAAAGCAGTTTCCAGCAAACTCAGGTCAAAGAAGAGAATGAATGCTCTTATGGGAGGAGACATTAAGAAAGTGGTTAAGGAAACTGAAGAAACCACTCTGGACACACTAAGGGAATTCAAACTCCCATCCATTATTGATAATAAAGAAACTGAGGCTGAAGTTGATACATTTGTTCCATATCTGAGCCCTGAGCAGGAAATAAATAAAGATGACAAAGTAACTGAGGAGAAAGAAGTTCCTGCTGAAACAAGATCCTCTCCGGAACATCAAGCTAAGGACAAAATTAACAAGGTGATGATAGAGGAGGAACAGGCCAAGGAAAATCCTTCACCGAAATAGAAAGAGGACTCAAATAAGGATATGGATCTAGATCATCCAAAGCAGAGCTTGAAAGAGGAAGTCTCTACTGCACCAAGAGACATTACAGAGTCTGTTAAAGAACTTTTGGAGAAAGAGAAACAAGTTTTAGAAGAGCTTGAGTTTATACATGGTCCAATAAACTTGGATGCAATGTCCCCAGTGCAAAAATTTAGATTGGCTTCAATTGCACAGGCAAGAGCAAGAGAAGAAATGTTAAAGTCTCACATAGAGGATAGTGAGCTCATTGCTGAGGCATCCAGTATTTTGGAGAAGCTAATGCCAACATACCAGAAGGATACTTCTGTGTCATCAGAAAATCAACTCAAAGGACTATTAAACTCTGTAAGTAAACATTTTGAATCTTTTGAGAAATTCGTAGATATAAAAGTTAGGCAAGAGTTTAATGAGAAAAGATTAAATGAGTTAAAGAAAATGTTAATTGATGACAAAGCCGAGCTAGAAAATAGAATAAAAAGAATTTAGAATACCATTAAAGAAGCTGATGATATATATGTTACAAATATGTGCCTATGATGTGTTGTCATTGATGTCAACATATCCCTTTGTCAGAAATAGGGGAAACAGTGCAAATTAGTGAAGTAGATTGCTCCACATTTCTAGAGGAATGAGCATCAAAGTATGCAAGCCATATGACTGTGTAGAGGATTGTCTGAAGTAGCTCCAATTAAGATTTAAGGGGTCCGCATGAAGATTTGAAGAAGCTATGGCCATCTAAGTAGAATCAAGTTTTCCAGTGTTCAAAAGAGACAAAGTGATAGGAAATTGGTCCGGATTGCTTTGAAATGAAAACTTATGATCTGCAGATCTAGAGGCATGTTTGTGAAGTCAATGTGTATCCTCAACTCAAGTGGTTCATGGTTTGGAGGTCTGTAAGCAATCTTTCTAGTGTGACAGTCATGGCAGATAGTGTTCTTGAGGTACTGGATGAAGATGCAAGTGATTCTAATGATTTGGAGTAGTGCAGATGTTATTGTTGAATTCAATGTGCTTGTGGAAGTCTCTGGATCATGTACCTGTTGTGTTGGAGGTCCGCATTGAAGATTGAGTTCGTTGCTAAAGATTTTTTCCTTGGTGTTGTTGTTCTTCCCAGTCTTGGCTAACCGGATGATTCAAGCATGTTGCAGATGATCTAAGAGCAATTCTCTAGAGCGTAGTGTGTTGATCGAAGAAGATTCAAGTCCCAACTATGTTTGGCCAACAGTACAGTGATCCACATTGAGTCAAGCTGACCTTGATGTTCATTCCAAGGTTGATGAAGCGTATAAATATTTGTGGATGAGTTATGGAAAATTGTCCTTGTGTGAAAATGATAAAATCCTAAGAAAGGTACAGAGGCAGAGTAGAGAAGAAGAGAAGTAGAAGAATAAGAGCAGTAAAGGATGAAGAGTTAGCGAAGAAGTGTATGGGGTAGAACAGAAGTTTTGTGAGTTTTCAATGGGACTGAACCAGGCATGAAGAAGATGCTATTTCTCAGTTCATTCTTTTTGTATTAAACATAAAATCTTGTAGGCAGTGAGCCTCTTTGAGCAGTGAGCCCAAAGGCAAGTGCCTTCCCATTTCTTTTAAGTAGTTTTAATAGGGTACGAATCTTGTGGGTTAATCCCCACTGTGGTTTTCCCTTAACTGGGTATCCACGTAAAAATTCTGGTGTTATGTGTGTTCATTTTGTTTCTGCTTATGTGTTGTTAATTCATGCTTTAATGTTTACATCATTAATATGTTTGTAAGTTGTGAAAGAAGATTAAAAGCATAAAAGCTTAAAGTTGTGGACAACTGATTCACCCCCCTCGTAGTTGTCCGACCTAATTCCAACAATTGGTATCAAAGCTGATTCCTCTAAAAGAAGTTTGACCACTTGAGGAGATCTAAGATGTCGACTTACAAGAAGGAAAGTCCGAGATTTGATGGAACAAAGTACTCCCTTTGGAAGGTGAGCATGAAGTGTCATTTGCAATGTATGGGTGATACCTTTTGGTTGATAACTAAGGATGAGTATAAGATTATGAAGAATGGCCCTTCAACTCTAGATGAACTCAAGGAAGCTGAATACAATATTCGAGCTAAAGAAGCATGATTGAGTGCCCTGATTGATATATAAATGACAAATGTCCTGGAATTGAAAACTGCTCATGAAATCTGGAAAAAGTTGGAAACTCTGTATGAAGGTGATAAATATGTCAAATGTGCCAAGCTACAGAGCTTGAAGGGAAAATATGAAAGATTGATGATGAGTGAGGATGAAAACATTAATTCCTACATGCAAAAAGTGAATGAACTTGTGACCAGTATCAGGAGTGTTGGTGGAATATTGGAAGAATCAAAGATTGTTGCCAAAGTGCTCAGATCCTTACCTGTGGCATACAAGCATAAAGTTGATGCCATTAAAGAGATCAGGACTGTGACAACAATTACAAGGGATCAATTGGTTGGTAAGCTTTCAACATTTGAAATGAGTGAGTTTGGTGATTCTCTTCCTAAGTCTAAATCTGCATTTAAGGCCAGTGTATATGGAAAACAAAGATATGATCCGAGTGAAAGCTCTTTAGGAAGATCAAATAGATTTGAGAAGGCAAGGAAGGATCTTGAAGATGATGAAAGTGAGGCAACAGAACTTGAAGCTCTTATTGCCAAAAGATTGCCAAAAGGATCCGGTAAGTATGAAGGAAAGTTGCCTTTCAAATATTTTTCTTGTAATAAGATTGGTCATTTTACCTCAGGGTGTTCGGAGAGGGTTTCAAAACCAAACCATAATAGATCAAGGGCTCAGAAGAAATGTTACTATGTCCAAGAAGTTGAAGAAAGTGTCACTGATGATGAATCTGATATGGGAAGTAACTCAAGAAATGAATGGATGTTCATTGCCATCAAAGAAGAAGATCTGGTGTCTACTGAATCTACTAGCTGTGTGAATGTGGAAAGTGCCTTGGTTGCTTAGATTGAAGAAAAGGATGAATGGGTGATTGACAATGGATGTTCTCATCATATGACTGGTGATAAAAGTAAGTTCATAAGTTTGGAAAGATATGAAGGTGGAATTGTGAAGTTTGGAGACAATTCAGCTGGTAGAATTCGTGGCAAAGGATCCATCTCTTTTGATGGTAAGAATAAAACTAATGATGTTCTATATGTAGAGGGATTGAAGCATAATCTTCTCAGTATTGGACAGTTGGTTGACAAAGGGTATGATCTCTGATTCAAGGATGGAAATTACAAAATCTTAGAAAGCTCCGGAATTGTGATTGCATCAGGTACACAAACTAAAGGTAACATCTTTCATCTAAGTGGTATTGGCAAAAGTTGTTTGATTGCTCAGATTGATCAGAGTTGGTTATGGCATAGTAGAATGTGTCATGTGAATTTTAATAATATTGTCAAGATAAGTTCTACTCAGGCTGTGAGAGATCTTCCAAAACTTGTGAAACCTGTTGATAGCATGTGTAGAGAATGTCAATTGGGTAAACAAAACAGAACTTCATTCAAGAGTAAAGAACATTTTTTAAGTGGGCTGTTGGAACTTGTGGATACTGATCTATGTGGTCCTGCTAGAATTAGAAGTGTGCAAGGAGATAGATATTTTATGTTACTGATTGATGATTACTCCTAGATGATGTGGGTAACTTTTTTAAAAGAGAATCAGAAGCTCTTGACAAATTCAAGGTGTTCAAGGTTATGGTGGAGAATGAGATTGGTGTGAAGATAAAGTGTTTGAGATCTGACAGAGGTGGAGAGTTTACCTCTGGTGAGTTTGATACATTCTATGAAAAGCAAGGAATAAAAAGATAGTTATCTGCTCCTAGGACTCCTCAGCAAAATGGATTTGTGGAAAGAAAGAACTGGACCATTCAAGAAGCTACTAGGACCATGATGATGGAATCAAATGTTCCACAAGTCTATTGGAGAGAAGCTGTAAGTACTGTTGTCTACACTCTTAACTGGGTGCAGATCAAAGGTAATTCTGGTAAGACACCTTATGAACTATGGTTTGGTCATCCTCCTACTGTGAAATATTTCAGAGTTTTTCGTAGTAAATGCTATATCAAAAGAGATGAGGATCTAGGCAAGTTTGATGCAAGAAGTGACGAAGGAATATTTATGGGTTACTCTACTCAAAGCAAGGCATACCGGTGCTTCAACAAGAGATTGAAAAGATTGTTGAAAGTGCTAATGTCAAAGTTGATGAGAGCAAAGAAAGACCTTCCAAGCCTTGTGGATATGATTCAGATGATCAAGATGAAATTCAAAGTCAAGGAAAGCAAATTCAAACCCAGATTTAGATCCAAATTGATCCAGAAAATCCAGTGACTCAAGAAGTTAGTGCAGCTGTTGAGGAATGAGCTCAAGAATTAGAAGTTCAAGAAACTCCCAAAACCCCTGGGTATGTAAGGTTGAATCATTCTAAAGATCAAATCATAGGAGACAAGAATAAAGGTGTGCAAACTAGAAGAAGAATTGTTGAAGATCAAGTAGAGTATTGTTTGATTTCAAAGATTGAACCAAAAATAGTGAATGAAGCTTGTAATGATGAAAATTGGGTAAAAGCAATGGAAGAAGAATTAATGCAAATTGAAAAGAATCATACTTGGGATCTTGTTCCTAGACCTAAAAATAAAAATGTAATTGGAACCAAATGGGTCTTCCAGAATAAACTGAATGAAGATGGTGAAGTTGTGAGAAACAAAGCAAGATTGGTATGCAAAGGATATTCTCAAGTAGAGGGGATTGATTTTGAAGAAACATTTGCTCTGGTGGCAAGAATTGAAGCAGTCAGATTATTTCTTGCATTTGCTACTTTCAAAGATTTCAAAGTTTACCAGATGGATGTCAAGTCACCATTCTTGAATGGAGAGTTAGAGGAAGAAGTTTACATTGAGCAACCGGAAGGATTCCAGTTGTCTGATCAAGAAGATATGGTATGTAGATTGAGGAAAGCTTTGTATGGACTTAAACAAGCCCTAAGAGTTTGATATGCAAGATTAGATAAGTATCTGCTAAAGCTAGGATTTAACAAAGGCACAGCTGACAGTAATCTTTATTTCAAGATTGATCATGAGCACATCTTAATTGTTGTGGTATTTGTTGATGATATCATTTTTGGTGGAAATGGAAGCATGTGTAAGAAATTTGCTGATCAGATGCAAAGTGAATTTGAGATGTCAATGTTTAGTGAAATGAATTTCTTCTTAGGTCTGCAAATCACTCAGTCAGATAAAGGTATCTTTATATCTCAGTCTAAGTATGTGAGAGAATTGTTGAAAAAGTTTGGAATGGAAGATTCAAAACCAATGAGTACACCTATGGTAACCGGATGCAAGTTGAGTAAAGATAATGTTTCCCCCAAGGCAGATCAGAAAAGGTATAGATCAATGATTGGAGGACTACTTTATTTGACTCAGACCTGACCTGACATTATGAATGCAGTTGGACTTGTTGCTAGATTTCAAGTTGATCCTAGGGAATCCCATGTTGTAGTAGTCAAAAGAATTTTCAGATATCTAAAGGGAACATCTGATTATGTCTTATGGTATCCAAAGGATAATGACTTCACTCTTTATGCATTTACAGATGCTGATTGGGTAGGAGATGTGGATGACAGGAAAAGTACTAGTGGTGGTGCATTCTTCTTGGGAAGGAGATTGGTTTCTTGGTTGAGCAAAAATTAAGAGGCAATAGCTCTATCTACTGCAGAGGCAGAGTATATAGAAGCAGCAAGCAATTGTACTCAAGTCTTGTGGATGAAGCAAATGTTGAAGGATATCAGAATTGTGTTTGAAGAGCCTATTACAATCTTCTGTGATAATTCAAGTGCAATAAACATCTCCAAGAATTCAGTGTTGCACTCAAAGATAAAACACATATCCATCAAGTTTCACTTCTTGAGAGAGAAGGTAAGTGAGAATGAAGTCAGATTGGAGTTTGTTTCTTCAAAAGATTAGATTGTAGATATATTCACCAAGCCTCTACCTAAAGATACTTTTGAGTAGCTCAGAGGGAAGCTAGGGGTTATTACCCCTCCTATTCTGAACTAAGATGCACTAATGTGCATCAGTCTGGTGGAATTCACAGTCATATCTTGTGATCCGGATTGATGTTAAGGAGATACTACATAGGGGGAGTAGTCTGTATACAAATTTTGGAGATCAGTCTAAAACAAAAAGGGGGAGAAAAGATTGCAAAAATGTGCCCTTTGCCATTGATGTCAAAGGGGGAGAGAAGTCATGTGAAAAACTAGTTGCTGATGAAAGGGGGAGCAGTGAAGAAAGTGGTTGCAGAAGTGATAAGAGAAAGGGGGAGAAATCCTTGTCTTGATGGTTGAATCAGTTTTTCACAGCATATGTTGCCATCAATGACAAAGGGGGAGATTGTTGCAAATATGTGCCTATGATGTGTTGTCATTGATGTCAACATATCCCTTTGTTAGAAATAGGGGAAACAGTTTAGATCAGAGAAGTAGATTGCTCTGCATTTCCAGAGGAATGAAGATCAAAGTATGCGGACCATATGGTTGTGTAGAGGATTGTCTGAAGTAGCTCCAGTTAAGAGTTGAGAGGTCCACATGAAGATTTAAAGAAGTTATGGCCATCTGAGTAGAATCAGGTTTTGTAGTGTTCAAAAGAGACATAGTGACAAGAAATTGGTCTAGATTGCTCCGCAATAAAAACTTATGATCTGCGGATCTAGAGGCATGTTTAGGAAGTTAGTGTGTATCCTCAACTCAAGTGGTTCATGGTTTGGAGGTCTGCAAGCAATCTTTCTAGTGTGACAGTCATGGCAGACAGTGTTCTTGAGGTACCAGATGAAGATGCAAGTGATTCTGATGATTTAGACTAGTGCGGATGTTATTGTTGAATTCAATGTGCTTGTGGAGGTCTCTGGATCATGTGCCTACTGTGTTGGAGGTCCACATTGAAGATTGAGCTCGTTGTTGTTCTTCCTAGTCTTGGCTGACCGGATGATTCAAGCGTGTTGCAGATGATCTAAGAGCAATTCTCTGGGGCGTAGCGTGTTGATCGAAGAAGATTCAAGTCCCAGCTATGTTTGGATGATAGTACAGTGATCCACATTGAGTCAAGCCAACCTTGATGTTCATTCCAAGGTTGATGAAGCGTATAAATATTTGTGGATGAGTTATGGAAAATTGCCCTTGTGCGAAAATGATAAAATCCTAAGAAAGGTACAAAGGCAGAGCAAAGAAGAAGAGAAGCAGAAGAATAAGAGCAGTAAAAGATGAAGAGTTAGCAAAGAAGTGTATGGGGCAGAACAGAAGTTTTGTGAGCTTTCAATGGGACTAAACCAAGCATGAAGAAGATGCTATTTCTCAGTTCATTCTTTCTATATTAAACATACAATCTTGTAGGCAGTGAGCTCTGGGTAGTGCGCCTGAAGGCAAGTGCCTTCCCATTTCTTTTAAGTAGTTTTAATAGGGTACGAATCTTGTGGGTTAACCCCCACCATGGTTTTCCCTTAACCAGGTTTCCACGTCAAAATTTTGGTGTTGTGTTCATTTTGTTTCTGCTCATGTGTTTTTAATTCATGCTTTAATGTTTACATCATTAATCTATTTGTAAGTTATGAAAGAAGATTAAAAGCAGAAAAGGTTAAAGTTGTGGACAACTGATTCACCCCCCCTCTCAGTTGTTTGACCTAATTCCAACAATATATAGATTTTGCTTATCTTGGTCAGAAGCCATTAAGGAAATAGAAGTGAAGATCAAGGATGTAGAGCTGAAACTGATAAATATCTCCAAGTCATTCGATTCGGTGATAGAATCAATGAGCAGAAAAGAAAGTCAAGTCATCAACATTTAGAATGAATTGAACAATCTAATAAGCGAGAGAGACAAAATTAGAGACAAAATTTGTCAAGTAAGAAGATTAATCAGTCCTAAGTTAGATTCTATGTTTAATCTAGCAGCTGAAGCACAAGTAGCTTTACAATCTGACACACCTTCTGATCTTCTCAAGGTAGAGACTACAGTCTTTCTACTTAGTGGTCACATTCAAATTTTGGATAATGCAAAGAAAATTTGGAATGGTGAGCTAGCCCAAATTAAGAACATTTTCAATGACATCCTCCAGCTCATGTAAAATAAAGTTGAAGATTACACTTGCACATATGCTGCAGAGTACAACAATTTTTTGCAGTTTTGACAAGGTTTGACTCCGGAATCCCCACCTTTGCCATTAATGTCAAAGGGGGAGAAGAAGATCAGTGAAAAATGGGCAAACATCTCAGGGGGAGAAGAAATATTGAGTGTATATAGAAAGGGGGAGCAATCAAGGCAGTCAAGCATTTTTCACTAAGTGTTGCCATCAATGCCAAAGGGGAAGATTGTTGGCAAGAGACACTGTTATGTTGAATAATTGAGTGTTGTCATTGATGGAAACAAGAAAAGGAACAAGGTTGGAACAAATATTTTGGTCCGGTAAAGAAGACTTAGTCATATTGGCTAAGTATTGGCAATATATAGAAGTAGCGACAGAAGAACAGTGTTTGGACTCGCATTGGTCCACAGATAAAGATCAAGTTTTATAGTTCTGGTATGATGTTCCTAACTCTTAGATGATCTTATATCCAAGGTTTCAGCTATTGATCAGTTCCAGAAGTATATCTTCAAATGGCCTAAGTCCGATAGAGTAAAATATAGTGCTACTCAGAGAAGAACACTCAGTTGTTTTGGTCTGCATTACTCCGGTGTTGCATATCTTTATGTGTGGTTTTGAGGTGTTGTAAACAACTGTATGAAGTGTCTAAATCTAGATTTGTGAGTTCTAAAGTCCACTAAAAAGATAGTTACTAGCTATTGAGTATCGCTACACTGTTTGACAGAGTTTGACTATGATAAAGTTTGAATTATGATGGTTCACATTTTTCCGCTAAAGAATATTTTTCTTTGCAGTTCTGAAGGTATGATCTATGATGTATGAAGAGTCTTTGACATGATTTTGAGCAATCCCTGTGATCTGCAGTAAAAGATGTAATCTGATAGATGAACTGAAACAGTGGCAGTCTGATTTAAAGGCCGACATAGTAAGTTTGAATTATATGCGATAAGTTCTATTGTTTATAACTTAATCCTAAGTTGTTAAATAGTTGAGGCTGACATATGTGAATGCAATTCAAGTGTTGTTTGAGTCTGCAGGAAGTTTTGGTAAATGAATTTGGCCGACAAGCTACGTAAGGTATGAGTGGATGTGTCACTTTACTAGGCTGACCTAATATGAAGAGTCTAAGTGCTACGTATATATATATATATATATAAAGCATCAAATTTAGTATTTTGTGTGGTGATGCGAATGTGATAGTGACATATGTGGGACACATAGTGGGAAGTGACTTTGTAAAGAGCAGAAGAAGAGAGTTCTTATTCGCATGTAAGGGCAGAGCAACGAAATAGAGCAATCAGACATGAAGAGCTTTGAATCAGTTTTTTGTGCTTCATTAGAGCTGTAACCATGCATGTATAGATGCAATCTGAGTAGCTAAACTTGGTAGTGAGTCATTCTTCCTTCTTCTTTCTTTCTTTAGGCAGTGAGCCTATTTTGGTAGTGATCATTTCTCTGGGTAGTGAGCCTTATTGTAATCAAGTATTGTGCTATATTAATATATTGTGAGCTAACACTCACCGTGGTTTTTCCCTTTTGGGGTTTTCCATATAAAATCCTAGTGTTCATGTGTTATGACTTTATGGTTGTTGTTTCTATGTTTATTCTGCTTTCATATTATTAACTTTGGAAACTAGATAAATAAATTTGTGAAGAAGTTTTGTGGAATACTGATTCACCCCCCCTCTCAGTATTCCTTGTTCTCAACACCCTTCCACCTCCTACCTCTACTATTTCCATTCCATCCTCTATTTCTACATCCACCACCTCTCCCTCTTCCTCTCTCCAAAATTCCACTTCACTCTCCACTCCCTCACTCAGTTCCACTACCACCACTATTGCTCCCGCATCTTTTGTTCCCTTTGTCACCGTCACCATCCCAACTTCCACACCTTCCATACTAGTGTTTTCTACCATTCCCATGGTTGTCCCCACTTCCACAATTCATATGCTATCTTCCCCCATGCTACCGTACATTTCTATTTCCTCCATCTCATCTCTTCGTACTTCATTACCACTGCCATCTTCTTACCTACAGCAAGTGCAAATACATTTCACTACTATTTTCCCAACCATATCTACTCATCCTTCCATCCCAATAATCATTCCTTCTTCCTTCATTTCTCAACTTACCCAGGCTTGTCCTCTAGAGGTTGCCACTACTGTTCTTTACAAAGTAAATGAGGTTGTGATCACTCAAGCTAGTATTTCCCAAGATTCTCCTCTTTCGCCTCATGCAGATTTGGAACTTCCATTCTTGGAAGGTATTAACAAAGTGTATAAATAAATGGAAGCTCAAGAAGTTGTCAATGAATGCATTGAACCTACTTTGCCTGTACATAAAATGTTCCTATAGAAGCCATAGCTAGACATATCAATGAGGATCAAAAAGAAATTGCATTCAGAGGAGCAAAAGAGGAGCTTGTCAATAAATTGCAAGAGAATATAGATGATCAATCTACAAATCCTTCTAAGGAGATAGGACAAGATAAGATTCAATAGGAAGTCTCATTATTTTAGCAAGTGTCAACACAAGAACCACTTGTCTCTATACCTAATAAAGGCTCTAATCCAAAGAATCAATCTACGGAAGAAGAGGTAATAAATAAGGACTCAAAACAACAAGAGTTTCTTCTTTCTTCTTCTCAGCAATAGCAACAGGTAATAAACACTAGCAGTTATTCTTTAGCCCCTCAGTTTAAGGCTAAATCAAAAATAGCCATTAGTAGACTTGCTCTCATATTAGACTTAGCCAACTTCCTTATCAAACTTGAGAAGCCTAAAGATAAGAAGAAACCCAGGGTACAGTCTCACATCAAAAGGGCTGCCTCAGAGTCAAGAATTGTAGAGATTGCAACACCAAGTGTTGATAAGGATAACAGGGATCTTAGAGTAGAAGATTTTCAAATCTCTACTATTAACCTTGGGCCAACAACAAGAACATAAGAGATTGAGGAGTTACAAGGGTCTGTCAACATAATTGTCCATAGAATGAATAAGGATGAGCTGACTAAGAAATAACTGAGAGATCAGGTTTCAGGACTTCAAGCATACATTAAGCATCTAGTGGGCTGATGTAGAGGAAGGACTCAACTAAACCAACTTGACACAATTGAAACAATGATCCATCAGCAATAATGACAAAATACAACCTAGTTCACCTTGGGAACATTGCTATAATGGCCTAATGGGCACTTAACAAAGAGAACAACATCAAAAATTGAGATTCTTGGTCTATACAGACCTTCCACAACATATTTTATTGATTCCCAATCCAACTATAATCAAACTATGCATAGATTTGTTCAAACATCAAGCAAACTAGGGTATTGATTGTCTTTCAAGCAAATGTGGGCACACTGTCATTATTAACTCAATTAAAATTTAAGATCATGGACTCTCCTTTTTCCAAAGCATGGGCAGCAACAGGGTAGAGTTTTCCACCAAGTCTCATGGGTTTTCAATGGTAGAAACTCTATCCATCAACCTTTTTTTTGTTCCTTGGAAACCTTAGGTAGGGTTTTAACCTATCAACACAAAAATTGCAATATCTTTCACAAAACCAAATGAAATTCTACCAAACCAAAAGTATTAGAAAGCTAAAACCATTCTCCAACTTTCTCAATCACTTGTAGGGTTGTACTCAACCGTACAAGGTCATACAACGTGAATAACAGTTTGTTTCACATAGACAGATGCAAGTAAAACATGGCAAAATGAAGTTCTTTGCATTCCAACTTTCTCCAACCTTGGTGCTTGAGTTTACATCTCTATTTCATCGGATTACAACCTCCCACAACCATCCAAACTAACACCTAACTCCCATTAACTAACTTTACAAAATTGCATTGACAACATTGACAAGTTTTTTTGCAACTTTTGACAACCTTTGCATTTTTTGACAACTTTGCAACTATTCACCCAAAATTAATCCAATATGACCCCAAATGGCCTTAAATGGTCTAAATTGACCTTATTGACCCAAAATTGAAAGTTTTACAAAATGACAATGTAATGTCCCCTTTTAGGATATTCCTAATTTCTTTACTTGCATACAATAATATCACTAGAAAGGGACATTAGAAATATTAAAGGTCAATAAATTAAGATAATATTTAGTCCAATTCATAACATAATTCAATATCGACTATGTTCAAGTCTTAATTCTTATTTTTCTTTTTACTCCTCAACCTTGGATGGGGAATTACTTGTCTAGGGCACGCTAAACCTTCTTGAATGTAATTGGGATGGGATTACTCCGCCTCTCCCTAACAACCTTGTCTAGGGCACGCTAAACCATCTCCAATCCATTAGGATGGAATTACTTCGCCTCTCCCTAACAAAACCATCCTACCCTACGGTTAGAGGCAATAGAAATAACTAAGTATTCACATCTCCTTCTAGTCCTCAACCACGGATGGGGAATTACTTGTCTAGGGTGTGCTAAACCTTCTCCAATGTAGTTGGGATGGGATTACTCCGCCTCTCCCTAACAACCTTGTCTAGGGCATGCTAAACCATGTCCAATCCATTGGGATGGAATTACTTCGCCTTTCCCTAACAAGACCAACCTATCCTAAGGTTGTAGGCAATAGAAGTAAATAGGCAATGAGATAAACATACCATATATATATAGCAAGTTTCATAATATATACACACGTATGATACTAATGATAATTCTCTATTATATCTTTACTTAATATATGTCATTCATCATCATAAACATAAGGATTGATACATCATACCAAGTATATAATTCTTACACTTTGTATCCTTAGAGATTTAGTGTTGATCAGAAATCTCTTTCTTATATTTCCCTTATGCTTTAAACTCAGTAATATATCCTTAAAACTCCCTTGTTGCCTTGCAACTTGACTACTCTACTGTGTATTTATATAAGTGTAATAACATAAATAAATATTCTTGTTTTATTCCTCTATTCCCTTTGTTTCAGATCTGAATTTACTCTAAGTTCTAATTTTATATTGTACCTGCTATTGTTGATAATAATTGCAGAAATATTTAATGACTAGTTGATACTGAATGCCAAATTCCTTTTTGATTGATTGATGCCCTTTGGTAGGGTGAATCGATCAATATTTATAATTTGGAAAGGTTGCAATCACCCATCGGTCACCACTATTGATGACAGTAATTACCTTTTAATATGTTCATTGACTCATATTTGCTAAACACCATTTACTATGGAATCGGCATCTCTCTTTAAGAGGCCCGATTCTCATCTATTTGAGATTTCTGTGATATATAATGAACAATACTTGTTTAGTCATATGTTTATTTATTATTTATTATATATTCTTATTATTATATATATTAAATACTATGATATATATTTATTTATATATTATGATAATATATATAATTAAATATTATATATATTAATAATATATTATATTATAATAATTATAATTATAATAATATTTAAATTGACAATATCTATATTTGTATTTATATTTATTCTTCATAAATATAAAAAAATATATTATATTTTAATTATATAATATATATATATATAATAATATTATTTAATATTATTATATACATGGTTATCATTCAAAGTGCCTTCTTCGTCTTATCATGATGTTTAAATTTTTAATTTAAACAATGCCTTAATATCAGGACATGACAGCCCTCCCCACTCGAAATTGCTTGTCCTCAAACAATCTAAGATTTGGATGATCAAGAATCTCTTCTCCCATATTTAAAAGAATGTGAATAATTTTTTTTCCTTGAAGTTTTTTCCTCTTCATTAGTGGTTGCCTCTATCCTTTGGACTCAACCTCTCTTGGTACATCTGTGTCTTGGTTCCCATTTTTCCTTACAGTGGTAGCATAATTTTTCCCTTTCAGGTTCCCCTTTACAAGTGTGTCCATGAACCCAAGGTTCCTTGCACTTGAAACATAAGTTTTTCTTTTTGAGCTCATCTAATTCCTCTTTGGAAGAGGAGGTCTTGTAGAATCTTTCCTCTTTATGGATGGGTTTGTTGTGTTTGTTTGAGGATATGTTATTTGTTGATGTCTCAAGTCTCAAGGCTATTTTGATTGCCTCTTCAAGGGTTATTGGCTTAAGGGCACTCACTGGTCCTCTAAGTGAATCTTGTAATCCTTCAACAAATAGGTAAGTGAGTCTATCCTCATCGACTCCTAAAACTCTTATAGATATTTTCTCAAATTCATTTATGTATTTTTCCACTGTTCCTTGTTGTTTCAAGTGTTTCAACTCCTTAAAATCTTCTTGGGGATGCCTTCGATCAAATCTCTTGATGAATTTTTGGGAAAATTTCTCATAAGAAGTTATGTCTTGATGACCTTGAGTGTGTTTTCCGTGGTGCCACCATTCGTAGGCTAATCCCTCCAAGTGTAAAATGGAAAATTAGAGGGCATCCTCTCTGTCATCGGGCGAAGGTGGAAGTAGTCATTCAACTTTTGTAGCCATGCATGTGGGTTGATCTTGTTTGTTCCATCAAAGTTGGGAAGGTTCACCTTGTTGGCTTTATGCTTCAAGTCTTTGTTGACGGGTCTCCTTTCCTTCCTTGTTGACTCATTCCTCTTTGAATGGCTAAAATCATTGAAGGAGGATACTACTCTTCTTACTTCCGGTTCTAGGCTTTCATAAGCCCTAGCAATGTCTTCGATACTCATGGCTTGTGGAGTAACATCTTTCGTCCTTGAAGTTTCTTCATCGGGTAGGAAAGATGGTCTCAGAATCCTTGAGCTAGATGAAGTGTTTCTATTCTCAACTTGATTGGAGCCCACTTCCTTCCCATTTTTTGAATGAGTCTTGAGATGGTCCACGGTATTTCCCACCTTTTGGAGTGCTTCAAGAAGTATTTATGTTGTCTTTTCTCCTTGCTCCATCATAGCTTTAGTGGTTTTCTCATTTTGGTCCATTATTACTTTAGTGGTTATCTCCATGAAGGTCCTCATGTCTTGTGCCTCCATGTTGTTGTTGTGGTTTTGGTTCCTTCTAGAGTAGGCTTGCATTAATTTGTGTCACAGGATGGCAGGATGACTGCTCTGATACCACTTGTAATGTCCCCTTTTAGAATATTCCTGATTTCTTTACTTGCATACAATAATATCACTAGAAAGGGACATTAGAAATACTAAAGGTCAATAAATTAAGATAATATTTAGTTCAATTCATAACACAATTCAATATCAACTATGTTCAAGTTTTAATTCTTAGTTTTCTTTCTACTCCTCAACCTTGGATGGGGAATTAATTGTTTAGGGCTAAACCTTCTCCAATGTAATTGGGATGGGATTACTCTTCCTCTCCCTAACAACCTTGTCTAGGGTGCGCTAAACCATCTCCAATCCATCGGGATGGAATTACTTCGCCTCTCCCTAACAAAACCATCCTACCCTACGGTTAGAGGCAATAGAAATAACTAAGTATTCACATCTCCTTCTAGTCCTCAACCATGGATGGGGAATTACTTATCTAGGGCGCGCTAAACCTTCTCCAATGTAATTACGATGGAATTACTTTGCCTCTCCCTAACAACCTTGTCTAGGGCGCGCTAAACCATCTCCAATCCATCGGGATGGAATTACTTTGCCTTTCCCTAACAAAACCAACCTATCCTAAGGTTACAGGCAATAGAAGTAAATAGGCAATGAGATAAACATACCATATATATATATATAGAAAGTTTCATAATGTATATTTATACACGCGTATGATACTAATGATAATTCTCTATTATATCTTTACTTAATATATGGCATTCATCATCATAAACATAAGGATTGATACATCATACCAAGTATATAATTCTTGCACTTTGTATACTTGGAGATTTAGTGTTGATCAAAAATCTCTTTCTTATATTTCACTTATGCTTTAAACTCGGTAATATATCCTTAAAACTCCCTTGCTGCCTTGCAACTTGACTGCTCTGTTGTGTATTTATATAAGTGTAATAACAGAAACAAATATTCTTGTTTTATTCCTCTATTCCCTTTGTTTCAGATCTGAATTTACTCTAAGTTCTGATTTTATATTGTACCTGCTATTGTTGATAATAATTGCAGAAATATTTAATGACTGGTTGCTACTAAATGCCAAATTCCTGTTTGATTGATTGATGCCCTTTGGTAGGGTGAATCGAAGAATATTTATAATTTGGAAAGGTTAGTATCACCCATCGGTCACCACTATTGATTACAGTAATTACCTTTTAATATGTTCGCTGACTTATATTTGCTAAACACCATTTACTATGGAATCGACATCTCTCTTTAAGAGGCTTGATTCTCATCTATATGAGATTTCTGTGATATATAATGAACAATACTTGTTTAGTCATATGTTTATTTATTATTTATTATATATTCTTATTATTATATATATTAAATATTATTATATTTATTTATTTATATATTATGATAATATATATAATTATATATTATATATATTAATAATATATTATATTATAATAATTATAATTATAATAATATTTAAATTGACAATATCTATATTTGTATTTATATTTATTCTTCATAAATATAATAAAATATATTATTATTTAATTATATAATATATTTTTAAAATAATATTATTTAATATTATTATATACATGGTTATCATTCAAAGTGGCTTCTCCGTCTTATCATGATGTTTAAATCTTTAATTTAAACAATGCCTTAATATTGGGACATGACAGACAACAAAGTGCACCAAAGGATGCCCCTACATTATACTCCCTAGGGGAGAGAAAGAACTCAAGTTCCACTTGAGTGAAGGTCTACAATAGTGCAACCATGCTTGAGAATGTCTGCTTCAGTCATCCAGGTGGCATCTTCAATGGGAAGACCTTTCCACTTGACCAAATATTAGAGGTACTGCATACCCCTAGTGTTAGCTCCTTGGTATCAATGATACATTCCAACTCCATAGGTCTGCTAGGTGGAAGGTCTATGACCCAATCAACATTTGAAAGTGACTGTGAACCTACTCCTTCATCTGCAATGATTTCACCTTTGTAGGGGTACAAATCAAAAACATTGAAGATAGGGGAGATGCCAACTCCCTCGGGTAACTCAATTTCATATGCATTGTTGGCAAACTTATGCACAACCCTGCAAGGCCCTATCGTTTTCATCTGCAACTTGGAGTACTGACCCTTGGGAAATCTCTTTTTCCTGAGATGGGCTAAAACCAAATCCCCAACTTTGAAATCAACCTCTCTTCTCTTCATATATGCCCTTTGCTTATACTTGTCAACACTATGTTGAAGCTGCTCCCTAAGTTGTTGATGGATTTCCTGCATTGCAACAACAAATTGCTCCCCTTCAACACTTGGCCTTTCCATTCAACTGATATCTCTCAACTCAAATACCCCTCTAGGTTGCAAACCATAAACTACTTGAAAAGGACTCTTCCCAATACTCCTATTCATGGAATCATTGTAGGCAAACTCTGCTTGAGGCAAGACAAGATCCCACTGAGTAGAATGTTCCTTGGATAGGCATCTCAAGAGGTTCCATAAGCTTCTATTAACTACATCAGTCTGCCATTTTTGAGAACCGGTCAACTACAACATTGATTGAATCAAAACCCCTTGGTGTTCTTGGTAACCCCATGACAAATCCATGCCAATAGACTCCCAAGGCCTATTTGGAATAGGTAGAGGTTGATACAACCTTGCATTTGTGCTACTTCACTTTGTTCTTTGACAAATAGTGCATCTCTCAACAAACCTTCTTACATCAGTTTGCATCTTAGGCCAAAAATAATGTCTTCTCAGTTGTTCCAATGTTTTATCAACGCCAAAATGACCTGCTAAACTTCCACAGTGTTTTTCCTTAATCAAATTGTCTCTCATTGAGCACTTAGGCACACAAAGTTGTGCTCCCTTGAACAATAAACCATCTTGAATCAGAAAATCAAGCCATATCTCATTGGTATTACTATGAGGCTGCTTACAATATTCATATATCTCCTTGAAATCTACATCATTAGGATACATACCTTTTAATGCTTCAACTCCCACACTTTGCAATTGAATCTCTTGCACCATTAGCGCCCTCCTACTTAAAGCATCAGCCACTTTATTAGACTATCCCTTCTTGTGTTTGATACTGAAAGTGAAATTTTGCAAGTATTCTACCCACTTGACATGCCTTTGACTAAGTTTCTCTTGACTATTTAGGAATTGAAGAGCATGGTTATCAATATAGACTACAAACTCCTTTGGAAGAAGGTAATTCTCCATTTTTTCAAAGATTGAACCATAACATACATTTCTAGATCATAGGAGGAGTATTTCTTTTTAGCATCATTCAATTTTTCACTAAAGAAAGCAATAGGTCTGTTATCTTGACTCAATACTACCCCTATAGCATATCCACTAGCATCACATTCTATGGAAAAGACCTTATTAAAATCTGGTAAATCCAATATAGGCTGCTCTGCTACCCTTTTCTTCAAATACCGAAAACTCTTATCAGCCTCTTTAGTCCAAACAAACTTCCTTTTTCTATCTCCCTTCATAGTGTCTATTATGGGTGCACATACATGACTGAAACTCTTAATGAATTTCCTATACAAGCTTGCTAATCCATGAAAACTTCTTACCTCAGCAACTGATTTAGGTGGAGGCCAATCAATATTGCTTCAACTTTGCTTGGATCCATTTTCAATGTTCCCTTTGAGATCACAAACCCAAGGTACAACAACTTGGTCTTCATAAACTCACACTTTTTCAAATTGATTAGTAGCTTATTCTCTTGCAACCTTGTTAAAACTAAATTCAAATGATGCAAATGTTCTTCTTTACTAGAACTGAAAACTAAGATGTCATCAAGATAAACAACCACAAACTTACCAATATATGGCTTGAGGACCTCATTCATGAGCCTCATGAAGGTTCTAGGTGCATTGGAAATACCAAAAGGCATAACAAGCCACTCATAGAGCCCTTCATTTGTCTTGAATGTTGTCTTCCACTCATCCCCTTGTCTAATCCTAATTTGGTGATACCCACTTTTGAGGTGTATCTTAGAAAAACAACTTGCTCCACTTAGGCAATCTATCAAGTCTTCTATCCTTGGAATTGGGAACCTATATCTAATTGTAATCTTGTTTATGGCCTTAGAATTAGTGCACATCCTCCATTGATTATTGAATCCAAACCTTCAAAAGAAGATTCAAATCAGATTGAAGCATCTGGAGGGAGAAAAACAAAAGGTGCACAATATTTTTTTTTCAATTTTTGAAGAAGCCCTAATAATTTTACAAAGTAAACTTTAGAATTAGAAAAGTATTTTATTAATAATGCAAAAATACTAAATTATTTTTTAAATACGTTTTTCTTTTCTATAGTTTAAACATTAGAAGAAAAAAAAAGGGCAACTTAATTGATTTTTTGCATTAAAATTAATTTTTTGGAGCAAAAATTGTTTTTGTAAATTTGAATTGAGTTTTTAACACTCAAATACCAAACCAAACTTGTAGCATTTTGTATTTATAGTGCCTCTGATTCACATTTATGGGTAATGTTGTCGTGTTGAGTTACAACATCTAATGTGTAATATAGTTGCAAAAATGACATTTGTGGCATCGACCCTGTAAAATGTCAGGGAGAAATAAGGGTTACATTAGAGATATAAGGACATCAAAACTCTAGAAAATGGCTCCTAGTGCACCTAAGATAATGCTCCTTGATTCTCAACTCCTGAGAGGTGATAATTATGCCACCTGGAAAACCAAGGTTCAAACCCAGTTAAAGTTCAAAGACCTTTGGGATGTTGTCTCTGGAACAACTACAAGACCTCAACAAGTAGGTGAGGATTAGAATAAATTTGATAAGGCCAATAAAAAGGCCAAATTGATCATTTTGTTTAGTGTGACTGATGAGGTTCAACCTCACATTCGTATTTCCACCTCTGCAAAAGATGCTTGGGATCGCCTCAAAACAGTATATAAGGCTAAAAACCAAAATCAAATTATCCATTTGCAGTGTCAGCTCCATTGTCTGCAAATGCAAAATGGTGAGAAGGTAGAGGCATTTTTCAAAAAAGTTTCTAATTTATAAGAACAACACTACAAGCATTAGGGGAAGAAGTCAAATATGCTTCTCTAGTACCCATTGTACTAAGAGGACTACCCCCTTTGTTTAGAGTGTTTGTCACATGCTTAAATGTGGCTCATAAAACACCCTCATTTGAAGAACTAGTCAACTTGCTTCAATGGGAAGAAGCAATATTTGGTGAGATAGACTCTCAAGACAATTAGGCCCTAGCAACAAAGCAAAAGGGGAAACAACCTGATCGTCGGAGTGGTCCATCAGGACAGTCTAAACAAAATCAAGACAACTCTTCTCATAAGAAAAAGAAATGTCAAATTTGTGGTAGAAAGGGTCATGAACTCAAAGAGTGGTAGCATAAATCCTATACCAATGGTGATTCCAGTCACAAGAAGCCACAAAAACCTTTCAAGGGGACAAGAAGAAGCCACCTCATTGGTAGAAAAATCCAAATAAGCAACAAGGCAATGTTTCCTCTACAGGTAATTTAGATGATAATGAATACCTGTATGCTGCAGAAACAAAGACCTCCACATCAAGTAGTTCAATGTGGTATGTTGATTCTGGTGCATCCAGACACATGACGGGGGAACAAGAATGGTTCAATGATCTTGCTCCATCCACCTCCTATGGGCATGTTTCCTTGGGTGATGATACCTCATATGAAGTTTAGGGAATTGGTGATATTTGCCTTCCACTAAGAACTCACAAATGTCTGCTTACAAAGGTTCTGTATGTACTTGGGCTCACTAAGAACCTACTTTGTGTAAGTTAGTTACTTGAGCACAATTTTCAAGTTGAATTTGATCAATACAATGGTGAGAAACTTTGTCTTATCAAAGATAAAACTTGCAATGGAGCAATTGTAGCTCGTGCTTTAGGGGTAGGAAAGATGTTCCAACTAATTGATGTTTCACAAGAAAATCAAGCCCTTGCAGTGAAAACCAATGTATCCACAACTCTTTGGCATAGGAGATTTGGCCACCTCAGTTTTGGTGATCTTCTTGCATTGAGTAAGAGAAATATGGTGAAAGGACTTCCCCCCATTCAAAAAATAGTTCTTTTCTCACATTGTCTTGCTAGGAAACAACATAGGGCTCCTTTTCCTACTGCAGAAAATAGACCCTCTAGTCCCTTAGAATTGGTGCATACTAATCTATGTGGACCTATGCCATCTAGTCACCAAAATGCCCAGTATTTCCTTCTCTTTGTGGATGATTACACCAGAAAAATGTGGGTCTATTTCTTGGCTCACAAAAGTGAAACTTTTGAGAAATTCAAGGAATTTAGAGCCCTTGATGAGTGATCATCAGGTCAGACTCTCAGAGCCCTTCACTCAGATCGAGGGGGAAATTCACAAGTAAGAAATTTTATCCTACTTGCAAAAACATGGAATTCAACAACAGTTGACCACTACATATATGGCTCAACAAAATGGTGTGGCAGAGAGGCAAAATTGTACTATAGTGGAAATGGTGTGATGCTTGTTGAAGGATGCAAGTCTTGATTCTACATTCTGGGCTGAAGTAGTTCATACAACGATGTATTTGTTGAGTACAGCACCCACCAAAGTGCTTGATAACATCACACTAGAAGAGGCTTGGACTGAGAAGAAGCCCTCTATTTCTCATTTTAGAGTGTTTAGGTGTACCGCCTTCATGCATGTCCCCAAGATTTAGAGAAAAATTGGATGATAAGTCTATGAAGTGTATTTTTCTTAGGTACAATTCAAAGTCAAAGGGATATAGGTTTATGGATGCAATAAAAAAGAAGGTGTACATGAGTAGGGATGTTGTCTTTGATGAGGATTCTGGTTGCAACACCTCTTCCTCTCCATCACCTGTTTGTTCCCAAACACCTAGAATTCTTGATCCTGAAGATGAGGAAGTTGATGAAGACACTCCTAATGAGCTTTTGTTTCCGTTGGATGAGTTTCCCCCTCTATCATCACCTCAATCTTCATCTCATGTACACAAGAAGCTTCCTAAGTGGTATCAAGCCACCATAAAGGATGCTAAAGATGATGCAATTGTTGACACATCTTTCAAAGGGCCTAAGACTTGCAACAAGTCTCATGAAGAAGTGAACATGGCCCTTATGTGTACAGTCATGCAAAGTTCAGAACCTGAAATAATGCAACAAGACATTGAGTCACCACCTTGGAAAGATACTATGGATGTTGAATATCAAGCACTTCTAAGGAATAATACATGGGAACTTGTTGATCTTCCACCAGGGAAGAAGGCTATTGGTTGCAAATGTGTTTCTTGGATCAAATATAAGGAAAATGATAGCATTGACAAGTATAAGGCCTGACTTGTGGCTAAGGGCTATGCACAAAAGGAAGGCATTGATTATGATGAGACTTTTGCCCCTACAATAAAGATCAAAACTATCCGTATGGTATTGGTTATGGCAGCACAGTTTGGGTGGAAAGTTCACTAGATGGATGTCAAGAGCACCTTCGTTAATGGGGATCTCATGGAAGAAGTCTACATGAATCAACCAGAGGGATATACTGCACCTGGGTAGCAGCACAAAGTATGTAGACTCATCAAATCCCTCTATGGTCTTAAATACGCTCCTCAAGCATAGTACATAAAGATTGATGAGCATCTCCTTAATCATGGATTCAGTAGGAATTCATATGATTCCAATATCTACCTCAAGGAGCAAGGGGGGAGATTGTCATTTTGATTTTTTATGTCACTAATTTGGTCATCACAGGGAGTTCTCCATAGATGATTGATGCAACAAAGAATGATCTCAAATGATCATTTGACAAGATAGATCTCAGGCTCCTACATTATTGTCTTGGACTTGAAGTATGGCAATAGAAGAATCAGATCTATGTTTCTCAGATGAAGTATACCAAGACATTGCTCGAGAAGTTCCGCATGGAAGATTGCAAACCGATGTCGACTCCCATGGACACAAGTTTGCAAATTTGCCGCCATGATCCATCTGATCAGGTGAATGCTACTCTTTATTGACAGTTGATTGGGAGTCTCATCTACTTGACATATACCATGCCAAATATCAGCTATGTTGTCAGCTATCTCTCCAGGTTCATGTAGGAACCTAAGGTTGTTCATTGGAAGGCAACAAAGAGGGTTTTGAGATACATCCATGGTACAGTGGCATATGGCCTAAAATACAAGAAGAATGTAGATTTTTCATTATGTGGATACACAGATGCAGACTATGCAGGTTCAGTTGATGACAAAAAGTCTACTTCAGGCTTCATTTTCTTTTTGGGATCTAGTCTAATTTCTTGGGGAGTAAAAAGAAAAATACTGTTGCTCGCTCTTCCACAGAGGCAAAATATTGTGCTGCAGGGGGTTGTCTGTGAGGCAATATGGTTACGTCACATTTTGACCAGTATAGGTGTTCCTGATACAGGTCCTACCACTTTGTTCTATGACAATCAGAGTGTATTGAAGCTTGTTTGTAATCCAATTTTTCATGAGCGTACCAAGCATATTAAAGTTCAGTGCCATTATATTTGTGAGCATGTTCAGCAGCAAAATATTCAGCTCTAGTTCTATTCGACTCAAGAGCAGTGTGCTGACATATTTACAAAATCACTTGCCACAGTGAAGTTTGAAGCTTTCTAGACTTTCATGCTTTCACCTCTTGGGTATATGATGTAATAAGGGGGGTGTTAGAATAATTATATTACATCATGTTTATTTTATCCAACTAATAACTATTTCATAGTTATTGTTGGTTGGATGGTTGGTTGGTCGGGTATGCCTGACTAAGTGGTTATTCAAACCACTTTATTCTATATATATATATTCTGTTGGGACCCAAAATAACTACAGCACAAAACTCTAAAACATTCCTACATCACCTAGGCCAAGGACTGTTGTCAGGGTGATAGGAAGAGGTTTATCAACAAGTTAAGGGTGATCTTGGCCAATTAACAAGAGTGGGTAGACTCCTCTGCTCTTTAAGCTCAGCTTAAACTCTGGAGGGATATTCCAAGGGGTATACCTAAGCATGTATTAATATCAAAACCAGATGAACAACTAAAAATAACTGAACAACCAAACCCAACTCATCATCTTGACCCCAAAGCTGTCACTAAGTCAAGAACGACTAGTTGTCATAAAACCCCTATATAGCTGATTTCAACTGTGTGAATGTACATGTACAAGAAAGATGGTTTTTTCCCCTAAACCATAGGTGAATGATTTATTTGATTTAAAAGATGACTGATCTCTCTCCAATATGGACCGGTGCATACTCCATTGGGCAACAGAGTCATAGAATGCAAGGAGGAAAGAAAATACACAGCATAGGATCAACAAAACTAGACATATATTCACATATATGACACTAATAGATTCTCATATAATGGACATACTTAATAATCCAAAAGAGAACTACAATGATTCATATGCAACAACAGAATGGCAAATACAAAGCCTTGTATTAACTTGGATGCTATCACACATCTCCAAACATTTGTTACAATCATACCAGTAAATGTGGCAAGGGAAAACATACAACTGTGATTATACATTTACCAAAATCACTACAAACTCCCATGGAGACATACCATTACATTCATATCTGCATTACATAGCCTTCCTACACTATGTTGAATACATCCCTTCATTAACAAACTAGACAGAACATGTTTTGGTGCCAGATAATACTCCTTAGGCGTTCCCAGACTAGACAATTGGCTCAATGACCAACCTTGAGAATGTTTAAAACTGATGCATATATAGCCGTTCAACTCCCATATAGCACTTAGATGTTGGAAAATTGGTCAATAAGCAACAACTGTTGTATTTAATGTGGCGCATGGCCTTCTATTAGAAGATCGATAGATTAGAGGGAAGCACATACCTTGCAAATTGATTTTGCATCCTTGAGAGGGCCTGCAAAAAAATATCAGACACTGAAGCACTGCATCCCCCACCAAATTTGAGTACCCGCACATTTACAACATCCACTATATCAATCATCAGCAAAGTACCCCTCCACAGAAAATGAGTTTCTAGGCATGCAACTATTGCATTCCACTGGTTTTTATATTTGAATTTTGCCCCCTGGTCGGCAAATTTGGACTGGCATAAACCACTCCTCATCCTTGCTCCATTGCTACTTTGTGGACAAATTTATATTTTTCTTGAACTTGGCCTCTTTTGCCTTTTATCGGTAAATCTACCCTTTGCCAAACCAGTCTTCCTTTTCTATATCTATGGTCTCCCCTATTGGCAAATTTATCTTTTGCCAAACCTTCTACCTCTTTTTTCTTATTTTTATCCCTTTCAGTCGATGAAATGTAACTTTCTCGAACTAATCCACCTTTGCCCTTTATCAGCACTTATCATCTTTCTCGAACTTTCCTCGATGTGCCTTTTTCTACCTTCTATTTGCCCTATCAACAAACTTCCCCCTTTCACTATGTTTCCCTTTTGTCAACGAATCCCCATTGTACCGAACCAAGGAAGAGGCCCCTTTTGATTTGCCTTATCGGCAAATCTAGCCATTCTTGAACTTTGCTTTCCACATACACTTGGCCCCTTTTATCATTTTGCCTCACCTTTGCCTGGTCGGCAAAACTAAACTTTTTTGAACTTGCCACCTTTTCCTCTTTTGTTGCCCTTGTTGGCAAATCTTCAATTTGCCAAACTATCCCTTCCTCTACTTTTCTATTTGTCACTTCCATCTTTTTTTTCCTAACTTCGTTGGCAAATTTTCCCTATCGGCAAATCATGAAAAAATCAAACTTTTCTTAAGTTTAGGTTTTTCTCGGTTTCCCAACAATGACCCTCTATCTACCTTTGCCTTAGAAAATTCACAAATCTTCAACATTTGCCTTTTATCAGAACAAATGCTCTAGGCCAAACTTTTCTCTTGTCTTCTTTTTATCCGCCTTATCAGTGAATTGCCAACTTCACGAACTATGCCCTTGCTTTTTCTTCTGTCTTTCCTTATCAGTGATCTTTGTGTCGGGAGAACCTCCAGTCAATGAACTTGGAGGTTCTCGAACCTCCACTTTCACCAACAAAGAAACTTTTCTCCCTCATCTTGCCTTCAAAATTTTCATTCACCGCAACATCTTTTGTTGTCTTGTCTTCTAGTCGGTGAAGTTTGCCATTGGCAAACTTTCAAGTTTGCGAACAAAAAAAATTTCCAACGAAGACTCCACACGCTACCTTTTCTTCTACTTTAGACACATTGTATCGCCCACCAGTCACCTTATCAGTGAATCGGCAAAATTTTGAACTAGTGAACTAGTTCGCCAATTCACAAATTTGTCAATTTGTTGATAAAGCACCCAAATGAGCCATTTTTTTCAAAGGAAGAAGACCAACACAAGGGGAAGGATTTACTTAGCATATTTTGGCATAAAAACCCATATAAATTATCTCTGATTGGATCTAAATGGTGGGTTTTGAAATTCAAATGCAAAGGTGGGGAAATTTAATGGATTTTGATTGGTTTTTTTGGGGCTAAATGAAGCATTTTGGAAGCTGATTTTTTGGGCACCAACACTGGCTCTGGTTGGGGATGTGTGGCAAACTATGGCACAACAAGAATCCAAGATATCTCTGGGTAGACCAAAAACACAAAAACATATGAAGGGATACAACACGAAACATATTTACAAAACAACATAAGTCAAAAGTGACTGTATCCAAAATTTTAGGACACTGTAGGCCAACCCTACAGAAAAACTAGTGAAGCCACTTGCCTCTATCAAAGACAAGCCTATTGAAGGAGTTGATCTCCCTCAATCCTTTGTTGCATTTATCACCCAACATCATCAATAAAAACATTTTGTATGTATGCACATACAAATCACAGACATTCATATTATCATGTTGAAGTTGGAAATGATTATCACCAAGACATGACAGCCATAGATAATATGACTCATCATAATGTTGACTCACATAGAAGTACTCATCTTCAAATTTCATGTTAGCATGATGTATTTCTAGGTCTACATAAATATCAGCATGAAGAAAAATAGCAAGATGAAATGTATCCAGCCCAGGTGTGGTCTCATGCTAGGCTATGTCATATGACCGTTCTAATTCTTGTGGCTCAACTGCACTACAGATGCTAATGTATTCCTCCATGACTGAATCAAAGGCATGATTTAGACTTAAATCTACACCATTAGCATATAAATCTAAAATTTGAGGCATTTCAAGTGAAGACTCACAATCTTCAAGTTGCCTCTATGTTTTGTACTCCTTGACACACACTACTATGTAAAATTTGCTGCTAAGAAAATCTCAAATGATTTTCTCCTCTTTACCCTACAGATCAGAAAATTGACCCACACTAAAACATCCAGCCTTAATGTTATCAATCCCAACCAATGAGCTCAAAAATGTTCCTTTAACATGATCCACATCGATAAGAGATAACTGCCCCAAACAAAGCTCTAGAAAATCATTTATGATAGAGCCCTCGTAGTGGGAAACTATTACCTCAAAATCATTGGTAGGTGTAGTAATGCCTTCATGATGTCCATATAATACATAATCCACATCATCTTTATGCAAACAAGTGTCAACGACATCAATGTCATCATCGGGGATATAAAGGGGCAATACACCAAACAAGAGACCAACCTCTTATTCACTATCAATATCATTTTGCACACATCCCTCCCTGTCCACTTGGTGTCCATAGGCAACAGGGTCATATAGCATATGATTCTCCACTTCCAAAGCTGACAGCTCAAATTCACTGAACTCCAAGTCGTCTTCAAAAAGAGGATTATCCATGCACCAATGATAATAATGCATTGTGCTACTTGACAGACTTGCATGTTCTTCATAAAGGACATTGTGCCTTATACTCATCCCTTCATTATTATTTGCATAATCAATGTATGTATGCTTTATATAATCAACTACAAGAACTGAGCTACTCAATTTTTCATTTGCATACATACCTTCCAGACAGTCCACAATACTACAACAAGTAGCATGGTCATAACTCTCTTCGCTAGATTGGAAATCATCATTGATTTTCTCATTTTCATCATCCGCTGATGACTGATCCAATTGAAGGTAGGTGCAGTCACTACTATTTTTATCTGAATTGTTGTCATACACTACACTAGCACCTTCCTCTACCCTCTTGCACACACAATCATCACTTGATATTGTGCCTAGATCACATGAGGTATCCATGTCCTTGTTGCCTATAATAGTTTGTTCATTTCCAGCTACCTCTGCATCTAAAGATAAAGATTTTGCAATCATATCCCATTTAACTCTGTCAATATAATCAATGAACAAATATGCTTGTTGCATACTCATTAGATTGCACTCCTCCCATATAGAACTTGAGCTTAAGGTAACATCATATGCACTTAGATACATGTCAATACAAACAAGAGGGTTAGGTTTGAATTCCTCTCAGATGTGGGACAAGGCAACTACAAACCTATGGTTAAGCTCCATGCTAGACTCTCCTTCTTGCCTTCTAATATCTTCTAGTTTTTGGACAAGAAATACAGGGTCTAAACTGCTTGTAAAGTCTTCAAATACAGTCACTAATTGATCCAAGGAAACAAAATGCCAGTCAGGGAAACTAATCAACCACTTTCTTGCCACACCACCTAGGGATCTAACAAAGAATCTCATCCACATATCTTCATCTTCAAACTAGAACTTGTCCATGAAGTCTAAAAATGGCTCAATATGTGCCTTCCCATCATAAACCTCACACCCGTCAAATAATGACATCTGATAGTAGATCTTTTAGGCATGGATTGCTACTCATAACTGACCCATGAGAGGTCCAACTATTTGTATGTATTTTCATTTGCAATAGGGAGGCAGAGGAAAATGTTGATGAGAGTTTTTACACAATCACAACATAGTTAAAATTCACAAAAGAACCTTAGCTGTCTTGGAAGATATGCAGAGTTAAATAATAATTCTCAATCTCAAGTTTCTAGATGGTCAATTCTTGACCGTGTGGGATAAACCAACAGTTTGTTGTGAAGCTATTATATTCAAGGGGCCTTACTGAATCTAAAGATGTGCTACTGGCAATTATCACTTATTATGTGCAAATATCTCAAAATATATCTCAAGTCAATGATTCTTTACAACTATTTATTACTTTCAAGTCAAACTTTAAACAAATTTCATAGAAAATAGACTTGATACTTCAGAATTTATGAAAATCATTGAAGATCATTAACATTTCCATGTATTTAGTAGGATCTTTCACAATTTCCTTTAGATGACTGTGTTTCAGCTAATTATTTATCAATTATTGGAGAAAAGTTAGAAAGACTCAAATTAAAATACCATTGCATACAAGATCTAAATGCTCTGCTATTCACGTATTAAAGAATACAGTAATCTAAACAATTCAACACAATCAAATCTACAAATGTAAAATCATGAGCATTTGCATGAACATACATAAGAGATTGCAATCTTTCAAAGAACAATACATCAAGTAAAAGTCTAAATCAAAAAACACTCTGTAATAGATGCAGAATTCGGAGTTTACCTTTATTCAAAGTATAAAGTCATACAAAATTTACAATGTAATAATGACTTCTGTTTCATTAATCAAATCACCAGAAAAACTTACAAATGCTTTTACAGATACACAAAGGAGATAGGACATTCCACTCACTCCTTAATGCAGACACAAGCGACCTCCTTTCTAAAACTAAAAGAAACATCCTCTCTATTGCAATAAAACTTGACAATTACAACTTTAAACTAAAAGTTCAAAATCCATGTGTAATAAAATACAAGTAGCAGAGCTTCTTATATAGACTTTGAAGCTTCTTTCCTACTATGGTTACAAAACTCATCCAGTGGCCTACATTCAAATATTACAGATCAACGGTAGAACTCCTTTCCCAACCGTTACCAAAATATCCTGCTAGAATATTCCTCTTGTCTCAAAGATACCAAAAGGATTCCCTTTTCAAACACAAGCCTCTCTTTGACTTTCTCGCACTAACTTTGCCTTTAAATCAAAATAGCACAACCAATTACTTTATAAAATAGAACAAGAGAAACCACCACTATCACTGGTACTTTTCCTCATCATTCTTCCCCAATCCTCTTCAAATACTCTGTATATTTATTTATCAATGCTACCACCACTTCATGATTATTTCTTTGACTCATGATCCAAGTGTATGTTTGCATTTCAACTTTCTTTTAATCTTTTTACCTGCTCTTCCATCTCTTCTCTATGCTTCTAGTATTTTTTTACCTTCACACTTAATTCCATGATTAGATCAATCATCTACCTAGAGTGTACGAGGTGTTTCAATTTTGGAGATAAAGCTACATGATACAACCCTCCAATATTCATGGAGCGAATCTAGGCCTCTTTGTCGTCCAAAATGTACATGTGGGATCTAAACATAGAAACAATTCAAAACAAACCACTAGGAGATTAATTCCATATTATGGTCCATCATATTACAGTGGTGAATGGAGAAGACTAGTAGAATATAAGCCTAGCATGTTAGCATATGGTCTAAATTCGAATATGTATACACATTGTCTCCAATTGGAAAGTGGAAAAGAAATGAATAGAGGTCATCTTATGTATATAGATGGATGTGCATACACACACAAAAATATTGCAGGATTTATAAATAGTAGTAAGGGAAGGGACCCTAATGTAAGACCGAATTGTCAATTTGTTGAGGTTATAAATGATAAAGATGGAGATATGGAAAGAGAGGTTGATAGATTCATAATGGTTGAGGCTATTATGGACCTTACCATTGGGGATGAGTTATTGATTGATTACCCCTTCTTAAAACGCACTCCTGCGAGAAAGAAAAAGGGAAGAACAAGGTCTCCCTAAGGATGTTCTTAAGGGTAGAAAACCAAAGAATAATAAATGAGTGTGGACTAATGTTTTATAAACTATGTTGTCAAAATTGTGTATTCTTTAAATTATTGTATAAAAAAGGTAGTCTATAAAATAATGTTCCATTATTCAATTGATGTATATATGTTCATACAAACTATATTTTTATTTTTTAAGCCATATTTGATTATATTTCTTTGAAATTGATACATTTTGAATTTAGTGCAATTGTTGCCAAACATTAAATAATGCTTGTGTTTGTTGATAGGTAAGATGTTGATGAAACACATACTAATACCCAAGATCCAACTGGGTTATTAAGGTTTGGATGGAATGATCCAAACCATCCTTTAAACCATACCAGGCAGAAAAGAACAACATTGAAGAGAATACTAGCAGTTGAGAAATTTGAATTGTTGATGAGATCCGCATACACTGATGACATGCCAGCTAGCCTTAATGATAATGATCATGATAGTGAAAATGCAGTGCATGAAGAAGGATTCAATGAAATGCTTACAAGTTTCTTTGGGGATGGAAATAACGATGACAATAATGATCATATGGTTGACAGTAACGATGATAGCAGGGGTAATTACCACCAACGTAATGTTGATGATAACAACCTGAAAGACTCCATCAAGCAAGAAGTGAAGACACCCGTGTTCAAATCGGGTGCAAGTAGAACTTCAAAATTGGCATGCACATTAATATTATTAGAAATCAAGTCACTATTTGGTTGGTCAGACAAAGGATTCACTACCCTACTAAAGTGAGATGAAATCCATTTCTTACTTTGCATTGTCAATGGGTGTACATAATTCATAAACATTCATCAACTTCGTTTATATTTATTTAAGGGGAATTTAAAACCAGATATTGTATATAAACAGTCCTAGTATAGATTGACATATGAAACATGTTCATCATAAGTCAAACATTCAATTGATTTAATCTCTGGCAATCTTACAGGGCACTAAAAACTAAAATATTTCTTGAAGAGAATGTGTTGCCATCAACTTGCAGAGAGGCACGTCTTTTGTTGGTTGAGTTGGGGATTGAATATAAGCAAATTCATTTATGTAAAAATGATTGCATTTTATACAGAGATGCATATGAAAATAAGGTAGAATGCCCTATATGCAAAGAGAAGAGATATCGTACAGATGTACAAGGTCGTACAGTTCCAAAGAAGGTTTTATGTCACATGCCAATTATACCTAGACTTCAATGAATGTTTCGTTGCAAGTCACTTGCACAATTGATGGACTGGCATGCAAAAAATAGGAGTAAAGATGGATTCATGCGAATGCCGGCCGACTCCAAAGCAATGAAACACATAGAGGAAAAATGGCCAAGAAAATTCAAAGATGAACCCCGTAGTATCAGGTTTGGTCTTGCAATTGATGGAGTGTGCCCATTCTCTTTCCTAAGCTCAAATTATAGTGTTTGGCCAGTCGGATTGATAGTATACAATATTCCCCCATGGATGAGTGTTAGAAAGGAGCACCTTATGCTGACTCTCATTGTTCCAGGAAAACATCAAGTTAAAAACATGGATGTTTATCTTGCACCTTTTATTGATGAGATGCAACTGCTAGGAAAGGCATAAGAATGTATGACATATCACATCCCCCATCAATTAGGTCCTTCATGTTGTATGGTGTGCTATGTTGGAGTATTCATGATTTCCCAAAACTTGGTGTTTGTTCTGGTAAGATAAAATATTTATGTATTTACACTCATAACTTATTTCCATCCCAACTTTCATATTTAGTTTTATACTATTTTTTTGATGTTATTAACATTACTTATTGAATTGCAGGGCTTCAAACAAAGGGGATATTTTCATGTCCAAGATGTGAAGAACAATTTCAAGGGCGATATTCTAAAGATCTACATAAATTTATTTACGCAAACAACAGGGTTTTTCTACCACTAGATCATAAGTTTAGAAATCGCCCAAAGAATCAATTTGATGGAAAAGTTGAAAATAGAGGCACTCCCATGATTATGGGTCCAAGTGATTGGCTTAAGAAGTATGAAGATGCTAAATTGAAAGCTTGGGAGGATTTTTTTGATTAGGGTGATTCAATTGAAGAACTAGAACAAGTTGTAGTTAATATGCCACAAGGAATGAAAAGGAAATCCATATTTTATGAGCTCCCTTACTGAAAGGATCTATTAATATCTCACCTATTAGATCCTATGCACATCTTCAAAAATGTCCCCGATTCTATATTTCAACATATATCAGGAAAAGAGAAGGTCACCTTGTCTTCGAGGAGAGATATTGCTCTTTCACATACCAAAATTGATAGAAAACATTTGTAGCCAAACAGGGAATATGAAACATATGCAGAAGCTCCATGGATTTTGAAAAAAAAAAAGAGCTAGACCAACTAAAAAATGTCATCTGTTCAATAAAGACACCTACTGGCTATGGGTCATCATTGGCTAAAGCTTTTACAGTTGATGGACGTATCACAGGATTTAAAACACATGATTTTCATAATTTTATGAAGGTATTATATATCATCATTTAATATTTACTGGTAACATTGATTAAGTACTAAATATATTTTGATATTTTTTTGTGTGAGGAAAAATTACTAATGACTTTTCATAAATGTGTTTGATAGCATATCATGCCATTGGCAATTAGGGGGATTCATGTCTTATAGTTGACTTAAGGAATGCCATAAGTCGATTGTCAGCATTTACAAGGTATGTGGTTATATGAAATGTTTATGTGTGAGAGACATAGAGATATTATATTGCATTTTAATTTTTGACTAAAGGTTCATACTAATTTATTATTCGTATATTACGTGGGTGACCTCCAAGGAGATCCACGAATGTGAAGTGCCAAAATGGAAGAAGGAAATTGTAGAAATTGTATGTGTATTTGAGAAGGAGCTCCCTACAAGTTTCATGGACCTACAAGTCCATTTACTTATACACCTAGTTGATGACATTGAATTAGCGGGTGTCGTATCAATGAGGTGGATGTTTTTCTTTGAGAGGCATATGAAAACTCTAAAAAGATATGTCCGACAAAAGGCACATCCAGAGGGTTGCATGGCTGAAGGGTATGTATTGAATGAAGCATTTTTCTTCTTGTGTCAATTCCTTGGTAAGGATTTTGAAGATGGGCCATGCTTCTGGGATGAAGAACGAGAATCAGATATTATTGATGGAGAAAAACCACAATCTAATGGTGTTCAAGTAGAAATTAGTAAGTGAATTCATGATCAATGTGGTTGTTTTCTTGCAATCATTAATTTACTCTGTAATTTATTTGTCAAATTAACAGCATGACATTTGGAGTTTGAAATAAACATGTTGACATGTAATAGGTGTAGAAGAAAGTGCTATACTCAATAAGTTCATTCTGTACCACATGGACTTTATGAACAAATGGATCGATCTGTATGATAAAAAGAGAGAAGTGTTAGAAGCAAGGAGATAGTTTAAGAGATCGAACCCAAGGAATACTCCACTTCCCACTGCTCTACTTGGGGAATGGGGCAAAGATTGCACACTAGAATGGGTTACTGAACAAATTCAAAATCAAATAGAAGATGCAGGTATAGATTCAAATATAATAGAAGACGAAATCAACATGTCTAGAGGATGTGAAAGAAAGGTACATTTGGAATTTTACAAAATGTTGTTTCCTTACAGTTTTGACACTATTAACTATTTTAATATTCATTGAATTATATTTGTTTTCATTGAAATAAATGGTCTTTCACAGGTGAGGAAATATCCAGCAATGTGGTCATATGGTTGACATTATCGTGTAGAAAGTGTAGATGTAAAGAGACGATCCTTCGATTGTGGCATCATGGTTGACTTCAAGCAATCCAGTTGATCAAACTCAAAAGATAAGAATATAATTGAAGGGAATCTACAATATGTTGGGAAAATACAAGAAATTATTGAGTTGGATTACCGCTCTTTTAAATGTTGTGTTTTTAAGTGTAGATGGTATGAAGCATTTGAGAGGACACGAAGACATGATACCCATAGTGGATTGTTTTCTATAGATTCCTCATATTTCCTACTAGAGGATAAGGAGCCTTATGTTCTACCAATTCATTGTGAGCAGGTATTTCTTTAACTCAAACAAGAAGCGGTAGTGATCATTAATCTATTAATTCATAGTTTATTGCGAATATATATACATGTGTTTATTAATCAATAAAATTGTTATACCATACGTCTAATATATGTATGTCGTTCATGTGTAGGTATTTTTCTATGAAGATATTTTGGACCCGAAATGGATATTTGTCATACATTATGATCCAAGATTAAGGCATGTATTTGACGATGCATTAGTGGATACTGAGCAAAACAATGATGGCCAACAAAATGAGAGAGAGGGATTAGAGAACATCAAAGAAATTGACATCCATGATGATGTTGAAGATGGTTATGTTCAGGCACAAGAAGACAACAATCCAGAGTTAGATGATGTTGTGGAAGACAACAATATGGATGGTATAGAAAATGATGATCCAAATACATCTGGTAACAATATAGATGTTCTACAATCAAATATCAATGATGATGAAGATGATGCAGGTCAAGATGAGGATGATGATAATATTAAATGCTTGAAAGAACATATGAACATTGACAATGATACACTTGATGACATTGTAGCAGACAATAATGTTAATGACCAAGACTTCTTAATTTTTAGAATTATTAAATTTTTAGAATTATTTGCAATCCATGTTTAAAAAAGGATGATTCTTATGGCCTAAACTTTGTAATGCTTTAGTAATATTATTTGTGTCGATACAAATTACCTGTTGCAATATCCTTAAATTGTTCAATCTTTGGTATGAATTGTTGGTAGAAAAAATTAGGATTGCTTGGATGCAATTTCCTTTTCATTGCTTTATATTTTGCTTTAATGTCAAGGTCTCAACCTAATCCTCATTTTGCACTAAGAAGAAACCTTAGGATTAACTCTACAATGGCCTCGATTCATTGCGAGGAAGTTATGATTGAGGATTTGATGACTACAACATATTTTAATTTTGTCAAACAATTCACGTTTTTTGTCTATGATTCCATATTTTGTGCATATCCTACAATCATTACAGTCCATGAGACCACATGTATTTGAGGCATTCTATCAAACAATTCACATGCCTTGTCTATGGTTCCACATTTTGCATACATGTCTAATATGGTAGTTACAACTACAACATCTGATAAAATGCCTCTATCCTTTATGTACTAATGGATGTCCATACCCTATTCCAAAGCTCCCATTTTGACACAAGCAGGGAGGATGCTGGCAAAGGTTGTGGAATTTGGCTTTACACCAGCCAATTGTATTTGTTTTAAAATTTCTAAAGCCTTTTCAACACATCCATTTTGTGCATATGCTGCAGTCATTGCAGTCCATAAGACCACATTTCTTTGAGGCATTTTGTCAAACAGTTCACGTGCCTTGTATATGCTTCCACATTTTGCATACATGTCTAACAAGGCAGTTGCAACTACAACATCTAAAAAAATTCCTCTATTCTTTATGTTTTGATGGATGTCCATACCCTATTCCAAACCTGCCATTTTGACACAGGCAGGGAGGATGCTAGCAAAGGTTGTGGAATTTGGCTTTACACCAACCAATTGCATTTGCTTTAAAATTTCTAAAGCCTTTTCAACAAATCCATTTTGTGCATATCCTGCAGTCATTGCAGTCCATGAGACCACATTTCTTTGAGGCATTATGTCAAACAGTTCACATGCCTTGTCTATGCTTCCACATTTTGCATACATGTCTAATAGGGTAGTTGCAACTACAACATCTGACAAAGGAGGACTTAAGCATTCAGAAACCTAAACTATGATGTATCCGTGATCTTATCAAGCATGATCTTATGATAGTGTTTGGACTGAACCTGTATAGTTTTAGGGCATTCACACATCTCAGTTACAGTGTGGTGTGTGAGGAATTATTACTAAATGATTGCTACCGTGCACATAAACTATACACATATCTGAAGACTGTAATATGACATTATTGTGATGGAATCCTAGGTTAGAATGAAAACTAGGCCTCAAACCATTTTAAATTGATTCCTTGGAAAAAAATCTAATATGAGAGCCATTATGTCCTCGGATACCATTCCACCAGCCTGTGGACCTAGTGCAAGGTGTGCAACAAGTCTAAGAAGCAACAATATCCTTCTTTCTGTCATACTGAGAACCACAAAATAATGGATTTAAATCATGGAACATATATAATTGATACCTTTAATGCATCTTCCATGCAATTGAGTTTAAAACTGAAGATTTGAGTGTAGGAAAGGGCTTTTGAATAAATGTTCATTAGTAAAGAAAGAAAACAAATAGTTTTGAAATGGAAAAACAAAAATCACAAAATCTAAAGTTTTCCATATCCTACTAAGCCCTTCTTTATCCACACATCTACTTGGAGTGCAACTTTGATCTTCCTTCAAATCACCCTAACTAAACATGAATTAAGAGTAGGTCATTGATGCAAACTAAACATGAAACAATCAACTGTGCAAGATTATTTTGTGCTTATACAAAATGAGTTATGCAATTTATATGGTAGTTATTCTAGTTCATGATGGGAGGCATATGTCTAAGGTTGTATGTATTAGAATAGTAAAATAAAATAAGCATCAGCAAGTCATATGGTAGTTGGCTTAGATGACATTTGTGAATTACTTATAAAGTAGAATGCATATTGTTCCTTGTAACTATATATTGTTTACCATATTTAGTCTTGAGGCAATAAGGCAACCTTTTACTTCAATTCTAGTTGTCTAGAGATTTGGACAAGATTTAAACTATTTTCAAAAGACTATTTTGAAAAAGTTAAGTGCGTAGAGAATTTGTCAAATACATAGCAAACTGATTTAGTTTGCAAGAAAGAAAATTATCAAGATGTTAGATACATTATACCCTTCCAAATAATTCTATTAATGTCAACAAATGGCCAAAAATAGAATTCAAAACATACAACAAATAGATATATCAATGAGAAAAGAAAGGGGTTGCAAATAAATGACCTCTAATGTAGTTAGATTTTGAGGTGATAATAGTGTTAATTTGGTTATATAAACTATACTTATCTATATTTTTGCAAGGACGTTGTTATTGGTATGCAATTAATTTTTTACTTCTGGAACATGGAACAAAATGTATAGGAATACATGTAGTCATGGGTATCAAAAGGGGAAATACAATTGTAATTAACAAGTCATGGCAGATTTTAGCATGATTCTAGTAGCTATTAAATCAAAACTTAATGGCTTTGGAAGAGTCATTGTGTGAGCATATGTATAATTATACATTTCATTGCAAAAGTTATTTTCATTAATTGTGTAGAAAGTAATTAATTCTCAAATGACAATTGACAACAATATTTTAACTCCATGCATTAGTGACTCCCTTGATCAAAGATGGATGACCTAGAGAAGAAAGTATTGATTGAAGTGTTTAGATTGAAGAGTTGTTTTAGGATATTGTTATAATTCTTTGCCAAAGTGTTATCCTATTGTATTCAATTGTGCATTTGCCATTCAAATTTAGCATTAGAATCTAGAGTTGCTTGAAGTAATATCCCTTCTTGTGAATCAGAACCAATGTCAACACTCATGCTTGAGGAGAAAAGTATCTATGAAATCACTAATCAATATCATATGCATAGAAAATCGACACCAACTGTGTTCATTTTCTAGTTTTTGTATTGTATCTTTTCATGTATGATACCCACTTTGAAATTAAAGATGTCGATAACAAAAGTTTTTATTCCTTTATTTTTAAATAAACTTTTCACATGAAATTTGCATCTTTGTATACTATAACTCATATCAAGAGTCTTCAATTTTTGGTACAAATTTGTGTAAGTTGTTCAAACCTTGACTTGTCTTAGGTACATATGCAAAATACATTTAATCTAGCTCATAAGCTCAACCTGAAGATCGTGAATTAGTATACTGTCTTACAATCACTCTTTTATGATAGGCTAATGCTTGTTAGCATGAGTGCTTAAATGGTTCATTTGCCACAGCATATCTTTTGGAGGAGATCATAACAACAAATTCGCAGATTATGCTAGACAAGGTGGATGGAATAGCGAGGACTTGTAATTATTGAGAGATGTAATTGATTAAATTGCACATCAATTAAATTTCATTGAAATCATAACTAGGCACAAATTAGTTTCTTTATACTAGACTAAAGCTTAAATCACCAATAGCAAGTTCATATCACACTCATTATAATTTCTATAATCATCCATCATAACTAGGCACAAATTACTCTCTCTCTCTCTCTCTCTAGACATCATACCATGACACACATCCCTTCCTCCATTACATCATCCCTAACCCCTTTCCCAACATTGATAGCCCACTACCCATGCCACCTCATTTTCATAACACATTTGAGCATAACATTGCCGCAACAATCATCACTCATCCTGACACCATCCTCCACCATGTGACATTTATCTAACACAGATAGGCGTTAAAGTCGGCACTAAAGTTGATGCTAAAGTCGGCGCTAAAGTTGATGCTAAAGTCGACGCTAAAGTTGGCACTAATGTAGGTGCTACTGTCAACACTAAAGTCAGCGCTAAATTAGGTGCTAATTTACACCTAATTTAGGGCCTACGTGTTCTAATTGGCACAAAAACCACCAAAAATAGTGCCATCCTGATAAATAGCGCCAACTTTTTCAAAAAATTGGAGAAAAATACATTAAAACAGTGGGTGGAAGCAAAAAATGGAGCAAAAAAGGGAGCTAATCACAGGGATTTGTTGTAGTGATCCCCTAATCCATCATTTTGTTCTTCCTGATGTGTATTTTCTTGTTGTAAATCAAAATGCACTATCATCTTCCTTTCTTTTTCTTCTAGCTGTACAAGATCAAAAATAGCTCTAAGTTCCCTAAAAATCACATCTCTAGAAAAAATAACTTTTTTGGTTAGAGGATCCCAAAGCTTATAACCTTTTACATTCTTACCATATCTAATGAAGATGCATTTATGTGCTTTTGGATCCAACTTAGATCATTTTTCTTAGGCACATGAACAAAATCCTCACAACTAAAAACCCTTAAATGTGAAACAGAAGGTTTCTTACCTGTCTACACTTCATAAGGTGTTGAATCAAGAGCCTTACAAGGAGATTTTTTTACAAGGAACAAGCGATACTCACAACTTCTGCCCAAAAGCATTTATCCAACTGTGCATCACTTAACAACTTTTGGCTCTTTCCATTATTGTTCGGTTCATCCTTTCTGCAACACCATTTTGTTGTGGTGTATATGGAGTTGTCTTTTTTCTTATGATACATGCATGCTTATAGAACTCATCAAATTACTTATAGCAATATTCTCATCCATTATCAGATATTAATATTTTTATCTTGTCTCGATTGGTTCTGTACTAAGACTTTAAACTCCTTAAACTTAGTGAAAACTTCATATTTATGCTTCATAAAATAAATCCACATGAATCTGGATACAACATCAATGAAGATAATGAAATAACAATATTTTATAATAGAATCATTATCCACAGGTCCAAACACATCTGAATGAATAATTTATAATTTCTCTTTCACTCTATTGCTTCCTAAAGGAAAAGAATTTATGTTATGTTTACCAAACACACAATGCTAACAACAATCAAAGTACTCATCAGAATAGGAGAAACTATCCAACAACTTTTTATTCATAATTGTTTTTAAAACATTTTCACTTGTGTGGCCCAATCTTTCATGCCACAACATACATGTATTTTTAGCAGTTTTAGTTACATTAGTGGATCTACAAACTATAGTGGCCTCAATCCTAAACAACGTTCCCGTCCTTGTTCCCTTGGCTACCACCAAGCTTCCTCTCACCAATATGCAACCATGATTATTAAATGTTACATGCATTCTTGAATCATTCAACTTCGAAATAGAGTTAAGAATTCTAGCCAATCCAAGAATATGTAAAACACGAGGGAGGGTTTCAATCCTCCCATCACTGAAACATAAATGTAGATATATGTTGCCAACAATCAGATATATAGAGTTGTCCCCGTGGTAAACATTACCTCCATCATATTTCTCATATGTGGAGAACCATTCCTCATAAGAAGTCATATGATACAAACAACCTGAGTCAATCAACCATTGTTCATTAGACATAACATTACATGCAGAAAGTAAAAATTCATCACCTGCATTTGAGAACTTTTTGGTAGAGGAATCCCACTATTTCTTTGGGTTTCTACATTCTTTCTGCACATGCCCCCTCTTATTGCAGTTCCAACACTTAACTTTGTCCTTCTTCCCAGGAGTTTTAGACCAGCCTTTTGATTCCTTAGGCCCCTTCTGATTCCTTTTGGTCCTCTTTCCTTAGACCTCCCCCTGACATTAAGAACATCCACCAAGTTATCCATATCCTTCTTCCTCATTTCCTGTGACAACAGAGTTTCAACAAGGGCATCCATCTTTGGATCTTCGAGGTTAGCAGTGATAGAAAGAATGAAATTCTCCCAAGACTCAGGCAAAGAACAAAGAAGCCTAATACACTTATCTTCCTCATCTATCTTAACATCCACATAATCTAACTGACTTAGAATCAAATTAAATGTATTCAAGTGCTCAACTATCGAATCACCCTCCTTCATTTTAAGGGAAAATAACTTTCTTTTGAGATACAGTTTATTTATCAAGCTCTTGGCTTGATACATTTCACCCAACCGCTTCCATAAAGCATGTGCAGTCTTCTCAGTAAAGACATTCAACAAGATAGAGTCTGTAAGGCATAACTGGATTGTACCCCATGCCTTTTTGTCCATCTTGTCCCACTCATCTTGACTGATAGTATACGGTTTCTTCTCTTTTGTCGCAGCTAACTATTGATGAAGATTGTTAGTCTCATTAACATGAATAAAAGTTTAAACAACAAACCTTTATCATCTTGAAAGATACAATAAATTTAGGATGAATTTATGATCCCAAGTCTTCATGGACTAGGTCTTGGTCATCTGACATTACTCAGAAGTTGATGTGTGTTGTTGTTTTCCAATAGGGGCCTTACGTACTTTCGTAATTTCTACAAAGTTCTTTAATATTTCTTCAAATATCCTATTCTTCATGCCTGCTCTACATAACTCTTCAACAATTTTATCAATTATTACACTATTAAGTTAGGATATACAAATATTTACATGAATTTGTCCTAACTTTACATAGTTCCTCTGCAACTATCTCAAACTTGCCTAATCCTCACTTTTGCACTTAAATTCTTTCAGATATTGTGCCTATAAGCATGTATTTCACTATTCTTCATCATTATTTACTAATACTTGCATGATATTTTCAATATTGACATGTTATTTGCTCAAATATGCTAAAGATATTCAGTTATCTATTGGAATTCAGTATATTTTTGTGTATCTACTTGTTATTTGTCATGATTTGCAGTTTTGATGTGATTATTCGTGAAATCAAAATGAAAACAAGTTGGAATTCTAAAATTATTTGAAATGACTGAGTTTCGACTAATGATCCACATGCACATTAGACACTTCATGAAAAGGGGATGAAATCAAACCATGTTTCGCCGGGACATTCCACAAATACACACGACAAATGCTAATCTTCAAAGGGATTAGATGACAACAACATGCACCAGTTGAAATGTACCTCTAAGAGTGCAACACTTCATAGTGACATATCCATAAATCATCCACAAAGATTACACAAGATTTACGATGAGGCGTTAATCTAGATCTCCATTCACATTCAGTATTCAAAAGTATGCACATCTACATATGGTCTTGAGAAAGAACCATAGGGAGCCACTAAGTTATAGAATTGTATACTTAGTGCTCACAAATTCAACAATCCAATCCCAATTCAACTCCCGATAGTTCACAAATGACAATCCATATCCTTATATAGAACAAGGATAGGATTCAGTTACAAAGATCTAGTGGTTAGGATCCCATCAAGATAATCAATGGCCCAGATTGGTGGCACGTGATTTCTAGTTGGCAATCGCACAGCTAACAAGGAATATTCTAGCATCTTTGACTTGGTACTCAAGATCTCATCTTATTCAGCATATTCCTCAAATTTCTCCTCTGTCAACCCTTGAGTTTCATCTAGCTTAGCTTCTTTTCTCTAGAATCCGGCTTCTTCTTCTTCTTCTTTTTCAAGTTCTACACAACATCCTCTCCAAGCTTTAATTAGCTCTAATATTCTGCAACAAACATACAAATTTTAATCATTTACCTTTGATAATCTTGCAGGAAAATATGCATATCATTAAGTGTCAGAAAAGGTTCCGATATGAATATCTGGGATGTGAATATCGGGTTCAAGATATATCCATGGCAACGAGTATGGACGAGGATATCTGATTGTGAATATTGGGTTCTGGATATCTTGATATTAAGATATACAAAATGTCCATATGGATATCCATGTGGATATGTCCATATGACGTCAGCAAGAGGGTCGGGTCAACAATCATTGACCGAAAATATACTATCGGGATTCAATTCTGTTTAGAACAGGTCATGATATCCATGCGGACACATGTCTCAATTTCATTGGTTAGACAACAGTGTGGATATTTGGAAGGTAGGGATATTGGCAATGTGAAATATCCATGTGCACAAATGTCCATGTGACATTAGCAAGATATGGCTTCAGTGTTGAGTCAGGTCGAAGTGATGTCATATGGATGTGGATATTAGAAATAAGACATGGATCTTCAAAAAGTAAATATCCATGCGGGCTAATATCCATATGACATCAACATGATTAAAACTCTTTATGGGTCGAAATGATGTGACGTTATCTAGATATTCGGAAGGTTTGGACATTAAGTTAATGTCTGGACATTAAGATTTACAAAATATACTGTCCCTGAATGTCTAGATGATGTCATCATTGTTCGATAATCCTTTGAGATACAATTAGATGACATCATCTGGATGTTCATATTAAAGGTCTAGACATTAAGATAATGTGGATGTCCATAGTCAAATGTCCATTTGAGAAGTCAAATAGGACATGTCATTGGGATGTTAAAAGATCGGGACATTAAAATGAGTATGGATATTAAAGGATGTATGGACATTAAGTGAATGTCTGGATATTAAGATTGAATATCCATACTCGTGAATATCCATGCATATGACGGCTTCGTTGCACAATAGGATAAAATTTGACGTGTGCACATTTACGAATGTCAGGATACTAAGGCTTTTACTTAGCAATTTTCTAAGCTTTTCAGCCGGGATAATTTGTCTGGATATTAGCAAATGTGAGGACACTTAAGCATAAATGTGAATATCCACATGACCGTTGACCAAGACTTTGACCTTGAATATCTTCTTGGTTTTAAGGAATTTCCACATGCTTCAAAAGGCAAACCTGGTTAGAATTTCATTCTCTTTCACTTGGCAAGTTTTTTGAGGGAGAACTCACACTTTGAAATTTTGGTTCATATTTCAAGATCCAGATATGCCAAAGACTAGACATATGCATACTAATTGATACTGCTTTTACCATACCGCCCCAAAACAAAAGCAAACAAAACAAGCCAAGAAAAATAGAAAGAAGAAGTTGGGTCCCTATTTTGCTAGGGCAAAATGGGGCGTGTTGTGTAACCACACAACAATTTGCCACCAAAACAATTCAAGAAAGGAGGAAAAATTAAGACATAAAATTCCAACTCTTATCAAACATAAGCATTTTGACCTTTCTAAATGAGATCATATTCATTAAAAAAACTATATGGCGAGAAGGAATTCAGGTGTGTGCATTTGATTCATTTCCTTCTTCTTGAGAAAGGTTGAAAATGATAGTAATTATTGTTAAGCTACATGATTGGATTTAACCCTCTAAGCCAACCTTGGATAGAGCCTTGCTGCCAATCAGGTGTCCATAGCCCCAACAAGGTTATCTTTGCAATTCTCCCAAGTAGAGCCCCACTGCTAGTCAGGCGTCCATTGCCCCGGTAGAGTTACTTGGATGACCTAAAGAATTTATTTTCTTTGGATTTTCAATATTTTCTTTTTCTGTTCAATTCTTTCATATGATATGGTCTTGTAAGATCATTTGTAAGGTGTGGGCAATTGCTTGTTAGGCTGAGAATTGCAATGGTAGCAAGGGCAAACCTTTAGATTTTTCACTTAACATAGACACTAGTACTTTCAACTAATCCAAGGCTATTAGATGTATTCATGTGATGATTTCCTTGAACAACAAAGTTTATTATTGATGAATATGATTTCACAGAAAGGATCAAAGTATCTAAACTGACAAGAATTACAACTTATGTGAGAATTTGTAATTCTTTCCCAAATTCTAACAATCTTATTGTTTTCTAAAGTGAAAAGGTGCTCCATGTTGCCTAACCAAAATAAGAACTCAACAAGCAAACAAAACAAACCAACAACAAACAACCACTATACAAAAGCAACTATACAAAAAGGAAATGAAGCCAAACCAAAGCAAAATAGGAAGGCAAAGTAAAACAAAACCAGAACCAAAAGGAAAGAAAACAAAAACAATAACTACTCTACCAGGCTATATACAAGACACTACAAGGCAAATGAAGACTAGGATAACACCCATGAACACATGTATTTCCATGCCTTTTCAGAATATGTAAGAGCATCAGAGCATTAGTTATGGTTCTAATCCTAGCGAATTCATCTTTATATTCAGAAAAATATTCTTGTATTCTAGATTCAATGTATTTAACAAAATAATCCCTGATAATTAGCAATTGAGGAAGCTCATTATGTTCATGATTGATCCATATACAGGTTCTATCCCCTGAATTTCCATAATCAAAATAATATTCAACATCATTCACTGGGGAAAGGAAAATACAACCTAGTGCATTTCTTGCCCTACTGGACATGCTTGTCCACTGCTAGCTAGTCTTCCATTTAGTAACTCAATGTCTTGTCCCACTTCAACTTGAAGGATGTATGACTCCTAATGATGGATTATTTCCTCATCTTTGTCCAACTCCACTTCTTCATTATGTAGGCTTATTTGATCCTTAAGTTTAGGAAAAACCTCAAGGTTTTCTTTAATTCTCTGCACATCAACATCTAAGTGAGTATCCTCATCATCAAAACTTGATATACATAAATCTATCATTTCTAAATCATTTAACTGTAAAGGTGAAACAACATTTGATTGATAGGAATACTTCCCTATTTCATTTTCGTAATGACACTGGATTGACATCTGATCATGCACAACAATAGCAAAACTTTCTGTCTCTTTTATCTTCATAAACTGCTCTTCAAATAGTTCACTTGTATTCTCCAGTAAAGTGTCTAGTTCCATTGTCCCGCAACAGTCTTGGATTAGATCATTCAATTTAAAGGAATCAAATAACAAATCAGTATTTACTCTCTTCTCTATGACTCCTTTAGTTGTTGTCATAGAAACTTCTTTAGCAGTTGTGCATTTCAATTCCTTCACCACCTGTTTACACTTCTTTGCCCAATCATCTTCATCAAAACTCTTAGAATCAGATCTAGAGACATTTACTTGATAAGTGTTTCTTAATAATTCAATATATTTATTTAATATATCAGGATCAATTTCACATTTCTTCTTTTCCTCATCAAATCAATTTTGTTGGGTATCTAATGACAAAGAATAGGGTGTAATTTCTTCTCTACAGTTTTCAAAAGATTCATACATGCACTCTGCTTCATTCATAATCAAGCTCTGACAGAGAAGTGGAGAACTCTTGAATTTTACCATTAAGTGATTCGAGGAAAGATATTTTAATATCCTCATCTCCCAGAACTGGTTCAACTTTTGATTTTTCTGGACAATTCATGACTTATGGTGCTGTATCTTCTTGTTGCTCCAGGATTCCTTCATCTTCCTACCAAACTTCAACCTTGTATACATCTGAGAAAGGAATTAGTTCTTTTAAAGCCAAATCTAACCTTGTAAGGAAATTCAAACAATTAACTTCACCATGCTTTGTGGAATTGTGTATCCTGCATCTTCTAGATAAACCAAAGACAGATTTTGAGGATAAAATTGTTCATTTAAAATTTCCTGAAAGAAAGGAATATCTACTTGGAAATTGTCTTCATACGAATCCATCGAAAATGAGACTCTGTTTTCAATTTTTAGAATTTTGAAATTTAATGAGATCTAACATATCTCAAAAAAACTTGAAAGCTCATAACATCAGAGTGATCTTTGAAGTTTTGAGCTAGATCTTTGCAAAGATATAGTCAAATCCTCTCAAACAGGGGATATTTACAGTCGAATAGAAGATTTTTAGAATTTTTTTTGCAGAAATAGGATCTTTGTGGAAACACTAAAGCATTTGGTTGGCCCTCCTTCTAGCGCCAATTCTATTGATGCGTTAGAAGAGAGACATGCAATGAGCTGTATTTTTAAAGCAAGTCCTTACAAAGATGTAGATGAATTCTTTTGTAAAGCATATTTTATTGATTTCAGCCCTCCTAGCGCCAATTTTGTTGATGCGTTAGAAGAGAGAGGCGTGCAATGAGCTGTATTTTTAAAGCAAGTCCTTACAAAGATGCAGTTGAATTCTTTTGGAAAGCAAATTTTACTGATTTCATCCCTCCTTCTAGTGCCAATCCTGTTTCAATGAGGATTGTTATGGGGAGAAAGGTCTGTGATGATTGTGAAATATTTTTGTTCTACCCTCCTTCTAGAGCCAATTCTGTAGATGAGGATTGTTAGGAGGAGAAAGGCCTATGATGAATTGTCAAATATTTTTGTTTTGCTCTCCTAGTGCCAATTATGTTGATGAAGATTGTTAGTCTCACTAACATGAATAAAAGTTTACATAACAAACCTTTATTATCTTGAAAGATACGATAAATCCAGGATGAATTTATGATCCCAAGTCTCCGTGGACCAGGTCTTGGTCGTCTGACGTTATTTAGAGGTTGATGTGTGTTGTTGTTTTCTAATAGGGGCCTTACATGCTTTAGTAATTTTTGCAAAGTTCTTTAATGCTTCTTCAAATATCATGCTCTTCATGCCTGCTCTACATAACTCTTCAACAATTTTATCAAATATTACACTATTAAGTCAAGATATGCAAATATTTACATGAATTTGTCCTAACTTTGCACAGTTCCTCTGTAACTATCTCAAACTTGCCTAATCCTCACTTCTGCACTTAATTTCTTTCAGATATTGTGCCTATAAGCATGTTTTTCACTATTCTTCATCATTATTTATTGTACTTGCATGATATTTTCAATATTGACATGCTAGTTGCTCAAATATGCTAAAGATATTCAGTTATCTACGGGAATTCAGTATATTTCTGTGTATCTACTTGTTATTTGTCATGATTTGTAGTTCTGATGTGATTATTCATGAAATCAAAATGAAAACAAACTAGAATTCTAAAATTATTTGAAATGATTGAGTTTCGACCAATAATCCACATGCACATTAGACACTTCATGAAAAGGGGATGAAATCAAACCATGTTTCGCTAGGACATTCCACAACTACACACGGCATATGCTAATCTTCAAAGGGATTAGATGGCAACAACATGCACCAGTTGAAATGTACCTCTAAGGAGTGCAACACTTCATAGTGACATATCCATAAATCATCCACAAAGATTACACAAGATTTACAATGAGGCGTTAATCTAGATCTCCATTCACATTTAGTATTCAAAAGTATGCACATCTACATATAGTCTTGAAAAAGAACCATGGGGAGCCACTAAGTTACAGAATTGTATACTTAGTGCTCACAAATTCAACAATCCAATCCTAATTCAACTCCCAATAGTTCACAAATGACAATCCATATCCTTATATAGAACAAGTATAGGATTCAGTTACAAAGATCCAGTGGTTAGGATCCCATCAAGATAATCAACGGCCCAAATTAGTGGCACATGATTGCCAGTTGGCAATCGCATAGCTGGAAAGGAATATTCCAGCATCTTTGACTTGGTCCTCAGGATCTCATCTTGATCAGCATCTTCCTCAGATTTCTCCTCTGTCGACCCTTGAGTTTCATCTAGCTTAGCTTCTTTTCTCCAGAATCCAACTTATTCTTCTTCTTTTGCACATTATGCACAACATCCTTTCCAAGCTTTAATTAGCTCCAATATCCTACAAAAAACATACAAATTTTAATTATTTACCTTTGATAATCTTGTAGGAAAATATGCATATTGTATACACCTAAAATTGGCTCGGGTCGAATTAAGTAAAATATTTAATATTTATCTTAATTCTTATTTTCTTCTGGCAGTTAAATAAATGCTATACATTTAGTTAATTGGCTCATTATCCCATAATTAAATAAAGTCAGTTTATTTAATTAAATTCCCTAAATTCTTCTTATATCTCACATCAATTTAAATCCCCTAAAAATCCACTTCATCAAATCCACCTCATCAATCCACCTCATCACTTCCACCTCATCACTTCCACCTCACCATGTTGCACATATAATTAAATATTCCTAATACTTAATTAGCTAATTTCCTCCATTTTCCAAAATAAATCATTAAATCAATTATCCTTCACAAATGGAATATTTAATTCAATATACCCCACTAGCCTTCACAAATGGAATATTTAATTCAAATGTTCCCCACTCTTCCCAACAATTGAATTTTTAATTCAAATGTTCCCCATTATTCTCCACTCTTCCCAACAATTGAATTTTTAATTCAAATGTTCCCCACTCTTCCCAACAATTGAATATTTAATTCAATTGTCATAATCCACTATTTTCAAATAAAAGATTTTTAATTCACCTATTATGAATTAAAGATTCACTTTTATTCCTAGCCATTGATCTCATCTGTTGATCCTCACCCTCCATTCTATTTTCAGAAATTCTATAAATAGAACCCTCTTCTAAGCCATTTGGGAGGATTATTATTGCATCAAATCTATACTCAAAATTCTCTCATTCCACTTTCCAAGTATCTTCCATTACAGTGTATTGAAGCTCATCTTCAATCACACAAAGTATCAATAGCCATTCTTCCTTTGGCATCTTCAAACAAGCAAGCAAGCTGAAAAGAGCTTCTGAGGGCTTCAATCAAGATCAAAGCAAGATAGGCAACAATGGAAAATGACAGGTAAATGGGTTTTGTAAGTATTTCTACTTCTTTGGTTTGATTCCTATTTATCTTCACATTCTATTGATGTTTGGGTTTTTGTTGTGTTTTTATTCATTTGAAACTACCTCTCATTCTCCCCCTCACATTTTGGCGCCCACCGTGGGGCCCTTGCCCCTCTAATAATAAAAAAAAGAGTGTTACAGTTGCAGGTTCGCGTAGGTTTCTTTTGCAGGTCTGTGCAGGAAAAAAAGGTGAAGAACAGGTTTCCGACAACAGTTTTGCACATTCACACTCCGAAGTTGCTCATTTGTCTTCCGCAGCTACGCATACGACTAATTTGCGCATTTAACCTCCACAGCTATGCATTCACCTTCCACAGTTGCACATACATTTATTCTGCATATTCACACACCAAGGTTGCGCATTTATCCTCCGCAGCTGCGCATACGATCATTCTGCGCATTTGACCTCTACCGTTGCGCATTCACCTTCCACAGTTGCGCATACCCCTAAGTTGTGCATTCATACTCCGCAGTTGCGCATTCATACTGACTGCAGAAACTAAACCTAATTTGCGCATATACTCTGTACTGTTGCGCATCCGTCGGATTTGCGCACTCACTCTGTAAAGTTGCGCATTTGCCCTCTATTTTTGCACATATACTACTCTTGCGCATATACCTCGTCAGATTGTGCATTCATCCTCTGTATTTATGCATTCATTTAACAGACGCATACACTCCCTGTTTCTGCGCATTCAGGCTGTAGTGTTGTGCATCTGTTTCCTGCTTTTCTATTGTATGGTTTCTGATTTTTGCATGTTGAAACTAACATCAGTTTTGCAGGAGTAGTGGCTGGATTAGGTCATCTAGATATTTTGCTTAGTTTATCTAGCCTAACTAGGGGTGAAGTAATCAAAATGCATTTCATGACAAAACTACACATAGTCCCTAATTAGGAAGGAAGTAATTGGACCAAATTGCTATCTTGCATTTGTGGATTTGCTTTCTAGTTTAATCACTGCTATCTTCTACAAATGGGAAAAGAATAATGCTATGATTAATCACTTTCAAAGTTAACAAACGGAAAAAGAACAATGATATGATTAATCACTTTCACAGTTAACAAACGAGCAAAGAACAATGCTATGATTAATCACTTGTCGAGTTAACTATCATATGAGTGCACAAATTAGCTTAGCCCATTTAGTTTTTCTATTTTAACTAGGTTGGGTGAACAACTGTATTCTATGTTTGCGAATGACAATAGGCTTATGCTCTCCCCTTAACTGGGTGATCAAAGTGCCAGACTTGTCATTCTTTTTGTTAATCCTTTAGGGGGGCCTGCCCTTGGATGCACGCTTGTCCAAGTGGGAATGACCCTGAGTGGTAACAGGCTAAAGCCAAGCCCTTCCATACCACTTAAAATAAATTGTGTTTGGGGTGAAAACCTCAAACAATGAGTGCTGTTGTGTTACACCGATGGCCAACCTCCCCCAAAACCCTCATAGGCGCAACCCTTTGAGGCTGGGAGACTCCATAATGGAGAGTAGTGCCGCCGCATGTGTAACCACTCGAACGGTTGCCCAAACTAAGAACCAATTGTATAGCAAGCCAAAAACCCCTATTTGTTGATGCAAAGGGCGGAGCCCTTGAAGCGGCCTCGATTCTTGTGGCTTTAAGTAGAGGTAGTAGGGATAATACTAAGGTTCGGTGGGGGTACGAGCCTAAGGAAACCCAGATCTGATATGTGTGAGAAGTGAGTGCCGTGGAGGGGAGTCGATGCTATCAGATCCTAGAGCTACACGCTTTTAGTTTGCACAGCTAGAGGATTCAACGAATATTGTCCCATCTTGCCTAAGTTGTACTTGTGTTCTGAGTCATAATAGTCCCAAAAATACAAAAAAATATATAAAAAGATAAAAATCATGGAAAACTTCTATGTGTTTGCTGTGCTTTTGCCATAATTGAACATCAACTTCATCAGAAACACCAAATTTTCCAAAACCAAAAACATTGAAAATCCTGAAAATGATCCAAAAATTCCAAAAATCAGAGAAAACACAAAAAATAGCCAGAATTGCGCATACATACCGACGTTTTGCACATTTGAACCGACTTTTTGCACATATGTCATAATTGCGTATTTGAACTTTTTCTTTGCACATTTGAAAAGACCAGTGTTGCGTATACGTGTCGACCTGTTGCGCATATACCTCTTGTTGTTGCGCATTTAAATCTGAGAGCAAAAATCTAGTATCTTCCAAAGAGAATTTGTCAAAATACTTTTCGAAAACCAGTTTAAACTTCATCTAGTTTTCAAAATTTGATCAAAGACCTTGCAAAATCCACCATCCGCACCATAGCTGCTTACTCATCGAAAATTTTGCCAAATCTTTTTCAAAATTTCCAACAAGGCTATAGTCAAATTTTTTCTTGATCAAAATCAAATCTCAAACAAGACCTAGTGAGCCTCCAAGTATCAAGGATTACTTATCCTTCTCTATCGGAACTCCACAAGCAGATTGTGCAAAGGCTAGTCAATATCAAGGAGGCGGATTTATAACATCCCTACTTAGACTATCGCTTTTGTATACCCACCTTGTTTGACACCATCTAGATCTAAGAAGGAACCTTGCTAAAACCTTGTTTCATCATAGCACCTTGCTCAAAATCTTCCAATCTCACCCCATCCCATCTCTTTACCACCTTGCATGGTCTTGACAAGATTACAAAAACAAAAGCAATTAGAAATGGCAGAGAAAAGTATTTTTGACAGTCATGACAATGACGAAGAACCTTCCATGGATGAGATCCTCCACATGCAGCATGACCAAAAAGCTCAACAACTACTTGAAGGGGTGCTTGCCCAAGATCCATCAAAACACTTTTTATATCTAGCAAGTATAGGAGCCAAACTCCCTAAGGATTACGACGTAGAAGCTCTCAAAGAAGCTGACGAAGAGAGAATCCCTGAAGGAAGTAGACAAGGTGAAATACCCGCAGAAAAGAGCAAAACAACAATTGACTCCTTAGATGCCCTAAGCCTAGTAAACCAAGATGTCAAAGCTCTCAAACAAGCAATTTTAGACATACAAGTAGGAACATCGACCAAAGACTACACCCTAGAGGATATTTCACCGTATCCTTTTGATAGGTCCTTAATCATGATTCCCTTCCCCTCAAGATTTGAGGTGCCTAAATTTGATAAGTATCGAGGGAAGGGTGATCCAAGAGATCATATCAGAGAGTTCAATGATGCTTGTCTAGAGGTCGCACATAACGACACTTACCTAATGCGACTATTTCCACGGAGCTTGGGAGGACAAGCCATGGATTGGTTCTCTAGACTGACACCTGGTATTAAGACATTCAATGAACTTGTCAACCAATTTGTCACCCACTTCTCATACAATATTGAGAACGACATCTCAATATTGGATCTCTGTAACACCAAACAGAAAGGAGGAGAATCTTTTGTTGCCTTCTTGCAGAGATGGAGACAATTAGCAAGCAAGTGCCCACACCAAATACCAGAGAAACAGATGCTAGAGATGTTTGTCCACAATCTGCAAACAGACTTAAGTTACCAGATCCAAATCCAATGTCCTACATCTTTTATCAAGGTCATTGAAATGGGCCTCATCATAGAGAAAGCTCTCATCACGAAGGGCCAAATCAAACTCTACAAAGACTCTCCCAATACCAACACCAACAATGACAAACCTAGATTCTGGACAAAAAACAAGAACGTTGTGAATGACGGGGTGGTGGATGCCAAAAATGCGGCAACTAAACAACCAATTTTCAACCTATCAAATGCCCCCCCACAAAACAAACCAAGAAATACCGAATCTAGGTTCGGCAACTTTCGTCCTAGAAGAAAATTCACACCTTTGGATGATACATTAGAAACTGCCTTGCGGAAGCTAATCGCCAACAATCTCATAACGCTTCCCTCTGCACGAGAGTATGAACCAAAGGTCAAACCCCATTGGTGGAATGACAATGACTTTTGTGGATACCACCGAAGTAGGGGGCACAAGACGAATGATTGCATCACACTCAAATACATAGTCCAAGACTTAATAGATCAAAACAAGATATTTGTTAACGGACATACCTCAAACAGTGATCATCAGGCATTCAAGGATCCTCTTCCTAACTATGAGCAAGGAGGTCCTTCCAATAGAAATAATCATGGCTCTAACAACGCAAATTACATGAATATCGGATACGACTACGTTGTTAACCATATCTATGGAAGTGACTCACACATTAATATGATCACTGTCAACAAGAATCCAGACTGCAATGTTACTACCCGTAGTAACAGAGTCACCCTTAGAGGAGCTTTTGCTCCTCCATCGAGTCAATACAGTATCGTGGATCAACTCCACAAAACACCTACACACATCTCCATGTTAGGACTTCTGCGTCTGTCTCCTTCTCATAGGTCCATACTCGACAAAGCCTTAGCAAAAGCCTCTGTTCCCATGAACCTAGCTGAAGAACAATTCCAAAACATGGTCGGTAACATCACCTCACCACACTCCCTATCATTCACTGAGAAGGATGATATGTCTATCACTCAACCCCATAACACCTCCCTTCACATTGAAGCTTTCATACACAAGCACAAGATCAAAAGAGTCCTAATCGATGGAGGGGCTGGTTTGAATATCTACACGTTGAAGCTAGTCCTTACATTGGGGTTTTTGGAGAAGGCTATAGATCTGAAAAGAAAAATCACCATAAAAGCCTATGATGAGGAAGAAAGAACGTCTAAGGGAGTTGTTACTCTACCAATCGGAGGGGGCCCCGTAGTGAAAGATGTGGCTTGTCAAGTCCTTGACATGGAATTAGCATACAACATTCTTCTGGGATGACCATGGATACACGCTTTGAAAGCGGTACCTTCTACATACCATCAATGCATCAAGTTCACACATGAAGGACAAGAGATCACTATCCTAGGTGATCCTAACCCCTATCAATACTGCAACTCCATTCAGTCCAAACCAGACGTTGTAATCCCTAACAACCATGCTTCTGCATCCTTGTCATCTCATGTTGATCCAGCTACACTGGCTTCTTCTTCAGGGGCACCTCCACCTAAACTCCAACTCAAAGATAAAGGTTTGGGTGAGTACACGGTATCTCAGTCCCTTTGCTTGGCACAATTGCCCCTATCTCCTCGATCCTATGGGAGACCTATCTTAAAAACACCCACAGCAAAGAAGCCAACCAAAGGACCATTTGTGAAATGGGGAAGCCTAGAAGATGAAAGTGATGAAAAAGATGTCCTACAATGGCTGTACAAAGATGAAGCTAGCTCCTCAACACCACATGATCATCCCACTATACCAACAGAATAGTATGGACAAGGTTACCAAATACTACAGAAAATGGGATATGAAGGACACGGTCCACTTGGATCAAGAAAGGATGGCATCACTGAACCCATCCAACCTCATACCTTAACAGCCCGAGACACTACAGGGCTAGGCTACACTGGAGCACCAAGAAGCAACAAAAATAAGGAAAAACAAATAGAAGTAGCCACTAACAATATGGTTGAACAAATTCAGAGGATGCAACTAGGGAGTGAAATAGATTCTAATGAGTACGAGTGGGATAGCCTCTCTAAGCTGTCTTGTGATGAAAAGGATATTGATGTTGTCCATGAGTATGACCCAATCCCTGCAAATGAGAGACAAGGTCTAAGAGCTAGACTGCTAGAGTTCGTTCCGCATAATGACAATAGTGACAATCGCGAGGAAAGAATGATACCTCCCTTGACGGATCCCCTACTAGTGAGTACCATCGCAGACTTTGTTCATTTCCTCAACAATTCTGTCCTTACCATCAACTCTATTGAATCCAACCAACCGCATGACCCCTTACCTCTGGTACACCCCGAACTTATAGACTGGGACCTCGAAGGCACCACCCCTGAACTAGACACCTTCTAAAATGATGATGCGATCATCGATTGCCTTGAGCTTAGAGATCACATACCTGCAGGCGACCACAGAGCTGGCTATGCTATAGAACTCAACATGCAGTCCTATTTTGGAGAGAGCGCCAAGCCTTTCAGTCACAAAAACATCAAAATAAAAGAATGATCTAACGGTGAAAACTGCTCCGCGACAGTGTTAGATCCTTAAAATAGTAAAAAGAAAGACGCATCCAACAGTGAAAACCTCTCTGAGGCACCGAAGGATGGAAGGCTTGACCCTCTTCCCAATCTAACACATCAGGAAAGATCATTGATCTTGATAGAACCAACGAAAGCAGTCAATGTAAACACAGGTGATAACCCAGAATGGTCCACATGGCAAAGGCTCTAACAAAACAGGAAAAACCAGCATTTACAGAGTTCTTCAGAAGAAAACAGATCAACTTTGCATGGACATACATCGACATGCCAGGGCTTGATCCAAATCTCATCATGCATCACTTATCTTTGGCTCTAGGAGCTAAGCCTGTTAAACAGAAGCTCAGAAAAATGCATCCCCAGGTGGCTCTCATGGTGAAAGAAGAACTGAAGAAACTGCTAGATGTCGGGTTTATCAAACCCATAGACTATCCCGAATGGATTTCAAATATCATACCAGTAGCCAAACCAGATGGCAGGGTCAGAATCTGTAGTGACTTCAAGGACCTAACAAAGCTTGTCCGAAAGATGACTTCCCCTTGCCCAACATCGACATGATTGTAGATCTCACGGCAGGTCATACCATGCTGTCACTCATGGACGGTTTCTCGGGATATAACCAGATAAAGATTGCACCAGAAGACTAGCACAAAACTGCATTTACATGTCCTTGGGGCACCTACTACTGGTGCGTCATGCCATTCAGTCTGAAAAATGCTGGGGCAACATATCAGAGAGCCATGACAACGATCTTCCACGATATGATGCATACTATAATGGAAGACTACATCGATGACATTCTAGCAAAGTCTCTCACAAGAGAAGGACATCTAGCAGTACTAGACAAGATCTTTAACAGACTGGAGAAGTTTAATGTGCGACTTAATCCAAAAAAGTGTGTGTTCGGGGTTACATCAAGAAAGCTACTGGGCTACATAGTATCTACCAATGGTATCGAAGTTGACCCCGCTAAGGTGAAGGCCATAATGGAGATGCCACCTTCTAAAAATTTGACTCAATTGAGATCCCTACAGGGCAAACTACAGTCTATTAGACGGTTCATTTCCCAACTGGTAGATAAGTGCCACCCATTCTCTCATCTGCTGCACAAAAATGTATCTTTCAAATGGAACGAGTCATGCGAGCAAGCTTTTCAACAGCTAAAGGAATACCTAATAAAGCCACCAGTATTAATGCCACCAATTTAAGGCAAGCCTCTGTTACTATATATCTCAGCTACACCAATGGCTCTGGGAGCTCTCCTTGCTCAACAGAACTATGATGGAAAGGAATAGGCTATCTACTACATTAGTTGAACACTCATCGAATACGAGTTGCAGTACACACCAATAGAAAGAGCATGTCTAGCTATTGTATTCGCCTCGCAAAAATGGAGACATTACATGCTGTCGCACTCTGTTAAACTGGTGGCAAAAATTGACCCACTGAAATACTTACTCAATAAGGTGGCCTTAACAGGTAGATTATCAAAATGGGTCATGCTTCTCAGTGAGTTCGACATAGAATATGTGGATAGAAAAGCGATAAAAGGACAAGTGCTTGCAGATCAACTAGCAGAGGCGCCTTTAACGGATGATACCCCCCTAAGCTTTGAATTTCCAGATGAGTCTATCTTCCACGTCAGCGCAGCAAACTGGAAAATGTACTTCGATGGCTCCTACACTCAGCATGGATCGGGGGCAGGTATCTTGTTGATCACGCCTAATGGCGATACTATTCCAAAGTCATACAGATTAATGTTCCCTTGCACTAACAATGTAGTAGAATACGAGGCTCTGGTCATTGGTATCAAGCTGGTAGTTGAGTGGAACATCAAGGAGCTTCAAGTCTATGGTGACTCCCAACTGGTCATCAACCAAGTAAATGATGACTACCAAATGAAGGACGAGAAACTAATTCCTTATAAATGCATGGTAGATGACTTCAAGGAGTATTTCGTCCAGATATCATTTGAACAGATACCAAGGATCGAGAATAAAGCTGCAGATGCCATGGCTACAATCACATCTCTTCTTGACATTCCAGACAATTAAACATGATATGAGTTCTTAGTAGAGCCAGTCTCTTGTCCTACTTATGACACTCCAGATGCCCATATCATATGCCACATCGTAGGAATCGATTCCCCTCTCTATGGTAAAATTTTTACCTATCTAAAAGAGAATACACTCCCACCTGACCTATCCAATAACCAAAAAAGAACCTTCATTCAACAAGCATCCCGGTATGCCATTATTGCTAACACCTTGTATCGCTGAGGTCTCGATGGTACTCTCCTTAGGTGTCTAGAAAGAGAGGAATATCAAACTGCTCTAAGTGAAATACATGATGGAATATGCGGAGCTCATTCTGGTGGCCCTACCTTAGCCAAAAAACTCATATGCATGGGATACTATTGGCCAACAATGGAACAAGACTCCCATCAGTTTGTAAAGAAATGCACAAAGTGTCAAATCCATGGGAACCTGATACTTGCGCCAGCGCAAGAGCTACAGTCGTTGACAACTCCTTGGCCTTTCTGTTAGTGGGGACTTGAGTTAGTGGGCAAGATCCACCCTCCCTCCTCAAGCAACCATAAATTCATTATCACTGCCACGGAGTATTTCACAAAGTGGATTGAAGTCGTGCCTCTAGCCAACATCACAGGCAAACAGATTGCCTCGTTCATCTTGAACTACATCATTTGTCGTTATGGTGTCCCTTCGTCAATTATCACGAATAACGGACGACCCTTCAAGAACCAAGATGTCAGGGAACTATGCGACAAATTCCATATCCAGCACCGCTTCTCCACTCCTTACTACCCACAAGGTAACGGCCAAGCTGAGGCATCAAACAAAACCATTCTGAAAATCCTAAAAAAGACTGTCAATGATGTTGGCCGTGACTGGCATGTCCAACTAAATCCCGCGCTGTGGGCCTACCGAACAAGCATTCGCACACCCACAGGTGCAACCCCATACTCCCTAGTCTATGGATCTAAAGCTATCTTGCCCATTGAAGTTGAGATCCCATCATTGCGAGTCTCATTAAAAGGTCTCATAACAGATGAAGAGTACAGAGTAACCAGACTCCAAGAGTTAGAGCTGCTCGAAGAATGAAGGCAACAGGCTTTTAATCACCTGAAAGCATACCAGCAATGCATGGCCAGAAGCTACAATCACAAAGTAAAGCCCCAGGTCTTCCAGGTTGGCGACCTAGTCCTAAGAGAAAATCCAAGAAATCAGCAAGATCGTGAAAAGAAAGGAAAATTTGAACCTAACTGGCTAGGTCCCTATGTAGTCATCACAGCTTATGGATCGGGGGCGTATCAATTGGCTACATCAGAAGGTGAACTGTTCGATGATCCTATCAATAGCATGCACCTTCGCAAGTTCTATACCTAAAAACCCCAATGTAAGGGAGTCCTAAATAATAAAAAAATCCAAAAAAATTGAAAAAGTGATAAAAAATAGAACAAAAATATCCAAAATTTTTTTGAGAAAATAACAAAAAAAATCGTCCTATGGTGAAAACCTGGCAAACAGGCGCCTAGGATAGGTACCATGGTGAAAACTTGGTAAACAGGCGTCATGTGTACTTATTAGCTTCTCGTGCAAATAAAAAGTAAGTGGTGAAAACCTGGTAAACAGGCGCTATCTACGACAAACCACTCCCTCCATCTATGCTGGCTAAATTGACTCTTGTCTCCATCACACCAAACTAGTCCACCATGGTCCAAGGCCCGAACTACGTCGCCTCTGAGCTATCACGTAGGCAATGCCATTTTCAATGCGCCCCCGAGGCTCCACTTTCCCGTCCATTCCATGTCTCGTCCTTCTGTCTGTCTGGGTCCATACCATTTCTACATCTTCACCGTCACCTAGGTCTTAGGTCCATCAGGGTTCATCCCGAACTACGTTGCCTCTGCGTTGTCACGTAGGCAAGGCCATTTAGCAATGAGCCCCTGAGGCACTAGGTCAGTCCCTTAGGGTCTGTCTCTCCACATCTATCATAATCTCACCCATAATAAATCGATCCTAGTCTAAACTGGGGGCAACTCCTTGACCTAGTTGTGGATTTGGGTTCTTGAATGCCATCGTTCTGAAAGGAGATACCAATAACAGATTGCGATACTTTCACTAGACACCTAGAACAAAGTTCTCGACACATAACATAAACCTGTCCAAAACAAACACAAAGCAGAGCACCATATCAAAACACTCAAAATGGTTCTATATCAATTATGGCAAAGGACACACTTAATGCAAGAATGTTTTGTGAACAGGTTAACTTACAAAGTCTTGAATTTTCGTCCATTATGTCTTCCTATGCTACTCAAGGATGCCAAAAGCTAGAGATGCTATGATGGGGGCATGATTATTTTCTTTGTCTACTACTTGTGGATTAAACTTTAGTAATGTGATGACTTTTGTCTAACGACATGATCGGCAAAAGATCATCGAGGACTCCAAGGTCTAAACATGAAAAGGGGCAATCCTTGTCTGGTGAAATGTAAGAAGTACTTAGGTCATCTAGATTCAAGTTTGACTAGATGCTTGTATTAGCTTGCTATATCAAAATCCATGTAAGACATACTCAGGTCATCTCGGTCTAATTATACCAAGATGCTTGTATTTTCTTACAACATTTCAAAAAAGCGAAAAATACCAAAAAGTGCCCAATGATGAAAGCAAAAAGACTTGCGAAGATGACAAATCCGTATCCGCATCCATCTCCTCTCCAACAACTCCATATCATCCGCACAATAATGCAAACCCTGCAGTATATCACAAACAAAAGTCAGTATTTCTCCATATCTTCTTCTATTCCATTCATCTATACCATCTCTGTGTCGATTGAGTACATCTGGACATATCAAACACATAGCAAATAAGTTGCATATCACATCACATGAGATAGTCATTTCACATGATTACATCATTTGCATACATAATAAATCCATGAGATCAAATTTCCATATATTTTAGATCATACATATACATTATGCATCCATACCTCATATCAAAAGAAAATCAAAAACATAGGTCACATACATATCGAACTGCATAACCATATCCATACACATTAGCATTTGCATAACTCAAAAGTATTTTAAACATCCATCTAGTCTGCATAACATATACAAACACATCATAACATCCAAGTGCATCCATAGCATATAAAATGTCAGAACACATACATATAGACCATCAAATAGGTAAATCATCATATAAACATCCAACTCATGTCCAAATGTACAAAATCTCAAAATCTCTGTCCAAACCCAGAGCCATGCCATAAGTGTATACATATAACAAATGGTGATACACGTCTCAGAAAATAATAAGTACATATGTTGGCTATCTCAACCATCTGTCAAAAAAGTGCTACAATGCGAGCAAACAAAAAACTGGTACAAGTATCTGGGTCTGTCTAACCTTGCTGTCGCAGAACACTGCTCCCGGCACTGGCTGCTCCTCTATCCCCCCTGACGGTAGTGGACCCCTCACTGAGCCCACAGACTGGGACCCACCTGCTCTCTACACTACCCTTGACTGGCTCCGGAAGGTCGCAACTCTCTGACTCGCTGGCACAGCACCGTGATATAACCCCCGGTAATACTGAGTCTGTGCCTGAGCTCTAGTCAGATCATTCTATAACTACGCTATCTGGGCCTATGCCTGTTGTAACTATGCCATCAGGAAACTAGTGGTCCCATCAGTACCCATGGCCATCACGGCTGCATCTCGCTCTGCTATCGCAACCCGCGTACTAGCTAAGGCTGCATCTCTCTCCCTGCTCAACTCAGATATCTGAGTCGCGTCTGCATCCCGCCGTGACTCCGCCACTCTCAAATGAGCCCTCAGCTGCCTAGTCTAGGTCTGTAAGGAAATCAGAACCTACTACTGCACATCAGGCTGTGGAGCCTGCTCGACCCGTGTCATCTGCAGTACTGGCACCTGCACCTGCTGCGCTAGCACCTGTACCTGCTGAGGTGCGGCATCTTCCCTGACACTGCCACTGACACCTCTACCTAAGCCTGTGCCTGTCCTGCAACTGCCTGCTGCCCCACGAGCCCCTCTCTGACTCTCTGCCTCTGTCTCTATCTCCCCTCTTCTCCATCATCTCTCCTCCTCCTCCGCCGTCCACCCCGCCACCTCCACCCCCTCCGTCTGAGTCACCCTCATCAATACGAGGAGCTACCTCTCCAGGACTTGAGTAATGAGGAAACGAATGTGCTACAAACCACTCCTCATAGTCTGGCGTCATGCCCGCATCCACTATATCTCTCCGCATCGGCCAGGTTGCATAAGGAATATGCTAAAAATTGACCAAAGCCTCCTCATAGGAGGCCACAGGACCCCACCTATACCGCTCGGCGTATGTCCTGGCAAAACGGGCCTCTCCCTGCGGTCTACCCTGAACTCGGCCAAACTATCTCTACACTCGGCTGACAATCTGCCGCTCCAAAATGAACCAAGTCTGGCCAATTAGCCACCTCATCTGAAAACAATAGGGGAGCTCATCTGCCTCGTCATCCCATACCTCGCAGTCAATGTATGGCCGCCAAACAACTGCATCCACTCCATCCAAGGCATGCCTCCAGTACTCAAGCCTCCCCAACCTATGTTGGGAAATCACACCTGCATAACCGTAACAATAGGGCTCACCCCTCTGCCTATGAAATACGCAGATCGACCGTGTGATTGCAATGTGCTCCCACAACCAAAACTGTAAGAGCGACCTGCCTGTGGCTAAACCAGAGCCTCGGTGATACACTGCCTGATGCATGTCTCTGTATAGGTGTGCAAGCACCCACACACCCCACACATACCGGTCCCGTCAACAATCATACTCTCCAACGCCTGTCCCCAGCCAATGGAGAAGCCGTGTGCTCTCCTATCGGGGCATACTACGCCACCGATCAGTCTAGCCACTATGCCTGGGAAGTAGTCATAACAGTCATGCATGTCCTGCCATGAGATCTCCTCCCCTGCCAACTCGGGATCATCAAAAACCCGTCTGCACTCCTCTAGCCCAGTGCCACGCTATGGCTCGTACTCAACCAACTCTCCCTGAATCGGGAGGTGCAGAATCCAATACACATCCTCCAGAGTAATGGCCATCTCTCCCGTCAGAAAATGGAAGGTCCCACCCTCACTGTGGAATCACTCCACGGCAGCAGTCACCATCGTCCGGTTCATGCGAACCTCAGGCATAAAGAGCACATGATACAAACCCATAGCAGCTAAAGCCTCCCGCTCCATCTCGATCAACATATACCACTGCAACAACGGCAACGGGAACAACTCTCGTGATGTCAACACATCCCGAATATCCTCTTGCAACCAAGAAACACATACTGTCAGCAAAAAATCCAAATCCATATCGACAACCTACTCCAAGCAATCAAGCTATCCTATCATTGGTTCAACATATCAAATTAATCAAAACAGCATATCATCTCTCGACTAGATTCTCAGCAATCTCAGAGATCGCTAATCAATTGACGCATCGATCAAGATGCCAATTGGGTTAATTTTGTTAAAGCAACTGATTGGCCTATAGGTGGCACATTCACCATTTCCCTATCATTGGCTCAACATATCAAATTAATCAAAACAGCATATCATCTCTCGACTAGATTCTCAGCAATCTCAGAGATCGCTAATCAATTGACGCATCGATCAAGATGCCAATTGGGTTAATTTTGTTAAGGCAACTGATTGGTCTACAGGTGGCACATTCGCCATTTCCCTATCAGTGGCTCAACATATCAAATTAATCAAAACAGCATATCATCTCTTGACTAGATTCTAAGCAATCTCGGAGATCGCTAATCAATTGACGCATCGCTCAAGATGCCAATTGGGTTAATTTTGTTAAGTCAAACTGATGTGCCTAACAGTACAAATGCGCAAATACAGGCGGCAAATGTGTAATTTCACCATAAAGGTGCAACTCCCTGTCATGTATGCGCCATTCTGGCACATGCGCAACCCATTAGCACAAATGCGCAATTTCCCTACATATGCGCAATGTCATAACTCGAATGCGCAATTCTAACCATAATCACAAACTCACAGAGCATATTGCAACCTTGGAACGAATGCGCAACTTATTAGAGCAAATGCGCAAAACATACAAATGCGCACATTCCGGATACAAAAGCGCAAAATACACGAATGCGCCATTTCGCAGCATGCATGTGCAATCCCGCAACATATGCGCAATTCAGGAGCACATATGCACAAAACTAGGGTTTTTGCACATTTATTCTAGTTGGTTTTTGTAGCCATTAATACGCACAAAAATTGACTTTCGACAAGTTTTGAAGAACTACATACCGGGGGTCCTGTGTCTTCTAGCCAATCGAACCGTCGAACCCTCTCAAACCGATGCTGCTCGCGCGAAATATCCATCTCTCTGGCTGCCATGCTCTCCTAAGCTCTCCAGAGGACAAATCAACTATGGCCAAGTGTACAAATGAATAGTTTGTGTGGACCCAACTCCTATATATAGCAAGTGACCCATATCGGACTACGTGACTCTATGACTACATCCCATGGCTGTTTCTCTGAACCATACCCCGTTTTTCTCCATCCTAACCCAATTCTTCGCCTTTTTCATATCGTGAGATTGTCCGTCTCACACCTGCCACCTTCTCCCCTTCCAATCTCCCGAGGGGGCATCCTGTCGTTAAACTTGTACCAGGGGCAAAAAAAAACTGGGGCATGTATCTCTGTCAAAAAATCTTATTCTTTGAAACAACATGATAAAACACATTGCTTCAAAGAGGGGCAAAATGTATACACCTAAAATTGGCTCGGGTCAAATTAAGTAAATATTTAATATTTATCTTAATTCTTATTTTCTTCTGGCAATTAAATAAATGTTATACATTTAGTTAATTGGCTCATTATCCCTTAATTAAATAAAGTCGGTTTATTTAATTAAATTCCCTAAATTCTTCTTATATCTCACATCAATTAAAATCCCCTAAAAATCCACCTTATCACTTCCACCTCACCATGTTGCACATATAATTAAATATTCCTAATATTTAATTAGCTAATTTCCTCCATTTTCCAAAATAAATCATTAAATCAATTATCCTTCACAAATGGAATATTTAATTCAATATTCCCCACTAGCCTTCACAAATGGAATATTTAATTCAAATGTTCCCCACTCTTCCCAACAATTGAATTTTTAATTCAAATGTTCCCCATTATTCTCCACTCTTCCCAACAATTGAATTTTTAATTCAAATGTTCCCCACTCTTCCCAACAATTGAATATTTAATTCAATTGTCATAATCCACTATTTTCAAATAAAAGATTTTTAATTCACCCATTATGAATTAAAGATTCACTTTTATTCCTAGCCATTGATCTCATCTGTTGATCCTCACCCTCCATTCTATTCTCAGAAATTCTATAAATAGAACCCTCTTCTAAGCCATTTGGGAGGATTATTATTGCATCAAATCTATACTCAAAATTCTCTCATTCCACTTTCCAAGTATCCTCTATTATAGTGTATTGAAGCTCATCTTCAATCACACAAAGTATCAATAGCCATTCTTCCTTTGGCATCTTCAAACAAGCAAGCAAGCTGAAAAGAGCTTCTGAGGGCTTCAATCAAGATCAAAGCAAGATAGGCAACAATGGAAAACGACAGGTAAATGGGTTTTGTAAGTATTTCTACTTCTTTGGTTTGATTCCTGTTTATCTTCACATTCTATTGATGTTTGGGTTTTTGTTGTGTTTTTATTCATTTGAAACTAACTCTCATTCTCCCCCTCACACATATCATTGAGTGTGAGAAAAGGTCTAGATATGAATATCTGGGATGTGAATATTGGGTTCAGGATATATCCATGGCAATGAGTATGGACGAGGATATCCGACTATGAATATCAAGTTCTAGATATCCAAATATTAGGATATGCGAAATGTCCATATGGATATCTAGGTGGATATATCCATATGACGTCAGCAAGAGGGTCGGGTCAACCATCGTTGACAAAAAATATACTATCAAGCTTTAATTCCGTTTAGAACATGTCAGGATATCCATGCAAACACATGTCTCAATATCATTGGTTAGACAGGGGCGTGGATATTTGGAAGGTAGGGATATTGGCGGTGCAAAATATCCATGTGCACAAATGTCCATGTGACATCAACAAGATATGGCTTTAGTGTTGAGTCGGGTCAAAGTGACGTCATATGGATGTGGATATTAGAAATAAGACATGGATCTTCGAAAAGTAAATATCCATGCGGGCTAATATCCATATGACATCAACATGATTAAAACTCTTTATGGGTCGAAATGACGTGACCTCATCTGGATATTCGGAAGGTCTGGACATTAAGTTAATGTCTGGACATCAAGATTTGTGAAATATACCATCCCCGGATGTCCAGATGATGTCATCATTGTTCGATAATCCTTCGAGATAAAATTGGATTACATCATCTGGATGTTCATATTAAAGGTCTAAACATTAAGATAATGTGGATGTCCATAGTCAAATGTCCATTTGAAAAGTCAAATAGGACACGTCATTGGGATGTTAAAAGATTAGGACATTAAAACGAGTATGGATATTAAAGGATGTATGGACATTAAGTGAATGTCTGGATATTAAGATTGAATAGCCATACTCATGAATATCCATGCATATGACAGCTTCACTACACAATAGGATAAAATTTGACATGTGCACATTTACGAATGTCAGGATACTAAGGCTTTTACTTAGCAATTTTCTAAGCTTTTCAATTGGGATAATTTGTTCGGATATTAGCAAATGTGAGGACACTTAAGCGTAAATGTGAATATCCACATGACCGTTGACCAAAGTCTTGGTCATGTGAATATCCACATGACTTAGCAAAGTAGAAAGAAGAAGTTGGGTCCTTGTTTTGCTAGGGCAAAATGGGGCGTGTTGTGTAACCACACAACACTAACCATTGATCTCTTTCTTCAAGGAGATCCTCCATTTCAGCTTCCACAACTCATAACTTGTTCCATTGAATTTTTTTTATGTCTAATCGGAATGAGGATGCAACCATGGCTTCTACACAAATCTATAAAATAAGTTTAGCTAGAACTCCCACTACAGCTCAAAAACCATCACACTTCCACCCAAGACACAAAATTGACTAGGCTCTGATACCAAATGTTAGAAATAAAGGTAAACAACTATCAATGGAAAACATAGTACAACTATAATATAGATATTTAACTGTACAAAACCAAAATGGAGATGGTATGAAATCAACATAAAGAAATAATAGAACAGAAGATCAAACACATAACACAGGGTTTACATGGAGAAACCCTTTCAGGAAAAAACTCCACATAAGAAGAGATGCACCAGTATGTATTAACTTCAATAGAGTTTACAATACAACACTATCAATCTCCTCTTCTATCTTCAATCCAATAGTGCTTGTTTTTCCAGTCTCAACTACTACAACACAACTATAATATAATATCCTCATAAATGGGTTGCTTTCTAGGGTAAGAAAAGCCAACATAACCTCTACCGTCAGATCTGTGACCTAATGATGAACGCTCCATAGTTATAATTAAAATTTATATATAAAATGTGGCTTTCAAGGGCAACGAACCCCCTACTGAGGGGGCCATCCTCCTGGACCCTGCAAGGGGGTACCCCTCCTGCATCCCCCTGGGATAAGCTACATCCGTCAAGTACCAGGATCAAAGATGCGGCTAAAACAAGATCGTTACTTGGTGAATACTTCATCCCTTATGAATGATTTACAAACAATATTAGAAGTAATTAAATACATAGGATTTACAAGGTTGATGGCACCTTAATCCTAACATCCTTAACACCGAGGTATAAATACAACATTCAAGTAACTTACAACTCAAATCCTTGATATGTGTTTGTTCTTACCAACAATACCTTTAGAACGGCCTAATTTAAAAGAATCAAGAAAATGCTAGCTTCTTGGAGGGGTAAATGGTTCTCATGCAAGTACATCTGTAATTTTGAACCCTAGTTCTTATTGTTCAAAATATATTAGGAGGGTGACACATCTTAGATTACTAGTGGAGTAGGAAGAATACCCAATATGATCTCAACCCACTGTTTATTTGTAGTTATAGGATGACATGCATTGGTGATAGAATTTGATTTTCAATTTTGGGTATACAAAAATGAATAAACATTTTATTTAGTAGCTTTAATTACATAAAATTAAACAAACAACAAGCAAATAACAGTGAAGGAAACTAAAGGTAACTACGAATAGATAAACATTGATGAAAAACTTCGTACATGCCTTGATGGAGGCAATGGTGAGAAGAGTGAACCTCACATGCCATGTCACACTATCAAAGTTTAGAGTGTGCTAGATATAATAACACTCTACTTAAACATTACAGTCTTCAACAATTAAATAGTCAATAGAAATTTTATACCTCATCCCTAAAAAAATGATAAATAGTTGTCCTAGTTGGCATGAGTTTTCCACAATCCATGAAGTTATGTAAGGGTGCTTTTGGATTCAATTATGAATCCAATAGAAAAATATACATAGTTGAATCCAAAAACATTCTTACATAAATAATTGTCCTACTTTTATTCGCTAACATTTAGCTTTGACCATTGAATAAGCGATTGTTTAAAAATAACCAATAAACAAACCCATAGCTCTCCCTCACAAACTTCCCAACTTTATCTTTTTGCTATATATTTTATGGTCAAACATTAAGAACAAATCAAATCCCTTCAATCCCTCTTCTGGAAAAGGAAATTTATTAGAGAGTATTTGTTTAAGACCATCTCAATGTGCGATGTGATGAAAAGACTTCAAAAAGAAATTAGAAAATAGCACAACCATGCAAATTTAATTCATTTTATTGTCCTAGTTGCTCTTTTTAATGCATTATTGTCTAAATAATCTTTCTAATCTTTCTAATGATTATTCAAGTGATAAGATAGCGGATAAAGTCCAATTTCATACGAGGATGAGATTACAGTCACAGAGTATTGTGTTAGTATGTAACATACATGTAATAGTCAATGGCTGAGAACTAGCTGGGCTTGCACACTATAAGCTTTGACTTGCTTAGGTTGGCCCATTTAACCCATATGTTTTTAACCGTTATAGTTGTCTTAATATCGATATTAAGTGCGGAAGCTTGGGGAAAGAGATTCAACGTAATTTTTCCGCACGCACTAACACATTATCCTCGTTGGCCCTCTACTTCAGAATTTTAATAGATTCTGTATACGAGCGGTGTTAGAAATTTGAATTTACCATCACCTGCCCTGCCCGTCTTTCTAAGTTTTTTTAAGATATTTGAAGGATACAAATTGTCATTAAAGTATTTTACTATAACCTAAAGTAATAGGTTTTTTTTTTTTTTCTTGAGCAAGTTTCTTTATTTTATTCATACCTTTTTAATTTTAATTTTAACTTTCCATGTTAAAGATTATTTTGTGAAAAATCAAATGTCAAAATATATATTTTTTAAACGTTTAGTATTTATTATTTATAATTAATTTAGTTACAATGTATTATTTAATCTTACTCTTGAATAATCTTAATTTAATTATATAATTATGGTATTCATAGTTATATTTATAATTAGTTAATTAATGTATATTTAAGATTTAAATTGTATCAACGCATTGTCTAATTTTTCATTAGAATAATTACAGTCTTTCTTTCTCTACAAGAATTTGGAGATCATCCTTCAAAAAGTTAATGAATTTTGTCACCTTTTACTATGTAATGGGGGGGTCAGCATTCTTCATCAACAATCATTATTGAATGCAAGTTACAATCTATTCAAATTGACCATACACATAAAAATATATATAAATTCAACTAAATATATTACATGAGTACAATTATTAACTGTAATTACATGCTAATTATAATACATCTAAAGATATCACCAAATAATCCTCCCATGCCTCAACAACTTGGTCATGAGGGCTAAATAAAGGAATCAGGAATGTTATTCCACCTGACCATCATCACAACAAATTTATTCAGTTTCACAATAGGTATCAAGTGATGCACACGTTGTAAACAATTTGCATGACCCAACTAAATTACTATGCATATCAATGTTTACAAACATATCTACTCTAACCCCGTCCTTAACTACTCTAAAACTAATTACTCTCATAATAGAAAAGATTAAGAAAAACCTACTAGTTTAGTTTAAGACACACATAGAATGGTAGGGCTACAACCCCTCCATTTTGCCCAATCACGTGTGATGCACTGATTTTTTTAGTGGCAAATTTTTAGAAACTAGCGAATAGTTGAAATTAGGTCCTCCATTTTTGGCAAATATTACAAGCTATAAAGGGGACTAAATCCCCCATTTTTACAAAAATCTAATTTGGTTTTGGTTAAATTGCCTAAGCATTATTTTATTAAACTAATAAATTGAATTATTTTGCCAAGTAAATGATGCATCATTGGAGCTAATTCGATAATAGTTTATAATATAATTACAAATCTTAATCATATTCATCATTAATATTATATTCTTGCCATTACTTTTAAGGTAATATCGCCATTACTAATAAATTCTCACTTACTTTTAGGGCTATTTTCTCTTTGAATAGGGCTTTTATTTGTTGTCGTTGATTACCATTTTAATCTGATGGCTCTAGTTGAATTCTATAGCACTATAAGCATGTGCCTTTTAAAAGGCTTTCTAAGCCCTAAAATTTCTTTTGGGCCACACGATTAGATTATGATCGTGTGGCCCAAAAAAAATTTAGGGCTCAACAAGCCTTTTAAAAGGCACATGCTTATAGTGTCAGGGAATTCAATCAAAATTGCCAAATTAAAATGGAATATAAGGTGCAAATTCACTCTTCTTTTAGTTTTCTTTTTAAATTGAGATATTTAAAAAATGTTTAATCGATGTGTGCTCCAATGCCTTCCCAATAGTGGGTTTGTGCTTTGTGGTGAGATGGTCTACTCCTCAACCCCACCTGTATCACGGAAGGAGTGTGTTAGGGTTGCGATCTCTAGACCCCGCAAGGGGGTGCTACCTCCTTGATCCAGCTAGTGGTGGCCGCCCCCAGGCCCTTGCTTTAACATTACAAAAACAAAAGAATATATAGAGGGACTATGTCGACCAACTATACAAATTTTAAAGGAAAGATTCGCCATTGTAATTAATTTATTTAATGATTATTCGTTGGGATTTTCCATTGTAATTAATTTCTTTAATGAGTATTAGCTAGGATTCACCATGGCTTTATAAAAATTTCTAATAATGTGCATACATTTGCCAAGAAAATTAATATTTTTTCAAAAAATGAAAGATTTGTCAAGAAAATTAAAGCACTTAGCTAGGATTCACCAAGATTTTATAACTTTTTTAGGGCTCTTTTCTTAAAGTTATCATTGGTGTGATCAAGAATATTCGGCTACAAATTATTCCACCTAGCTACAATTTAAGTGGTGTCATCGAGCTACAACTTTGATGACCACCTGGCTACAACCCAACACTAAACCTTTGATTTTTACATAGTGGCAGCTATAACATGTCCCACTTGGTAGAAACTACAAATTGTCCCATCAAGGCCTTATAAATGTTGGGAAGATGTTGCATAGAAATATTTCATATTTTTTATTGGTGCATTTTATTTTCTATATATTTAGTTTATTTTACTTGCAGCAGTTTGCATCTACGATAAACTTACTTAGGTGGGTATCTACTTAAATAGGTTGCATCTTGCATTTAATAATTGTTGTTGAGTTGTACTTTTTCCATGTGTGGTGGTGAGTTGTAGTACACTAGTACTTTTTCACCTTTATCCCATACAGATTGTAAGTCATCCACTTGGTAGCATATCCTATAATTGCTACCCTCTTTCTCTCATATGAGAATCTTATAATCTTGTATCCATTATGCTTGCATCCTCATTTTATTGGAATAATTATTATGTATTGCATATTCAATCTCCAATTCTCATGTGTGATTTTGTTATTATGACTTGCTCTTTTCTGTTGAACACAATGAATACTGAGAGGGGGGTGAATCAGTATTCTACAAAACCACTTCTTCACATGATCTATAAACCAATTTCCAAATTCAATAACATGAAAGCAGAATAAACATAAGAACATCAACCATAAAGTCATAACACATAGACACCAGGATTTGTACATGGAAAACCCAAAAAGGGAAAAAGCATGATGAGTGTTAGATCACACTATATTATGATAATATTACCGAATTACATGAAGGCTCACTACCTTAGCACTCACTATCTAAGAAGTGCCCACTGCAAAAAGGCTCACTGCTAAGAAGATAAAAGAAAGATTGGCTCACTGCCAAGAGATGACTGCTATAAATGCATCTACAGAATGTTGAGGTGCAGTTCCATTTACAGTTTAGTATACAGACTCAAATGTCTTCATAATGTCTACTCTGCTTTTTCTGCTCTGCTTCACATATGCTTTGTTTTTCTTCTCTTTCTATTTTTTCTGGTCATAAGACAATCAAGTCGGCAAGCCAAACATGAACCGTGTATACAAATGTTATACCTTGTCGGCTTGAACTTGTGCACAAACAATCAGGTCAGCAAGCCAAACATGAACTGTGTATACAAATGTTATACCTTGTCGGCTTGAACTTGTGCACAAATAGTAGTGTGGACCCAAATAAACATACAAAAGTCTTCATATAGGTTAGGACCAATCATTCCATCACTTAGATTGATTGTTCAAATAATATATTTGTTCCGCATATAGATCCAACATACTTGTCGGTTTAACGCTTAAGTACCTACTTGACCAATTCAATTGTCACATCATAACTTCCATTGTAGACCATATGAGACTCTAGAAATCATATCCAACATTCATCATTGACCTCTTAGCATACCTTTAGAACCATAGGACATCATAGTCCTCTATAGCAAAATGCAGATCTTGGAACTGTCACTCTTTCATAGTGGAATACTGTCAAACTGGAAGCCGATACTGGAGAACTTGTAGAATGTGATCTGTTGAGCTTTAGAAGCTATAACTTTGGATTTAGGTAGTCATGGTATGTATATTTGCTATCTTAGAACCGTAAGATAAAATGTGTCACAGCAGAGGAATGCGGACCCTTTTACTTTGGTACTGTGCATTGTTCCTGACTTAACTCTGTTCACCCGGACTTAGATATTTCACCATATGACTTCCAGAGGAAAGTATCTTTGCCATGCTGGTAGAAAATCTTTGACTTGTTGCCATCAATGACAACATTCAACATTCATCAGAGCAATGTCTCTTGCCAACAATCTCACCCTTTGGCATTGATGGCAACACTTAGTGAAAAATGCTTATCTTCTCCCCCTTACTATATACACTCTATTTTTCTTCTCCCCCTTAGATGTTTGCCCATTTTTCACTAGTTTTCTTCTCCTTCGTTGACATAAATGGCAAAGGTGTATGTACAGAAGTCAAAATTGTGTCAAAATTGCAAAAATTGTCATACTTTGCTACATATGTACAAGTGCAATCTTTAACTTAATTTGTTGGAGGTTGTAAGATGTCTTTGAAAATGATCTTGATTTGAGCCAGTTCTCCATCCCAACTCTTCTTTGCATTTTCCAAGATTTGAATATGGTCGTTCATTAGGAAGACCAATTTTTCTTCCTTTTGTATATCAAAGGGTGTGTCACTTAGTGCATTTACTTGCAGTGCTTCTGCTACAAGATTTGACATTGAATCAAGATTAGGACTTATCAGTCCTCTCAACTAACACATTCTATTTTTCATTTGATCACTCTTATTTATTAGGCTACATATGCAATTCCTGATCCTTGATCTTTTCTCCTAACTCTTTTGTGGTTTATGACCATGATAGACAAAATTTGTACAAGTCACAAGCTTCTTTAATGGTACTTTGTATACCTATTATTCCATTGTATAATAGAGTTTTGTCATTTTCTAACATGGTCTTCAATTAAGCTAATCTCATGTCATCAAATTCTTTTTTGACTTTTGTTTCTGCAGATTTTTCAAAAGATTCAAAATGATTGCTGATTGAATTTATCATACCTTTAAGTTGATTCGTTGATGATAATGATATATCTTTCTGGTATTCAGGCATCAACTTCTCCAACACATCGATGTTGCACCATGAGCTCATTGTCCTATATATGTGTTTTCATCTTCTCTTCATATGCCTTTGCTTGAACAATGGACACTAGTTTGAATTTTTGTACAGGAGACATTGAGTCCAAATTTATTGGTCCCTGCAAAAATTTAGGCTCATCCAAGACTTGTTTTTCTCTTTCCAAGAATTCTTTGACAGACTTCGTGGTGTCTCTTGTTATACCAGAGGCTTCTTCTTCTTGGTTTTGTTCCAGAGGATCTAAATCCATGGCATCATTTGCATCATTCTTTTGTTCCGATGCAGATTTCTCTTCAGTTTGTTCCTCTTCTTGATCATCATCTTTGTTTTGTTCCTTAGTCTTTTCCTTGTCTGTTTGGTCATCAGTTTGTTGTTCCAAAGGAGTACTTGTTTGGATTGAATCTTAACAGTAGTATCAGAACCAGTAGCAGGGGCTGGATCTTCATTCTCCTTCAGCTCTTCATTGTTTTTGTCTAATCTTTGATCCATGTTCTCCTCAAGAATAGATGTATCATCTCCAGTATTTATTTCTTCTCTATCATATATAGTTGGAAGACGATATTCCTTTAACACTCTCAAAGTGATTTCCTCAGTCTCCTTCACTACTTTCTCAATGTCATCTGACATGAGAGTATTCATTCTTTTCTTTGTTCTGAACTCCTTGCTGAGCACTTTGGAGATTTTTGTTTTGTCTTCAGGGGTGACCTCCAGACATAACGTTATCAGTGTATGCTCTCTGAGTTCAATGTCCTTTACCATAGAAACTTCTTTTCTTGCAGTCATGATACTACCCAAGTTGTTTGGAAGATAAAGTATTTATCTCAATAAGGGCTTTTTATAGATGTCCAAGTATTTGATGACAGTAGTCTCAATGATCCTCTTATCTAGATCATCATACTCATCATACAGTTGGGCTATGGGATTCAAATTGCCATCAATTGTTATGTTCTTTAGGACATCTTCAAGATTTATAGTGGCTTCTCCTGTCTGAGACTCATCTTGCCTTGGCCTTTTCTTAGTTTTACCCTTACCAGAGGGTTTCTTCTTGCTGCTCCTGGAAGCTTTGGTAGCCTCAGCTTTCATCTTCTTCACTTCTTCATCCAATTCTATTTCTTCCTCATCTCCTCCTTTACTAACATACATTCTATGGCCTTTGGTTTTCTGTCTTTTGAATCTTTTGTCAGCGGGCTTCTTGGTGGGTGCCTCTACACTAACAGATGAGGTTGGACTAGAGGTTTTTGATGCAGTTCCTATAGAGGCTGAACCTCTTGTCCTCTTCCTTATTACCGCAGGTTCCCCTACCTTTGCCTCAGGCTCTTCTGGAGCCTTGACCAGTTCATTTTCTTTCTTCTCTTTTGCAGCCCTTTCTGCTTGTGCCTCTTGTTGCACGTCATGAACTTCTGGAGCTTTATTAGCTTCCTTCAAATTTTCATCTCTTTTTGCCCTTGTTTTGGCAACTTCTTCTTTTGTAATCCCTATGCTCTGGGCATATTCTTCCACCCATTTCCTCACCTTTTTCTGGGTTTTTGGTTTCCTTAGTTCAACATGGACTTTTATAGATAATTCTTCATAAGTGCCAAATCTTAGCTCAGAGGTATCCCTAGGTTTGCTTAACATGAGCTTGGCATAACCATCTAACACATCTACATCCACTTCATATCCCATTGGCAAGATCTAAACTGTTCTAGGCTCAATAGCTTCCATCATGCATTGATCTTTATTTACAATAAAACAGATGTCATTTTTGTATTTTTCAACACTTGTTTTAGGGATTCTTTCTCTAGATTGCATTACCCTTTGAAAGTTCTTGAAATAGTCCCATAGGGCTGTAGTTTGTGCATCATGACTTCCAAGATTGTTTGAGTGATTTCTAATTTGCACTGCAATAGGTTTGTCTCTAGTCCAAAATAGATTTTTCATGCCAGGTAACTCTTGCATAAAGTAGAAGAACAAGCACATAATTAACGTACCAAACTTGAAGGTATATTTGCTTTCTTTTGTCTTCTTCAGGTTATCCATTAATTGTTGTCAGAGCAGTTCACACAGGTCATACTCTAAATTTTCCTTAACCATTTATAAGTAGTATATATGGCAGTATTGGAGACAGAGTTCACATGGTTTTTGAAGTAGACATTGTAACGGATTACCATGGATGCAAACCTAACTGCATGATCTTTAATATCACTAATTGTCAATGTCCTTTTATCAAATTTTGCTCCAGTGGCTTTCATCACTGTATCATTTTTCACAACCTTTAATATAGGCATTGTACCGGTAGAGTTTAGTCCTGTGACCGCCCTTATGGCATCTTTGGTGATCTTGAATGTAGAGTTAAGCCACATAAACTCATCATGAATTCGGCTTAAGACATACCAGACCCATTCACCTTTTGCAGAGACTAGAAAATCTATATATTGAATGAGTTTCTTTTCCTCCAATACATTGTATTCTTCTTTCAGGTCAAATGTATCACCACTTAGATGCTTTAGATATAGGTCTATGAGTTGACTAGCCTCGTGTTCCTCTAGGGAAACATGGATATAAACCCTAACATCTTCCGCATGCATCACACCGAACGGAATCTCTGAGAATGCACCATTTGGATCGACCTCTGTTGATTTGAATGGATGCTTCTTGAATTTTGGTTGGGCTCTCTCAGTTATATCAATTACTTGTGGTGTTGCCATTTTTGCAAAGATTCAAATAAATTCATAGTAGGGTTTCAAATATGAAAAATATCTCTTTTGTCAAATTAGGGGTTTGCTTGATCTTGCCTTGAATTGCTTTTGAAATCACTGTAGTTGTTGGGAATTTCACTTTAGTTCGCCTTAGACACTTGAGAGCTTAAATGCAAAATGAATTGTCTATTGAATGAACCCCTTTTTAACCCCTTGTTCATTTTGACCTAATCATCATAAATGTTCTCTTTTAAAAAGCTGTCAAACCCTTCTCTATTGAGTACAGTTGATTAGGATTGCTCCGCAATGTTCCGCGTTTGATCCTTTTCTTCCAAAATTTCTTTTAAAATATTTGTCATATGAATCTTCACATCATATCTTTGTGTCGGATCCCAGCACTAACTATCTAGCTAGGGCATTAGGATTTTCAATGCAGCTCCCCTTGAGCCAGAGCTCCCAATTTACTTCCCAGAGGAAGTATCAGCACCAGAGGTTGGTGCGGATTCATCCTTGACTTCAATCACATCTTTCTTATCCAGATTTTTTTCATCTTTCTTAGTTTCAACTAGATCAACCTTTTCCTTTCCATTATCATTCCTCTATTCTATATTTTTCCTTTTTGGAGAGTTGTTCCTTTTTACATTATTGCTTCTACATAATTTTGCAATATGTCCAGGTCTATTGCAGTTATAACACACAATGTTTCTCTATCCTTGACTCCTTTCATTGAATGGATTCATCCTTGATCTGTATTGATTAGCTATATGCCCAAATCTATTGCATCCAAAACACTTTCCATTGAAAGACTGAGTATTTCTTGTATTGTTAAAACCATACCTTACCAGGCTTCTACATTCATTTGACTTGTGACCAATCTTCTTGCAATTGAAACATTGACCAAAGAGTGATGGAGTATTCTGATTCATTCTACTCCTACACTAAGTAGCCTTATGACCAAACTTATTGCAGCTAAAACAATGGCCAATGAAAGATGGGTACCTTTGAGCATTTGGTTCCCTGACCAGAGGTCTTCTAGGTCTTCTTCTCTGATTTCGGAATCAGTTTCCTTTGTTTTGCTTAAACTCAGTGTTTACTTGGCCTAATTTTGAACTTTCTCCTTTTTTCAAATCCCAAGCCTTGCTTGTCATTTGGACTCTTCTGACTTTCAATCAATTCCTCAATCTTTACTGAGCTTATTTTGAATTTTTCTTTATAGCTATCGGCTACTTCCAGATCATGTTTCAAAAGTAACACCTCTTTTCCCAGTTTTTCACATTCCTCAGACTTATCCTTCACAACCTGACTTAGATGTTCTTCAACCTTTGTTTTTTCTTCAACTAGTATAGATAGACTATCTAAGGATTCATTTGCTACTTTTAATTGTTCACTTAGCTCTTTCCTTCTATCCTAAGATTTCTTGACTTGCTCCTTTAGTTTCAGAATACAATCATCAGCTTCTTTGATGTTTTCTCCCAAATCTTTGATATCTGCCTTAGACTTGTCAAGATCATCAAGAGCATCTTGTAGTTGTTCATCAATGCTACTTGGATAACTTGTTTCTAAAGAAGCGGGATATCTTCTTGCTACCATGTGTTCACCTTTCCAAATCTTCCTCAAGTTGTTAAGCTTCTTCCAAGGAACCTTGCTTTGATATCAATTGTTGAACACAATGAATACTGAGAGGGGGGTGAATTAGTATTCTACAAAACCACTTCTTCACATGATCTATAAACCAATTTCCAAATTCAATAACATGAAAGCAGAATAAACATAAGAACAACAACCATAAAGTCATAACATAGACACCAGGATTTTTACGTGTAATACCCAAAAGGGAAAAACCGCGGTGAGTGTTAGCTCACAATATATTATGATAATAATACAAAATTACATGAAGGCTCACTGCCCAAGGACTCACTGTCCAAGAAGTGCTCACTGCAAAAAGGCTCACTGCTAGGAAGATAGAAGAAAGATTGGCTCACTACCAAGAGATGACTATTATAAATGCATCTACAGAATGTTGAGGTGCAGTTCCATTTACAGTTTAGTATACAGACTCAAATGTCTTCATAATGTCTACTCTGCTTCACATATGCTCTGCTTTTATGCTCTTTCTATTTTTTCTAGTCATAAGATTGCCTTAGATCGCACACCTATTGAATTCGCCCACTTATCTCATGCTTTTTCTTACTTAATGCCGAAATACATCAAGTATATATATTTGCATCAAGGATTATCTCACAATCAAGTCGGCAAGCCAAACATGAACCGTGTGTACAAATGTTATACCTTGTCGGCTTGAACTTGTGCACAAACAACAATGTGGACCCAAATAAACATACAAAAGTCTATATATAGGTTAGGACCAATCATTCCATCACTTAGATTGATTGTTCAAACAATATATGTGTTCTGCATATAGATCCAACATACTTGTTGGTTTAACCCTTAAGTACCTACTTGACCAAATCAACTGTCAGATCATAACTTCCACTGCGGACCATATGAGACTCTAAAAATCATATCCAACATTCATCATTGACCTCTTAGCATACCTTCAGAACCGCAGGACATCATAGTCCTTTATAGCAAAATGTAGATCTTGGAACTGTCACTTTGTCATAGTGGAATACTGTCAAACTGGAAGCCGATATTGGAGAACTTGTAGAATGTGATCTATTGAGCTTTAGAAGCTATAACTTTGGATTTAGGTAGTCATGGTATGTATCTTTGCTGCCTCAAAACCACAAGACAAAATGTGCCATAGCAGAGGAATGTGGACCCTTTTACTTTAGTACTGTGCATTGTTCCTAACTTAACTCTGTTCACTCGGACTTAGATATTTCACCATATGACTTCTAGAGGAAAGTCTCTTTGCCATGCCGGTAGAAACTCTTTGACTTGTTTCCATCAATGACAACATGTTCAACATTCATCAAAGCAGTCTCTCTTGCCAACATTTTCATCACAATCTTAAGTCATTGTGTGTGTGTGTGTGTGCAAATCTTATATGTTATTAAATCTTCATGTGTGGCATTGTATGTAAGGTTCAATTTGGGTGAATGAAAAAGAAATCTATGTTCACCATTGTGTCCATAGGATCCAAAATGATCAATTTTACCTTTCATTGTATCATAATTGAATATTCGAGGTCAAATCTATGAGGGTTTGAATTTAAGAGTTGCCTATGAATCTACACATTATGTTATTTTCAAAGCACTTTGATTCAAATCTAACTTATTAATGTATTCAGAGCACCCCAAAACCCTAGTCTAAACTTTTCTTAAACATCACCCAATTTAATAGTTAAAAAGAAATCTCAACAATAAAAATAAGACAACTATTTATCACTTTTACTAGGGATGAGATGTAAAATTATTATTGGCTATTTCACCATTTTAAAATGTGTATGCTTAAATAAAGTGCCCCAAAACAAATTATATGTCAATTTGTCTATTTTAGGTAACTTTGCTTGAAGTCCAATCTTATATTATACAGATTATACTATGGTGGAATATTTTGTGACACATTCATTAGCATGTGTAGATAATATAATCTATGGAATATCTCTGTGTAATCAGGCATCACATTGGCATGTGGGTCAGTGGGTGTATGGATTTAGTCTATGGAGAGGAGTGTTTATTAAGATTAGTAGGTAGTTCATACCTACCAGCACAGATTGTACCTACCATATGGGATTTGAACCTTGGTGGATGGTTTAATCAAGGAACATACCATCACCCTCACTAGTTGTGCTTAAAAAATTAAACTACAACCTTTTGGTTTTCAAAAGATTTTGATTTTTAATTTTTTATTACTTAAAAATTAACATTTAGTCTATTTTTTGGGAGAAGCTTGAAGTAGAGGGATTTCATAGAAATAGCATTTAGTTTAACTTCTTGTTAAAAGAATTAGGGTTCAAAAACGTAAAAGGCAAGTATTTATAGATTCTTTAGTCTAATTTGTTTGAAGGAATTAAACTATAATGAATTTAGAATATATCACAAGCACTTATACTTATGTCTTATCTCTTTATGGTAGTAATAACATTTAAATATCTCAACCCTAAACAAAAGGTACTTTTTTCTTAATTACTTTATATATTATTTAAATAGGTCCACACACTTTTGGAAGTCTATAAGGATTGTATTTTCTATTTATGTTATTTATTATTGTAAGGGTAAAATTTACATATCCATGTCGATTCCCATTTAGTCTTGGGTCCATTTTGAGAGGATGTATTCATACAATTACATAGCAACATGTGGTGCAGTCTTGTGGTAAGTTTTTCTCCTTCCTTGACCCTTATGTACCCTTTTTTACTCCTACTTTCATACATTCCCACACATTCTCTTCATTTATTAGTTTATATTTCCATACACCCATCCTTGCCTCAAAACATGAATTTCCTTGTCCTAGGTCATTTTTGTGACACAAGGGAGTAATCTCACATGGTGTAAATCTGATTTAAAATCTAAAAATTTAAAATTCAAAAGATTCACCCTTGCCCTTTCCTCTTAACCACTAGGAGCTGGCTAGTACATGTCTGTGCAATGATTCATTATGTATTGGTATTAAAATACTTTCATTTGGGAATTAAAACAATCAAGGAACATTTTATTATCTTTCAAAATCTAAGAACACTCAAGGATCATTCAATAGGAGCATTTCAACCTAGTTCACTAAAAAGAACTATTCTTTCATTAGAATTTACATCTTAGATCATTTGTACACTTGGTTGTTATCTACTAGAATTCCATCAACATTGTAAAGACAACCATTCCAAGGGGTTGATTGAGGAGAAAGTGAACTCTATAATTATTTTGAGAAAAATGATAAGCAATTACAGTGAGAATATATATAAAGGGCACCAATCCAATTATTGTAAAAGGATAGATATGTGGTGAGCCATCAAAATCTAAAATGTAACATGGATAAATACTTATAACAACAAACTAAAATTAGCAAACACATATGACACTAGATATAGGTGGAGAGCCCCTTTTGGGAAAAACTTCACCATCAAAGAGATATTGACCTTGTATTAATCAAGAATAAATCTCTACAACAATACAATCCATACTATCTTATTCAATCTTAAAGCATTCTATTAGGATAACATTACCTATGAATAATCTATACATTATCTCTATCTCATGCTTTTAATATATAGACTTAAGGAAGTTTAGAAAACCACCAAATGGTAATACCATGAGCCTAAACAAGGTCCCAAAATACCATGGTAATAATTCTCATGACCCTCTATTCATGGAAAGCATCTTCTGAGAATAGAAAATAACTCTCAATTATGTAACCTCCACCATAATGCTAGAAAAGTTAAATTCTAACTCCCAAGAGTCCCATTAAGCAACTATTTATAATGCTTAACTCTTAGTATTCCAAAGTGACCTTTCATATTTTTTTTTCCTCTTTTCATGTCTTATTGTAATGATAATCCCAAATAATTAGAGAATATTGGTGATCTTTCATCTATCTAAGATCGTCATCACCTCCTACATGGCCTCCATTAAAGAATCATGCTCCTTTAAAGAGGGGGCCTCCCTAAAAGATCTCAATTCATCATTGGTATATAAAAAAACAAATACACAATGAAAATCTAATGGTATATACCTATGTTGTCTTTCCTTTGTCTTTTCTTCCTACTCTTTGAAGTTCTAGCTCTCATTAATGTGATCATGTTTTTGGCATAGTTCGTGTTATATCTTGCTCTTGTTCAATATAATCTTTGAATTGTCTTATCAGTGTGTTCAAATGAAATACATTTTTCATATTAAGTCAAGTTACAATCAATTTGGAAGGTTGTTGAATTTTTTTTGGAAGAAGGAAGAACCAAAAATTTCAAGTCCTTTAGTATTATGCAAAAATGCAAAGTTCTCTTGTATCCTTGTAGGTTTTGGTACACATGCTCATTAGGTCACAATCATGCAAGGATAAAACCTAGTCTATTGTAGAACATTAAACTTTTGATGGAAGTGATGCAACCTCTACTTACTTTTTCCCTTCAAATCTCCACAAATTGCTTCATACAAATCTTATGTGGGTTCACACCCTTCAAGCACATTTGTGAAAATGCACCAATGACCCACAACCCTATAGTTTTGTAAAGCTTATTGAATGGTTGGGATTGCAAAATTGAGATGCACTTTCACACACTTGTAAAACTTCTTGGCATTCCTACTTTCCATTTTGTAATGCTTATGCACTTACCTTTTGTGGGTTTGTAGACATTTTGTTCATCATGGAACAATTGCTAGTTGCAAAATTACTTCCTCCTTCCACTTTTTTCACAACACTTATGTCCTGTAGGTTTTTGAAACTCTTGTGCAACTCAACCTTACTTTCCAATTGCCAACTTACTTCCACAGCTCCACATACTTGTTTTTATGGGTTTACAGACATTGCCTACATTCATGCTCTCTTGCAAAGTATCAATTGATTTTTGCATCTCGCATTCCCACAATACTTGCATATAAATAGAAAGACTACTTGTGAACTCTTTCCAAGCTCAAGCACATGCTACCAAGTTCCAAAATGAAACTAGACTTCCAAAGCCTGCAACTCCACTTCCCCATGCTTATAGTATCCTGATTTCCATGTGCATGGCATCCTTCTGCAATGCATATTCCCATAAAATGCTCAAAAGGATGAAAACTAAATAACATTAAATGTGCACATGTGAATGAGTCCCTTATAAAACCAATTCATTTTAACTCATTTTCACATTTACTCAAACACATTTGTGCATTTCAAACACTCATGTGCTCCTCAAAAAATAGATCACTGCAATAGATCATTGCATTCTTGCACAAGCTCACTCATGTAGATCCTTCCACACATATTCATGAGATCGTCAGCAGAAGACTATCCAAGTTTGAGTTGGCTAGGGCATCAAGGGATTCAATTCAAACATCCTCTTTTGCACTCCCAAGTTTTCCTCATCTATTCATTCCACTGCTTACATCCTTTTGCCTTGAGAAAAATCTCATGAATTTGAATGCTCCAATCCTATGCTTCCTTGAATCTCTCAACTTTATTTGTGCATTTTAGGGTTTTATATTCAAATGTGTGAACTCCCTCCTATTTTCTACATGCTACTTAGTCCTCCTTATTCTTGGTTTTGAATTTGTAGAAATTAACTTCCCTTACACACAAATTGCTTTAATCATTTAACTTTTCAATTACTTTTTATGGATTTAAGAATAAAATTAAATAATATAATATACTAAATTAATTATAAATACTAAATGGTTAAAAAAATATTTTGACATTTAATTTTCCACGTTTTGACATTTAATTTTTCACAAAATAATCTTTAAATGGAAAATAAAAATTTAAATTAAAAAGAGATAATAAAAATAAAGAAACTTGCTAAAGAAATTAAAAAAAAAAAAACCTATTATTTTAGGTTATAGAAAAATATTTTAATGACATTTGTATCCTTCGAATCTCTTTAAAAAAGTTAATTCTCACAGCTTGCATACAAAATCTTTTAAATTTTGAAGTATAGAAAGACCGGCAGGGCCGACGGTAAAATTCTAATTTTTGACACCGCTCGTATATGGAATCTACTAAAATTCTGAAGTATAGGGCCGGCAAGGATAATATGTTCGAGCATGTGCAAGTCAAAGCTTAGAGTGTGCTGTTTAAGCCCAGCCCTGAGAAACCTGCATCACAGTTTCTGCATATTTATCATAATGTCTCAGGGCAGAAGCCATGTGGGTTATTCTCTGAACATCATAAGACAAGTACGTGCAGACATGACTCTAACAATATGTGGGCCTACACACAAAACTGGGATGCATTTCCTAGACAGAGTTGCAGCTCTTGCAAATGGATTGCTGCAGTTGGGTCTCAAGTAGGGAGATGTTGTAGCCATTGCTGCACTTAACAGGTTTTTCAAATCTTGTCATTCAACTGTTCAGTTTGGTAATTAATTCTCTTATAACAAAAGGCAAAATTATCTTTCAACTGTTCTCTTTGGCCATTAGTTCTCTTATAACAAAAGTTGGCTGATACTGTTTTAATCCAAGAACAATTTTGTAACCATTAAAAATTTCCACAATAATTTAAAGCACAGTGTAGAGACTATGGCTCAGGATGAGTCTCAATATTATGCTTTAAAAGTATAAAAGAGTAACTATGAAATGAATGGTTCATATGGCACAATATTTGCTAAGATAGTAAATAGATAGTAAGCCAAAAACAATTCACTGTTATAGTAGTATTGGAATGGCTTACTAAACGGGAGGTTCACATCCATATTTTGAAAAAATTGCATTGTTAAAGAGTTCCCCTTGAATACTTAACAAAAAAATTATTCTTGTAGAATTTCCCTCTAGTACTTACCAAAAATTGCATTGCTGCAGTGATTTGTATTTGGAGTGGATGATAGCTGTGATGTGTGCTGGATGTATAGTGGCACCCCTGAACTACCGTTGGGTAAACAACTCTTCATAGAATTTGCATACTCTGGTTTTGAACGATGTAAAGCTTACCCAAAAATAATACATTCATAAAAGGTCAAATGATAGTATTATATGGTTTTCTTCTCTCTTTGAACTTTTACTTACTGGGGCAGTTTGTTTCAATTTTTAGAGCACTGAAGAGGCAATTTTGGCAGCTGGGCAAGTATGTCCTGTGATGCTGGTTGTGGACAGCTTCTGCCTGGAATGGTCAAAGCGGTTCATGAATAAAATTCCAAACTTACGCTTTCAGGTCTTCCTTGAAGGACAAGAAGATCCTCAGAGAACACAATGTAAGTTTAACCAATATAAACCACCATTACGTGCTAGAGCACTGCAAAAATTTCAACCCTTCTTGTTTGTGGCTCTTCTTAAATATCATCCACTTCAACAGTTAAAGGTTAATTTTGGTCAATTAAAATAAGACAAATATTTAACACTTTTTGTTGTGAATATGAGGTGTAAAATTGCTATTGACTGTTTGACCATTGAAGTAGATGATAGTTAAGTAGAGTGCTTGTTTGTTAATTTCTTATGTCCTACCACAGACTTTTTTAGGATTTAGTCGATGGGTATCATAAGTCATCTCCAGAAAGTTTCCATGACCAATCATTACACTAATGATATTTTTTCTCCTGTTTCTTAATAATAATTATAAGAAAAGGGAACCCATCTCTAAATATTTGTTAGTAGAAGAGTAACAGTTAATGTTATCTACTGCTTTGAACTTTTCACCATCTATAGCTTCTTTACCATGCTTGCAAGACGTATTTGTTAGTAAATAATCATTAGTCTTTGTATATTACATAAATCCCTTAAACTGCTGGACTAATCGAGAAGAACTTAGAAAAAACAATTACTAAGTGCAATAAGGCTAGACTAGTTATATTGATGGACTAATTAAGCAACCAGTGCAATTACTCCGAAATAGAGCTAGACTAGTACAAATCACTTTGATTTGATATGTACTAGAGGCATCCAAAAACAATGGAGATGTTGAGCCCTATATTTTGCACGCATGATGCTGTTACTTCGGTAACCATGCGATTGTCAGTGCAAAAACATAAAGATTTTCTTGCTCATATGTTTAACAGAAGTGCATTATCAACACTGTTGACTTAGATATATAACATGTGTGCATTTGCTGGCTTTGATTATCTATCAAACTAGTGTTACAAGGAATTCCACCAATCCGGGCTATAGTATGCACCTTTCCATGCAAAAGAATTGAGCAATAAGTGCAGAGGAATGTGTTTGAACACTGGATCTCAGCAACTCAAAGACAAAATTTAATTGTGACATCTGGTTAGTGCTACTAGTTGTTGAATCAATTTGGTCAGTAGCTGACTAAATAGGCCCTGCACTGTACAGGATGTTTATGCATATGGATAGGTTTTTACTTTTGATTGATTTGTTATGCTAATCATAGGAATGCTGAGCTCAACTTGAGTTTTGGTAGTGATTAGTGCAGAGTCTATTGGACAATATGCAAGAGGGTTCAAGGACCTGGACTTTCACTGGGCACCAGATTCAGTAGCCCTGATTTGCTTTACATCAGGTATTCTACACTCTTTCAGAGATGATCTACTTCTCTTCTCTTTCATCTCGATGATTTTCATACTGTTATTAGTTTCCTCTAAGTGCTTAGAATGGTAATGCTCTGTAACTATTAGTGTAGGTACAACAGGGAATCCAAAGGGAGTAGCAATCAGCCATGATGCACTGGTTGTTCAGTCACAAGCAAAGATTGCCATTATAGGCTACAACCGCAATGATGTAATCTTGAGTATTTCTATTTAAATTATTAAAGTTATAAATGATGTGTTAGAGCTCTGCACTCATTAGGCTTCTCACAAAATTTGTCTCTGTTTAGTAAATGAGAAAATTTGTCAATTTCAAAATAGTAGGAAGACTACAGAGAGGAATTTAAGGAATCCTTTTCAAGTTGACTCCAAAGTAGAATCTGGGGAATTCTCATTTTTTCTTCCTCATGTCATGTTTGGCAGGTTTATCTTCACACTTCTCCACTATGTCACATTGGTGGAATCTCTTCGGCGTTGACCATTGTAATGGCAGGAGGATGCCATATTTTTATACACAAGTTTGAAGCAGCTTCTGCTGTATTTGCAATACAAAGACACTTTGTATCAGCAATGATCACTGTACCAACTATGCTTGCTGATATAGTTACACATTACATCAATTCAAAGTATGCTAATAAAAAAAAAATTTACTTGCCTAACTAAATCCTCTTACAAGAAACATAAAAATAAAACTCTTTGGCAAAACATGCTTGCTCTTGTTTGTCAAACCCTAGTAGAAATAAAAGGTTATATCAATATGTAGTATGACCCTGAAGCCAAGAAAACAGTAGTAAGCAGAGATGTGGTCACTGATAATGTTTTGGAAATTTTGGCTCGAAGATAAAATAAGAGGTAGCACACAAGTTAGACGAATCAAAATGATGAGCAGAAGGAAGATTTGCCGATCAAAGATTCACCATGGAACAAAAATCTCAGCTAGTAAGCGCAACAAGAAGATCATAACAATTGAAGGTTGAAAGTTTACTGGAGAATGAAAGCCCACTTGAAATGTAAAAGAGCTTGATATGATTGATTCTACTCTCCTACACTAAAACCACTAACTATAATAGTGAAAGGAAGATGATAGAGGAAACACTTCCTACACTAACCAAAGAGGAGAGACATGCATGCAAGATCTAACAATTTTAGAAATGAAAAATACACATGCAAAAGCATTCACCACAATGACACAATACTTACCTTGGGAAAACCCTTTTGAGAAATAACCCACCCTCCAAAACTCAAACCAATGTATTCAGTGTTCACTGTACCAAATCTAATTATACATCGACAGGGTCATGCCGTCATAGAAGAAAAACAACACAAGTCTAAAGAAATTTCAGTAACATAACCCCTTGCAAAATCATACAAAACATACATCTCCAAACTATGCACCAATATATACAAGCAAGGCCCAAAACTAGTAACCACCAATGGTTACTTAAACCATGAGAAAAAAAATGGACTAAAAGTGGCACCCAAATCTCCAAGCAAATCTCAACGCCCACATTGAGGAGAGTTAAATTAGAAAGTTCCTCTTTCAACTAAAGTGCCCTACTTGTGATCTTATCTGCCCTTTTGGTAATATGCAAATGCAAACTAAAGATCTTCTTGGTCTTCTCCAAGTCCACACTTTACTCCCCCTTTTCATGCTCCGGCAACTCTTACACATTTTACAAGTTATTGTAGTTGCATTTAGCAACAAAGCAAGAGGTGGCAATTAGCTGTTTCTAATCAATTTTTTGAGGGAAGGGGTCCCATGGAGCTGCCAGAGGATCTATTTTTGTGGAGCAAGGGGTCCCATGAAACCAAAAAAAATGCTACGCCATATATTAGAATCTTTTCCTCCAAAATGGGAGCTCCTACTTTTTAGTTTGTTGATTTTGAGCCGGTGCATATGGGGTGTCGCTGAAACTTTCCCCCACCAGCTTAGGGATTTTTCTGCGAGTTTTTAGATTCCCACCATTTAATTTAGGAAAAATTTTGGAGGGAAAAAATCTCTGCTAAATCATTTATCATTAAACTATTATAAGAAAAAACATCATGAGACCACCAGCTTCCATTGATTTCGGAGCTTAAAGTTTTAAGCCTACCTACAACTACAAAATTCATGGGATCACCTATTTTAAAATGCTCCTAAAAAATTTCAGCAACATCGCCGAGATAATTTAGGAAGCGCCCCTCCATGGGACCGCAGCCCTCCTTGACAGCTCTATGCCAAGACCGGTAGCCAAGAATAGAATAGATTTCCATGGCATTTTTTCTATTATAGGAAACTAAAATCAATATGAGTACCTGTTATTGTTGCAAACAACTAGGAATGTTGATATACATCATATGGATGGGCTAGGAGAGGAAATTTACATGGACCATTCTGAAGGTTCTGTAATGTCATGTAAAGAGAATATGCAAATTAAAGAGATTCTTACATAGCCTTAAACGGGCTGTATGTGCTTGGTGGTACCGTGGCATTCACGTTTGAGCAGAGTAGTCCACTTCCAGGTGAGTATCCGGGGTCTGTAGTGATCATGTACCCATTTATCCTTGTTAACTAGCCATCAGTGAAGTTTTAATAATTCCCAAAATGGGAGATAAATGAATTATAACTTTAATCAATTTTTTTAGTTTAAATCTTTAATTATTATTTTTTTAGTTTTCTTCCATTTTCACATTTCTTGAATCACATTCTTCTGCAGCAGGCTGTATGCATATTCCAACAGACTCTCTAGATAATGAGTACCATTGTAGCTTTAGCAGGTTAGGTATCCGTGGCAAGCTTGGATATTACAGTCCCAGTAACATATTAAGACGTTTGAAAAACTTGGTACTCTGAATAGTTGCATAATCACTTTCAATATACAACTTATTTTTCCTTCTTTTACTCATGGTTTTTTCAGCATCCTGTGTTGTGATCAGAACGTGATTCTTCTACTATCTTCTTTTTTGCTGAAACTGAAAAGTCTGATCTATGTTTTCTGTAGCCCACACTTATATATCACTATAGTGTTTGTAATTAAAAAATGCTTTGATTTATGTTGATTATGTATAACTATGATGTTTCTGAAGGCAAAATTGAACTTGACAGAATAAATTTAAGCTTGGGTAATGCTAATTGTCTTTACCTCATGCTTCTGCAATAGAAGGAAGAAAGAAGAATCAACGCTATGCTTTTCAAGTCTTCAGAAGATACTTAATGGAGCTGGAAGCCTGTCACCACAACTTATCAAGAAAGTTACTGAAATTTTTCCAAGAGCTCGAATATTTTCGGCCTATGGTTAGTTCACAGTCTGCTTTTATGTTAGCAAAGGAGGATGACAGAATCATTGGAAACTTTCCCATTTTATATTTTCTATTAACCTTTCTGTCACGTCCTTTTCATTCATGTAGCTGCACTCATTCACCTATTTCTACATAACATTTCAGCACCACTAGTATACTTCCTAAGGAGACCTAATCCTATTTCTTTTTGTGGAATCTTGTTTGATGTTTGAAAAAGGTATGACAGAGGCTTGCTCCTCAATGACTTTCACTCTTGCCCATGATCCAATCATTCGACAAGGCACTTCTACCAAAATACAGGAGTATTCCATGAATCCAGATCTTAATAATTTTCAAAATCACCGAATAGGAGTTTGTGTGGGAAAGCCTGCTCCTCGTGTGGAAATACAGATAGAACAGAGTACTGAATGTCTCAATGCTAATAAGTTATAAAATGTGGGGAATATATTGACAAGAGGCCCCCATGTGATGCTAAAGTATTGGGGCCAAAAGGATTCCACTACAGCAGCATTGAGTGAAAATGGATGGCTAAATACAGGGGATCTAGGATGGATTGATAAAGAGGGCAGATTATGGCTTATTGGCCGCTCTAAGGACATGATTAAAAGTGGTGGAGAAAATGTTTATCCTTCCGAGGTGAATGTCTTGCTTGAACCTCAATGCTAACTGAAAATAATATCCCATAATATCATCATGTTCTATCGTGGCAGTTTATTCTGTTATTGATTTGGATATCTTCAGATCTATGTTACAGCTAAATTTATTTTGGCTTTTTTATTCTCTTTAAAGTCTCCCATCTACAAACACTTGAGTTGTTTCAAATATAAGCATTTGAACTTTGGTCGCTAGAGCATAATTTTAATAGATTGTTAAGATGGTACTCATCTATTTCATATGCGCCAGTGAATAATATTCTTTTATCACAGGTGGAGAATGTCCTATTACAGCATCCAGGGATTTTGGCTGCTGTGGTTGTTGGAATCCCAGATCCAAGGTTTATTGAAATTGTTACTGCAAATATCCAGCTAAGGGATGGTTGGCACTGGGAACATCAGAATTTCGCAATGCAAAACAATGTAGCTATGAATGAGAACAAGAAATTGTCCCCAATGGTGGTACAATTATTTTGTAAACAGCAAGGACTTTCTGGGTACGTCTCTCCTATCAACATGTTTAAAAATTGTAGATTATGTAACTATACTCTTTATATCATAATGTTATATGTTGCAAGTACTTTTAATGGGGTTTCTACACTCATTATATCTGACATGATGTTATATTTTTGTGTACCCTCAGTTCGGTATGATGTATTACAGCAATACCACCTGTTATGAAGGCACAACTGTAATACATTATACTAAGGGTACATACAACATATAACATCTCGTGTAGCAAGCATCTAATCTTTTGTAATCTAATTTTGCATGAGGTAGAAGGTAAATATGAGTCAACAGAAATTGAAACAACTAAGAAATTCCCTTTTCTTTTCTGACGCTTTGTTTGGAGTGGCATTATGCTAGAAACCTCAAATAGTTGTGATAATGTACTTGAGACCATTGATAAAAGAATTGTTTTGTGCCTTATGTTAACAGGTTTAAGGCACCGAGGATTTTCTTCGCACAGAAAAAGCCATTTCCAAGAACCACAACTGGAAAAGTGAAGAGAGATGCAGTGAAGACAGAAATTCTTTTAAGACTTCAACCCCCAGAATTGACAGTGGCTAGAAGCAGGGCCTAAATTTGACAGTCGATCCTGCCTGTCAAGCAATTGTTTTATGAGAGTTATCCATTCAAAGGTGCCTTTAAAATATTATGACATATTTTAGTATAAGTAAAATAATTATATAAATTAAATATATATATGATCACAATTTTATATAAATTTTGACAGTCTGTCCAAAATCTCTCCTTTCATATGATACAATCTTTTTAAAATTTTGACTGTATTTTAAGGAAAAATTGTCTAAATACAGTCATACGGCCATCAAATTTAGGCCCTGGCTAGAAGCAGCTTGTAGAATCCAATTTTGGTCTTCTGTTTCTGTTGCATCTAATTTTCATTCATTATAGTTGTTTAGAGTATCCTGAATCAGAATCAGTTACTCAACTTCTATTTAAATTCAGTAGTAGGAAACACTCTGACAACTGAGTAGACCTCTCAAACTGGAGAGCTGGAGAGTAGGATTATAACTCAATACCTTTAAATTCTTTGTAGAATGAAATATTGTGGCGTCATGAATAGAGCAATATGTGTTTCGAAAAGTTCTGTTGGCTTCAGAATGGCTTCAAAATTTAGCATTGCCACGGTAGAGTGGCAGTATAGAATCTAGAATCCAAGCCATGTTCTTATAAGAATAAGATGCAAAATAGAATGTACAAATCCCATAAGATCACGTGCAAAAAAAAATTTCAATTTAGGAAGGAAGGGGTTCTATGGAGGTTGCTAGAGCATCTATTTTTGTGGAGCAAGGGGTTTCACAAAACCCAAAAAAAAATTCTAGGGCATAAATTAAAATCTTTTCCTCCAAAATAGGAGCAGATATTTTTTAGGTGGTTGATTTTGAGCCGGTGCATTTGAGGTGGGGCTGAAACTTAATCCACCAACTTAAGGATTTTTCTACCAATTTTTAGATTTCTTCCATTTAATTTAGAAAATATTTTGAAGGGAAATTTTTTTATTTTTTAAATATTTTTATTTGTAAGTCCTAAATCAATTAGTATTAAACTAAAACCTCATGAGACCACTAGCTTCCATAGATTTTGAAGTTTAAAGTTCTACAAAATTCATGGGACCGCTTGTTTTAAAATGCTCCTAAAAATTTCAACAACACCGCTGAGATAATTTAGGAAGCCCCTCTCCATAAGAGTGTAGCTGGCCTTAAAAACTCTTAAAGCTAGATAGAAATGCTAAAAAAAAATAATAGCAAAGTCTTCTAAATACCTTCGATACTGGTTTTACTTCCATGAGTTCAAAATACAGTAAGAAACGGTGAAGATTTGAAATCCTACTTGTTAACTATGACAAAAGCATATGAGTATTCAGGCTCTGAAACTCAATAAAAGGATGAAGACTTAGGGGAGAGTGGTGCCCACCCGGCCATTTATGTTAATGGGTTTTAATATTTATTTGGAATTACATCAGCCAGAAAACTAGTCTCTATAAATACTCTTTCAAACTAAAATCAATTAAGCGTTGTCAACCACCTCAAAAGTGCCAAGTAGTGTTTGTTTTTTTTGTTTTTTTTAAATTGCTTTTGATATTGAGTGTACAATTTCTGCTTTGTTTTTATTCTTATAATTTTTTTTTTAGTTATTCAATTTTATCAATAAATTAAATATCTTCTACTTTTTTAATATATTTATTTTATTTAGAAAAATTAATTAATATAAAATTAAAGAGTTAACTTTATTAAGACTTTTTATTTTTATGCAATAGAATTATTCAGCCCTCAAACATAGAAGGCAGAGAAGCACACTTATCCAGCTATTAAAAAGTAGAGCTTGGCATGGTTTTGGATAGACTACATCTCACATTTGTCTGTCTTGGGTACAAACATTGTCTTATCTCCTAATGAATTATAATACTAGCAATTTTTCCATAAGGTTCAATGGGCACACCGATAGATGTACTAAGAACATCCCTATATTGCAAACAAGAATACCATCCAATAAATTGTTTGATATAGTATATGTAAGTAATGCAATTAACAATAAAACATGTAGCCTTTTTAATCTAGGAAATAGTTGTATCCCATAATTATCATTCTCCTTTTATTGTGCAATTTCAAACGGGTTGAAAACACTTTCATTGTTTACATTCGATGATAATTAAGTTTTAGATAATTTGGTTAAACAATTCTAATTGTAGTCATTATGATGTTCAACCATGTTGAACTCCTCGTGAGAGTCCATTTAGTTGTTGGGAGGTTCAAACTCATCCAAATCCAAAGGGATGCTCTATCCTTAATATCATTCAAAGTATTTATAGAGTAGAATCCCAAGGCATGTTCTTCAAAAAACTATGGACCATGCTCAATAGTGAGACGAGCCTTCACCTTTAGTAAGGACATGCTTAGCTAGCCATGCTGCTAGCCTAAGAATTACTCCTACACTCTCATTAGTTTAGAGGTGTGATGTTTATAGATATAGGAAATGGTTGGAAGTATCTCTGAGAACTTTGTGTTTGTTTCAAATACACTAACCAATATAGCAAAACATATTACCTTGAACCAATAATATGATTGGCTACCAAATTCTCTTACCACAAGGAATATAAAGTGTGAGAACTTAAGCTATGATTTTGTTAAAGTAAAAATGAATGCAACCACAATTGAGACCCTCAAACATAGATAATAAGAATATCTATGTAAACTGTTGGGAGGTTCAAACTCATCCAAATATAAAGGGACACTATACTACTTCCACAATAGTTGACATCTTGGAACATGGAAAACATAGACAATAAGAATATCTACAAATTGTTGAGAAAAGATAATCATAAACTTACCACAACAGATGCAACTCAACCTAGTTGTGCTAATTGTATACCAAGACTTTGTTCTATGGCCATAATTTTTTCAAATAAATATCTTTGAAGTCATGGCTTGCCAACTTGTTAAAAGTCTTATAATATCTTTTGATCTAAACGCACTTATGACATGCACATAGGATCAAATGGTCATGAATTCATCCAACAACATATCTATGAAATAAAATATTAAATACAAGAATTATGAAAATTACGTAAAAGGACCATATTCATTCAAATGGTTTTATCTCATTTGTCATGCATTTCCTCCAAATATGATAATCATAAATAAGTTTACAATTTTCCATGCCAAATTCCATAGAGCACAAACACTGATATGTTTCAACATCATCTACTAACTCAAAAGAAACAATTAAACTTAATTCACATATTTGCTCAATGACGACAAAATGCAATAAATTAATTAAATGAAAACTAGGAACTTACCAAGCTCTACAATGGCTACATTCCATAAACCAATGATGGTAAGTCTATCACCCGACCATGTGGAACCCAAACGTCCACCTCACTTGACTACACAGATGAGCTCATGGATTGCAAACACTCTCATAAAACACTCAAGTTTGGCAACACACAAATACATATTCAACCATAGTTTTTTCAACACAATATAGATCTTTACAAAACCCAAGCTCAAAAGAGTGAAAGATGTCTAGGATAGGACATTGGAGTGTCATCCATCTTGACCTATCAATCCTGCACAATTAAGAGGACTAATTTCACAAAATGGCTCATAGGGAAGACATAGGGAGCACACACAAGCAACAACTTTTCCTTTTCCATGCTATTCTAGAGGTACCTACAAAATAGATCACAAAACCCATAGACTCTGGATTAATGACTTCTTCCAAGCTTTTCTCAATAAAATAAAAATGTGTTTAATAACCATTTTGAGTACACAATCCTTAAAAATGGAATAATTAACACAAAAAATTATATGTTAACTCCTTGTAATTTTCCCATTGTGTAATGAATGAACGAATAGGTGATATGATTATATGAGCTTAATCTCTCTCTTACACTTTTAATTTAGTAAGAAAAATCATATGTTATCTACCTGTAATTTCCCCATGCTGATATGATTAAATGAATAAGCTATATGGTTGAAAGAATTTAATTTTTCTTACACTTATGAACAATTTATAGTTGTAGGATGCTTATATTATATACTCATGTACATGCCTACCATTATAAAATAGAAAGAAATATCATATTACACGTTTATGTAGTGTCAGAAATTGCATATCCTTTGTAATTTCCACTCTATAATTTGCACTCATTTTAGTGTCCACTCTTGTATCATGTTTTAGGTCCCATTTAGCCACTTGATCTAATATTTTACCTTAATTAACTATCAATGATGCTATTCTTCATGTTTTTTCTCAAATTATATGCTTCATCTCACATTTCACTTCATCTTCTTTCTAGTTTAATCACTTTAATTATTTGTGGACCTTTTGGACTCTCGAGTGGTCATAAAGACATCCCCATGGTCATAGTAGCATCTTCCGAAAAATTAAAAAAATTTAATGACAAGTTTAAAAAACCTATCTTTTTCTATTTTTATATCAACCAAAACTCTAGTCACGCTAGTTTTTCATGTTTTATCCAATGGCTCTATCTTTGTCTATTTAAGAACCTTTGTGGTGGCATTTTTCTACTCTTAATGACTCATTCTATCTCTCTTAATCACTCTTATTACTCTCTTAAGGATTCTTCTTTTTTTTTTGTTTGAGCCATCTCCTCTATAGTCTTAGCTACACCATTCTTATTCTACTAGTTATCTTCACATTTTGCATCCTCTCTTTTCAAAAACTTTCATTCTCCCTCTTTCTCCCAAAGAATTGCAACCCATCGGAGATCTACATGGTATTATAAAGACTTATTTTTATTGTAGCATTCAAGGGTTTCGAGTTTATGAGAAAAATCTTCAACCATTGAGATAACCAGTTCTCTCATTTTCAGTAAAATTTAGTTCTTAAATTTGTGTTTGTCTCTTTCATCTCTAACATTGTGATTTGCTGCATATTTTTATTTACTTTATTCTCATATCTCAAAATTTCACTTACAACATCAATGTTATTAGAAATAAATTCTTCTTCCTCTCTCTTTTATCTTTGGAATAGAGGTTGTGAGTAGTTGCTCCTCTCTTCTTCTGAGTGAGCTCCCCTCCCCTTCCCTCTTCTCATTTTAGAAAAGTGGTGTAAGAAATTGCTTCTCTCTTCTTTAGTTGAGTGAGCTCCCCTCCTTCTCCCTTCTTCTTCTTACTTCAAAGGGTTGCTCTCCTCTTGAGCCCCTCTTGATATGAGGAAGCCTCATTTTGATTTGCTCTCCCACTGAGTCCTTGATTTATGGATTTTCTTCATCTTGATCACATCTTAATGCTAAAAACATCTTGTTATGTTCTTTACATTATTTAAAACTTATCATAAGTCTTTAAACTCTCATACTTGGCACTTGGTCAGATTATTCACTTTCCTTGTTTCCTTCTACCCACTAGCATATAGATAAATCTTCTTAGATTTATTTCATTGTTATTTCACCCTGCTATTTTATTTGCTAACCCTAGTCACAATCCTAAGTGCACACAAAATTTATTTACCTACTGTGAAGGTCAAAAGACCAAAATACGGGCTTGACCACTTTGGTAGGCTCCTATGTAACCACTCCCTTTTCCCTTGTCCTAAACACATTTTTTTTATTGAGATCTCCTCCACAAATTCAATGTTCTACATAGTAGTTTTATATTTTTAACTCTTTCTTTTTATTTAAGTTATTTTTCTTTATTTTTGTAGTTTATCTTATTTTGGAATATTACTTGTTGTCACCTTATGTTCATGTTGTAGACCTTTAATTTGTTGTTCTATATATTATTTCTATATAGAGGACTGGACCACATGGCCACATAGACATCCATGTAGGTCCACTAGTAGTTGTCCCTACATTAGAAATCAATCCATGCACTTGAAACGAGTTTCAACCAATTGTTGAACCAATTTGTCACATCCCCCAAACCCACCCAATTTTAACTAGGGTGTAGGCAGGTCTTAATCATGTTAAACACATGATTGAATTATAAGTTTGTTAGTGTCATTATAATTTGCAAGCCAATATTGTGAGTTTTTTATGGTGTTTTTAATGGTGATCTAGATTATGTGGCTCTATCGACAAGGAGGGGTCCTAATGCCAACCCCATGTCAAAACCAATTGAGTGTGTGTATTGTTGCAACTAAAGATTTGACCAATATGTACAACGAACGTGTATTTGTAAATTTTATCATGGATTAAGTCAGATAGTTAGATTTTAGAGGTCCTATTGGTATGAATGGTTGATACTTTAGAAGGCCTTCTTGAGTATGTTATTCTTATTACTGTTAATAAGTGATTAATATTGTATAATTTACTATTATAATAATAATTTAAATGTTAAATAATAGTTTTTAGCAAATATAAATCATTTATAACAACATGGGCCACAATTGTTAAATTAAGTTGTTTAACATCTAAGTTTGGTGGAAGGATAGAGAGGAGTATGGCGTGACAAATGGGAAGCATTATTTTCTTTGTACATGGCAACATGTGCATTTCACGTGGAGAGTTATGGCTAATGTGTCATGCCCATAGATGATGCTAACAAAGAAACTTAATTTTTTTATGCACATCAAAATGAATTGCACATGGCAATAGATGACAACACAAGTGAATGTCACCTAGAATTTAGGTTACCTTTTCCTATGTTACACATGAAACAAGGGAAGATAACCACATAGATTATATCATACTTCAACCAAACAAAATGTGTGTGTATGTGTCTCCATATCCCTCACCATCATTCATAACATGAAACTTCATAATATAAACTTGAAATTTAGTTGCATAAGAAGATGTTAATGTTTACTTTATAATCTAATAGAGTAGAAACATGTCAACGAAGACATTTACAAAAATTTAACATAAGTGACATAGTTACAATAAGAGGGTCACTCTAACATCTAATTTGTATAAGAAAATGAATACAACATTCCACCTCCTTTTACATATGCATGCGATTAGGAGAGGGGTGAGAGGTAGTATTGCAATAATATCCATCTCATAAATATGCTATGTAACACTGATTATTTAGTTACTGTAGACACCTAAAATTAACCACTACATTTTAACTAAAATCGTCTTATTAATCTCATATCCATCCCTGCACTAATTAATTAATTTAATTAATTAGGTTATCCTTCGGCTAATTGATTCTATTAATTAACTTATCCTAATGTTAACTAATATCCTAATGTTAGTTAATTAAATAAATCGTTTTATTTAATTAACTAGGCTAAATCCACATCATCTATTTCCTCTAATTAAAAATTCTCATCCCTAAAATCCACATTATCAATCAACTTTTCATCCTAGCCCTCCATTCAATACTTTAATCCCTACCCTCCATTTCACACATGTGACTCATGTGACTCTCACACATGTGTGAGAAAACCCACATTTCACATTTAATCTTCCCTATGTCTCTCACACACATGTGAGAGGATCACTTGTCACATCCACTCTTCCCTATGTCTCACACATGTGTGCTCAAGGATCACTTATCATAATCACATGTGTGAGAAGTCTCATCACACATCCCCATGTTTCCTCTTACACATGTGTGAGCATCCACAAGATCCTAAAATGTACCTTTCAATCGTCACCCTCCATCTTCTCCTAGAAAATCTTGTCCATTCATGTCCTCTCAATCCAATCCTCATCATGAGCATCAATCGAGAGATGCCACTTGGAGGCCTCCCATTCACCTCTCCTCTCAACCATTCTCATCCATTGATCTTCTAAATTGATCTCATCTATCCAATCCCCATCCCAAAAATCTATAAATGCAACCCCCCTCAAGCCATTTCCAACCACTTTTGAATGCAAGGGCATGCTATTGGAACTTCAAGCAACCAACATCAAATCATCCATTATCCATTGAAGCACATCATTCATATCAAATGGGAGGTATAACATTTGTGTTTTGAATTTGCATTGCTAGTTTGTCTTCCATTTTATTCTCAAACCTTGTTTTGTATGAATTTTGGAATTAGGGAACATGTTTTGTCATGTTTTGTTTCCATTTTAATATATTCCAAGTTTACACATTACATCTGGCACACCCAGTAAAAGTTAGAAAAAAGGCAAAAAAAAATTTAATCATCTTTTTTGCTTTATTTTCATTTAGTTATTTTCCTTTTTCAAAATATTAAAAAAAAAGTTAAAAAGTTTAGTTTTTAATTTTCTATAGGTTTCGTTTTAATTTTTATATAGTTCAAGTTTAAATTTTTTTTAATAGTTTTAAATTTTACATAGCTAGTTTTTACTTTTATAATTTAAACTTACTGATTTAGTTTTCATTAATAAGTTCATTTTAATTTTCTTAGATAGCACTACTTTTCTTTTAGCATTAAAAGTTTAATTTTAAATTTTACAACCTTAAAAATTACAAGTTTAATTTTAAATTTTACAACCTTAAAAACACAACTTTCAAAACGCCTTAATTTGAATTTGATGGCAGACGGCGACCCGAGCGAGCCTTCGGACCAGCTGGTGCAGGTTCCCTTGGGGGGTGCTTCGAGGAGTGGGTCTGTCCCCTGCGATTCGGACGGATTTGAGGACCCATGCTTCGTAATGGGGTGTTGGGCCCCAATGCCTGGAAAAAGGCCTTGGCTGGGGAGAAAGCGACGACTTGTGGGGTTTCCCCAACCTTGAGTGAGGTGGACGGCGGTCCTGAGCTTGAGCTTCCAGGTGTTGTTATGGATAGGGTTGTCTCCTCGATGGAAAATGCTCTGGTTGGAATTTTTTTTTCCTTCAGACCTAACATTGACGCAGTCAGAAAATGGGTGAACACTAAGTGGAGGGTTAAAGGATGTGTGACTGTTTATGATATGGATAGTGGGATGTTTCTGTTTAAATTCACGGCTAGAGAAGATCTTACAACTATTCTGGCAGGAGGACCCTGGATGCTTGGAAAATATAGCCTATCCCTATGTAAGTGGAAACTTAAATTTGATAGTGTTGTTGATCTGAATAAAGCTACTCCAGTTTGGATTAGACTCCCAGGCCTTCCTCTGGAGTTCTGGGACGATGAAATCTTCATGTGGATTGCTAACTCACTTGGTCACTTCATCACCATGGATGGTACAACTAGAAACAAATCAAGGTTAGTATTTGCTAGAATTTGTGTAAGCATTGATGTAAACAAAATTCTCCCTAATAACATTACTCTTAAGTCCAAGTATGGTCAATGGATCCAACCTATCTTATATGAAAATTCCACGATCTATTGTCAAAACTGCAACAAAAAAGGTCACTTAGCTCCACAATGTAAAGTTAAACCCTCCCACTCGAAGGAAGCTCAGTCTGCGGAGGATGTGGAGGACTATCCTTTCAAGAAAGACCTACTGAATATAATCAAATCTCCTGCTAAAAATAAATCTACTATTGTTATTGAAGATAATACTCAGTCTCTCAATGTGCAGCCTAATGGGCCGTCCCTTGATGATACCCTGGGATCCTCCCCTATTTCAGGTATTGTCAGTGGAATGGCCTCCTTACCTTCAAGTCTTGAAGATGGGGAAATCCCTCTGGATGACTCCCTAGAAAAACAAGCTGCTTCCGAGGTCGTGCTTCCCTCGGAGGCTCCCCCTAAGCTGACTAGGTCAAACACTCATATGGTTGCGAAGATTGGAAAGGGTTCCCCCTCCAATAAAATTGTGACACTTACTCCTGGTGTTGAGTCTAGCGTTGCTGGCTCAGAGGGGTGGAGCACGATAAAAAAGAAGGGTAGAGGCCCAGGAAAGAAAGTGATGGATGTGGGTGCTGACACTAAACAAGGTCGCCCATCTTTTAGAGAAACAAGACAAAAGGCAGTTAATAAGGACATTGCTATGGGCAGACAGAAGACATTGGAGTTAGGCTCCAAGAAAAGCTTGATTAAATGAAAATCTTGTCATGGAACATTAGGGGGCTTAATAACCCTCATAAGCAGTTTTTGGTTAAGAACTATATTTTTGAAAATAGAACTGACATTTTGCTGCTCCAAGAAGTCAAAATGAAAAATAAGGTTTCCAGCCGATTGCCAGAAGCCTTTGGCTGAATGCTGAACATTTAGGTAGTGATGCTTGTGAGGCATCGGGAGGTATTATCACCATGTGGAACAATAGTACTGTCAAAGGAAGGATGATCAAGAAAAACAAAAAACTTTTTGGCTACCAGAATGGAGACTGATAGCTTTTCTTGGAACTCGATTAACATCTATACTCTGAATCAAAGAAGCCAAAGAAGGGAGCTATGGGATACCTTGTCTACACTCAGAGCCAAATAGTTGTTGGATGTTGATGGGAGATTTTAATACCCCTCTCTTCCCTTCATAAAAGAGGGGAGGGACTATGGACTTTACTGACAATATGCTGGACTTGAATGATTTCTTAAACAAAGAAGGTCTAATGGATTTGGAACCACAAGGTAGTAGGTTTACATGGTCGAATCAAAGAAAAGGAAAGCACTTGATTCAAGTCAGATTGGATAGGGTTGGGATTTCAACTAGATGGAAATTTTTAAGCTCATATACCCTTAATGTTCTTCCCCGAACTACTTCTGATCATAATCTGCTACTCTTATCTTGGAATGATGGAAATAATAAGGGCCCCTTCCCTTTCAGGTTTGAATTAATGTCGACAAAACATCCAGAATTCAAAGATTTGCTAACAAAATGGTGGAATATTGACATTCAAGGCACGCCTATGTTCCGCCTGACTCAGGAGCTAATCATGGTTAAGAAGAAGGTCAGGGATGGAATAAATTCAACTTCAGAAACATATTTGAGGAAAAGAGAAGGATCAATTTGAGGCTAAAAGAGCTACAAAACAGTTTAGAAGCAAAAGTCGAGGATACAATAGCTGAAAGAGGGAGATAGGAATACTTCATTTTTCCATCAGTCCATGATGAGGCATAGAAAAAGGAACAATATTACTAAGTTGTTGGATGGTAGAGGAGTGTTGGTTGGAAATGATCCGCGGATTGGGGAAGTGGCAGTGGCCTATTTCCAAAATTTCCTTGAAGTACAAAATAGTAGCACTAATTAGCAACTTGTTGATATTATTCCTGCCCTCACGAATGAGGAGGACAATGCTCAGCTGGGTAAAGGTTAAACTATGGAAGAGGTCTGGGCCAGCCTCTTTTCTATGGGTGCTTTCAAAGCCCTGGGACCTAATGGTTTCCCTCCTGCTTTCTTTCAGGAATTCTAGGAAATTGTTGGGAAAGATGTTACTGAAGCTACTAGAGATTTCTTTAAATCAGGTAAGCTGCTAAAACAACTAAACCACACCTTCATTGCTCTTATCCCCCAAAAAAAAAGGTTATGTGTATGGGAGATTTTAGACCCATAAGTCTCTATAATACAGTGTACAAGATCTCCAAAATCATGGTCTTGAGACTCCAACCTATTCTTGAGAAGCTGATCAGCAGCTGTCAAAAAGGCTTTGTTCCAGGTAGACAGATCACTGACGCGGCTATCACTACTCATGAAATCATACATTTAATGGAAAAATGCAAAGGCCTAGGCATGGCTTTCAAACTTGATATATCTAAAGCCTACGACAGAGTGAGCTGGGAGTTCCTCTTCACAATTTTGAGGAAAATGGGATTCCAAGACAAAGTTCTGCAACTGATCAGAACCTATGTTACTTCTGTTAGTTACTCTATTCTGGTTAATGGCATACCAAGAGGTTTTTTCAATGCTGGTAGAGGTCTAAGGCATGACAACCCCCTATCCCCATACCTCTTCATTCTTGTGGCTGAGTCTTTATGTAGGGGATTTAGTTCTCTGCTTCATTCCAAAATCATCAAAGGGGTTAAACCTGCTTCAATAGCTGATCCAGAGGTCATCCAGCAATTTATTGATGACACTATCCTCTTAGGTGCGGCTTCAGTGGTGGAAGCCAAGAATTGGAAGAAATTTCTGCAAGAGTATGCCATTTCAGCTGACCAATGCATCAACTTTGACAAGAGCCATATCTACTTCTTCAACACCCCAATGGATTTACAGCAAAAAATCATGAGTATCATGGGTTATACGGCGGGTTCTTTCCCTAGAATTTATCTTGGTTTACCTTTCACTATCAGAGATGCCTCCCTGAATTACTGGAACTCCATTATGGAAAGGACTCAGAGAAAACTCACAGGATGGAAAGGCAAACTGTTGAGTCAAGTTGGTAAGTATCAACTTCTCAAAGCCTCTTTACAAGGAATTCCTGTGTACTTTCTAACTCTATTTAAAATGCCTAAATACCTAACTAAGAGACTCGAAAAGATACAAAGAACTTTTCTTTGGACTGGAATGGAAGACAAAAAGAGACTTGCCTTGGTTTCTTGGGATAACGTTTGTAAACCTAAAGTGCAGGGAGGTTTAGGCCTAAGAAAATTGAATCTGCTCAATAAAGCGCTCATAACTAAAGTTGGCTGGAATCTTATTGCCGGGGGAAGGGACTGGGGCAAAATAATGAAAGCTAAGTATATGGGGAATTCAACCCCGGAAGACTTCCTCCTTTCCCTTGATTTCCCTAGAGGCTCAGTCATTTGGAATAATGTTATGAAATGCAGGAACTTGCTCCTGAAAGGAAGCAGATGGAAATTGGGAGATGGGGAAACTATAAAATTTTGGGATGATAGTTGGATTGAGGGTGGACCCCTAAACAAACGTCAAAACATTCAGGAATTGATGAATCTAGCTGTTAACCACTTTGGTTCCAAAGTGAAGGATTACTTCTAGTCGGGCTTTGCTTGGGGTAGGTTGTCTGAGTGCTGTCAAAGTAAAGCTAAACTATGTAATGTTGCTAAAGAGATTCAACTACTCCTAAAAAGCTGCAAAATCCCCCTCTTTCTGCAAAATGATAGACTAGTTTGGCAAGAAGACAAGACAGGAAGATTCATGGTGAAATCTGCTTATAATTTGACTATTCCTCAGGACAGTGATAACCTATGGAAGAATATCTGGAACCATAACCTTGTGCCAAAAATGAATCACTTTTGGTAGGTCGCTGTCCAAAATAGAACCCTTACCATTGATAACCTCCAAGTGAGGGGATTCTAAATCCCAAATAGATGTATTCTCTGCATGAAAGAGGAAGAGTCTGCTTCTCATCTTTTCTTACAGTGTGATTTTGCTTGGGAGGTCTGAAGTATGGCTCTGAATCTCCTTGACATCCCTTGGTGCAGTAATGGTAACCTTGAAGACCTGGTTAGAGGATGGATCCCCCCTTTGCTAATCCGGTGTGCCGTGAAGTGTGGAAGCAAACCCCCCCAATTTTATCCGGGTGCATATGGAAGGAAAGAAATAATAGACTCTTCAGAGAAAAATTCAGAAGTCCTAAAGATGTGTTCGAATCAGCTGTTAGACTGCTACAAGACAATGTTAGTAACAGTTCTATAAAAACTGCTAAAAACCCCCCAATGCTAGAGAAATCAACATTATCAAATGATGGAATATACCCACAAGCATTTGCAGAGTGGATGACAAAAAGAGAAAGGCCAGAGCCAACACCTCTTGGAATCCTCCTCCTAGTGACTGGTCAAAACTCAACTTTGATGGTGCTACCGAAGGCAACCCAGGGTTGGCTAGTAGTGGTGGGGTTATAAGATCGAAGAAAGGCTCTCTGATTGTTGCTTTCACTGGGAGCATTGGAGAAAACACTAATAATACTGCTGAAGCTATGGCCCTCCTCTGGGGGCTAAAGATTGCCTTAGCTATAGGTATTAAAAATTTAATTGTGGAGGGTGACTCAATGATGATTTTGGAAGCTGTCAAAGGGAAAGGAAGTGCTAGATGGCAATTAGAGGATGTCATTAAGGACATAAAGAGCCTTCTTCTAAAGTTTGAAAACAAAGTCCTAAGGCACACCTACAGGGAAGGAAATAAAGTTGTGGATCTTATGGCTAACTTAGGGATCAATATTCATCCCCTAAGATGCTGGAGGAGATTAAGTAATCTGCCGAATAACATTATTGAATGTATACAAAGATAGACCCCCATTTCTCATGATAGACAAAATGATGATTCTGGGTGACGGAGGCAATGTTGTGGCAGGCTTCCCCATCATTTTGGGGAGACGTGGCATGAAGGTTAGAGGTGGAAAGCCAACACACTCTTCAAATATGATGTGGCATAATGATTTTCTTGTGTTCATTGAAACAATCTATGCGAATGGGGGTGGTGGACGAATATGTCTTGTCATCCTACCTGTAAGGGACCAAAGGGGAGCGGCTTGCACAAACAAAGGTCTGGCTGCATTTATGATTCGAATGCCATCGAAATTTGGAAAGATGTGCTATTGTGGTTAAAGAAACTTAAGTTTCTTTTTTTCAACACTTCTGGGTTTTGCACAGAAAGTGTATTGTGTTTGTCGGTGGTGAGCTTCTTTGCTTGGTGACCGTGAGAGTGAAAATTATGGGGGGTGACAAGGTGAGGACAGAACCCATGAACTGCAATGAGTTTAGGGAAGATTAGCAAGTGTGGAGCATTGCCTATGAAGGAGGTATCACGACGTTCATGGAGTTGCTGAACGGTTACGATGAGAATTTGTCGACCTAGTTTGTCGAGTCATGGGACAGAAAGCGCAAGGTAGAAATTGGCAGTATTAGTTTTGTTGTGTTGGAGGCCTCAATTATGGCTGCTACTGGATTGTTATGTTCGGGTAATAGGCTCAAAAAACAAACCCGCGTACCAGACATGGAAGGCCTTAAGTTGTTCTACAAGGAGAGGGAGAAACAAGTCAACCTGCAAGGTAGTTTCGAGAGAGAGATCTTGGTTGCACCTTGGAACTGGATATGTTTCCTTATCATGAAGTATTTCACCCTTGAAGGGAGGTATAGGGTGTTTTATCATTACCACTTTGCTTTTTTAAACCACTTTCAACACAAAACCCTGGTGAATTTCTCTTCTTTTCTGTTGTCAAGCCTTGAAAACTCTGTCCTGCATTTCAAGAAAGTCCGGGTGGATGACCCTATGGCCCTTCCCCTTTATCAAGGTCTTATCTTTCTCCTATACCATTATCACCTTGCTCTGAATCTGCCTAAAACCCCTGCTTCCAAACCTGTGGAGGAAAGTTTGTATGATGATTCTGCAGATAAAGTTCCCTTGAGCACTAGACTACCTAAAAAAGGCTTCCCCAAAGGTTTCCTAGCCCGCTTCCCTGTCCAACCAACCCCTAAGTGGACCCTCAGGACCTCTGTCCAGCCTGCCTATTTCTAAAACCACTTCCTTATCCATGTCAAGGGGTTGCAGTTGAACCCAACCCCTTGAAACCCCCCATGATAAGTCTCAAGCTGGTGCTATTGAAGGCCTTTGTAATCTGAAAGGCAAGTTCCTGGCGCAATAAAAAGTGCAAAGGTGGTAACCCCTCTACTATTAACAATAGACGTAGTGTGGAAATTGGGAAGAAAGATGTTGAAGAGCTAGGTAAAAATTAGGGGACCCTGGGGATTGATGATGATGTTATTGTCAAAGGGGTGGTTTTGGGCAAGGATGGTAGGCCCAAAAGGCCTTCACTGCCGAGATCATCGCGATTGGCTGTTGGTTCTCATTAGGGAATTAAGTTAGTGCAGTACTCTATAGCGTGTGAAGGGGAAGAAACTGGGCAGGAGGGGGAAATGAAAGGGAAGAAGGCCACTCTCGAGAAAGAGCAGGAGGGTGCAAGTCATTTCGCATCTATGAATAATTCCTTCTATGACACTAATGAAGAAGACACTAAAGTGCAGGAGACTCCGGACAAAGAAGTCATGAGTGCCAGGAGGGACATGGATTGCAGGAAGCTAGAAGTGGATCTGGCTAATGTTAAGTCTAGACTAACTGCCATGGAAGATAGGGTGAAGAAGATTACCCAATTGATGCTGAAAACCTCTTTGAATGTTGTTGATACCTTCAATGCTCTACAGGTGAACAAGACCGGTAACGTGGATGTGCTGATGAAGGACCAGAAAAAACTCTTTAATTTGTTAACTAATGATTGGAAGGCCTTGTTTAGTTAGTTGGTTTCTTGTTTATGCTTTATGCTCTTCTCAGACTTGTTTAAAAAGACTGGATATTTGTTTTGTTAATAGTTTTTGGTTGAATTGTTAGTTGGCTGTTGCTGGCCCTATGCCTTTTTTGCTGCTTCTTGGCTCTGTTATCAGGTTCTGCTCCTGGGTTAGCAGCTTATCTTAATCAAAAACATTTTAAATTTCCAACCAAACCAAAAACATTTCAAATTTTAAAACTAAAAAAAAAACTAAACCTAACCTAAGTTAAGCCCATCCCAGCTACCCTCAACCCATTCCTCTCCCCCCAGCAGATAGCATGCCCGCCCCCACGTCCCATCCCTAGACCTAAGCCCTAAACCTACTAGCCGAGGACCCCATCTCTTGTCCCCCTACCCCGTCCTGTCCTGTTTGTAGATACTCTATCTGTGAGATGGACTCCCCAAATAGCCCGCCCCCACATCCCCTCCCTAGACCTAAGCCCTAAACCTACCAACCACACCCCATCTTCATCCCCCTTACCCCATCTTGTCTCATTCGTAGACACCCTATCCACGAGATAGACTCCCTGGGTAGTCCACCCCCTAACGACCTTAGCCTGCACCAGTCCCATTCCTAGATTCCCTATCTGTCTCCCAAACACCCCACCCCTGGACACAGCATTACCTATCCTACATCCCTTTGATCCCGCACCTTGATCCCATTTTGTCCCTTGTCCCTTGACCTTGTGCCCCCCTCCACAGACCACTTGCTCCCACCTCTTCCACTATAGCTTACATGGTGCATAATGCCCCACTACTCCCTCACTACCTAAGTGGATCCCTTGATTTGTTCCCCTAGTCAAACCCTCCACCACCACCCCGCCGCCTTGCAACCACCCAACCTTGGCCCTGCATTTTCTTTTTTCACACCTCTACGCCGCTCTGTGGCCATCATTACCAGTAGCACTTGTCTATCTATGTCACACCCTGCTAACTCCCGTCCCCTCTATCGAACCTACCACCACCAGATCTGCCCTGCACTCCGCCCTGACCTCCTCTTCAGCGCTAACCCAGACTAGTCGACATTGAACCTGTAAGCACAAAAATCACGCACAGCCTCCACGAGGGCCCCTATGATGATTCAAATCCTTATCACGTACGTGTAAGTGTGAAATAAATTCCTTAAGCAACGAGCCTCTTGATGACGTGTCCTCTTTCTTGTCTTGTGTTATTTCTTCCTTATCAATTTCTCTCTCTCCCCGTTTGCGACGCTTTTCGACACTTGTTGTGATACTTGTTGACTTGCATTTTATAGGCTTTCAACCTTGCTCCTAATCCTTGTGAGTGTCTTGTAGGTGAGTTTTCACCTCTCCCCTATGTTTGTCATCTAGCACACCTCCTAGAAGCCTTCTAGAGTTCTCCTTATCCATCTCCCGCTTTTAGTTTTCATTTTCGTCAAACCAATCCAAATCTCCTTTCCAGATCTCCCCCGAGAGATCCTGCTGATGCAAGTGGAGATTTTGATTCTTCCACATGACTGCCCTGTTTCTTGATGTAGAACCCTTGCTTTTCTTCCCTTCTTGCATCTCCCAGCCTATTTTTCTACATCTGACCCTGTCTAGCCCGGATCTCCCCTAGGCAACCCTGCCTGGCAAGGGGGGCAACCCTGTCATTTTTGCAGCCATAGAAAAACACAAGTTTCTCACTTGTTTTTGCTCCGTTTTCGCCTATTTTTCTTCCAGTTTGCATGGTTTTTTATCCTTAATATAGAGTTAACTATTTCATGCACCCACATATGCATAATTAGCTCTATTTGAACCCAAATTAACTCTTCAATCAAACTCATGCATTCCCTCACCTCCATTTTCTCTCTAGTGATAAGCTATCTTTGCCTCATCACTCTCCAATCAGTTGAGATCAACCTTGTTAACTCACCAATCATCTTTGTTAACTCATCAATCAAAATGAGTTAACTCTTCAATCAATTCCTTCTTCTAAACCTATAAATACACCCCTCCCTCAAGCACAAAGGGAGGCAAATTCATTATGCATACAACTCTTGCCAATTTTTCTCTCCAACTTAGCATTCAAATGCTCTTACAGGATGAAGGTGTCTTTTTCTTTATTTGTTCAACCAAGTAGTGTCACACTGCTTCATTCTATGCCATTGTGCTCAATCCAAGCTCTCATTGAGCTCATACAAGCTTCACCAAAGCTTCTTTTTACTTCTTCGTGTCATTTTGTTGTCAAGAGGATCACCCGCTACCACAAAAGGATTCAAGGTTTCCCATTACAAGGATTACTGAGGGTAGTGGAGTCCACAAATCTTCGTTTCTCTCATATTCATTCATTGTTTTTGTTCAATTAATAGTAATTAGAGAATCAAATTTGTTCTTGGGAACAGTAAAACATTGCTTTTTCCATGATAATTAGATCTTGCATGTTAGATTAATTGCTTTCACATTTCTAGATCTAGATTGTTAGAAAAAGCATTTTTCCTTTTCATTAGATCAAATCACATTAAAATCATCGAAAACATAAAAAACATAGGTTAACTTTGCATTAGAAATGTCATATAGAATTACATACATATTTCCTTTTTGTAGATTAGAAGCACTTTCATTTCCAAAATACTAAAAAATACCAAAAAGACGTTTTGCATATCGTTTAGCTTGCATGCATATAGAAACACTAGAATAGGCAAAATAGCAAACCCTCGATTCCATCACGAGGTAACCATGGTTAAAATGATTCAATCAAACCATTGATTCCATCACGAGGTAAAAATGAGTCAAAACATAGTCAAACCCTAGGTCAAAACCCTAGATCTGGTTAAGGTTAGTAATCATACAACTACCTCCATCCTGATTCACAAATGTGCTTAGGAGTGAGAGAAGAGTGGGTGAGGGCTATCCATGACGAGATCCAAGAGATCCATCCAAGACCACAACAAGAAACATTCGTTTTACCACAAGGAGACCCATTTGTCCTCTTATTGTTAGAAGAAACTAGACAACGCCAGATATAACAAGAACTTGTTCAAAACATACAAAGACAAGAGGACATCAATGAGAACAATCGGTTACCCACACAGAGGTGGAATCTAAGAAATCTAAATAGAAGAAGAGAAACAAGTGACCCTTCGGGTCATAGGGTTATCTCAACTACAACAACAATCAAATGAAACATACAACTAAGCACACAACAACAAAGGCCACAGTACTTGCTGACCCCTCTCCGCGAAGTCCAGCTCTCCAACGAGCTAGACCCCCGTCGTGTCTCACCTCCTCTTGACTGGCTAATTCCACATGAGCGAGAGTGATGTGGAAGATCACCCTGTGGCAAGGAGGGAAAGGGTCTGTGTGCATGCCAAAATTAACCCAACAGCCCCGGGCAATCGGAATCACGATTTTGAGCGTACATATTTTGGTGAACCTGACGTGAAATTGCAAATCCTTCTAGGACGAGTAGTTTTACATTCCAAACTTCAGATATTCATTCATCACCATACGCCGTCAGCTTCACCACATATTTTGGTGAACCAGACGTGAAGGGCAGAGCCTCTTGGTTATGTTGTTTGCATTCCCATCTCAAACATCTCAAAACAGTTAACAAAAACTTCAAGACATTTTCACACCATTCTTCATAGCTGCTTCAGCTTCTATCGCTTATGCCATCATCCATTCCATTTATTCTATGGTGTTTATGGCACCCCTAAATATGACAGAACCTGACTTAAACCAAGGGAACATCCCCTCAAGAGAACCAGAAACCCCCTCATTTGATAGGTATGTGCTGCCGCATCCTGACTCGTCGATCACCAACTGTTATGATTACAAGGATTCTGACTATGAGCAAGATCAAAGAGAATCTAGGCGTTATCTATCTTTCAACAACCCAGCTTGGGAAAACAACTCATCCATACCAAATGCACCGCATAAAGCTAGAAGGGTGAGGTTGGAGATACATCGACCCGAACAACCTTCCACAAGCACATTGAATACCCATCTTGATGAGGAGGTTAAACGGTTAGAAAAAATTCTGCAAGAAACCAAAGATGCTCAAGAGGCATTAAGAATCGCCTTACAAGAAGAACAAAAAGGAAATGCTACACATGAGGAGGCACATTACCACAAAAATATTTGAAGAGAACGTCCTAGAAATGAAGAAACACCTAGAGCTGCTACTCCTGTAGACTTGATCGCAACGCTAGTACAAAGAATCAAAATCTTGGAAGCAGAACAAGCTACTCCTGAAAGAAGACAAAAGTCCCATGAACAGGACCAGGGGGCATCACAAAATCCCCCCTACCTCAACTACTATTCGCGGAACGCTAGCAATGACACATGTTTGAATGGGAATCCTCCTGTTTAGAATAATCAAACAAATCCAATGATGGGTTATCAAAACCCACCCACAGGGTTATTACTATCAACCCCGCAATCTCAAAGTGCCTTCTTAGGAATGTATCTCAAATATTTGAAAGAACCTTTGGACAAAAACATAAGAAGTGTGCTATCACCGCGACCATTGCCAAATCTCCCAAAGTTCAAAGGAGGAGGAGATCTGAACTTACACATTAAAGCCTACCCCACGGCCATCAGAGAACTCCTCCCTTACGATGGGGTTGTAGCAAAAATCTTCCTGAAAATGCTTGAAGGCATCACTTTGGATTGGTATTATCATCTCCCAGAGGCTTCAATCCATTCATTCAAACAACTCATCGAAGAGTTTGTCATGGCATTCAACATGAACAAACTCGTTAAAATGGGAATTAGAGAGTTCCTCACAATGAAACAAGAGCCAAACGAATCTATATCTCATTTTGTCACTCCATGGAGGCAAGTCCTCTATTGTTCAACCAGTGCTCCCAATATGGACCATCAAGAACTGTGCGATCTCTTCTTACATGCCCTCAACAAAGACATGAGAGAAGATGTCCAAAAATTGCCATACAAATCTTATGAAGAGGCATTGGAAAGTGCCTTGAGAATTGACCAAGCCGCCATCGATAGCGGTCGGAAGACTTATGATACCAATGGAAAACTTCGAATATCCAAAGGAACCGAAAAGACTACAACTAATGTGCCTCAGGAGAAAGATATCAATATCATAAAAAGCAATCCTAGTAACAACAAATGGCAACAAAAAGGAAATCAAGGATCAAACCGACCTTCATACGACCTTAATACCTATTGCTGGTTCCACAGGACAAAAGGTCATGAAACGAAGACTTGCTATGGATACCATAAAGTTATCTCCAAACTTACTCTGGATCAACAAAAGAACTTCCTTAAACTTCTCCAATCCCAGAGAAAGGAGAAGGAACCTCACGTTGAGAAAGGGAAGGCAAATCAAAACAATTCCAATCACATAGAGCTAAACCAAGAAGTGTTTGTGATCCATGAGGAAGGACAAATGGATCAAACGGAAAACATCTTCTCACAAGTAATAAACTTGTTGAGATCCCCTCCCTCACATCGTAAGACATTTCTGGAAGTGGTGGAAGTAGGATGTTCCACACAGGAGGAATCACCTCCTCTCACATTCGATGTCTCCAAACTACCCAAAGTGAAGGATGTAAGAAAAAGGATTCACCTCTATACATACAAATTCAAGTCAAAGAGGTCACTATAAAAAGAGTGGTGGTGGACGAAGGATCAGCCGTCAACCTTTTGCTAATGTCCTTTCTATGAAGGATGGGATACAACAAAATAAGAATCAAGCAACAAACTGCCACATTAAGGATTTATGATAGTCATGACATCCAAACGATTGGAAAAATTAGCCTACCACTCACTCTGATGGGAAAAACCATCTCTATAGACTTCTATGTTATTAACAGAGAAACGAATTACAACATGATTCTTGGGAGGCCTTGGATTCATGCCATGAAGGCCATTACCTCCACTCTATTCCTAGAAATACATTTCCATCATCTAGGAAGGTCACTGTCATCAAAGCAAACCATGATCCTTTCAGTATTTATAGAAAGGAACAGGAAGAAAAAGACAAAAAGTTGAAAATGCAAGAAAAATAGAAAGAGGAAACTCAGAACATTCCAACAAGTACAAGCGCTCACAGCATATCTTATCAAAGAATGGATGATCTTAGGGAATTCCCCTTTGATCCCCACACCACTAAATCCCATGCCCCATTTGGCTTAGCAGCCATTTAATGTGTCAATGAATGGGATATCAAAAACCTCTTGGTTGGAACAATTGGAATCATCGAAGGAGATGAAAAAGAAGAAAAATGAACTTCCACTTATTAGTTTGGAGAAACATCTCATTCACAAAACCATGAAAGCTTGTGGACCTTACATTTTGACAGAGCTAGTTTTAAAACAGGGGTAGGAACGGGAATAATCTTAACATCTCCCAAAGGAAAAGTCCTCCCCTTTGCCTTCAGACTAGACTTCTTTTGCACCAACAACATCACTGAGTACAAAGCCCTGTCCTTAGGAATCATGCTAGCCATGAGAATGGGAGTCAAGAAAATATCTGCCTTTGGAGATTCTCAGTTGATAATCAATTAGGTTGCTGAAAATTATGAAACAAAATCAAAACGATTGCGACCTTATAAGGAAACCATCAGGAAGTTGGTTCAATTCTTTGATTTCTTCTCCATTAAAGCCATACCTAGGGAAGAAAATTAGGTGGCAGACTCGATGGCCACTTCAGCCGCATTATTTTCGCCACATGCTCAGTTGCAAAATTTAGAATATATTGTCTCAGTATGCAGAGAGCCATTGTTGGAAAGCGAAGAATTACCAAATATCTTGAATTATGCCATGGGTCAAGAAGAAAGACCAACTCAAGATTACGCTAAGAATGGTGAAGCCATCTTGGAATATCTACATGCTTATGATGGACTTCAAAGAGTGCACCACAAAAAAGGATACATGCTCCTCCCTCATCTAGAAGACTATTTTGGGAATGAGAAGGAAGTCCTTCAAATTGAAGCAAACTCAGATTTACCGCCTGCCCCTCAAAATTTTGAGGAGGGACATCCATTCTTAACTGGAGATACAATCTACATCAATGTTGGAACACTTGAAAAACCTAGGATGTTAAAACTAGGGGGAGAACTAAATGACAAGGAATTGGAGGAGTACATAGAGTTCCTCATTGAATATTTAGACATATTTGCATGGGCATATTCAGACATGCTAGGATTAGATCCCAAGGTTGTGGTGCATAATTTAGTAACAAAACCAGATGCAAAACCCATGAAACAAAAATCAAGGCCCATAAAACCACAAGTAGCTGAAATGGTGAAGGAAGAACTAAAAAAATTATTAAATGTCAGTTTCATCAAACCAGTGGATTATTCAAATTGGGTGTCAAACATTGTCCCAGTTCTAAAGAAAAATAGAAAAATTTGGATATGTCTCAATTTTAGAGATATCAATCAAGCTTGCCCCAAGGATGATTTTCCTCTACCATCCATTGATCAAATTGTCGATTCAACAGCGGGATATGAGGCCCTTTCCCTCATGGATGGATTTTCGGGATACAACCAGATCAAAATTATAGAAATTGACCTCCCTTCTTAGGTGCTAGGATAGTTGGAACCGCATAAGGACTAAGTCTTTCTCTAATCAACCCCTTTTCAAGCAAATCCTACACTTGTTTCTTGATCTCTTCATTCTGTTGTGGTGTCATTTTGTAGGCTACTTTATTTGGCAAACTATCCCCTGGTATGAAGTCAATGTGATGGCTAATATCCCTCATTAGAGGAAAGGTGTTTGGGATTTCATCTACCACTATATCAGCATACTCCTTTAGCAAATCTTAGATCTCCAAAGGCAACTCATCCACTTTTGTTGCTGTCACAACAGTCTTAGGTCTGATTATGATGGCAAAGCCCATTTCTTCCTCTTCCATGGTTTTTATGAACTCCTTCTCACCTACCAACATCACACTTGATCCTACTTTTTGATCTCGGTCTTCCTCTTTTAGAGGTGTTAGAGTATAAGAGGTTCCATCCTTCTCTATGACATAGGAATTCTTCCTACCATCATGGACTGATTTCCTATCATATTGCCACGATCTACCAAGTAACATATGGCAAACATCCATATGGATGATGTCACACAACACTTTGTCCTTACACCTTCCTATTTGGAACTCTACCCAACATTGTTCATTGACCAACACTTGCTGCCCTTTATTCAACCATGAGACCTTATATGGTGTGGCATGTGGTAATCTTTTCAACTTCAACTTTTCTACCATTTCCACATAAACTAAGTTATCAGTGCTACCAAAATCTATGACAACTTGACAACATTTACCTTGGCATTTGCAAGTGGCCCTGAAGAGTGATTTCCTTTGAGTTGGTTCCTTCTCCATGGGTACTTTGATCAAGGTTCTGCTCATCAACAAAGATTCTCCAACTTCTGGTTCTTCAGTTTGTGGTGAAGAATTTACACTTTCTGCATCTCCACCTTATGCAACTTGATTTCTCCTTTCACTCCTGAAAGAAGTAGTTGACTATTCTTCAAGGCACTCCCATGCTTGCTAACCTGCAAATTTGTTACATTTGTATCATTTTCTAGTGAATCCACTTGATCCTCCTCTATGTCCAAATATGCCCCTAAAATTTGATCTTCTTCCCCTAAAACTGCCTCTTGCATCTGAAGTTTGTTCTTGAGAATGCTTGTCTCTCCTTGAGAACTTTGGGACTGTCCTCTACCAGCAAATGATCCTCTTCCTCTGAAAGTCCTTCCTTTACCTCTATTTTGTTTCTCTTGTCTTCTTTTCAACTTCTCTTCATCCTTCATGGCTAGTTGATAGCATTCTTCTACCGTCCTAGGGCTTGTAAGACTAAACTCATCTTGTAGGCTATATTTCAGCCCATTAAGGTATCTTGCAACCTTATCAACATCATCTTCCATATGGCCTGATCTAATACTTAATTTGTAAAACTCTTTTGTATATGCCTTTACATCCATGTCTTTTTGTTTCAAGTTTTGTAATTTCGTATATAATTGAGTGGCATAATCACTAGGCAGAAATTTATCTTTCAATTTTGCAACCATCCTGTCCCAAGTGGTGATCTTTGATTTTCCTTTCTTCCTTCTTTCTTCTTGCACATAATCCCACCAAAGGGATGCGTGGCCTTTCAATTTAGTTCTATCCAACTTCACCTATTGTGCCTCAAGTACCTTTTCAAATTCAAAATATTTATCCAACTCTCATATCCAATCAAGAAGTTCCTCTCTATTCAAACTACCTGCATACACTAGAAGTTCCATCTTCACCTTGGAACCTTCACCTTTGGTTGCCTTCAACAATCTTTCCATCCTTATCTCATCAACATCTCTCTCTTCCTGAGATTCTTCTTGTGGTGGATTGTTTTCATCCGTTACTTCTTCTTGATCACTCAAGTCTCCTGTGATCACTCCTCTTTTCTGATTAGTCTCAACTACTTTAAGCCTTGCATCAAGACTTATTCTCATTTCTCTCATCTCTTGGGCAAGATTATCTCTCATCTCTTTGGCTAACCTTTCTACTACTCTTTCAACAGCATTCACTCTTGGAGGCATCTTTGGTTGTCTTCAATTCACTGGACTAACTTTTTGTCTTTATTGGCTTTGATACTAATAATGATGCAAAGGAAGGACTCAACTAAACCAACTTGACACAATTGAAACAATGATCCATCAGCAACAATGACAAAATGCATCCTAGTTCACCTTGGGAACATTGTTGTAATGGCCAAGTGGGCACTTAACGAAGAGAACACCATCAAAACTTGAGATTCTTGGTCTGTACAGACCTTCCACAACATATTTCATTGATTCCGTATCCAACTCTAATCAAACTATGCATAGATTTGTTCAAACATCAGGCAAACTAGGGTATTGACTATCTTTCAAGCAAATGTGGGCACACTGTCATTATTAACTCCATTAAAATTGAAGATCATGAACTCTCCTTTTGCCAAAGCATGGGAAGCAACAAGATAAAGTTTTCCACCAAGTATCATTGGTTTTCAATGGTGTAAACTCTGTCCATCAAGCCTTTTTTTTTCCCTGGAAACCCTAGGCAGGGTTTTAACTTGTCAACACAAAAATTGCAATATCTTTCACAAAACTAAATGAAATTCCACCAAACCAAAAGCACTAGAAAGATAAAACCATTCTCCAACTTTCTCAATCACTTGCAGAGCTATACTCAACTGTACAAGGTCATACAACGTGAATAACAGGTTGTTTCACACAGACAAATGCAAGTAAAACATGGCAAAATGAAGTTCTTTGCATTCCAACCCTCTCCAACCTTGGTGGTCAAGTTTACATCTCTATTTCATTGGATTACAACCTCCCACAACCATCCAAACCAACACCTAACTCCCATTAACTAACTTTGTAAAATTGCATTGACAACATTGACAAGTTTTTTTGCAACTTTTGACAACCTTTGCATTTTTTGACAACTTTGCACCTAATCACCTAAAATTAATCCAATATGACCCCAAATGGCCTTAAATGGTCCAAATTGACCTTATTGATCCAAAATTCAAAGTTTTAAAAAATGACAATAAAGTGCACCAAAGGATGCCCCTGCATCATGGGCCCTCTACAGAAGGATGATGGCACTGTAGTTCCTCCGGTCATCCTATCTAAGAAAGAAGTTGATGAATTTGATAAAATGAAGCACATAGCAAAGGCTACTCAATCTTGGATCGGTGAGGTATATGATGAAGGGTGTAAATCCATAGATGAGGCCATTCAAACTTATAAAGATTTTTGCTCTTTAAGGGATGATATGGAAGGAATCATTGATGATTGTAAAGAGAATGAATAATATTATTCCCATATGTTTCCGAGAGTAGAAATTCTCTACAAATTATCTCTAGAGGTTATGTTAAGGGAAAATATTGTAACTATTAAAAAATTGAAACTCCCTTATTATTGGGATAAGGCTATAAAGTATCTGAGGGATACTATTGAAAGAGCTGAACAAGAAGCTACACATGCACAAATTTGAATTATCGATATTTTGTATGACTGTAAAAATTTGATAAGAGATTTAACATGTCAACATATGCAAGGGAAGACTAAATTGGAAGTTAATTCACTTAAGGATAGATGGAAATAGTTGCTTCAGGGTGGTCTATAGAAAACTCCCTGTGAATTCGATACAACAAGTTTGAACGCAACTACACAATTCAAAAATCAAATCAAGAACTTTCAAAAGGGCAAGCATGGTAGAAGGGCTTCCTACAACAATTTTTCAAAGATGTATGATATGCAAAGATTCAGGTTAAACTTCACACAGGGTCTACTTCCTGAAGCCATTAACCCTGCATTGGAGGCCCTAATGAAATATAGGAAGAAAGAGAGAGAGGCAAACAAAATTATTGTTGAAGATAATGTGTCGATCCCTTGAAGGCCTCTTTCCACCTACTGCTACCAAAAAATTAGCCTAGGAAGCCAATTTTTGGATAGCCTCCCTTTAAAAAATGTGTCATTTTCATTTTATTCTGTTAACTCATCAAAAAGTGCCTCATTTTGTTTGATATGACTTGAAAAAGTGTAAATTTGTCTTTTTCCAAAAGGACAAAAAGGGAAAAATGGGATTATAGTGAAATTTTCTCTTGCCACAAACAATTAATGCATGTGAAATCTAAACCCTTGGTGTTGGATGAATCCACACCCTTCATTGTATATTGAGTGCTCTTGACTCATCTATATAAAGGAAATCACTTTTTTTGTAAATAGGGAGGTGAAAAGAAAGAATTGTTGAGACTGCCATTTTTCTAAATCAATACAAATATGACTTTATTTGCTGCTACCACATGGTTTAGTTTTATTGATTGAAGATTATTTTCATGATTCATTTTCACACATTAGTTAAAGTTTAGTTGCAATTATGGTGAATTATTTCTGATATTTGATGGATCTCATTTTCATACCATTAGTAAATTGTTGAATGTAAGTTGTTGTACGTGGTTAGTTTGAACACATTTCAATTCTAGTTTGATTGTGGAGGTTTAATTAAGCTGTGCTAAAATCAGGGTGTTTAATGAATTTTCATGATTTGAAAATTTTGATTTCCTTTGAAGATTGCATTGTTCCCATATAGTTGTGAGTTTTTGATTAAGCAGGGATTAGTTTATTTTGGGACCAGTCTACCTGAAGTATTTAATCAAACCTATAACTTTCCTTATGAATTTCTAAACCCTTCTCTACCTCCCCATCTTTTGCATTTTGTTGAAATAGTGGAATTTAGATTAGGAAAAGCATCAAAATCACTGCTTGTTAGATGATAAAGTCTATTTTCATATTGCAGATCTGAAAATTGTTTCTGGGTTTTACATGTTTTGAAGTATATATTTAGAAACCCCTTGTTTTCTAGTTGCAAAACATAAGGCCCCTTGATTGGAATAGCAGAGACATCAAACACTGAGTTATCTTGTAAGGCCAAGACCTAGCAGTATAGACCTTGGGGTAGTCATTTTCCATTTCTTTGGGATTTGATCCCTTTCAGAAGAGATAAGATACTTGGTATTTTATCTAAGTTGTTGCGTGTAAAATCACCCATCAACACTTCCTTAGTCTATCAACACTATTACTCTCGCTTTTAAAGAAACCCACTACCTTGAGGATTTGTGGCATGTTAATTCCAAGAAAGTGCATGTCAATAAATACTTGGTTCGGTATCTCTTGATTCCTTATCTAGATCATCAACAACCTCTAATAATTCTTCATTATCTTCTTCTTCCTCACTAAACCCTTTAATGTAGAATAATTTCTTTTACACTCATTTGTGCCCTTGACTATATTTTCTATCATAATTAAAACACAACCCTTTTGTCCTTTTTCTTCAATTTGTTGAGTCAATCAAGTAGGTCAAGGAAATGGCTATGTTGGGGGCCTCCTCTCTCTTACACTAATGAATGAACCCCTACCTTCTAGAGGATGTAGGGGCCCAAATCTTTTTCTCTACCTTGTGTGTCATGGTAAAATAATTAGATATACTAAGATATGGTACAAGAATCAGTTACAGTAAGGCCCCTTGATTGGAACAACAAAGACATCAAACACTGATTTATCTTGTATGGCCAAGACCTGGCAGTATAGACCTTGGGGTAGTCATTTTCCATTCCTTTGGGATTTGATTCCTTTCAAAAGAGATAAGATACTTAGTATTTTATCTAAGTTGTTGCATGCAAAAACACCCATCAACATTTCCTTAGTCTATCAACACTATTTCTCTTTTTTAAGAAACCCACTACCTTCAGGGTTTGTGGCATGTTAATTCCAAGAAAGTGCATGTCAAGAAATACTTGGTTGGGTATCTCTTGATTCCTTATCTAGATCATCAACAACCTCTAATACTTCTTCATTATCTTCTTCTTCCTCACCAACCCCTTTAATATGGAATAATTTCTTTTACACTCATTCATGTCCTTGACTGTATTTTCTATCATAGTTAAAACACAACACTTTTGCCCTTTTTTCTTCAATTTTTTGAGTCAATCAAGTAGGTCAAGGAAATGGCGATGTTGGGGGGGCTCCTCTCTCTTACACTAATGAATGAACCCCCTACCTTCTAGGGGATCTAGGGGCCTAAATCTTTTTCTCTACCTTGTGTGTCATGGTAAAATAATCAGATATAGTAAGAGGATTAAACATGTGTACCTTATGTTAGATGTGATTCCTGAGCCTGCCATTAAATAAGTCATCCAATTTATCCTTTATAATCATTTATACTCACAAGGATAGGTTTTATAGTGGCTAAAAATAATCCTTGACTTATCCTATTTGTCATAGTTTGGATAACTAGCTGAAGTAATTCTTTGATACACTATTATTATAGTGCATCTACAATTCCTTTGTAAAAATTGATGAAGTAGCACTGAGAGTTTTCTTCTTCTTTTGAGAACACAACCATCTATACAAAATAATTTGCTCAGGTTGTTGGCCTTGGTTTTGTCATTGATGTCAAAGGAGTCCATTTCATCAGATTGATGTCAAAGGTAAAGTGATAGTTGGACTGCCAGAGTCATTAAATGAGTTGTGTTTTGTTGTCATTGATGTCAAAGGTATAGAAAGGTATAGTGAAATCTTTGCACGCTAGTTTCAAAGTTGATCTCTCATAAGGGTGGCTCCTATGTCTTTGCAGTTTCTTTTAAGGATATGTTACTTGATGGCTTATTCAAGTTTGGTATGTGTTGAAGTACAAAGTCTTAGTTGCAATGATGTCCTAACATCCTAAATGCCTTCCTAAGTCCTAATACCCTAATGATTATACCTTGCCAATGTTTACCATTATGTCAATATCAAAAAAATTCCACAGTATCTCTCTCTATACTGTGTATTAGTAATGATATGATGACAAAGAGAGTTCATGAAATAAATATGTTTCAAGTCAATAAAGGTTTGAAAGAACTTAGGGTTTGTCTTTGTTTGAAGTCCTAATTCTAAACCCTAATGTTTCATTCTTTCTAAACTCAAATATTTTGTTGGTTTCATCTTCAAAGATACTGACTCTATGTCCCCTACAACTCTGTGTTTAAATGGCAGTGTTCTATACTTCGTTGAAGATGTATTTGGTCAAAGATTTTTTTATGAGGGTTTGAAAAAGATTAAAGTCTTAAACCCTAAAAAGGGCTTTAAGTCCTCATAAAGCTCAAAGTGCAAGTTTTTAGATGAGTGCACTTTTGTTATGTTTTAAAAGTGACCGGTTGTCTCAGGTCAAATGCAACTTAAGATACAACTTGAAAGGGTCACATTCATTTTGTGACTGGCCTCTTTGCCGAGTCAGGATCAGCCTCTCCCGACATTCCTTTGTGTCAAGGCAAGAATCGTGAAATTAACGGTAGGCATTGAATTGCTCAATGGCGCGAATGATAAAATCTATGGTCAATATTTAAAGACATAATGGCCATTTCCTGAGGAATACGTTTTGACGGCCATTTGGACGTATTCAAATAGTTGTATTAACTATTTTTGTTCTTGTTTTTTTGTGAGCAAGACAAAAACCCTAATGTAAGGGATGTTTTTTTTAGTGGAGTGATTTTTGAAGAGTATTGATGCATGTCAATTGATTTTTTCGAGTTAGAAATGGTGATAAATTGAAGGTATTCCTTGTGTGGAGGTTGGAGCAATGAATGCAGAGCATGATATGGTGATTGATGCAGAACATCAAATATGACAGTGGGTGTATTCAAAGGCAGAATATTATGGTATGCAGAGTATATATATGACAGAGACAAAGTATGCAGAGTTGTGTTTTGCAGTATGATGGTAGAGTATGATGATGGCAAGGTATGATAATTGTTGCAGTATAAAGATTCAATGCATGGTGAGCATGTTTTAATGTTTGTTTTTATTAGTCTGATATAAGGTTCTAAATGCAATAATGATACAAGTACATATGTCTATGGATATTAAATGTTAAAGATGTTTTGTAATAGGAAGATGATGCATCATGCAAAGGGGTTTTAATGTGAATATGAGTGTGTTTTGGGTTTAGGTGTTGTTGTATAGTTCATGATGCCACTATAGTGCTTTTGTGCTGAGAGAATGATGGGTTGTTTGAAGAGTCATTTTATGTAAAAGAAAGGAGTTTTTGAGATATTCATGCAGATACAAGAGAGTAGACATGACTGAGTAAAAGAGTTATAGAACTCATCTATAACCTAGGATTTCAATGTAAACAGAGTAGTACGAGCTATATATCTATTTATGTTGTATTTGGAGTTGGTGCTCCTAGTTTGTGTAGAGTTGAAGTTCTTAATGTAGTGATTGGTGGTCCTATCAAGATGTGATCAGTGAGGCATAAGTGTAATCAATGAGACCTAATGAAGAATTTGGTGAGGTTGGATAGTGGTTTTTTGTTGTTTAGGGTTTTCCACTTTAAATCTTGTGTCATGGTTTCATCTTTGTGATTCTATTACTCTCTATGTCTTTGGCATGTTGGTATTAATTGCTTTTACAACTATTGGGCTGATGAATGAACTAGTTTCATCAGATCACTGATTAACCCCCCTCTCAGTGATCCATTGTATTCCAACAATTGGTATGAGAGCTGCAGATTCCTAGCAGAAGTCTAATAGACTTGGGTTGATCTTGGTAGTGGAATACTATGGCAAAAAGAAAAGGAAATAAGGGAAAAAGAAATACCAATTAAAATGGTGATCAATCAGCACCAATCAAATCAAATGATGTGTTACATGAAACACCCCTGTTAATTGACACAAGATGTGATATATCTGAAAGAGAGGATAGTCTTGTAGTTGAAAATATTGACAAAGAAAGGAGATATTCATATGAAGAAGAGGTCAAATCTAATCTAGAGGATGATAAAGAGGCAAGCAAAAGTTATGTCATGACAGATGGAGACAACATTATGAGTGATAATGAAAAAGAATATGATGAAGATGAGTATGAGTATGAAATTGATTTTGAAGGTGAACTTATTTCTGCCCTAGATGAGATCAAGAAACTCAGAAAGGAGAACCAAAAACTAAAATTACAACTTCAAGAAGAAAAGGAATCCAAGGCCAAAGCACTTTCAGCCCTTAAAGAAGTAGAAAAACTGATCATAGATTTAAAGGTACAAGTTGTAGAAGTTAAGAAAATAGAGGAAGAAGTCTTAAATTAGTTTAAAGCAAGAGGTTGATTGTGAAAGGTATGAGTTAGAAATTGTGTCTCTAAGGAAGCAACTAGAGAAAGTAAATAAGAAGTTGAATAGAAGTCTTCAAAATGAGTAGAGCACTGAGTTGTTTGAGAAAATTATTTTAAGTCAAAGGTCACTGTCAAACAAATTTGGGATAGGATATGAAGGAGAAAAGAGTTACAAAGATGTTGCAGTGTCCAAGAAGAGTGATGGAAAAGCACAAATGAAGTTAGCAAACTCATCAAAAGGTGCAATATATGAACAAGGAGAATCAAGCATTGTTTCCAAAAGACTTGCAGATCAGAATATCAATGAGGAAGGATACAAAAGAGTTCATAATCCCAAGCAAGGACTGAGGAGAAAGTCATCAGCAAAACAAACAAGGTTTGAACATTCCTTTCATGATTATTTCTATTCATGTCATGAATTTGGTCATAGAGCAATAGAGTGTTGGATGCATGCAAGGAAAGTTGACTGGAATAAGGGTTCTAGTGTGCTGTCAAATAGAAGAAGTAATGTCCTATGTTATAAATGCAACCATCTAGGTCACATTGCAAGGTTTTATAGTACACAAGTAAGAAATTATGGTTTTGGATTTTCAAGAAGATGTAATTCTTTTGTTCCTCTAGTTGGTTACAAGATCATTTGTTATAAGTACAATAACATTGGACATAAAGCTCAACATTGTAGAAGTAGTTTGATGAAATCATTTAGATATAACAAAAGGGCAAATACTTTGACCAAGCAAAAGTGGGCAGACCCTGTGAGCAAGAAAAAGAAAGGTATTATGAAAGTTTGGAGAAGAAAACAAGAGCAAGAGCATGTGCATATTGCACAAAAGGCATCACCAATTGCATAAGATGTAGAGTAAGTTTAGGGGGAGTAAGTAATCATTTGATATGGTTTGAATTGGTTTGCATGTTTACTTACTTTGGTGATAATAGTATTTACCTTTACATCAAAACAATGTTGGATGTAAGATCAGATGTTTGTTTGTATATCAGTGCTTCTTCCTTCAAAGATTAGGTACACCAGTGGTTTGTGTGTCTCAGTAGACTAGACAATAATTAGACAATGTTTGTAGATCAGTTAGGTCAGACAACAAAAAATTTGCATCAGTGATTGTAGTCTTTAGGTATCAAGTGTTGATGTTATGACAGTGATAGTGGTTTGTGAGAAATGCCAAATGGTGTGTTGATCCTTGTTTGCATATGAATCATACTGTCAATTCTTATGTCTGTGAAACAATGGCATCTTCAAATATCAGATGCATCTCTTGATGTTACTGTGTGTAGTACTGATGAGACAATATGGACAGTTTTCCATTAGAAAAGTACTTTCTTTGTATTATTGTTATATTTGGTGGCTCATTATCATTGAGGTTTAATGAAAATTCAATGATTGATCCTTGGTACTCAAAGAACATTAGTCCTTGAAACTTGCATGGAGAAAATCATCTCTGCATGATGGTGATACTTCAAAAGACATTAGTGGTAAGGAGAGCTTGAGATGGCTTTCAATGTCTAAAGCAACAGATGAAATCCAAAGTCCATTGGAATTTGTTAAGGTTTTCTGAGGGTCTATCAAGCATTCCTCTACTATACCTACTACTATCAGACTTCACAAATTGTATATACAAAAGATATTTAGTTTGAAGTTTCAAATTTCTATAGGGTGCTTAAATAGACAGAATCATGAAATTCTTGCACACACACACACACACACACACACACACATACACACACACACACTTATATAAGGTCTGATGAAGATTTATCTTGTATGTGTTTTCTACTCCAATCCATGACAGAGATCCTATTGGGTCACCCAATTTCTCCATTATTTGCATTCAAGTGGCATTTCGTATTTGACACTTTGTGAAGGAAATGATAGGTCAGATTTAAGAGTTTGTAGATCAATGAAAAAGGGACAAAGATAGCCTACTAAGTATGCTCTCTACTTGCAGGAATCTGATAGATGTTTTAGTAGTTGCAGTGTTGTTAATGATTGCAGGATACACACAAAATAATTTTGTTGAAAAGGCCTTAGCAATCTTTAAGAAAATGTAGTTGGTAGATGTAAAATTAGACTCTGCAACCTTTGCCAGCATTCTTATATCCTGTGTCAACATAGGAAACTTTCAAACAGGGTATGGCATCCATCAAAATATAATTGAAAGTGGATTTCTTTTTAAGATGTAGTAATTGCAAGTGCCACCTTCATTCACCATAGTCTTAATAAGAAGCATCATCTTTGCTTTGTTCAAGTGTTTGTGGTTGTAAAGTTGTAACAATGGTTGTGACAGTGATGGCATCAGACTATTTGTGGTTGTGACACTATGTGACAGTGATTTGATTTGTATTACTATATATTTTGTTGTGACAATGAACTATATATGTATCAGACATTCAGACATCATACATTTAGTAAGTCTGACAGGAGTTTTACTGACAAAAGACTCAGTGACAGTATGATAAGTTAATGTGCCATACAATATGCTTGTGTAGTCAGATAGAGGGAGTAAGAGCCCTGTGGCATTGCATTATGCAAGAACCTATCTTTATGATCAGACCTAGTATTATGTTCAGTTTCAAAATCTCTCAAATAGAAAAGTAGTGGTTTAATGACAATTGCATTATTCAATGATGGCTTTATGAGGTCATCAGAGCAGTGGTTTCATAGGCAATGGTATCATGATTTCATCAGGATCATTGTCAAGATGATGCTAGGAGGGGATTTGTTTATTAACTGTAACAATTTATATCTTCATCAAACACTGGACTTCAAGTTTATTAAACTCTACATGTTTTTATTTCTTTAGGGTTTTAAAAGATTTTTGCAAGAGTTTGTCATTGGAGAAACATTGGAGCAGAAACCTAAAGTACATGATTTAGAGTAAAGAAGGCAGCACAAAAGATTACCAAACTTTTAAAAGGTACAGAGAAGGTTTGAGGTCATGAAGAGGTCTGTCAAGAAGATCTGCAATGAATAGAAATAAAGCCAATGTGAAACAAGAGTAGATAATCTCAAGAAGGTGCACTATTTGCAAGGACTCTGCCAGATAGAAGGTACAGGTGGCCAGAAGTTTGTATGTATTAGTTTGCATCAGATGATTTGTGGCTTCATATACTATACTATGTGAACAGTGATATAGCATTTGTGTAGTGTGATAGTTGTTTGTGGATAGTGAGCAGTATGATATTGCCAGAGAATGTCAAGTAATGAGAGTATGTAATCAAACAGGGGGAGTGATGAAAAGTGTATTTGTTGAAAAATAGGTGCAATTATTGCATGCAAATAGGGGGAGCTTCACATTCCTTTGTCCTTGATGTCAAAGGGGGAGAGATTAAAGAGAGTGGGGAGAATGTTTTGCCACCAATCACAAAGGGGGAGTTTGTTGGTATTGGTTTTGTCATTGATGTCAAAGGAGTCCATTTCATCAGATTGATGTCAAAGGTAAAGTGATAGTTGGACTATCAGAGTGATTAAAGGAGTTGTGTTTTGTGGTCATTAATGTCAAAGGTATAGAAAGGTATAGTGAAATCTTTGCACGCTAGTTTCAAAGTTGATCTCTTATAAGGGTGGCTCCTATGTCTTTGCAGTGTCTTTTAAGGATATGTTACTTGATGGCTTATTCAAGTTTGTTATGTGTTGAAGTACAAAGTCTCAGTTGCAATGATGTCCTAAAGTCCTAAATGCCTTCCTAAGTCCTTATACCCTAATGCTTATACCTTGCCAATGTTTACCATTATGTCAATATCAAAAAGTTTCCACAGTAACTCTCTCTATACTATCTATCAGTAATGAAATGATGACAAACAGAGTTCATGAAATAAATATGTTTCAAGTCAATAAAGGTTTGAAAGAACTTAGGGTTTGTCTTTGTTTGAAGTCCTAGCTCTAAACCCTAATGTTCCATTCCTTCTAAACTCAAATCTTTTGTTGGTTTCATCTTCAAAGATACTGACTCTATGTCCCCTGCAACTTTGTCAAATGGCAGTGTTCTATACTTTGTTGAAGATGTATTTGGTCAAAGATTTTTTTATGAGGGTTTGAAAAAGATTAAAGTCTTAAACCCTAAAAAGGACTTTAAGTCCTCATAAAGCTCAAAGTGCAAGTTTTTAGATGAGTGCACTTTTGTTATGTTTTGAAAGTGATCATCTATCTCAGGTCAAATGTAACTTAAGTTACAACTTGAAGGGGTCACATTTGTTTTGTGGCCGGCCTCTTTGCCTAGTTGGGACCAGCCTCTCGCGACATTCCTTTGTGTTAAGGCAGAAACTGTGAAATCAACAATAGACATTGAATTGCTCGATGGCACAAATCATAAAATCTATGGTCAATATTTAAAGACATAATGACCATTTCCCGAGGAATATGTTTTGACAGCCATTCGGCCATATTCAAACAGTTGTGTTAACTATTTTTGTGCTCATTATTTTGTGAACAAGACAAAAACCCTAATGTAAGAGATGTCTGTTTTTTCAGTGGAGTGATTTTTGAAGAGTATTGATGCATGTCAATTGATTTTTTTGAGTTAGAAATGGTGATAAATTGAAGGTATTCCTTGTGTGGAGATTGGAGCAATGAATGCAGAGCAGGATATGGTGATTGATGTAGAACATCAAAGATGATAATGGGTGTATTCAGAGGCAAAATATTATGGTATGCAGAGTATATATATGACAAAGACTGAGTATGCAGAGTTGTGTTTTGTAGTATGATGGTAGAGTATGATGATGGCAAGGTATGATAATTGTTGCAATATAAAGATTCAATGCATGGTGAGCCTGTTTTAATATTTGTTTGTATTAGTCTAATATAAGGTTTTGAATGCAATAATGATACAAGTACATATGTCTATGGATAGTAAATGTTAAAGAAGATTTGTAATAGGAAGATGATGCATTATGCAAAGAAGGGGTTTTGATGTGAATATGAGTGTGTTTTGGGTTCAGGTGTTGTATAGTTCATGATGCCACTGTAATGTCAGAAAATGTCCCCTTGGAGGCTTTTCCCTCATAAGGTTTAGCTCCTAGGTCTTTTGCATGCATTTAGGACATCTTACTTCATAATTTGGCATCCCGATGGAATGAGCCCTAGGTAACATGACAAATGGGACCTAGGAGGACCCCTTGAACCTTACCCTGCCCAAAATAGGGAGGAGGACTTGGGCGCTCATGCCCTAGTCCTGCCCTATTTTGGGGTAGTCCTAATTTTTGGGTGTCAGTTTATGACTATTATTTGGGTCCTATGCCGACAAGTTAAGTTTGAATTACGAAAATCTTGGCAGGAGTGTTTGTAGTTGCATATAAAAGCATGTTTAGACATTCATTTATAAACTAGAGCATTACTAGATGATCATTGTGAACTTTAGGCATTCTCAAGGTGATTCAAGGCTTTCATTGTGTTGCAAGAGCAGACTTGTGTGGTTTATGTGTTTGTGTTTGCAGATTTGAGCATCTATTTCATCATGGAATGAAGAGCATCTTCCTCCTATGATATCTTCACTACAAGTTGACATTATATTGTGTTTTCATCCTCATTTCCTTTGGTTTTTGCTTCTGCCTCATAAGGGCACGCACTCTCTATTTGGCAACAGTGTTCAGAGACTTAAGTGTCCTCCGGGGCTTGACTGAGGCAAGCCTCTAAACACCACAACCCTTTCTCAAAGTTTTCATGGTTGCAGGTTACAAGTTATGGAGCTGGAAAAAGTGAAGTTGCAGGAAGGCATCTGGAAGTGTCAAAATTACAAAATAAAAGAAAAAATAGCACCCTGGACTTGGGCACCCGCTCATTAGTCCTCCAACTTCCGTGACGGAAAAATCTCCAGGACAGCAGAGAAGAGTTGCAAACTGAATTTCCAGATTCGGACAAAAAGCAGTGCATTGGACTTAGGTGCCCACTCTTTTGTCCCTGACTTTTCTACCTCAGAGCCCTAAAAATAGGTACTCTATAATTTGATATTTTACTTCCCTCTACAAGAGCTTTTTCTGTTATTCTTTTGTTTACAGTCGTATTTGCATAATTAGGGTTTAATGGTCAATTAAGCATAAGAGAAGGAAATTTGATAATTAAACAACCTAATCCAAGTTTCCCTACATCACACAGTGATCTAGGGTATGATAGTGAATTGCCACTCGACCCTAGATCCTTGAATGTATAGGGTGAAAGGAGGATTCAAACATCTAAACACTTAAAAACTAAACAATCCAAATTTTACCCTAAACAACCACTGTAGTACTTTTGTGTTGAGAGAATGATGGGTTGTTTGAAGAGTTAATTTATGTAAAAGAAAGGAGTTTTTGAGATATTCATGCAGATCCAAGAGAGTAGACATGACTGAGTAAAAGAGTTATAGAACTCATCTATAACTAGGATTTCAATGTAAATAGAGTAGTACTCTGTATATATCTATTTGTGTTGTATTTGGAGTTGGTGCTCCTAGTTTGTATAGAGTTAAAGTTCTTGATGTAGGGATTGGTTTTCCTATCAAGATGTGATCAGTAAGATCCTATGATTAGTGAGATCTTTGCCAATGAGGCATAAGTGTAATCAATGAGATTTTGGTCAGTGAGACCTAATGAAGAATTTGGTGAGGTTGGATAGTGGTTTTTCCCTATTTAGGGTTTTCCACTTTAAATCTTGTGTCATGTTCTCATCTTTGTGATTCTATTGTTCTCTATGTCTTTGGCATGTTGGTATTAATTGTTTTTACAACTATTAGGCTGATTAATGAACTAGTTTCATTAGATCACTGATTCACCCCCCCACCTTTCAGTGATCCATTGTATTCCAACACAGGTTTCAAATACAAAGATGCCACTGTAACCTTCTATCCATATGGTATTTGATGGATATCAAAAAAATGTCCATTTCCATGGAGCATTATTCATTAGTGCAATTATAATAATAATTGTTGTGAAGGAACCTCGTTGACTTCAACTCTCCTTACAACATTGTTATAGAAGAGTATATTTAGAACACTCAAACACATCACAATACTTATCCTACTATGGGAATAGATTTGAAGTGTTACAATGGTAGTTACATTAAGACCTTAAGTAGTCTCATTCTACCTATGTAAGTCAGTCCTAAAGTCATACAAATCCTAATACATGTGGTGCTTGTGTCTGAATTCTTTCGTCTCCTCAAAAGGCCTAGGATAGATGAATTTTTAAAAATATCTTTTGTCCTTCACCAATGTGACAAGTTTATGCATGAAGACTATGTTGTCACAATCCCTCAATTAATGTTTAAACCTTTATGCACAAATACAAACATCACCATGGATTACTTCATAAGAATGACAAAAGTAGCACCCCTCCTATGCAAAGCCCAATGTATGTCAACTATCTGATCCATAAGCACAAATTTACTTAAGACAACCCTATGGTCTCAAACTTAGAGTTCCCAAAATCTCCTTAACTCTACCCTCATTAATCTATGGCCCACTATACCATCAAAACAAAATTTATAACCCTCAACCCTAGTGCAATCCTCCTTCACCTCCACATTCACCTCATCCTCAACATTCTCCTCCACAACCTTGTTCCATACTCTTACCCACTTCCATAACCCATCAAAGGTCTCCCTCTCCTACCCCATCAAACAAGACAAATAAATGGAGTCACCTCTTGTCCCCAAGTTCACCCTCCATACACTTCTTTCCTCCTCTGTTGGGAATTAAGGTGTCTCAACCTTTGCAAATTCCTAGCATATGATATTCATTTATTTATTTATTTATTTGCCTAATTTTGTATTTACTTGCACATCTTGTTTTGTCATTTAGTATGAGGTGGCATTGTTACATGTCATCCTACCTATAATATGACTTGGATGGTCAAGTCAAACACATGAGAATCTAGGCGTCCCATTTGAGGTGGCACTAATATGCCATGTGTCGGCATCTTGCGGTATGTGGAAGGAGTTATTTTGTATGATGGAATCAATGACATGTAAGAGACAAGTAAAGAGATTCCTATGACAAGTGAAGACAAGTGTCAAAGAGCATCTTTGCATGTGAGGAAGGCATCTTTGGGTGCCCAAGTTGGGTTATGACATGTTGTAAGAGGAATATGCTATATCTAGTCTTGTATGACGGATTCTCTTACAACATTAAGTGTTGTTATGTTGGGCAGATTTTATGACAGTTGTAAGATGCGTAAGAACATCTGACATAGCCTACTTTTAGTTGGAGCACTCCATCTTGGGAAGTCAAATCTGCCATGAATGAAAGATGTAAGAGAGGTGTATGCATGTTGGACGAGTGTCCTTGGGTGTGAGAAATGGGCCACGTGGCCAAGATGGACACCCACCTCTAGAAGCTTCTCATTTATGCCTTGTAACTCTATATAATGAGGTGCTTGGAGTAGTAGTATATATAGTGTTTGTATAGGTATTGTTATGCTACCGAAATTAATCCAAAAATGACATTTGAAGACTCCTAGAAGAACTTGCATTGCAAGTGCATTGTAAACCATTTCAGTTTTGATAATACATTGTGCAGGTTTTGGAGTGTGGGGTTTTTTACCTGAAAAGGTTTTCCCCATGTACATCTTGTGTCACTTGCATTCTATGTGATTTTGTTTTCTATTTTATCTCTATGTTACATGCTTAACATAACTGTAATTGTAAGGATCTGAAAATTTGCACTACATTCCCCTCGTTAGATTGGTGTTTGGAAGTGTTTCTGCACACCTTGCTTCATTTCAATTGGTATCAGAGCTTGATCACCTTTGATCCTAGTTGTTGGGTAGGGTTTTTTGTACTGATCTTCAATTGAGTGGGAGTTTGTGTAGAGTATTGTGTGATCTTCTTGCCGGAAGGAGATGGCGAGCACATCCGAAAGGATAGATTTGGAAAAGTTTAATGGCAGCAATTTCAAGTTGTGGAAACTCAAAATGGAAGACATGCTTGTTGATAGAGATCTGTGGGAAACTATATCCAATATAAAACCAATGGAAATGGCTCAAGAAGAATGGGATCTCAAAGATTAGAAAGCTAAGGGTCTTGTGAGACTTTGTTTAGCTGATTTCATCCTATTAAATGTTCATGAAGAGAAGACCGCAAAAGAGCTATGGAAGAAACTCGGTAATGTTTATCAAGCTAAATCCCTTGTAAATAATTTATTCCTAAGGAAGAAGTTGTATTCTCTAAGGATGGATGATGGAGGATCTATTGCAGATCATTTGAATGCCTTTAACATGTTAGTTGCACAGTTGACTTCTGTTGGTGTGAAAATGGAGGAGAAGGATCGTTGTATGACCTTGCTTTGTTCTTTTCTAGACTTGTGGGACCACCTTGTTATGGCCATTGGGAGTACTACAACCACCTTTAAGATGGATGAAGTAGTGTCTTCACTGTTATCTAAAGAAATGCGGAGAAAGTCTTCTGAGTTAGCTAAGGAGGCTCTTGCGGTTCGTGGTAGACCCAAAGAGTTAGGGAAGAAGGACAAGAAAGCTGAAAAGGGTAAATCCAAATCTTGTGGGAGATCCAAATCTCCTGGAAAGTCCAAGGCATTGTGTTGGAACTATGGTAAATCTAGGCACTTCTAAAAGGAGTGTAAGGAGGAGAAGAAGAAAAAGAAGAACATCTCTGACTTAGATTCTAATAAATCTCAAGATGATGGTGATGCTTTTATTTCTACCTTGGCCACCCATGCATCGGAAGATGTGTGGTTGATAGACTCTGGTGCTTCCTTCCACATGACCTCACATCGAGGTTGGTTCTCAAAGTATGAAGAGTTCGATAGTGGGAAGGTGTACCTAGGTGATGACTCTCACCTGAAGATAGTTGGTTGTGGAAGAGTCTTGATCCGATTTCCTGATGGACAAGTGAAGGGGATCAATGGGGCTATGCACATCCCTGGTTTAGCACAAAACCTTCTTTTTGTAAGTAAGTTGAATGATGCAGGTGTGCAGGTTGTCTTCTCAAGTGGAGAATGCAAGATGACAAGAGGAGCTATGGTGCTTGCTAAGGGTACTCGAAGAGGTACTCTATTTTAGCTGGATGCATGCACTACTTAGTGCAATAGTTCTTTTGTTTCAAAGAAAAGAGCTTCAGATTCTTCATCCTTAGCATTGGAACTAGCAACGAAGAAATGTGTTTCTTCAACTTCTGATGGTAGTGCTTTCTGGGTACCTAAGAGTGCTCATGCTTTGGAAATGAAACTTCCTACTGAGAAGACAATGTTGTGGCATAAGAGACTTGGTCACATTGGTGAGAAGGGTCTTAGAGCCCTAAAAAATAAAAACTTCATTGAGGGGTTAAATGATTGTAATCTCGAGTTCAACTTTTGTGAACATTGTGTATATGGAAAGAAAAGCTGTGTTCAATTTTACTCTAGTTCTAACAAGTCTTCTGGTGTGTTAGATCTAATTCATTCTAATGTGTTTGGTCCTATGAATGTTCCTTCGATTTGTAAATCATTATATTTTGTATCATTCATTGATAATTACAGTAGGAGGACATGGATTTATTTTCTCAAAAGAAAATTTGGAGTCCTTAGTCAGTTCAAAGAGTTTAAAGCTTTTGTAGAGAATCAGATTGGTAAAAAGATTAAGTGTTTGAGAACTGATAACAGTGGTGAGTTTTATTCCACAGAGTTTGACAAGTTTTGTAAAGAACAAGGGATTGAAAGACATAAGACAACTCCATACACCCCTTAGCAAAATGGAGTTGTAGAGAGGATGATTAGAACATTGATGGAGAGGGCTAGGAGTATGCTTAGTGGAGCAAGCCTAGGACAAAAGTTTTGGGCTGAAGCTGTAGCCACTACTTGCTACCTAATTAACAGGTCTCCTACTTTAGTGCTCATTGATAATACACCCATGGAGGTGTGGTCTGGTAAGAAGTCCTTGTTTTGACATCTTCATGTTTTTGGTTGTGAGGCATATGCACATGTGCCTAAGGAGAAGAGGTCAAAATTGGAGAACAAGGCAGTTAAGTGTATCTTCATTGGCTATGGTGTTGGTGTGAAAGGGTAAAAGCTTTGGGATCCTGTGGCTAAGAAAATCTTGTATAGAAGAAGTGTTATTTTCAGAGAGGTAACTCCTTCTCCTATTGTTTTATAGCCATAAGAAAATGAAAAGAAAGAGGATGCGGTTCAATTTCCTACTACCCTTGAGAAGACTGAACCGAAAGACCATGTTGGACCTAATGATGAGGAGAGCTCTAGCAGCATTGAAAGTTAAGAAGAAGAAGTAGAACCTCCACCTCATCTTTTGAGGAGGTCCACATGAATCAGGAGGCAACCTGAGAGGTTTGGTTATTCATTGCTTGATTTTAGTTGTGCTTTTGCCTTGATTTCTAACACTGATGAGCCTAGAACTATGAAAGAGGCTATGACTATGAAAGAGGCTATGGCTATGAAAGATGTAGGTTCCTGGAAGGAGGCCATTGCCTGAAGGACAGAAACCTGTTGGTTGTAAATGGGTGCTCAAAAATAAATTTGGTTCAGATGGCAGTGTTGAGAAGTATAAGGCCAGATTGGTTACGAAGGGGTATTCTCAAGTGGAGGAAATTGATTATGGTGAGATTTTCTCTCCCATAACAAAGCTGACATCTATTCAGTTCTTGTTATCTCTTGCAACAACTTATGACTTAGAAGTGGAACAAATGGATGTGAAGACAACTTTTCTTCATGGTGACTTGGAGGAAGAAATCTATATGTCAGAGCCAGAGCACTACGTGGTGAAAGGTATAGAAAATCTAGTTTGCAAGTTAAAGAAGTATTTGTATGGTCTTAAGTAGTCTCCTAGGATGTGGTACCAAAATTTTGATGCCTTTGTGTTGAGTATTGGATTTTTGAGATCAAAATTGGATCATTGTGTTTACTTCAAGTTTGATAATGATCACATTCTCATTATAGCATTGTATGTTGATGATATGTTACTAATTGGGAATGGTAAAGGTTTGATTTCTGATTTGAAGTCTCAGTTATCAGCATTGTTTGAAATGAAAAATTTAGGGGCAGCCAGGTACATTCTGGGGATGGAGATCAAAAGAGATAGAGTAAATAGAAAACTTTGGTTAGGCTAGAGTATGTTAACACTGTGTTGGAGAGATTTAGTATGGTGGATTGCAGACTGTTGACCATTTCTGTTACGATGGGGTATATGTTGATGATTGTCCAAAGTCTCCTTATGAGATGGAGGATATGAGTAGAGTACCTTATGCTAGTGCAGTTGGCAGTTTGATGTATGCTATGGTCTGTACAAGATCAGACATTACCTAAGAAGTGGGAGTCCTTTGTCAGTTTATGGCTAATCCTGGATGAGTACACTAGGATGCGGTGAAGAGAGTGTTCAAATATTTGAGGGGTACTTCTGAGTATTCCCTATGTTATCATGGTTATCCTACAGGACCTTAGCATTCTATGAGTATTCGTGGATTTGTGGATTCTGATTGGGTAGGTGACATTGACAACAGGAGATCCACCAATGCTTATGTTTTACTATGTTTGGTTGAGCTATTAGTTAGATGAGTAAGTGACAACCTATGGTTGCTTTGTCCATGACAGAAGAAGAGTACATGGAAGCTACTCATGCTTGCAAGGAAACCATTTGGCTTAAGAGGTTGTGTTTAGATATTGGTTTTGATGCATGAAAGATTACTATCTGTTGTGACAGTCAAAGTGCAATTTGCTTAGAAAAGAATCCTACTTTCCATGCCCGAACAAAGCACATTAATGTTCAGTATCATTTTGTTCATGATATGGTAGAAGATGGGAAGGTGATATTGGAGAAGGTTGACACTTTGAAGAATGTTGCAAATGCATTGACGAAACTTGTGGGCAAAGATAAGTTTAGATGGTGTTCGAATTCTATGGGCCTCTTAGTCCCTAGCAGTTAAATCTTGTCATTCTATTTGCTCTTGCAAGGTGTTCGACAAGTGGGAGAATGTTGGGAATTAAGGTGTCTCAACCTTTGCAAATTCCTAGCATATGGTATTCATTTATATATTTATTTATTTGCCTAATTTTATATTTACTTGCACATCATGTTTTGTCATTTAGTTTGAGGTGGCATTGTGACATGTCATCCTACTTGTAATATTACTTGGATGGTCAAGTCAAACACATGAGAATCTAGGCATCCCATTTGAGGTGGCACTAATATGCCATGTGTCGGCATCTTGCAGTATGTGAAAGGAGTTATTTTGTATGACAAAATCTATGACATGTAAGAGCCAAGAATAGAGATTCCTATGACAAGTGAAGACAAGTGTCGAAGAGCATCTTTGCATGTGAGGAAAGCATCGTTGGGCACCCAAGTTGGGTTATGACATGTTGTAAGAGGAATATACTATATTTAGTCTTGTATGACGGATTCTCTTACAACATTAAGTGTTGTTATGTTGGGAAGATTTTATGACAGCTGTAAGATGTGTAAGAGCATCTATCATATCCTATTTTTAGTTGGAGCGCTCCATCTTGGGAAGTCAAATCTGCCATGTATGATAGATGTAAGAGAGGTGTATGCATGTTGGACAAGTGTCCTTGGGTGTGAGAAATGGGCCATGTGGCCAAGATGGACGCCCACCTCTAAAAGATTCTCATTTATGCCTTGTAACTCTATATAATGAGGTGCTTGGAGTAGTAGTATATATAGTGTTTGTATAGGTACTATTATGCTACCGAAATTACTCTAGAAATTACATTTGAAGACTCCTAGAAGAACTTGCATTGCAAATGTATTGTAAACCATTTCAGTTTTGATAATACATTGTGTAAGTTTTGGAGTGTGGGGTTTTTTACCTGAAAAGGTTTTCCCCACGTACGTCTTGTGTCACTTGCATTCTATGTGATGTTGTTTATTGTTTTATCTCTATGTTACATGCTTAACATAACTGTAATTGTATGGATCTAAAAATTTGCACTACATTCCCCTCATTAGATTGGTTTTTGGAAGCGTTTCCACATACCTTGCTTCCTTTCATCTTCTACACTTCCACCACTTTCACATCAACCTCCAAGATCACCAATTTAGATTTCCCCTTAGACTTCCTGCTTTTCCCCAAGCAACCTATCATCACCATCAGTAATCATGTCATAAAGTATTTTCCCTCTACTTGACCCATCCTCTTTAATATTAATTCACCATTGTCTCCTACACCATCTAATTCCCTCCATAATTACTTAAGTCACCAATTTATAGTGACCCCTCTTCTTCAATTTCCCAAGACTTGCACATTGATAGTACCTTTGTCCCATACCTTGAATCCCTCAATCTTGCTCCATTAATTCTCCCTCCCCATAACTCATCATTTACTTGTTCTTCTTCATTACTACTCCATACTAATCAACCACCTCCTAATACTAAGTTTGACACCATTTATAATATTCCACCTCTTGCTTCCACATTTACCCCACCAATAGTTACGAATGATTACGTTGATGCTTTGTTCTCAAATGATGACCTCTTGATTGATGATATCCCATCTTATATGCCTTGTGTGTCTCTTTCTCTCTTATCCTACCTTAAACCTACAGCTTCTTCCACTTTGTGCTAATTACCCCTAGCATTTGATGAGCTATTATGCCACACACTATTGGGGGCAATGCATGATGTTTGTTTTTATTGTATCCTACCATGTGATGACCTATTATGCCATGAACTATTGGAGAGTCAACATTTGTTTGTATTATGTCTTGTTACATTTATTTCCTTCTTATTCTTGTGCACCTCTTCCTTATTTCATGCATCCTTCTTCTCTACATTGTCTTCCTACCTCTGTTCTTTCTTCTCTATGTTGATTAACATTTTGGTCATGATATAAAGCATTACGAACTTACCACTCCTTTTAATGTTGACCCAAGTTGATATTGTGTGGTGTTGTATTAGGATTCTTGCATCATTTTTCTCTTTACTATTTGATGTTCCTCTCTCCCTCTTTGATTTGGTTATTTATTTTTCCTTCTCATTTCCTCCATTATTGGTTTTATTGTTACTCTTTGAGCTTTTATTTTTTCATTTGAATGTTTATTCCTTTAATGCATATAAGTTTGTGACTTGGATAAATAGATTCCTTAGTGTCATCTATCACTTATACAATAATAAACAAGGGTTTTCCCAAACTACCTTATCATATGTACTTGTTTTTTCATGCACTATCCTCCATCCCCTATTCTTCATCATACAACCTACATTGCATTGCTTGACCTAGTCACATACCAATTCACATTACTCCTTGCTGTGATGAGTTTGTAATCTTTTTCCATGAATACTTTTGGATATTTAAGCCCTTCTCACATTCACCTTACACTCGCCATTAGTCATGATGATAAAACTCAAAACCATGAAGATTTTCTCGCCCTCTATATTCTTGACATCTAAAACTCAATTGTAACCCTTAGAACCTTATCAGTAGAACCTTGCTCCTATATTTCCTCATCTAGACATGAATACCATTTTGCATTCAAATATGTATACTCCTAGGTGGAGGCTCTGGCCTAAGTTATATGGGTGGCATCCAAAACCAAAAGAAATTTCCATGTCTATATGTACTTAATAGATGTAATTAAATATCAAATCAAATAATATTGAAGGATAAACCAAATCAAATTAAAGTACTGTTATAAACTTGAGATATCCCACTTCTTCTATATCCCTTTCTACTCTAATCCACCACATAAGTCATTCTAAGATTAGCACTGAGATAGGATGCCTTTTATTCCTTTTATTCTAGTATTAATGGCCTAAGTACAAGACACCACCTTAGCATACCCCATCCATCTCTTCCATTCCTTGGTCCTTATATATTTATCTTATATGCCTATCCCTCAAAACCCAAAGTCCATATTGTAAAACTCTCCAAACAACTCATATAAAGACAACCTACACTTATTCCCCCTTCCACTCCTTACACCACTATGCCCTCTACCACTTCCATTTGACACTATAAGTTGTATACTTAATGTAGAAGCATCTAAGGTGTAAGAGCAATATTGCATCAACCAAAAATATTTATTTTCATTTATTTATTTTACAAGTATTTTTGTTGATTTATAGATGTCTTTCAGTAGTATAAGTCAAGTTTGAGACATTGCATATCATTGCTCGTGTTTTCAAAATTTAGAACCTCATAATTGCAATTATAAGCATAGTCAAGTCATCAAAAGCATTGCAAGTCATTGTAATTGGTTCTCATTGGTTGTGGTTGGAATCATACATTTTTTTTATGTATCTAGAACCTTCCATTTGATTTCTATGTATTATTGATCACCGAATATGTGTTGTTCACCCGAGGAAGTTAGTTAAGACTTGTACTAAATATTTACTATATAAAGGTAACTTGTTTGATAAAAGTAGCAAGTATTTAAAACTTGCAATGTTTCTTAATGTTACAGACTTCAGTATAGATCCTAGTAGGGATTATATATGGAATTGCATTAAATTTAGAGACTCCCAGCTCGTTGGGGATAGTAACACATGTTACCAATGAACTTACATGATATTCCAATGTGGTGCACCGAATCCCAAGGTAAATCATTGGGAAAACATTTAATTTTGGGACCAATGATCCTTATCACCTTACTCTAGAAGCATGGACCGTGATATCAACCATCGTATTATGTTCTACATCTCCTATATAAAGAGAAGTTTGATATGATTTGTGGATAGAGGGAAAGAAGGATAGAAAATAAAGAGTGTCAAGAACCTTGCTAATAAATTATAAGGAAGATTAGAGGAAGAGGGAGCTTGATTAAGAGGAGTTAACTGAGAGTATAAGAAGAAAGAAATACATTGAGTGAGATCATATGATCTAACTAAAATCTAATTGTGATCTAATTATAATTCATGGTTGATGCCTAGAACTTGTGATACAACTCTTTGATGAATAAAGTATTATTGTTTTTCCTCAAGTGATTTGATATTATTTGTAGAATTAAATAAGGTTTAGATAAGAAATTTATATTGGTTGCAAAGCTAGATAATCCTTAATTGGACCCTCCAACCTTGATTGTATTAATACCAAAGATGGAAGTAAGAAACTATTCTAATTGCCTTGATGCATAAGCTTAGGACACACCATTGGGACCCATTGATCCAATTTATCATCCCAACCATACACTTCAGGGCTTATCGATTTTTACTTTTGTTCACCTTTTTTTTTCCATTTTCAGTTATCCTCCTTTTATTTACCATTTTTTACCTCACCACACGTGTTTACCCTTACTTTTATCCTTTTGTTTCCCATTTTCAATCTTTCCGTTATTTCCCATTTTCAATTGTTCACTTGTTTTGTGTTTCCTTGTTTTTATGTCACTTTGATTCCTTGTTTTCCTCCTTTACCTTTATCTTGATTGTCATTATTTCTTTTTCCCTTGTATTTGATCCTTTTAACTTTTTATGTTTGTTTCTTGCTCCATTTTATTTCCTTATTTCTCTTTGTGTCTCACTTTCACCTTATACTTTTGAGAGTGCCTCATCTTTCTATGATGCCATGGTAGATGATTATCCATGTCTAGTTACTACATATATTACTATTAGGACTCACTCCATTGACATAGCTTGGTGTGGTTTCAATCATGCTTTTTTCCTTCCTCTTTGATTGACCCTCATCCTCTTTGTATTTATTTTGTGTTTGTGTCTTTACTCTTGTCTTATTAGTCATTACAGATATTGTGTCATGTTTGTCTACTGGTTCTTAGTACTTTATCTTTCCTCTTTCACTTTGTGCTTCCTATGACCACTGCACTCTCTTATCATCACTTTAGGGCATATGATCTTTGTCTCCCATGTGTTTCCCTTATCTTGTCATCTCTTGGGGGCACAACTTAGATGTTCCCCTCTCTCATCACTTTTTGACATAACCACTTGGGAGAATATGATTCTTATCTACCCAATGACTCCCTTATCTTTTCACCTCTTAGAGTCATGACCTATATGCTCCCCTCCTTTTCCACTATCTTTCCTCTATCATTAAATCATAAGTAGCTCTCATCTTTGTCCTTTTCCCCTTAACTATTTTCCTTAAAATGATTAGCTCTATTCACTTTAAATCTATTTTTATCAATTGTTTTAAGGGGGCACATATCCTACATCACTCACTCTCACTCCATTGTATCTTTGTTCCTTGACTCTTTCCCTCTAACCTTGATGAAAACTATCTTCTAGCCTTTTATCCAATTAGGTGGCCACCTTATAACTAATGTAAAACTTATCATTTTCTCATCAAATGAGTTTTTCCATCTCCCTATCTCATATATTTATCCATCCATTATACTTTTGTTGGTTTTTATTTCCATTTGAACACCTTTTGTCATCTCCCAAATCACCCCTTGTTAGCATTTCACATCTCATACTACTTTCCTTTACATTTCAAAACTCTTGTTTGTGTTTAAAAATAGGTGGACGATTCTTAGTATAGCCCTACATGAGATTATTTTACTATTATTTTCATGCCATGTGGATTCCTATTGGGAAATGCATAAGGGGCTAATTAAGGTAGCTTGCCCTTTAACCCTTTGTCTTGTAGGTGTTCCCTTTGATACTTTATGCGTGTAGGTGGATTTAATAGAAATATGTGAGGAACCAAACTAAGTACTAGTTTAGAGAAGTTCTTATAAGGTAGACAAGAAGATCCCTATAAATTTTAAACCAAACAAAGGTATCGAACTTCTCCTTGGGGTGAGACTTCCCCTCTAAGTCAGGCCCTAGTCCAAGCATAGGCTAGGACTTCTCCTCTAGCCTAGGTATAGCTCTCAAGACTTCTACTCCAGTCTAGGCATAGGGAAAGACTTCTCCTCCAACCTAGGCACGAGTCTTAGGACTTCTCTAGCTTGGGCATATGGTACAACTTCACCCCCTACTCCTTACAATGGTAGCTCAATGTTAGAATTGTATGAAATTTGATAAAGTGACTCCTAAAGGTCTCCTAATTCTAGTTTTGTGAGTTCCCAATCTTGAACCTAGGTGTATCTTTTTCAATTTCACTTTTTCTCTCCCATAGTGTATTTTAACTAATTTGACATATATTTTACCATTTTACCCATTCTTTGCTCACTATTATGACAAATGTCTATACTAAGTTTTGATCAAAAGCTAATTTTGAACACACCTATAAATTTTTGTGGTCTAGAGACCTTTAGGACTTCTCCTTGGGGAAAAACTTCTTCTCTTGCTCCTTGTAATGAAGTACCACACTCCATAACTAATGAAATTTATTCTGCAACATCTCTAGACAGTCCTCAATCTGAATCTAGTAGTTCCCATTGTTTCTAGGTGCATTTTTATGCATTTCTTTGCCATTCAAATGTGTTCTCTAGACTGGTGTTACTATGTTCCTATTTTTGTTTTTGCATGTGTGTATCATAGCCAAGTATCAAACACAACCCCATTGTTAGATGTTTATTGTATTGAAAATACCTGATTTAATTAGTTTGCATAATCACATTTACACTTAACAACACCTATTAAAATAAATATAGAGGATTTATTTCCCATGTTTTAGATACAATTCAAAAGAAATCAACTACATAACTTATGATGACAAACATAGATATAGAAATTCATAGAAAAAGTCCATATGACTTAGTTAACAATCTACATTTGAGTTTATAACTTGTTCATATAGTAAGGAAACCTAATTGGTCATGCACAATCCTAATTCAACAATCAACACACTTCCAATAACTTATATTTACTTGTTCATAAATATATTGAGTTTAAGGACAAGATTAAAGCATCTTTTGTCACTAACAGATCACATAAGACAAACTATAATTCATCTTAAGTTAAATACCTCTAGTACTTGGATGCAATTCAATCATTCAATGTCAAGGTGCCAACAACAGTAACAAGACCAGTCAATTGTTGATGCAGTATAGATAACATCAGATCGAATACATTTAGTGCATGTGAAGGTATAATCCTAGTGTTTTCTCTAAACTATAAACATACCACTATTGTAGTATATCAATCCATATGATACCATGAAAACTATGTTCAAACAAAAACCTTGTGTGTTTATATAAGCATACCGCTATTGTATTATATCAAAGATACCATGAGAACTATGTTCAAACAAAAACTTTGTGTGTTTAAGGAATAGACCTCATGCTACAAGTTTAAGCCCTCCAGTGGGCTCAATCATGGTAGATCATGTTTAGCAAGGAAAATTTTTACTAAAGTGATAGATTAAACAATATATGTAGCCCTACATACTAACAATCATAATGTGGAGTACAATTCTATCATAGGTTTGGAAATTCCTTAGTGTGAATCTTCATGGGATTCAACATTGTGGGTGACAAAAGCAGTAGTCACATATGGACTTTGAAGAGTCAACAAAACTCAAAACACCCCAAACAAGGCTCTCAAGCCATCTAATATAAGATATACCACTTATTAAGGTGTAGTGATTTTGAGATACTGGGTCAATGAATAATCATTCTTATTCAAGTGTGTTCAAGCACCTTTCTAAGAAGACACTATAAGTAACCTGTACATAATATTGTTTGTGATAATAGTCCATAATGGTAAAGTCATATATAATTTAAGATTCAATATGGATTTAAACTCATGGCTTAATCCCTTACCAGTCATACTTTATCACATAGACTGCAAACTCTAGTCATATCTATACTAGGCTCATTCAATAATAAGTAAATTCCTTTCAAAACATAACCCTACATACTATTATGGTTTAACATGACTAATTTATATCCATAATACCAAATTCTAATGGAATTCAAATAACATGTATAACATAAAATTTGTATATTATAAAAATAGTCATAACATACTGTGTATATAGAAAATTGGATTAAAGAGATCAAGCATAAATGAATCAAACTCAATCCTACTATACCTTCAAAGAATATTCGAAGGACAATAATCATGAAACAATGCAAAATAACAAAGATCTTACCACCTATGATTGTATTTATTCCTTGGTTTAAATATGGATTGCTCTATTACTTTGCATAACCATGGTAGCAAAAAGCATGAATGAATGATAAATGTGCTCAAAGTGTTGTTATAAATGCTCAAAAGCTCAAAGTTTGCGGAGGGTTTGTGAATGAGAGAAGGGGTGTATTTATAGATTTCAAAAGAGTTTGATCAACGGTGGAGAAAATTAGATTGAATAAATGGTTGAGATAAATTAAGAAGACATGATGAATGTGCACATGACATGTGTCCATACAAAAAGCTTATTTTAAAGAGTTAATTGCTTTCTTGGATAAAAATAATGATTTGATATTCATAAAATAGAGTTGATGTTCTATTTAAATGAATTGTTTGATAAAAACAAAGATCTAAAGCCAATTAGACTTAATGCATGATTTACTTTTTGACATGCAATAGATAAAAATAAATTATTTAATTTATGTGCATGGAAGATATTTAGAAGAAAAAGATAAATTTGGAAGATGAGAAGATAAATTAGAAATTAAATAAATAAATTTATTTAATTTGTTGTGCATGATGGAGGAAAATAGCAAATAAATAAAATATTTGATTTTATTTATTTGCATGGAAAATATTTAGAAGAAAAAGATAAATTTAGAAGATGAGAAGATAAATTAGAAATTAAATAAATAAATTTATTTAATTTGTTGTGCATGATAGAGGAAAATAGGAAAACAAGATAAATTAAATAATTTCAATTATTTATTTAGGAGATAAGAAAAGTCAACTTAAATAAATTAGAATATTTTATTTATTTTGGAAGAATAATTAGCTAATTAAATAATTGAAATTATTTAATTATTTGTGGATAAGAGGAATAAGATGGTGAATTAATTAAATAACAGAAATAATTTAATTAATATGAAATTAAGGATTGAAATGGATAATTTAATTAAATAATTAAAGTTATTTAATTAAAGTAGATTAGAAGAATAAAATTGATGAAATGTTAGATTTAATCAAATAATTAAAAATTATATAATTAATGTTGGAAGGGGAATTAAATTGATGACATGATAGATTTAATTAAATAGTTAGGAATTATTTAATTAATGTTGAATTAGAATAATTGATGAGGCAAAGGTGTGAATAGTGATATGAGAATACGTTAGTCATTTTTAGGTGTCTACATTTTGCCCCTCTTTGAGATGGTGTTGCGAAGTAACAACATTTCAAAGAAGTTTAAAACATAGTATTTGATTTGGATGGAAGAAGATTGATTTAGAAGATCATGGTTGGAAGAAAATAATTGGATTAGATATGGTGATGCCCCAGTCACTCAAAGTGAAGGTGACAAGGAAAGATAATGGTAAGTAATGAATAAGATGAATGATGATGATGCCCCCTTGAGAGGGCAGGTGGGTTCAAAGAACATAGGTGTGCTCTCGAAATAAAAGGAGAGAAAATTGTTAGTAGGTAGAGAGATTTAGAGGAAGATGAAAAGGTTAGATAAAAGATGGAAGATAGGTGGAAAAAGAATGTATGCAGTGATATAGTATGATAGAAGAAGCTACGTAGGATGTAGAAGAATAGAATAGGTGATCAAACTATGAAATCTATAGATATTTATTAGGATATATGGGCAGATGGATGCAGTGATTTTTCTTTGGTTATGGTTTATAAAATGTAAAGAGCAATCCTTATTTTGATATAGCATATGGATATTATGCACCAGGGTATATAAGACCAAGGTGATGATGTATCTAATGCATAGGACGTTGACTCTGCAAACAAATGGTTTGTCCTTATTCGCACCAAACATGATAGAACCTTATTGGATACGTGAATGGAAACTAGTCTTAGTGTAGAATGATCCTAATGTACAAAAGGTATTTGAATGACCTTAGATGCAAAGGATATTGTTATGCAAGATGCTAATTCCAACACATACAAGATAAATATTAGCCTTCGTAGGATAATAAGAACATCCCACAAACACAGCATGCAAAAGCAATGACAATGCCCCAGTCCATACTTTATCGTAACATACCAAGATATAGAAAGATCAAGGTAGTCTTGATTAGGTATTAGAAAGGAACAAAAGATAAACCAAAAGAAATTGACCAACTGATAAAACAAATACACAACCACCATATCTCTTGCCAAGGAGGGTGCTCATAGTAGATTAGGCCTTATTGTAGAAAGGATACATCTGTTAAAGGCTTTGGATTAGGATAATAGATTTAGCAGAATATGAAAGGGGTATGCAGGAAAGTGCACTGTTTCAAGAGTAGTCTTTTGCTTCTGATTTGATAACTACTTGAGCTTTCAAAAACATGCATAGTTCATTTTCTACTTGAGTTAGTCAAGTCAGGGTGATATGTGAATAGGATGGGTTGTGATAGATGGATGAAGTGAATGTTTGAATTTTATTATGGGTTGTGGTAGATGGATAATGTTTATGGAAAATGTGTGAAAGTAACAATTCCTCTCGAGACAACAAGGATCCATTCCTAGAACTAAGATAAGGAGAGATGCCCCTAGTCAGGGACATGATTTATCATGGAGAACGATGGATGGACTTGTTATGAAGTGAAAAGACTAAGTGAATAACAAGTGACACTTACAATTTCCAAGCTATGATAGATTGGTATATGGGAAATATGTAGCTCACTGACTTTATTATGGATTGATGAAAGGGGTTTTATTATGGGATGGAATGGAGTGATATGGATGAGAACTTAATAGACGGTGGATGCTGACAATTACACATAGCACCTGTTTGCTAGGTTTTCACTATGGTACTTATCTAAGGTGCCTGTTTACTAGGTTTTCACCAGAGGATGGATTATTTTATTTTTGAATTTTTTTATTTTTTTGGATTTTTCTAAATTTTTTATTTTTTGGATTTTTTTCTATTTTTTCTTTTGTATTTTTTGCCAAGGATACTCTGGGGATCAAACATAGAACTTCTTAAGATGAAAAATTCCTTCAGATGAAACCATCAATAGTGTTCATCTTAAGAAGTTCTATGTTTGATCCCCAGAGTATCCTTGGCACTATTGATAATGTATAAGCTCCTAATCCATAGACTATTGTAACAATGAAGGGTCCCAACCAATTACATTCAAACTTTCCCTTTTTTGTCTCGATCCTATTGGTTTCTTTGATTTTCTTTTAGAACAAGATTACCTACTTGAAACTATCTTTCCTTGATATTCTTATTATAGCTGCGATGAAGGCAGTTTTGATAGACCTAAAGATGATTAAGCATTGTACAAGACACCTCTTGTCCTGTAATTCTAGCTCATGTGATCTAGAATTATGTACTCTTCTCCATCAATGAGATGTTGCATGGAAACTCTAAGAGAAGGGAGCTCAACCTCGATAGGTAAAATGGCTTTGGTGCCATAGACTAATGCGTATGGAGTAGCACTGGTTGGGGTTTGGATACTAGTGTGGTATGCCCATAAGGCCAGATTAAGTTGTAAATTCCAATCACGACCAGCTACATTGATTATTTTCTTAAGGATTTTTAATATAGCTTTATTGGAAGCCTCAGCTTGACCATTACTTTGTGGATAGTAAGGGGTGGAGAAGCAATGTTGAATATGGAACTGAGTGCACAAGGCGCATACATCTTGGTTCTTAAAAGTTCTACCATTATTAGTGACAATAGCAAGTGGAATATCATACCAACAAATGATATAATGTAAGATGAACTTGGCGATCTATTTATCAGTAATGTAGGTCATAGGGATGGCTTCTACCCACTTCGTAAAATATTCAATGGCAATGATTATGAACTTATGGCTATTAGAGGAGGATGGATGGATTTTACCTACGAGGTCAAGTCCCCACTGTAAAAATGGACATGGAGTAGTAATAGGTTGCAACTCCTGTGTTGGTCCATGAATCAGGTCTCCATGATGCTGGAATTGAAGGCACTTCTTAGAAAACCAGTAGGCATTGTTAGGGTTAAGGTGCCATCAACCTTGTAAATCCTATGTAATTTATTCCTATTATTGTTTGTAAATCACCCATAAGGGATGAAAGGTTTCACTGGCAATGATCTTTTTCTAGCCGTATGTTCATATCTAGTCCCCGATGCTAATTTGTCCGTGATGGGGGGTTGCAACCTCCTTTTATAAGGATATTTATACTACATTTTTATCAGAGTTGAGAGTAGCAGGCACTACTAGATTGAATACTAAAGAAGAAGAGGAAGTGCATGTATTGTAATCTTGAATATTTGAGGATAATACAACTTGGAGCCTCTTTTCTTGGTGGAGTTTTTTACCTGAAAGGGTTTTCTCCACGTTACATACTGTGTTATATGTTTAGTTCTTAATGCATGTTATTTCTATGTAGTGGGTTTTATTTCTGTTACAATCTCCATTGATTCTACATTGTTTAGAGGACATAAATAAGGTTTGAATCAGATTTCTATTGTGTAGTTTGCACCTTCATTTCTAGCATTCTTGTTCCATAGTGGGCCAATAGTATCATGTACATAGCAATTTCTTAGCAAGGTTTGGACTGGTGGAATGTGACCCACAAACACCTTCGTGAACTTCTCTTAAAGAAATGTTGGCCTCTTTTGAGGTGATACATCTAAGTAGGATACCATCGAGACTCTATCGGTATAAGGTGTCACCAAGGATAGTAAATCGGGAAGCATGACAGATAAAGGTTTTCTTTTGGGTGCTGGTTAGGTTTGATGGAAGGGTGTTATCATGGAGGTAATCGTTGATGTCTTGGTACCAGAGAAAATTGGGACCAACAAATTCGCATATTAATTCAATAGGTGGAACATTGAAAACTGGTATTAAGAGTTGTTCGACCAGGAATTCACAGTGTTGAGTACTAGTTAGCATATACAAGAGGGATCCTATTGTTGCCATAACATCTGCAACTTTGTTGTTCAATCTAGGAATCTGATCAAAAGAGATCTTGGAAAAATATTTCGTGAAGTCATCCACCATTCTTTTATAGGGAGGCACTTTGTCATCTTTAGTCTAATATTCATTTGTAACCTATCAAATGACCAACTGAGAATCTCCAGAGACCTATAGCTACTTTATGTTACTACCATTCGGAGTCCTATAATTAAAGCTTCATATTTGGCAATATTATTGTTGCAAGGAAAAGCTAGCCAATATGACTTAGGAATATAATCGCCCTATGGTGTGATGAAAAGGACTCCAACTCCTGAACCATGCTATATCAAACTCACTAAGAATCATGACCCATTTTTCTAATCTATCTGTAGGATTTGCCTTAGTTAGGAAGTATTTCAATGGATCTGCCTTGGAAATAAGATTAGTTTCTTGATTTAGCATGTAGTGTCACAATTTTTGGGAAGCAAACACAATAGCTAGACATGTCCGCTCCATAGGAGTATAATTAAGCTCATAACCTACTAAGGTGCAACTGATATAATATATTCCATGTTCTTTTCTGGATTCATCATGTTGAGCCAGAAGGGCTCCTAGTGTAGCTAGTGTTGTAGAAATATATAATAGTAAAGGTCTCTCTGAAACTGGTTGTACCAACACTGGTGGTGTAGCAAGACACTCTTTCAATTGGTCAAATATTTGTTGGCACTTAATATCCCATCTAAATGATACATCCTTTAGTAGTAGGTGCAAAAAAGTTTGACATTTGTCAGCAAGTTGAGCTATAAAATGCTTGATAAATTGTAGTTTACCTTGGAGACTTCTTAGTTGTTTCAGATTAGTTGGTGGAGCCATCTCAACTATATCTTTTACGTTGACAAGGTCTACTTCAATTCCTCTATGAGATACTATGTATCCCAGCAATTTCCCTGAAGTAACACCAAATAAACACTTCTTGGGATTAAGCCTAACCTGATATTGTTCTAATCTATCAAAAATCTATGCTAGGACCTGTAAATGACCATCTCTAGTAACTGATTTGGCTAATAGATCGTCAACATAATCTTCCATGATAGTGTGAAAAGATCATGAAATATGACAGCCATTGCTCTTTGGTATGTTGCTCCTATATTTTTCAAACCGAAAGGCATGACTTGCCAACAATAGGTTCCCCAAGGACATGTGAAAGTTGTCTTATGTTGATCTTCAGGTGCTCTAAGGATCTGATTGTAACTAGAAAAATCATCCATTAAGGAGAGCATTTCATGACCAGCTATCAAATCTACTATGATGTTGATATTAGGTAGAGGGAAATCATCATTTGGACATGCTTTATTGAGATCCCTAAAATCGGTACAAATATGAATGCCCCCAGTGACTTTGGATATAGGTACCAAATTAGAAACCCATTCTGGATAATCAATGGGACAAATGAATTTAACATCTAGTAACTTCTAAAGTTATGCCTTAAGAAGCAATGTTATTTGGGGATGCATTTTTTGAATCTTTTGTTTAACAGGCTTGGCATTAGGAAATACTGCTAAATGATGGACCACTAATGAAGGATCTAATCCAGGCATGTTTGTGTATGACCAAGCAAATTTTATTGTTCTTTTTAGAAAGAAAGTTGTAAAATCCTTTTTCTCTCGTTTTAAAAGAGACGCTGCTAGAAAGGTGATCTTTGGATTCTATGTGGTACCCAAATTGATTTCATGTGATTTCTCAACCAAAAGTGGAGACTTTTATTGATATATTGAAGTCAAGGGAAGGTCAAATCCTCCATCCTTGGGTGCCTCAGAGAGGTTTTCACCATTGGATACATCCTTTATTTTTACTATTTTAGGATCCAATGGTGTCATAGTGTGGTTTTCACCAGGGGACCTTGTATTTTTATTTTTACTTTTGCAACTAGAGGATTTGGCCTTCTCACCAAAGTATGTTGTGAGGTTGAGGTCCATGATAAATCCTGCTTTGTGGTCACCAAGTGGAATATCGTCTTGTAGTCCCATGAATTCTACAATGGCCTCATCATTCTAAAAGATATCAAGAATGAAAGGCTCTTGTTGGTCCCAATCGATAAGGTCAAGGTATATGAGTGTAAGGCTTTGGGTTTTGGTTGTGGATGTGAGGGAAATGGAAGATATCATGAAGATAGAGGTTTCTTGGGATAAGTTGGTGAGGTGTAAATAGGATTCATCAATGGTATCCTCGTTAGAAGTCACAACTACAGGAAAAGCCTTCGCTACTTCGTCAACAATATACTCAATGTCTGAGGACCGTGGTACCTCCTTACCGTATCCTAACCCTTGTCTATTATGTTTCTTTCTCACAATAATGGGCTCTATGCTTCCTTGTCCATGTAATCCAAGGCCACTTTGACCTTTATAACCAATGTTCTTAACAATGTGGAGACCTCTGGTATATTGTTGAACTGGTAATGTAACTAGATCTTGGGCTTCCTTGAATAACTAGGATGAGATGTCTTCAATGGATTCATCTTCTAGAAATCCCCAATGAATGAATATTATGGGGTTAGCCTGTGTGACAACTTTTGGACTTGCTTTTTCTATTGGTGGTTTGCCATAAGATCTAGGTGATAGTGGCAAATTTCCCACATAACAAGATTTTTGTAGGTCATACTCACCAAATCCTTTGTCCTTGTATTGGACCTTGATCTTGGGGACAGGTGTCTCAAATTTATCTTTGGTCAACATATATGGATCAATGTAGGAGGAAGACAGATGAGCTGCAATATTGTTAGGAATTTGGTTTGAGTTCTGGTATCGACCTTGCATAGCTCGACAAAACTCAAAAGGATTAGGATCCCCCAGGATAGTAATTTTTGTACCATTGTATGAAAATTTGAGACATTGATGGTATGCAGATGGCACGGCCTGCATGGTATATATCCATGGGTGACCTAGAATGATATTGTAGGGAAGATCAAGGTCCAATACTTGACAATGAGTTTCTATGATTGCAGTACCAACTTGGATGGGTAAATGGATAACACTTTCAGATTCTCATTCTGCATCATCATATGCTTTGATGGTTATACTTTTATCTGAATCAATAACATCCTCAGAGTATCCCAATAATTTCAGCAACTTTAGTGAACAAAAATTTAAGCCAACTCCACCATCTATAATAATTCATTTGACTTTGCGTTGGTGGATATAAAATTCTATGTGTAGAGCATAATTATGTAAGGATGATGGGATGGAAGATCTTTCTCAGTAACAATCAAGTGATGAGGTGAAGCAATATGCCCTATCATGGCTTAGAAGTAGACAATATCAATGTTATTAGGAACATATGACTCTTGAAGAGCCTTATCAAGTATGGATTTATGTGCAGATGACGCTTGAAGAAGGTCTAAGATGGATATATGGGCCAATGTTTTCCCTAGATGGTCTAAGATATTGTACTCAGAAGTTGGATAGGTATTAGGTACTTCCCCAGGGTAACACGACCACGATGCATTGTAACTGCACAATCTGGTGCTCTCCCCTTAATAGAAAGGGTAGACACGTTACTCTCTTCTATATGCCATATAATGGAATCATGGGAATTGGATGCATGATTTACACTTTTACCTTTTTCAAGAAGATTTCATTTAGCATGAGGTGGGAATGGATCCTTGTATATGTTGAGATCGTTGTTAAAGGATTGTTTAGGAGGATCATCTACAGTTACTTCACCTCTTTCAATAAGATTCTAGATGAGGTTTTTGAGTTTCATACATCCAAATGTTTTGTTTCCTTTTACCCTATGGAATTCATAATATTCATTGTCTTTATGTCATGAGGGTTTAAATTGAGGTTCATCTTATTGTCATGTTTTGATTAATGTGATGAGACCTATTTGAATGAGTTTTCATAGGATATATTCAATAGGTTCTCCCAATGGAGTAAATTTACATCTAGGCATTGAATCTTGTTGGGGTTGCCCTCTAGGAGTAGATATGGCATTTTTGGATTGTCAGGGTTGCTCTCAAGAAGTAGATATGGCATTTTTGGCTGGTTGAAGATTAACAGGTATTTGGACATTTTGAACATGTTTAGTGTCCACAACACTATCGTTGACAACATTTTTTTTTAGACCAGAAACGGGGTTTTTCATTTGATTGTTGGGGATTGTCTTTGGTCTCTTTGAAGATTTTGACTAGTCCTTTAGCAATAAGGGCCTTTTTAATGTTTGTTCCCTTAGATATAATCTCATTAAAAGAATTGGCACATTGGATTTGTTGGCAAGAGACACTATGTGGCTTCATTATTATTGTCATTGATGGCAACAAAGTTTATTCCACACATCTGCAGCACATAGTTTGTCTACCGGAAGTCAGATTGAAGAGTGTTTTGGTCTGGTGAACAAGAACAGAGCATGCAACAAGGTCTGACAATCAGGTCCGGATCTCTCAGAGGATGTACCTTAGCAAAGTGTGGACTTGGGGAAGTCAAGAGGAGCACCATGACTACTACATACAAGAGATTGAGCCTCCGGTGATGAAAGAGTGAAAAGATATGAGCATCTAAGTGTTGGGTTCCTGATAGGCAGAGTAGACTAAGGAAGAATTGACTGGAAGAGCATCAAACTTTAATCCAGATAAGAAATTGATGATGGTCAAGCTATTGAGAGATCATACATGGTTGGCCGACATGAATGATGACTTCTATGTCTATATCTTTGATATGCATCACATATTAAGCATGAAATCTGCCAACAGATCAGTGTCTTGGAAATATCTTGAGTATTCCGGTTGCTGACTAGAAAGATGATGAAATCCTTGGTGCGGATATATATACCAGATGGATTTCAGTATGAACATGTGCGTTTGTGGAAATAGTGTGTGAGATAAAGCAGAGAGCAGAGTGGAAGCAGCAATACAAGTCCGGTATGTGACAGAATAGCAGCACTAAAGCAGAGGAAGAATGAAATGTAGTAGATCAGTGTATTAAGCCTAACCGAAACTAAACCTCAGCATATGTGGATGCCTCTCATCAGTTTAAACACTTGGTTACCTTCATAAACATTGTAGACAGTGAGTCTCTTGTAGGCAGTGTGCCTCTTGTGAGCAGTGTGCTCGGGCAGTAAGCCCTAATTGGTAAGTGCCATTTTGTACTACTTATTCTTTTAACAGAGAATACAATCTTGGGTTAGTCACCCCATGGTTTTTCCCTTAACAAGGTTTTCCATGTAAAAATCCTTGTGTTATGTGTGTTGATTTTATTTTTGCTCTCATGATTATGTATGCTCTTATGTTTTGATGCTGCACTAATATTAAAGAAGAAAAGAAAGTTAAGATATTTAAAATAACTGATTCACCCCCCCTCTCAGTTATCTGCCTTGTTTTCAACAATTGGTATCAGAGCTAAGTTCCTCTAAATAGAGCCTAATAGCTTGAGGAAGATCTAGGAATCCCAATGGCTATGTATTGTATGAAGGAACAACTTTAGTCTGCCCTAGATGATCTTGAGCAATCTCACTCTGAAGTCAATAACTTGAGAGAAAGACTCAAACAAGCTGATGATTTCATAAATGAGCTAAAAGAAAAATTGAGTATCTCTGTGAAAAAGAGAAAGGAACTACTTCAACAATTAGCAAGTCAAAGTGAAGCTAATGATACTAATGAAGATCTGAATGAGAAAAACAAGCTATGTGAGAAGCTATCAAAAGAGGTCATTATGGTTAGACATGAAATGGAATCAGGGGTTATGAAATTCACCCAAGAAATTGAAGAGAAAAGGAAAATTGAAGATAATCTAAAACAATCTCTCAAGGAGAAGTCAGAGGACTGTCACAAAATAGATAGAATAATCAGGCATCTAGAATCTAATCTTGAAGAAGCCAGAGATAATGAAGAACAACTTGAGAATCAGATAGACACTCTTAAAAGGGATCTTCAAACAGCAAATGAATACAAAGAGAAATTCAAGATAAGCTCTTCTCAACTTGAAGTTCTTCTTAAAAGCCAAAAGAGGGTAGATGACAAGCATGGCTTGGGATATGAGAAAGGTGAAAGCTCCGGATCCGGTGAGAAGAACTTTGGATCAAGAAATCTAAGGAACAGGCCTAGAAGACCTTTGGTAAGGCAACCAAATGCTCAAAGATATCCATCATTCAATGGATACTGCTACAATTGCAATAATTTTGGTCATAAAGCAACTCAGTACAGAAGAAGAATGAATCAGACTAATTCATCCTTCTCTGGACAGTGTTTCAACTGCAAAAGGTATGGTCACAAATCTTATGAATGCAAAAATATGCAAATAAATAATTCATTCAATGGTAGATGCTTTGCATGCAATAGAATTAGACATATGGCTAATCAATGCAGATCTAGAGGTTATCAATCACATATGCAAAATATTGTTTGCTACAATTGCAATAGAACTGGTCATATTGTCAAATTTTGCAGAAGTAAGAATTAGGATAAAAGGGGTCTGGTGCATCATAATCAAAATCAAGACAAAGGAAAAGGAAAATTGAATGTGGATGAAGTTCAAAGGGAGATGAACAAGATTTGGGTAAAGAGAAGTATAGAAAATGTTGGGGATGGATCCGCACTAGAATCTGGTGCTGATATTCCTTCCAGAAACTAAACAAATGAGCTCTAGCTCAGGGGGAGTCACAAAGACAAATAAATTCCCCCAACCAGTCAATTGGTGCCTAAATTTGGCACATGGAATATTGCGGATTAAAGGGCTCTCAGAGAAATGTCCAAATAACCCTCAGTAAAAATATGAAAGATCCACAAGGAGTTTTGAAGAATTTGATCAATCAAGATTGATCCAGTTTGACAGTCATCCGGTAAAGCAGGATCTTCATAGATAGATCCGGTATGATTCAAAAGTGAAATATCTTGATCTGTGGACTCATGCCATGATTGGAGGAAAGAAGATACATTGTTGATTATCATTGAAAATGATTCTAAGTGCATCTCAGTGATTTGGAAAGATCTCTCTCAGATCAAGTTCAGAACAAAGGATCTGGAATGACTTAAGGTGTGCATTTATTGCAATATGAAATTAGGGTTTGCGCAGAAATATAAGGGTTCTTTTATCCATCATTTGCACATTTGCGTTCGAAAAGAAGAAAGGAAGAGCTCTGCAACAAGATTGGTCCAACTCTCTCAAAGATCAACCGCAACATCTGATTCAACCAGCTATCTTTCCCGGCTCATTTTGTGAACCCTAGAAGCTCAAAAAGGTATTTCCATTCTTGAATATCTCTCTCTGAATATTTTGTAAGATGGCTACTCCAAATGTTGTTAAGATCACTGATAGGCCGTGCCCAAGGTTTAAGAAACACCCCTACAAATCCCTAGAAGTTGATCCCCTAGGTGCCTTTTCTAGCATTCTGCATGGGGTTCTGCATGTAGAAGATGTTAGGGTATACATCCATGCAAATATTGAGGAATTTGGAGAATCAAAGCTAATGGATATCTACCATAAAAAACTAATAGATGAAACCTTTGAACTCAAACCTCAATACAAGGCCATCCGGGATAAACATTTCAAACATTGCATCCACTTTCCCTGTTTTGCTGAAGATGAATGGGTCCGATATGTTCTTAGCAGAATACATGACAACTTCATGTGGTTGACGAGGCCATTCAAGATAAAAAAAGATGTCATTAGGGCAGTAACCGGTTTGCACTCATCCAGTGGGTTTCCTGCTCTTAAATCGGTCAAGAACCAAACAGTAAGTGAGGCTACTAGATCAAAGTTTGACAAAAGAGCAATGACAGTAGAAGATATCACAGATCTGGATATCAAATTTGCCTCCATGATAATTGGCTACAAAATATATCATTCCAGTAGGGAGAACTCTGTATCCAGAACTACAATTTATACTACATATCAGATGCTAAGGGAAAATGTAGACTATGATCTATGTGAGCTTCTCCTGAGCCAACTGTTAGAAAACTTGCAAAAGATCAAGAAGGACAAGAAGAACTCATTCAAGTATGGTGGTTTAATAATGTGCTTATTCTTTTACTATATGAATGAGCTACCTGGATCAAGTGGTTGGGTATGGCAAAATGACAGACTGGTTACCATACAAATCAGAGATTATATGTATGGGCTTGGTGATGCCAAGACTCAAAATACAGCACTCTGGGGATACTTCAAAAACTTCTAAAGTATGATGCAGGAAAGAGAAAGAATTCCCCAATCTATAGTCAAAAAATACAAGAATACAGTGTGTTTCATGGTAGACACTGATGAATGCCTAATGGAGGTAGTGGAGCCCATAATAGTCTGGATTATGCCAATGGGGTATGAGGTAGATGAGAAAATCCTGGAGATGCATGTCCAACACCTGCTGAGTCAGCCTAAGGACCCTAAGGCAGAAAGGTTTGGAACCTTTCAAGAATTGAGTGTAAAAATACATTGTGAACTAAGACAACCAGAGATAAAAAGAAAAGTGAGAAGGGAAGTAGAGGAAGTTGCCAAAAGATATGGCATTTGAAAAGAGGTAGTTGATGCAAATAGAGAAAAATTAGAAAGAGCTGAGAAGGAGAAACAAGAAGCAGAAAAGGAAAGTGTTCCAGTGCAAGTCCCCTCCCGGTATAGATCCTCAAAGAGCTCTGCACCTACCACATCTAAGATCCCAAAAGCCTCAAAACTAAAAGCCAAGACATCTGGAAAGGGAGAGAAGAGAACAAAGACAAAGGCCACAAGGTCATACACAAGCCAAAAGGATGATGAAGAAACAGAGTCAGATGAGGAAGTTAAGAAAATGAGGAAGAAGAAGAAAACATCTGGGGAATCCTCTACTGGTTAAAACAAGGAAGAAGAGGCAAAAGAATTTGTTGAAAGGCCTACTCTCTCCATTGATGATGTCATCAAATCAGTCACTGTGGATGGGAATCTGCAACCAATGACTGAATTTTATGATGAATATAGCGAAGCTGACAAGAAGATCTTGGAAGATGCTATAGTCAGGTATCTAAACATTTATAATAAAGCATTCATTGAAATCATCTCTCTAATCCCCAAAAGTCTAGAGAAGGAACTTGAATTGAGAAAGGAGAGTGCTAAAGCTAAGGACTTAGAGATCTAAGAGAAGAGTGTTATTCAGCTCTATCCTTCTATTACTCCAAAACAAATGTACATGATCTTTAAGGACTGCAAGGATGAGTTTCAGACCAAAGCAAGAATGAACAAACTAATGCTTGGAGAGACTGATCATGTAGCAAAAGAGACTGAAAACATCCTTCGGAGTGCATTTAAAAGATTCAATCTTCCTGTTATAGAGGGCATAGATGATGAACCTTCTACCATGGATGACGAAGGACTAAGTACATCAAAAGAAGAATCTACTGAGAAAAATGCAGAAGAGCCAAAGGAGATAGGTAAGGAGAGGATTAAGGACTTGGATTCCTCTATTCTGGAAGAGGAAGTCCATGAAGAAGTAAACATCTCTCTTTCGGATCCCCCTGCTGACTTTGGAACTGAAGGAGAAGGAAGAAAAGAGGAGAAATTGAGTCAAGTATAGGAGGAAAAGGGAAGAGAAGAAGAACACACAGAGAAGAACTCTGATGACAGTTCTGAGGCTGCAAAAGAAAAGAAGACTCTGTCTCTGGCAAGAGACACCACAAAAGTAGTCAAAATCTTCTTGACCAAAGAGATGATGGAAATAGATGAACTGGAACTATTTCAAGGACCACTCAATTTTGACTCCCTCTCTCCGGTCCAGACAATGAAGGTAGCATCTTTTGCTCAAGCTAAAGTAAAAGAAAAGCTTCTGAAGTCTCACATGGAAGACTATGAGCTGATAGAGATTGCATCCGGTGTGTTGGAGAAGATCAGGCCATCCTTCCAAAAGGATCTTTTGGCCTCTTCATCCGATAACTTGAAATCTCTTGTTAATTTTGTTAGCACACATTTTGATTCTTTGGAGAAATCGAAAGAAGAGAAAGTCCAGAAAGAGTTTTTGGGAAAGAGATTCTCCGAAGTATGGGGACTCATAGCAAATGATAGGAGAAATCTAGATATTGGGATAAAGAGCTTAGAAAATACTCTTAAAGATGGCAGAGAATTATACAAATTTTGTCTATCTTGGTCCACAGTGACAGATGACATTGCAAGAAGGTGGAAGAACAAGAGGGTAAACTATCAAGTTTATCTCAGAATTTTGATCCTCTCACCTCATCCATAATGAATCAAGAGTGCTAGGCTATTGCCACTATAAATGAAATAAAGAGGCTTGAAAAGGAAAAGAAAAATAGAATAAGTAGGATGAGTGAGCTAAGAGGGATAAGTATCCCTAAGTTAGAGGCAATGCATGAGGCCTTAACGGATGCTCAGACCACAGCCTGGACCAGTGATCCGGCAGACTTAAAGAGGGCAGAAGCTTTTGCATTTTTGTTGAGTGGTCACATCTCAATTTTGGATAGGATGAAGCAGAGTTGGGCAACAGAATTTATCCAGTTAAAGACCGCCTTTGCGGATATACTTAAGTATATGTAAGTATAACATTTATATATACTTATGCGGCTATGTATAGGTTGGTTTTTGCAAATTTTGGTATGTGGATTCCACCCTTTGCCATTGATGTCAAAGGGGGAGTAAGGAGTAGTGAAAAATGTGGAATCCAGCCAAGGGGGAGTTTGCTACGACACTTAGTCATTTTTCACTAAGTGTTGCCATCAATGCCAAAGGGGGAGATTGTTGGAAAGAGACACTATGTGGCTTCATTATTATTGTCATTGATGGCAACAAAGTTTATCCCACACATTTGCAGCACATAGTTTATCTACCGGAAGTCAGATTGAAGAGTGTTTTGGTCCAGTGAACAAGAACAGAGCATGCAGCAAGGTCTGACAATCAGGTCCAGATCTCTCAGAGGATGTACCTCAGCAAAGTACAGACTTAGGGAAGTCAAGAGGAGCACCATGAATGCTACATACCAGAGATTGAGCCTCTGGTGATGAAAGAGTGAAAAGATATGAGCATCTAAGTGTTGGGTTCCTGACAGGCAGAGTAGACTAAGGAAGAACTGACTGGCAGAGCATCAGACTTTAATCCAGATAAGAAATTGATGATGGTCAAGCTATTGAGAGATCATACATGGTTGGCCAACATGAATGATGACTTCTATGTCTATGTATTTGATACACATCACATATTAAGCATGAATTTTGCTGACAGATCAGTGTCTTGGAAATATCTTGAGTATTCCAGTTGTCGACTAGAAAGATGATGAAATCCTGGTGTGGATATATATACCAAATGGATTTCAATATGAACGTGTGCGTGTGTGGAAATAGTGTGCGAGATAAAGTAGAGAGCAGAGTGGAAGCAGCAATACAAGTCTGGTATGTGACAGAACAACAGCACTAAAGCAGAGGAAGAATGAAGTGCAGTAGATCAGTGTATTAAGCCTAACCAAAACTGAACCTCAGCATATGTGGATGCCTCTCATCAGTTCAAACACTTGGTTACCTTCATAAACATTGTAGACAGTGTGTCTCTTGTAGGCAGTGTGCCTCTTGTGAGCAGTGTGCTCGGGCAGTAAGCCCTAATTGGCAAGTGCCATTTTGTACTACTTATTCTTTTAACAGAGAATACAATCTTGGGTTAGTCACCCTGTGGTTTTTCCCTTAACAGGGTTTTCCATGTAAAAATCCTTGTGTTATGTGTGTTGATTTTATTTTTTCTCTCATGATTATGTATGCTCTTATGTTTTGATGTTGCACTAATATTAAAGAAGAAAAGAAAGTTAAGATATTTAAGATAACTGATTCACCCCCCCTCTCAGTTATCTGCCTTGTTTTCAACAGGATTTGTATGTGAAAACCTATTTCTGGGCTTAAGTTTAGGACGAATATGTTCACCAATTGCTTTTCGAGAATAGGCCATGGAAATTTACTAGCCATGTTTCTCCAATGTTATAGAAAGGATATAAAGGTTTCCCCATTTATTTGTTTATTGTTGCATAGGTCGGTCATGGAAATCTCATGTTCTATGTTAAATAAAAAATGAGTTATAAACTTTTCAACTAACTCATTAAAGGTCTTAATACTTGGGGGTAAATGAGAGAACCATTCTATAGCTTTCTCTCCAAGACTATAAGGGAAGAGGCATAGAAGATATGTATCATTGTTGACTACTTCTAGGCAAGTGATGTAGAATTCCCTAAGATGTTCTTTCGGATCTCCTTTTCCTTTGTACTTGTTGAATTTAGGCATTTCAAAGTTAGGAAAAAAAGGAATCATAGGGATAGATTGATCAAAAAGATAAGGAGAAAATTCTTCTAAAGAGAAAGTTTTCTCGGTATTTTCTAAGGTGAGGTATGAGAGTTGTTTTTCTAAGTGTAATAATCTCTGATTTATTTCTGATGTGGGATTCTGTTATGTAGCAAGACCCTGATAGTTAGATAATGGCGATTGTGATACTTGAGGAGAATTGGTGTGAGATAGATATGAATATGGGTTCAAGTTTTGAGGTTGTGATGCATGTGGTGGATTAGTGTGAAGTACGCTACCCATAACTATATCACAAAATTAAATTAAATTATCTCATTCACATTAATATAAAATAGAAAAGACACAACTTCTATATATGTAAAAATATCAACTTACATCTTACAAATACACATGCCAAGTCCAGGAATTAGTACAAGAAATATAATATACAATGGTACATCTTTGGCTCTCATGCCCAATAGTAAATCCTTACAATAACAATGTAAATATTCAAGAATTATACAAGTAATGATAATGAATAAATTCACTTTCGCCAGCTACCACTAACCCACATGGTCATCCACGAAGCCAAGAGATGAGAACATGGCCTAGGCACCTTTCCACCCAACCACGAAGCATTACACTCCCCCAGAATCTTTCCTAACATGAATGATACCCGACCCTGCACAAAGTGCCTAGCAACCTAGAAACAATAGGCAAGAGGGACAACCTAGAGTAACCTGATGTCTATATGCATTTCTATTCTAACTAGAATGTGCATTATCTCACAAATAGGATGTGGTAGAGAAACATATTAATATAATTTTGCTAGACACATACATTCATCTATTTCAATGAAAACATGGCTTTGGCCAAAGCACTTATAAATATTGGTCAAATCCCGAAAAGAGGATCAACCTTCTCTGTTAGTCCACATTCAGCACCCTGTCCTGAAAGGTAAGCCCAACTCACACATAGCAAAATAAACTAATCCCAATGCATATACAATCCATAATATCAAGTGTATTTTTCTAGTTATTTTCTTCAAGAATTAAAGTGAATATACTTCTCTAACAATTACTATAACTATGAAGATGTATGTCTACTGTAAAACAATCAAGAGCACCACTATTCATACAATGAAATGATGCCAGTATTTGATCATAAGAGAGCTCACATAGATAATTAGATATGCATATATACAAGCATACATACACATATATATGCATAATATATATGTATCTATTTTAAACATATATCTGATTGCATGAGTAATTTACTTTAATAAAAACTAGCACAATGATTCATACATAAAGCAAGATTAAAGACATTCATGTTTAACATTTAAGAGAGACAGACATAAGTGTTTGATAAGCAATATTCAACCAAATGTATGTTTTATCCCCTTTGACCCCTAATTTAATAGTCAAGGAATCCTAGTTGTCATGCACCATAACAGAATTTGTTTATCAATATTTAAAAGAAAAGATAATTCTATTTAACTGTAATTTGAAACTTAGGTACTTGGCTGAAATCTAAGTAGTATTAAGAACATATATAGGGTGAGTTAATCTATACTCAGGCCAATTTAGTTAGAACTCAGGCTGATTTAAACAGGTAATCCTACTATAATGAGTCCCAGTTTTTGGCCTTGAGATGAACATTGATATCGACATTTTTAACTAAATCTTCACTTTTTGAGACCTATAGCAGCTAAACCATTAAGAATTTGGAGATGATGCAAACTAGTGATTTGTGGTGATTTGTGTGTAGATTCTATATATATATATATATATATATATATATATATATATATATATATATATATATATATATTTGAAATAAATCATGAATCTTCCAACCTCTCCTTTAATAACTAGTTTTTAATAGTAAACAACATTTTTAGAAAGTAATGTTTATGTCGTCCAACATAACTTTTTTTTCTAGAAAGGATAAAATTCTAATTTTTAAAATATAGATTTTTAACATCAATATCTAGTGCATGGATATTTTTTCATAATTTTTGTTACATATTTTTTTAATTAATTTTTGAAGTCAGGGTAACTATAATTTTGACATAGATGTATGTAGTCAAGCATAACTTGTTGTGTATATATTAAAATTCAAATTTTTTTGGTGAAACAAAGACATCAATGCCTAGTGCACAAATATTTTTTAGAATTTTTTTTTCTACTTTTTAATTTCTCCATGTGTGTGGTATAGAGACATTGATGTTTAGTGAAAAACCTACATTCACTAGAAAATAGAAAATAAATATAAAATCAAATGAAACATATTCAAAATCATTCTTTTTGGAAAGCTTATACTAAGGGCTACATATTTACAAAATAGAATCTCTAAATGACTTTATTTGATCCCCCAAAAGGTGAAGCAAAATTTGTTTTTGTCAGCATTTTGATAGGTGCAGAGGCGACTCCATCGAGGGTTTGATTTAAGACTAGGGGGGTTCTCTCCAAGGGGATTTGATCTAATGGGGTTTTATCGAACCCTTAAATTAAACTCCTTTAGATGGAACCCCTCAAGGCTTAAATCATTATTTTTTTCTAAAAAATATGTGATTTTAGACAACAATTAGGATGTCCCATAAGTGGGACACACTATTGTGACAACACCCAAACATATACATAGACAGGTCGAATCAAATACCACAGAAGACCATTATAATACAAAGACAGGTCATTTCAAAAGGCACAGGTCGCTTAAAGTTTTAGGTAGGCCATAAAGACACGTATCAAGGCCGATTTAAAATGCATAATACAACAAGTAGTTTAAACAAGAATAAATGTCGTTACATTTACGAAACTAACAGGGAGTTCAAATAAGAATAAAGGCTGAGTCAAGTACAATAGGGTAGACAATAAACAAGAACCGATCGTTATATATACATATATAGATTGTTGAAAGAGGAAGGACCGACCAAAAACAAACAAATAGGCCATTCAAAGGCCAACAGTCATATCCAAGCATCACACAGGCCATACAGGTCATTGGATAAACATATATCGGCCATTTAATAAACAAAATCAAGCCATTTAATAAGTATAAATATATACAGGCTGAAAGATCAAGAAGGCTGACAATAAATGATATATAAAAGGTCAATTTAAACCATATATAAAAGGTCAGTGTAAAACAAAATAGAGTTCGATTTAAAAAAATCAAGCTGAATAGTTTAGAGGGGCAGATAGATGGTATTACAGGCCGATACCACATAAACTCACAGTTAATGGAACATAAAGAAGATTCAGATCGATAAGAATATTTAAGGCCGATAGAAAGGCTACATGCCAAATCAATAAGATTAGGCCGATAGAGTACTGGTATACACCAAGAAAACAAGGTCAACAAGAATCATAAAAATGCACAAGCCAACAGGTACAAAGAATATTGGTCGAATCTCATGTATAACAAGTTGGCTTAATGGTTATTAAGGCCGAACTTAACAACATATATATACAGGCCGATTTAAACACAAAGAGGATGATCTTTTAAATAATAATCAAGATGATAACAAAAGCATTCAAGCCATTCAAACTTAAATAATATGAATCTAAAAGTGTTTAGGCTACGTAAAAATAGTATTATATACACAACAAAATTGAATACAAAGAAAAGTACCCGATTTGTGGTAATGGATAGCCTAACACCTCTCTGTTCTTCCCTTAAAATTCCCATACTTTTGTTGTTTTCAATCTCCTTGTGCTTAGTTGTCTCTCTTTTCACTGCGCCCCATACTTATTGAATGAAATCCATATACTAGTGTTCTTATTTTTAGATAAGCTTGCTTTTTATTTATTTTTAGTTTTTGTTTTTGCATGCTTGTGGCGCTTTAAAACATCTTTTCTCCTTTTGTTTTTTTTTATGGAACTTCTTCAAACTGTCATTTCATTATTTACATGGAAATGTTTTAATTTTAGATTTTTAATATATTCTTGAATTATTTATTTATATCTTTAATATATATATATAAAGTCTAACAACAATATCTTTTCATGCAAGAGTATAGTATACATACATACATATATATATATATATTACATTATATATATAGATAAACTCTTTAAATATTTATTAATAAATCAAAAATGAAATCAACTTATATAATTCTAATAAATCTAAGTCGAAAAGAACGTATAATACTTGGCTTACTTATGCAATTCAAAAGGATGTTATGTAGCAAAAGAAATTACATAACTATCTAATCATCATACACCAATCACATCCATTAACCATATAAAATGCCCAAACAAGACTACATAACCACATAATGATGTATAATAAAGCCACTCAATGAAGAAATATGAATGATGCAATATGTCAAGAAACTAAGTGAGTGTGTGCATGCATCGGGTTTTTCTATCATGCCAACTCTTTCCAGTGACTAGGACACTTCTACCTCAACCATGTTCTTGTCTTCGACATATTCCTGCACTCAGTCGCACTCAAATTCTCATCAATAGGTTAGTCCAATAACCATAGCCAAAACACGAATCAATCGCGATAATCCATCATTATATCGACTTTCAAATTTATGCATTTATAAAATAATGACAATTTACTTTTTCACACATGTCATTTCCCAATAATCAAATAATCATTATTAAATGTCCAATAGTTTGAATTATAAATGAAATCCAAAAGGTCGAGATGTGACATCCTTCCCCACTAGGAAGAGACATCGTCCCAATGTATTATTACACACATGCTGAAATAACAAAAGTATCCCATTAATGCTATCAAAGTATCACACTAAGCAATCAAATATCACAACTAAGTCCTCAAATGAGGAAAATATCGATCTATCTCTTTTGCATCCTCCCATGTGGCACTATCCACAAAGTATTGGTCCTACTCGACCATATACTGAACAATATCTCTATTAAACACTTAACGTTGCATCTATCAAGAATTCAAGTGTGCTCCACCATCACCACTCCTGGATCTGGTACCTATAAAGCATGCCAAACAATACACACAACACACATGGTACAACTACCATCCAATTGCATTCAAGTTACATATGGCACTCTTCCTAGAGCATAACAAAATGTCATCACAATCATTCTAGTATAAGGGAAATAATCATGCCTCTAATGCACACCAAACAAGGCATAAATCATAGTCCATCATAGACACATACAAGCATGAATCGACATCACAATTCACATGCAATCACATGGTAAACACAACATAATCTCTAAAGATCAGTCCTCCTAACCAACACTAGGTCGAGGTCTCAAAACAACAAAACAAATCCAAAGGTGCACCAACTAGGTCAAAACCAACCATCATGCATACAACTCCTTTGAGACTACACCACTCCATCCTCCAATTGCTACTACAATGAGAAGATGCTCTAGCCAAAAGTCTCAACATACCATAAGCAAGCCAAGTCCGTAAAACTCAGGGCCGCAACTATGCTGGGATAACTTCTCAAGCTCTCAACTAAGTCTAAGGAACTCATAAGGCTACCAATCCACTCTCAAGATGAGTTGTAAATAAAAGATTACTCCCTCAATAGTCCTTCCTCAGACACTACCCACAACAAAAGAACTCAAGGATCAGGGAAAGATAACTCAAGAAGGTTATAGGCACCACTACTGCACCTTCATCTTGACCAAAGCATGCCTCAACTGTAGACATGGTTTCTCTACATGAGGTACTTCCTCATGTTCCACTCCTAAAAGAGAGGCTTTCTTTAACACTCTAGCTCTATACTTACCAAAACTAGGATTAACCAAATAGGTTCTTTAGGAAAGAATCTAACCACATCCTCTAACAACATAAGTACTTCCATCAAGCAAGGCTTAGTAACCTGATACTCACTAGGATCACATCTAAGGTGATAATAACACACCAACAAGGTGCAAGACTACTCACAACAATATTTCAACTCTTAACTAAACTAGACCAGAAAAGGTCAAACAACATAACACTCACCAAATGCAATTACTAAAAGCAAGATTCAATCCAAACGCGTTCTCTACAGATCTCGTTTACATAGACAACATTTAATCTCATACAAAAATTCAATTCACATCAAGTGATCCATAGTGACACAAAACCATTTCAAGGCTTTCTCAACATTTTACACAATATTCATTGCATCTAAAAACAAACCAAGGAATTCAATCTACCAAAGTTATAATAACACGCACACCAAGAACTAGTATATTCTTCACATTCTACTCCCTTATATAATCCATCAGAAGTCCATCATGGACCTGATAGAGAACATAACAAGATACATGACTGATAGTTTAAAACATTCAAGCATAGCTACCCATAATAAATAAATAAAATACCAATTTATGGAAGAAAAGTCAATTTCAACATGAGGCATAAAATGAGCTCAATTTCAACAATAAATCAAACTTAACCATAAAGGTCATGAGATAACTAAATATCCAACTTCAATGGCTATACTTATTCATAAATAAGAATAAAAATTCAATGCCAACCCTTACAACATTTAGTGAATTCACTAAAGTCAAATAGATAAAGTATCAAAGTTCAAAAGTTCCACATTACATGAACTATGTGACTAATTCTAACCACTAGAGAGGGAGTACAATGCTACACTACAGCTAGATTCCCAAAATCTAAGGTGAGAAGAGAACACACTCAATCACACCAAACAAACGAGTCTTCTAAGACTACATTCACATCTATAACATGAGATCATTTCTACTTAACCAAACAAACATCACTCAAGATGCCCAGCAACAGAGGTTGCATCCCGTTCAAGGGAATCACAATCACCATACAAAAACACACACAATCATAAAACATCTAGTAACCAAGATTAAGCTAGGACAAGATCAGGTTCACCACCAAGATATCTAAACACATCACTCTCACAGCAAGAGCGGTTAACATTTCTTACCAAACAAGGATTCACCAAGCATATGGATAATGCATTAATGCAACATTTGCAAGAGACCAAATTTCTTCACAACATGATGACAAACATACTACATGCACACTAAATAATAGGGAAATCATAACTCAAAGTCACAAGATGCAGAGTTTGCTATTTCACTCAATATTCTAACACCTCAACATCACAAGGGCTATGCAAATGACCTTTTTCACAACCCATTTTCTCTTTAACTCTTTAAATAATGCAATGCAATAATTACACCCAGGTTCCCACATGAATCCTAGGGAAAAATGCAATTTGGAAACATAAGTTATTACCTAAATGATCTATTCTAGCAATGCAATGCAACAGTATCTTTCTTACAACCACATAATGAATCTGTTAGGTCACAAAAATGCAGGTTGTTAACCCTAAGAGGTTGCAAAGCTCTCTTAATGTTTTTGTCTAACGACACGGGGCAGATATGGCTAAGACCCCCTTCACTTTAGATTCTACTAGACCTAGGTGGGTTTACCTTAATGATTAGTGTAGACTTGATTTGACCTTCACAATGGCAAATGGGTGTGAAGTTTGAAAGTATTGCTAAGGCTAAAGTTTGCAAATGTTAGTAAGGTATAAAATTGCTAATGAATATGACCAGTGCTTTATCTATTGGGCAAATAGATCAAGAGTAAATGGTATAATGGATTTCTATATTGACTTAACTCAAATTGTTAGGCACTTGTGTAAGTCTGTATCTTGTATAGGTGTGCAAGAATGTTGAGATGCAAGGTCCTTATCAAATCCCAATGATATTTCACCAAGTTGCTATGACCAAGAGAAAGGATTTTAATTCTAACAGGAAGGAAACCAACCAAGATGACTTGTTTAAAGGATTTTAACCCTGGGCAAAGACCAGTAAACATAGACTACTTAGCAGAACTTAAATCAACTTCCCAGAGAAACCAATCAAACAAATCATACAAAAACAGCAAATGGGTACAGATAAATTAACGATATCCTTGATATATTAATTTAAGCAACTTTGGAAACCACTCTAGAGACAACCATGCAATCCATAAATATTAACATCAACATAACAATTGAACATCAATTTTCTGATCCACTAAATAACTCTGATTCTTTTTATTAATTCAGGAATTCATATTTTTTGAAAACATAGATAGATGTAAATAGATATTTTCAAGTATTGTTATATATATATATATATATATATATGTATGTATGTCCTTTTTTAAAATGGCCTTGGTATTCTATTTTATAGGATGCAGACAAGCTTCAGGCCCTAAACATTGTGTATGTTCATAATTACATCTCTTCTAGTAACTAATGCGTAATTAGGAAATAGAAAGACAATAAAAGCATATGCAGCGATCAAATTCTGGGCTCCATTAATCACCATAGAGGGATTCGTGACCCATAGGTCTGGCAAGATCATCCTCCTCTCCATGATACAGATTGATATGTCTGCATTGCTCATTCTATGACAAAATTGTACTGTATCCACTTCTTTACACTGCCTGGGATATGAACAAATTTATTTTGCCAATATGATCGATGTATTCTTGAGACACAAAACTATCCATGGAAATTATATCCCGCATGGCAAACTCTAACTTGAATATCTTATCCATATTCCTATGTGTGTTCTCTATCACCCTGTCTTCATCGTTAATCTGCTCCAAAGCTGTGGGTAATAGCTAGACAAATTCTGCTTTCCATAGATCTTTATCACCTATATTGCTCCCATTGTTAAATAAATTAGGAAATGCCACATTTCCCTATAAATCAAAATCGTTGATATCATCTGTCAATATAGTATCAAACCTTTCATGTTCGGTGATCAATGCATTACAATTCTTAAGTGCTTGCTCATCCCTGTTTTCTTTGATTCTTAATTCTTCTTTCTTTTCAAGCATCCTATGTGCAATCTTTTATGCTCTTGATAAGAATTATGAGTTCTTTTGAGTAAATTCCATAGTTGGTCACTATGTTTCATCATATCTTCAAATTTTCTTTTTATCAATTCAAAAGCCATCTGGTATTTGACAACTCTGATGTCACTTTCTAGCTTATTACACCTTCTCTAAAACTTTTCAGCCTTTGTTTTCCAATAATTTGCATCGGCTATAGCTTCCATTATTCTCCCATCTGGTTCTTGAAAAGGTGGCCAAGAACTAGATGATGACAATAATCTGTCATTATCGATGGCAAGCTCTTATCTCAACATGGAATTTTCTTTCTTATATGTACTAGTATCTTTGATTAATCTTTCAATTTGGGCCTTTGTAAACCTTACAACATTAACATTTAAGTCAGCAGTTTCCATGGGATCAGTATCCTCAACCCTTTGTACCAAAAGATGACCAAATGCTTTATTTGTATCGTCAATGATCTGAGGTCTTTTATTAGGAGGATACAATGCCCATATCAGCAGTGTTCTTTTGTCAAGATCATATCCCGATCCTCTTCTAATTTCATCCAATGCTTCCATGTTGAGTTGCAACTTCTTGTCCTAACTCCTATTGAAAGTGTCAAATACAATGGCTGAGGCCATATCCCATTCAGGAACCAATATTACACCTGCTTCTTGTAATAGTGTCCTCCCCCTTTCTTCTTTGTCAATTTCCTTTTGAAGCTCTAGTAATACCTCATACTATATTTCAAGAGTGATATCTTTCATTTTTTCTCTAGCCTGCTTGCCTTTGTACTCATACAAAAAAGCTTTAAATTCAGGCATTTTAATGAAATCATTATCTAAGATAAAAATTTTGTTGGCTAGATGTCTTATGTCTCCTGATAAATTGTCTGGTGCTTCCATGGTGACAACTTCTCTGTCCACAGGAGGTTCATACCCCTTGATGGTTGGATCACAGCTCTGTACTCCTTCCTCAGATTCTTCCACTCCTTCTGCAATTTTTGTGTCTGCAGAGAAACTCATGTCTGGTGTGGGCTGAGGTGATAGGTGACCCAGGGGAGTTTCATACTCAACTTGTATCTCTTTAAGTTGTTTTCCTTGTCTGTCAAACACATAAGGGGGAACATTCATAATCAGCTCTGATGCATGTGCAATAATCATATCCAATCTTTTAATAGGATCATCAATATCTTGAAAAGCTCTGGTGTAGGTGGGATTTTTGGCTACCCTCCAAGCCTCGGCTAACATTGCTTTATGGTATAAAATTCTCCTTTCCACTACTGTGTTTTCATCATAATTCCTGATTAAATCATCATCAATGAATAGGACATGATGATATCCTTTCAACTTTTGCTTTACCTTTACACTGCTTATAAAATGTTTCGGATCAAAATTTTCTCTAGCATTTCCAAGAGGTAATCTGAATTGTTCTAATATTTTGTCAACCAATTGATAACCTTTATCAGAAAGAATTTTAAAGTCTCCAAAGCACAAAGTTCCAGGCATGAATGATTGTTTGTTGTGATTCTTAAGGTGCATGAAGTCTGAGCAAGCTAATTGCCTGACAATTTCTAAGTATGCAAACCTATCTGGGCATGCTTTTGGTAGCAAGAAGGGTGGTCCTTCATATCCAAACACTCTTATCATGGTGCAATCATCAAAAACGTACCAGTCACCCCAATTGTGACTAAACTTCCCCTCCTCATATTTATCCTTTGGTCTTAGAAATCTCTGTATTTCTATTGATAAGTTGTGATTGCAGGGACGACCTAGCAGTTTGCATACAGGTTTCACAAAAAACTCCTCAAAGTACAAATAATGAGACCTATCACATCTGCTATCCTAGATAGTAGTCCACATCTGCATAGGTTTTATATTTCCCTTATTGTCTAGATCTCTTACATTTAGACATTTATCCCACAAGCACATATTTTGTCCTTCATATAATACCATGTGCATAAACAGGGAATAGTGTCTGAACTTATTCCCTCCATTCTTTAGGGATATTAGCTCATTTTGTAGGCTATTTTCTAGATATTTAGCATAATCAAAATATCGTGCATCATGACTGCATATTTGTAGTTAAAACCATAGGTGCAATTTCCATGAACATAGAAGCTCTACACCCAATATTTGACAAACAGAGTAATATGTGCTTTTGAAATAATCTTCAAATAATTCAATCGAATAGGGTGGATCCTCCACCTCTGAAAATACCCTGAGCTTGTTATTTTCATCATGAGGTCTGTGCAGGGGTAATTTCCATCTCTTATAATTGTTGCTCATATTACGGTACTCAGTCAATAAGTCCCTGATTCTGAATTTTACATCTAAGCTCGAGTCCAATTGAAACAGTGTTGCGATGTAATCTCTGGTAATGGGAAAGAAACCAGACTCGTCATCTAATTCAATTAAGTAATTTTTAGGGTTGTATTTTTCTGCAAAGAGTTTTAACAACTGGACATTCACGAACACATTTGGCACTATTAGTTTACCCAAATTTAGCCTCCAAGGATTTGAAACGGGCTTATGCCTGTGCATCTTTCTATAATGGTAAACAAAGAGATCATATCCTCTAATTGGTGTCCATATGTCACTTATCTTCTTGTATAAGTCATCAAATGTTTTAGCATGCGGATTCAATTAAGCATTCCTTCTGGATTTTTGTCCCGACCTAGGGCATTGATCTAATAAATCTTGGTTCAAATGCCTATCCCTCATTTTTTTCCTTTTACTTTTAGGGTTTTGAATTATTTCTTCCATGTTCTATTATTATGTAAGGATCTCAACTCTGTGAATTATGAATGTGAACCAATATATGTAATCCAATCAGAAGTACTTACTTGATCAATCATTCTGGTTCTGAATTACTGTCCTGCTATGCCCTGCTATCGCTCCTTGCAATACCCTCAAGACTTGCATTTAATAAACTTAACACTGATGCAATTAATGATGTATCACTGTATTTTTCACATCATCGGAGGGACATTTAATATTTTAAATAGAGGTTGTTGGATCGCCGCCATTATGTCTTGTCACTATACCTTGGGATGATGTGTTTTGCAATCTCATTTACTTTACTTTTATGCTTGTTCGGGACTTCAATGTGACCCCAAATGGTGTCACATTGATAACATAAGTCTCTTCGAACAAGAAGTCTCGTTGATATTGAGTAGTCCTTCTGATGTCTCTTGTTTTTATTTCATCACCTTTTCAAAGAGACTAAAAACTCCCTCTCTTCGATATAATAGAGTCATTTCAAAATCTCCTAATGCTCTTTGTATCAGTGAGACTTTGTTTATCAGTGAGATTCTAAACCATATCACCCTGACATCCCGAACTCCCTTTGTGAATTACTTTTTGATATTTTTCGTTTGATCGGCGTTACACATTTTGGTGTCACATCGATATGCCTTGTCTGTTCGATGTGTTTGAGGTATCGATAAGACTCCTGAGTGACTCTCACTGATATCCCTTGTCTCTTCGATCTCTTAATTTATTCGATTGGTGTAACTTTAAAGCTATATATTATTAAGTCAAGATTTCATCCTTTTATGCCTTCAGGCCATTGAAGAGACTGGATATTGAGTCTCCCCGACATAGTATCATCTTGCCGATATTAGTTATAACTTCGAAAGCATAATGATTTTTAATACAATATTTTATGGTGAAGGTGAAGGAATTTAGGGTTAACGATGGAATGGTGGTGTTTTTCAAGTTAAGCGAAATAACTTATTTAGAATTATGGCAGGAAATGGCAAAATTTTAGGGTTTTAAAATTTTGATCCAACAGTGGCTCTGGCTAGGGATGAATGGCTATGAAGTCATTGCAAGAATCCAGAAAATAACTCTTTGGGACACAGACTAATGGTAGTGGGGGTGTGGGAAATGGAATCCTAATCTACTATGCATGGAAATTTTTCTCTTAATGAGAGAAGTTTTTTCAGGAATTGTCCATGCACTGGCAATTTCATGTTCTTCTTTAATGTACTATGCATGGAACTTATTTTATGAGAAGAAATGTTTCAGGAATTGTCCATGCACTAGCAACTCCTATTCTTCCCCACTCATTTTGTGTACATAATAAGAATCTTCACCACACTTGTTGGTGATGATAAATGGGCCTACCCACAATGCTTCAAATTTGCCATGCTTCCCTTTATCTTGTCCTCTGGCATTCCATATGAGGACCATATCATCTACCCTAAACTTTATTTCCTTGGTTTTCTTATCAAAAAGATATTTCATCTGTAACTGCAATTTTTCATTTTGTTTTTGAGCTTCTATTCTGATTTAATCTAGTTTGGCTAATTGTTCCAATCTCTCTTCCATGTGCTCAATGACATCCAAATCTTCTTGAAGAATGAACTTATATATTGGTATCAGGTTATGCATGGGTAGTCTGGCCTGTGCACCATATACCAATTCAAATGGGGATTTTCCTGTGGCCTTTTTTATTGTGATCCTATCTGCCCACAAAGCTAGTCTTAATTTTGAATCCCGGGCCTTCTTATTATTCTCCAACATTCTTTTTATTATTTTGATGATGTTTTTTATTGTTGGACTCTGCCTCTCCATTGGCCTGAGGATGGTATGGTGAAGCATATGAGATTGTTATGCCATAAGACTCACAAAATGACTTAAATTATGTTGACCTAAAGCACATGCCATTATCTATGATGAGTTTCACTGGTACTCCAAACCTAGTGATAATATTTTCCAAAAGAAAGTTTATCACAACTTTGTCGGTATCTTGTTTTGTTGGAATAGCTTCTATCCATTTGGTGAAATAAGCAGTAACTACCAAAATCCATTTATGTCCACCACTAGACTTCTCTACAATTTCTCCTATGAAATCAAGTCCCCATTAGTGGAATGGAGCTTCCACTTGTATTGGTTTAAGTGGTAAGCCCCCTTGATAATTAAGTTTACCAGAAAACCTTTGGTAGGCTTCACATTTTCTTACATAGTTGTGAGCATCCTTAAAAACTTAAGGCCAATAATACCCAGCTCTTAGTATTTTATGTGCAGTAGTCCTAGCTGAGAAATGTCCTCCACATACACCCTTATCCATTTCTTGTAGCATTTTCTCAGCCTGTGTCTTATCTAAGCATAGTAACAGGATACCATCTCTATTCTTCCAATACAAGTCCCCATTCATAAAGATATATTTTGAAGCATGGAGTTTCAATGTCCTTTTCTAATTGTCACTTAGGTCTGGAGGACACCTCATATTCTTTAGATAATACATTATGTTAGTATACCAAGAAGTATGTTCAATGCTTGCATAATCATTATTTTCTGCATTCATATTACAAATCTGTGTATCCTCCAAATTGGATTCAACCATTAATTTGGCTAGATGCTATCCCCTAACAAGTTTAGTTATCTAAATGTCAATATTGAATTCTTGGAGTCTGTTAATCCATCTGCATCTTCGTCCAGTGACTTCATTTTGAACAAACACATCCTTTACTGTTGCATTTGGCACATAGGCTATTACTTGAGCTCCTACCAAATAAGGCCTGGATGCTTTGACGGCTTTCACCAAGGCATAGTCTTGTTTCTCTATTATGTCATATTTTAATTCTGCCCCTTGAAGTGATTTGCTGAAAAATGAGATAGGTTGTTCGAAACCTTCCTTATTCTTTTGCAACATTACTGCAGCCACAATGTGAAATGAAGCAAAGGAAAATATTTGAAATGGTTTATCAAATTCTAGATATTTCAACACTCGAGCCTCTTTAATTGCATTTTTAATGGCTCTAAATGCATCAACAACCTCTATTACCCAGTCCACCTTTTCACCTTTCTTCAACATTTTAGAGATAGGTTTAACTATTTCTGCAAAGTTTGGTATAAATCTCCTGACAAAATTAATCTAACCAAAGAAGGATTGTATGGCTTTTACATTCTTTGGAATTGGGATTTTGTCAATGGCTTCTACTCTCTCAAGATCAATTCTCACTCCATTCTTTGAAACTATATGGCCAAGTAATTTACCCTCTGTTACAACAAAATGGCATTTCTTTGGATTTAATGAGATGCCATATTCTAAAGCTCTGATGAAAATCTTTTCAAGGTGTGCACAATGGTCCTCAGCCTTCTTGGAGTATGTTGTCAAGTCATCTTGATATACTACCATGATAACATTTATCAGATCAGCAAAGGCTACATCCATAGCCCTTTGAAATGTTGCTCCTGTGTTTATGAGACCAAATGGCATTCTCACATACACATATGTCCCCCATGGTGTGGTGAAGGTAGTTTTGAATTGTTCTGACTCTTTAACTTTTACCTGATTGTATCCTAAAAAGCCATCCATCATGGATAATAATTGACATCCAGTTACTCTTTGCAGCATTGCTTCCATATTAGGAAGAGGATAATTATCTTTGAGTGAGGACACATTCAGGTTTCTAAAATCCACACATAATCCTATTTCCCCATTTTTCTTTCCTACAGGGACTAGGTTTGAAACCCAAGATGAATGTCTGATTGGTTTGATGATTCCACCTTCCCTAAGTTTTGTAAGTTCCTCTTGCATTTTAGGGGCTAGCGTAAGGTTTATGGGCCTTTCTTTTTGCCTGAATGGCTTAGCATCTAGTTTCAAAGGTATCTCATGTTGAAAAAGGTCTTCTTAGTATGCTTTCAAGTCATCATAAGACTAGACAAATACATGTTTGTATTTTCTAAGTAGGGCAATGAGCATGCTTCTAATTTTAGGATTTAGCCTTTTTCCAATATATACGTTCTTAGGAGCCATTTATGTTCCAAGATTTATTTCCTCAACATCATTTTGCTTTACTAAAACATTTTTCATTTTGAACATGTCGTGTGCATCAAACACTCTTTCCAGAGCTACTAAACCTTTGGGTATCTTATTTGTTTTCAGTTGCACCACTTCTTGCCCAAAGAGGGTTTCCTTACCATCAACCTTTTCTACAAACGCATTAAAATCAATTTGTTGGGATTCATACTGGTCCACACAGTGGAGGAATTTTATTAAGTCCTCATCATCATTAAAAACTTGCAAGTTGTAAATACTGTCAGAGATGGCGGGTCTAGTTTTGAATTCTACTTCAGTTATACCTACCAATGTGATGTCATCCTTTTTAGAGCTATGTTTGCCAGGAAGTCTGCCATTATATTCTTGGATCTATCTACCCAATTTATAGAGAACACATCAAATAGTTCAATGTCATCCCAAATAGCATTCTTGTACTATTTCAACCTCTTATTTTTTTATGAATACCTTTTTCTGACTTGAGAGATAATCATTTCCAAATCCCCATATACAACAAGAAGTTTTATTTTATGTTTTATGGCAATGTTTAGGCCTATAAGCAACGCCTCATATTCTGTTATGTTATTGGTACATTTAAATATTTGAAAGTCTTACTAGATGGTGCAATGAATAACACCCCTACTCTATTTCCACTTTTGCTACAAGTAGCATCAAAGTACATTCTCCAAACACCAGATTGATCAATTTGGGCCTCTTTATTTATTTGATTAGTATTTTCCAGTTCTGGATGGGATTTCTCAATTATGGATGTCCCAAGGTTTATATCATAGAAGCAATTCATTTGACTTGGGTCAATACGTTCTATAATGTTCTCATACCTTGGCTCTCTGTATAATTTGACGTCTTTACCATTCACTAGTATAGTTGCATATGATAGATCCAATTGGACATTTCCTCCCACGGCAGCAGTCCATTGTCTGGATAATAGCATCCCATAGTAAGGTGGAGTATCTATTATAGTAATATTAGTTATGTAGGTAGCTTTAGGGCATGAAGCTAATTTTAGTTCCACATCCTTCATTACTCCTACAACAGGGATGGACCTATTGTCCATTGCATAACATTTGCCATATGTTGTATCTACCCATAAACCTAATTCTTTAATGACAGCAATTGGCATAATATTTATTGCTGCCCCGAAATCAATCATATAATTTCTTACTATCTTGTTATTTATCAATAATGTTATGTAGAATGGATCAACCTGGGCAGGGTTCTTCATTATGGCATTACCAAAATAGATTTCAGGGACATTTATAACTTCTTGTACAAGGCTATTCACCTTATCATTTGTTCCATCCTTGTTTCTGTTTTGATTTGGTATGTTGGAAATCAACTTGAGGGCACTGTCCCTGTATTCATCTATTCTCATCATTTCCATTAATGGTACTGAGATTTTGATTTGGGACAATGCTTGTGTCATATCAAATGAAGGAGTAGCAGTAATCTATTCTAACTTTTCTTTATTGGAACCCTTTTCTTCAGATTGCTGCTTATTTTTATCCTTCACCTTATGTTGTTCAATTTTGGATGGTTCTTGATGCATAACTTTCTGGTTTTCTTCTTTCTTGTGGTTATCCAAAGTTCCCTTCTTATGACCTGGTTCTTTAACAAACAACCCTCTAGGGGTTCCTTGATTTGCATTCACAGTCCTATTCCTCAAGTTATAATTATTTCTGGCTTGAGCCACAATGACAACTATAAGGGCTTTCTTTTCCTCCTTAGTGGGTGTTCTCAATTGGAAGTGTGGGGTAACATGGGGTATAGGGGTGATTTCCTCATAGTTATCTTCTTGATCAGAAAAAATTTCTTGCCCACCCAGGTTAATATTATATTTCTGATTATTCACGTCATACTCAAATCCATCTTCATCAGATGAATAATCATCATTAATTGAGTGAGGTTTTAATCTAACCATGTTTATAGTATGCCCATCTCTATCTTGATCATAGGGTATTTCATTTTCCTGCAATGATTTGGCTACTACGCAATATTTTGGTAAGTGAGGAAGATTACATGTAGTACACCATGGAGTGTTATTCACTACATGTGTTCCATGTTTCTTTAGGGGGTCAGGAGTTTCTTTACTTTTATGCCTATTATCCATAGGTCTTCTATCTTTCCAGTTTGTGTTATAAGGCGTGTTATAAGGCATGTCATTCAGTTTAGGCCTTTCATTCTTGTAATAATTTTCTGGCTTTGTTTGATTATTATTTGTATTAGGTAGGATTTTTGGATTATCTCTTTTTCCAAGCTTCCCAACTGCTCTCCTATTATTTTCAATACTTATGGATGCCTTCTTGGCTTCTGCCAACATCATAGGAGTTTTGTTTCTGAGCTCATATCTAGTTTTAGGATCAAAAGCATTCAAATACAAAGCCAGGGCCATTCGATATGGAGGCTTCAATTCTAATGGGATCTTATGATAGATCTTCAAAAATCTTTGGTTGAAATCAATCACAAATTCATTATAGTTCTTCTGGATACTTGTCAATTCATGGACAACAAAATTTAGATCAAATTGGCTCTGATACTGCTCTTTAAATTGGTCCTTAAAATCTTCATAAGAATGAATTGATGCATCAGGTAGATTCTTGCACCAATCCCTAGCATCTTCAACGAGGGATAGCATGAATAATTTCATCTGAACATCTTCATATTGCACTTCATAGTTATCCATGACCGCTTCAAATCTTCTAATGTGTTCTTCTGCAGAGATGGCATTGTTTCTAGCAAATTTTGGGAGAGAATTCATTAGAATATTATCAATAGGGTTAGGACATACTTGGTATCTAGACAAGTCTAGTTGTATGTATCTATTAATGTTAAGAGGTCCTTGTAATCTTTGGTTTGGTTGGTATTGAATATGAGGCTACTGGTTTGGTTGGTATTGATTATGGGGATGATATTGTTGTATATTAGGATGTGGGTTCATGCTTACATTTTGATGTTGTGGTGGAATATGTCGATGGCCAAGGGGTGGATAAGGATTAACTATATGTTGAGAGGTATTATGAGTATTGGATGGTCTTGTATTTTGTGGTGGAAGATTTTGCTGGACATGGCTTCCATGTTTTGTTTGTGAACTATCTGTATTCTGATGCAACTTTTGTTGGGTGCTTGTTAGAGCATGCCCTCCTTGCTTATGGGGTTACATACTTCGAGCTAGTTGCCTTAGTTCTATTCTTTACTTGTTTTAGTTCTTGTTTCAACTGTTTTTCTTCCTCTTTTAATTTGGCTAGCTCAAGTTCCTTCTGTAATTTGAGTAAATCATGTTGCATCTCATCCTTATTCCTCGTGTCTTTTGGTGGACTCTTATGAATTTGTGCAGATGTTGTCTGATCCATAAACTCATGTTGAGCTTCGTCACCCTGTTGTAATGACATTTGGTAATCATATTTTACCTGACTTTGTTCTATTTCCCTCATAATCTGGGCCTCATATTCAAGTTGTTTATGAGGGTCAGCTCTGTATTGGTCTAGGAAATCATCGGATCCATTATGATCATGATAACTTTTGGATTGGAATTCATTTGACACATGCAATGGAGTGAAGCTGTTGTGAGTTAAAATTGGTTGTTCTGAGCCATTTTCTTGGGTGTTTTGGTTACTAGTACATTGAGATAGACTTGATATTCTAGTTTTCTTAACAATGGATTTAAGGGTGGGGATGATTGCAATTTTTTACCATCAGTTTTAGATCTCCTACCATCCATGTTAAGGGATTATGACATTCCAAGACATAAAATGATTTGTATTATGTGTAGAGTCGCCACCTCACTTAAGAGGACTGATTAATCTTCTAGGATTTCTTTGACCAACAGAGTTATGTTTTAAAACCTTTTGACTCTAATGATATGGTCTCCTACTAGGTTTCCTTACGTGTATCCCCAGTACAGTTGCCAATTCTATTAGGTCACAAAAACATTGGTTGTTATGTAACGCCCTACCAAGGAACCCAGGGGATAACACAACTAAGCTTACAAAAAGCACAAATATATATATATATTTTTTTAAATGAAGGAAATAACAACAATCATATATTTTTCATAACTTTTAAATTAAGCTTTATCCTCTAGGATTCCACGGCTGCATTACTAACAAACTAAAACAAGATCTAAACAACATTATGAATTAACTAACAACCACAGTTCATTCTAAGTCTAATTGCATCAGATGAATAAACACATACAATTTCATATTATATCATCAGATAAGTAACATTAGGATCCTGCGCATAGGATCACAAGTACATAAACAAGTTCCTTTATAAGAGAGTACAACATTACATTATTTCCAATATCGCTATCCAGATTACATTGGAGTACATATATCAAGATAATAGTACATGATTCAACTAATATATAAGACTGAAACATGATCATAAGTATCTGCCTCCTCAAGCAAGAGCAAGATCTGAAATCTGTCATATAAGGTACATCCTTCTCGCACACAATCAACAGCAAGGGAAACTAATGGAGATAAAAGCACAACCACCCGACCATGTGGAACCCTAAGGTCCACCCCCCGTGCTAGGAGATAACAATAAGGTCCCACTAAGAAAACAATCAAGAAAGATAGTAGACTAACATGTGCAAGGACTACACAAAGACTTCAATATAATATGGGTCAAAAAGAACATCACAAGTAACTCAAACATCACTTCCAGAGGCATTCACAAAACAAAGGGGAGAACATAACTAGAGAATGCTATACTGCATTAGCGATGAGTGTCATCGCATGGTCCTAGCATGGGTTACCTTGACAATCTCTAGCTAGACATCGGCCCCCATCCATGGGTTACCCTAATAGTCTCTCACTAGACGCTGACCCCCATCTATGGTTACCCTAATAGTCTCTCACTAGACATCGGCCCCATAGGGTGACACATGTAGAACCAACATTCCTTTCGTGAGGACAAGGAAGTTGATTTTGCCAACTACGACCTTCTCATCTCATCCTTAGCCTGAACGAGCACTACAGGCATGAGTGAGGCATCCAATTATCTTGATTAGTGTGAAAACTACCCAACCCTCTAAATTTATTATTATCACTAGATCAACAACTTATAATGGGTTACCCTGACAAGCCACTTTGGGTGCCAACCCCATAATAAAAGCCATTTCCCCTCCACTGCATCTAGATTCTCAAAGCCCAAAACAAAACCCAAGCATGAATTATCACATTTCTCATCATGATATATTTACAACACAAAATATACATCATTTCATATTACACAGAGTAATGAATTAACCATCTTGCATAGTTATCATAACCACATGAATAGGTACACTGAGTAAGGCATTATCCATCTTGCACAGTCATCATAACCACATGATTGGTACACTGAGCAAGGCATTATCCATCTTACACAGTCATCATAAGCACATGAATCCATAAATAGAGTGGAGTCAACATATAACCAATACATATTCAACCGTTAACAAGATTACATAATCACAAGAGTCATACACACGACTACCCCTCTTGGCCTCTGGAATCAACTTTCCCAAATGACACAAACACTTGACACACTAAACACTATCGTCTCACATCACATTCACTCTCAAAAGCACATCATCACCTAATAGACCAATCTAAGATCCTTTATCAATCATTCAAATACAACACCACAATTGCGACATATGATATAATGCACTAATTATGGGACTTGAAGAATGTAATAGTAATTGAATCATGATCAATCATCTAACAATCATAAAGTGAATCTTCCTCAACAATATAAAACTATCATATTCCAACCACTGGTAATAGTTACTTTTAGGATCATAAGATATAAAAGTCCATGAGTAACAATATTTTAACTAATAGTTCCCAAGACTTATGTTAATTTCATTTAATTAAAATGACTGCAAACAAACTACAAATAACTCTAAGGCATACAAATTAAACACAACAATTATTTACACTATTTACACTGATGTAGATTTCATTAATAATCTAGACAATTGTAAATATTATTAAATATAATTGTATAAGCAATGCTAAAAGCCTATAATATTAGAATGCTATAAATATCTTACACTAGTTAGAATCACAAGATACAAAACTCGAAGCTACAATGAAAGAACCTTGTTCTAAGGTTAGCTTGAGAGGAAAGGAATATAGAATAACAAAACATTCCTATAGATTTAACATCTTCATCAAATCTACCACACTTTTAACCACATGCATATGATAGGATCAACACAAAATAAATTTGTTGATAAGGCTTTAGAAGCTACCAACAATGCAAAATGTGAAAGCATAAACATGGCACATAGACTGATTGGTAGAATGCCTCAAAGAGAGTCATATGATAGAAAGCAATGATCATAGGATATGCATAAAATGAATTTGTTGAAAAATCTCAGAGAAACCCAGTTCGAAAATATAAAGTTATTGGTGACGCAACTAACTGTCTTAACAGAGACGAAATGGATGAGAGGTAGACAGTCACAAAATATTCATATTTCAACAACAACAAACTGGGAATGGATGGTTTTTGGATATGATTTAAATACCCAGTTCGTAAAAATAAATTTATGGCTACCGCAACAGACTACTAAAATAGAGAGGAAATGGGTGAGGTGGACAGTCACAAAATATTCATATCTCAAAACTGACAAACTGGGTATCACTGATTTTTTGATATGATTTAGTTATCCAGATCGTCCACCATACATAAAAGAAATTAGGGAAACCCAGTTCTTAAAAATAAAGTTATGGCTAACACAACAGACTGTTAAAACAGAGACAAAATAGGTGAGGTAGACAGTCATAAAATATTCATATCTCAAAAATGACAAACTAGGTATGGCTGATTTTTGGATATGATTTAGACATCCACGCTGTGCACCATATATAAAAAAAAATAGAGAAACTTAGTTCGTAAAAATAAAGTTATGGCTAACGCAATAGATTGGGTTCAGAAAATGTAGAAGATAATTCACATAATATTTTATTAAATCTAATGCAACAATAAATCAGATTCATATCTTAGTCCATACCTGGAATATTACTTCTATCACATCTTCACAAAATTCTTAGCTCGCATCCATTTTCCCCCAAGTCTTTTCTTCTGGAAACTATGGTTTATGGTGCCAAAATAAAAATGAAAACTTATTGAGAGAGATCCCCAAAACATAAAACATATTCCCCATTTGAAATGCACGTTCCCCCCAAATTATGTTTTGAGATTTCAAAATAAAGTTGAGCATGCATAACCACCCCCATAATTTCTTCCAGAAGATTCTCCTTTATTACTTTCTTACAATTTGCTATTTTTAACCAAACAATAATTTCTCTCTGATTTTATTTATTTTAAAATTTTGCTATTTATTTCATTTACAACCAAACAAAAAAAGTTTTTTCTACTTTTCTAAAATTAGTCTCTTACACAAAAGAAATAATTATTTCTAAGATTCCCTCTTGAGGTGCGTAACTGCCACTTATTCCAGGTGTCCAAAATGGAAAATAATTACTCAAGGCAATAATAATAGAGAAAGAGAATCTTTTTTAGACATAATAATACATATTTCCACACAACTATAATTTACATAAAAGCATCTATATTTATTTATCAAAGTGCCCTCTTGACTTAATAATTTTATTGTAATGAAGCAATTAATCAAAACATTAATCAAACAATTCCAAACAAAATAACCCAAATGCCAAACAATAACTGACATAATGCACGATCGAAAGCATGACCACAATGACAATGACTGACCATTACGCCCATACAGACAACACCGACTGGGTGCAAAAATGGATACTCATCCTTTTCAAGGATGATGGCTAACTAGGGGACCACATGTTATCTCCGTTCAACAGTTTCCATTGGGTTTAAGGCACACTCAGACCTGTCAATTCAGGTAGAGTCGATGCCTGGTACCTGCATCCTGCAGCAACCAAACAGTCGAACAATTAGACATATATATATAATCATATAGTCAAATACATTGTGAAAGGGAATCACAGCGTAGCAGGGTACTCACGCATGACTAATGCGACACTGTCCCTTTTACCATCACATCAAACACATAATCACAACTCACATAGCAATTAGTTACTGAATGACTATATAAGAACCATCATCAGATAATCACATGATACACATAATAAGATTAATCCACACAAAACATCACAACATAACATCCTATGATACAGAATCAGTCGCATAAAAATCAATTCTAACATATGACAATCATAGTAAGATCAACATCATAATCACCTGAATGTAAAACAATGTCAGAGCATATAAATTATCAGTGTCGCAACAAAGATTATCAATAGAACATACTAACCGTCATATGAAACTACACATGAGCATAATCAGGAATGTCATCAACATGAATGTAGCATCTACCAACATCATATAATGTACAACATCAACTGTCTAACATACCCTAAATAATCCTATTATTTTACCTTCATCTTCATGCTCTTTAGCCAATCCATCTGCACATCCAAGATGAAAATGGAGGGGCATTACATCCTCCCCCCTAAAACTTGACTTACTCCTAGAAGTCACTGACTAGGGTGGAAACATAACATATTAGTATTGCAATTTTCTATTGCCAACATACGCATCCATATTAAGCAATTGTTCATAAGACAGGCACAATCGTTCAATAAAGATAAGAAGGACATCAATTCCTCACCTTAAGACATATCATGTGATCTACTTATAACCAATCACACATATTTTGAGAATTTCAAATGGTTTAGGGAATTGCATTCACATATTAACAAGGAAAAAATACATCTCATCTCTTATTTCCACTATGGTTCCAACTAATTACCAAACATGCAAAGTACAATTCTCCGTGGGGTCCTCCCTTAAACACACTATTAGAGGTTCAAAATGAACATGATAGAAACAACACTTGACATGAAATGGAGCCAACAGAAACAAACATTTTGAATAGCCACCATATAAATTAAAAAAAATGCAAACCCAAGTGGGGAAATGATCAAATTCAATCTTAAGTCACAAAATACCGATAATTTTCAACAATAAATCAAGTATAAAGAAAAGAGTTTTGGTGGCCACTCCTATCATAAGAGAGTGCAAAGAAAACAAATCCACTATTAGCCCACCCACAACACATGAAACAACTATTAAAAATTCTAAAACAACCAATATTACAAACAAATCCATATCACGGTGTGACTAATTTTAGCCACAAAAGGGAGTATCTACTACACAACATCCCAAGACTCAAAGTCCAGAATGCGTTAGAGAATGTACACCAAACACATAGACAAATAAGTTTTCTACATCTTCTTATCTTTTTATACAAGGATTTAAGGCAACACAGTCGCTACTTATTTACCAAAAAAAATTTCTATCTTTAATGCAGTACAATTCCTGTTTACCAAACTATAAAAATATACAATTACTTATGCAAAAACATACTTATAGAGGAAATGTATGCTGTCACACACAAGAATAATTTAAAATTCTAATTGACTTATAGTATCACATTCATGATCTCATGGGTCCAACACAAGCTCCAATTTGATCTCCTGCACATGGTTCTTACACATGCATACACAATGATAACTTTCATGAACCATAACAGAACTTCCACATGAGGTCATGGCCAACTAGGAGATAGATATCAGATTATCAATCAACCATGTAAAGATACCCCACACACGACAACACCACATAATCACATGACTCGCGATGCATGATGCCACCAAATAATTAAATCATTCCAATACTTACACATATACAAAAACAATGCAATTAGCATAAAAATGGTATGGTGCTTCTACACCCATAGCTAAACATAACCCCCAAGTATGATTACTTCACCAAACAAGGGAACACAAAACACCACTGGCCTTTCACAACACCCCACACAGAATGGGTACAAGATATTCACATCACTAGAGGGGGCATACTAATCACATGCACTAGCAGTAATCATGCTTCTTTCTTCTAAAGCACTAGAGACCACAAGAGGGACTCAAGGCCTCAACAAATCAACAAGCACTAACATTCAGGAAACACATATTGTCAGATATAACATCACATTTTTAGAAAAGAATGAGAGAGAACACATAGCAGACACATAAGTAAAACAAGGCATAAAGAATTTATTTCTTCTAGAATCAAAGAACAAGTCTATAAATTTATCAACCTTTTAACATCATACTAAGGCACATAGGTGAAAGGTATTATTACCAACTCACCACAAGGAGAAAAATGCTTAACCTAGAGCAACAACAACAATCCAGAGATCTCAGTGTTGCAAACTTGGCTCTGATACCAAATGTAACTCTCCACCAAGGAACCTAGAGGATAACACAACTAAGCTTACAAAAAGCACAAATATATATATTTTTAAAACGAAGGAAATAACAACAATCATATATTTATTCATAAGTTTTAAATTAAGCTTTATCCTCTAGGGTTCCATGGCTGCATTACTAAGGAACTAAAACAAGATCTAACCAATATTATGAATTAACTAACAACCACAGTTCATTCTAAGCCTAATTGCATCAGATGAATAAACAAATACAATTTCATATTATATCATCAGATAAGTAACATCAGGATCCTGCCCATAGGATCACAAGTACATAAACAAGTTCTTTTACAAGAGAGTACAACATTACATTGTTTACAATATCGCTATCCAGATTACATTGGAGTACATATATCAAGATAGCAGTACATGATTCACGCGATAGATAAGACTGAAACATTATCATAAGTATCTGCCTCCTCAAACAAGAGCAAGATCTGAAATCTACCATATAAGGTACATCCTTCTCGCACACAATCAACAACAAGGGAAACCAATGGAGATAAAAGCACAACCACCCGACCATGTGGAACCCTAAGGTCCACCCCCCGTACTAAGACATAACAACAAGGTCCCACTAAGAAAACAATCAAGAAAGACAGTAGACTAACAGGTGCAAGGACTACACAAGACTTCAATACAACACAGGTCAAAAAGAACATCACAAGTAACTCAAACATCACTTCTAGAGGCATTCACAAAACAAAAGGGAGAACACAACTAGAGAATGCTAGACTGCAGTAGGGATGAGTGTCATCGCATGGTCTTAGCATGGGTTACCCTGACAGTCTCTAGCTAGATGTCGGCCCCCATCCATGGGTTACAGTCTCTCTCTAGGTGCCAACCCCCATCTATGGTTACCCTGACAGTCTCTCACTAGACGTCAGCCCCATAGGGTGGCACATGCAGAACCAACATTCCTTTCGCGAGGACAAGGAAGTTGATTTTGCCAACCATGGCCTTCTCATCTCATCCTTAGCCTGAACGAGCACTGCAGGTATGAGTGAGGCATCCAATTATCTTGATTAGTGTGAAAACTATCCAACCCTCTAAATTTATTATTAATTTATCACTAGATTAACAACTTCTAATGGGTTACCCTGACAAGCCACTTTGGGCGCCGACCCCACAATAAAAGCCACTTCCCCTTCACTGCATCTAGATTCTCAAAGCCCAAAACAAAACCCAAGCATGAACTATCACATTTCTCATCATGATACATTTACAACACAAAGTATACATCATTTCATATTACACAGAGCAATGAATTACCCATCTTGCATAGTTATCATAACCACATGAATAGGTACACTGAGCAAGGCATTATCCATCTTGCACAGTCATCAGAACCACATGAATAATTACACTAAGCAATGAATTATCCATCTTGCACAGTCATCATAACCACATGAATCCATAAATAGAATGGAGTCAACATATAACCAATACATATTCAACCATTAACAAGATTACATAATCACAAGAGTCATACACATGACTACCCCTCTTGGCCTCTAGAATCAACTTTCCCAAATGACACAAACACTTGACACACTAAACACTATGGTCTCACATCACATTCACTCTCAAATGCACATCATCACCTAATAGACCAAACTAAGATCCTTCATCAATAATTCAAATACAACACCACAATTGCGACATATGATATAATGCACTAATTATGGGTCTTGAAGAATGTAACATTAATTGAATCATGATCAATCATCTAACAATCATAAAGTGAATCTTCCTCAACAATATAAAACTATCATATTCCAACCACTAGTAATAGTTACTTTTAGGATCATAAGATATAAAAGTCCACGAGTAACAATATTTTAACTAATAGTTCCCAAGACTTATGTTAATTTCATTTAATTAAAATGACTGCAAACAAACTGTAAATAACTCTAAGGCATACAAATTAAACACAACAATTATTTACACTATTTACACCGATGTAGATTTCATTAATAATCTAGACAATTGTAAATACTATTAAATATAACTGTATAAGCAATGCTAAAAGCCTATAATATTAGAATGTTATAAATATCTTACACTAGTTAGAATCACAAGATACAAAACCCGAAGCTACAATGAAAAAACCTTGTTCTAAGGTTAGCTTGAGAGGAAAGGAATACAAAACAACAAAACATTCCTATAGATCTAACATCTTCATCAAATCTACCACACTTTTAACCACATGCATGTGATAGGATCAACACAAAATGAATTTGTTGAGAAGGCTTTAGAAGCTACCAACAATGCAAAATGTGAAAGCATAGATAGGGCACACAGACTGATTGGTAGAATGCCTCAAAGAGAGTCATATGATGGAAAGCAATGATCGTAGGATATGCACAAAATGAATTTGTTGAAAAATCTCAAAGAAACCCAGTTCAAAAATATAAAGTTATTGGTGACGCAACTAACTGTTTTAAAAGAGACGAAACAAGTGAGAGGTAGACAGTCACAAAATATTCATATCTCAAAAATGATGTCATGTCCCCATTTCTGGCTTGAACACCAAATGGAACTTGGATTAGCCTACTCCTCATTCCCAGAGGCTAATTCTAAATGATGAGGGAATGAATTGGTTTTTGACTAACTCAATCTTATTGTTTTGCATGAACAAAGTCCGAAACTCAAAATTTGGCTAAGTCTGGAAGCCAAGTAAGCAGGAACTTGACTCCTAAAGCCTAGGCGCATCTTCTATCTGTCCGATACCAAATGAGCGCCTAAGGATTTGGAGCCCTCTATCAAGGTTTGGAAGTGCAATATGATAACCATATCATCATTAAAGTATGTCAACACACTGAATCAAGGTTTTGAAGACCAGAAGTTGCCTGAGTGAGGTTAGGCGCACTTTCTCTCTCCTCCAGTCTCAAATGGCGCCTAGGATAGAAACATCGTGTTATGAGGCACATCTTTCATTCCAAACAAGGCACCTTGGTAGGAAAATGATTGATTGATTCCAAAGATGATTTTTGACTAAGTAAATTGAAGCAATTGTCTTAGGCGCCCTTGGGCCTCTGTGCAACCTCAAAAGAACGCCTAACTTGTGAAGACAAAATTCCATGATATCAGGAGTGTTGGACCTCCAGTTGAGCATCCAAGAGTATCAAATCAAGTTTGGAGATCATAAATTTGCCTAAGTAAACCTAGGCGCTAGTTGGCACTCCTACCACATCAAATATGCGCCTAAGGATCAAAGGCGCCCTTTCTTGATCAAGCAATCCACAATGGGCGCCTAGGTGCTAGATCATGTCTCTAGAACCCTAGAATTGCGCCTTAGCAAAGAAGTGATTTGGAAGGCTAGTTTGATCATCAAAAGATTAAAGATTGTTCCAAAGATCATCTACTCAGTTGAAATCGTCATCTTTGACAAAGAGTAATGTTAAGAGATGGAGGCACATTTTTCATCATTTCCAACCTCACAATTGTGCCTTCCCTTGGAAGCTCATATTGTGCCTAAAGGAATGGTACTGAGATGTCATCCATGTTAATACCTAAGTTGCATTTGGAGAAGGCTTGGAAACTCCTTGAAAGATTTGAATGAAGTTAGAACTCACTCCAGGGAGATTAGGTGCTATTCCATGACTCTAGGACCTTGAAAATGTGCCTAAGCTAGATACGGCTATTGGAATCACAACTTGACCTTTCATTTTGTTGAAGATCAAACTTGCTTAAGGGATCCTTCATCAAGCCAAGATATTGATCAAATGACAAAGAGAACATCAAATTGCCTAAGGCGTACTTTGCCTCCTGTGCCACCTTAGATATGCGCCTCATATGGATTCTTCATTTGCTTACAAGTAGACATCACAGGAAGAGTATCATAGTTGTACCAGTGTTTAGAAAAGTAGTTAAGTGTCAGAAGACAAGTCTTATTGATGAGGCGCACCTTCTAGCCTCTGCCACCTCAAAAGTGCGCCTGGCTTGGGAAAGGCGCCTGTTCTAGTCTCTACAACCCTCAATTGGCGCCTAGCAATAGTAAGGTGCAATTTCATGTAACTGTGATATCATTTTGGCACCCTGAGTCTCTGATCTCCTATTGGTCCAAGTGGTGGCATTGGGATCTGTTCCAGCTCATTGGATAAGGTTTCCACCTCAGACTGAGTTGTTTGATGGAATATTCTCCATGAATATGCTTCTGGAAAACATGCCTTCATTGCCTTGAGGAGCACTATAAAAGGAGGAGAGGCTCTCTCATTTGAACATCTTATCTTTTGGCAAAATTTCTCTCTACAAAGCTTTATGCTTGTGATTTTGAGGCCTGCAAGTTTCAAGAGTTGGGGTGATGCTCCCTTGTTGCATTGTGAGGTGTTGACATCCAGTTAACATCATTGGGTTCAATTGAAGTGATCTACATCAACCAATGAGATAGAGCTAGTTGTGAAGAAGTTGAAAGTATTGTATACATCTAGGCTTTAAGGCCTTTTCTTGTAATCATTTAAATGAGATTGTATATTCATGCCATTGTGGGCAATCATCATTGTAATAAGACATTGCATTGAGTTGAATCAAGTAATAATACAAGTACCCAACTTCAAGTTGATTCATGCAAGTTGCCTTTGTTATCTTTTCATATGTGATGTTAAGTAGACTAAGTAGTAGAAGAGTTAAGTGCAAGTAAATTTGTCTAAGTAAGAAATATTGCAGGTAGTACTAGTTGGGTATCTTACAAATGACAAACAGGGTATGAATGATTTTTGGGTATGATTTAGATATCCAGGTCGTACACCATATATAAAAACTTTAGAGAAACCCAGTTCGTAAAATTAAATTTATGGCTAACGCAACAGACTGCTAAAACAAAGACGAAATGGGTGAGAGGTAGACAGTCACAAAATATTCATATCTCAAAACTGTCAAACTAGGTATGACTGATTTTCTGATATGATTTAGATATCCAGATCATCCACCATATATAAAAATATTAGGGAAACATAGTTTGTAAAAATAAAGTTATGGCTAACGCAACAAACTGTTAAAACAGAGACGAAATGGGTGAGAGGTAGACACTCACAAAATATTCATATCTCCAAAATGGCAAACTGGGTATGGCTAATTTTTGGATATGATTTAGACATCCATGCCGTGCACCATATATAAAAAAATTAGAGAAATCCAGTTCGTAAAAATAAATTTATGGCTAACGCAATAGACTAGGTTCAGAAAATGTAGAAGAGAATTCACAGAATATTTTACTAAATCTAATGCAACAATAAATCAGATTCATATCTCAGTCCATACTTGGAATATTACTTCTATCACATCTTCACACAATTCCCAGCTCGCATTCATTTTCCCCCAAGTCTTTTCTTTTGGAAACTATGGTTTATGGTGCCAAAATAAAAATAAAAACTTACTGAGAGAGAGAGATCCCCAAAACAAAAAACATATTCCCCATTTGAAATGCATGCTCCCCCCAAATTATACCTTGAGATTTCAAAATAAAGTTGAGCATGCATAACCACCCCCATAATTTCTTTCAGAAGATTCTCCTTTATTACTTTCTTACAATTTACTATTTTTAACCAAACAATAATTTCTCTCTGATTTTATTTATTTTAGAATTTTGCTATTTATTTCAATTACAACCATACATAAATAGTTTTTTCTACTTTTCTAAAATTAGTCTCTTACACAAAAGAAACAATTATTTCTAAGATTCCCTCTTGAGGTGCATAACTGCCACTTCTTCCAAGTGTCCAAAATGGAAAATAATTACTCAAGGCAATAATAATAGAGAAAGAGAATCTTTTTCAGACATAATAATACATATTTCCACACAACTATAATTTATATAAAAGCATTTATATTTATTTATCAAAGTGCCCTCTTGACTTAATAATTTTATTGTAATGAAGCAATTAACCAAAACATTAATCAAACAATTCCAAACAAAATAGCCCAAATGTTAAACAATACCTGACACAATGCACAATCGAAAGCATGACCATAATGACAATGACTGACCATTATGCCCATACAGACAACACTGACTGGGTGTAAAAATGGATACTCATCCTTTTCAAGGATGATGGCTAACTAGGGGACCACATGTTATCTCCGTTCAATAGTTTCCATTGGGTTTAAGGCATGCTCAGACCTATCAATTCAGGTAGAGTCGATGCCTGGTACCTGCATCCTATAGCAACCAAACAGTCGAACAAATAGACATATATATATATATATAATCATATAGTCAAATACACCATGAAAGGGAATCGCAGCGTAGCAGGGTACTCACGCATGATTAATTCGACATTGTCCCTTTCACCATCACATCAAACATGTAATCACAACACACATAGCAATCAGTTACTGAACGACTAAATAAGAACCATCATCAGATAATCGCATGATAGACATAATAAGATTAATCCACACAAAACATCACAACATAACATCCTATGATATAGAATCAGTCGCATAAAAATCAATTATAACATATGACAATCATAGTAAGATCAACATCATAATTACCTGAATGTAAAACAATGTCAGAGCATATAAATTATCAGTGTCGTAACAAAGATTATCGATAGAACATACTAACTGTCATATGAAACCACATATGAGCATAATAAGGAATGTCATCAACATGAATGTAGCATCTACCAACATCATATAATGTACAACATCAACTGTCTAACATACCCTAAATAATCATATTATTTTACCTTCATCTTCATTCTCCTTAGCCAATCCATCTGCACATCTAAGATGAGAATGGAGGGGCATTACATGTTAACCCTAAGAGGTTGCCAAGTTCTCTTAACATTTTTGGCTAACAACACGGGGCAGATATGGTTAAGACCCCCTTCACTTCAGATTCTGCCAGACCTAAGTGGGTATACCTTAATGATTAGTGCAAACTTGATTTGACCTTCACAATGGCAAATGGGTGTGAAGTAGGTGTGAAGTTTGAAAGTATTGCTAAGGCTAAAGTTTGCAAATGTGAGTAAGGTCTAAAATAGCTAATGAATATGATCAGTGCTTTATCTATTGGCCAAATAGATCAAGAGTAAATGGTATAATGGATTTCTATATTGACTTAACTTAGATTGTTAGGCACTTGTGTAAGTCTATATCTTGTATAGGTGTGCAAGAATGTTGAGATGCATGGTTCTTTTTTATCAAATCCCAATGATATTTCCCCAAGTTGCTATGACCAAGAGAAAGGATTTTAATTCTAACAAGAAGGAAACCAACCAAGATGACTTATTTAAAGGATTTTAACCCTGGGCAGAGACCAGTAAACATAGACTACTTAGCAGGACTTAAATCAACTTCCCTAAGAAACCAATCACACAGATCATAGAGAAACAACAAATGTGTACTGATAAATTAACGATATCCTTAATATATTAATTTAAGCAAATTTGGAAACCACTCTAGAGACAACCATGCAACCCATAAATATTAACATCAACATAACAATTGAACATCAATTTTCTGATCCATTGAATAACTCTGATTCTTTTTATTAATTCAAGAATTCATATTTTTTGAAAACATAGATAGATGTAAATAGATATTTTCAAGTATTGTTTTATATATATATATATGTCCTTTTTTAAAATGGCCTTGGTATTCTATTTTATAGGATGCAGACAAGCTTCAAGCCCTAAACATTGTGTTTGTTCATAATTACATCTCTTCTAGTAACTAACGCGTAATTAGGAAATAGAAAGACAACAGAAGCATATGCAATGATCAAATTCTAGGCTCCATTAATCACCGTAGAGGGATCCGTGACCCATAGGTCTGGAAAGATCGTCCGCCTCTCCATGATACAGATTGATATGTCTGCATTGCTTGTTGTATGACAAAATTGTACTGCATCCACTTCTTTACACTGTCCGGAATATGAACAAATTTATTCTTCCAATATCATTGATGTATTCTTGAGACACATAAGTATCCATGGAAATTATATCCTGCATGGCAAACTCTAATTTGAATATCTTATCCAGATTTCTATGTGTGTTCTCTATCACCCTGTCTTCATCGTTAATCTGCTCTAGAGCTATGGGTAATAGCTGGGCAAATTATGCTTTCCATAGATCTTTATCACGTATATTTCCCTCATTGTTAAAGAAATTAGGAAATGCCACATTTCCCTGTAAATCAAAATCACCGATATCATCTGTCAATATAATATCAAACCTTTCATGTTCAATGATCAATGCATTGCAATTCTTAAGTGCTTGCTCATCCCTGTTTTCTTTGACTCTTAATTCTTCTTTATTTTCAGGCATCCTGTGGTTCAATCTTTTATGCTCTTGATAAGAATTATGAGTTCTTTTGTGTAAATTCCATAGTTGGTCACTATGTTTCATAATATCTTCAAATTTTCTTTTTATCAATTCAGAAGCCATTTGGTATTTGACAAATCTATGTCACTTTCTAGCTTATTACTCCTCTAAAACTTTTCAGCCTTTGTTTTCCAATAATTTGCATCGGCTATAGCTTCCATTATTCTCCCGTCTGGTTCTTGAAAAGGTGGCCAAGAACTAGATGATGACAATAATCTGTCATTATCGATGGCAAGCTCTCATCTCAACATGGCATTTCCTTTCTTATATGTACTATTATCTTTGATTAATCTTTCAATATGGGCCTTTGTAAACCTTGCAACATTAACATTTAAGTCAACAGTTTCCATGGGATCAGTGTCCTCAACCCTTTGTATCAAAAGATGACCAAATGCCTTATTTGGATCGTCAATGATCTGAGGTCTTTTATTAGGAGGATACAATGCCCATATCAACAATGTTCTTTTGTGAGGATCATATCCTGATCGTCTTCTAATTTCATCCAATGCTTCCATGCTGAGTTGCAACTTCTTGTCCTGACTCCTATCGAAAGTGTCAAATACAATGGTTGAGGCCATATCCCATCCAGGAACCAATATTACACCTGCTTCTTGTAATAGTGTCCTCCCCCTTTCTGGAGTCATAATCTCCAATTCTTTGTCAATTTCCTTTTGAAGCTCCAGTAATACCTCATCCTGTATTTCAGGAGTGATATCTTTCATTTTTTCTCTAGCCTGCTTGCCCTTGTACTCATACAGAAAAGCTTTAAATTCAGGCGTTTTAATGAAATCATTATCTGAGATAAATTTGTTGTTGGCTAGATGTCTTATGTCTCTTGATAAATTGTCTAGTGCTTCCATGGTGACAACTTCTCTGTCCACAGGAGGTTCATACCCCTTGATGGTTGGATCACAACTCTGCACTCCTTCCTCAGATTCTTCCACTCCTACAATTTTTGTGTCTATAGAGAAACTCATGTCTGGTCTGGGCTGAGGTGACAGGTGACCCAGGGGAATTTCATACTCAGCTTGTATCTCTTTAAGTTGTTTTCCTTGTTTGTCAAACACATAAGGGGGAACAATCATAATTAGCTCTGACTCATGTGCAATAATCATATCCAAGCTTTCAATAGGATCATCAATATCTTGAAAAGCTCTGGTGTAGGTGGGGTTTTTGGCTACCCTCCAAGCCTCAGCTAACATTTCTTTATGGTATAAACTTCTCCTTTCCACTGCTATGTTTTCATCACAATTCCTGATTAAATCATCATCAATGAATAGGACATGATGATATCCTTTCAACTTTTGCTTTACCTTTACACTGTTTATAAAATGTTCTGGATTACCAATTGATAACCTTTATCAGAAAGAATTGTAAAATCTCCAAAGCACAGAGTTCCAGGCATGAATGACTGTTTGTTGTGATTCTTAAGGTGCATGAATTCTAAGCAAGCCAATTCCCTAACAATTTCTAAGTATGCAACCCTATCTGGGCATGCTTTTGGTAGCAAGAAGGGTGGTCCTTCATATCTGAACACTCTTATCATGGTGCAATTATCAAAAACATACCAGTCACCCCAATTGTGACTGAACTTTGCCTCCTCATATTTATCCTTTGGTCTTAGAAATCTCTGTATTTCTATTGATAAGTTGTGATTACAGGGACAACCTAACAGTTTGTATACATGTTTCACAAAAAACTCCTCAAAGTATAAGTAATGAGACCTATCACATCTGCTATCCCAGATAACAGTCCACATCTGCATAGGTTTTATATTTCCCTTATTGCCTAGATCTCTCATGTTTAGACATTTATCCCACAAGCACATATATTGTCCTTCATATAATACCATGTGCATAAACAGGAAATAGTGTCTGAACTTATTCCCTCCATTCTTTAGGGATATTAGCTCATTTTGTAGGCTATTTTCTAGATATTCAGCATAATCAAAATATCGTGCATCATGACTCTGTATATCTACAGTTAAAACCATAGGTGCAATTTCCATGAACATAGAAGCTTCTACACCCAATATTTGACAAACAGAATAATATGTGCTTTTGAAATAATCTTCAAATAATTCAATCGAATAGGGTGGATCCTCCACCTCTAAAAATACCCTGATCTTGTTATTTTCATCACGAGGTCTGTGCAGGGATAATTTCCATCTCTTATAATTGTTGCTCATATTACGGTACTAAGTCAATAAGTCCATGATTCTAAATTTTACATCTAAGCATGAGTCCAATTGAAACACTATTGTGATGTAATCTCTGGTATGGGAAAGATACCAAACCTGTCATCTAATTTAATCAAGTAATTTTTAGGGTTGTATTTTTCTGCAGAGTTTTAACAACTAGATATTCACGAACACATTTGGCACTATTAGTTTACCCAAATTTAGCCTCCAAGGATTTGAAATGGGCTTATGCCTGTGCATCTTTCTATAATGGTAAACAAAGAGATCATATCCTCTGATTGGTGTCCATATGTCCCCTATTTGCTTGTATAAGTCATCAAATTTTTCAGCATGCGGGTTCAATTGAGCATTCCTTCTGGATTTTTGTCCCAACCCAGGGCATTGATCTAATAAATCTTGGTTCAAATGCCTATCCCCCATTTTTTGCCTTTTACTTTTAAGGTTTTGAATTATTTCTTCCATGTTCTATTATTATACAAGGATCTCAACTCTGTGAATTATGAATGCGAACCAATATATGTAAGCCAATCAGAAGTACTTACTTGATCAATTGTTTTGGTTCTAAATTACTATCCTGCTGCGCCCTGCTATTGCTCCTTGCAATACCCTAAAGACTTGCATTCAATAAACTTAACACTGATGCAATTAATGGCATCTCACTATATTTTTCACATCATCGGAGGGACATTTAATATTTGAATAGAGGTCATTAGATTGCCGCCATTATGTCTTGTCACTATATCTTGGGATGATGTGTTTTACAATCTCATTTACTTAACTTTTATACTTGTTCGGGACTTCGGTGTGACCCCAAATGGTGTCACATCAATAACATAAGTCTCTTCGAACAAGAAGTCTCATTGATATTGAGGCATCCTTCTAATGTCTCTTGTTTTTATTTTGTCACCTTTTCCCCTCTCTTCGATATAATAGTCATTTCGAAATCTGTTAATGCTCTTTGTATCGGTGAGACTTTGTTTATCGATGAGATTCTAAACCATATCACCCTGATATCCCGAACTCCCTTTGCGAATTATTTTTGATATTTTTTGTTTGATCGATGTGACACATTTTGGTGTCATGCCGATATGCCTTGTCCGTTTGATGTGTTCGAGGTATCAATAAGACTATTGAGTGACTCTCACAGATATCCCTTGTCTCTTCGATCTCTTAATTTCTTCGATTGGTGTAAATTTAAAGCTATATATTATTAAATCAATATTTCATCCTTTTATGCCTTCGGGCCCTCGAAGAGACTAGATATTGAGTCTCCCTGACATAGTATCATCTTGCTGATATTAGTTATAACTTTGAAAGCATAATGATTTTTAATACAATATTTTACGGTGAAGGTGAAGGAATTTAGGGTTAGCCATGGAATGGTGGTGTTTTTCAAGTTAAACAAAATAACTTATTTGGAATTATGGTGGGAAATGGCAAAATTTTAGGGTTTTAAAATTTTGATCCAACAGAATCCACACTCAGGGATATGCTCTCAATAAGACAATGCAATATGCATTTCAAGTAAGCATTAATTGTCACCATTCAGAGGCAATAAACAATATGATAATCATTACAAGGGTATGCTACTCTTGTAACAAACATACACATAGAAAGGCACACAATGCAAGGTACATTTTAAACTAGCATTACCAAAACAATATTCTTCACCTATCAAGCATATGAACCAAACCTCATCTTTCACATACTAATGCATAACTCTTAAAAGAGTAAGCTAGGTTTAATCATACTCAAGAACATAGTATTTCCTTTCACACAATGGTTCCCATAATTCCACTATCAAAAAGTGGTCACACAAGCACAAACATGACCCTACAAAGGTCACTCAAGCACTCTCACACACTGCAAGGCTCATGACTAGCATTTAGGACATTAAGAAGGTAAACACACATAAGCAACTTCTCGAAAACCACCAGGTTCTATCTAACCTAGAAATCAATGTATTCCTCACCACACAAATGCAACTTGGAAGACATACACAAAGAAGGCACATGCTACTCGTAGCACACAAACACACATGGACCCACACATGCTTGAGCAACACAACACCCCAGAGCTCCCAATGCTGCAACTTGCACTCTGATACCAAATGTGAAGTACGCTACCCATAACTATATCACAGAATTAAATAAAATTATCTCATTCACATTACTAGAAAATAGAAAAGATACATCTTCTATATATGTGAAAATATCAACTTACATCTTAAAAAAACACATGCCAAGTATAGGTGCTAGCACAAGAAATATAATATAGAATGGTACATCTTTGGCTCTCATGCCCAATAGTAAATCCTTACGATAATAATGTAAATATCCAAGAATTATACAAGTAATGATAATGAATAAATTCATTGTCGCTAGCCTCCACTAACCCACACGGTCATGCAAAGCCAAGAGACGAGAACATGGCCTAGGCTCTTTTCCTCCCAACCACAAAGCATTATGCTCCCCCAGAATCCTTCCTAACATGAAGAATACTTGACCCTGCATAAAGTGGCACCTAGCAACTTGGAAACAATAGGCAGGAGAGACAACCCGATGCAACCTAATGTCTATATGCATTTGTATTCTAACTAGAATGTGCATTATCTCACAAACATGATGTGGCAGAGAAACATATTAATATAATTTTGCTAGACACATACATTCATCTATTTTAATGAAAACATGGCTTTCACCAAAGTACTTATAAATATCGGTCAAATCTCGAAAAGAGGATCAGCCTTCTCTGTTAGTCCACATTCGGCACCCTATCTCGGAAGGTAAGCCCAACTCACACATAGAAAAGTAAACTAATCCCAATGCATATACAATCCTTAATATCAAATGTATTTTTTGAGTTACTTTCTTCAAGAATTAAAGTGAATATACTTCTCTAACAAGTACTATAACTATAAAGATGTATGTCTACTGTAAAACAATCAAGAGCACCACTATTCATACAACGAAATGATGCCAGTATTTGATCATAAGAGAGCTCACATAGATAATTAGATATGCATATATACAAGCATACATACACACATATATATGGGTAATATTTATGTATCTATTTTAAATATATATTTGATTCCATGAGTAATTTACTTTAATAAAAACTAGCACAACGATTCGACATAAGGCAAGATTAAAGACAATCATGTTTAACATTTAAATAAGAGAGACATACATAAGTGTTTGATAAGCAATATTCAACCAAATGTATGTTTGATCCCCTTTGACCCCTAATTTAATAGTCAAGGAATCCTAGTTGTCATACACCATAACAGAATTTGTTTATCAATATTTAAAAGAAAAGATAATTCTATTTAACTATAATTTAAAACTTAAGTGCTTGGCTAAAATCTAGGCAATATTAAGAATATATACAGGCCGAGTTAATCTATACTCAGGTCAATTTAGTTATAACTCAGGCCAATTTAAACATATACATAGACAGGCGGAGTCAAATACCATAGAAGTCTGTTATAATACAAAGATAGGTCATTTCAAAAGGCACATGTTGCTTAAAGTTTTAGGCAGGTTGTAAAGAGACATATTAAGGCCGATTTAAGATACACAATACAAAAAGCAGTTTAAACAAGAATAAAGGTCGTTACATTTGCAAAGCTAACAGGTAGTTCAAATAAGAATAAAGGCTGAGTCAACTAACAATATGGCTGACAATAAATAAGAACTGACCGTTATATATACATATACAAACCATTGAAAGAGGAAGGATCGACCAAAAACAAACAAACATGCCATTCAAAGGCCAACAATCATATCCAAGCATCGCATAGGCCATACAGGTCATTTGATAAATATATACCAGCGATTTAATAAGCAAAAACAAACCATTTAATAAGTATAAATATACACAGGCTGAAAGATCAAGAAGGCCAACAATAAAGGATATATAAAAGGTTTATTTAAAGCATATATATAAGCTTGATGCAAAACAAAATAGAGCCCGATTTAAAGAAATCAGGCTGAATAGTTTAGAGGGGCAGATAGATGGTATTGCAAGTCGATACCACATAAACTCATAGTTAATGGAACATAAAGAAGATTCAGATCAATAAGAATATTTAAGGCTAATAGAAAGGCTACAGGCCAAATCAATAAGATTAGGCCAATAGAGTACTAGCATACACCAAGAAAACAAGGCCGATAGGAATCATAAAATGCACAGGCCAATAGGTATAAAGAATACTGGTTGAATCTCATGTATAACAGGATGGCTTAATGGTTATTAAGGCTGAACTTAACAATATATATATATATATATATATATATATATATATATATATATATATATATATATATATATATATATACAGTCCAATTTAAATACAAAGAGGCCGATCTTTTAAATAATAATCAGGGCAATAACAAAAGCATTCAAGCCATTCAAACTTAAATAATATGAATCTAAAAGTGCTTAGGCTACGTAAAAACACTATTATATACACAACAAAATTGAATACAAAGAAAAGTACCCAATTTGTGGTAATGGATAGCCTAAGACCTCTTTGTTCTTCCCTTGAAATTCCCTTACTTCTGTTGTTCCCAATCTCTCTGTGCTTTGTTGTCCATCTTTTCACTACGCCCCATACTTATTGAATGAAATCCATATATTGGTGTTCTTATTTTTAGATAAGATTGCTTTTTCTTTTATTTTTAGTTTTTGTTTTTGCATGCTTGTGGTGCTCTAAAACGCCTTTTCTCCTTTTTTTTATGGAACTTCTTCAAACTGTCATTTCATTATTTGCATGGAGATATTTTAATTTTAGATTTTTAATATATTCTTGAATTATATATTTATATATATATATATATATATATATATTTATATATATATATATATATATATATATATATATATATTAAGTCTAACAACAATATATATATAGAGAGAGATCATAAACTCTTTAAATATTTATTAATAAATAAAAAATGAAATCAACTTATACAATTCTAATAAATTTAAGTCAAAAAGAACGTATAATACTTGGCTAACTTATGCAATTCAAAAGGACGTTCTATAGCAAAAGAAATTACATAACTATCTAATCATCATACACCAATCACATCCATTAACCATATAAAATGCCCAAACAAGACTGCGTAACCACATAACGATGCATAATATAGCCACTCAATAAAGAAATATGAATGATGCAATATGTCATGAAACTAAGTGAGCCTATGAATGCATCAGGTTTTTATGTCATGCCAACTCTTTTTGGTGGCTAGGACACTTCTACCTCAACATGTTCCCATCTTCGACATACTCCTGCACTCCGTTTCTCATCAATAGGTTAGTCCAATAACCATAGTTGAAGCACGAATCAATCACGATAATCCATCATTATATCGACTTTCAAATTTATGCATTTATAAAATAGCGACAATTTACCTTTTCGCATGTCATTTCCCAATAATCAAACAATCATAATTAAATGTCCAATAGTTTGAATTATAAATGAAATTCAAAAGGTCAAGATGTGATAATTAGTGTGAGATATATAAAGATTGGAAGTTTGGATTTGTGATACATGTGGTGAATTTGTGTGAGATATATATGAATATGGATTTGAAGTTTGGGGAACTTGTGAGATAGATGCTAACTTGTTTTCTAATTTGAGAGAAGCAATTTCTCAAACAAGAGACAAGCTAGTGGATGAAATCTAGATTTTGACTCTTAACAAGCTAATTTGGATGATAAAAAGGATTGTGCTCGTTGATGATGATAAAGATGTCCAATAGTTTAACCTATAGTCTTAATGGGATAAAATCTCTAAAGTCCAATAGAGATGTGATGTGAAATGATAATGGATGGATGACTGAAAGGCTGATGGTAGATAGTTTGAAAAGGTCTCAGGTCTATGTGTAAGTTTAATATGATGTAAGAGATCTCTAAATTTGGGTAGGTGATGATTGGAAACTCTCTATGAAATCACAAGCACAAGACTATGTATCAAAAGCACAGAGGAATAATTTAGAATTGAGCACATGATAAGTTCTTTGTCAAACGATGCAAACAATAAGATACAATAGTTGTTGACTCTTTCAAAGTTTGGTGCACAAGGCTATTAACCTTCGTGGATAACAAATGGTGTATACTAGTAGATCACATGAAAACATGCCAAACACTCTTGCACAATCCTAATATTATTCAATCAAGGAGTGTCATATCTCATGGACTCACTCAGGTGTGACTTCGGTCTCCACTATTAGATAATGGTGACTTCCATCCCTTTGATACCCTTTACCATGTTATGGATAGATAGGGAATGCAAGGCCGTGTACCACCTTACACCCCTTACCTGGAGATGAATGTCTTGTCCAAAGTTTATTCTATCTTAAACAACGAAGGTAATAGTGTGAGCTCTTCTCCCCCTACTGCAACGATGCACTACGGGATATGACGGCCGAAGGTCTTATCTAGGTTAACAATGTGTCTAGGGAGCCCCTAATATACACTAGGTACGATGGGGTCCAAGTCTGTGACCACTAGTTCGTTGAAAGGATGTGGCATAAGCGATTAAGCAAATGCCACTTCACCTTGTGTCTGGAATCACTCAGGGCCCTAGGGTTGTCCCAATGACAACGTAACTAGATTGGGGTACAAATTTCACTCTCCCCCCTTTGTATACCCCACCAGAACACGTGGTTAAGGTCATCCTTAAGGGTGATTAAATCCCTTAATAGGCCTTCTAGAGAGGATACCAAGTACTTTTGATTCTCAAGATCACCTTTCAACGCGAGAGAAGAGCATACATATTGATCTTGGGTCCCCATGAATGAAAGTAAATAAAGCAAGTAAAAGAATTAACTAGTGCTTTTGATCTCCAAGATCACCTTTCAGTGCGAGGAGAGAGCATACACACATAGAAATTCAAGACATAGCAAACAAAGTTCATTCCATTAAGAAAATTGAGGTGTGCTACTAAACTAGTGAGAAATCAAGTCTTCCAAAATATGTCCTGCACCAAATATATTAGTAGTTTTTGATAAGGATCAATCTTGGACAAGCGAATCTGTGAAATAACAAGTTATAACACAACAAACAATAGATAAAAATAAACTTTAAAATCAAGTGTTAGCATGTGCTAAAAATCAAAGATATGCTATTGGTTAGGCTAAAACATAAATGTCAAAAAAATCATAAAATAATTCCATCACTATGTAGATCACAGAAAAAAAAATCAATGTTCAAAAAAATAATTACCTTAATACGAGTCCGTTTGTGAAAGTTATGAAGCTTTTTCTACTAAAAAACTGTGACAACTCAGATATAGCAGTGAAAAAATTAATTTTCTAAAAAATTAAGAAATATTTGAAAAAAACAAGGACTCTATGATATAAAGCACAAAAATTTACCCTATCTAAAAAAAATCACTAAAAAATGTATTCGTATGCTCAAGAAAATGAAGTTTGAAAATTGTCTATTTGATCAAAACACTCAACGAAGAGGGGTCTGGCTTAGCCCTCTGTGAACTGGCCCTTGGTCATTGATGTGACCTGATGCTAAGTCTGAAAGTGTCATTTTTTTGACAGACTAACCAAGTGCAAAAATTGAAGACTAAATAGGTGCAAATTTTTTATTTTTATTTTTTTTAAATGCAGTTTTGACAAACTAATCAGGTGCAAAAATTGAAGACTAAACAGGTGCAAAAATTGATAAACTAAACATGTGTAATTTTAACAGACTAACCAGGTGTAAAAATTGACAGACTAAACAGGTGCAAAAATTAACAGACTAAACAAGTGCAATTTTTTTTTTAAATATGTCGAATTATATATTTTTCTTTGCCTACCGACCCTTTTGAATGCAAATGTGACCTTTTTTTTTTGCCTAGCGAGCTTCCTACAAAAATTCACTCCTAGATTTCCCTAAAAGAGAGTTAAAAACATGTGAAATCAAGCTAACAAATCCCATAAATTTGATATTAGATCAAGACCATGGGGTCCCACCGGGTGTGCCAGAATGTGTATATGGAAAATTGGATTAAAGAGATTAAGCATAAATGAATCAAACCCAATCCTACAATACCTTCAAAGAATAATCAAAGGAAAATAATCATGAAACAATGCAAAATAATAAAGATCTTACCACCTATGATTGTATTTATTCGTTGGTTTAAATGTGGATTGCTCTATTACGTTGCATAACCATGGTAGTAAAAAACGTGAATGAATGATAAATGTGCTCAAAGGATGTAGTGTGCTCAAAGTGTTGTTACAAATGCTCAAAAGCTCAAAGTTTACAAAGGGTTTGTGAATGAGAGAAGGGGCATGATTTCAAAAGAGTTTGATCAATGGTGGAGAAAATTAGATTGAATAAATGGTTGAGATAAATTGAGAAGACATGATGAATGTGCACATGACATGCATCCATGCAAAAAGCTTATTTTAAAAAGTTAATTGCTTTCTTGGATAAAAATAATGATTTGATATTCATAAAATAGAGTTGATTTTCTATTTAATGAATTGTTTGATTAAAACAAAGATTTAAAGTCAATTAGACTTAATGCATGATTTACTTTTTGACATGCAATAGATAAAATTAAATCATAAATTATTTAATTTATGTGCATGGAAGATATTTAGAAGAAAAAGATAAATTTAGATGATGAGAAGTTAAATTAAAAATTAAATAAATAAATTTATTTAATTTGTTGTGCATGATGGAGGAAAATAGAAAATAAATAAAATATTTGATTTTATTTATTTGCATGGAAGATATTTAGAAGAAAAAAATAAATTTAGAAGATGAGAAGATAAATTAGAAATTAAATAAATAAATTTAATTTGTTGTGCATGATGGAGGAAAATAGGAAAATAAATAAAATATTTGATTTTATTTATTTAGGAGATAAGAAAAGTAAACTTAAATAAATTAGAATAGTTTATTTAATTTTGGAAGAATAATTAGCCAATTAATAATTGAAATTATTTAATTATTTGTGGATAAGAGAAATAAGATGGTGAATTAATTAAATAATAGAAATCATTTAATTAATATGAAATTGAGGATTGAAATGGATCATTTAATTAAATAATTAAAATTATTTAATTAAAGTGGATTAGAAGAATAAAATTGATGAAATGTTAGATTTAGTCAAATAATTGAAAATTATTTAATTAATGTTGGAAGGGGAATTAAATTGATGATGTGATATATTTAATTAAATAATTAGGAATTATTTAATTAATGTTGAATTAGAAGAATTGATGAGGAAAATGGCGTGAATAGTGATATAGGAATACATTAGTCATTTTTAGGTGTCTACACATACATAGACTTATAAGGTCAGAAATTGTCTACTTTGCAATCTCCGCCTTATGTTTTTGTATTGGTTTTAATGTTCATCTCTCTAGCTATGTTATAGGTCCATTTTTCTTGATTTTTAGTCTTATCCAAAGTATTACACTAATTTATAGTTGTAGGATAAAAAATTTCCCACTTTGTAATTTCCTTTGTTGTATTTACACTCATTTTAGTGTCATTATCAGATGTGTGTTTTAGATCCCATTGTCATTTTACCTATTTTATTCCTAGTGTGCATGTTTCACCTTGTTCCCTTTCACATTTTTTGTAACACCCGGTTCCGAATTCACTCTAAAAACTAAGTTTTAACCAAAGGTAATATATATATATATATATAAATAGAAAAGTAATTTGTTTCCAATTCTTATAACTAAGAAGAACATCCATCGACAAAACAATAATCATGTATATATGTTCGTAAAGCAAAAGGAAATAATCATCCATAACATTTAAACAATATGTTGTTAAAAATTACTTAAGATAAATCCAAAATAGGAACTTACCATTGCCACTGCATCTCGATTATCGACCATCCAAATTCAAGTCTCGGCATTCCTCAAGAATTAAGAAGAGCAACCATAGACCATCGGTCTCCCACACTCCTTCCTGATCGGAAGTGGCCCTACCCTACTCAAGAGGATAGACTTAGGATAACCAATGGTGTTTGCCATCTGAGCTCTGGTGTTGTGACCTACGTGACTTGTTATCATGCTATCCCCTAGATACCCTCTAGTCATGTATGACCACTCAACAAGCTACGCCATCCAGTCACAGTGAACATTCAATGCACTTGAGGATCATGCTTTACCTTGGCCAAAGGATTTGAATTTAATTAGCATTGTATCAACGCATGAATTAAGTTCACCCACCCCACTCGACTCGAATTAATCACAATCCTACAGTTACCTATTTATAAGTTCTATATAACAACCTTGATGACCTCAAGGTGTTTGAATTTCATCATGCATTCACGCATGGCATTGAGATTTACTCTTTCTCAAAACTCATGGAAACCTCTCCGTCTTCACGATATAAGAATGGTTTCCTAGCACATTGATTATTCGGATACGTTTTGCGTTACTACAACGATCTCTAAGTTTAGTCCATTGTTTAAATTATCCACTCTTGAGTAGACACTGAACCCAACTTTGTTATTTTCAGAAAGAGACTACTATAAACCAATTTATAGAACAAAAATATTTGAAGTCCCTAAGTTTAAAATTAAACATTCTAAGGAATCTTCTTCGAGTGTCGATTCTTCGAAATAACTTTATCTTTGTCAATTTGGAACGGCTTCTCTAAAAGACAATTCAAGAATACAATGTTCGAAAACCCTACGATAAGATTTAACACTCACAATGTACTACTTCGATGTGTCGAAATCTTCGACATAGCATAATCTTGTCGAACTATTCATTGGAAAGCCTTGACATAACGTTTCTTCTAACAAATTAGATTGCATGTAAGTCTAAACTTGAGACTTGACAAAAAGCACATTACTTGTTTGTAAAGACTTCGTAATAATAATTGGTAAAACAACAAGGTCTTGTCTCGTAAAAACAATAGTTTAAATACTTCAATAGCAAAAGTTTTTCCTTCAAAAAGCATATAATCAAAATCTTGTTATTATTCACAGCTAGTTAACAACTTCGCCATGGTCAACCGACTAGTTTAAACTCAAAAAAAAGAAGACTGTGAAGTCTTGTAAGTTTCAGTTTACACTTCTTAATAAAGATATTCTTCTGTCGTTGGCTGTTACTAACAAATCTTTTACTCTAGACTAGATGACCTTGAAAGCTTGATAGAATCAAACAAAGGTATTTGGCTGTCCACAAGAGTATTCACTCTACGTTGACAAAGGTTTGACACCGTGATCTGTGTTAATTGTGAACTTCTTTCGACCAAAAACTTAATCTAAATTGCACTCTACACCAAACAAAAACCACCTAAAGTTAAATCATGACTTCTCAGAAATCTTGACCTTTGCATAGAAAAGCAATAAGCTTTGAGGTTCACTACTATGGTGCGGTGAAGCGTTGTGTAGAAGATGTATCATTGCACCATTTAATAATGTTCAAAACTCACAGCTACGGTTATCAATAATTAACACCTTGCGCCTTTAGCAAACTAAGTTCTTTTAGAATGCAAGAAAGACATTACTTAGAACAATATAACAAAAATCTGAGTCTGCATAGCAAAGAGAGGAAGAGAACCTGAAAATGGTCTCTAGAGTTCGCTTGCAAACTGGTCTTCGACACTTGATAATTCCTCAGCCGTTCCTCTCGAAGCTTTTTGCTCAGTCCTCTTTTTTCTTCTCCTCTGTGATCTCTCCCTACAAAACTGACTCAAAACTACTCTATATCCCCACTCACTGCGAAGGAATAACGGACTCACCACTCCCGACCATGCCTATCAAGAAGGGAATCTCACCCGACATGCAAGAACGTCCCCCACCTTATGCGACCTCAACCAGAAATTGGTTTGGAACTCCCACAAATTGTGTTCACTCTTCAAGATTGAGCTCCATGAAGGCAAGGTGGTGATTAGAAGACTTAACAACTTGTCCACTACTCAAGAATAAAGGCTTCATTACCCACTTAATTCGCAACTACACATAAAAGTGGAGTTCAATCTCTTGCGGGGTGGCAGAATTAGTTGAATAAGATATTCCACTACTCATAACCGTTCATGAGTATAAAACAAATGCCTAATTAAAAGAAATGGATAAGCCGACAACCCACTCCTAAGGGTTAGAGCTAAAAAAGGAAATAAGTTGTTTCGAAATACAAGACATCATAAATAAAGACTTGAGTGATCTCCTTGAATTGATGCTCGATTACAAACATAGTAAAAGAATAAAGAAGTACCTCAAATGACTATTAAATATAACTTATATAATTTAGTATATTTCCTTTATAATATGACCAAAGATATTACACATCATATTCTCTAGAACAATTCAACATCCGTCGAATTTTGCAAAGGGGTGTTTACAACATACGCTCGAAGCACTTTATGACGACATCGACGAATTGGGCACAAACGTAGAATAGGACTTGAGATCGACTTACGCACAACTTCTGACTTTCACACCAAACCATCACGACACGACTTACAACTCGACCACAGGCATAAACATATATTTCCATATAAACAATATATTAGTCATTCATATTTGACGACATGACTCAGAGTATTACGACACTGATGTCGATTTCCCATACTCTAAACGATGACTTACGAAAGGAGAAAGACCTATTCTTCAAACGTCGATATCTCGACTAAAATTGACTTAGCCCGTATTCAAGGCATCAAGGTTTATCTACCTGATATGCATTTTCAATGGCAAGCACCCATGGTTATTCCAGAGTCTATTCTCTCTTTCTCAAAGATACTTTCTCTTCTTCTTTCTTCCTGGTGAACATATTCCATCTATTCCTACATTGACAATCTCACATACAATTTTGTGGTCAAAGAACCAATATTCTGATCAAAGCACATTTATATCAAATCATTTCATTTTCATATCGAAAAGACATTTTAATTCAAAGCATCATATTGATCATAATCAAATAGATTCCATAATTTCATAAAATTAACTTTCTCTATTTACATCATCAGTTCCTATGATGTTAAGAACATATCCACATAACTGTACTATTTAAGAAAAAGTAAATAGTAATATTGAATCCAAAAAGGGGATGTAACATTTTTACCCTTTTTAATTTATTATTTATTTTAGTTTGACCCATAGACCTAGGTATATTTCCCCTTTGCATGGCTCTTACCCCTTCACCTTGCCACCCTTTTATCCCCTTAATCAAACTATTTAATGAAAACCCATGTCTTAATCCTAATGCAATAGCCACCTCCAATCTCCTAAAATCTCAACCATTAGATCTCCTAAAGCTTAGTGACCATCATCCCTAGATGGCAAACCTATCTCACAAGTGCTCCTTAGAAATTGAGCCATTTTGAGCCTTGAGAGTTCTCCCCAATGGTGGGTGAATTGCTTGCAGTTGAGTCCTTGTATCCAATCAAATTTATATTTTCACAACAAACTAATCTAACTACCATTGATAGGGCCTACTACATGTCCAACACAATTTCCCTCTTAAAACTCATTAAAAAGGCCTCGCAATCTCTTACTAACACTACAACAAAAATTCAACTTTGAGAGAAACTTTTGAGTGAGAGTCCTTGAAGGAGAAAATATATCTTAGTGATTAGAGAATTTATACATAGATTAGCCCTTCCATCAAGCTACTGTAGAAGCTTTTGTGAGCCCTATAACATCATCTATAGTTGAATCATCGAGCAAAGATATCTTATTTTAATGTTTTTACAATAGCTAGATTGGGGTTTACATTACTATAGTTTGATTTTTGTTTAGTTTTAGCTTATATTTAGCATACTCACTTTCTTCAAATTCCCATAAGCCATCCCAACCCTTTCCCTCCATCCACATTACCATTTTGTCCACATTTTCCCTCTCCCATCCCCCTTAGCCTCAATGTAGTCCTAAGATCCCTTAGCTTGCATTTTAGTTTTGTATTTAGATCAAAATACAAAAAAACTTGTTTTATCATTATGTTTTAGTCTATATATGAATGTTAGAGTATTTTCATATCAGTTTATGTTAGTGGGTCTTTATTAGATTGCACTGTTCTTTCCCCTAGGCTACTTTAGCTCTATTAAAGTCTTAGGACTCCCTAGATTGCATCTTAGCTTGCATTTACATAACAATACAAAAAATATTAGTCATATTAGTAACTTTACCAATTTTTTTATGTTTTTAACCAATTTTGGTTTAGTGGGCTTTCATTTGTATAACTTTGTCTTTCACCCTTAACCATTGTGAGCCTTTAGAAATCTAGTGTTACCATTTCTTTAATAAATATTGCATAGTTTATCCTTTTTACACCAAATTAGTTGTGTCACCTTCTTATCTCATCCACTTATCCATACATACCACATTTATTAGTTTTTCTTATCACTTGGCCACTTTTTTCATCTCCCAAGAAACACTTAGTCATCATTCTCACATTGCATCATAGTTTCCAATCATTGTTTATGTTTTGAATTAACATTATTTATTAGCATAGGCATTTCATTTATTAGTTTTATATCAATATTTACATTCCATTTGGATTTGTTCTTGAATGCCCACAAGGGGGATGATAGGTATCTTCCCCTTTAACCCTTTGTTTTGCAAGTGTTCTTTATTGTACATTTACACTTACATGTCATTTTATGGAGAACTAGTGAAGAATCAGACTTTGTGTCAGTTCAGAGAAGTGATTGGAAGACAAAGAACTAGCTCCCTATAAATTTTTATCTTTTTTTGCAAATAGGACTTCTCAGGTCCATAATAGGCCCCACCCTAGGCACAAGGTAGGACTTCTCCATAGTCTTAGGTGTAGAGAAAGATTTCTCCTCCATACAAGGCCTACCTTGGGTGTACCAGCTCCTTGTAGTAGCATCCTTGTGTTAGAATTACATGAAATTTGGTTTGCAAGCTCAAAACGACCTCCTGATTCTAGTCTTGTTGGTCACTAAGCAAGAATCTAGGTGTATTTCTCCCAGTTTAGGTTTTTCTCTTGCTCATAGTGTGTTTTTACCAACTTGATACCTATTTTTTAATTTTACTCCATGCTCTATTCACTATCAGGATAGGTGCCCATATTGAGAAATGATCAATACTAAATCCTAAACAATCCCTAAAAGTTTCAAGCCTCTAGGACCTACAAGACTTCTAAATCTTTTGCCCCACCTTGGGTGCAACTCCTCCTTGGATTCGGGTCTCAAGATCCAAATTTCATGAAAGTTAGTTTTCAACCTCCTCAGACTATTTATAGCCCAGTCCAAATGTGCATTAGTCCAAAAAGGTGCAATTTCTCCAACTCATTTACTATTTGTGTTTTAGACTAGCATATACATTTTCCTATGTATGATGCACTTTCATTAGTGTTTGGACCACAAATTAGATTTAGCTTCTATTTATTGGGTTATAAATTATAAAAATTCTTAAATAATAAGCACACATAAAACCCATTTAAACAAATTAAAATAAAAAAGAGCCACATTTTAGGCACTTTCATGTGGTGAACCCCAATTGTTCTTAATAGGCATATTTTTTTAGTTGCAATTAGTATGTGTGCAATAGGGTTTCTTTTGTCATAAAAGCATATAAAATTAAAAATAAAATCAATCATTTGTGCACACTCTTACTAGTTTAGCCTTCTAATTTGCAAAAGATAAAGTTAATATTGTATTCATTGATTAAAATAATATTTATTCATGTTATCTTGTATAGTTAGTCTAGTTGATGCCCCCTATCCATTCCTTTAGGAGAGAAAGACCCTATCCCACTAGGCCTATACCTTGTAGAAATCCTTGCCTAAATAAACTCATGGCTAGTCCTTCTTCCTCTTCCCTTATCTCCATTGATGACACCATGTCTTTCTTCCCTTTAGTAGATAACTTTGATTAGGAATCCCAACTTGATTTACAACATATAATGAAGATAATAAACCAATTGTAAGAGATTAAGAATGCTATAGATCTTGATCATGCCCCACTACCTTCCAACTTGATAGATTCTTTAAGTAATCTTCTCTTGACCAATCTAGTTGGTTAGAAATCTTATAAAACATAGGACACCTAGTTCACACACATGCTCCTTAATTTAAGATCTTCTAACCTATAAATACCACTTTCAATTGCACTACCACATCTTCCATAGGTACCATACACTTTAGTAATCCCCCCACCACTATTCAATCCCTTCTCCAATCTAACATACCATATTTTACCTTACCATCCTTCTCCATTCCTACTCTTAACCCATTCAACAATCCCAGCTCTTACATTCCCTCTCCACTTACATCCCACCCTACCCACATCCCATCTTATACACATGTCCTCATAATCACAAGCACATCTCACCCCACTACTACCATCGCACACTTATCACCCCCTTTATCTACTCCTCACATAACAGTTGTGTATGCTTAATGAAATCTTGAAAGGGTGATCTAGCATTTGAGACAGGTGGTAGGATGAACACAAGTAGGGTCGTCCAGGGAGATTCAATCATTAATAGGGGTGACCCACATAGGAGAAAAGTTGGGTAAAAACTGAGACATGGGTTTGGTCTGTTGGGTTGTCTAGAGGCTTCCTAGGGTCAAAGACCTTCAGAATGGGGTGTCGAAAGGTAGAATTAGCATGAAAAGGTGAAAACTAAGCATGCAGGAAAGGGAAAGAATGCGACAAAAGAAGAATCGACAAAGGGGAAAAGAAGAATGGTTAGGAACACGAAGAATCGACAAAGGAAAAGCCAACTGACACGTGTCGCCAAGAGGAGTACTGCTAAGAGGGCATTATTATTCACGCTTTTGTGTATGTGATTAGGATTACATATCATCATGGGGTCCTTGTGCAAGCTCATGCATGTTTTTAGTGCTTACAGGAGCAAAAACAAAATTTTGATCCTTGTTGAAGATGTTCCCTTGATGTATATCTAGGTAAGGAAAAATTGATGGTGCTAAGAAGTACCATTGAATACTTTTATAATAGAGGTGAAAAGTGATTGATTTCCTTATTAGAAGTCATCCCCGAATTGATTTAACAGAGATTAAAACAAAGAAATAATGGAAATGTTGGATGTTGATGTAGATATAGTAGAATTTGACAATTGAACCTACAATTGACATGACATATATGCTTTTGATGTGTTGTCCTAATTGTAAGTTGTGTGATCATGTGTTAGAATGAACTAGGTTGATGCCTTTAAATACAAGCCCTAGACATACATTTTGAAACCTTTGGTGTATTGGTTGATGGGAAATGGTCATTGATTAGGAAAGTCGATGCAAGAAATATTGAAATTTGAATTTGAACCAGAGGGACAAGGCCATGGTCATGATCTAATTGGGGGATCGAATGGCAAATGCGGTCTCATCTAAAATAAGTAATGCTATAAGAATTGGATCATAAATATTCTAAACTAAATAATATAGCATTAGAGTGTATTTAATTTTAGGTTCAATAAATGCACCAAAAATGATCAATCAAGTTCTAAAATTATACATTAATTGCAAAACTTAAACAAGTTTTAAAAAATATAAAAAATATACACTTCTCTCGCCACAACATTTAAAAATATTATCATAAACAACACATTGATTGAATCAGACCCCAAAATGCATTTAGACTGGTAGCTACAGGTCTGTTTATATTGAATATAAATCTGACACTTCCCTACTTACCATTCTCGACTGACATACGTAAATCCTTTGTATATTTGTCTTTACGAGTCGACCACTAATTTAGCTTCGTCACCGTACTTAAAAGCCAGTCCAAAGCTGATTCAGGCTGGATGTTAACGAAATCTCAAACAGAAGAAAACACTGATTCCACTGTAACTACAAGCTCTATAATCTATTTATGTGACTGTGAAGCTGCAGCGGGCATTCATTGCTGACAGGCCTCATTTCAAGGTTAAGGAATGGACAACATTTGGGAAAGTAAAGAGCGCTCTATGAAACGCAGGATCAGACTGGACAGATCTTCAGAGGAATTACACCAGCAAGGTTATAGAAGAGTAATTTGTAATGACCCTCAGGCCAACGTCCAGTTTAACTATCAGGTATGCTTGTAAGAAATGCTGTGGACATTTCTATAAACGGGGATTTCCATGACTTTCTGTTTTTCTTAATTTGTAAGTTTTATTATTTTATATGTTGTCAATGAACCAACTTGAGCATTAAATGCCACCTTGAACACTATATGGGGTAAGTTTGGACCATAGTTTGCAGGTTTGTTCTCTGCAGGCACATTTTAGACTCTGGACTGGTCAGGCATATTTTAGACTCGGACTCGTTAGGCACATTTTAGAGTTAGGACTGCCCAGACACATTTTAGATTCGGACTCTTTAGGCACATTTAAGATTCGGATTGCCCGGGCACGTTTAAGACTAGACTTGTCAAAATCGTGGCATGACTCAGCAAATTAAAAACCATAAATTTTAACTTTTATGTTATTTAGGGGCCAACCTCAACAACTATTCCAAGCCCATGTGCAAGCCAATCATGATGCGAAAATCATTCAAGCTACCCAAGGTATCAAGTTACCCCTAAAGCCCAAGCTAATGATAAATTTCATGTATTGCAGAACAGAATAACATTACTAATATATACAACTAACCATATATATTCTGAGTAAGTGAAGGCTTTCATGGACATTTTTAGTTAGAATTTTTTAATGATAAATGAGTGAAAGGGGAAAGGAGATTCAAAACAGTTGAGCATTGTCTTAAATCAAAGCTGCGAATCTCTCAAACTGCTGGGGCGAGCTACAAACATATTTTAATAAATATTGATTGATATTCTTATGAATTCAGCCACCGAAATTTGCAGTTACAGATTTGTATTTATAGTTCCATGAAGATGATCTCATGCTGGAATACATTATTCAGTTGACATTCAATGTTTGTTTCTAATTGATTAGTAAGGCCCAAGGGTTCTATTGTGGTCCTTGCCCATGCTTATATGAAAAAGATACCAAGTACAAAAACGGCCAGTACTGACCTAAGAGTAACAGACCCTGATATTCCTATGTAATAGACACCCTATATTTTTTTTTGAAAACTTGAAAGCTACAGCAACACTGAATATCAGATGTCTCACGAATACATCATATCCATGATCCCAACGGCTGTTATAGTGAGTCTTAACCAGAAATATGAAGTTTCAACCAAAAAGATTAATATGCAACAATACCCATATAAGCAAACCACGGTTTAGTCAAGAATGTGAAATACCCATGAGCTGCAAATGTATTTCAGATCTGATACAAGGTTTATACAGCAATATTTCATAGGTTTTGGCAAGACCCAAATGGGTGAATCAACTTTATAATAATATTATAACATAGCCAGGAAATTAAATCAACTTAAAATGACATTTCAAACATACCCATTTGCTATTGTCACAAACAGGTCAAAAAGATGACTGTAAACAACAAACTGGAACCTTCAAATCAATCTGGAACACCTCCAAACAGCGCCTCTCCAATTAGTGATTGTTGGCAAAGTGGATGAGATGCCTAGGCGCCTCCAAATGGCTTAAGAAAGCCCCCAAAACCAGGGCGTTTTGCCCTCAAAATGCTCACGCCCAGCCAAGAACTGGTATGACCTGCCTTGACATGGTACGGCTGGGAAAAGTGAACCAAAACCTGCCTTATTACTTCGAAAAATCTACACATAAACTCTTCAGTCTACCCTTTCAATCTCCCCTCAAAATATTATTCGGAGAATCTCAATATTTTGCTCTCTAACTCTCCGCGACTGCTGCAAATCAATCCAATGAAGTTCCTACGTAGTTCCTGTATGAAACCACCTGTGAATCAACCAGGGAGGATCTTTCACCACCGCGGCTAATGTTCTTCATGAGGGTTTTGGTCCTCACAAAGCTCCTGAACACCGTTCAAACCAACAATATCTTGTTTTCAAAAACTTCAGCATAAAAATTCAAATGAGCTCAAATGAAGCTTTTATATTTTCTCCTCAAATCCCACGCCCCCTTTTTGAGAAAATAAACATTTACTTTTAATTTTAATCCCTTATAACTCCCATTTTGGACGCCACCCCTTTTTAATATAACATTAACTTTACCTTTTTAATCTCCTTATGTCTCCCTAGGCGCCCACATTAAATAAAATCACCTTATAATATAAATAATGTTAAGTTAAATATTTAATCTAACTTAACATTACCATTAATATCTTTGCTCGAGATAAACATTAAATCAACAATAAAAGTTGGGGCCAACCCTGCCAAGGGGTAAATGTTGTCACGTGATGAAGTTGGTGCCCCAACGACGACTTACTAAAAATAGACATGACGGACCCAAGTGTCCAAAAACACTTTTTGAACACCAAGAATCTCCTAACAAATTGAGCTCAATGCAACACCTGAAAATGCCAAAAAAAAGACTGAACGACAATGTCTCCAAGACTGAGGAGTTCCCTAACCCAACCCAATTAGCCTATGGGAACCCGAGGAATAGGCTAATTGTCACCAAGCTATCAACTGCTTAGGAAGGGGACATTACAGTCCTCTCTCCCCAAAATTGCACAACTCTTGATGTTGTAAAATCTGCTCACTCTCCCATGTAGCATCCTCAACCGACAAGTTCTTCCACTTCACAAGGTACTCTCTAATAGTCCTCCTCCTGAGAGTACGCTCCCTGGAATCAATGATAGCCCTTGGAATAAGGATAAGCTTCCTCTCCTCATCTGAAGGTGGCATCTCTGAAGAAGGAACCACTTTGTGCCCAAGTGTCTTCTTAAGGCGAGAAATGTGGAAAACATTGTGCACCTTACCATCCGCCGTGTTGATGATTGTTTTTCGACAAGTCAACAATAGAGTAAAACACTAGAGTATCCCACTCTCTCTTGAATAAAGCTCTTCAAAGGCTAAACTATGTGATCCAGTGAAGTAACTCCAAGGTTCCTTTTATGATTCATGATGGGTTAACTCAGTGATTACATGTGATCTTGCTGATAATCACAAAGGGACTTACATTAGACTTCTTCTTCTTTCATTTAGCTTACTTCTCCTTTCAGTATGGATGATGCATGTACAAGGTTTCAATGATAAATAAAAGAAAAAAAAATTAAGGGTTCAAGAAAATTAATCTAAGGTCAATGAAGCAATGATGATGTATGAATAGACAAACTCCTGAATTAACTTAACTCCACTTCGCCAAGGATGCCTACAACTACATGAAGTTGGTGCAATCTCCTAAGGTTATGCGAATGGTTTTCAAATCGTGAAGGCTTATACAAACACCCATTAGATGGCGCAACTCAAACAAGCATCCATAATCGAACTTAAACAAATTACAAGGCTCAGACTAACTTTACACAACACTTCACCGACGATGAATGTTAAAAGCATGAGCTAGGAGTTGATCAATATCCAATACAAACATACATTACATCAAAGAGCTTCTAATCTACTTTGAAACATCTCTCAACTTCATCAAGATACAAGAAACCATGTCATTCCACAAAACAACACTTAACACCAAATGAATTCCAATGTCTTTGCATTAATCTTGAGAAATATTTACAACCATTTCAAGTCCTCTCAGAGAATTTTGAGAGTCTCTCCTATTCTACTCTTACAAAACTATATCTTACAAATGAGGCAACAAGGCCTTTATATAGTGTCCAAATTACAGTGAATGGCTAAGATCAATTCATGTAGCCAAGGGTCCAGATCGTGCCACCTCAGTAGGTAGTTACAACAACTGTTATTTTTAGTATAAAAGAGAGAAGCAATGAAGGCACGTTGTCCAATGTGATAAGGTAAGATGAAATCATTTAAAACATCTTCCACATAGGCGTCCCTCTGGCTTCTTTTATTAAATGATACATTGAATGTAGTCATATGATGTAGCTGATTATGATTGGATGGTGATGTGTACTTGCCACATAGGTGCCATTTTAGCAAACTTAGGGATTCCAAATTGTATCATCAATGTATGATGTCTTCAATATGATTGCTTTTGATGATGAACAATTGAGATGTATCTTGTTGATCTTGCCTTGTTCATTCTTCTTGTAAACTGGATGTGTATGATACTTGTAGCTCATTTGACTAACATTGTGATTCTTCTTTGCAGGGTAGAAATGATCTTCCTTGATGCTTCTCTATATAGAGTAATAGGAGATGATGATGATGCTTCCTTTATGTAAGAGTAGATGATGATGACATGAAGTAGAGAGCTCTCTTGGACTTGAAGGTTGAATGGAACTTGAAGTTAAATGAATAAAATGCCTTGTTTGATGATATGATGAAGATGAAGTAGTGCACTTGGCATGTTGACCTTGAAGTGTCCCTTTGGAGTGTAGATGATAACACCTTCTTTGGATGTAGAGTAGATGACCTCTCAAGGAGACTTTGAAGCTTAATGAACCTTTGAAGATTGGGAGAACTTGACTTGAAGCTTGGATGGATGAACGTCTTCGAACATGATGCCATTGATGAAGTATACTTGAACTTGATGTGATCTAACATGATGTCATTGATGTTTCCTCTACAATTTGAAGGTGACTCAGGTGCTTGTCCTTGAGATGATGACACCTTCTTTGGAGGTGATTCCTTACTCCTCGCTTAAAGGTGACTCCTTGAACAACTCCTTAGATTTGTTGATGTTCCTACAAGACAAGAGAAACAATATTAATCACTTTGTAACACAAAAATCACTTTGAACATGTAATAATCCCACTTCAAACTTAGGCGCATATACAGGTGAAAAGAGGAGGAAGGAGTGCCTAACACAAGTTAGTCCCACATTCATGACTTAAAATGATTTCAAACAATTTTAATAGCTTAAAAAGTTCAATCTCACTTAAGAGGTTCATTCAAAGGTGTCTTGCAATGCAATTTCTTCCTAGGCGCCATAACGGGTTTGTACTGATGGAAAGTGCGCCTAGACTTGATGACTTGATACTTGTCACTTTAAATGATTTCAAACAGTTGTAATAGCTTAAAATGATTTCTCCTTTCAAGATTCACTCAAAAGGTGCAATTTCTCCCCTAGGCGCCAAAAGGAGGTGATTTGGGTGTAATAAGGCGCTTTATTTCAAAGTGGACACTTGAATAGGCTAAATCATCCTCACAACTTCAAGGAAGGCTAGAAGTGACTAAGGTGCCTAAGGTTCTAGGTGATTTCTTTAAGCTCTCAAAGACTTTAATCAAATGTATTCCCTCTAGGAACACCCTTCCTTCTCAAGGTGCTTAAATGGTGTTGTTTTGACTTATCTACCCTTAGGCGCCCAAAGCAAACACAACTAGAGAAAAAATGCGCCCACCATGATGATGATCTCAAGCCCCTTATCTAGGCGCTGATTTGTGATAGTTTGAACATGTATAGGCGCCTAAAGTTTAATGTGGTGCTTACCTCCAAATTTCATGATCTTCTTGATTCCTCTTATAGGCGCCTAGGCTCCATTAGGTGTTCATTTCAAAGTTTTATGACTCTGAATCATTGTGATGGTTCAAAGGAAGCCTCAATAGCCTTAAAACTCATGAACTTAAGCATTTTCCTTGTTAGGCGCTCATGGAGATAGGAAATTACATGAAGGGCGCCTAGATCTAGTGGCTTTATTCTTGTCATTTTAGGGTTCTCAACACTAGTTTACACCCTTATGAAACTACTGTACCCTTAGGCGCTATCCATCATGGATTTAGACTTCATCTCACATCAAGGCGCCCAACATGACAAGAGAAACAAGGAATGGGCGCCTAAACTCTTCCACCTCAACCTAAGGCGCAATTTGATGATTATTTGGACATAGAAAGGGTGCCTAAACTCTTGAATCATTCCTTTGTCAAATTTTTTGATGTTTAAGGCCTTTTATATCAATTCCAATCAAGGCGCCATCTTTTGGAGTGGTTGAAAGTTAATTGTCCTCTAGGCGCACATATAAGTCTCCACTTAAGGCGCACTTTTGGGTCTTTGCAAGTGGGAAAATTGCGCCTAAGTACTAGAGCAAATTCGCGCCTAGAAATGTAAGTCGCCAAGGTAAGGTATATTGAAAAATATAATTAAGTATTCTTATACTTTAAATATTTTTCAATATACCTTTTAGGATGTTTGAGATAGGTCTCGAATCCACTGGATTTAACATGTAGATTATAGAATTTGGAGGATCCACCAGATTTCAGACTTAGTCAATTTTTCAGTGTTTCAGGATTTCAGGCTACCAGACTTAGTCATTTTCAGGATCTCAAACATACATCAGGGATTTCATACTCTTTCTTCCTAAGGCACAACCTGGAGTTAGTTTAAACATCTCTTTCATGCTAAGGCGCCAAAATGAGGTAGTCCAATGCATGAAGGGCGCCTAGACTTGAATTTGCTCATTGTTGACATCTTTAAGGCTCTTCAACACTTGATTATACCCCTGTGAGACCACCTCATCCTTAGATGCAACTTCTCCAAGGCGCTCAAATCACTTAAGGTAATCTAACTTTCAATGATCTTAATCAATGCGCATATTGAGGGCTTCATCTCCTATTTGAGCTTTTAAGATACCTTCTTTCTTCTAGGCGCTAGCTGAGGTGAAAATAGGTTGAAAAATGCGCCTAACACTTGTAACTTGATACTTCCTTTCCTTCAACTTCACATTCTTCATTAAGGCGCAATTTCACATCTATCACAACAATTCACCTCTTTAAACGCAAAAAGTTGCTACACATACAAAAATGCACCTAGATGAACTTGATTGAGTTAGTGCCTAGACTTGAACATCTCTCCTTGTCAAATTTTCAATGCTTATGGCTTTTACACAATCCATTTCAAAGAAGGCGCCATCCTATGTTTGCTCCTATGTCTGTTTCATGTCAAGGCACAATTTTGAGGTTGTTTGAATGATGGGAGGCGCCTTGAGTTGTAGGCGCCATTTGGAGGTTGTGCAAGTTGGAGAAATGCGCCTATAATCCCAAAGCAAATTCGCGCCTATGATCCCAAAGCAAATTTGCGCCTAGAAGTGGAAGTGCCCAAGGTAAGGTATATTGAAAAATATATTTAAGTATAAGAATTGAATTTCTTATACTTTAAATATTTTTCAATATACCTTTCAGGATGTTTGAGATAGGTCTCAGATCCACCGGATTTAACATGCAGATTCTAGATTTTTGAGGATCCACCAGATTTCAGACTTAGCCAATTTTCAGGATCTTTAGGATCAGGATACTAGACTTAGTCATTTTTCAAGATCTCAAACATCAGGATCAGGTCATCAAGGGACTATAGGACTCAAACACCACTGACTTCATCATGAAATAGCTCTAAGACATCATCAAATCTTCATGCAAAGCATCAAAACTCAAAAAAAAGGGGGGTCCCCATTTGCAATGGGGCGATGTGTGATTAGGTCACAACACGCCGGTAACTCTAACTCATAAGCCACTTCTCCAATCCTCTTAGAGATCCTAAAAGGACCATTACCTCTCTTTTTGGCCTGTCTCCTTAGGACTCTGTCCATCACCTTCTTGCCCTTAGCTACCCTCTTCCTTGCAACCTCACCAAACTTGCCCCCAATTCCAATAGAATCCATTCTATTCATCCTCAACAGCCTGCGGAATGGTGGAAGAAATGAAACAAAAACAGAAACAATCTTGAAAACCTGCCTCCCCCAACTTCGAGATAACACTTGGCATCTCCCACACGCCATCAGAAATCATGATTTTCCCTACCTCACTCTCCCTTCGCCAGCTCTTCACACGCCTCAACGTACACACAATCCATCATTTCTAATTAAGACACTAGATATCGATCAGGCCATTTATCAGGCGGGACATTCAATAGTTATCAATGAACCTATGTAGGACTAAAAAGGTTGCTACAAAATGTAATAATGTTTCATTGATGTTGAATGCACACCTTTGAGAAGTAGGCATTTGAATAAAAACTTGGCTAAGTATGGTGAAGTGTGCACTTAGAGCAAAGGGGCACACTTAATAAAGGTAAAGTTCAAAGTTCTAGTTTTCATTGTCAGGTGCACATGGGAGTGTGAAGTGCATGCACTTGTGAGGGGAAAATTGAAATCCAATTTACATTGTCAGGGGCACATGTGCTGAGGTGTATGCACTTGTGAGGGGGAAAATTGAAAACTATGTTACAATGTATGGGTGTGCACTTGATAGAAGAAGTGTGCACTTCATAAAGGAAATAAAATACAAAGGTTGAAAGCATAGTTGTTAGGTGCATGTCTAGAGCTGAAGGGTGCACCTCATCAAAGGAAAATCAAATGTTCAAAAATTACAATGTATAGGTGCTTGTGAGAGGGTTAGCTATGCACTTGATAGCGGAGATCAAAAGTCTTCGAGTTTTATGTTGATAGGGGCATGCCTAGAGGATAAGTGTGCACCTCAACAAAGCAGTGAACTGAAAATGCAAACATAAAAAAAGCCTTTGTCAAGTGTGCGTTTGGCATGTAGGTGCACACCTCACCAAGAGAATATGCAAATCTAGTTATCAGGTGTGTATCTGGGGTGCAGGTGTGCACCTCACCAAGAGAATATGCAAATCTAGTTATCAGGTGTGCGTTTGGGGTGCAGGTGTGCACCTCGCCAAGAGAATATGCAAATCTAGTTATCAGGTGTGTGTCTGGGTGCAGGTGTGCACCTCACCAAGAGAATATGCAAATCTAGTTATTAGGTGTATGTCTGGGGTGTAGGTGCGCACCTCACTAAAAAAATCTGATTTCAAACTCAACTTTCAAATCCAATAATTAGGTGTGCATCTAGGCTACAGGTGCACACCTCACTAAAGAAAGATTGATTTCAAACTCAACTCTAAAATGTAGTTATTAGGGGCACGTTTGGGGTGCAAGTGCGCACCTCACCAAAGGAATATTTCAAATTTCAAAAATTGCTTTAACTTCTATTCATAGGTGTGCACTGGGTGATGAAGTGCACACCTGTACAAAGGAAGTCAATAGTGCAAGTTCAAACTCTGTTTTATAGTTGTGCATGTGTAAAGTAGAAATTCACGCCTATCAAAGGGATTCAAAAGGTTAAAGTGGATTTTCAATTTTTTTAGATGTCTTCAAGGGGTTAGCTATGATCAGAGGAAAAACCGTAGAATCATCAAGTCATTCAGAGCTGCCTATCTAGAAGTATTTTTAGCCTGCACCACACTATTTTTAGCCATCACCATTTTCAAGGAGAAGAGCATATTTTGAGAAGTCTTTTTTTAGTTGGAGTTATTTATAGCCCACACTAGTTTTCGCTCTCTCTAATTATATCCTTGTCAACTATTTTTAGATCATCTATTTATAGTCTAGAGTTAGCTATTGTTAGATCATCTATCTTTAGATCTCTTGCCATGTGAGAGATGTGAGCTTTAAGTGTGCATTTGTAATAATTCCTATCGTTGCTCTAATTGGCAGGTGCATGGTTCTAGATTTAGTGTTATTGGATAGAATTTTGTAATAAATGTTCATTGCATTGCGTGCAATCAAGTTATTCTTAGAGTAGAAGTTGTAGTTAGCTTTTTTATTTATTTTCACGTAATAGCTTTGTAAACATTATGAATAAGTGCCACTTGCACTTAGATTTCTAATGGTAATTCTTATGCCTACTTGTTGCTAAAATTGTTGTTTAATGTTATTGTTAATCCAAAACTCATTATTAATTCAATATAATTTTGTAATGCCTATCTTGCTTCTAAGTTGCTATTGAGATATTTTGTGTTATTTGTTATGTGTGTTGAGGTAGATCAAATTGCAATTAGCGAGTTTGCAAGCTTTGTATTGCAGGTTTGTTCAAAATTGGAGATTATGGCTTTGTACCAATTCCTTGATTTAATTTACCAAAGCGTTTGTGTATTGTTTAAATCTATTCAAACCTTATTTATACTTGCATTGTTCAGTCTTTGTTTTTAGCTGAATAGCACATGCGTGTAGTCGCTATTTTCAAACAAAAAGCATAAAAATCTTTTGCCCTAGGTGAATCCAAAGACACTTTTAATTTTATTCAGCATGATCGTGAACCATCCCATAAAACATTGTAAAGATTGTAAGTAACAAGAATATATTGTGTAGATTAGTTTAGTTTTTATTTACAGGGAGCTTCCCCTTCTAATTTGAAGAGAGGTTTAACCACACATTTGTTACATTTTGTGTTGCATTAAAAGGTGTGAATTAAAACACTAACAAGTTGCAAAGCCATTGTGTTGTGGTTTTGCTTTTCAACTAATGACTCTTGCAAGATGTCCAAGGTTGCATTATTTCAAACAAACATTGATTCTTGATTGACAATGATTGTGTTAATGAAAGAAGAATGTAATATCCCAAACGGATATTGCCCTAAATTTCTGAATTTCAAACTTGGAATTCTGCCCTAATTTGCTGAATATTCGTGTTCTGCTCAAACCCTAAATTCTGATCAGAATTTCTGCACTTCTTATTCCAATTTTCTGCCCTAACCCTAAGTCTGAAATCTGATTTTATTTTCTGAATGAGAACACTTAAGAACATCCAATAAAACATGTGCCAAACATGCCAAACAAGTGTTACAGAAGGTAACTGATTATATTTGTATTAAGGAATTCATTATCTTACAAAGGTGAGCAGAAGCTCAATAAATAGAATACAAAGTCTAAGAATAGACGACAGGCTGTAAAAAGATAACAGCAAGAAATGCAAAAAGTAAGAGATGAGATAGCGACCATTATAGAAACAAACACTAGTTTTAATACCCTCCCATAATTGTCGATCTGTCAACTAGACCAAGATGCTCCCGAAATTTGACAAACTTATCTGGAGACAGAGATTTGGTAAGAATATCTGCAGTCTAGTCTTCTGTAGGAACATACTGCAAGACAATAGATCCGTCTTCAACTAGCTGGCGAATGAAGTGACAATGAAGATCAACATGTTTTGTTTGTTCATGAAAGATTGGATTTTTGGCAAGTTTCAATACCCCTTGATTGTCATAATACAAGGGTGAAGGCCCAGTAGGAGACATTCGCATGTCGGAAAGCATTCGGCGAAGCCAAACCGCTTCACAAGCTGCTTTAACAGCTCCTCGATATTTAGCTTTTGTCGAGGAGAGAGCCACTGCCTGTTGCTTCTTGCTAGTCCATGTGATGGCACCTGTTCCTAAACTGAAAACATACCCAGAGGTGGACTTTCTGTCATCAATCGATCCGGCCCAATCAGAATCTGTAAAATCAATCAGCTGAGGATCTGTACATCGGCCATATAGAATGCCAAAGTCAGAAGTACCTTGCACATATCTCAACACACGCTTGGCGGCAACCTAGTGTTCAGCTTTAGGAGCTGTCATGAAATGAGAGATGTAGCTGACTGCAAAGCTAAGATCAGGTCTAGTGGCAGTAAGATAGATGAGACTGCCCACTAATTGCCTGAATGCGGATTCATTCTCGACAGGAGAATCGGAAGTAGCTGAGAGTTTCAGCCCTTTCTCCATGGGAGTAGAAACAGGTTTGCAGTCTGCCATCCGGAATTTGTCCAACAAACCGCGTGCATACTTTGATTGAGAGATGAAGATGCGGTCAGGATGCTGCCAAACCTCAATACCTAGGAAATAATGTAGGAGACCCAAATTGGTCATGTCAAAAGTCTGACTGAGATCATGTTTGATCCCCTGAATCAACTGCTCAGAGTTGCCGGTGATAATTAGATCATCGACATAGATGACAATGTAAAGACTATCATCAGCATATTGTTGGACATACAGATTGGAGTCTGAGGGGCTCCGCTGAAAACCACGATCCACGAGGTACTTATCAATCTTGATGTACCACGCCCTTGGGGCCCGCTTGAGGCCATAAAGAGCTTTTACCAATTTACACACTTGGTGTTCTTTGCCTGCAACCTTGAACCTAGGAGGTTGCGTCATGTAGACTTTTTCTTGTAAATCGCCGTTGAGGAAGGCGCTCTTAACATCCATTTGATGAACTTTCCACCCAAATTGGGCTGCCAAAGCAAGAACAAGCCTAATTGTACTCATTTTGGCTGTAGGAGCAAAAGTCTCCTCATAGTCAACACCTTTTTGTGAGTATCCTTTGGCAACCAACCTGGCCTTATATTTGTCGAGAGTCCCATCAACCTTGTACTTGACTTTGTAAACCCATTTGCACCCAATGGGCTTCGTCCCAGGAGGGAGATCAGAAAGAACCCAAGTATTGTTCTTCAGAAGGCTTTGGTGCTCAGCATCCATAGCCTTTTCCCATTCAGGGACACCTTGGGCCTCAGAATATGTTTGGGGTTCTGAAATGCTGTGAAGATTTGCCATGAGAGCAAAATTGACAGTAGTTTGCTGCTTGCTTTTCTTTCGAGCAGATCTACCCTCGATGAGCTCATTATCATGAAGAGCACCAATTGTTTTGGCCCACCATTTAGGCCGGAGAGTAGATGGACCTATATCTGAAGAAGAGACATCAGCATCACCAGGAGTGGCAGAAACAAGATTAGGAGGATCCAGAGTATCCTGAGGAGAGGTGGGTGGTGGAACACCATGCTGCAGTGTGGGCAAAACTGCCGAGTCCTCTCATCAGGTGGAGCGAAAGGAATGTGCACACCAAGGTTTGAAGCCGTCAAGAGCTGATCCTCAGGATGAGGAGATGAAGAAGATAGCAAAAAGGGCCCAGTAGTCTCATCAACGACTACATCACGACTGAATATGAGACGATCAGTATCTACATCAATCAGTCTGTAAGCCTTATGATTTTCACTGTACCCCGTGAACATGAGTTTCTAGCTCTTGGCGTCCAGTTTAGTGCGCTTGGCATCTGGAATCCAAACATGAGCAGTGGAACCAAAATTTTTTAGATGGGTGACATGAGCCTGGCGTCTAGACCAGGCTTCCTCAGCAGTCATTTTTCTGACCGCATATGTGGGAGATTTGTTCAAAAGATAGACAGCAGTGTAGACTGCTTCAGCCCAGAACTTCTTAGGAACACTTCGATGTTCGAGCATAGAGCGTGCCATCTTTGTAATAGTGCGATTACGACGCTCAACAACACCATTTTGTTGGGGTGTGTAAGGTGTAGTATGCTGACGTTTGATGCCATGTGTAGCACAGAAATGGGCGAAGTTAGAAGAACAAAATTTCCCCCCATTATCAGATCGAAGATAGATAATTAGACACCCTGACTCTTTTTCCACCAAGGCTTTGAACTGCTGAAATGTGCTGAGCACATCGGATTTTCTTTTGAGGAAATATACCCACATCTTTCTGCTGAAGTCATCAACAAAAAGTAGAAAATATCTGCACCTAGTGACTGAAGAAGTGTTCATTGGCCCACATACATCGGCATGAACCAACTGCAAAACCTTGGATGCTCTCCATTTATCACCGTTAGGAAATGGAGTCCTATGTTGTTTGCCAGCTTGACATGCATTGCAGATGCCAAGAAGTTGAGTCTGAATTTCCGGAAGACCACCAACCAGATTCTCCCTAGCTAGCTGAGAGAGATAGTGCATGTTGAGATGCCCATACCGTTGATGCTAGAGTTTACTGCTGGCAACCATAGCTCGCTCTGGAGAATCACCAGAATTCATAAGTCTATATAGACCATGATCCTCAAGAGCCAGAGCAATAGTGATGCGAGTCTCACGATCTACTATTCGGCATGAGTGCATACTAAAAACAACATCCAGATGAGGTGAGTGTCGCATGATTTGACTGACAGAGAGAAGGTTCAGCTCCATGCCAGGTACAACGTAAACATGGAGAAAAATTAGATTTCTCCTTCTAGACTGTATCTGAACAGTGCCTTTTCCAGCAACAGCATATTCTTCGTCTCCTCCAAAAATGACAGAATCTTTGAACGGCGTGTACTCTGTGAACTAGTCTTGCCGATGTGTAAAGTGACGAGAGGCACTTGAGTCAATGTACCAGGCAGAGGTTTTGACATGATCTGCAGGGTGCTTGGCCTGGTAGATTTCATTGGTTCAAGATGCATGATAGACGATGCCGTCGGGAGATATTTTGAGACACAAAAAACAAGATATCGAAGAATAGATAATAGCCAGACGGCAAAAATCTCAAACCATGGAAATTGACTCGACAATCCGATCACGAATTTCGAGATGAAAAAATAAAAAAATTTCTTCATACCTGCTGATGACAGAGGGACCCAGAGCACAAAACCCCCAGTTGAAAGAGGAAGTAGAAGAGTCTAGGTGTTGTAAGCGCAAAGCAAATAGATTATAAAAATGGCGTTGCTTTCACAAAATCTTGATTTTCAGGTAAACCTGCCTTCAGGAGAGGTCCGTTGAGGGTTTGAAACTATACGTTGCCAAGGTGATGGTTATTCAGGGGCATAGACCATCGACTAAACTTCAAACAGCAGCCACGACTGTCAAGATTTGCCAGAAAAAGGAAGGAATGCCCTAGAATCGCGACCAAGATCTACGACCAGAAGTAAGCTTTGATCGGCGATCAGATAACACAAAACGCGTCCAAGGGAACTTCAAATCTAGAGCAACCTTCAGAATCGAGTGCTGTCGGAAGGACAAGAAACATGAGGAACAAAGAAAAATGCGGGCACTGAAAATCGCGTCCACAGCAACACAAAACCAAGCGCTAAAAGGGAAGAAAAAAACGCGACTCCAAGAAACCTTAATAGCGAATGAGGATTTTGCAGACCAAACAAAACAAAACGGCGATCATCTGGGTACAAAACACAAACCCGCGAAGAAGACGCGCGACCTCCAGAAGAACGATTATGAACACAAACCAATGTCGTTAGTGCCAAAACCCACTCGCTAGTAACTGGATAACATTTAACCAGGTCGAAGAAACCTAGCTCTAATACCATGTTACAGAATGTAACTGATTATATTTGTATTAAGGAATTCGTTATCTTACAAAGGTGAGCAGAAGCTCAATAAATAGAATACAAAGTCTAAGAATAGACGACAGGCTGTAAAAAGATTACAGCAAGAAACGCAAAAAGTAAGAGATGAGATAGCGACCATTATAGAAACAAACGCTAGTTTTAATAACAAGTAGGTAATGGTTATCTATGATTGCAATTACAAACAACAATCATTCATGAGCAAGACATATAACAAAAGATCTGATTTCTGAGTATGCAAGTCTGTTGCTTCAAATCTGAATTTATTGAAAAGAAGATTACACCAAGTTCTAGGGCTCAAACATGCCCAAACATAGTTGGATAGTTGCCACTATAATCCCAACCAAAAACAAATGTTTTTACATACCAAGTCAATGACAAAGATGCTCTCAAAACCTCCAAAAGGCTGGCGCACAGATCTGCTGTTATGTTTAGGGTTTAGAAACCCTAATCACATGAAGGTAGCCTCCAAAACACAAAATCGCCCTTCACAAAGTGGCGCTCCAAAATCAGGGATTAAACCGTAATGCAATGTGACCAAAACCTACCACAAAAGCTGCTCCAAAGTTATGATCAGGTCTGCTACGAAAAGTCTTCAAGCTGCTCCAGAATTCTGCTCCAAAATTGTACAAATGCTGTTCCAAGATGAAGACAAAATGCTGCTCCAAAATAATTAGAATTCTGCTCCAAATAATAATGAAATGCAGATCCAAACTGATATGATTTGAAATCCTTGAATCCTCCAAAGATGGTGCACCTATCTAGGGCAAAACCTATCTAGGGCACCTATCTATGACATGCGAGGGATCTTCTCTCTAGAAAATGTTATAAATAGAGAAGTAGGAGGGGAAGATGTAGCATTAATTTCAATAGCTTCCACAAAAGCATGCTCATCTAATATATCCTCATGTTCAACATCATCCCTATGTGTATCATCATGTACGTCAACATTATTTGAATGATTTAGAAATGAATTTGCATAAATTTCCAATCAGCTATCCAAAGGATTATCATTATTGTTGACACCTTCAACTTTGAGCATATTGTTGTCTATTAGGTCTTGTATCTTGTGTTTAAGACCCATGTAGGATTGAGTGCAATGACCTTTAATCCGATGAAAGTTGTAAAATGCTTGTCATTATATGTCTTAGGAAGTGGTTTGTTGGGATCCAATGGATGGACGAGAGGGAGAGTGATCAAATTAGCACTCAATAAACTTTGAAGAACATCGTCCAAAGACTCTTGCAATTTGGTAAACTTCTTAGGAGCATTTGGTTTGAATGAAGGAAAGGTAAATTATTAACAACTTGATGAACATTTTCCTTCATGTTATTACCCTTTAAAAAATTATTTTCCTTTTGATGCTTTGAAGGGTATGATGAAGCATTTTGATGTGATGATCCATACTTAAAAACATTTCTTGCTAACAACTTGGACTCAACAGTTTTTACATGTGCACACAAGTCCATGAAAGATGCAAAGCTATTTAGATACACATTGTCTGTAATTGGTTTAAATAATCCTTTAATAAAGAGATTTTGCAACTCAAAATCATGTAAGAGAGTAATCATCTTAGAGTACAAGAACTGAAATCTTATAACATAATCATTAATGTGTTCATTTGTTGCAAGGTGTGCACCCTTGGTCTTCTTGTGCTGTGCAGCGTAGCGCTTGGTTTCGTGACAAGGCTTAACCGCCTCCCGTGGATTCATTAACTCTGGCGGTTGTATCGGGCATTAACAGGTCGATCTTTTGGTCAGTGACAACCGTCTTTCCAACAATTGGTATCAGAGCTTGGGTCACAGGTTTGAACCCCTCGCTTGCGCTGGGGGGGGGGGGGTTGTTGCAAGGTGTGCGCCCTTCGTCTCCTTGTGCTGTGCAGCGTAGCACTTGGGTTCGTGACAAGGCTTAAATGCCTCTCGTGGATTCATTAACTCTGGTGGTTGTATCGGGCATTAACAGGTCGATATTTTGGTGCAACGACAACTGTCTTTCCAACATCATTAGGTCCTTGGACACACTCAAATAGATAAGAAACTATAACTCAAAGGTTCATATTAACTTTGAATTGCTTTAACAATACCTTTGTCAAATCATCGAATGTGTGACTAGACCCTTGTGTAACACCTGCTCTAATTTATCAGAATAGAAACTTATCTAATAACAGAATTTTAGTAGAAAGATTAACTAACTTTTATGAAAGAAGTAACGAATACAATAAAATTCGAATTTCAACAAACTTTCATTTTCAGCTGAAATAATCTTTTCTAATATACGTATGTAACACCCACACTAATTTATCAGAATAGAAACTTATCTAATAACAGAATTTCAGCAGAAAGATTAACTAACTTTTATGAAAGAAGTAACGAATACAATAAAATTCGAATTTCAACAAACTTTCATTTTCAACTGAAATAATCTTTTCTAATATACGTATGTAACACCCACTCTAATTTATCAGAATAGAAACTTATCTAATAACAGAATTTCAGCAGAAAGATTAACTAACTTTTATGAAAAAAGTAACGAATACAATAAAATTCGAATTTCAACAAACTTTCATTTTCAGCTGAAATAATCTTTTCTAATCAGCATACATGTAAACCAAAGTAATCTAACTAACTTTAATTAACTATCTTTCTTTTCAACAAACTCAAATATTAAAATAGGAAGAGAGGATAAGGAAAGTACAACTTGAATAGTTTCCTGCTGATTTGTTTGTAGATCCTTCTTTCGATTTTGGAAAAAGAAATATCAACAAGGGCTTTATCCACCCAACCAAGACCAACTGGTCTCCCGTGCTTCTTCAACTGAAGAAACCCAACCCTTCACGAGGGTGATTAACGAGGAATCAAATAACAACAATATGCCTCTGAGCCTGGTGTCAAGATCCTATACCTCCGGATCGATCTTTTCCCTAAGGTACCTCCTACTGGAAATATCACTCTAATCAGTGGTATATTTGGAACTTGATAGCTGACATATGCCTATACTGCATTGTAACCTTGGCCAAGGATTTCTAACATATTTATCTGAAATTACTGTGTCGTCAGCATTCACCCTTGCTCGGCATTTACATTATTTCATATGTTTCTTTTTGGTTGCAGGTTTGAAAGAAAATCACGTATGATCCACATGACATACTTATAGATTCACAAGAGATGCAGCATAAAAACATATAGACAAAAATATCTTTTCTTACTTAGTGACCGAAGTCATATATCTCAAGGAAACTATAAATATATGAGCAGATATAATTGTTATATATATATATATATATAAAGTGTAAGGAAGGAAAATACTTCTGCAGATTCGAAAGACTTGATAGATGAATAACATATACTAATTCAGAAGGCCGATCATGAATCACAGAACAAAGATTACAGAAAGATAGAATGATTTGGTAACTACGACTATCCCAATGATGTATTTCTATTGCATGACAAATAATATGATGAAGGAACTATGGTCTTGCCTGGACGATTCTTTTATTGATCAAAAATTGAAGGAAGTGCTGAGCAAGACAAGACTGGACTACCGATTTGTTCTTGCGGCCGCTTTGATGATAATAACTTGACAGAGTTAGCAAGTACGCAGTTGATACACCAAGGAATGTATGATTTGGATTATTGAAATGTAGAGTAGAAAATACTTCCGAAGAATTCAAAACAATGCTCTAGAATATGTGATTCAGGTTTCAGTATTGTAGAGACGAAGCACTTCAGCGGAATGCAAAAATATTGATCAATGCATAGCTTACAATTCTTGCGAATACTTTTAGAAATGGTGCGAATGCTATTTTCTATCCAAGATTGAGTAAAAAGAATGAATGACAAAGAAAGAATGAACGCCAATAATTATATGCGCGCTCCTCCTACCCTGTCCGCATGCAAGGAGTGTTTCCTTCTTGTGTGCGGGTAGAGTGGGAGTTACAAAACAAGACTCTAGTTCGCACACTACCAAGCGCTTCTCAAAAGGTAAGACACAATTTATATTTTATTTAATAGACATAAGGAAAAATAATTCTCACCAACTAGAAATATATTTATACTTATATAGATGTGCCTTGGCCAAGGCTACGAAGACTTAGGCTTAGACATTATTATTGTTTTTCGATTCCTGTAATCACCCTCTCCTTGTTGATATCCCTTTTTCCTTGTCATTTGATTTGTCCTGCAACCATTTCGACAAATAATGAAGGTTAAATCATTTCCTCGATGCGAAAAATAATATATATTATATCCATACATCCATTTTCACATACAATTGAAAAATATTCGCATATAAAAGAAAATCGTTCTCACATAATTATACACATTATTCAACGAATAATTTTTCATATTCACATGAAAGCAGTTGTACACAACTAACAACATAACTAACATTTCATTATTCAGAAGAAGGAGATGCAACACCTTGAGGAAGTGAAAAGAACCACTGAATAGCATAACCTTTTAAGGTTTGTGGAAATAACTTAGTTAATAGCTTATACTCATATAGAAAGTCCACACATGTAGTGTAATGTCCCCAATCGGACAACCTTAGGAACTAGATGAATTATCGAACATATGAAAACTGAAATGATGAACAAATACCAACTGTAGGTGCCAAACTAAAACAGTTACAACTTAGATCCTCATAGTGCTCGTCATAATCAGCAATTACGCTCACAACATTCCAACAAATATGCAGAAATTAATGTGATAAAACCCTTTATGTAATCTTCAAACCTCTATCTTATATATATATATATATCAGGTGCTTGCACCTTTTGTTTTAAAAAAAATGTGATAAAACCCTTATTCGATAATGTAATCATCAAACACCAATCTTATTATCACAACCCAAACGGTTGTTGGTGCATCAATAATCAGCAAGTTAACAATAACTTATATTTATTGGAGGAGTACCTTTGTATGCTGTTAAGGAGACAATTTGACAACATCAGTCAACAAATAAGCTAAATTATTCTCAAACCTTTTTCCCAGTTGTATGGCTGCATAGACTTCCTCTCTACAACAATTCTTCAAGGGAAAGTTGAGTTATGGACCCCACACCAGGGCTGCATCAGATTTGACCAGACAGTCCTTGATATTTATCAAACTCTTTTATTTATACAAATTTCTGGAAAATGCCTTCAAGATCTTCAAATGATTTGTTGGCAAATATGAATCGTGCAAACACCACCAATAAGCCCAAATGCGATCTTTGTGTAGAACTACTTCCGATGAGCGAGAGGGTTTTCGTCCTCAAGCTTGTAATGGAAATCAAAGGGTTTTCGTTTTCCGATCACCTGTACACCAAGGGTTTTCGTCCTTGAATGCCGAAAACTCCAAATTGGAAGGAATAATCGAAATGACAAATCGGATGATTTGCTTTGAGCCTTGACCTCTCTTTTACAGTTGCCTTTTTTGGGCCCTCCATTTTATTTTATTTTTATTTTAATTTTACTTTTCCCTCCAAGTATTTAAAAATACTTTTTAAATTACATTCAAACACCTCCCTTTGAATCACATTTGAATAAAGTGTAAATCACTTTTTTTTTATTACATAGGGCCTAAGTAATATTTAAATGGCCAAAAGTGATTGAGACCACTTAAAAATATTATTAATTCTTTAGTTTTGAAAAGGGGACATGACATGCAGCAATAAAAGATCTCAAATGTGTATTTGGGTTGCCTTTACCATGATACATTGAAAATCATGGTGCCGCAAAGCCCACAGGGACGTGGGTACATAACAATCTCATATAATAGTGGTGTATGCCTAGCACACTTGAATTCCTCACCATTTTGTCCATTTGGTCTTGCATCCACACTTTTTTCTACTTGATCTATTTTATGGATTAGTGCATCTAGGTTAGCACACTTGAATTCCTCACCATTTTGTCCATTTGGTCTTGCATCCACACTTTTTTCTACTTGATCTATTTTATGGATTAGTGCATCTAGGTTAGCACACTTGAATTCCTCACCATTTTGTCCATTTGGTCTTGCATCCACACTTTTTTCTACTTGATCTATTTTATGGATTAGTGCATCTAGGGTAGAGAATGAAGGGGTAACAAGTGAAGGGTGAGGGCCACTATGGTGTATATAGTAATGGGTGTGAGAAGTATGAGGGATGGAAGAGGTAATAGGTTGGGAAAGAGGCATAGAAGAGGAAAGATAATTAATTTGGGGTATGCATGGACATGGATGGGGAGATTGAATGAGGTATAGTCATAGCATGGGATGGAGTGGTGGATGTAGTGGTAGGATTGAGAGGGATGATGATAGGTTGGGTAGTGGCACATAAAATAGGTGTATAGGTGTAATACATTATATGAGATGTAGGTATCTCAAGAGGGGTATAGTTGGGAGTGAGGTCATATAGAGGGTGGAAGATGGAGAAAGGTAAGACACTATTGTCATGTCCCCTTTTCGGCCCTAGGTGTGCGACATGGTCTCTTCGCCTATTTTCTAATTTCCAGTAGGTTAATAGGTTGGGTTAGGGAAATTATTTTAATAATAATTAAAGTCGGTCTTATTGTCATTTTTGTTAATATTGTAAAAGGCCACTTTATTTATTATTTCAAAGCCACCTAAATAAAGTTATATTTTAACTCGTAGTTATATTTTAATATTTTGGGGTAGAGTTATTTAAGTCAAATTAAAATTAGATTTTTTGAGGGAAAAAGTAAATATTTTAATTTTAATTCCTTGGGAGTCTATAAAAAGGAATCAAAGACGTGTTTGTAACTCTCCGTCAAATTATTCAAAAACTCTTGTATTTGAAATTGAGCCTTGTGTGTATTTCTTGCCGTAGGATGAAATCCTACTGGCAATGGGATTGAGGATGAAAACCCTCCGTTCCAAAGGAGAAATTCCACCCTGGGATTTCCATTGAGCTGATTGCATTGTATTTCAGATTGTGCTGTTGGTGTGAAGATTTTCATTTTGTTGGTGTGGCATGATTTATATATTTAGAAAATACAAAAATATTTGTGTTGTTTCTAGTTTTCCATGTGAGATTTTTCGTAGTTTGGATGAAGTTCCAAATTTATTGTGAATTTGTTTTTGATAATAATAAGCTGCAAACACAGGTGCAGATCCCGATAACAAAAACCCAAAGGGTAGTGAACCAGGCCAAAGGCCACGAACAACACAAAAACAGCTGATTAACAGCAAGAGTTCATAACAGTATCAAAATAAAACAAGGACCAGAAAACAGAACAGTAGTAAAAACTAATTAAACAGATCTTTCCAATCATCATTCAGAAACTTTAGCAGCTCCTCCTTGCTCTTAGTCTTCGCATCCTTTTCAGCATGGTGTTCTTCTTGTAGAGTGGTAAAAGTTGTGGCCGCTTGATGGATGACTTTTAGACAAACTGTTGCCAGCACCTTGACCTTAGCTTCCATAGTCAAGAACCGAGTCTTAACCTCCCCAAGCTCATGCATGAGCTGCTTGTTAGAGTCACCATCCTTGGCACTTTCCACTTCCTTCTCTGGGGTCTCCAGAATCTCAACATCATCCTGTTCAATATCATAATAAGAATTGTTCATTGAGTCAAAATGGCTAGCTTCCTCTTGATCCTGCACAGGGGTAGTCTTCACTTCCTTAATCTCAATTTCATTCTCTGGGTTGTCAGGGTCAGATGCGAAGGAGTAATCAACAATTTTTAACATCGGGGGCTTCCCCCCAGCTAGCCTGGTCGACTTGCGAATGCTAGGTCTTCTCACAGTAGTATCCTTGCCATCAACCGTCTCCTTGACTTCAGCTATGTCATCTTCTCTCTGCTCCTGGGGTTTGTCCTGGCCTCTCTCAACCTCCGGTTCCACATTCTTCAAACCCTCATCACCTTTTTTGTTTTTCTTTTACTCCCCTTACCAGAACTGGGATGAACTTGTAGACCTTTGTGTTTCTTCCCTCCAGAAGGCGAAGTTCAATTCTTCAGCCCACAGAGACCTTCAACAACATCTTTGGCTGCTTGGCCTTGGGACCCATCAACACCCTCCAAATCCGAAACCACAGGGGCTTGGCTAGCTTGTGAATTTGTTATTGATTATTGTGATATTCAAATTGCGAGATATTATCAATATCAATTTGTTTGCAAATAATAATCTTTCTTTGTGAGAAGCTGCAGCTCCACAAAGACAGGCCGTACAATTCCTAATGTAGGCCGTACCTTAATGAAGGCTGTGATTTCATAAATTTTGGGCTGTACTATTCCCAAATTACTGGCCACCATATCCGAGCTAGTTGTACTATGTATTAAAGGAGGCATTTGAAGTTTTGAAGGAGTTGCACCATTTTGGAAAGAAAAGTAAGTGTTGTACCATGCCAAAAGGGAGCTATATCATGTTAGGACTGCTCATTTTTTGGTTTTAGCTGTATTAACTATAAGAAGCCTAGTTAATCTCAACTGAATTTTTTCCCTTTGTTGTCCACAATGTTCTGATTTTGTTTTCTTTTGTTTGGCTTATTGTTTTGATGTGGGTATTTGTTCTATGAGTTTATTATGCCATGTAGATGGAAAGGTTCAAATATTATATGAAACAAATACCAAATGATGAAGTTATACTCAAATTATATCAATCAAAACATGAGAATGACATACCCGGAAAATGCTGATGGCTTCTTATTGAATGAACAAGCTGATTTCAAAATGAAAGTTGGCTGTAGCTTACAATCAGATAGTCTGATTTAAAAATTAGATCACATACATGTAAAATGGCCAAAATATGTACCAAACCCTAGCCAAATGGATGAAGAATGAAACCCTAGGAAGCCTTGATGAAATGCCCTTCAATCCTTGACTAAAATATGACTGTAGCAGCACTGTTTCAGGTTTGATATGACTGATAATAACTCTGATATAGCTGATATGCAATCTGCCCACAAACCTTAGTCCAAAACAATGCAAAATCCTCTCTAATTTGGATCAATATGGCTGGATATTGAGCCGATTATGCCCTGGAATGATGTGAGATGATCAAACCCTTGAATGTATGACTGATATAGGTTTGATCCAGTCTGACATACACCTGTACTTGACTGAAAATTGCCCAAAAATGCTGAAACTCACCAAATATTGCAAAAAGAGCCCAAATAATGAAATCGCCTAGCTTAGAAAGGTGGCTATTTAGCCCAACTTGCCTCCAATGCTTGTAATATGATAAAATATGACTGATAACAAGTCTGAAACTCAATTACTAGCAACCTGTGATAACATATCATGAAATTCCAGCCAACTCACAATGCAAAACTCCTCAAAATTGAAGCACCAATATGCCAAAATAAGCAATTTGTTCCTGGAAGCCAAATCTCATCAAAATGCAATCAAATCTGCCTTATTCTTCCTTGAACCTGCAAAAACAAGTCATCAAACCCTAGCTTTCAAAGCCCTAACTGCATTGAAACATGCCAATTAAGCTCCATGATGAACTCCATGTGAATTCATCTCATCATAGTGGAATGGGAGCATCACCAAACCACAAATGCCAAGGGAACACCACCTTGAGCAAACTGAAATTCAATTCCAGCCAAGTGAAAACTCTCAAACACTAAATTTGTCAAAGATTCAATAGTTGCAAAATGAAGCCAAATGCCTCTATTTATCCTCCTCTCTCCATAGGCGACCCAATTAGACAAATTATGAAAACTTTTCAAGTCCACCAATGAAATGCAATTTTCAATTTGACAATTTTAAATGAATTGCACCTCAAAACACCTTCATTTAAAAAAACAATAAAATAATATTTTATTATTTTTGCTTTTCTCCTCAAGTTGCCCTCATTAAAAAATATATTATTTTATTTAATTTTTTATTCTCCTCCTCAAGCGCCGATTTTCTCCATTAAAATAATAATATTTTTTTAATTATTTTTTCTCCTTATTACTTGGGCGGCGATTTTGGACTCATCTAATAAAAATAATAATATTTTATTATTTTTATTTTCCTTCTCTTCTTTTGCGTCAACTCCTTGGGAAAATAACTAGAATAATGAAAATACAATTAAAGATTGCATTTTCCATCTTTTCACCTTTTCAATCTTCAAGTTGACCAACATTTATTTTTCCCATCCTTTACTCTTTCACCCTTGGCTTGAAAATGATATTATTTTGGCTTTATGAAAAATATCATAAAATAACTCTAGCCAAAATCCAAATAAAACAAGTATTGAACCAACATTATAGTTTTCCATCCTTCAATACCAAGCTCAAACCAAAATCATTCCCTTACCACTAGCATTAGCCTACGGGAATGGTGAATAGGCTAATCAACATCTCCACAAGTGATCACTCCGGAAATGGGGACATGACATTAACAACTTTACATTAGATTTTGGATAGCATTTTAGTGCCATACAACAAGAAGGAAGGTCAACTAATTAACAACTTAGTTGTAGATTTCTCATTATAAAATATTGTTGGTAACATTGCCTTAAATCTGCAATTTGGCTTTACATTCAAGTGATTCTAGAAGTAACAAATCTGAAGATTATTTAGTAAGAGTTTCAGCTGGTTATATATTGTAATCTTTGTGCGGTTTACTACTAGAGTGGAGTTATTTATCATTGTAATAATTCGGAAGGTCTTCTGCTGGATTCATTTTATTTCTTGCTTGCATTGTAATCAGTGATTGGATGGCATAACTGCCAAGCTTTTGCATTCATTATCTGCCATTTTGACATTGATTCAAATTGTCTCGTAGTCTGCCATTTTGGCATTGATCCGATTTGTAGTTATAATTAGCCAGTCTAGCTTGAGCATATGTATTTTGCCTGCCTATTTGGGCATTGATTGTAAATTGGTCATTGCTACCAGTAAGTTGCATTGTTATTTTCCTGTCCACATCTTGACTTTTGTATGCTCTCACCTTGCCCACATTGAGATCTTGGTGATCAGAAAGGATTTGGGTTTGTGTCGATTGTAAAGATTTAGAGATTTTGGCTAACAGTTTGATTAGAGACATTACAACTATGTGGTGTGTAATATCCCTTGTTAAATCTGCTTTCGATTTTCTGATTGTTTTGACCTTGGAAAATTTCGTCAAACACTTGTTGTGCAAAGGGATATACTGCTGATACAAGTTTCAGTTTGCTTGATATAGTTTTGAATGATACCAAAATGCTTGCAAATGATGTTTACAATGCCTCTTACAAGAACTAATATGCAAATGCACTTCTTTTGGTATTTTCGAATGCATATATATGAAAATTAGACATGAAATGCACATCTACAACCAATTGGCATTTTGTCAAACAATTGGCACGCAAACTACTATGCTGATCATGTATGCTATTAGATGGACATTTCGTCAAACAAATGGTATGCAACATATATATCCTTTATTGAATTCATTCCCAAGTACAATGTTGCTATGAATTTGCCAAGACTAATTGGCTTACAATGATGACTACAGCAATGCCAAATCTGATTCCGAGTTATCACTTACAACAGCAAAATTAAATGCCTAAGATGACAATACAAACTACTAATAGTTGCAAGAGGAACCTGATAATAGTGACGCCCAATGATGCTGAAGGAGAATCAATCAATATCCAAGGAAAGGAGTCCCTTCCAAACCCAAATTGAAGCCTTCTCCCAGCTGCCCCTGTTCTGATGGAGAATATCAATATAAAATTATAAGCTGCCTCCAAGACTCCTCTTGAGTATCAAAAATCTTCACAAGGCTCTAACAAATGAAGCGCTCCAACTAGGGAAGAGAAACGCGTAGCAAGGACACTGTTCACGTGGGCACTGTAGTGCGGGTGCTGTAGCGTCACTGTTCACGGCACTGTTCATGTCATCAACAATTTCAGATCTGCAAATAATTAACTTCTGGAACCCTTGTAAAACTTAATGTATTCTCCAATTTAAGCACAAATGAAAAGACTGAAGTATCCCTTCTAATTTGCAACCCTTCGGAGGATATTTCACCACCTCAGTTATGCTAATCTATGGGAGTTTTCGTTCCCAAAGACCAAGTAGACAATATGCAGAAACCCTTGGCTCCACAAGACTCATCAAATGCAAATGACAATAATCGGATGCCTGGAAGCTTGCCTTGCCCCTTCCTTTATACTTTTTTTTAATCCCACTTCAAGAGGCTTCTAGAAAAATCTCATTATTTTATTTTAGTGACTTTAATGATATAATGTGTATTTTAAGTCCCTATATTAAATTAATTAAATATAAGGTTACCTTTTGATTTAAAATTAAGTAATAACCTTATAAAATAATTAATTTAATAATATCTCCCTTATTTCGTCAATTAGCCTTCGGGAGATAAAGGCTAAATTACTCATCATGAAAGTCACCTAGGAAGGGGACATTACATGGTGGGACACTAGTAGAGGTAGGGTTGGCTATATGGGTATAAATAATGGTGGTGGAAGGAGTAATGGTGGAAGAAGGATCAATGGTGGAAGAGGTAGATGCACTAACCACAGTAGATGAAGCAATTTTGGCACTACCAACTTGTCAAATCTCTAATCCATATGGCTTGTTGATGGAGACATTGTGAATTATATTGGCTAGTTGCGTTGGATTTTCAGCATTAGCCAAACTATCAAGCTCATTTGCGAAGTTTTGGTGTGCCACATGAGCATCATGATCATAATCTTGATTATCCTCTAGGTTGTTCTCACCACAAGCATCAAAATAAATGTCAATCTTATTAGATTGGGTGGCCATTGTAGGGTTTAAACGAGCACTTCTTTTCAGTGTAAGATTAGGATTGCAAGTAGCTCATGGTATAAATAAAAGATAGGAAGCTAAAGTTCAAGAATCCACTTTCAGATTCAGAAATCAGAAATATCAGTGGTATATTAGATCTGAAAATGAAACCCTAATGGGGTAGCCAAGGGTAGGTAGTGTGGGTAGTCGTATATTAGATCCTAATGTGTTTCAATCCATAGTAGATCAATTTAGGAAAGGGAAGATCTGCTCAGGATGTTGTTCTACACCACTCTGCACCACCTTTTATGTATCTTACAAGGACTTAATTTTCCTGGAAAGAATCTAATTTATTTAGTTTTGTATCCTATCTTTATGTCATGTCCCTAATTCCGGAGTGATGTTACATGGAGATATTTGGTTAGCCTATCATCTATTCCCGTAGGCTAATGCATTGGTAAGGGAATAATTGGCTAGTTGAGTTGGCTTCTACACATGAAGATTTGGAAAGTTAGCTTAACTAGTGTATTTGAGCTTTATGGAAAATGCAATATTAAGATTGTATTTTCATTCATTTGAATTTGATAAATAAGGAGGGAAAATGAAATCTTTAATTACATTTTTTCTAATCTATTTTGTATGGAGATGATGTAAATATGGATAGCTCCAGGTAGGACCTATTGGTGAAGGAATATTGACAAGTCAAAGATGGGCCCAATTCAAGTTCAAAGACCAAGGTATATGGATCGATGCATGAAGGATATTTAATATTATTTGTTTTGAGCCTTGCTTTTGGAGCCAACGGCTATGCTTGAGGAGGTTCGACTTGCATAGAGGAATACCAAATCCCATTCGCCAAGGTTTGAAGACATTGAATATTGCAAAGACATCATTGAAGGACGTGCCCACGGCCTTGAGGAAGGCGTTCAAACAACAAACATCATTTAAAATGTTTAGTTAACATTTTAAATGCATTACACTCTTGCAAGGAGCGGTGGCGGTCATGCATGGAGCGGCGGCGGCTAGTAGAATATGATTTAAAATTGTAAATGCATCATTGAATGAAGTGTTGACGGCTTAGAAAGAAGCAATCATGAGGTAAATCATTTAAAATGATTCTTGTTTGATATTTTAAATGCAAATTGTCCATGTATGATGTGGTGGCGGCTAAGAGAAGGGCGATTTTAAATGCAAACTTCCTCATCAAATGCATTCGCACTAGCAACAAGAGGTTCGATGGGTAGTTTGAAGGAAATTAAATGCATTTCAAATACAAAATTAAATGCATTGAGCTGATCGCCCAAGTAAAGAAGAAGGTTTTAAATGATTGCAAATAAAAAAATTCAATGTATGAGTTCAAACGCCTTGCCCAAGAGGATCGATCCATAGAGGAGGAGTAAATTCATTTAAAATAATTGAAGATTGTTTTAAATGAAAGCATATTTGGTGAAGATCATTCAATATTGTTCCAATTCCTTGATTTTCATTGATGGATTTCAAAATACATTCCAAAATTGCCAAGAGGATGGACGTCCAAGCTTGAAGAGTTTAAATAGATGACTTGAGCTTCATTTTGCAACTTTTGATCTTATGGTTGTTTGAAGAGTTTGGAAGTGATATTGATATCTATTTGAAGCTCTTGGTGTAGAGGATTGACTACCAAGGTAGTTTAGTGAATTTGGAGTACATTTTGGATGGTATTTTCATATTTTGCAGGGTCTGATTTTGCAACAGCAGGGTCTGATTTTTATAACAGCGACTTTACATTGGAATTTCAGGGCTTTTTAGGTGGATTTGATCAAGGGTTTGAAGGTTGAAGAGTTGTGCTTGATAGAAGACCTTCCTATGCATCCATAGAATGCATTTGGAGGAGATATTTCATTATAAACCTTTGGCTGGGTTAAAAGTTCATTTTCAGCAGCCATATCAGCATACAGAAAGTTTATATCATAAATTTATTGAAGCTTTTTCAAGACTGTTTTGTGTCCTTTTGATAGCCATCATCATTCTAGAGGCTTTGGGCTATATTTGTATGCAAAGTTTGATGTATTTGGGCTTCATATTGATTTGTAATTAAGTCTGATATAAAATCAGACATGGACTGAAATAAATTCCAGCCACTTGACATTTCATGTTTCATTTATTTGTTGGTTTCTTATATGCAAAATTGATGTGGATTTGATATGCTACAATTCCTTGTTCATTTGGTGAAGTTATTTAATTGAAGTGTGCAAGAAATCTTATCTAAATTGGCAAAAAATTTCAGTCATTTCTAGAAGGGTATTTTACAGTGGTATCAGAGCTTGGATCCTGCCAGCCTATGGGTTATGAGCTTTAACATTGATCCTTTGCCTCATCATTATAGGAGAAGAAGAACAGATACAATGGGTGATCGAAGGCAAGGTATTCCACAAGATGAAATTGATAACATGTTAAGAGATATGGTCAATAATCAGTGTGAGATGGAAGCTCAACAACGTGAGGCAACTGAACAACAACGACAAACAAATGCAAATATTTAAAGAATGTTTCAAGCTATGATGGGTAACAGAAATAACAATGTAGGTAATGGCAACAATCAAGATGCAGTTAGTATAGCTGGAAGATCACCAACTCGTGCTAGGAGGACAAGAACACCAACAGTTGAGAGACCTCTGCAGCCTATTTTCCTTCCTAGGGAAGATGAAGAAGAAGAAGAGCAGCCACAGGTTGAAGAAGAAGAGGTTCCATTTGGGGAGAATGTTATTTCTTTGGTTGATGAGTATGATTCACTTCCTGAGCATGTAAGGAATAGAATCAATTTCAACAACTACATGAGCCAAAAAAGAGATCAAAAAGGTAGAGTGAATCGGCCAAGGCAAAGAAGGGCTCAACCTACACAACCAAAAGAATACAAGGATGCATTGACCAAAATTCCTCTTCCTAGTTTTGATGGTAGTGGCAAACTAAGTGCTAGGGCATGGGTAAATAAGTTAGACACCTTTCTTACACTCAAACCCATGAGTGAAGAAAAGGCTATACATTTTGCGACTATGCATTTGGAGGGTCTTGCATATGAGTGGTGGCATCATGGTTTGGTTTCACAACATCACAATAGGATTACTTCATATGATGAGTTTGTTCAAAAACTCATTAACAGGTTTGATCCCAAGGATATAGAGGTCTACTACCGTGAGCTTGCACAATTGAAACAAACAGGTAGAGTTGAGGCCTATGTGAATGAATTTCAAAAGATTGCGGTTATGGTTCCTGATATGTCAGATAGGAGGATCACAATGTTGTTTGTGGAAGGGTTGAATGATAGGATTAAGGGTTTGGTTAAGGTAACAAGCCAATTACTCTTGAGGAGGCTATTGATTTAGCACTTGATTTGGATACTACTCCTACATTCATTCCAAAGAAAAGCTTCTACAAAGGCATAGGTTCCAATCAGAGGAAACCATTTCAGCCTAAGCCTAATCCTTCAGCAATAGAGAGAGATGAATTGAGAAGGAAGAAGCTATGCTTTTCTTGCAAGCAACCATGGGAGCTAGGACATAGATGCCTTGGAAAAGGCAAAGCTCATCTCATTGAGGTATTATCAGATGATGATAGTAATTCACAGGATGATACAGGTTCATGCCATGAGGATGATCAGCTTATTTTGGAGCCAGAGTCTAATGATATTAGTAATCCCATCACTATTGCTACTATTTCAGGATTTCCTAAATACCATGCATTCAGGATCAAAGGAGTTATTAACGGACAAAGGGTTACATATTTAGTGGATAGTGGTGCTACACTTAATTTCATTGATGAGGGTTTGGTCTTGAGACGTGGATTACAAGTAGAGGACTTTGAGGGATTCATAGTTGTGGTAGCTGATGGTTTCACCATGAATTGTCAAAAGAGGGTGCCACAATTGAGTATACAGATGGGAGAGTACACTTTGACAGATGATTTCTACATGGTTGGACTTTCAGGGATTGATGTGGTACTAGGGATACAATGGTTGCATTCTATTGGTAGGTACATTCAGGATTTGAGGAAGATGGAGATAGAATTTATGCATAATGGAAAGAAGGTAATTTTGAGAGTCATATCAGATGGTAATGCTAGGGTCATTTCAGCTAGGTGTATGGAGACTTGGTTCTGACACAATGATATTGCATGGGCAGCCCAGGTTGAAATAACTTCTAAGCCTTCTTCCAATGGTAAGTATCATGTGGATATCCAATCAGTATTGGATAAGTACAGTAAGGTATTTGGTGACATTCCTCTAGGTAGACCACCAGATCGTGGATTTGAGCATGTGATTGAGCTATAGGATGGAACCAAGCCCATCAACATCACACCATATCGTCATCCTAGGCACTTCAAGGTTGAGATTGAGAAGACTATTAAGGAGTTGATAGATATGGGACACATTCGGCCATCATCTAGTCCTTTTGCTTCTTCAGTTGTGTTGGTAAAAAAAGGATGGGACTATGCGGATGTGTATTGATTATAGAGCTTTGAACAAGAGGACAATCAAAAACAGGTATCCTATACCCAGGATCGATGAGTTGCTTGATGAGTTATATGTGGCAGAGTACTTTTCTAAGATTGATCTTCATTCAGGCTATCATCAGATTCGTGTTCGTGAGGAGGACATTCCAGAGACAACTTTCAGATGTCACTACGAACACTGAGTTCCTTGTGATGCCCTTTGGTCTTACTAATGCACCTGCTACATTTTAGTCTTGTATGAATCATGTTTTCAACAAGCAGTTGCGTAAGTTTTTGTTGGTTTTCTTTGATGATATTTTGATTTATAGTAAGACATGGGAGGAGCATCTCCAACATCTTGAGGAGGTACTTGGAGTCATGGAGTTACAGTCATTGTATGCTAAGATGTCCAAGTGTGATTTTGGGATGAAGGAGATTCTTTATCTAGGGCATATGATTAGTGCTGATGGAGTGAGAGTTCAGGATGAGAAGATCAAGGCTATTCAGGAGTGGCCTATTCCAAGGAACATTTCAGAGTCGAGAGGTTTCTTGGGTCTTTGCAGCTACTACAGGAGGTTTGTTAGAGTTTTTTCATAGTTGGCAGCACCATTGACAGATCTCACTAAGAAAGGAGCTTTCTTATGGTCAGAGGCAGCACAGGGGGCATTTGATCGTCTCAAGGAGCTTATGAGTACTACTCCAGTCTTGGCACTACCAGATTTTACACAGTCTTTTGTTTTAGAGTGTGATGCATCAGGAGATGGTATTGGGGCTGTGTTGATGCAGAATAGGCATCCCATTGCATATGAGAGCAGGAAATTGAGAGATGTGGAACGCCTATATTCCACCTATGACAAGGAAATGCTAGCCATTATGCATGCATTGGCTAAGTTTCGTCAGTACTTGGTAGGTGTTAAGTTTGTGGTAAGGACCGACCACAATAGTCTGAAATACTTCTTGGAACAAAAGGATTTGAATGAGAGACAACAAAAATGGGTCTTTAAGGTACAGGCATATGACTTTGATATTGAGTTTGTGAAGGGAAAGAACATTGTTGCTGATGCACTTTCCAGGAGGCCTACTATTTGTTCCTTGAGTGAGATTTCAGCTGATTGGAAATCTCAACTTTTAGTTGAGTATTCCAAATCTACTTTTGTATGCGAGATCATGGATGGTATTATACAGGATGACAGGTACAAGGTGATTGATGATGTGATATATTATAAGGACAGGATATTTTTGGTACCTGAGTCAAAGCTCAAACAACATATTTTGAGAGCCGTTCATGACACACCTTTAGCAGGACATCCAGGGTTTTTTAAAACCTATAGACAGATTCGTGAGAGATTCTCTTGGAAGGGTCTCAAGGATGATGTTCTACAGCATGTTAGGGAGTGTTTGACTTGTCATCAGAACAAGTCTAAGCATACTTTTCCTGCCGGTCTACTTCAGCCATTGCCTATTCCTGAGCAGAAGTGGGAGAGTATCTCTATGGATTTTATCACGTCTTCCAAAGGTACATGGTAGAGATTGCATATATGTAGTTGTTGATAGATTAACAAAATATGCACATTTCTATTCTATTGCAGCGGATTATTCAGCTTTACAGGTTGCAGAGTTATTCTTTAGAGAAGTGTTCCGTTTGCATGGCCTACCGAAGACTATTGTGAGTGATCGGGATAGTAGATTCATTGATATGTTTTGGAGAGAGCTATTCCGACTTGCAAGTACAGAGTTGACGCCGAGCACTAGTTATCATCCTCAGATAGATGGTCAGACAGAGATTGTGAATAAGTGGGTTGAGGGTTATCGTCGCAATTATGTTGTGAGTCATCAGCGTGCTTGGGTGAGATGGTTGTACCTTGGTGAGTATTGTTACAATACCACCTATCATATGTCCATTGGCATGACTCCATTTCAGGCACTATATGGATATGATGCATTATCTTTTGTTGATTTGGCTTTTGATGATAGTAGAGCTCCTAGAGCTAAGGAGATGATGCAGGACACACAGGATATCCTTAGAGTTCTTAAGGATAATATTCAGCATGCTCAAAATCAGTAGAAAATGTATGCAGACAAGCATAGAGTAGAGAGATCATTTGAGATAGATGACTTGGTTTTCTTGCGCTTACAGTCATACAAACAAAGCTCATTGAAGAAAAGTGGTGCAGAAAAACTCAAGCCAAGATTCTATGGGCCTTACAGGATCATTAGGAGAGTCGGAGAAGTAGCATATGAGTTGGAGCTACCATCAGGAAGCCGCATTCATAATATTTTTCATGTTTCATGCCTCAAAAACGCATTGGGTCAGCATGTGGTTTCTTCCATTGATCTTCCACCTCTTGATGAAGAGGGTATGTTGATACTTGAGCCAGAAAGCATTGTGGACATGAGAGAAAGGAGATTGAGGAACCGAATCATCAGAGAGTATTTGGTGCATTGGAGAGGTTTGCCATTAGAGGATGCTACATGGGAAGGTGAGAAGATTTTAGAGCATCCCAATCTTCGATTGCTTGAGGACAAGCAATCCCCGGAAGGGAGGACTATCATGTCCCCAATTCCAGAGTGATGTTACATGGAGATATTTGGTTAGTGTATCATTTATTCCCGTAGGATAATGCATTGGTAAGGGAATAATTGGCTAGTTGAGTTGGCTTCTACACATGGAGATTTGGAAAGTTAGCTTAACTAGTGTATTTGAGCTTTATGGAAAATGCAATATTAAGATTGTATTTTCATTCATTTGAATTTGAATTTGATAAATAAGGAGGGAAAATGAAATTTTTAATTACATTTTCTCTAGTCTATTTTGTATGGAGATGATGTAAATATGGATAGCTCCAGGTAGGATCTATTGGTGAAGGAATATTGACAAGTCAAAGATGGGCCCAATTCAAGTTCAAAGACCAAGGTATATGGATCGATGCATGAAGGATATTTAATATTATTTGTTTTGAGCTTTGCTTTTGAAGCCAATGGCTATGCTTGAGGAGGTTCGACTTGCATAGAGGAATGCCAAATCCCATTCGCCAAGGTTTAAAGACATTGAATATTGCAAAGACATCATTGAAGGAAGTGCCCACGGCCTTGAGGAAGGCGTCCAAACAGCAAACATCATTTAAAATGTTTAGTTAGCATTTTAAATGCATTACACTCTTGCAAGGAGCGGCGGCGGTCATGCATGGAGCGGCGGCGGCTAGTAGAATATGATTTAAAATTGTAAATGCATCATTGAATGAAGTGTTGACGGCTTAGAAAGAAGCGATCATGAGGTAAATCATTTAAAATGATTCTTGTTTGATATTTTAAATGCAAATCGTCCATGTATGATGTGGTGGCGGCTAAGAGAAGGGCGATTTAAATGCCAACTCCCTCATCAAATGCATTCGCACTAGCAACAAGAGGTTCGATGGGTAGTTTGAAGAAAATTAAATGCATTTCAAATACAAAATTAAATGCATTGAGCTGATTGCCCAAGTAAAGAAGAAGGTTTTAAATGATTGCAAATAAAAAAATTCAATGTATGAGTTCAAACACCTTGCCCAAGAGGATCGATCCATAGAGGAGAAGTAAATTCATTTAAAATAATTGAAGATTGTTTTAAATGAAAGCATATTTGGTGAAGATCATTCAATATTGTTCCAATTCCTTGATTTTCATTGATGGATTTCAAAATGCATTCCAAAATTGCCAAGAGGATGGACGTCCAAGCTTGAGGAGTTTAAATAGATGACTTGAGCTTCATTTTGCAACTTTTGATCTTATGGTTATTTGAAGAGTTTGGAAGTGATATTGATATCTATTTGAAGGTCTTGGTGTAGGGGATTGACTACCAAGGGCTGTTTAGGTGGATTTGATCAAGGGTTTGAAGGTTGAAGAGTTGTGCTTGATAGAAGACCTTCCTATGCATCCATAGAATGCATTTGGAGGTGATATTTCATTATAAACCCTTGGCTGGGTTAAAAGTTCATTTTCAGCAGTCATATCAGCATACAGAAAGTTTATATCAGAAATTTATTGAAGCTTTTTCAAGACTGTTTTGTGTCCATTTGATAGCCATCATCATTCTAGAGGCTTTGGGCTATATTTGTATGCAAAGTTTGATGTATTTAGGCTTCATATTGATTTGTGATTAAGTCTGATATAAAATCAGACATGGATTGAAATAAATTCCAGCCACTTGACATTTCATGTTTCATTTATTTGTTGGTTTCTTATATGCAAAGTTGATGTGGGTTTGATATGCTACAATTCCTTGTTCATTTGGTGAAGTTATTTAATTGAAGTGTGCAAGAAATCTTATCTAAATTGGCAAAAAATTTTGGTCATTTCTAGAAGGGTGTTTTACACTTTATTGCCTGTTGGGAAAAATTTCAGGTTGTTTCCAAAGGACTAAACAGAATTCCTTATGCACATATTTTTTGTAATAGTTGACATTTCTGTAATCAGTACATAGTGTTCTTGAATAGCTCAACATGATTTTCCAATTTTTTGTTAGATAAATGTTAGACGTATCTATTTACTCTTATATGACTATGTTGTTTGTTGGTGCAGGGAAATTCAATATCAACAACAAAGTTCAATTTATTTACCTTCCTGCCCAAGGGTTTGTTTGAGCAGGTTTGTATATTTTAGTTGGAAAAAATTGGTATTATTAGTTGTAGTTTTTATGGTGGATTTCTACTTCCTTTTGTATCACAATAAAATCCTTTTTGCTTGGTGAAAAATGCAACTAAATCTGCTTTATCATATCTAAGAGTTCTATCATTTAATGATCAAACTTTATGCATAAGTTATAACACTTGCTTTATTTTGCTGCAAAATGCTTGTGACTTTGTAGTTTCGACGGACAGCGAATGTTTACTTCCTTTTTGTTGCAATTTTGTCGCTAGCACCGTTCAGGTAAAATCTTGTCTTTTTACATGATTTAACATTAGATTTGCTTTGTGATTTTTGGTGTTCTTTTTTGTCACTACTTTATCGGACATAAAGTGACTTTTGTCATTAATATTGTATGAATAATACTTATTTATTAATTAATGCAAAGCTTTGATCAACCTGTGAAAGTTTTTTGAATTTTAGTGATGTCCTATTGCTTAGTGGTATCAATGAATTGCTTAATCCTGATCCCTTGAATGACATTGTTTTAGTAGCTTCTTCCATTCAAAAATCACTTCAAATAAACATGTGCTTACTCTGCCTCCTTTAGGAGACTTAATATTTTGACTATTCTTGAAATGCCTTTTATCTTTGCTTTTCAGCAATTATAATTGTGGATTTTCTTCAATTCAATGTCAATAGTTATATGTGAACACATGAAAATACTATCTAGATTTCAAGTTTGATTTGTTGGGAATGAGAGTAAAGGCATGTTTTTGATCAGCCCTTGAAATTCAATATTCTTAATGTTAATGCCTCTGAACCTTGAGATTATAGATTATAGCTGATGGTTCTTGCTCATAAGTGGGATGATTCTCAAAATGTTTTGTTTTATGACTTTCATATGCAATGATTCTGTCATCTTGAATCAAAGCTACATTGGTAGCTATGTCACTATCATCTATGAAAACCATAGTTTAAAAACTCGGACTCGGCAATTACTTGGCGGACCCAAAAATTTTAAAATTTCAGGACTCGGCAAAAACTTGGGGAAAAAACTCGGAAATAACTTGGCAAAATTATCGAACATTAAAAAAATACATTAATTTTTAAAAATATGCTTTAAAAACATGCATATTATTGAGTTTATGAATCATATTATTGATTTCCTTCATATATAGATCAAAATTAAAGTTCAATACACTTCATAGAACAAAAACTGAGTTCAAACTTCAAAGTTTCAATACATATAAACTTCTAGTTTCAATATCAACAAAAATTACAAATCATAAATTTCTTCTGCGACTGAAACTCAGAAAAGTTTGCTGCTGCTGTGTGGGTGCCATGGAAGTTGATGGTATGGCTGTCGTATCCTCAACATGAGCTACAATAGGAGCCTTAGCCATGGGACCAATCTTTGTATGCTGCGAACCTCCCCCTGATGACTCGCCAAACTCATCTTTTGAAGCCTCATATGCTGCCACATTTGCTTGCCATTCAGCTTCCTCACTCTCCAAATCAGCAATCTCATCAGCCGTACGCAGAGTATCCACATCCTTAGCAACCCAATTTGAATATTGATCCGAGGTCAAGTACTTGATGTGACTCCTCCCCTTGTACCTTCTTTTCATGCAGTTGAAGGTTGTACCGTACAAACACAAGGCCATTCAAGCATTTTTGAGTCAATCTATTGCTCTTTTTGGTGTGAATGGACTCAAAAACACTCCAGTTGCACTCACAACCATAAGCACTACAGGGCTGAGATAGAATGTAGATGGCAAGCTTTTGAAGATTAGGCGTTGCGACACCAAAATCTTCCCACCACAAATCTGCAAGGATGACATTTGTAACTTTGTAAGAAATTAAGAATTTTAGTAAGCTTAAAACGTAAAATAAATTGTAAACTATAATTAAACATAATGTTTTTTTTTTACTTGGCCGTAGAGTCTCTCTCCTACAAATGCATAAAGATAAAGAAAACAATACTCCCTCTGTGCTCTTATAACTTTGTAGCTCATTGTGTACGAGGTCTCGGAGGTTGTCATTAGGGATCAACCTCTCAATACACGTGGAGGCCAATCATAACCTTTGCATCTGCTCTAAATGAAGGGGAGAAGAAAAATTTGGGGTTCAAATAATACGCAACAACATGAATATGTCAGTGGAGTTGTCAGTTCCACCTTCAATCAATAATGCGCCAGATGGATTCATATTTCGTTCTATTGGACCCATACAAATGCTGAATTGATTCTTTGGCCCTATCCATGGCCTCATATAAATACCCCATGGGGTTTTTATCCCCATCCACCAACCGTAGAACCTTAACCAACGATTCTGACACCTAAAACAATAGAGTGAATGAAAACAAAATTAGTTAATTAAAATAAATAAAAAATGAAAAAAAAATAAAATCAGCAAATTAAAATATCAAAACATTACAAAAACAATAACTTGTAACATTGTAAAAAAATTTAAAAAGAAGAAAATTTAATCAAAAACTCACCTTGATGACCTCCTCCAAGGTCTTGACAAATGTATCATAAAAAATGGTCTTCACGACCCTCTCTGCTTTAGCCTTCTTGCAGTAAGGACTCTCCAAACATCTTTCGCTCAAAAACATGTACTTGAGGTTGGGCAATGTGGTTGCTATACTTTGCAAGGTAAGAAAATTGGTGGCAAAGTGTGTCACTCCTGAACGCATGAGCTCCTTGCCATTAGTGTGCTCTCTCATGAGATGCGAAGGGGCTCTTACTAGGCCTAATGTGTCCCATGTCAAGTAGCGCCTTGATGGCCTTCTCTATCTCATCTTTGTGCCTCTTCTGATGCTTGTAAGGGGTGGTGATAATAGGTTTTGCATCCTCCTCCAACTCTATGACATGCTTAATGCCTCGCTTTGGAGGTCTCCCAGGAGGTATGCTACTAAAAACTTTGTTATGCTTAGACAACAAAGTCTAAACCTCTGGATGGTAACTCCTCTTCTGTTGCTCTATAATGGTAGGCATAATGATACACTTTGCTGCCCACTCTACCTGGTCATGCCTGATAAGTCTCTCCATCCGTTTGAAAGAGACTACTCGTGTAAGATACCCAACTAGTTCTACGAAAATTTTTCCTTAAACAATTTTACTTGCTATCAATTCATCAACTACTTCAACAACACCAAGATATACATCAAAGATAACTACTTGAATGAATCAACCTTAGAGTTGGGTACTTGTCTAGTTACTTGATTCAGTCACCTTGCAATGTCTTATTACATGGATAATGCTTTCAATAGCATGAAGTTACAACTTATTCAATGGAGATGCAAAAGAAAGGCCTTGAAGCCTTGATGTTTACAATGGCGTCTACACTTGATCAACTCAATTGAACTCAATGATGTCAACTGAATGTCAACACCTCACAATATCACAAGGGAGCATCACCTTGCTTGTTGAGGGAGCATCACCCCAACACTTGAAACTCGTAGGCCTCAAGATTACAAGCTCAATAGCTTTGCAGAGAGAATTTTGTCAAATGAACAGATAACAAATAAATGAGAAGGCTCCTCCTTTTATAGGCCTTCCAAAGGCAATGAAGGCACATTTTTCAATGCACAAAAGGGAACCAACGCACGTTTCCCAAGAAGCATATCCAAGGGAATATGCCATCTGATGACTCATTCTGAGTTGGCGAGATTATCCAGAGACCTTGACACGGATCTCGAAGACATTCTGTCGACCAATGAGAGCTCAAGTTGTGTAACTACCAAAACCACCTCAGCTTAGGCGCAGTTTCAAGTGTTCTTCTGACTAGGCGCCAAGTTGAAGTATCTGGAGTGTCAAAGTGCGCCCATCATGAGGTTGCGCCTATCTGGAAAGAACTTCTAAAGGTTGTTGGCGAGATCCAGAAGAGAATCATGATACTTCCTTCACCCAATCTGCCCAAGGCGCTCACTGAAAACTGATCAAAGTGCTACTTGATGTTGGGCGCCAGAATGATGTTTCATGGGCATAGAAGTGTGCCTTGCATGAAGATGGACTTTCTTTGGTGTTTCTTCAAGTCTTGATGTTCAGGGAGGTGGAAAGCTTCATCTAGAAGTGAGCGCCTAACTTGGGAGGACTTTCAAGACCAAGTACCAACTTGAGATGATATTGCGCCTTGCTAGGGTTAGGCGCCCGCCAAATTGGGGATTGCAAAGAGTCTAGGCGCCAATCTGAGGGTGTAGAGGCATGAAGATGCATCTAATGAAGTCTTTAACACTTATCCATTATTCACTGAAGACTTTTGGACCTTGATTCCAGTTTAGGCGCCCAAATGATCCCTCTGGAGTCTAGGCACTCATTTCATACATTATGAGTTCTAGGCGCTAATTGAAGGTTCATTGATAGTTCTCTGATAGCGTTTGATGTTGCTTCTATGCCTTGGCGCCTATTTGAGATAGTTTTTTCATGAAACTGCGCCTTACCATTGGTGGGTACCAATTGAAGGTTGAAGAGTCTTGGATGTGCGCCCTGGCATCTTCCACTTCTTTTAGTTCACTCTATAGCTGGGCGCTAGAACAGGGGTCTTCAGTTAGAGTATGCGCCTAGAGTCTTCTAGGCCAAATTCATCCTAGATTGGCAAGGTAGGAAGCTTCTTGAAGTTAAAAATATCTTCACCAATCAATGCGCCATTCATTCATCCTATAGAATCTCCTGTTCTTGCTTGGGCGCTCATTTGATCTGGGCATTATGGAGTTGGCGCCTGGGTGTGGAATTATCAAATCTTCATCATCAAACTAGGCGCCCTTATTGAAAGAGTTTAGTCATGTGGAGCGCCAGAAGTCATCCTGAAAGCTAGGTGCTCATTGTAGCTTGTTTGATCAGGAAGTGGCGCCTTGATCATTTAGGTGATCTTATGAACTCCAATCTTGATTTGGATACTGAATTTCATCTTCACAAGTTAGGCGCTCCCTTGAGGTTGTTTAGAGGCCTAAGAGCGCCTAAGACATTTACTCCACTGTACTTAATCAAAACTCATTTTTGAAATCAATCAACCCTTTTCCCACCAAGGTGCCCTATGTGGAATGATAAAAGCGCCTTAAAACACCATGTTTCTATCCTAGGCGCCAATTGAGGCAAGAGGAAAGACAAAGTGCGCCTAACCTTACTTAGGCAACTTCTAAACTTCAAAACCTTGATTCAATGTGTTGAAAGGCTTTAAGGATGATAGGATTATTATTTCCCACATCCAAACCCTTACAGAAGACTCCAAATCCTTAGGCGCTCATGTAGGCAATCTGATGTAAAATTTGCGCCTAAACTCCAAGAGTCAATTTCCTGCTTACTAGGTTTCCAGACTTAGCCAATATTTCAAGTTCCTAACTTGTCCCTGCAAAACAGTAAAGTTAAGTTAGTCGAAAACCAATTCATTCCCTCATCATTCTGAATTAGCCTCCGGGAATGATCAATAGGCTAATCCAATCTTAATCTGATGATCAAGCTGGAAACGGGGACATGACAACTCGTGGCCCACCATTTGACATGCCTCTAAGCACTACCTTCTTACCATCCGCTTCAAATTTCATCTCCATAGTTTGCAAATTCATATAGAACTCTCCAATAGATCGCAACCACTACATACCAAGGACTACATCTGTGTCTCCAATGCTCACCACATAGAAGTTATCTCTGATCTCAGTCACCTAGCTGAATGCTCAAGTTAGGAATCTTTCTAGTACAGGTAAGAGTAAATCCATCAGCTACCATCACCTTGAAGCCATCAATTTTTTTTGTTTTGATTTCCCTTCTAGCAATCGCTCCCTCATCAATAAAATTGTGTGTGGCATTTGTATCAATAAGAGTGAATATCCGTTGTTGAAATACGACTCCCCGAACTCTGGAAGATCCAATCTTTTGAAAACTAGAGAGTTGGGCAAGTGTGCCCCTACCTTCCTGCTCCTTCTTTGATTCTTTTGAAGAACTTTCTTCCTCCTTATCTTCCAAATCAGATTGCTTGCCTGATTTTTCAGCAGCTGATTCATCAGCTAAATAGTACTCAATTTGCTTGGCTTTGGCTTTTGTTGAGCACTTGTGAGTTAGGTCCCAAGGTTCTTTACAACTGAAGCACAATTTCTTTCTTCTAAGGTCATTGAGTTGATCTTCATTCAATCTTCTAGGCACCTTGCTGGTCTGATTTGAATCTTTTTGGAAGTATTTTTTGTCCTTGTCCCTTTTATGTTGGAATCCTTTTGACTGAAATTTATTTTTGGAAGTAGAAGATTCCATGTCTCTAGCCCTTTTAATTGCTTGTGGATTAAGAGCTTTAACCCATCCTCTCAAAGGTTCAGACAACCCATCAATAAATAGGACAATTAATCTTCTCTCTGAAATATCTGTAACTATGTAATATCCCTGTCTTATCTAACACAAATTTTTCCTTCACTGTCCTGAATTTTCTGATTTGTTTTCCCGTTGATTTACTTATGATTTTGAAGATTTGTTTTCACATGCATGTAGTTTATGATATGAAGATGGAAAGGTTCAAATATAATATTCATATGACAACAAAATATAACCATACAATTGATAGATCAGTTGGAAATGCAATTTCAAATTGAAGATATAAAATTGGTTTATTTATTCACATACCCGGATCATGAAATGGCATGAATCAAATACATAGATGAGTGCAGGTTACATATCAGCCACGACTGATTTCAAATCAAACCTTCAATGATGTACAAAAATGCCTCAAAAAGTGTTCAAATCCTAGCACAATGCAAAGATGATAACACCCAATGGTTGACGCCTTGCTAGAGATGATTGTTGATGAAGAATAGGAGGCAAAACCAATGACTGGTCACTGTTATAAACTCATACCTGTTGCTGATCATGAAACCCTACTGCCAAATGCCAAATAAACCCACCCTCCAATTCCAAACGGCCATGCACCAAATTGAAGCGATTAGGGTTAGGAAGCAAAATTGATGATGAAACCTCAGTGTAGATGCCAAAAACTCCTCAAATCTGTAGCTGATATCAAATTGCAGACTGCTGTTACAAATTTCAGACCATGCATGAATGATGGGAATCACCAAAAACACCTTCATTTGCCAAGTGATCCAAGTATAAACCCTCTTCAAGCAATTTATTGATGAAAATATATCAAAACAAAAGCCAAATCTGAATATCAAAATCTAACTCTAGCTGATTGCAAATATCTTTATCAAACCCTAGCTGATTGAAGCAAACACTCCATGAAAATCCTCCGGTTAAGCTCCATGATCAACTCCACATGAATCTATTTCCATGGTGGATTGGGTTTTTGTTCAAGACAAAACAATTCAAGGGTTTTCGTCCTTGAACAAACTGAAAATCACTTTCAACCAAGAGCAAATACTTAAATGCAAAAATACCAAATAATCAAGATGTCAAAAATGATGCCAATGACCTCTTTTTATCTTTTTCCCTTGGACGCCCATATAGAATATAATTTTATAATTTTTGAAGTCCATAACTGCCATAGCAACAACCTCCAATAATTTATTTTATTTTATTTATTTTTTCTCCTCCTTGAGCGGCGGTGCTAGAGAGAGAATAATAATATTTTATTATTATCTTCTTTATTTTCCTTTTCTCCTTGAGGCGTCAATTTTCCTTTGGGAAATTATAAATAATAAAATATAATCAAAGATTATATTTTATTCTTCCTCCACCTTTCCTAATTTCTATCTTCAAGTTGTTCAATTTTCATTTTTTCCATCCTTCAATTTTGCCTTGGCTGAATATAATATTATTTTTGGCTTTATAAAATATTATAAAATATCACTAGCCAAAAATACAAGTAAAATAAAGCTAGTTGAGCCAACTTTCTATTCTCCAGGCCTTCAAGGTCTTAGCTTAACCACAAATCATTCTCTTACCACTAGAGTTAGCCTACGGGAATGGTGAATAGGCCAACAATCTCTTCCATAGATGATTACTCCGGAAATGGGGACATGACAAACCATCAGTGATAATCTCTGAAAATCAGTAATATAGGTGTCTACAGAACTCCATTGTTTCAGCTGTGCCAACTCTTTAAAATGCAGTTCGAGATCTTTTTTTTCAAATCTATCAATTAGTCTTTCCATGAACTTAGCATAAGAATCAATCTGATCATGACCCAAAGTAATTAACCCATGGTGCCACCATTCATGAGCACTTCCATCCAAATGTAAAGTGGCATATGTAATTGCATCCTCTTCAGCCATAGTGTTGAGCTTAAAATAAGAGTCAAGTTTTTGCACCCAAGCCCTAGCTGAAGTCTTACTAGATCCATCAAAATAAGGGATTGACAACTTACCCACCTTCTTCTGCAAATAATGGTTTTGTGGTCTCGCACCTCCACCTGTGCGGGGTCTATTCCTTTCCCTGAAAGCTAAGTAATCTGCAAATGACATTTCAGCTTGGAATTCATCTCCTAATGCTATCTAATCTCTCATTACTTGCTTATCAGCTTCTTGATTAGTTGGTTCATTCCCTTATGGAGGGTTGTTCCTTGGAGGGAAATTAGGCTTAAGAGACCTAGTATTAACTGACCCACTGCTGGTTCGTTGGCGAACATCCTTGATGTCAACATTTGTTTCACTGCCACCATTATTGCCATTGGTGTTCACATTCCTCTGCATCATTTGTGCAAACATTTGAGCTAATTGTTGCTGTGACTGGGCCATTTGCTCTAAGTTGTAACAAATCTCGCTGCCCTTTAGCAAGATCACTCAACATGTTTTCCACACTAGATTCCGCTCTCCTTTCACCCCCATCAAAAGGATCTCTGCTAGTTCTTCCTTCTCTATCCCCCATTGAATCTGCAACTGTTTCTTCTACCTGTTCTATCTCTGGTTGATCCTCAAGGGTTGGATTAGATCTGTTTCTTCTCAAATAATATTGATGAGTGCTAGGTAGCATCACTCATACCCAACAGGCTGGCAATATACTATGAGCTCCGATACCACTGTAGTAACACACCCTGATTTTTTTTTTTTTGAAATATAATGAACAACTAACATAGAATTTTAGGAAACTCATAAACACATCACACCCATGAAGCCAAAATGTTGTTATAGTATGTTTTCAATGTCAAACATGTGAGTGCAGCAAAATTTAATAGTTTCCACCATAGTTGAAGAACTCGTAGAAAACTCGCACGACTTGCGAGTAATCGCAAGTCGTTTTGCCGCGCGAGTTTTACCTGCAAAAACTCGGCATGAGTTTTCTGTATAAGTTGAGGCAATTTTAGCTTAAAAACTCGCGGAAAACTCAGAAAAATTGCGTGGCATTTGAAAAACTTGCGGCGGTAGGGTAAAACTCGCCCATCTGGTTTTAAAACGACATTTTTTAACCCTAAAATTTAAACTTAAATGATTTCGGCAACTTACAGGGGTATGAAATATGCAAATACCTCCAATTTTTTCAACTTTATGAGGAAGGAATATGCTGATAGGAACAACCCGACAAGTTTAGAAAATTTTCCAGAGTGAATTTTTTTTACAGCATGAGACAAGTGTGACTCTGCGAGCACTATAATGCTCAGCGTCATATTGTTATTATAATATCATATTTATGAGATCATTTTAAAATCCTAAATAATTGTTTTAATGTGCCAATTTTTAGGTTTCGAATCTCGATAATTACTATTATAAATCCTCCAATACGAGGTCAAGGCAATGTGCGGCACATGGAGTCCAAAATATTGTTGGGTGCCTCTCCATCAGTAGTCTACCTACAGCAACATAACTTGCTGCATTATCGGTCACTACTTGAACCACATTCTCCTCACCCACCTCAAATAGGACTTCCTCTATAGCCTCACAAAGGTATGTGGCATTTTTTACATGTGTTGAAGTATCAATTGACTTGATGAACACGGTGCCACCTGAAAAAAGAAGCAAAATCAATGGTTCAATAAAACATAAATTAAAAATATTAATCGTTAAATCAAATTCAAAATTCAAATTATTCAATGCATTGAGGGAAGCACAATTACTTGAAGAGGAAACAAGAACATTTAGCAGCGTCCTATTTTTTCTGTCGGTCCAACCATCGGTCATGATGGTGCAACCCTTCTTGCTCCATACCAAGCGCTGCTCCTCTATTTCAGCTTTTACATCAGCCACCTTTTGTGTCAAAAGTGGGCCCCTTAAGTCATCTTCAGTAGGGCCTTTGAACCTCGCCCCACAAACAGTTATGGCATCAAGCATATTTTGCCAATAAGAAGACTTAGCACATGTAAAAAGGAGAGTTTAACTTTAAATTTGAATTCAACATACATCTAAAATTTAAATATAAAAATTCATGAGACAGAATCAAACTATAATAATATAAATTTTAAAACAATCAAACAAAAAAGAATTACCTGGCTGCATGGAATGGAATGGTGCAATAGTACCAAAAGTCGCCAATTGCTCGTCTAGCTGCGTCATGTGCCTCCTTGTTCCAACCCGTGCTCTCAAGCGACGGTTGGGAACCAGGAGTAGTGCGTGGCACAAAAAATGAATCCAACCTAGATTTACGAATTCTAGGACCAATGCTAATACTACCACTACCACTAGCAGTAGCGGCAGCGGCAGCACTAGCAGTAGCGGCAGCGGCAGCACTAGCAGTAGCACGGGCACCAACAGAAGCAGAAGTACTAGCACAAGCACTAGCACTAGGATAAAATAAAGGCTTGGAAGAAGCCTCTCCAACACCACCAATGCACGCTAACTCCTCCCTTTGCCTCTTTTTCACTGCTTTTTTCATTTCAAATGTTTCTAATTGTATTTGCACCTCACGAACGACCTCAACAGGTGCATCTTTGCATCCCAAAGCATCATGGACGGCTATGCGTGCAAGATGGTATTTCAATCTATTAATGCCTCCATGAAAAATTGTTTTGCAATAGAATCATTTTGTTTGTCCTTTTTTTTGCCCTGGAAAATTTTCAGCGTGTTTCCAAGCTGGGTCCTTTCGAACTGGGTGTGAAGAGTTAGACATTGTGAAAAATACAATTTGAACTTGAAATCAAGGTTGCTGCAATAACACATAAATACAAAAAAAATAAAGATTTGTTAATTCATTTATAATTATTAATTTATTAAACTAATGCAAAAAAAAAGTAGGGTTTGTTTCAAAAATAGGTAGGGTTTGTTGATTGTTCCAAAACAAAAGGTAGGGTTTGTTTCAAAAATATGTAGGGTTTGTTGATTGTTGAAAACTTGAATGTAGGGTTTTTTAATTTGTTGAATGTTCAAAGTTCAAACTTCAAACAAAAGGTAGGGTTTTTTAATTTGTTGAATGTTCAAACTTCGAAGTTCAAACAAAATAAGTAGGGTTTGTAACTTTGTTCAAAATAAAATTTGAAATTTTACAAAACAATGCAATTTTTGCTAAAAAACACAAAAAAAACCAAACAAAATCAAGCTTACCTCTCTACTGAAACTTGAAATGAAATGCAAAGTTGCAAACTCCTTCCGATCGCTGGTAGAGAGCTCTCAATGCACCAACTTTAAGTATGAAGCTGCTCCAATGCGATTTAATGATGGATTTTTCATTCTACGGTTCTACCTCGTTGCTATTTGCCCTACAATGCACACTCTTATTTTTGCTCACAACTCTCTTTTCTCCTATTTTGCCAAGAAAATGAAATGAAGTTACTTTAGGTGTAATAGAGGCAATATAAGTCCAAAAAAAATCAACTTTTGACTTGAGTTTTTATGTTTTTTTTTAACTTTTTACTCATGCCTGCGCCGACCGAGTTTCACCATCGGGAATCGCCGAGTTTGGGCGAGTTTGGCGAAATCGGCGAGTTTCGGCGAGTTTAGGCGAGTTTGAAGACGGGTCCGAGTCCGAGTCTCCAGGACTCGCCATACCTTGCTCGGCTCGCGACTCGCCGAGTTCTGGCGAGTTCGGGCGAGTCTCGGAACTATGATTATAATTTATTATTATATATATAGAGTACGCATACCGGGGGAAAAAAAAATTGCAACCAATCCCATCCCGAACTTGTGCCTGTTCTAGGCAACTTAGATGAAATGTATTGAAGGAAATCAATAATATGGTCCATAAATTTGGTAATATGGATGTTTTTAAAGCATATTTTTAAAAATTAATGTAGTTTTGATGTTCGATAACTTTGCCGAGTTATTGCCGAGTTTTTCCCCGAGTTTTTGCCGATCTCGAGTTTTTAAAATTTTTGGGTCTGCTGAGTAATTGCCGATCTCGAGTTTTTAAAATTTTTGGGTCTGCTGAGTAATTGCCGAGTCTGAGTTTTTCAACTATGGTTTCCACACATACTCATAGAGATAAATCATTGAAAGTTCAATATTTTGAAATGCCCATGTGCTACAATAATGTATAGGTCTGATAATAATGTTTGGACAGCATTATATCATACAAAATAACAATACTTAGAAGGTTAAATCAACATTTAAACAAGAAATGAACATACCCATATTTGTTGTTCCAATACAAGTCTGCTATGAAGTTTGGTACAACAATAAGATGGCTGGAAATCAGGTTATAACAGCTCCAATTGCAAGTTCTCAACAGAAATGTAAAACACCTGTTAGCATGAATATAGCGCCACCCTTTTGCACCGTTTAGAGCTCCAAACCCTAGGCAAATCTGCCCCAAGGCTCCACGCCCTTCTACAGCAGTAGTACGGCATGTAGAATGACTTCACACCACAATGGCTATCAACAAATCACCCCAAACAGATTGAAATAACAATATCTCCCAAGTCGTCCTCCCTCAATCAGCCAAAATCTGCAACTAATGACCAAAATCTGCCCTCACCAAATCCCACACCCAGCTGGGAATGGTACGGACTGGTTTAGAATGGTACGACCAGCATATGGAGGTTTTTTTCAACCTATTTCAACTCCCAAAAACTTGCAATAAATCCCTTTAGAAAACTCAATCTGCAATACCAAAATACTATTCACAGAATCTTTAGTATTTTGTAAGTAAAAAACTGGAATTCTTCGGCAATGAAGCACAAGCAGACTCTGGTTGAATCTCTCAGCGGCCACCTAGGGAAGATCTTTCACCATCGTGGATAGTATTTCTCATGAGGGTTTTCTTCCTCAAGAAGTTTTTGGATGAACGACGTTCAGTCCAGCAGCATAACATTTCCTCAAAATCAATAGCATATGCAAATGAGCTCAAAAAATACCTTTTATATTTCCCCCAAAACCCAACACCCTCTTTGGGGAATAAAACTTTATTTTATAAAATATTTCTTTCTTCCAACATGGGCGCCCATCTCAAGAAGGGTCTAAGTCACTTTATTTTAAATAAACACTTAAGCTTACTTTTTAATTAAAACATTATAACTTAAGCATTTATTTAAAATAATCCACCTGTCTTGCGGAAAGCACCGCCTCGAGGCATCGAATATTGAAATTGAGTGTACCAAGATGTTATTGATGCCAAGGGACTAAGTCGTTGCCAAAATGGTGACTTTCTAAAAATAGACATAAGCTCCACGAAATGTGGAGCGCGGACCAGATGTCTGAAAACGCTTTTGAAAACGTCACCATGAACCTTTCTGCAAACTGAGATCAATGCTACAAAAAGATAATCCACATAAACTACTGACGAGTCTCCAAGAACTGTGGAGTTCCCTTACCAACCGCATTAGCCTACGGAAACCCTGGGAATAGGCTAACGGTCACCACGCTGACTAGGCTTGAGAAGGGGACATTACAAGATACTATAGATAAAAGTTGGACCTTCTGAGAACACACTCACGAGTCACAACGGTTCTTCAAGAAGCTCCAAAGCTTCTCCTAGGTTCATTTATTTCAAAAAGGCAATTTCTTTATGGAAAGCTTCATTTGTTAGTAATTAGATTACCCACTCTTGTCTAAGGACTCTAGCACTCTATTGTTGCTTCTTAGTTATTTTAGCATTCATTTTCTTAGGAAGATTAGATTTAGATTACTTTCTTTACTTTCCTTGCAAGTAGATTAGTTTAGTGAAGCTTTATCAAAAATATTAAAAAAAAAAAAAAAAAAGTAGCATAGATTGCATCTAATGTAAAGACCCAACTAATTTTTTTTGAGATTTTTACAATATAAAGAGATGCAAATGCAAGTCCTTGCACTTTTTGATCACCTGAATCCTGAGGTGGGCAAGGTGAGAACATACAGTGTTCGGATCACACATTCTAACTAATGATGCACTACTGAAAAGAAAGGTGGCAAGTCGACCAGAAGCACATAGGCGGCACACCTCTTTGGCGGACTAGTGTACTTAACGAATGTAGAGTCGTTGGTAGATTACAACAGAATCTGATCAAGCCGAAATGGCCGATTGCAAAGTGGATCTAATCAATGCCAAAATGGGCTATGAAATGTAGAGGGGGCTAGCAATGAACCGACCAAGACCTTCTATTGTTGAAATGCACATAATCGTCCGTATACCATCCAATTTTACAATATCATGAGTATGAAATGCATGGCTTACGACAGTTCTACCATCCAACATTACAATACAAATGTAAACTGCATATAGAATACCAAAAGATAGAGAAACTAGCTACAACACATTGATAATTTTATTCTAATCAAAGAATTAGATTGCTGCAAGCACATAGATTAGTCCATAAATCCAAGAAATACAAGTAATTAGCTATTCACATGTTCTGCACACAAAAACAAACTACAAATAGTCATTGTTTGTTGAAGAAGGCTCTGTAAAAATCTGAAAGAACACTATTGATTGAACATTTACTGACAGCCCTTGCACCAACCGCAAAACTAGACTGTACGAACTCTAGAAGGTTTGTATGGCCTGCATAAATCATCCAAACTGTTGCAAGTACATGATGAATCTGTATGACCCCATGTGATAGGAGATAGGCGCCCAAAAACAGTCACAAAATAGACCAAAAGGAGCAGGGACCAGCAATCTGAACCCACACGCCTTATTCCAGCTGGTACAACCTGTTATGACATGGTACGACCTGCTAAACTCGCCTCAAACTATCTCCAAGTGTACAGTTCACTAGGGCTGATTAGCATGGCTTGCATACAAGTTAGAAACCAACACTCAACCTTCAGTTTAGGAACTACTAATTGGTACGGCCAAAAATAGAATAATAGGATGGTACAACCCAACATGAAATGCACATGGTATGTACTTAAAAAAACAATAAAATATCAGTTCAAAATAATCCAAACCCATTGAATCTCAAAACACATCAAAAACTTCCATTATATCATAAACTGGGAACTTCAAATCTCACTATCAACACAATGGTGATTTTTGGGTGAAACCAAACAAACCAGCTAGGAGGGTTTTCGTCCCCGAAACTAGATTCACCAAGGGGTTTTTGTTCTCAAGCAAATAGAAGAACTCAAGTTCTCTCTCAGAGCAAAAGAAAAATGAATTCGTTAGGAAGTTCTTCTGTGCACAAAAACCCTTTATATAGCCTTTTGAGAGAAAATAATGATTTTTTAATTACTTGTCCTTTTTTCCTCAAGTGACTTAAAATGTCATTACCTTTTGTCCCCACTCCTGGCGACACTTTATATACTCACTTTTTAATAAAACAACATTTTTTTAATAATAAACAAAAGTTGTTCTTTGTAAATAGAACTTAAAGTTACTTTTCGAACAACTTAAATTTAATTATTAAAATATTTCCCTCATTCCACCCCTATAGCCTATGGGAAATTAAAGAGATAGGCTAAGGGTCTCTGAAAGGCTTACACTTGAGAAGGGGACATGATAGTCCTCCCTTCGCAAGATTGCTTGCCCTCAAGCAATTGCAAGTTTGGGTGCTACAAAATTTGCTCTCCTTCCCATGTAGCATCTTCTGGTGGAAGATCCTTCCAATGGATCAAGTACTTTGAAATGGTTTTATTTCTCAACTTCCTTTCTTACACATTCATGATAGTTTTGGGAATCAAAACCAACTTGCCTTCATCATCAAGTGGAGGCAACTCTGCTGAATGATTGATATGTTGTGCAAGTGGCTTTTTGAGGCATGAAACATGAAACACATTGTGAATTTTGCTTTGTTTTGGCAACTCCAGTTCATATGCCACCTCACTTTTTAAAGATTTTTTTGTTGAAAACCTAAGAGAGGAGGAGCTTTCTTTCGTGAATTATCCTTTGCCTCTTAGGTTTGAGGGTCTTCTGGCATAGCACAATCGACTGTCTCCAAAAGGAGAATTTGACAAAAAGGGAGAGGCCAAAATTAAACTAGAATCAACATTATTAGTTTCTTGGAGCTTAACGAAACCCTCTAAACGACTTGGAGAAAGGGGAACATTTTCATTGGAGGGCACCTTACTACTAGATAGAACATGAGCTTAGATTGGCTCAGACAAAACACCAAAAATAGGGATATTCAAATCTTGGCCTGCTAAAGACCTTTCAACCAGAGTAGATCCGAACACCTCAAAGTTTTCAAGAGCATCGAATTTGTTATTAAAATTTCCTATTGGTAGATCTCTTTTCTGACGGTTCAAAGTCCTTGCTTTATGCCCGGATTTCACAGGTATGAACCCATTTGAGTTAAGCCCATTAGCATGGATTGGGGCTTTACCTTTAGCATTAGCTTTAGTCATAGAATTATCTGGAGAGGAATGAGTAGCTGTTAAAGCCCTCATCGGGCAATTTCTCTGCAAATGCCCATATGCATGACAAACCTGACATTGAAATGGGAGGGCTTCATAATCAATCTGTTGGATCGATTGCATATTGCCCAGTCTAATCTCTAAAGAGTTAGGAAGAGGTTTATTTAGATCAATTACAATACAAATGCTGACATAAGTTGTTACCTTTCTTTCAATTGTGAGATGAGAGGAACCCATGGGTTTCCTAAGAACTGTAGCAATGGATTGTAGAATATTAGCTCTCCAAAATTCCATGGGTAATCGGAGGAGACGAATCTAGATTAGGATTTTTGAAGGAAGTTTCTCCACGGGATCACAACCCACACGCCAAGGTTTGATGAATAAACCAACTTGATTGTGAAAATAGGGGCCACCCTTGAAAGCCATATTCCGGTTAGCCATTCTTGAGAACACAACAAAGAAGTAGCCATTCGCAGCAAGGATAATCTCCATATCCCCCTCAGGTTGCCACGTCTGACAAGCCTAGGCCTCCAAGAAGGGCAGAGAGATTTTAATGCCCATGAACTTGCAAATTAAGGCATGTTTAGATCAATAAAAAACATCATTAGCAATCAAGTTAGGGTTTATAACTAAACTCGGCCAATCCACACTCTTTGCCAAGCAACCATTTGAATTTGATTTTTTTTAAAATTTCAAATTGGATTTAACCTCGCTTGTTGCATGCACCAAAAAACAAACAACATTATCATGATTAGATGATGAGGACTCGTCGGCCTTAAGCGCATCTTTGAAGGAGAAAGGAAGGTGGTCCTTTGGCCCCCTAGCCAAAGCCATGCACATAGGGAAACCCTCGCAACAGAAAAAAGGAAGTTACAGAAGAGAATCTCAAAAAACAAGAAAAAGACCTACACCCGCTAGCCCTACACGACCTCACCACAGGACCCCACAATACAGGCGTAAAACCCCTCCAAGCATAGGTAGAAGACAACAACAAAGAAGGCCGAATCAGGCCCGCTACCGCAGCCATGCATAGGTGGGCAGCATCCTCCTCATTGCAGCTACTTTATGTATATTCTAATTAATTTTTATTTAGTAGAAAAAATATTATTTATTTTTTAAATATAAAAACATCAAAATTATAAAGTATATATTAATGCTTACAAATGAAACTATTAAAAAATAGCATATAAGTATATAATATTTACTACACTTTTTAAAGTAAAACAAAACAAAATAATACCCATATAAATGAACGATGGCTTTTCCATAAGTAAAATTAAAAGTTACATAGAGAAGGAAGTAAACAACTTAGATAAAATAAAATAATTCTTAAATATTTCTCAAATAAATATTTCTCAGCCTTTTTAGATAGATGTATTTAAGATATCTATACTAGTATATATATGTGACAACTACTCATTGGATGAAACAGTAGCAAAGTAGACATAATAGGGTGCCATTTCATGAGAATGTAGCTTTTCTTATCGCTATCTAAACTTTCATGCTTGATTTGAAGTTAATCACATTGAATAAGGATTTACAACCTGTGAGACTTTAATAGCTTTGTTCATCTCTGATTTTTGAACATGCTAAGTGGTGCCTTCTTAGTGCGCGCTTTCTCCATTTCAAGTTCAATTCTATCCTTCTCTAGGGCACGGTTAGTTTCTGACTTCGTAGTTATCTTGGTTTTACATAATTGATACATTCAACGTTTGTGAAGTGGATTACTTTTTTTATGCTGGTTTTTTATTTTAAAATTTACGAAACAGACATTTGATGTAGAGTTTTGAAATTGGTAGCAGATCCGGAGGAAAAATTTACCTTTCAAGGAAACCTAATACATACATGAAAAATTATGCAAGCTCTTTTTCAATAGACGTATCTACTATATTACTAGAGTGTATGGTTGCATGCTTTGGAAGATTTTTAATTTACAACGCTGCGTAAACTTGACACTATTATTTTTATTAGTTGCTTTTTTAGCAATGGAAAAAGTCCATATTCAAACATCGGAAAAAACATAAGGCAATATCTAAATTCGGATTGAATCCAAAATTAATCTCATTTGGAAGGTAATGGAATGAAGTTTAGACAACGATATTAACCTGGAAGCACCATATTTGTAAAATAGCCGCTCAAGAGCACTTCAAATGGAGAAGCTATTGAGCTTAGTCTCACAGTGCAAATGCCAATCATACTTTTCTTTCCAATCCTTATGTTAAGAAATATCTTTTATTTTGTTCAAAAAATTGTTTGAGAGAGACTTTTAAGTATCACATGCATGTTTATATATTGTGCAGTCCTGTACAACCTGTAACAAATATTTTTCCTCTGGTGCTGGTGCTCTCCATTTCACTTTCAAAGGAAGCCTTTGAAGATTGGGTAAGTTGAACGGCATAGTAATTACCCATAGGAATTATTAATGTTTATTTTTTATTTTTTATAGATATGTCATTACTCATATATGCATCCTAAGCATTTACAGTAATTTGTGTTGGTGAGATTGGTTGGATGGTCAAAGGCAGGTGGAATGATTATTTATTGCAATGAAGTCAATGTATCTGTAAAGTTTGTAAATATTTATGGATTCTAACTAATAAGAATCACTTCCTAATAACTTGGGAATAAAAAATAAATATTATTCTTTCCATCTCATCTATTTTGGCACTTGCCAAATATGCATTTCTATGCAGCTCCATACGTGTTGAACAGAATTAAATTTATATGGCAGTGTTTTGTAGAAGAAAAATATATAGTTCGCAGTAATATATATGGTAAACAAAACCCTATATTTCATAGGTTTCTGTTTTCATTTTTGAAATAATAAATATGTAACATATATTATATACGGCAACTCCATATGTGTTGAACTAAATTTAACTGGGAGTGTGTTGTAGAAGAAAAATATATAGTTTGCAGTAATATATATGGTAAACAATTCAGATCTTTCTGTTTTCATTTTTGAAATAATAAATATGCAACATATATATAAGGCAAAAATGCCTATAAGCGTTTATTTTGACTTGCAGATTTTCTTTTTTCTACAAAATTTGCTAGTAGACATTTATGATTTCTATTTTCACTACATTCTCAAGTTGAGCTTGGTGTAACATTTATGCTTTGCAGGTACGTTGCCAAAGTTGTAACGTTCTCAAGTTGAGCTTGGTGTTTTCTCATTTTTTTTTTCCTGCAAATGAAATGTGATACTTAACAGCTCTTTTATCTATAATATTGATTTTTGTATCTGCCTTAAGACAAATTTATAATTGGATAATTGTTTTGATTTTCAGAGACGCTTCAAAAATGACAAAAAAATTAATTCTTCTTTCGTTGAGGTGTTACAAGGAGATTCTTGGGTGAAGACTACTTGGAGCAAGTTAGTTGTTGGCAATATTGTAAAGGCATGTAATTCTTTTGATCATTAAGGGCACAAAATGTTATATTTACATTTGAGGGTAGACGTTGATATATTTTATTTCATTAAATTTTTTTGATTGCCTTCTTTTGTGCTTTGAACATAGGCACATACCAAGCTCTTAAGCCCTCCCTTAGGAACCCCTACATGATAGGTGACACTCTTCATGTTTTACTGAATAGATCTAAATGCACTATTTTATTTATTGCTTTTACAATTTAGCTGTCTCAATGTCAACTTCTGATTATGGGTTGACCTTGAATCAATATTTTTCCCCCTCCCTCATGACTGCACACACATACACACATCTTTATTCTCCCTTCTTGTTAAATCAACTAAGTATGTAACTATTTTGGATGATACATGGATAACTACAAGATTCCATTAGTTTTTGGTGGAAAAATTGTGTATTTGTAAATACATGTAGGACTAGATGGGTAAGTCTATTAGATGCGTGTCTAATCTAGGCATCTTTCACTTAGAGTTGGCCACTTGTCTTCGTTTTGGGTGATGTTAGTATAGTATCAAAGAGTGTTTAATTTAAGTCTTAAGGAATGTCAAAGAGTGTTTGAATAAGATGATGCATTTGACAATGTATTAGGGTCTTGTATTGAAGCAATCTTGTTCTCTTTTATGTTGTAATAGTTTTTGCAAATTTCACATGCTAAATGAGGACTCTAATTTCATCCCATAAGGCCTCTTTTCCACCAAGTCACTCTTATTGAGCTTGTTTATGTTGTAACAAGTCTTGCAAGATTCACATGATAAATGGGGAATTTAGGTTCATTCCCTAAGGTCTCCTTTGCACCAAGTCACTCCTAACATCAGTGTTATCCAATTCACACAAAACTTTAGTATTGCCCTCTTAGATCACAATAAGTGCATGCGAACATGTCTTTGTACTATTTGTTGGTGTTTTACTTTGCACCTTCAAGTGCACACAAAACGGTACAGATATGCAGTAGAACCTGTAATGTCCCCATTTTGAGCTAAGTTATGTTTTCTAGTCTAAGCTTGTTTCTATACATGGAGAACCGGAAAGTTGGATTATGTCTATACATGGAGAACCGGAATGTTGGCTCAACTAGTATTTTGCTTGAGTTTTATTATGTGAATAATGACAAATGGAATCTTTAATTACATTTGTCCAATATCTATGATGGAATCACATTGTTCATTGTGCCAAATCAATGGGTGAAGTATGGCTCCAGGTGGGACCTATTTTATAAAATGGAATTGGTAACACATTTGTTATAGGTCCAAGCTTATGAAGATATGCTCAAACACTTCCAAACGACTATCACAAGAGGATTGACTAGCATAATGAGGTGGCACACATTGGATCATGGTCCTATTTGTTCCAACGGCCAAAGAAGGGGGTATTTACTCAAGGTAAATGTCATGTCCCCGTTCCCGGCCTGATCATCAAATGAAGAATGAATTAGCCTATTTCTCATTCCCGGAGGCTAATTCTAAATAATGAGGGAATGAACTGGTTTTTGACTAACTTAATTTGTTGTTTTGCAGGAATAAGTCAGAAACCCAAAATTTGGCTAAGTCTGGAAGCCAAATAAGTAGGAAGTTGTCTAGGCGCCCATTCCAAATCATACTTCCTGGATGAGCGCCTAGCATAGAAATATCATATTTTGAAGCACCTCAAACGTATCAGCTAGGGCGCTCTGGGAGGAATGAATGTTCTGATCTCCAAACTGACTCCAACATGCGCCTAGGCATTTCTGGGTGCCAACCTTATATCATTTCATCTCAAAAATGCGCCTCATGGATCAAATGGACTTCAAACCCTCCAAGCCATCTAGGCGCCAATAGGCATGATGTTCTGGACTTACCTCAATGCTTCCGGAAGTGAACACTTGAATGGAAATAGGCCGTTCAAGGGCGGGCGCCAATTCACCTCTCCACAGACATCCAGATGCAATGGCAGACCAAGACAAGGTATAGATACTCTAAAGAAGGCGCTAGTTTAAAAGAGCATCAATAAGGAATGATTGCAAGTGTTTGAGAGTTTGAATAATGTGGAACATCTTCACAAAGGTGCTAGGCGCAGATACCAGTGGAAACTTCTTCAAATGTGCGCCTAAGGTGGGAGCAAGTTCTCAAGTCATCTAGATACAAGGCGCTCCATCAGAAGGTGAGATAATGATCATTTAAAGTCAAGTTGCTCTCAAGGATCTTTGAAAGGATGATAAGTTATGATCAAGGCGCCACTTCCTGATCAAACAAGCTACAATGAGCGCCTAGCTTTCAGGATGACTTCTGGCACTCAATAATGGTCTTGTGAAGGGAGGCGCTTAACATGGTTAAACTCTTTCAATAAGGGCGCCTAGTTTAAATGATGAAGATTTGATATCTACTATGAGATTTCCACACCTAGCCAGCTCCACAATGCCAAGATCAAATGAGCGCCCAAGCAAGAACAGGAGTTTCTAAAGGATGAATGAATGGCGCATTGATTGGTGAAGATATTTTTAACTTCAAGAAGCTTCCTACCTCACCAATCTAGGTTGAATTTGGCCTAGAAGACTCTAGGCGCATACTCTAACTGAAGACCCATGTTCTAGCGCCCAGCTATAGAGTGAACTAAAAGAAGAAGTGGAAGATGCCAGGGCGCACAACCAAGACTCTTCAACCTTCAATTGGTACCCACCAATGGTAAGGCGCAGTTTCATGAAAAAACTATCTCAAATGGGCGCCAAGGCATAGAAGCAACATCAAACGCTATCAGAGAACTATCAATGAGCCTTCAATTAGCGCCTAGACTCCAGAGGGATCATTTGGGCGCCTAAACTGGAATCAAGGTCCAAAAGTCTTCAGTGAATAAGGGATGAGTGTTAGAGACTTCATTAGATGCATCTTCATGACTCAGATTGGCGCCTAGACTCTTTGCAATCCTCAATTTGGCGCCTATCCCTAGCAAGGCGCAATATCATCTCAAGTTGGTACTTGCTCACTTCCAGATGAAGCATTCCACCTCCCTGAACATCAAATCTTGAAGAAACACCAAGGAAAGTCAATCTTCATGCAAGGCGCACTTCTGTGTCCATGAAGCATCATTCTGGCGCCCAACATCAAGTAGCATTTTGGTCAAGTTTCAGTGAGCGCCTTGGGCAGGTTGGGTGAGTGAAGTATCATGATCACACCAACAACCTTTAGAAGTTCCTTCTAGGTAGGCACAACCTCATGATAGGCGCACTTGGCACTCCAGATACTTCAACTTGGCGCCCAGTTAGAAGAACACTTGTAACTGCGCCTAAGATAAGATGATTCAGAACTTGAGCTCTCATTGGTCGACAGAATGTCTTCGGGATCCGTGTCAAGGTCTCTAGATGAGCTTGCCAACTCAGAATGAGTCATAAGATGGAATATTCCCTTGGATATGCTTCTTGGGAAACGTGCCTTGGTTCCTCTTTGTGCATAGAAAAACGTGCCTTCATTGCCTTTGGAAGGCCTATAAAAGGAGGAGCTCTTTCATTCATTTGGTATCTGTTCATTTGACAAAATTCTCTCTGCAAAGCTATTGAGCTTATAATCTTGAGGCCTGCGAGTTTCAAGTGTTGGGGTGATGCTCCCTCAACTGACAAGGTGATGCTCCCTTGTTGTACTGTGAGGTGTTGACATTCAGTTGACATCGTTGAGTTCAATTGAGTCGATCAAGTATAGGCGCCCATTGTAATCATCAAGGCTCCAAGGCCTGCTTTGTAATTCCATTTGAATAAAGTGTAACTTTATGCCATTGAAAGCATTACTCATGTAATAAGACATTGTGAGTTGATTGAATCAAGTAATAAAACAAGTACCCAGCTTAAGGTTGATTCATTCAAATAGTTATCTTTGATGTATATCTTTGTGTTGTTGAAATAGTTGATGAGTTGATAGCAAGTAAAATTGTCTAAGTAAGGAAAAATTTTGGTAGAATTAGTTGGGTATCTTACAGTGGTATCAGAGCTTGGATCCTGCCAGCCTTTGGGAGTTTTCATGCAAGAAGGTGATCAACAAAGTGATAGAACCAGGAGATACATTGCGCGTGAACAAAGAAGGCAGTTCCAGTGGACTCATCCTTACCCACAACAGGATACTCTTTCAGAAGCAATTGTAGCTAGACAGGCTAACATGGCGGAGGAAAGAAGAAGTAGAAGTCCACCTGCAGATGGTGATCGTGCAGCTAGGGAGATGTTTAGGAACATCGCCGCTGAACAACAACAAACCGCTCAAATATTGCAACATGTCCTACAATCCCTTCAAAACATGAATCAGGGTGAAGTAGCTGGACTAGGTCGTAGGGATGCAGCTAGACATGAGAGACAAGAAAGACATGTTGATGATGATGCTGGTAGTGCAGTAGGTAGAAGAGTTCGCACACGAACTCCTACAGTTGATAGGCCTTTAAGACCAACCTTCCTTCCACCACCACCTGAACAGGACAATGAAGCTGATGAAGAGTTTGACGAAGAAGGACCAAACAATTTTGAAGATGAAATAGCTCTCTTTGCAGATCTTTATGCCAGACTTCCGGAACGTGTTCGGGATATGATGACCTTCAATGAATATTGCCGACAGAAAAGGGAAGATAGAGACAGGCGAGGTAGAACTAGAGGCTTTCGTCCTAGAAGGGATGATGATACAAAGGAGTATAAAGAAGCCTTGAATCGAGTTCCCATTCCTACCTTTGATGGAAGTGGTAAGCTCAGTGCTAGGGCTTGGGTAAACAAGCTGGATACATACCTTTCACTTAAGCCTTTGACAGAGAAGAAGGCAATTCAATTTGCGACAATGCATCTTGAAGGTTTGGCTTATGAATGGTGGCATCATGGCCTAGTTTCTCAACATCATGATAGGATAAATTTCTATGATGAGTTTGTAACCAAGTTGATTCAAAGGTTTGACAGAAAAGACACCGAAGTGTACTATCGTGAACTAGCTCAACTCAAGCAAGAAGGAAGGGTTGTGCAGTATGTTAATGATTTTCAGAAGATTGCAGTGATGGTACCTGATATGACTGACCGAAGAATCACTATGCTGTTCATTGAGGGATTGAACAATCAGATCAAGCCATTGGTAAAGGTACAAAGGCCAGCAAATTTGGAAGAAGCAATTGACTTTGCTCTAGATCTTGACACTACTCCTGTATATCAGCCTAAGAAGAAGTTCTATAAAGGTGTTAGCTCTACTCAAAGGAGACCCACTTTTCCTCAAAAGATGACTCAAGGTCCATCTGCAGCCGAAAGAGACGAGCTAAGGAGGAAGAAACTCTGCTTCTCTTGCAAACAACCTTGGGAACCAGGACACAGATGCCTTGGTAAGGGTAAAGCACACTTGATTGAAGTTGTATCTGATGATGGAAGTGAAGAAGAGTCATTGAGTGAAGAAGAATCCACTCAGGATGAAGAGGAGGTACAACCAACTCTTAATGTTGTTTCAGAAGAAACCTCTGACAAAATAACATTGGCAACTATCTCAGGAGTACCTAAGTATCATGCCTTCCGCATTAGAGGAGTTGTAAAGGGTCAAAGAGTCACCTGTCTAATTGACAGTGGTGCTACTCACAACTTCATAAATGAAGGTTTGGTAGCAAGGCGGGGTCTAACAGTTGAAGACTTCGAAGGATTTCAAATAGTTGTTGCTGATGGATTCCTAATGAGTTGTACCAGAAAAGTATCCCAACTGCAAATTCAAATGGGAGATTATTCTTTACAGGATGATTTCTATGTGATTGGACTTGGGCATATTGATGTAGTACTTGGAGTACAATGGTTGCATTCGCTTGGAAGAATTGTCCAGGACTTTCAAAAGATGGAGTTAGAATTCATGCATGAAGGAAAGAAGATCAAACTGAAGTCAGTGTCTGATGGAAACCCCAAAGTTGTCTCAGCAAAACGAATGGAAGCATTATTCCGGCATAATGACATCGAATGGGCAGCACAGGTTTGCATCAAGGACAACCAAATCCTCTCTGCTAAAGAAATTTATCCTGCAGATATTCAGGCAATGTTGGATAAGCATGGTAAGGTGTTTAGGGACATACCTCCAGGAATACCTCCTGATAGAGGTTTTGAACATGTAATTGAATTGGAGGATGGGGCTAAACCTGTTAACATTGCACCCTATCGGCATCCTCGGCACTTCAAGATTGAAATTGAGAAGACGATCAAGGAATTGATCGATATGGGGCATATAAGGCCCTCATCAAGTCCATTTGCATCATCTGTGGTGCTAGTGAAGAAGAAGGATTGAACAATGCGGATGTGTGTTGACTATCGCGCATTGAACAAGAAGACCATCAAGAATAGGTATCCAATACCTAGGATTGATGAACTCCTTGATGAACTGCATGGAGCAGTCTATTTCTCAAAGATAGATCTTTGATCAGGTTACCATCAAATTCGTGTCAGAGAAGAGGACATTCCAAAGACAGCATTCAGATGCCATTATGGGCATTATGAATTTATGGTGATGCCGTTTGGGCTGACAAATGCACCAGCCACTTTCCAGTCCTGTATGAATCATGTGTTCAACAAGCAGTTGAGAAAGTACCTGTTGGTTTTCTTTGACGACATCTTGATCTACAGCAAGACATGGGAAGAACATCTCCAACACTTAGATGAAGTATTGAATGTTATGGAGAATCAATCTTTGTATGCAAAGATGTCTAAGTGTGATTTTGGCCTAAAGGAGATTCTGTACCTGGGTCATGTGATAGGAGCAAATGGTGTGAAAGTTCAAGAGGAAAAGATTGAAGCTATTCGCAACTGGCCAGTTCCCCGGAACGTATCTGAACTAAGAGGTTTCCTTGGCCTCTGCAGCTATTACAGAAGATTTGTTAGGGGATTTTCACAGCTTGCTGCACCCTTGACAAATCTAACAAAGAAAGGAGCTTTCATTTGGTCAATAGAAGCTCAAGCTGCATTTGATAGACTGAAGGAAGTGATGAGTACAACACCAGTACTGGCTTTGCCAGATTTTACTAAGTCCTTTGTTCTAGAATGTGATGCTTCGGGAGAAGGCATTGGAGCTGTTTTGATGCAAGATCGACATCCCATTGCATTCGAGAGTAGGAAATTGAAGGATACAGAAAGATTGTACTCAACTTATGACAAAGAGATGCTGGCAATCATGCATGCCTTGGCTAAGTTCCGCCAGTATCTAGTTGGATCTAAGTTTGTGGTCAGGACTAATCACAACAGTTTGAAATACTTTCTAGGGCAGAAAGATTTGAATGAAAGAGAGCAGAAGTGGGTTGTGAAGATACAGGCATATGATTTCGACATTGAATATGTAAAAGGTAAGAAGAATGTGGTTGCCGATGCCCTGTCTAGAAGACCTGCTGTTTGTGCCCTGAGCAAAGTTTCAGTGGATTGGAAGGCTCAGCTTCTAGTTGAGTATTCTAAATCAAAATTTGCTTGTGAGATCATGGATGGAATCATTCAGGATGATAGGTACAAGGTGATTGATGAAATCATCTATTACAAAGACAGAATCTATCTGACTCCTGAATCGGAGCTGAAGCGACAGATTTTGCAGACATACCATGATGCTCCACTTGCAGGACATCCTGGTTACTTCAAGACCTATAGACAGATCAGGGAAAGATTCACTTGGAAAGGTCTGAAGGAAGAAGTTCTTCAGTATGTCAGGGAATGTTTGACTTGTCAACAGAACAAGTCAGAGCATACATTTCCAGCTGGGTTACTCCAACCACTACCAATTCCAGAACAAAAGTGGGAGAGTATCTCTATGGACTTCATCACAGGTCTTCCGAAGGTGAATGGAAGAGACTGTATTTATGTAGTTGTGGACAGATTAACCAAGTTTGCTCACTTCTTTGCAATCCCAGTTGAGTCATCAGCATTGCAAGTAGTTGAGTTATTCTTTCGTGAAGTCTTCCGACTACATGGCCTGCCTAAAACTATAGTCAGTGATCGAGATAGCCGGTTCATCAGTGTGTTTTGGAGAGAGCTATTTCGACTAGCTGGAACTGACTTAACACCAAGCACTAGTTATCATCCTCAAACCGATGGACAAACTGAAATTGTAAACAAATGGCTTGAGGGATACCTGAGAAACTATGTGTCTGATCATCAGCGTGCTTGGATTAAGTGGCTACATCTGGGTGAATACTGCTACAACACCACTTTTCACATGTCAATTGGCATGACTCCCTTCCGAGCTTTGTATGGATATGAAGCTGTTTCATTTGTTGATCTCGCATTGGATGACAGTCGAGCTCCCAGGGCTAGTGAATTGATGAAAGATACTCAAGATATTTTGAGAGTCCTGAAGGACAATTTGCTAAGAGCTCAAAATCAACAAAAGTTGTATGCCGACAAACACCGAGTTGAGCGACACTTTGAAGTAGGTGACATGGTGTTTCTGCGCCTTCAGCCGTATAGACAGAGTACTTTGAAGAGGTCAGGTGCAGAGAAATTGAAACCAAGGTTTTATGGACCCTACAAGGTGTTGAGAAGAGTAGGAGAAGTGGCATATGAACTAGACTTGCCAGCAGGAAGCCGTATCCACAATGTATTTCATGTGTCGTGTCTCAAAAAGGCACTTGGTCAACATGTGGTTTCAACTAATGAACTTCCACCACTTGATGAAGAAGGAATGCTTGCACTTGAACCTGAAACTGTGGTGGATATAAGGGAAAAGAAACTTCGCAACCGAAGCATTAGAGAGTATCTGGTGAAGTGGAAAGGGTTGCCAATGGAGGATGCTACTTGGGAAGGTGAAAAGATTCTGGAGCATCCTAACCTTCAATTGCTTGAGGACAAGCAATCCCGGGAAGGGGAGACTGTCATGTCCCCGTTCCCGGCCTGATCATCAAATGAAGAATGAATTAGCCTATTTCTCATTCCCGGAGGCTAATTCTAAATAATGAGGGAATGAACTGGTTTTTGACTAACTTAATTTGTTGTTTTGCAGGAATAAGTCAGAAACCCAAAATTTGGCTAAGTCTGGAAGCCAAATAAGTAGGAAGTTGTCTAGGCGCCCATTCCAAATCATACTTCCTGGATGAGCGCCTAGCATAGAAATATCATATTTTGAAGCACCTCAAACGTATCAGCTAGGGCGCTCTGGGAGGAATGAATGTTCTGATCTCCAAACTGACTCCAACATGCGCCTAGGCATTTCTGGGTGCCAACCTTATATCATTTCATCTCAAAAATGCGCCTCATGGATCAAATGGACTTCAAACCCTCCAAGCCATCTAGGCGCCAATAGGCATGATGTTCTGGACTTACCTCAATGCCTCCGGAAGTGAACACTTGAATGGAAATAGGCCGTTCAAGGGAGGGCGCCAATTCACCTCTCCACAGACATCCAGATGCAATGGCAGACCAAGACAAGGTATAGATACTCTGAAGAAGGCGCTAGTTTAAAAGAGCATCAATAAGGAATGATTGCAAGTGTTTGAGAGTTTGAATAATGTGGAACATCTTCACAAAGGTGCTAGGCGCAGATACCAGTGGAAACTTCTTCAAATGTGCGCCTAAGGTGGGAGCAAGTTCTCAAGTCATCTAGATACAAGGCGCTCCATCAGAAGGTGAGATAATGATCATTTAAAGTCAAGTTGCTCTCAAGGATCTTTGAAAGGATGATAAGTTATGATCAAGGCGCCACTTCCTGATCAAACAAGCTACAATGAGCGCCTAGCTTTCAGGATGACTTCTGGCACTCAATAATGGTCTTGTGAAGGGAGGCGCTTAACATGGTTAAACTCTTTCAATAAGGGCGCCTAGTTTAAATGATGAAGATTTGATATCTACTATGAGATTTCCACACCTAGGCGCCAGCTCCACAATGCCAAGATCAAATGAGCGCCCAAGCAAGAACAGGAGTTTCTAAAGGATGAATGAATGGCGCATTGATTGGTGAAGATATTTTTAACTTCAAGAAGCTTCCTACCTCGCCAATCTAGGTTGAATTTGGCCTAGAAGACTCTAGGCGCATACTCTAACTAAAGACCCCTGTTCTAGCGCCCAGCTATAGAGTGAACTAAAAGAAGAAGTGGAAGATGCCAGGGCGCACAACCAAGACTCTTCAACCTTCAATTGGTACCCACCAATGGTAAGGCGCAGTTTCATGAAAAAACTATCTCAAATGGGCGCCAAGGCATAGAAGCAACATCAAACGCTATCAGAGAACTATCAATGAGCCTTCAATTAGCGCCTAGACTCCAGAGGGATCATTTGGGCGCCTAAACTGGAATCAAGGTCCAAAAGTTTTCAGTGAATAAGGGATGAGTGTTAGAGACTTCATTAGATGCATCTTCATGACTCAGATTGGCACCTAGACTCTTTGCAATCCTCAATTTGGCGCCTATCCCTAGCAAGGCGCAATATCATCTCAAGTTGGTACTTGCTCACTTCCAGATGAAGCATTCCACCTCCCTGAACATCAAATCTTGAAGAAACACCAAGGAAAGTGAATCTTCATGCAAGGCGCACTTCTGTGTCCATGAAGCATCATTCTGGCGCCCAACATCAAGTAGCATTTTGGTCAAGTTTCAGTGAGCGCCTTGGGCAGGTTGGGTGAGTAAAGTATCATGATCACAGCAACAACCTTTAGAAGTTCCTTCTAGGTAGGCACAACCTCATGATAGGCGCACTTGGCACTCCAGATACTTCAACTTGGCGCCCAGTTAGAAGAACACTTGTAACTGCGCCTAAGATAAGATGATTCAGAACTTGAGCTCTCATTGGTCGACAGAATGTCTTCGGGATCCGTGTCAAGGTCTCTAGATGAGCTTGCCAACTCAGAATGAGTCATAAGATGGAATATTCCCTTGGATATGCTTCTTGGGAAACGTGCCTTGGTTCCTCTTTGTGCATAGAAAAACGTGCCTTCATTGCCTTTGGAAGGCCTATAAAAGGAGGAGCTCTCTCATTCATTTGGTATCTGTTCATTTGACAAAATTCTCTCTGCAAAGCTATTGAGCTTATAATCTTGAGGCCTGCGAGTTTCAAGTGTTGGGGTGATGCTCCCTCAACTGACAAGGTGATGCTCCCTTGTTGTACTGTGAGGTGTTGACATTCAGTTGACATCGTTGAGTTCAATTGAGTCGATCAAGTATAGGCGCCCATTGTAATCATCAAGGCTCCAAGGCTTGCTTTGTAATTCCATTTGAATAAAGTGTAACTTCATGCCATTGAAAGCATTACTCATGTAATAAGACATTGTGAGTTGATTGAATCAAGTAATAAAACAAGTACCCAGCTTAAGGTTGATTCATTCAAATAGTTATCTTTGATGTATATCTTTGTGTTGTTGAAATAGTTGATGAGTTGATAGCAAGTAAAATTGTCTAAGTAAGGAAAAATTTTGGTAGAATTAGTTGGGTATCTTACAGTAAATGCATTCAAAATTGTATTTGTTTATTGTATGGAGAGCCGACGGCTATGAGGGTCAATCGATCCAATGAAAAGCATTTAAAATAAGTATTTGAAGATATTAAATAATTAATGCCAACCATGGAATCAGCAGCCAAGGCTGAAGTCATTTTTAAATGCTAGCAATTGTTTTTAAATACAATCGCTCAAAGATTGAGTTGGAGTGATCAAAGCAAATGAAGGAAATTTAATATCAAATGCCAACTCCAAGGTATTCGCCCAAGCCAAGAAGAATTGATGGAACTTGAAGAAGAAATTGATTGGTATGAGGAAAAGATTTTAAATGATCAATGGAGGATTTTAAATATTTGTATGCAAAAGCATTTCCAGCCGCCTATGCAAGAAGGATTCCATTGTTAGTGGGATCGATCCATATGGAGTAGTTATAATTCATTTAAAACAATTGAAGATTGATTTTAAATGATTGAGTTTGTATGAGCAATTCATTTAAAATATTTCAAGACTCTTGTTCTTCATTGGTGGAACTCAAGCTACATTCCAAAATGCCAAAGAAGAGGAACGCCTATCCTTGGAGAGGATAAATAGAGGACTTGAACATCAATTTGCAACTATTGATGCATTGGTATGTTTCTTATTCCTTTTGTTTTGACTGAAAATTCCAATTTTCATGTCATTTTGCAAGGTGACGACCCTTTGTGTTTGTATGGTGATGACCCCATACTTTATGTGAGGTGATATTATTCAAATATTCACCATTGAGCTTAAATTTGCAGGATGTGATGAGTATTGGAGTGATAAGATATCATTGAGAACCCTTGGTTTCATTGCTTTCAAGCGAAGGTAGTGTTCGTTGGGTTTGGAAGACATTATTGGAAGTTTATGTTATGTTCATGTGGTCTGATTTTACATCACAGTCAGCTGATACAAGTGTATTACATGGTTTTATGAGCTACATTGCAACAAGGAATGGTATATGAAGACATTGGAGCTTTTGGATGATCCATCGCTTGCATTTGCAGGAGTTAATTTGATGTTTTTATCAAATCTGGGCATGCTACAGCCATACAAGGTTTAGGACAGTCAGCTACAACAGTCAATATGGTCTGATATACAGTGATATCGCATGCACATAGAGCTCACATGAAGCTTTAAAGAAGCTGGGTTGATTAGTGGCACAATATCTATCATTGTAACTTTGATTGTATGAAGTTTGAGTATCATTTGGCATCCATTTCTTGGTTTTATCTTGGTCTGATATAAAACAGTATATGTCTGTCATGTGGGACAGCAAGCATTCATCTTTGTAATGATCTTCAATAAAGTTTGACATTGTGGCATTGGATTGTTTATAATTTGTCTAGTTTATATGTTTGAGTTGTGCAAGAAATCTTATCTAAACTTGATCAAATATTTCAGTCATTAGTAGAAGAGTCTCTTACAGTGGTATCAGAGCCATATTCCTGCCAGCCTATGGGTGATGAGTACAATTGATCCATTACCACATCATTATAGAAGAAGAGCAGAAGCAATGGGCGATAGAAGACGAGCTAATCCACAGGATGAAATGGATCCAGTGCTTAGAGAGATAATTGACAATCAAAGGAGAATGGCAAATGGTCATCAACAAACAAATGAAACAATTCAGAGAATGTCATGTCCCCTCTTTAGCGCTGTCTAGCAGAGACATGAGAGTTGACCTATCATCCGGGTTCCCGTAGGTCAGCGGAATGGTTAGGGGATCTATTCAGAGGCAGTGTAGCTTGGTGGGGAGCTTTACAGGCCTTTCCAGACAGTTTGTGACGGCTTCCTATGGGGACATGACAGAGAAGCATTGATAGGCTATGCCAAATTTTGACAGGTAACAGGATTAATAATAACAGAGTTAATCAGGATGATGCAGATAGTGTTGCAGGATCACAAAGAACAAGGAGAACACGTACACCAACAGTGGAGAGACCTATGCAGCCCACTTTTCTTCCTAGAAAAGAAGAGGTAATTGAGGAGTTGGAGTATGAAAATGAAGAAGTTGATGATTGGGCAGCTTGGATTGATGAATATGATGCACTTCCTGATCGTGTGCGAGATAGAGTAAGTCTCAATAATTTCATAAACCATAAGCAACAAAAGCAAAGAGGACGTGCATTTCAACAAAGGCAAAGAAGAGCTAGGCCAACACAACCAAAAGAGTACAAGGATGCATTGGAAAAGATTCCTCTTCCTAGTTTTGATGGTAGTGGTAAAATGAGTGCTAGAGCTTGGGTGAACAAGTTATACACTTTTCTTACACTCAAGTCCATGAGTGAAGAAAAGGCTATACATTTTGCTACAATGCATCTAGAAGGATTGGCATATGAATGGTGGCATTATGGTCTTGTGTCTCAACATCACAACAGGATTACTTCATATGATGAGTTTGTTCAAAAACTCATTAACAGGTTTGATAGAAAAGATGTGGAGGTCTACTATCGTGAGCTTGCACAACTGAAGCAAAGTGGAAGAGTGGATGCTTATGTGAATGAATTTCAAAAGATTGCAGTCATGGTACCTAACATGTCCGATAGAAGAATCACAATGTTGTTCGTTGAAGGATTGAATGATAGGATCAAAGGATTGGTCAAGGTTCATAGGCCAAGCACACTTGATGAGGCTATTGATCTTGCACTTGATTTGGATATCATTCCTACATACACATCTCAAAAGAAGAGCTTCAAAGATGAAGTTGCAAATCAGAAATCCCAAGAGCAGCCAACTCCCAAAAGAAATGACAAAGGTACTACATCCAAGATGAGTTATGCAGAAAGAGATGAGTTGAGAAGGAAGAAACTATGCTTTGATTGCAAGCAACCTTGGGAGATTGGTCATAGGTGCCTTGGCAAAGGCAAGATACACTACATAGAGGTACTTGATGAGGATGATGATGATGATGGACAGCCAACATTAGAACTTACAAGTGATGATAACAAAAGTTCTAGGATTGCATATCTTTTAGGAGCTTCAAGGTACAATCCATTCATCTTTGAAGGTACTTTGTTTGGTTGCAAAGTCTTGGCACTTCTTGACAGTGGAGCTTCGCATAACTTCATTGATGAGGGTTTGGTCAACAAAAGAGGATTGCTTTGTGATGGCTTTGATGGCTTTGATGTGTCTATAGCGGGAGGTCTCCCTATTCCTTGTAAGAAGAAGGCGAGCAAGCTTAGTGTTATATTTGGTGAGTATACTTTTTGTGATGATTTTTATGTACTTGATTTGAAGGACAATGAGATTGTATTTGGTATGCAATGGCTACACTCACTACAAAGGATCACTCAAGATTTACAAGCTATGGAGTTGAGTTTCCTATATGATGGGAAACAAATTGTTATGAGAGCCCTCAAGTACACTTTGCCTCATCAAATGACAGCCAAATCTATGATTGCTATAGGGCATGATTTGTTTCATGAAGACATATATGATGTATGTGAAGAGAAGTGTATAGAATTGGCATTTGATGGTAAGCATTTGGTTTTTGAGATGGATGAAAATTCTATTGATTGGCATGACATCATACCTGATTTGTTTGAGGACAGCAGTCCTATGGCTTTGCATTTTCATGATTTAGACATGCTAACACCTTTGGATAATAGATATTTGTGGTCTACTAATGATGACATACAAAATTGTAGTGTTGGATATAGTAATTTTGTTGAAAAACAGGGCACTACACAATCTGATTTTGTATATCAGACCTATAAAGATGTGAGAAAGACACAAGAAATGTGTGACATGTGGCTAGAGAGAGCAAGAAAAGCTAAGCTTGTTGCTGGTCAAGCAAAACATTTTGAAATGGTAAAAACAATGAGACAATCAACTTTGTTTAATCATCATGGGCCAGCTATTGATGACATACAGGTGTGTAACAATGAAGATGGAGGTAATTCAGAATTGCAAAGTTCATTGGTTCCTTTTGATGAGATAGGTCAAACCATTCAGTTGACACAGTTTCATATTGATGAGAGTTTCATATGGGAGTATGTGGTTTGGTCTAGTGATGGTTCATATACTTGGGATGGCACATTTTATATCATTTTGGATGATATTTTCAGATTGCATACTGCTGTTATGATTTATGACAGCAAAACAAGAGGGATGGATACAATTATGTTTGGCACTCACATCTTCATGATTGGCACCTACATTGATATGGATATGATTGCATCATTATGCGACAGTGGAAGCGGTCCCAGGATCTCCTTCATCAACATCTTTGAGATGGTATGTGTGAGTTTGTATGGACAGGTTAGATGGGTTTGGGATCCTGGTATTCATTGATGTTCATTTGACACTCCCGATTGCTTGGGACAAGCAATCTTGGGATGGGAGGACTTGTAATGTCCCTATTTTGAGCTAAGTTATGTTTTCTAGTTTGAGCTTGTTTCTATACATGGAGAACCGGAAAGTTGGTTTATGTCTATACATGGAGAACCATAATGTTGGCTCAACTAGTATTTTGCTCGAGTTTTATTATGTGAATAATGACAAATGGAATCTTTAATTGCATTTGTCCAATATCTATGATGGAATCACATTATTCATTGTGCCAAATCGATGGGTGAAGTATGGCTCCAGGTGGGACCTATTTTATAAAATGGAATTGGTAACACATTTGTTATAGGTCCAAGCTTATGAAGATATGCTCAGACACTCCCAAACGACTATCACAAGAGGATCGACTAGCATAATGAGGTGGCGCACATTGGATCATGGTCCTATTTGTTCCAACGGCCAAAGAAGGGGGTATTCGCCCAAGGTAAATGCATTCAAAATTGTATTTGTTTATTGTATGGAGAGCCAACGGCTATGAGGGTCAATCGATCCAATGAAAAGCATTTCAAATAAGTATTTGAAGATATTAAATAATTAATGCCAACCATGGAATTGGCGGCCAAGGCTGAAGTCATTTTTAAATGCTAGCAATTGTTTTTAAATGCAATCGCTCAAGGATTGAGTTGGAGCAATCAAAGCAAATGAAGGAAATTTAATATCAAATGCCAACTCCAAGGTATTCGCCCAAGCCAAGAAGAATCGATGGAACTTGAAGAAGAAATCGATTGGTATGAGGAAAAGATTTTAAATGATCAATGACGGATTTTAAATATTTGTATGCAAAAGCATTTCCAGCCACCTATGCAAGAAGGATTCCATTGTTAGTGGGATCGATCCATATGGAGTAGTTATAATTCATTTAAAACAATTGAAGATTGATTTTAAATGATTGAGTTTGTATGAGCAATTCATTTAAAATGTTTCAAGACTCTTGTTCTTCATTGGTGGAACTCAAGCTACATTCCAAAATGCCAAAGAGGAGGAACACCTATCCTTGGAGAGGATAAATAGAGGACTTGAACATCAATTTGCAACTATTGATGCATTGGTATGTTTCATATTCCTTTTGTTTTGATTGAGAATTCCGATTTTCATGTCATTTTGCAAGGTGATGACCCCTTGTGTTTGTATGGTGATGACCCCATACTTTATGTGAGGTGATATTATTCAAATATTCACCATTGCGCTTAAAATTGCAGGTTGTGAGGAGTATTGGAGTGATAAAATATCATTGAGAACCCTTGGTTTCATTGCTTTCAAGCCAAGGTAGTGTTCGTTGGGTTTGGAAGACATTATTGGAAGTTTATGTTTCCTGTTCATGTGGTTTGATTTTACATCACAATTAGCTGATACAAGTGTATTCTAGGGTTTTATGAGCTACATTGCAACAAGGAATGGTATATGAAGACATTGGATGTCATGTCCCCAATTTCGGAGTGATGTTACATGGAGATATTTGGTTGGCCTATCATCTATTCCCGTAGGCTAATGCATTGGTAAGGGAATAATTGGCTAGTTGAGTTGGCTTCTACACATGGAGATTTGGAAAGTTAGCGTAACTAGTGTATTTGAGCTTTATGGAAAATGCAATATTAAGATTGTATTTTCATTCATTTGAATTTGATAAATAAGGAGGAAAAATGAAATCTTTAATTACATTTTCTCTAATCTATTTTGTATGGAGATGATGTAAATACGGATAGCTCCAGGTAGGACCTATTGGTGAAGGAATATTGACAAGTCAAAGATGGGCCCAATTCAAGTTCAAAGACCAAGGTATATGGATCGATGCATGAAGGATATTTAATATTATTTGTTTTGAGCCTTGCTTTTGGAGCCAACGACTATGCTTGAGGAGGTTCAACTTGCATAGAGGAATGCCAAATCCCATTTGCCAAGGTTTGAAGACATTGAATATTGCAAAGACATCATTGAGGGAAGTGCCCACGACCTTGAGGAAGGCATTCAAACAACAAACATCATTTAAAATGTTTAGTTAGCATTTGAAATGCATTACACTCTTGCAAGGAGCGGCGGCGGTCATGCATGGAGTGGCGGTGGCTAGTAGAAGATGATTTAAAATTGTAAATGCATCATTGAATGAAGTGTTGACGGTTTAGAAAGAAGCGATCATGAGGTAAATCATTTAAAATGATTCTTGTTTGATATTTTAAACGCAAATCGTGCATATATGATGTGGTGGTGGCTAAGAGAAGGGCGATTTTAAATTCAAACTCCCTCATCAAATGCATTCGCACTAGCAATAAGAGGTTCGATGGGTAGTTTGAAGGAAATTAAATGCATTTCAAATACAAAATTAAATGCATTGAGCTGATCGCCCAAGTAAAGAAGAAGGTTTTAAAAGTTTGCAAATAAAAAAATTCAATGTATGAGTTCAAACGCCTTGCCCAAGAGGATCGATCCATAGAGGAGTAAATTCATTTAAAATAATTGAAGATTGTTTTAAGTGAAAGCATATTTGGTGAAGATCATTCAATATTGTTCCAATTCCTTGATTTTCATTGATGGATTTCAAAATGCATTTCAAAATTGCCAAGAGGATGGACGCCCAAGCTTGAGGAGTTTAAATAGATGACTTGAGCTTCATTTTGCAACTTTTGATCTTATGGTAAGCTTTTGCATTTTATCTATTTTAGCTGGAAATTGCATTTTCTAGTTATTTTCTTCAAGGAGATGATCCCTTGAATGTTGTGGTGATGATCCTATAACAATTTGTGAGATGTTGTCATACAGATTTCATCATTGGATTAAAATTGCAGGTTATTTGAAGAGTTTGGAAGTGATATTGATATCTATTTGAAGCTCTTGGTGTAGAGGATTGACTACCAAGGTAGTTTAGTGAATTTGAGTACAATTTGGATGGTATTTTCATATTTTGCAGGGTCTGATTTTGCAACAGCAGGGTCTGATTTTTATAACAGCGACTTTACATTGGAATTTCAGGTGGATTTGATCAAGGGTTTGAAGGTTGAAGAGTTGTGCTTGATAGAAGACCATCCTATGCATCCATAGAATGCATTTGGAGGAGATATTTCATGATATTTCATTGTAATCCCTTGGCTGGGTTAAAAGTTCATTTTTAGTAGTCATATCAGCATACAGAAAGTTCATATCAGAAATTTATTGAAGCTTTTTGAAGACTGTTTTGTGTCCATTTGATTGCCATCATCATTCTAGAGGCTTTGGACTATATTTGTATGCAAAGTTTGATGTATTTGGGCTTCATATTGATTTTTAATTAAGTCTGATATAAAATCAAATATGGACTGAAATAAATTCCAGCCACTTGACATTTTATGTTTCAATTTATTTGTTGGTTTCTTGTATGCAAAGTTGATGCGTGTTTGATATGCTACAATTCCTTGTTCATTTGGTGAAGTTATTTAATTGAAGTGTGCAAGAAATCTTATCTAAATTGGCAAAAAATTTCAGTCATTTCTAGAAGGTTATTTTACATTGGAGCTTTTGGATGATCCATCGCTTGCATTTGGAGGAGTTAATTTGATGTTTTTATCAAATCTGGGCATGCTACAACTATACAGGGTTTAGGACAGTCAGCTACAGCAGTCAATATGGTCTGATATACAGTGATATTGCGTGCACATGGAGCTCACATGAAACTTTAAAGAAGCTGGGTTGATTAGTGGCACAATATCTATCATTGTAGCTTTGATTGTATGAAGTTTGAGTATCATTTGGCATCCATTTCTTGGTTTTATCTTGGTCTGATATAAAACAGTATATGACTGCCATGTGGGACAGCAAGCATTCATCTTTGTAATGATCTTCAATAAAGACTTCAATAAAGTTTGACATTGTGGCATTGGATTGTTTATAATTTGTCTAGTTTATATGTTTGAGTTGTGCAAGAAATCTTATCTAAAATTGATCAAATATTTCAGTCATTAGTAGAAGGGTCTCTTACTGAACCATTCTTCGATTTAGAAGGGGAAGCTCATTGTAAACAAGAACTAACCTAATCTAAACAATACATGTACTTGTTATTTACAATTTGTACAATGTTTTTTGGGCTGGTTCACGTTCATGTTGAATAAAATGCTAGGTATGTCTTTTTGGTTTCACCTAGAGCAAAGGGCTTATACACACTTCAACATAAGGCAAAAATGTTTTTATACTTTTTGATTAAAAAAAACCCTACGATTACTACATACTTATGTTGTTTAGCTATCAAAGACCGAGCAATTGAAGTACACATAAGGATTGAATAGGTTTACACAATACAAAGACTTGGCAAATTGAAAGGAAAACAATGCATACAAAGCTGTGATGATTACATTTCTTTAAACTTTGCAATACAAAGCTTGCAATGTTTGGAAAACAATTCAATTTACCTCATTTGTACAAACAAACAAGATGTTATGAATTAACATGGGAATTGAATACAAAGCTTCAAGACTTAATCAGCATTGCGATACAAAGCCCTCAATAATTATTAAATGATGTTTGATTCATAAAATCACATAAGACATTAAATACTTAATAGCAATTTTAGCAATAAGTAGGCATGAAAATTACCATTAGAAAACTATGTGCAAATGACACTTATTTTTTATGTTTACAAAGTTACACATGAGAATAAATAAAAAGCTAACCATAACTTCTACCCTAAAAACAACTTGATTGTAGGGAATGCAATTTTTAATATAAAATTCTATCCATTAAAACTAAATCTGAACTCTAGTAATCTCCTGTTGAATTGTCGATAGAAATTACTGCAAACTAACACTTTGAAGACTCATCTCCTACATAACAAGAGATCTAAAAATAGACTTCTAAAAATAGATGGTCTGAAAATAGCACATCGGGCTAAAATTAAAGACCACAAAAAATAGCACAAGTTATAAATAGTGTCAGCTAAAAATAGACTTTTCAGAATATGCTCTTCTCCTTGAAAATGGTGAAGGCTAAAAAGCGCAGGCTAAAAAGACTTTCAATAGGCGGCTCTAAATGATTTAATGAAGCTTTACTTGTGGATCCTTTGATGAAACTTTGAAATCTCTTTGTCTTGACAATTCCATTTGATACTTGAATCTGTAAAATTTCTTCTTCTAATGATCCTTCAACAAACCCTTGGAAGATTTTGTGAATTTGAAAATCCTTCCCTTTGTTAATCTCTTTACATCAAACCCATATGACTGATTATTGCTGCTAATTGATAGAAAAATGAAGAATTTTGAAGAAAGTCCACTGCTGTTATGTCTGATTTTTCTTTCAAAAGTGGTGTTTATATTTATTGTTGTGTTGAAAAAACCTTGCTGTGGCTGATCACAAAGAGTGATTTTCATAGATGCTCCCTTCTTATTTATGGGGGATTTACTTTTTTATTGAAACCAATCAGTAGCTTTCATAGGCACACCCCTTTGTTATTAATAACTTTTCACTATTTTAATTGTGGTCAGCTTCTTTTCATTCATTGGTGTGCCCAATCAATATGTAGCAACACTTTGAAACTTGAGTTTGAATCCTTTTGATAGGTGCAGACATCTGCCTTATATGCAGACCTCTGTATGGGGTTTGCGAATTTCATATTTCCACTTCACATAGCCCTTATCCCAGTGCACACTTTTGCCTTACACACACACCTCATAACTAGATTTTGCACTCTTGATTTCCTTGTAATGTTCCCATTTACAGGCACAATGAAATAATTCAAAATTAATTAATTAAATAAAGTTGTCTATAATTATCTTTATTATGGCAATTAATATTATTTAATTATTTTTAATATAAAGTGATTTTTGGTCACAAAAAAAGAAAAAAAATAGAGTCACTTTATGAGCAAATTATTTAATGATTTTTCTAGAAAATTTTAAAGGTGGTTGCAAAATGTAATTTCTAGAAAGATCTAGAAGGGGTTATAAAAAGAGGCTGCAAGGAGAGATAAACGCGCATTCATATTATTTGGCATTTCATCTTCACTTATTCCGGTCGGGAATTTTGAACATCTTGTTCAAGTTTGCAGCCTAAGACGAAAACCCTAAGGTGAAGATTGGGTTCGGAGAAGGAAGTCAGTCTCCCTAGCCAATGTTGAGGTGAATTCATCCAGGATTCATATTTGGGCTTAATGCATTGTTCCAGGTTTTCGTTGAAGTTTCAGATTTCAGATCACAAGTTTCACAAGTGTGCTTGTTTTGATATATTTTTGAAAATTTGGGTAATTGCTAGTATTTTCCAGATTTTTGATAATTTGCAGATTGGATAATTTCAGTTTGGAAGACCCTTGTTAAATATAATTTGAGTTCATTGTAAGGGGAAATTACTTCTGAAAATTCTGAAATAAATAAAATTACATAATTTTTTTTTGTGTTGCTGGGAGGTCAAACCCAACCGTACCATCCCAAGTACTTCTGTAGCTGACTTTACAGTACCTAAGAAATGCAGCCATTATTTCTTTATTGAAAGCGATTCATTTATTTAGCTTTATATTACTAGCTGCAGCCTTGGGGTAATATTTCCCAAGGTGCCGTACAAGTATCAAGGAGTTATTAAGGAATATATTCCTTATTTTGGGACTTTCATTGTATGCTAGTAATTGGTGAAGGAAGATGGAATAGTAAGGAGCTGAAAGGAATCGTGAAGTTTGGGGAATATAATATTTTGATTTATTTCTGACTTTGGCACCTTCCTACAGCAGCGACATTATGGCATCATATTGAGGGTTTCAATCAGCCAATCAGTTACAAGGGGTAACTTTTGTTAAATCAGAAATAATTTCTGATTTTTGGGGTTTCATCAGCAGTCCAGGTCAGAAAATTAGTTCTTATTTTTAAATATGTAATTATGATTTTATTAGTTGTATCAACATTTCCTTATATCTAATCAGCTATTAGTATATACAAATTATATGCATTTTGAATTTGTGGAATTCAATTCTATTTCATTTCAAAAATCAAATTGTGTTTTGTTGAAATACACATAAACTCAGTTGTCCGCAAACTGTTTGACGAAGGGTCTGTGAGTTCATATTGGGAAATTTACAAGTTTGATCAAATATTATAATAGGCACATTGCAGTTGTATGATTATTGATGACATTTGCAATAATTTAGAAAATATTCCATTTGGGATATTACATTCCTTTGTACATACATATTAGTGTTTTAATTTGGCTGTTGCCAGACAACTTGAAACATCACATATGGTAGAACGATTTTTTAAATTATAAGGTAAAGATCCCTGAGACCTAACTAAACCTAAAACCTAAAGCTATAAATGATATTTACAAATATGCATGCTATATAGGATTTCAATGGGGTTTGCATTAAATGTAAATATCTACATCAATAGGAGATGATTAAACAAAGAGACTATTCTACTAACATCAGGAGATGATTAAACAAATAGACTATTCTACTAACAACAGGAAACATAGTGCAAGATTGAGAAAAAGTAAACCAGTTGGAAACATGCAAAGTTATTTCCAAGAAGAAAGTGCTAATGCAAAGTTGAACACCAATCTTAATTATAACTCACTCATCAAATTCTTAAACAAAAACATAATAATTTGACTTCAATGTTTGAATGACAATTTCTCCAGCATAAGTCTAACTTCAACTATCATTAACAAATTATGTGTTCATGTCATGTCCCCTCTTTAGCTCTGTCTAGCAGAGACTTGAGAGTTGGCCTATCATCCGGGTTCCCGTAGGTCAGCGGAGTGATTAGGGGACCTATCCAGAGGCAGTGGAGCTTGGTAGGGAGCTTTACAGGCCTTTCTAGACAGTTTGCGACAGTTTCCTATTTTTTAGGAAGGGTTCCTATTTTTTAGGGTTTGACCGAGAGTTGACCAGGAGGCATCAGGGACCTCCAGGAGCATTTTGGGAGTTTTGGTCACAGTTCCTATTTTTTAGGAAGGCACTGTCAGTTAGCCTGCCATGTGGCGACATCACCAGTGGCGCGTGCTACAACAGTTTTCAGTTCAGAATGGTCCGGTGATGGAATTGGAATAATTATTGAATATTAAAGTGTGGTTTTAATATTCAATAAAAATAAATTAAAGTGATTAATAATATCACTTCGTAATAAAATTTAATAAAGGGACCCCCCTCCTAGTTAACATGTGTTAAAAGGTGGACCTTTTATTAATGAGAAGTTGGACCCTCAACTTGGGCGCCCAACTTAGGAGACTTTAAATAAAGAAAAGAATCATTAAAAGATTCTTTTTTGATGCCACCCTAACCCTAAAAGTGGACGCCCATCTTGGGAAAAGGATAAAGTGCTTTGGAAGTTCTTTTGGAGGCATCTTTTGCATATTATTTTTGAAGCTTTATTGCAGATCTGAACTCTAAGGAAGAGGGCAACAACATATAGTCTCTTGGGAACGGAAACTCTCAGGGATTTTGGTGAATTGGACGACAACCCAGTTCATGCTTGTGGGAGGCCTACTCTGGGTCTTCTTTTGTGTATCATTGGATAGATTCTAGGGCATTCTATTGCAGATCTAAGCTTGCAGCAGTACCAAATCAGCATTATTCTTCCGATCCTTCATTTTCAGTTGCATGCATAGCCTCTCCTAGGCCAATACCATCTTTGTATGCAAGTGGGGTTGCAAACCTGGTTTTACAATGAATACAAAATACAGATCTGATGGGTATGTGCTTCAAATTCTTAGTTGGTGCTTTTCTATCATTTAATTGTTATTTTTAGTTCATCCTTATATGAGATTTGCAGTTGCATGTATATTTATTTGCTATCTTGGCAAATACACAATTCAAGAAAACTGAAACCCCTTTTGCATCTTCTCTCTAGTATGAAAGAACACAAAAAAATTAATAAAAATCATAAAACATTAAAAATCACAAAAACAAATACTTCATTTCAGCAAAGGAATCCATCAGGGATCTTTCAGTGGTATCAGAGCTCTTTGACCTGCCAGCCTGTGGGGTTCAGAGATTTGTTTTTCTATGCATATGGACAGGTATTATACACGCAGGAGAGCCCAAAACGAGCTTGGGGTTGGTATAGCTGAGGAACCAGTTATGGCAGAAGAACAGGTGAATGTCAGGAGGAATCAAGATGATGAAGAGAGAGAAATGATGAGAACCCTCATCAACACTCAGCCTAGGATTGCTTAGACATTAGATAGGATACAGGATGCCTTGGACCGGTTGGAGTTAGATAGAGGCAGACGGAGCAGATCAGTATCTGTGGCGGGGAGTCAGCGTAGTCACAGGTCACACGCATCAGCCAGGAGCTCCCTTCATTCCCCTAGGCGTGGACAGGCCAGGGATAGACCCTTACTGCCTCAGTTTGCACCAGGTGAACGACCAGCACAGGTAGAGCCACCAAAGGTGGAATTTCAGGATTCAGTCATGGCAGCTACAGCTGAGTAGAGAACCCTACCCCCTGAGGTCAGGGATGTCTTTCCTTTTCCACAGTATTGTGCATAGCGCAGAGATTCTGCCAGGTTCAGAGGAGACCGAGGCACTAGACCACAGCAACAGAACTATGACCTCAGTAGAGCTACTGGGAAGATCACGTTGGCTACATATGATGGTACGGGTAGTACGAGTGCACGTGCTTGGGTGCACAAGGTGGACATATATTTATCCTTGAGACCCATGCCTGAGCGTGAGGCTATTCAGTTTGCTGTCTTACATTTAGATGGGGTTGCCTACGATTGGTGGCATCATGGATTGGTCACCCAGGATCATGCCTTGATTCATTCCTATGCAGAGTTCACTGAATGACTCATTACCCGGTTTGACCGTAAGGACATAGAACTCTACTATAGGGAGTTGGCACATCTTAGACAGACTGGACAGGCAGAAGCATATGTTAATGAGTTCCAGCGTATTGCAGTTATGGTACCTGATATGCCCCAGAGGCGTAGCGTGATGTTATTCATTGAGGGATTGCAGGATAGGCTTAAGGGATTGGTACGTGCCTTCCAGCCGGCCACTCTTAAGGATGCCATTGATGTGACCTTGAGACTGGACACCACTCCTTATCAGTCAGATAAGAGGCCATTCAGGGAATCACGGCCTATTCAGAAGGCCAATACTTCACAGTTTAGAGATGGACAGTCAGCTAGACCTCCTAGGATGGATCAGGAGTCACGGAATGATTTGAGGAAGAAATTATGCTTTTCCTGCAAGGAGCCTTGGGAGCCCGGACACCGCTGTATGGGTAAGGGCAGGGTTCACTTGATTGAGGTCACATCCGAGCTTGGGGATGAAGAGATACCAGACACCGACACTGAGGATAGCCCTGAGGAGGTTATTCAGGAGCGACCCCAGCTAGAGATAGATATCCCTGAGTCATTGGCGGCAACCAAAGTGACTATGGCTACACTATCCAGTTATCCCAGGTTCCATGCCTTTCGGTTGAAAGGTACATTACAGGGACAGCGAGTCATGAGCTTGGTCGACACAGGAGCCACGCACAATTTTATTGATCAGAAATTGGTTGACAGGCGTGGATTACAGTCTGAGGGGTTCGAGGGTTTTGGGGTTAAGGTTGCAGATGGTGCAGTGTTGGGTTGTACGAGGAGAATCTCACAGCTCAGCATTCAGATGGGGGATTTTATCTTGACGGATGACTTTTATATCCTACCCTTAGAAGATTATGATGTGATTTTGGGTATGCAGTGGTTACAAGGTATTGGGAGATATATTATTGATCACCACCGCATGTAGTTAGAGTTCCTATCTGGTGGAAAGAAGGTGATCTTGAGGGCAACATCCGACGGTGGGCCTAAGGAGGTATCTTCTCGCAGGATGGAGTCTATTATTAGACATGATGATGTGATTTGGGCCACACGTTGTTTTGTGAAATCCAAGACACCTACTCCTCAGGACAATAGAGCATTTCATGTTGACATTCAGTCGGTGATGGATTGGCATGGCCGAGAATTTGGTGACATACCTCCTGGTGTACCTTCGGATAGAGGGTTTGAGCATGGGATAGAGATGGAGGATGGAACTAAGCCAGTGATCACCACTCCGTATCGTCATCCTAGAGCATACAAGGATGAGATTGAGAAGACTATTCATGAGCTGTTAGACATGGGCTTCATTCGCCCCAGTTCTAGTCCCTTTGCTTCTTCTGTAGTATTGGTTAAGAAGAAGGATGGGACTCTATGGATGTGTATAGATTACAAGGCCCTGAACAGGAAGACAATCAAGAACAGATACCCTATTCCACGCATTGATGAGTTGTTGGATGAGCTTCATGGAGCTATCTACTTCTCTAAGATTGATCTTCGTTCAGGCTATTATCAAATTCGTGTACGAGCAGAGGATTTACACAAGACTGCTTTCCGTTGTCACTATGGGCATTATGAGTTCCTGGTAATGCCTTTTGGACTTACCAATGCTCCAGCCACTTTCCAGTCATGTATGAACCATCTCTTCAACAAGCAGTTGAGGAAATTGGTTCTAGTATTCTTTGACGATATTCTGATTTATAGTTGTACTTGGGAGGACCATCTCAAACATGTTGAGGTACTTAGCATTATGGAGAGTCAGTCTCTATTTGCTAAGTTGTCCAAATGTGAGTTTGGACTTAGAGAGGTCTTATATCTGGGTCATGTGATTGGTGTTGATGGGGTGAAGGTGCATGAGGAGAAAATTTAGGCAATTCGAGATTGGCCCCGCCCTCGGAACATTACTGAGTTACATGGGTTCTTTGGTTTATGTGCTTATTACAGGCGATTTGTGAGGGGTTTCTCTCAGTTGGCAGCACCCTTGATAGACCTCACAAAGAAAGGGGCTAGATTCAGGTTTATGATTTTGACATCGAATTCATAAAGGGGAAGAATAACACTGTGGCTGATGCACTTTCTAGAAAACCATCACTCACTGCCCTATGTTCGTTGAGCGAGATTTCAGCAGATTGGAAGGCTCAACTTCTAGTTGAGTACTCCAAAAATCAGCATGCTTGTGAGGTCATGGATGGATTGGTGTTGGATGATAGGTACACTGTGGTAGATGAAGTCATCTACTACAAGGGTAGGGTGTATCTGGTTCCTGGTTCTCAGTTGAAGGAACAAATTCTGCATGCTTACCATGATACTCCGACAGCAGGGCACCCAGGGTATGGTAAAACCTACAGGGCGGTTCGGGAGAGATTCTCTTGGAAGGGTCTCAAGGTTGATATCTTACGTCATGTTCGCGAGTGTATGACGTGCCAGCAGAATAAGTCTGAGCATACTTTTCCTGCTGGATTATTGCAGCCCTTACCTATACCAGAACAGAAGTGGTCAGGAATCTCCATGGATTTCATTAGAGGTCTTCCTCGGGTGCAAGGGAAAGACTGTATCTACGTTGTCGTAGACAGATTGACTAAATACGCCCACTTCTTCCCTATTCCAGCTGATTTCACAGCATCTCAGGTGGCGGAGTTATTTTTCAGAGAGGTATTTAGGCTCCACGGTCTCCCCAAGACCATTGTGAGTGACAGGGATAGTAGGTTCATAAGTTCTTTCTGGCAAGAACTTTTCAGGCTCACAGGTACGGAGTTGACACCCAGTACCAGCTACCACCCCCAGACAGATGGGCAGACCGAGATTGTTAATAAGTGGGTTGAGGGGTATTTGCGCAGCTATGTATCAGGACAGCAGAAGGCATGGGTGCGTTGGCTATATTTAGGAGAGTATTGTTATAATACTACACACCATATGTCTATTGCTATGACACCTTTCAGAGCCCTCTATGGTTACGAGGCATTAGCTTTTGTTGATTTGGCTGTAAGTGACAACTGAGTTCCCTTGGCACAGGATTGGTTACAGGAGAACCAGGATATCATGAGATCTCTCAGGGAGAATCTTCAGCAGGCACAGAATCAGCAGAAGGTCTACGCTGTTCGGCATAGGACTGAGAGAGTATTTGAGGTGGATGACATGGTTTTCCTGCGGTTGTAGCCTTACCGACAGAGCACCCTTAAAAGGGGTGGAGCTGAGAAGCTCAAGCCTCGCTTCTACGGACTATATCGGATTCTCAGGTGTGTGGGAGAGGTTGCTTATGAGATTGAGTTACCACCTGACAGCCAGATTCATAATGTGTTCCATGTATCTTACCTGAAAAAGGCACTGAGGCAACATATTGTAGCATCTCCTGATCTACCTCCCTTGGATGAGGAAGGTAAGCTGACTCTGGTTCCTGAGGAGATCTTGGAGGAGAGGGAACGACGGCTGAGAAGTAGGGTGATTCGGGAGTACTTGATTCGTTGGAGAGGTCTTCCTATAGAGGACGCCACCTGGGAGGGAGAGTCCATTTTACAGCATCTGGCTTTGCAGTTGCTTGTGGGCAAGCATCTCCGAGAGGGGAGGACTGTCATGTCCCCTCTTTAGCTCTGTCTAGCAGAGACTTGAGAGTTGGACTATCATCCGGGTTCCCGTAGGTCAGCGGAGTGGTTAGGGGACCTATCCAGAGGCAGTGGAGCTTGGTAGGGAGCTTTACAGGCCTTTCCAGACAGTTTGCGACAGTTTCCTATTTTTTAGGAAGGGTTCCTATTTTTTAGGGTTTGACCGAGAGTTGACCAGGAGGCATCAGGGACCTCCAGGAGCATTTTGGGAGTTTTGGTCACAGTTCCTATTTTTTAGGAGGTATCCCTATTTTTTAGGAAGGCACTGTCAGTTAGCCTGCCATGTGGCGACATCACCAGTGGTGCGGGCTACAGCAGTTTTCAGTTCAGAATGGCCCGGTGATGGAATTGGAATAATTATTGAATATTAAAGTGTGGCTTTAACATTCAATAAAAATAAATTAAAGTGATTAATAATATCACTTTGTAATAAAATTTAATAAAGGGACCCCCCTCCTAGTTAACACATGTTGTGTTAAAAGGTGGACCTTTTATTAATGAGAAGTTGGACCCTCAACTTGGGCGCCCAACTTAGGAGACTTTAAATAAAGAAAAGAATCATTAAAAGATTCTTTTTTGATGCCACCCTAACCCTAAAAGTGGACGCCCATCTTGGGAAAAGGATAAAGTGCTTTGGAAGTTCTTTTGGAGGCATCTTTTGCATATTATTTTTGAAGCTTCATTGCAGATCTGAACTCTGAGGAAGAGGGCAACAGCATATAGTCTCTTGGGAACGGAAACTCTCAGGGATTTTGGTGAATTGGACGACAACCCGATTCATGCTTGTGGGAGGCCTACTCTGGGTCTTCTTTTGTGTATCATTGGACAGATTTTAGGGCATTCTATTGCAGATCTAAGCTTGCAGCAGTACCAAATCAGCATTATTCTTCCGATCCTTCATTTTCAGTTGCATGCATAGCCTCTCCTAGGCCAATACCATCTTTGTATGCAAGTGGGGTTGCAAACCTGGTTTTACAATGAATACAAAATACAGATCTGATGGGTATGTGCTTCAAATTCTTAGTTGGTGCTTTTCTATCATTTAATTGTTATTTTTAGTTCATCCTTATATGAGATTTGCAGTTGCATGTATATTTATTTGCTATCTTGGCAAATACACAATTCAAGAAAACTGAAACCCCTTCTGCATCTTCTCTCTAGTCTGAAAGAACACAAAAAAATTAATAAAAATCATAAAACATTAAAAATCACAAAAACAAATACTTCATTTCAGCAAAGGAATCCATTAGGGATCTTTCAGTTCAAAACACTTATTTGTAAGCTCTCAAGAAGCAGCTTTTAGGGATTTAAGAATAATAACAAAATATTCCCAAAAAGAACGGCTTTAAAGAAATCAATCCCTATCTGTAGAAAAGAGGAAATAAAACTCTTTAAAACAAACTAATTCTAAAACAATTAATAAAATAAATGCCTAATAATATGCTCGTCTTTGTCTCCTCATAATACCACCGCTTGATGATGACAGTTGCTAGATGTGACTGTGCTGGAAAAATAGAAATTTTTGTCACTTAAGTGATTTTTGAACATCTAAAATGACTTTGAATTGTAAATTTTGCCAAATCTTCTAAAACATGGCGAACTTTTTCTGGAGCTTGTGAAAGTTGTTGAAACTTCATGAACATGAATTTGACAAAAACCCCTTGCCATTCCTAATGCTTTGAAATTGACAACTTCACCCTTGACAATACTTTGATTGAGTCTTCCACTTTGATGATAACTCAAGGTTTGAAAGATGACCTCCTCTTCACTATCCCAGTGCTTTGGTATTCAAATATCTAAACAAGTACCCTGTTGGAAATGAAAAATAGCGTTGGGGAGAGATGAAAACTCCATGTAGGACTGCTAGCAGCGGTAAAGAGATAAGAAAGGAAGGAGAAATTGAAAAGGATTTTGCTATATGCGAAAACCACTCCAAAGGATGTTGAAGTCTGCCCATACAGACCTGCAAAAGTATACAGTTTGAAGTGTAAAGTACATAATGTCTTATTAACACACACACCTGATTAAAGGATGAATAAGAGAAAACCAATCAAATTTCAATGTGACAGTATGAAGTGTGCTTCACTAAAGGGTTTTCATTTTCAAAAAATCAAAGATGAATTGCTTCTATAGGTGCACACTGGAATGAAGACAAGGGAGTAAAAAATTAGAGGTGAATTTGCTCATACTCAGGTGTGCATAGTAACAAGGTTTTGCTTTTGAAATTAAAAATTGTTTTTATATAGACAGGTGCACGCCTGACTGTCATGTCCCTATAATGATTTATAATTGAATCGATGGGGAGGGTTGTCATGTCCCTATAATGATTTATACTTGAATCTTTTATTTAAATAATAAGTTAGCCTTATATAAACTAAATATATAATATATTTATTTAAAATATATTATTAATATGTATTATTTAATAAATAATATCATTAATTTAATATAATATAAATATTATAAAATATATGAAATATATATATTTAATTAACTAGATATATTATAAATATAAATATTTTAATATAATATTTATGTGAATAATTAATAAGATATATTATTATATATAAAAATAAATATTACGAAGAGTTTTACCCATTAAAGCTATTACCCATTAAAGCTAGAAAGTAAAGTAATTTAGAAAGTAAAGTAATTTGGAATAAGGCAAAGTAATACGGTTAAACAAAAGGTCAAATTCAAAATAAAATCATATAAAGATAAAAGTCTAATAAGACAAAAATATTATCCCACCATATTATATGCTTGTGAATAAAATAAGATAAAAGAGCTCCCATACTTAATAACAAATGTATTTATTTAAATTTTATACTATATATATTATATAAATAATGTACTTTAAAAAGATTAAGGGGAGGCCGAAGGAGGATATTTATAAGTGCAACAATTAAGGTGGTTGACATTAGCGATCACATAAATAAATAATATATTATAAATATATCTAATAATATAAATACAAATATTATTATTATTATCCTATGTTGCACGGAGACCCGTCTCCGACCCCCTGGTACCCGTCTCGGAGACTGGTACTCGTCTCCCTGTCTCAGAGACTTCTTGGGTACGTCTCCCTACAAAGGGAGACTTCTGGTTGAGTCTCCCACACGTCTCCAAGTACCCTGCGTCAATAAAAAGGCGTCTCCATTTTTTTTTCTTTCTCTACCTTTCATTTTTTCCACTATTTTCTCACAAACTCAATGGATTCTTACTCCTATGGACTTCAAACCTCAATACTAGTGTCTACAGTAATATATATACATTAATCTATATTAAATTGTTACGAGTAAGCTATAAGACTATAAGTAATATATATACAGTAAGCTATATTATATTGTTACAAGTAAGCTATAAACTTAAACTTTACCAGTTCTCTTGTTTTAAAAGTTCAATGTCATGATATTTTCAGTTTTAATGTTAGCATATTAATAAATTAATAAAATTATTAAATTATATATTTTTTTAAAATGGTGTCTCCAAGTACCCCCGTCTCCTATTTTTCAAAAACAGACGTACCGGTACCGGTACCAGTACCAGTACCAGTCTCGGTGCAACCTTTTTATTATCTTATATTGTAATATAAATATAAATAATACAATATAAACCATATATCATTTATTATGATATAAATGATATAATATAAATAATATAAAATAAATAATATATCATTTATTATAATGATATAATATAAATACAAATAATATAAATAAACATCTTTTAACCTATCCTCTTATTACAAGGGAGTTACGTATGGTTAGAACTAGTTTTACCACAAAAGGGAATTAATATAAAGTAATAAAAATTATAAGAGGGTAAGTATGTCTTTTACCACCAAGCATAATAAGAGATGTGCCTCTTCGAGCATATCCCTTGAAAGGGAAATAAATAAAGGTTGTGAGATAAAAGGAAAACATCATCGGAAGAAAATATAAAAAGAGTATCGGATAAATACATATATTTAGATCTGCATTATATATATATTTCGGAGTCATAAGTAGGAAAGATGTCATAAATTAATATATAGAGATATGTACATCAACAGTAAAAGGGAGTGAAATATATATTATAAAATATATAAACGGCAACAGCAAAACAATAAAAATTATATTACGGTAGCATAGGTAGAATTCCAGGTAAAGCTATAGCAGGCAAGTAAGTATTTATATTTAATTTGTTCAATCTATAATTGGTAAAAATAAATGGTAAGATTATTATATATAAAAGAATAAATATATATATGTATGCAATCCCTATATCAAAATAGAACTATACTATGTGAACAAATAGTTGATTGAAAGTACATTCTTAAATAAAGAAACATGATTGAGACATATATGAACATATATATACATTATGAAACTTGAGAAAAACATAACCATCCCATCACTTCCATTTCCTATAACTATAGGAGAGGTGGTCTTGTTAGGGAAAGGCGAGTTAATTCCATCACAATGCATTAGAGAGGGTTTAACGTGCCCTAGACAAGAATACTAGGGAAAGGCGAAGTAATTCCATTCATAATGCACTGGAGAGGGTTCAACGCGCCCTAGACATATAATTCCCCATCCATGGTTAAGAAATAGAAGGAAGATGACATGGAGACATAAACGTAGTTGTTACTTCTATATATATCTCTATTACTTCATCCTTTAAGGAATGATAGGTGTTGTGAGGGAGAGGCGGAGTAATCCCATCCGTATTAAAGTGTGTAGGCTGGGACATAGTTCCCGTAGGCTGGGTCAAGAGATGGTTTCAGTGCCCCTACATGTAAAACCTAGTTCCCTGAGGAAGAGTAATAAGGAAATATGAATGATTGAATTATGGAATGGTTATCAATAGCAAGTAACAATTAGGAAATAAATAATCCTTTAACAAGGAATGATGTGAATACATTATCATTGACCTTATCATTAAAATTTATTGTTCTCTAACGTTACTAATGTCTCCTTGAGAATTATTTTGAATGAAGATTCAGGTTTAAGTGTTTCCTCTAGAAAGGGGACATTACACTGACAAAGAGGGAAGAATGATTAAAACAACTTTTGAGAGCAGAGGTGTGCACTTGGAAAGAGGGTTTTATTTCAAAGTTTCAAAGTCTGTTTTGTCATGTTCAGGTGTGTGCGCATGGGAAGGGAAATAAAAGTGTGAATTGAAATTTCCATTTTACATATTGAGGGGCTTGTGTGTGTTAAGTTGAAGGGTTTTATTTCAAATTTTCAAAAAAGAAACAGTTGCATGTGTAGAAGGGCATGCTCAACGATTGCAAAATTGTATTATGAAACTAAGCAAGATATCCTATTGATAGGGGCATGCTGGTATAAAGAAGAATTTGCCCAAAGACAGTTTCAAATCGCAGTGTTAGGGGCATGCTGGTATAAGGAAAAACTCACCAAAATTCAGTTTCAAATCGTTGTATTAGGTGCATGCCTATCATAGTTTGGAGGCCAACAATTTTAAGTAGAATGAGCAAAGGTTTATTAATAGGCATCTTTTCAAAATGATTGACCAGCTGCTATATTGAGTAATGTCTATCTTGAATAGCCGACCAAGTAGAAATAGAAGAATTTATTAAAAAAGGTTGGCACAACTATTCCCAGTATCACAGCTTTTTAAAACTCATATCAAATCTGCTATATATAAGTACGATGATCATTCAAGAGAATCTAGTTTTAAATATGCAAAACAAAGTGAGGGAAATCACCTTTCTTCCTTTCCAAACATTAGAATGCCAAAATCAGCACCAAAGCGGGGTTTTTAACCAACATAGTAGTCATTTTTGGCAAAGCAGAATGTCAATATTCATCAGCATAGCAGATTCATTCATTTTTACAGGGTTTTTCTTGATAGTCTTTGTTTCTGCAGAACACTAATCTCAAAGTAAAATCAGACCTTACGACAATTGGCTTCACGTGATTAACATTCATGAATCATAACACCTTATAAGAAGTGAAGTCATTTTGCAATCTCCAAAAGGCGCATGTCATGTCCCCTTTTCTAAATAATTTTAATTAAGAAATACTTTTAATAATATTATCTTAAGTAGGCCCTAGTAATTTTATTTGTATAACATTGTAAATGATGACTTATGTGTTATTATTGTTTTATTAAAGTGGGCCTAATGTAATGTTATATTAAAAAGTATTTCTAGACACTTTTAGAATTGGGTGGAAAAAGAGAATTTAAAATTAAAAGGTGATTATATAAGAAGGAGATGGGCATAGAAGAAGACATCGATTGTTATTTGTGATCAAATCCTTTTTCTCGAATATCGAGCACTTATGTTCATATTTTGCCTGAGGATGAAAACCATCTTGGCGTAAGGATTTGGAGGATGAAAACCCTATAGATTTCTATTGTTGGGTTGGAGGAAAAAAACCTTCTGATTTATTTGAGGCGATTCCATTCAGGAATTTTATTTGTGCAGAATGATTGAAGTTTCAAGAGCATATTGAAGAGTTGACAAGGGCATGGTTTAGTGGTCAAGTTGCAAGGTTGTTGTGGCAGCCACCTATTGTGCCCATCCAAAAATTTCAAATTATGATGCAAGTTCGTGTGTATGTCACTTGTTCAAATCATTAAAATGTCGAGTTGTGTCATCATGTGGACGTCGCAAGTTCGTGTGTATGTCACTTGTTCAAATCATTAAAATGCCAAGTTGTGTCATCATGTGGACGTCGTCATGTCTTATCGTAGTCACCTATATCGAAATATCATGTCCTTCAAGTTGTCGTAAAAGTCTTGTTGTGAGCTATCCGAACATCGAGTTTATGTTTGTCTGAATGTAAGATGGTCTAGTCAAAATTTCGTATTGTTGTTTCTAAATGTCAAGTGATTGTCAAATGTCCACTTCAAGTCCATTGAAAGTCATGCCCGAAACCATTTGCCTTGTCCTTAGTCCATGCCAAATTGTCGATAGTCATTTTCGTTAAGTAATCTTTTATTCGTAAATTTTAATATGTTAATTAATAATTAAATAATTTATTATTAATTATTTATTAATAATATTAAAATTAAATTGTCATTGTTAGTGTCAATTAAAAAATCCCCCCCCAAAAAAATATATAAAACGCTATTATTTTTAATAATATTTATTATTATTAAATTAATGTGTTACTTTAAAATAGTATTTAAAAAAAATCTAAAAATTAAAAAAAATTGTTATTGTTTTAAATTTTTATAATAGTTATCATTAACTATTATTAACAAGCGCTTATATAAAAAAAAAAAGATCAAAACGCATAAAAAATCACGCGCCTTGCATAAGGTAGAAAAGCAAAACTAAAAGAATATATAAATCAGATTGAGTGCTTTTGAAGCACATTCTTCATGATCAGAATGCGCTCAACAAGGAGAAAGCGCGTGAGAAGACTTAGCGCACCAAGACAAGGGAAGGAAAAAGCGTCAACAAAGGAAATTAGGCGCATCTGTGAGGAGGAGGGCACACCAATGGAAAAAGATGATCGCACCTTAGCAAGTGCAAACACGCTCAGCAAAGTAGAATAGCGCTCAATCTGATCCCACGTGCCTTCAATCTACAGGAGAATAGAGCGCCAAAATGAAGCAAGCGCCAAGGATGAAACATCAATTGCAAGAAGAGTTAAAAGGAAATATAAAAGATCAATAAAGATTGAAGCACCTCACTCAGCACCTCCACGCCAATCTCAAAGAAAAATCATGAACTCATACAGGAGCGGCCAGGTAAGAAGGAGGCAAACACATCTCTAGATGGGAGGACCTGCTAAAACAAAGATAGCGATCCAATTCATTTCATATCAATACCTTCCTCCAGCCCTCTTACTTCAAATGTGAAAGCATCTCAAGTATTTGGCAAATATGCCTTGTTAAAGGCAATAGCAAACTAAAGGAAGTTTCAAGGCTAGTTCAAAACGCTATCTCACTCACTCATGCGCCTAAAGTGTTTCTTTTGCGGTATCAAGGAAAAGGCGTCATCACGCTCCATGCCAATGAGGGAGGATACACATTGTAAGATGAAGCATTTGCAAGCATTAGGAGGTTAGCGCTAATAAGGAAGGAAAAATGCCTTCTCCATATCCCATTACCATAAATTGTTGAAAGACATCCAACAAAAAGGAGGACTCAACTCCTCATATGAAAACATTTCAAAAGTGCTCCAAACAACACGCTTTTTCAAGGACTAGTGCGACTCTCCTTTACAAAGTTTTAAAAATTTTAAAAAATTAAAAATTAAAAATCCAATTGAAGCGCCTAAAATAGGCCGTTCACTTCAGTTGCAGATGGAAGCCTCACTTCATGCGGAAGACATGCCTCTCCAAACAGAAGATGATATTTTTCAAAGTTTAAACTCGAAGGTTGCATGTTTGCACATCAGTTGAGCTGCAATTGCATGCTTTTAAGTTTTAGTTCAATTGGACCAGATGTTTGTAATAAGTGTGCGTGTCACACAAGCAGTAGTTGACTAGGTTGAAGTTGAGTTAATTATTCTCATGCAATTGCTTTGCAAATTGTATAAATAAGTGCTTTTGCTCATTCGCTAGGGGGAAAAAGAGATCTAGATTTTAGATTTCAAATTCATAGTTAGCTTTTTTCAAAGCTTTTGAGGAGATAGCTTTTTCAACAATCAACTTTTTCAATATTCAGTGTTATACTTTGATCAATCAATGAAAATGGCAATTCTCTTGCCTTCATTATGTTGGAGTTGCTAGTTACCTGGTGTTCAATTTATGTTTCTGTTGTTCATTCGATAAACATCTATTATGCCTTCTTTCCCTGATAAATGTTTAAATGAAATGTATCGTCATTTGTGCCCAAGGATAAGTCTTTAAATGAATTTGCAAACTTTGTGTTGTAGATAAAGTTGAATATACGAGTCGCAGCTTTGTCCCTTCTGTATTCGATTTAATCTTGGCATTCATGTTTTAGTGTTATTCAATCTGATTCACGTGTACTTGCCCTGCTTAGCCTTTAAATTCAGTTGAATAGCGCAAGTGTGTAGCCTAGGTCTTGTTTCCAATTAAAAAAGCACAAAATCTTTGTTTCGCTGTCGAATGTGCATCTCAGGCTTTCCGCACATTGCATACCCAAAAATATCGCAAATTTCCCTTTCATTTAGCATATGTATGGAAAACCCTCTGAAAACACTGTACATACTCTATCGTTTTAAGTTTGTTTTATTTTACAGGGAGCTTCCCCTACAAATTTGAAGAGCGGTTCTAATGTACATCTGTTCGTTTTGCTTTCACATTGAAAGGTGCAAAATAAAATGCTAATAGTTTTTAGTGACTCTGTTGGGGAATGACATAAATTGCAAATTCAAAAAGGCCCAGAGTTCACAAATTTATCAGCTTCAGTAGAAGGCTTCTCATGGCCGATCAGGAGGTTAATCATATCAACAATCACCCACCTCGACCATGGGGAAACTAGATCGATCTGTTGGCATTGGCGGAAAACCATGAACTTCCTGAAGGCTCAAGTAAAATTTTTCCAAAGTTCTATGGTGATAGGCAACATCCAGATGAACACATTTCTACCTTCACCACTGCCTGTGGGATTCTCAGCATTGATATGAAGATGTTGTAGTTCGCTTATTGTGGAGAGCTTGCGAGGCATAGCAGCTGAATGGTTTAATCACCTTGCTGCTGGTTCGATCACGAGTTGGGAGTCCATGAGTGAGAAATTTTTGCTCGTTTGAAGTCTGTAGAAGATAGTCATATTTTGTTTGCTCAACTCTCAAATATCAAGAAGGACAGAAGTGAGCCGATGCGAGAGTTCGTGGCTAGGTTCAACCGTCTGGTTGGCAAAGTTGCGAACACCCTGAATCCTTCGTAAAAAATCCTTCTCAGTTGTTTCACAAATTCACAATCCTCTGAAGTCTCTTTCTATCTCAAGCAAAGAAATTCTACAGATCTGCAAGAAGCATAGGAATTTGCTATTGAGTTAGAAGATAATATGATCACTTCGAGAAAGATCCAAAAAGATTCAATCAGACTGTTGATTCCCTTGAAAGTTACACCTCTTCGGCAAGTTTCATCTCCTCAAAGTAATCAAGATTCTTTCATCAACTATGTCAGCGATCAGCCTGTTTCACCTATGTGTCAAGTGTCAAATGTGTCTTCTGCATACACATACTACATATTCCATGCAATGAATAAACATGATGGAGTAAATTGTCCTGAAATGAGAAGACTCTTGCAAATCTTAATGTCTTCGATTGAAAATCAAGGATTATCGGATGGTCCTGAACGTCTCTTAGACAAATCTGATGGCAGCTCTGTGATGGGATTTACCCAGTGTAAATCAAATATACAAAGGAATGATTTCCATAGTCATGTTTCAAGCAATTTCATGGGTCTGCATAGTCAGGATCTATCAATGGAGCAAGCATATTCATCTCAAGTTGAAATCTTGCCTACTTTGCATCCATTCTTCGAGACTGAAGAAAGACCATTGCTAGAAGAGGAACTTGAAGAAACGCAAGTAATGCATATTTTCTCTGAGGAAGGAGAAGTGACACAATCTTCTAAAGAGCAAAATTGTGAGGAAGAAATTAGATATGCTACAGAGAGCAATGGTGAATCCAATTTGTTCTTATCTTCTTTTGAAGGATGGTTTGAAGAACCCTTTTTAGGTGCAATCAAAGGAGGTGACCAAAATTTTCTTTTTGAAGACTTTTTAGCCTTGAAGATAGAAGTTTCCACAAGTACAAATGATCAACAATCTCAATTGATGTTAGAAGAAGAGACCAAGGTTTGGTCATCAGGAGTTGGTATCTTCTTTCAAGGTTTTAAAGAGACATCACAGTTTGAGCAAGAGAAAAATTTTCATGTTGAAGATGATTCATCATTGGAGGCACTCGTCAAATTAGGAGACCATATAGAAGATTCTTTACCTAATCTTGATAGTTTTTTGCATCACTTGGACAATCAATCTTCAGTTGAAGATACTATAAATTTTGTTTTGCAGTTTAGCCCATCTTCATCTTTTTCTCTAAAAGATTTCATACACACTAGTGAAGAGGATATTGTTAGACCTTCAGAGGTTATCCATAAACTTGTTAAAGAAAAGACATCACATATATGATAAGATCAACACAAGATGTAACATGTGAAGAAGTTCGTCGAGAAGAAAATCTCATGGAATATTTAGTCTTGGTCACTGAAGAGAATCATATGTAGAAATCAGAAATTCTCGACAAGTGTGTGGTGAGATATGCCATATGTGAAATCAATCAAGTACATAAAGAAGAAACACAAAGATTAGAAGAATATGTGCCTGATCCTGCCTGCCTGTCAGAAGAAGAGAGGTGTATGGTTACCGAAAATGAGATGCTACGAGATATTCGCTTTCATGTTCTCAAGGATTCATTCATTGAAGGCGATTGCTCTATGGAGGTTGATGAGACTCAAGATGATGAATGGCAAGGAGAGCTACCAGGAGAAGACATTATTCAGCAAGTGTACTTTGACGATGATTGGGTGCTTCATGATTCAGATCTTGATGATCTATCACATTCTGATTCTAAAGATGGGATGGATGAAGATACAATTGAAGAAGACAGTGAAGAGGTTCCCCAATCACTAGATGCATTGCTGTTGATAGTTGTGGATCCTGTAAGTCAAGAACTAGTGATGGAAATCTATATAAACAACTTCAACCTTTTGTAGAGGACGACACATGGACTGAGTTCAAGGTTGCATATGTTGAAGACATGAACGAAGAATGTCAAGTTCGATATGTGGTGGTTACCATTCCCATAGATGTACATGGCCACAAGACCTCGCTTCGTATCTTCAAAAGGAGGTTTTGTACCTTCATCTATTACAGAGGCTTTTTACTATGGAAGAAGATGATCAACCAGGGCTCATGCATATCAATCAGTTTATCTTGAACTTCTCGTTGGATGATCGTGTCTACCCACCTGAATCTTGGCTCTTTGAGATGTCGCGAAGGAAGAAATACTATGTGTTGCCAAGACAAATTTCCCAGCTTAGGAGGAGAGGTTCTTATTTTTCTAAACTTGTTAATGGTTTTGTGTAACATTTTTCGTTTTTCCTTACCCTTGCTCGAAAAAAAGAGCGTTTTTGTGTGTTCCACATTGTATATGTTGTGTTTCCCTAGTCGGTTTTGTTAAAAGTTATGTTTAGGTGATTTAGGAATGTCGTGTTTTGTTAGGTGATTTAGGAATGTTGTTTTTAGGTGATTTAGGCTTGTTTTGACTCTATTGCTCGACTGATAAGGCACTGATCTACGTGAAAAATCCCAAAGATTCTGTGGTCCTCCTATGCCGTAAGTATACGTCGTGGTCTCCAGATAGAGCCAATTGTTGTGCCCATCCAAAAATTTCAAATTATGATGCAAGTTCGTGTGTATGTCACTTGTTCAAATCATTAAAATGTCGAGTTGTGTCGTCATGTGGACGTCGTCATGTCTTATCGTAGTCACCTATATTGAAATATCATGTCCTTCAAGTTGTCGTAAAAGTCTTGTTGTGAGCTATCCAAATATCGAGTTTATGTTTGTCTGAACGTAAGATGGTCTAGTCAAAATTTCGTATTGTGTCATGATCCCAACAGGATTTGCCCTAAAATTCTGCACTTTGAATTTACAAACTCTGCCCTAATTTTCTGCACTTCAGTTTTCTGCTCAAAACCCTAGGTTCTGATTTTATTTTCTGCACTTTAATATTCTGCTCAAACCCTAATTTCTGATTATTTTTTTACTGCTCCAAAATATGATAATTAAACATAGAAAATGGTACTACAAGTTGCTAATCATATCAAGCATGAAATCCACCATGAAATGCACAATGTAGAACAAACAATTGCAACAACCAAGTCTGATTTTCTGAATAAAATCCTGCTGCTACAAACTGGAAGTTATGATCTGATTCTTATAATAGCATTTGATGGCACAAACATGATAATCAAGGCCCAGATTTCTGCATCATAAATCAGGGCCAATAGAATATGATTATACATACCAAATTACATGCAAAATAGAAGGCAAATGAACAACCCTAGCTGGGCAAATGTCCGCTGCAGTAATCTGCCCTGGATATTAAACCCTAGCAGGTCTGAAACTCAATGCCAATGTGCTCCAGATCAGTTCGCCAACCCTCAAAATATTGCTCTAGGAAGTGCGCTCCAATGAGGGATAGATCCCTAGTGTATTCGCTGCCTTTTATGGATGTGATTGTTACTTCCTTATGCTGTTCTAACTCAGATATTGATGTCTTCAATGTTGCTCCAGGTCTGATGTAGTGAGTGCTGATGCTTCTCCAAGCCGATTGCACAATATGTCCAAATACAATGCTTCTTCAAAGCTGATCTGCTCTAAAACTCCATGGATGGGGTCATCTCCATCACTCTTGAGTGGCCATCTCCTCAAGTTATCCAAAGGAACAAATCCCTTAGACTGAATTGTAAAAATCAGATTGAAAACAAGTGCATTCGATGATCCAAATGAGCTCTCCAAGACTTGTTTTTATATGTTTCCTTAAAGAGCCTCTAGAAGGTTCTAAAGATTGGTGCCCATTTCCTCTAGGAGGGTCGGCCCTCAACACACATATTAAATTTGTTTTGTAATGCACATTCTTCCCTAATGAGGTCGGCCCTAGAAGTAGGTCGGCCCCAAAAGCATGTCTGCAAGTCGGCCATCATAGAGGATTGCATAGGAATAGGTTCCAGTCGGCCTCTAAAACATATGAAACCCAAAAGATCATTTGTGAAGTCGGCCAAGGAAGAGAGAATGAAGATTTGACAAAGTCCCCTCAATGGTATATGCATAGAGATGAGTGTCATATACAAGTTGGCCTTAGGGGTCATGATGAACTCAAGGGTCCTCTCCCTAAACGCCTAGGTAATCTCAATGATCAATCTCCAAAGTGTCAAAGGGAAAAGAATGTAGGGTGTCCAAGTGATGAAGTCCATGAGCAAGTGTCCCGAAGTGGAATGACAGTCCCAATGGTGAAATCCATCCTCTCTCAATACCTCGAGTGCAACCATGTATAAGATGATGATCACTTTAGAGAAGGGGACATGACAAACCATCCCTCCCCGAGATTGCTTGTCCTCAAGCAATGCCAAGTGTGTATGTGTCATGTCCCCATATCAAGACACTGTTAAAGTAAAGATTTGAACATGATAAAGATGGTTTGTAAAATTTTATTTTGGATGATAGAAATAATTACATATTATTTAATAAATAATATTATTGTATGAATATTTTATTATAATTAAAATATAATATCCATATTATAAATAACAATATATATATAAATATAATATATTATAAATATATCTAATAATATAAATACGAATATTCTTATAATTATCTTACATTATAATATAAATACAAATAATATAATATAAATCATATATCATTTATTATGATATAAATGATATAGTATAAATAATATAAAATATATAATATATCATTTATTATAATATAAATGATATAATATAAATATAAATAAAATAAATAAACATCTTTTAACCTATCCTCTTATGATAACGGAGTTAGTATGGTTAGAACTAGTTTTACCACAAAAGGGAATTAATATAAAGTAATAAAAAATATAAGAGGGTAAGTATGTCTTTTACCACCAAGCATAATAAGAGACATGCCTCTTTGAACATATCCCTTGAAAGGGAAATAAATAAAGGTTGCGAGATAGAAGGAAAGGATCATGGAAAGAGAGAAGCAATAAAAGGAAATAAATAAACAGTAGTGAAGTCAATAAAGGCAATAAAGAAGCAACAACATTAGAATTCATTAAAGACTCAGCAAGAAGATATCACAAGGAAGACACGGGGGCAGCCAAGGTAAGTCTGCAACTATCACAGGTACGTAGTATTATATTTATTCAGAAAAGAATACATTTGAACTCTGAAATAGATGAATAGTGATATGATTATATCATAGATGATTAAGGGAAATAGTTGGATTAAACATACATGATTGTTTGTATATGGAAATACATCACTAATCATTCAATGAAATAAATGTATGATAAATATGACATGAAACATAGCATTGTTTACTAGAAGGCTTTAGGGTAACACCTAAAGATTATTAATGGCCTTAGGCTAATAACCTAAGGAGAAGGCCTTAGGCTAATAACCTAAGGAGAAGGCTTTAGGGTAACACCTAAAGATTATTAATGGCCTTAGGCTGATCACCTAAGGAGAAGGCCTTAGGCTAATACCCTAAGGAGAAGGCTTTAGGGTAACACCTAAAGATTATTAATGGCCTTAGGCTAATAACCTAAGGAGAAGGCTTTAGGGTAACACCTAAAGATTATTAATGGCCTTAGGCTAATAACCTAAGGAGAAGGCCTTAGGCTAATAACCTAAGGAGAAGGCTTTAGGGTAACACCTAAAGATTATTAATGGCCTTAGGCTGATCACCTAAGGAGAAGGCCTTAGGCTAATAATCTAAGGAGAAGGCTTTAGGGTAACACCTAAAGATTATTAATGGCCTTAGGCTAATAACCTAAGGAGAAGGATTTAGGGTAACACCTAAAGATTATTAATGGCCTTAGGCTAATAACCTAAGGAGAAGGCTTTAGGGTAACACCTAAAGATTATTAATGGCCTTAGGCTGATCACCTAAGGAGAAGGCCTTAGGCTAATAACCTAAGGAGAAGGCTTTAGGGTAACACCTAAAGATTATTAATGGCCTTAGGCTAATAACCTAAGGAGAAGGCCTTAGGCTAATAACCTAAGGAGAAGGCTTTGGGTTAATACCTAAAGATTAATATGGGCTTAGGGTAAAACCTAAGGATTATATATGAAGGCCTTAGGGTAAAACCTAAGGATTACTTATGAAGGCTTTGGGGTCACACCCAAAGATATATGAAGGCCTTTGCCTAAGATGTGGATTATTCCCACTTAAGACAAAGGAATACCAAGCCCATGATAGTCACTCATACCTATCTCACTATCCTTATGAAGAAGAAGAAATGTTTATTATGATGAATGTGATAGGAATATGCAAAGATATATGATCTTAACTTTAATGAATAATAGAAGAATATGAATTTATAAGATATAGAAATGAATTATGTCCTAATGTTCTCTTTGTGCAAGTTGAATTTGTGTGCAAGGTACGAAAAAAATTGAACTACATAGAAGGGGACATTACAATATGCTGTACATTAAGTCGACCATGTCCTGATGATGTCATAGGCATAGAAGTGAACTCCATGATCACACCAAAAACCTTAACGTTGGAGGCTCCGAAGCACCAAAGGTGTACTGATGCAAAGTATCCAAATGATGAAATCCAAATGCCATGGTGAAGCCATGTGAGGCTCCAGAGAATATGAATCATCCAAATCAGGTACCATGAAGTGATAGCATCTGTGAGTGTGTGAAGCTCAAGCCTTGGCCTTGAACTCCCGTGACAAGCTCTCCAAGTGAATGAATCTAGAGAAGATAATATGCTGAAAACAATATGCCTAGATGTTACTTTATATCCATAACCCATGAGATCCTCAGACTGTCTCGGAGTGAGATAAAGCGCGGGTCGGAGACCATAAGTGACCATTCCCAGAATGGGGATATAACAATCCTCCCATCTCAGGAATTGCTTGTTCTCAAGCAATGACAAGCGTGAATACTGTGAGATAATGTCAAGTGACAAGTACCTCCATCGACTCGCATGTCTGGCAACTGGTCTCCAAAACCACGGGTGGTTGCATCCTCCATGAAGGACACATGCAACCACGAGCACAATGACCTCCAATGCTCCCAAGGTGCCACCTCCTGAGAGACAAAAGTAGGTCCATCCAGGAGTGTGATGCAGAATGTGATACTTCCGCTGCGCTACTCTGATATGCTCATCAACACTCCAATGAAGTAGTGTGCTAACCATGCCACCACCTGGATCCCAAACCACTCTATCATGCATGAAAAGGAGAATATATCTTGTAGTGTGATCATCAATCCAAACCTCCATCGGTCTCATATCAAAGTGCAATATCCTCAACTTAGGCAACTTCATGTGTGAAGTGACTCCTCCAATGTGACTAGTGTGGACCAAGACAGCTGACTCCCGGCTGGGAATATTCTTCAAAGTGTACCAATCAACATCATGTGCTAGGGCATCACACATACCCCCGACTCCAAACCCTAACACCTCGAAAGTAGAGATAAGAGCAACCTCATACCTTGGTGCAAGTGTCACACATATCTCTAAAGTGTATTCTTCCAATACATGAGTCTCCATAGACAAATATAGGGCAAATGAATTCCTGATGTGAGTGGCTGATCCAGTAATTGTAGCCTCCAATGCAAGTACTTTGGTGTCATGCTTCAATAGTCCCGGATATGGGGCAGCCTCCAAAACTACCAAAGAATCCATAGAATAGGAGAGTTGTTCCATAGAAACATTCAACTCTACAGCTCTATACTCCTCGGTTGTTTGAGTGAATACTTCATGATGCAAATCAGATGCAAAAATTTCTGAGTCATACCTTTTAACTTGCCCATTCAAATCTGCATTGTCTTTATGTCCTCTTGTCTCCATGCACTCCTCCTTTGGAAGGAAGAAGGACCTCAGGTGTGCTTCACTTTGTCTCCTTACTTGGTTCGGCTGTTCCCATTTAACGTTGACCTCATGAAGGTGCTGTCTTGCTTGGGCAGCCACTAACCTTGCTTCCTTTGCTCTTTGCACCCATTTGTCACACAAAACTTGGGTCCTCTGGACATCTGCCCGGGTCTGATATAGAAAATCAGAACTATTATGACTAGAATTTCTTACAAGCTCCTCATGTTCAACTCCCAAATTGAGAGTGTCAACATTGGAGAGTTCATTCATATCCTTTTCCTCATGAGTGGTAGCTGAGATCTCATGATTTTGCCAAGTTGTAGGGCTGTCATCAAAGCAATCAGTTATAATGTCATACCACACCAAAGAGTAGTCTTCCATTTCATCAAGTGCTGATCCATCATGAATCTCCCATTGAAGGTCACATGCTTCAAAGTTGTTCCTCTTGGCTGCCATGTCATGATGAGGTGAAGATAAAGAACTGCTGTTGCAAACAGGAAAATCAGACCTTACCTCATTCCTTTGAGTGATGTCATCATAATCCTTAACCTCTTCTTCCCTCGTGAGTGAGTGCTTGTCAATTAGGGCAGGTCTATATGATGTCTCCAATGGAAGGTAAGATGTACCAAGCATCCCAAGTCTCTGAAATAAAGCAGTTATGTTCTTCACCAAAGAGGCACCAATATAAGGTAGACCATCACAAGCAAATGATTCATCACGCTTATCAACATAGATAGTCACAACATTAGTGTACTCAATGATGTCATCACAACCCATGATGTGAGTCTTCAAATGGTCCTCCATAAGATGTGACACCAACTCATGTAGTGAACTAGGGGCTGCCAACATGTGATCATACCAGACCCACAAACTGCTGTTCCAAATCAGGAGATCAGAATTTCTGTCATACCTTTGTATAGTGTCTTCATCCTCCGTAAGCCTCACCATTGTCGCTGTTGCAAATTCTTCATCCAAGACTGTCTCAACACAATCCTTCCCATGGAAAACATGTGTCTCAAGGCTGACTCTCATGGCTGATATGTTATGATGTGGTGAAGATAACAGACTGCTGTTGTAATTCAGAAAATCAGACCATACCCTTTGCCACTGAGAGATGCCTTCGCAGACCTGTATCTCCTCTTTCTCCTCAATTTGGTGATCATCAATTAGGGCAGGGTCCAGGCATGTCTCCAATAAAGAATCATGTATATTAGGTGTCACCAACTCAGTCCCATGGCTGCGATCTAGGTCTTCATGATACTCTACCAAGGGATCTCCATCAAAGTAGAAAGTAGAGTCTTTGATTTCATGATCTTCTTCGATGGTTGATGAAAATGAGTGTATCCTTGTGACCTCTTTATCTTGCCATGCCGCATCAAACTCATCCAATACACTTTGATCACTTCCCACCTTGTGAACAAGATCCACCTCTAGGATACCTACACCATTATTTGATTCCATGCCAACATCATGTAGAGGGAATGAAACAATGTTATCTAAAGAACTCATACCTTGATGAATGATATCCTCCATGGTGACATGTTCTTTGTCCACACGATCCTGGTGAATCCATATGTTATCCTCCAATGAGGCTTCTCCATACAAGTCCTTGATAGTATCCTCTAGGGCTGGGTCTTCCTCAAGTATAAGCTGCAACTCTTCCAACTCCTCTTTATGGGGCTGATGTGTATCCAGGGCCTTGACTTCAACATGTGTGAATTGATCTTTGTCTTCTTCATGAACTGGTTCATGGCTGATCATGTCTTCTCTATCTTCATGTGAGTCATCTTCCTTGTGGATGACTTTTGTAACAAAGACCATGTCTTCTCCTTGCATGTATGACTGAACAGCAATGGTATGCCCTTCATGATTGATCGTGATCTCAGGTTCACTCTCAAATGTAGGATCATTTTCCACCTCTTCCACATCATTTGTCTCCATGTACTCTTCTTCGGACTCGACCTCATGTGGCTGAATTAAAGGGGTGTCGACTTCTTCTTTACTTGCACACGCTGCCATGAACTCCTCTTCTTCATGTTCTTCAAACAATTTGTCAGCAATTATATGATATTTCTTCCTTGCATAATCAGTCAAGTGGCGAGTCTTCGGGTGCATATCGATGTACTTCTTGAATTTTTGAATCTCTTGTCATGCAAGAGATGTGAGTTCTAGTGTTAGTTTGTAGTAATCTCAACTAACAGTTTAACTAAAGATTGCCTGAGTTTAGATATAGAATTAGTGGATAGAATTTTGTAATAAATGCAAGCAATCTATTCTTAGAGGGTAGAAGTTGCAGTTAGCTTTTTTATTTATTTTCATGCAATGTTTTGTAAACCTTATAAATAAGTGTATTTGCACTTAGATTTCTAAAGGTAATTTTCATGCTTACTTGTTGCTAAATTGCTATTGAAGTATTTTATGTCAAATGTGATTTTATTAGTCAAACATCGCTTAATAACTATAGAGGGCTTTGTATCACAGTGATGATTCAGTTGGGTCTTGAGGCTTTGTATTCAATTCCTATGTTAACTTGTAATATCTTATTTATTTGTATAAATGAGATAAATTGAATTGTTTTCCGAACATTGCAAGCTTTGCATTGCAAAGTTTAGAGAAGTGCAATCATTGTAGCTTTGTGTGCATTGTTTTCCTTTTGATTTGCCAAGTTTTGTGTTGTGTAAACAAATTCTAGTCTTGTGTACTTGCACTACTTAGTCTTTGCTTTTAGCTAAACATTGTAAGTGTATAGTAATTGTGGGTTTTTGGTTTAGTCAAAAAGTATAAAAAACCTTTTGGTCTTGATTGAAAGTGCATATTAGCCTTTTGCCCTAGGTGAATCCAAAAAGATACACCTTTAGTTTTATTCAAAGCTATAGTTTTATTCAATGTGTTTAGATTAGGTTAGTTCTTGTTTATAGGGAGTTTCTCCTAATTCAAAGATCACCTTTTGATCACCGAGATCCTGATGTGGGCAGGTTGAGAGTAAACGGTGAAAGGTATGGTTAATATTAAACTTTTATGCTTGCTGGTAGCAAGCCGCACAACTATACAATGCAATAACAAAAGCTAACACTCTGCTGATCAAAGAAAAAACAAACAAAAGATAACACTCTACTGGTTATTTATTATGCTCTAACTTAAATTATATTTTAGATGTAATATTAAAATTCCAACACATCAGATCCAGTATAGAGTCTCCCAATGAACTTTGCTCCTATTTCAATAATAACTAGTGGAAAAACATTTTGCAACATATTTAAAAGAAGCTTGTTTCCCTTAGATAAGACTCTGGTTTCCATCTTGATGTGCATGTTGACTGAATGCAGTTAATTTGACTAACGATAGTAGTAACTCTTCTAAAATAATGAATGCTATCTTCTTTTAGAGGATTTAGTGAGATAGACTTTATATTCATTTGCTCTTTACATTTGTCATTTTGTTAAGTCATATTTTTTTCTAAATGACAAGTATAAATTCTATATAATGGTAAGAAAAATGGTGTAAAACCTAAATCAGGTAATGTAACTACCTTTGTAACATTGTGTTTGACTTGCAGATTAAGTCCAAAGAGTATTTTCCTGCAGATATGTTGCTTTTGTCAAGCTCCAATGACGAGGGACTCTGCTACATAGAGGTATTTTTTACTGCAAATAACCAGATGTGGCAATGTCCAATGCTCGTTGGATATTTTCTGCTAGAAAGGAAAAGGGAAAAAATATAATGTCATCAATTTTAATCAGACATCCAATCTTGATGGTGAGTCCAATCTTAAAACGCGAAGGGCTCTAGAGCAAACTTGGAAGTATGCTACTCCATATGAAGCTCAAAACTTTAAAGGTGTGTGCTTGTTTTGCTTATTTTGCTTATTCCTAGCCTTTAACTTGGTCTTAGTAAGGAGGATCTGTATTTGGTTATAGGTTCCATCTTTATGCATCAAACTCAGTGATAAAAATAGTAAATGGAATATAAGGAATCATGATAATAGCCATGTTTGGAGAAAAGAAAATGCTAGGATCAGGAAAACAATGAATTTAGATTGATTCAGTGAGAAATAACGACAGACAACAAGATATTCTAAATTTCAGTACATGTTTTGCATATTCTGGTCATCCATTCTTCATCTTCGTTGTTCTTCCCATGTTTTCTGTTATGTTGGAGAAGTTGACTGAACAATGAACATAATAGTGGATATCACAGGCATACTAGAATTTATTTAGTAGATCTGAGTAATATTTAGAACATGGATGAATTGATAAAAATTTAAAATTAAAGATGTCAAATTTTATAAGTAAAAATTGTAAAAGCAAAGTTAATTTTTATATGCCACCACCAAGTGAGACATTTTTTTTTAATAACTTTGTGCATGTCAGTTAGTAGGTTGACAAAACATAACTATTTTTATTTATTGGCCAAGGCAGTAAAAAGGAGGAAAGATACTTTTTTCTCTTTCCAGTTTTTATTTATCTATGATGGTAGTTATAAGTTATAACGGCTTGCAACCAAGCACCTGTATCATAACCATCTTGACCATCAGTACCCCCATTCCAGGAGGTTATTTTAAATTAATTTACTTATTTTGTTTCAATATATAATTTTTTTAATATTATTTAATAGCTGTGCACCCCACATCCCTTGGTTGTTCCCAAAATATGGATTTTTTTTGCCATCCCTGAAACCGGCTCTGTGTCTCCTTGTCACCTTGTCGCCCAAAAATCAGAGAAACACTGATCTTTACCTATATGGCATGCAATCTTAATGTACAATCTTCAACATTCAGTAATAACCCAATATATAGGAAGTTGGAGGCTAATGTATTCATTTCCACAGTTCAGCACTTGAAGGTTTGAAACACTTTGAGTTTGAACTGCACATTAATGAACATGCCACCAGAGGCTACTCACTTAGACAAGTTTTACAAAATTAAAGTTACAAACCAATTTAACAGTTCTCATCTTTAAGCTGCATATTAGTAGTTCAGAGTGCCTTTATTACAGTCTACAAGTTTACAATATCAATGAAATACCAATATTAAGATCTTGTTGTTGCTTCTCAATAAATTCAATAATTTGTTAGGCACCCATCGATATGTTATAATGAAATGAAATCACAATACATAATGCATTGATTTTTGCTGTTGCAATATTGAAATATGCTTGCTAAGCAAATTTGACAATTTTGACTCTTGGTGATTGGGAATTTTTTTTATATTTTTCCCAAATCAAGAACTGAAGGGCTTATTACAAAGGCAGAAAAGCAGATACTAGATAATCTTTGTCATTTTGTTGGCAAGTGAAAAATAATGAAATTGCTTAACTTGATACACCATGTTCAAAGAAGTGTATTTCTGTAATGTCCCTTCCTTAGACCGCATAGACTTCAGCAAAGGTTGACTTACTATTGGGTTCCTGTAGGTCAATAGGTTGGTTGGAACCCGACCGAGGGTGTTGGAGCTTTGTAGGGAACCTTCTGAGACCTTCAGTTTGATGTTAGATGATGATTTCAAAAGTTGAATTGAAAGCACTAAAGGTTTGCCTTAAGGTGAATAGTGAAAGTGAACAGTAACAGAGAATTAGAAGGAGAATAGTGAAAAGGTCCCCATCTTAGTAGCCATAATGTTGTTTTTAAAAGATGGTGTTTCTTTTTTATGAGGAAGTAACCCTCAAGGTGGGTGTACCCTTTTAGTGGGATTATTTTATTAATGTTAGTGGAAAATGGAGATGGAATCTATAAAGCAAAGTATGGGGCTCTCTTTTGGGCATTCAATCATCATTTTCTTAAAACACAAGTGTAGGTTTGGAGCTCTGGATAGAGTTTTTAGCAGGTTGCAGCTCTTCTGAGGACGAAAACCCTTAGAGGATAGTGGATTGGACGACAACCCAGTTCACATTACAGGAAAATCTACACTGGGTTTCTGTTTGGGCGTCATTGGACTTATTTACAGGTTGTAATTGCAGCTGGAGTGATTGCAGCAGTGGATTATCAGGGTATAAGTGCAGATTGGGTCTACTTATCAGCATATATCCTCATTTCAGAACCTTTACCAGCTGGCCGTACACAACAGGAGTCATATTCAATCAAATCCTAGCTGGGAATTGGGGTTTCAGCAACTACATATTCCATAATTTATGCGTTGGTTCCCGGGTATGTGATTGTCATTGGGATAGTTTAATATTGCATTTCATAGAGGTCTTTTGATTGCTGTTATAGTCTGATTTAGTGGAAATCAGACCTCTGAATTTGTAATCAGATTTGATATAATCAGTTTAAAGGGGTCCCTTTGATGTGCAAGTGTTGTCTTTTAATTATTCAATAGTTCTCTTCCATGTTTCTATGGTTTCCTTATGATTTGGTCCTAAAACAAACAATCATTTAAATTCAAACATCAAACAAATCAGCACTCAAGCAAAGACACCAACTTACACTTCGCTGGTCAAAGACAAAAATTGAAACAAACAAATCAACAGATTCCAAAAAAATCAGAAAATTTCAGATCAGAATTGGTTAGGGATCTTTCAATTTTGGTTCACGTTAGCATTTTAATTCACACCTTTTAGTGTGACACAAAACAAAATAGATGTGCAGTAGAACTGCTTTTCAAATTTGAAGTGGAAGCTCCCTTAGGACTTAAAACTAACCTAAAACCCTGATTTGAAAAGTATGTACTTGCTATTTACAATTTGTATAGGTGTGTTTTTTGGAGTGGTTCATGCATAGCAAACAAAACTTAAGGTGTATCTTTAAGCATGCAATACAAACAAAAAATAGAAACTTATCTTTTTGTTCTTGGGCTAGGGCAAAAGGCTGATACACACTTCTATTCAAGAGGAGGCGTTTTTATGCTTTTTGATTATCAATCACTTCTGGTTTGGCAAACTCCATGACAACATCCCCTTCAACCTTGTGGTCATCATGAAGACACGTGTTCTTTACTTGTGTATGTAAGAGGTGATTCTTCTTTGTCCATATCATCATCCCGTTGAAGTAAACTTGTGAGCGTGGCTTCATCTTCTTTAGGGCTTCCACATGTATGGCTAGGTGTCCAAACTTCTAGGCATGTGAAGCAAAGTTGTTCTTTTCTCAACTGAATTTTGCTCTTCTTAGGATCACCTATAGGCTGCAAATTGCATGGAAGCAATTCTTTTTTCTTCTCTATCTTTTCTTCAATGATAACTTCTGATTTTTCTTCTCTTCTTAATTTTCTGATGTAGTTATATAGGTCTTTCTTTCTTGTATTCCCAATTTCATGTATTCTTAAATAAACATCAAAGGACATCTCTTTCTTGAAACCGTCTGGTAAACCCTGGTATTCATCAATGATTTTTGTGGCCTCTTGTTCATACCTCCATTGATCAAACTTTCCCTCCAATTCAGCCCGACTTTGTCTAAGAGATTCAAGCAAAGATTTCATTGTTTCTCTATCTTCCATGGTTCATAGATAAATATATACCCTCTCAAAGAAGTGGCACTCACTTTAGGGCGAAACCTTTGACAATCTCCACAAATATGGCGTTGAAATTATCTTTTCAATAAACCCCTTCATGCTGGCAAGATCAAAGCTCTGATACCACTGTAATATCCCCAATGGGATCTGCCCTAAAATTCTGAAATTTATTTTCTGAATTCTGACCTAAATTTCTACACTTTAGATTTCTGCTCAAAACCCTAGATTCTGATTTTATTTTCTGCTCTAAAAGAATTCATTACAGCCAACTCATATATGCTCAAACATGATAAATAATCACGGCAAATGATACTATCAAATGATATCCTTATCAAACATGAATTACACCATGAAATACACAAAATATACCCATCAAATATCACACAACAAGTCTGATTTTCTGAATAGAAGTCTGCTGCTATAAATCAGAATACAAGTTCTGAATATTACATCCAATCAAGGGCTCAAACATGACAAAACATGCCCGGAATGCTGCTGTTCAAATCAGACCTAATTCATAGGTTTTTACATACCAATGGATGATGAAATGATGCTCCATAAACCCTCCAAAATGATGGCGCTTGGGCTGCTGCTAGGGTTAGGGTTTAGAAACCCTCACAAATGGTGAAATCACCTCCAAAAGCTCAGTTGCCCTTCTCTAGGTGTGGCGCTTCAAACTAGGGCAATGCCCTAATGCAATGTGCTCACAAAATGCCACAAGAAATCCTCCTCCAATACTGATCCAAAAATCTAAATATGCAATCAAGTTCTCCTCCAAAGTCGCCAATGAAGCACAATTAGGTCTCCGTGATGAAACCTCCACAAGGATGAGCTAGGGTTTCGTCCAACTCACCATATTCCTAATGGTTTTCGTCCTTGGAATGAAGGCTAGCAATATTGCAGCCAAATGAGATAAACTCAATGAGAAAATGTAATGTGAATGATGATGGAAATGCCTCAAATGAACTTATATTTATACACAAATCTTTCTCCCTCCTCAAGGCCAACCCACTCTTGGCAATTCCTTTATTTTTATTTTGTTTCCTTCTCGTCTAGGGCCAACCTCCCTTTAGGTGCCCAAATATAGAGAAATGTTTTATTTTATTTTTTAATCATTTTGTCTTTCCACTCTCCAAGTGAGCGAACCACTTAGGCATAAGATACATCATGTTTTGACCTCTAATTGAGTCGTCCTCCTTCGAGGGAAATATCATAATTTATTCTTATTTTTCCAAAGGCATTTTTCCATCTATTTTCTTCTCTTTTCATTCTCCTCCTTTGTCACTCATCATTAGGGCAATTTATTTTATTTGTGTTGTCTTCACCAAAAGACTCACAAAAATATACCAAGTCATCTCCCACAATCATTTTGCCCTACAAAATTGGCTAAGTATGAGATCTCGCCAATTAGGTCATTCCCTTAGCCCTCCGACTTAGTCTATGGGAATAGGATAGGCTAGCCAACTCCACTAGGTGATCATTCCGAAAATGGGGACATTACATCCCAACAAGGTGGCCAGTAGTTGCAACACTTAATACCGTAATGAGGAGTCCAAGCTATGCAGATTTGTGGGCGACTCTCCAACTTCATGTCTTGCTTTATATGAAATGAACCACTCTTCAATGGCTGTGGATACTCATTAAAATGCAGATATAGACCCTGCGTCCCCCTTTTCAACGTCTCTTACTCTTTTCACGGGCTGCGTTCAAGATTAGAGGGTGCGGCTTAGGCTTCAAAGAGTTGTGACTCCATCTTATGTCTCACGTCCCACCAAGAGGAGCCGCTCTTGCATTATAGAAGCTGCAACCTCATTCAAGGCTCCACGTCTTGCCACAGGAATGCAGTTTGGTCAATGGTATCTCCAGAATGAAATGCAAACAACTTCAAATCAGGCGCTCAGCTTGAGACATTAACTCACAACCATATCTCATGAATCTACAACTATAAATCTATAACACACAAATTTATATTTGCCAAAATCTTATAAATTTGTAAGAATAATTCCTTTAGCACCAACTCAAATCTCCATCAATAAAAACCAGCATGGAACCTGTATGATTCCACCAGCAACCAGCTGGGGTAGATCTTGCACTACTGAAACTGATTTCCTTTAGGGTTTTCGTCCTAGGGTTTGCTCAAGCAAGAGCTCACGAATTCATGGAAGAAAAATATATTCAGCATAATACAAATGAACTTTTGAACTCCCTTTTATATTTTCCATAGAACATTCCCGAAGAGTCCACTATTAAACTCACCTTTTTAATATTTTACTTAAGCCCAAATAAAGTGACTTTATAATATAACATTGTGAAACACCTTCGAAGTCACTTTACCAAAAAGATAATAAATAAATATAAGTTGCCCGTAAAATATGAGAATTAAAACAATTTATTTAATAAAATATTATTCCCTTATTCAACTGCAAATTAGCCTAAGAGAGTAAAATAGGTTAAATGGTCACCTTGGCCGACTAGGTTGATGAAGGGGACATTACAATGTAAAGGTAGATCTATTGGTGAACATATCTTTGTATCTTAACAACATTTGTTCCATTTACTTATCTTGTGCTGTTATTGTAGCACATTTGTAGCTGTGGCCTTTCGTAGTAGGACAAATGTCTTAGTTTTGGCAATCACGTGCCGACACTACTTTGTGCTAACGAAAGACATTAGCTTCACATTGTCCACAATGAAATATAGGGATCCATTTACTGACACTTGTGAGTGGAATACCCATTCCTCATCTTCTGATGGAAAGATATTTGCATCTGCAATGGTGGCATGTGTCTGCATCAATTATTTGATCCCCTTGAGTTTGCTCAAGTGGATCTACAACTATTGATGCATTTGTCTTTGGCTCCTGGAACTTTGTTAGGAGAGCCTTGCTGGTGTGACAATCCTTTTGGTAATGCCATGAGTTTTTGTGGGTCTCACACTACATGCCTGTATTCTTTTAGGCTTTCTTTCTACTTTTCTTTGGTGTCTACTTTTGTGTTGAAGTATCCGTACTTTGTTTCTTCCTTGTGAATCTATTTTTCTTGTCTCCCTTTGGATTGATGCCTATTAAATTTACAAACTCATCTTTGAGCTTGAATATCTCTTCGATCTTTACTATATAATGGTAGGCAGTTCCCAAGGTTTCAATAATTAGAAATGCTATCTCTATCCGAATATAGTGGTGAAGGTTTCTGCAATACTTAACTGACATTTCTTAGATTGTATGTTGAGCTTTGTAGACATTGTTGCTTTACTTTGCAGACAATGATGTTGAGCTTTCTAGTACAATCTGGTCCTTGTATTGCAGTAGTTGCCATTGGATGTACATTTCTTCATATGTATCTTTAGGAATTATTTTTTCTTTATGGAATCTATGAAATCTCTCTAGATGGGATACAGTTTCATCACCTCATCAAAGTGAAACTTCCCTAATTCATCCTTGGCTAGGAGTCTAGCCTCTCAACATTTTTGAAAAATGTGGAGTTCAACTTTTAGGAGAGCAAATGTGATTTTCTTTGATGCTGAAAAATTATTTACAGAGAAATATTTTCTAATTTGGAAATCCAATAGCAATAGCATTTGCATCTATATTTCCCTCAAATTCAGGGATGTCAAAGTTTACCTGGACTTTGAAGTTAGTTTGACAGACGACAGTTTTTTTGGCATGGCTTGCAACATATTTGGGACATTTTGGAGAATCTGCACAAATTGGTTCATCATCTCTGTTTTTTTGTCTTTTTAGAGCTGCCTTGTTCAACACCTTGAGGGGATCTGAGTAGTCAACAGCTCATTCTTCAGCACTCATCTGTGATTATTTGCATCTATCAAGAAGATAATTTGACAGATCTCTTCAACTCAAGTTTCTGATATCTTGACTGTGTTTGATCATTGATGGTACGTGCAGGAGTGAATATGCTTTGATACCACTGATTTGAAGTAATTTGTTAATTTAGAGGACAATACACTGGTTGAGAAACTTAATGTATTATAAGCAGCAATTGAACAAAACTCAAATGAAATTGATTAACCATGACTAAATAGCTAAACAAAATTGATTCTTGTTTCAACTGAGAGCTTATACAAAATGGACAAACTTTGTAGGAGAGATGTATGCGTTCTACATTATTTACATGCTATGAATTTAGCTATTATATAGCTTTACAATACCAAGAATATAAAACTTACTAAAAATAGTAAATTAGGATTCTTGGGGAGAACCTAAGAGTCACCACACATGGTAGTGACTGTGTCCTTGAAAGTTGCAATGCACTGTCAAACAAAGACAAACTTATTAGAAAACTGAAACTGTTTGTTGGAGTTATTTAATCTTGGTACCCTACTTGTTGAGGTCATAACTCCTTGCATGTTACTCAAAATTCAAAGTTTGTATATGTGTTGGGAAAATTTAGGTTAGGCCTAGGTTGGACCATAGCATAAGCAAGGTCCAACATTTGCATCACCAAATTCAGCTCTAGAATGCCACAAAAATGCAAAATGTAAAATCATAGAAAATACCAAAAAAACAGATTTTCACAATTCTGTCCAAAATTGCCACTTAGATGATCTTGAGACGTTTTCTTGATCAGATAATGTATCAAATTTAATGTGGTTCTTGTTTGAACCATTTACCTTTTGCTCTTGGGCTTAGCTAGATAGTAGAAGTAATTGGACTATTTCAGATCTTTTAAGTTTTTACCAGACCCAAGGGGCTGCAGAGGGTTGGGTCTTGGTGTGTGTAAATTCCTATGCTTTTTAAAGATATACAATTGACTTCTATAAATAAAAGAAAACTAGTTAAAATTCGAAGGCCAGAACACATTGAAGTATTATTCTTACCAATGGTTGTTTTCAGCATTTCAAGTATAAGGCTCATTAATCGAGTGACCATTTGAGTTGCTTCTTTCTTTAGTGGACAAATGCTTAGTGAATGGCATACAATTATTGTTACAGGCCACGGCATTTACTCTAGTTGTAGATAAATTACACAAAAGCTTAAATCTGTTGCAGACTAAAATAATAAGTGGTCTACAGTCTTTAGCTTTAGGGTAAACATTTTATTGTACATATTTGTTAGTCGTGTTGGAGGGGAACAATGTGTTGATTAGTCCATATAAAATTTTCATCCAGTTTGTAATCAAGTGTTATGTTTTTTGAGATATGCAGGGGAAATTCACTGTGAGCATCCGAATGATTCCTTGTATACTTTCACAGGAAATCTTGTAATGGACGAAGAAACATTTCCTATTTCATCTGAACAGATCTTGCTAAGAGTATGTTTCTTGTTCCATGTATAAAGATTACTGCCAAGCGTTATCAAATACATTTTTCTAGACCTATATATTCTAGGAAAAAGCATAAGAACATTTATCCAGTGCTTTCGTACATATTAGCTAGCAATGGCCTAATACATTATTTGTTTGTCTTAATTGACTGGGATACTAGAATAAAAAGAATAATCTTTTCTTCTCTCTGAAAGGCTAAAGAATTGAATTACATACCTTTTCTGCCCTGGTTCTGCACCATTTCTAAACATGCTGGCCGACCAAGGTAATAATCCCTTATATTTTATTGTTTTTTCTCCTCAAAGAGGCCGACCCTCCTTAGACAATCTTGGTGCTCAAAATTAAAGTAGTTTTATTTTATTTAATTCCTCCCTAGGCCAATCTAGGCATGAGGCTTCCTTCCCAAGTTTTGGCCGACCTTATCTTCTTTATCCTTTTTTCCCTTTGGCGCCTAATTTCAAATTGAAGATTTGAAATAAATTTCATCAAATCATTCCTCCAATTGCCAACATTACCTCGTCCAAGGCGAACAACAAAAGATATGAGATGATATCAAATTCACCAAAATATCCCTTCAAAGACCAATTTCCTTGCTCCACTCATCTCTAAGATGGTTCGCTCCATGTATAGAAAAATTATTTTATTCAAGATAAATGCATCAAAGACATCAGAAAAATATGACAAGTCATCCCATGCACTCAAATTGCCCGCCAAAATCATGAAGTGTGGAAATCAGTCCAACGGGTCTCCAAAAGTGATCACTCCAAAAATGGGGACATTACATGCCATCTCAAGGGGACTATGGTTTAAAATTTAACTGTTTACCTAGACGAAGACAATTAAATATCAATATAATAAGTCTTTGCTTTTGTTGAGATCTATTTTTGTATTTTAAAATGCGAGTTTTAAAATTTTTTAGCCATCTTACAATTTAAAAAGTTGCATAGCCATTGTATAATTTTGAGAATATATATATATATCTTAACTTTTGCTCTCTCAAAATACCTGTCTTTCCTTCTTTTGAAAAATGGTGTACCAATACTCATCCCCATCTCTCATACCAGTACCAGTCCCCATCTCTTCATAACTATGATTTTATTTTTTTTATCATATATATTGCAAATGTCTCATATCTTACTTGTAGCTGAAATTCTTAGACCTTAATCACAATGGCAATATTAACAGTCACAAATATAATTTGGTGCATCTCAAGAAAAAATCTGTTCAACTTAATTCCTTGTGAGACATAAACAGGTGAGCCCACTATGAAACTGTGTATTAACAGGTACATGACTGTAAAGTCCTGTAGAAGTGCTATTTTAGCTGTGATCTTGAGTAAAATTAACAGATGGAAAACACAACTGCTTAAAGAAAAAAGCATATTAATTTGTGATTGATCGGTCCTGTTCTAGACAATTGGAATCTTTTATTCAATCAATATATTCCTCAGGCCACAGATTATTTCTTTTTCATTTACACAAAGAAAGACCTTGTGTTGTTTGAACCAGGGTTGCAGCTTACAAAACACCAGTTGGATTACTGGAGTTGTGACTTTTACAGGACATGAAACAAAGGTGATGAATTGCTTGCAGCTGCTTTCATTATCTGTTTTGCATGCCATTGGTACACCATCATGACAATATTTTAATGTGTTTCATTAAGAAACTTTCTTATGATTATTAATTTCCAACTGGTTGATGTCATTGATGCCAATACTTTTCTAATATTGATGAAACAGGTCATGATGAATGCCTTGAATGTTCCTTCCAAGAGAAGTAGATTGGATAAGAAGATTGATATACTCATATACTTCTTGTTTGGGATGCTTTTAGTGATGGCAATGATTGGGGGAATATCTTGGTTAGTGGTTCTTTATATACAATTTATGTTTTGTTTAATATTGCAATGTGCTTGCCCAGAAGTTCTTTCGATGCTCATTGTCACCAAATAATTTCTAGCAGTAACACTCAACACGGTTGGATTGCCATCATAATATCAAGATGATGAGAATCGAGTGTTTCTCTTGCAAAAAAAAAACACATAGAGGTGCACCATCACAACATCAGGGAACATATACAGAATAAACAAATTGAGCTAACTTATTGCAGCACACAGGACCTGCAGACGTTTTCCTGAGGGCACAAGACAGAACTATGAAACTCTTAAATGGCAATTAGGAATCATTGATTACAAAATAAACATATAGAGGGGGAAGGGTTGCATCAATTAAATACTTGTAATGTTTATTCCTGTAAAATATCTGATTAATTAGATTTCATAAATTAGGTTCCATAAAGGCTTTAGGTCATTAAGGATGTTTTCAGTAAAATAAATAAGTAATTAGAAGTTTGACCATCCTGCACAATTAACAGAATATGAAATCCTTACACTGGGCATATTTAGGGCACTTAATAATAGGACATTTGTGAATAGGCAAAGGACAAGGATAATATGAAGGTCAGCAAAAGGGGGTACAACTCCAAGAATATACTTTTCAGTGCGGCTGAAGGCGAATTACATTTTCTATGCACTCTGAAAGTTCCTACAGCTAAACTTGGTGTAAATGATGTTACATATCATCATTACATTTTATTTGAATGAAAAAAGTGCATATTCTCTCCTTCATTATATTGAAGTAACAAACTGCTCATATTTTCTCATAGATAGTTTGCTTACATATGCGATGCATGTTCTATTAATGTTCAAGTGTTTTTGTAACATAGATAGTGACAAATTTTAGGTACTAGTTTATTCATACCAAGAAAATTAAACTAAAATGATAGTAAATCTTTTCTCTCAAGGCTCCAATTACTGCCACTAGTTGGTACAAGCTACTTAAGAGTGTTTATATTTGTAGAGTTTCGAGGCTTTGTTTACAGTGATACATTTCTGGAAAGAAATACCTAGGTTCATTAGTTTTGACATTTCAAGTTGGATTGAACTCATCATTAGATAATAGAGACAATGCTTGAAGAGGAGAGAGAGCGCTAAAAGACTCTAAATATATTGTGGACAAATTAAAAGCAAGAGTTAATTATATACTCCAATATTGAACTTCTTCAAATTATTAATTTCTAAGGTTATACCCTCGATTAACTAAGTACCAAGCAACCTTATAAGAGTAAATTGCCTTAAAAATATAGACAACTTATTTTACGAAGGTTGGGCTAAAACTTACATACAAGAGCATTTAAGGGATATATTCACTCCAATAACTTGTTTAATTAATTGATTTCTAAGGATTATACCTTTGATTAATTAATAACCCAGCAACCTTGTAGGAATAAATCATTGACCAAAAAAGACAAATCTTTTATAGGAGTTTAGCTTAAAGCTTAAAATGTAGACACTTGATATGGAGAAAAATAACCTAAAGGAACATTTTAGGGATTTCCTAGTCGGTATAACAAAGTTGGTTTTTTCAACTATCATCCCTATTTAAATTGTTTTGGTGTTTCTTGATCTCCACTGCTTCTCTAGTTTTCATACTCATGAAATGAATTTCCAAGACAAGGAGTTTGGTATTTGCAATGCAACTAGAATTTTCAGTTTTATCCTTGTGTTTGGCTAAAGTGGACTTCTTTGCTAACACATTTTATATTTGGATCGTGTTCTTCGATTCTTATTCAGAGAGAATGACCTCTTTCTTCTATATAAGCTCCACCATAGGAGGATGGGATTAAGTAAAAACCTTACGTAAGTTTAGGGTAAATGGAGTCTTTAGGATTCCTAAGTTCTTTTGAGAGCATTAAAAGGTTTAAAGCAAGTTTTTATGCCATTTGTTTTCAATTACCTAAGCTAGCTTCTGTGGAGTGCCTTCATTGTAAGGCAAGAAGCCCATCTTGTCTTGTTGATTGTTTTCTTCTTACAGAAACCGCTTTCTTGCTGTAAAATCCCTAACCCGGATTTTAACTAAAATTCACAAACTTCAGATTTCCCCCTTGTTGACATTCCGTCAAATACTTTGCATGCAAATGTTATGAAGTATTTTCTGAATGCAACTGCTGAAACTATAATGCTAGTTCATAAAATCATCACAAAACCTTGACAATACTCACAGATTTCATACAGGCATTTTGTCAAACAGTTTGTGGACAGTTGATTTTATGTGTATTTCACTCAATGTTGACCAAAATAACACAAATAGATTACCAATGGATGTGTATAATAATTTTCCACAAGCCAAAATGTTAACATCACTGTATTTATGATAAAATATACATATTTTCCCAATGCTGATACATAGAAGTAAAACCCAGAAATACAAATATATTGGTAATATCCAAACAGAAATATTTTATGAATGCTGACCTGTTATTATGCAACAACTGATAGACCAATCAGCAAACAGATTTAAGTCTTAAAAGCTCCTTAGCATAGTGTACGACACTTTCCCCAAATGGTATGGTCTTGAGTACAAGGCTGCGATTCCTTTTGGGAAGGAAGCGGCTGCTTTTGGGAAGGCTTTACAAGCCTTAAATATTAATAAAGAAGCCTCCAAGGTAGGTGCTGACTTAGGATGTGAGCTGGGTCAGCATTAGCATAAATACAAGAAACTCCAAAATGGTACGGCTGGGAAAACATTTCAGCTACAAAACTTCAAATTTCTGATTTTACTTGCACACACAGTACTAATAATTTCTCCAACACCTTCAATGATAATAATCAGAAATTATTTCAGTCCCACCTGCAAATTTGTATTTGGCACAAATCTCACGAATTTGCAATAAAACCCTTCTAATATCAACCTGCAGAAATAAATATCTTCGAAGCCCAAATATCTCCTCAAAGACTTCACTGATTTCTTATACCTGATTGAATGACCAAGACTGATGCTATTTGGTACTTAATCTTACCTACAAACCCCTTATGATGCCACAACAAAGTATAAACATGGATGGCAGAGACTAATCTTCTTTGGGTGGTCACCTTAATCGGTAGCTGATACCTTTGATGGCGGCTTCCTCAATATCAAATTGCTGAGGCAGGAAACCAATCAGTAGACATGACCTTCAATACCAGAATCTTCATCGCCTCAACTCCATTCAAGGATTTAACGCATCAATCTGCAGATTTAATACTCCCAGTATGAAATTTAATGAGCCGACAATCCTCTTATAAGGACAATGATTCCACTGAGGACCGAATGCCTCACTTAATGAAATTATTAAATACCATTATGATAAGCCATTACAACTTTTCTAAATACATGGGACAACATTAGATCTCTAAATAGAATTTGAAGCAGCTAGCTGGAAAAGATCACGATTTTCTAAGGAAAGTAGAGTGGCCAGCTTGGCAAGATGTAATGCATTAATATATAACTGCAACTAGGCCCAAAAATGGATCAACCAGTTGTACCTTGTCACGCCCCCTTGGTTCAGAAGTAATAATATTGATAAACGCCTGAATAGAAAAGATCATATCCTACAACACCGTCCAAATTCAATCACTGCAGCTACTTACTAACATTCATTTAACCATTCAATACATTCCTGAAGGAGTCGCATCATTCCATAATGGAAAGACTTAACACCAAGTCGTGGCTCTCTTGGAAATGGAGCAGCTCCATTGAAATGGCGGTCTGCAACAACTCTTACAGTGTACCAAACAATATTAAATACCTCATGTCAACTATTGGTGCAGCCCACAAGATATTAAGCTCAACCCACAACTAAGCACACAACAGTTATTAGATAATCAAACCCACGATTAATGATTTTAGCAAGTTTTGTACAATTCCTCAACACCTGAATTGATTAGCATACATAGGAATTGGATGGAATTAACAACACTGAATTGTATTATGAAACAAGGGCAGAGCACAATACAAATAATATCAAAATATGAATCGGCAAGAATTGCTAAAGCAATGATCTGATAGATATTCACTTCACTAAAAATCCAGAAATCTGATGAACATTCACACAACTAGAATACTGAAGCATCTGCTCTAAAACAAACCACACCAAAACTCAATCTAAAAATACAATCAAACCTCCAAACTGAAGCACACTGAAAACACAAACATTTAGCTCACTGTCGATCCTTGGATGGAACCGCTCTTTTGAAGGCAGAGGGTTTTCGTCCTCAGCTTCAATGCCCTTTTGGGTTTTTGTCCATCCAACAATTGTTGGGGTTTTTGTCCGTTCGGCAACCGCTGGGGTTTTCATCCTGCAGGTAGGAATTTGGTGCACATGCACAAAATTCATAAATGAGAGAAATTGATTATTTTTTGTTTGGATAATCTTCTTCAGCTTTTTCCCTCTTTAATAGATTTGTTGCTTTCTTTCTTTTCTCATCCACTACCAAAGATTCTCTCCTGATTTAGATTGTAACTCCATTCCTTGAGAAATAATTAAGATATGGCTATAATTGCCTCTTTTTAGCGGTCCACTAACTACTTAAAATAATAATAAATAAGTTGTCCTTAACAATTTTAAAATAATATGAGGACTAACTTATTAGTATTATTTTATTACAATAATTTTTCCTACAGAAAAATAAAATAAAACTTAAGAGGAAAAAGGGATATCACAAACTCACTCACCTATATATATATAGATTTTCTTATCCAAAAAAGAACAAAAAAAATTAGTTTTATGTTCATCCTCTTACCATATCTAGGTATATTTATTGTAGTTTTGATGTACTTACTTGGAATACAATGTAAATTCAGTCTTACTGTATCTAAGTTTTTTGTCTGGGAATGTTACATGACAGTGCTCTTTTTATTGATCCTAAACTCTGGTACCTAGAGCTTGAAAGAGATTCGGAACCTATCTTCAATGCAAGCTCCAAACCTATGGTATTGGATATTCTTTTTCTAAATTTATATTCATTGCAAATGCTTCAAAGAATCTTTTAGAACACAATAAAAGAACTAACATATAAGATGTTTCCATGTGGTGATCAGGTGGGAGTGCTTATGACTCTTTCCTTAATTACTTTATATAATACTATCATCCCGGTTTCTTTATATGTTTCCATTGAGGTAATATATTTTACCAATGGTTTCTTTTCCGTTTCTTTGTATTCTTTTTTCCCCATGTTTGACCCTAACTATTTACATCTCACATGCATTCAACTGCTATTTATGTATTTTTCATATTCCTCCCCCAACACCGTTGCTCTTATCTAATTATACTCTGTAGTTCATAATTCTAGTTTGTTCCTTTTACAAGAAGTTATCATTATTTTAAACAAGTGAGAATGTTGCCTTTCAAATCTTTTGGTTAGATTAACTTATGTCATTTCCTAAATTCCTAATCAATTATATTGATTTAAACTAGAGTATGTTCTCAGCTAGACAGTATAAATGAAATTATATTATATTAATATCCATGAATGCTTGAAGGAAGTCAGTGTGAGCCAGAAATACAAGAAGTTGTGTATCAAGTTGGAGTCCTAATAATAACTGCAAATAAAGGTAAGACATCCAGGGAAACAGACAAGAGGGGAGTGAACACAAAATAGGTAAACTTTAGACAAGTCAATAGAAGAAAGCTATATACCATGGATAACATGTGAAATAAAGACCCTGAGCTAAAATGAATAGCCAATAGAGGCAAGTGGCAAGGCCTAATTGAAAATTCAGACCATGGTTGGCTCTAATGCACACCAATCTGAATTGGGGTATATTTTATGGTTGATTTTTCACCAATTTGATAATTTTCACAGATGTTTCAAAATGTAAACTGACCAATTTTTAAATATTTAAAAAAAAAGTTTTTTTGGTCAAGTTTTTAAATAAAATTTTAAATAAATCCATTTGCTAAAATATGCAAGTATTATTTGTTAATGCTACGGTTTTCTTCAATTTTTATCCTATTATGTCCGCACTACATATTTTTTGAAAAAGAAAGATTCACCAATTTTTGTACAGTTGTAAGAACTCTACTACATCTTGAAATTTTCAGTGGTTTTGGGAAGAGGAAGGCTAGTATCCTAATTAATTACCAGGAAAGAGCCAATATAAGATATGATGATTTCCATAGGAGAATGGCATGGACTAAGAGTGCTTGACAAGAAAATCTTAGGAGGAAGTAGGATACACTTCCTAGATCTTCTCCTAACATCCATGGTCAGCATTTCTCTAGAAAGAAGCTTCTTTTGAGAGTTAGAGAAACATTTTTGACTTATTCTGTAAAAGTGACTATATGACATTCCAAATTATTTTATGTAGATTTGGTTCAATTCTCCATTGGTAAGATTGCATGTTAGAAGAGAGAATTCAATTTACAGGGAAACTAAAAGGAAATTTGGAAGACTACAGGAAACCAAAGTTGCATGAACATGGATAAGGTATCGGATAGGGTACGGTATCGGATACGGATATGGCCATTTTTTTAGGGCCCCTAATATGGATACGGCTGGATACGTCATTCATAAAACACACACACACACACACACACACACACACACACACACACATATATATATATATATAACACAATTTTATAAGTTATTAGAATATATTTCCTTTACTTTAGAAGCAATACAGACACATAATTGTCAATTGATATAGATTCTGAAATATTTATATTTAGATATAGTTTCATCATCAAAGAAAAATTTAAATACATTGATAGAATCACATCTTATGAAAAATATCATCACTATTCTCCTGATATAGGAGTTCTAGATCATCAACTGCACTCTCAGAACTGATCGAAGATGCACTAGAGGATCCCCCTGCTGTGTCAAAATTCTCAATAGTGGGACTGAGATGTGTCAATGCATTTATGGATACATCAATGTCACTCATCTCAGGTTGCACATCCCAAAATCTACTAGGTCCCTTCATGTAGTCTGTGGAGGAATGTGACAAGAGACGAAGATTGGAATGGACATATACAAGGTTCTCTGCTTTACTAGCTGCTAGCCTATTTCTTTTCACATAATGGATGAAGCCATATGTGCTCCAATTCCTCTCAGATGCAGAAGAACTTGAAACCTGTAAAAAAAAATGATATTACAAGTTACAAACTTACAAAGAGTAATACAATCAAATAAAAAATAAAATAAGAAATAACTTGAATTAGAATATAATTCATATAATGTTAAACCTATGATAGAAGTTTGATTGCCAATTTTTGCAAATGTTTGGTCATGGCACTATGGAAGTTCCACCACTTAACAGGATCCATTATTTTCTTGTCTGCCATTGCATCAACATCTGCATAAGTTCCATCAGAGGATGCAAAGCTCCTAAACTCATCTCAAATCTTTGCTGCAACTCTAGGATCTGTAAACATCTTCTTGAAAGCTTTTTTATATCCATCAACTACCTCAAGATCCATATTTTGTGCTGTTCTATTTGGCATTGCCAACATGTTGGCATGGTAGGACTTGGGGTTCAAAGCATATGCCAAAAGTCGCAAAGGAGTTGTCATTTTATCCCACCTCTTCTTGATTATGTCATATATTTGGTTATAAAAAAATTTAGATGGGTCTTGCTCTTTTGCTATTATTATGTCTCTAACTTGCTCCACCATTGTATCTATGCAATCATAGATGTCGCCTAATATTGGCTTATCTGTGTCACAACGACGAATGAGGGCATATATAGGCTCAGTGAAAGAGAGCAAGTAGTCTACTTTAGTCCACCAATCATCATCAAGAATGATTGTCCTGATATTATTCGGTCTATCTGTTTGAGATTGTCTCCAGACTACCCAAATATCACTAATCACCATGCTTTTTAAGGCTTGTTTCACATCCACAAGTCTTTTAAGAACAATGTAGTGTGTTGCAAAGCAAGTCTCTACCACCTTCAATTAAAAAATAAAAAGAAAATACAAAATATATTTAGAATATATTTCAAAATACAAAATATAGTTTAGAAATTAGAATATAGAAAAGTTACCAACTTACCTTCAGTAGCTCCAACTTAGCGAATTGTCTATAAATGGCTTGTGACATGTGGTGATTACAAATAAACATTTGAATTTCTTTGGCTTCTTCATAAATGGAGGTGCACATCAATGAGCTCATAGAGGGAATCCTTTACATCATGTTTACCAATATGCGTGGGGGGTATGATTCAGAGGATGATGATGAAGAGGAAGGTTTTGTGGAGGAAATTGAGGAATAGGCCATTTATGGCCTAAATTTAGAAATCAAAGACTTACGTAATTTTTGTTCAATATCAATATATTGGAAGCTGCCCCCTTGGCAGCATCTTGCGAATCCAAAAAAAAAGCAACCAAGTTTGAATTACAGCTTGTATATGCACCCAAAATAATGTGGATAGGTTTGACTTGGCCAATAAGCTTGATCTTCGTAATGCAATGTAGTGAGCCATCCCCTTCCAATATTGGCACATTAAAATAATTGTAACACCCAAAATTTGAAGGGAACTGCCTTTTTTAGGATGGGGTAAGCATTGTTACAAAGATGAATAGAAACTTTCACTAGTGCATCATCCGCTCGATTATAATCCATTTTCTGCGATGTATTATATGGTTATAAAAATAGCTAAGGATTAGCTTGGAAGGATTGACTAGAGCATCCATTCTCTCTAGTTAGGAGTCCATTGAAATAACCCACCCCCTTATGTGTTTTATAGAGTTCTGAACTGGGTCTGATTTCATTCCCTGTTTGAAGGTTTTCTATGGTTAAGTTGAAACTTGCTTGCATTTGATGTTGTTTCCATAACATTGAACACATGCATGCATAGATCTCGCAAATACAAAAGAAATGGAAATTACCCACAAGCTCTATTTCATTTATAATGCATTATAAAGTTCAAATATGCAATACCCACATGAAGATATGCCAAATATATGAAAAGCCTCACATACCCATTTCGCTGTCCTTGTATTACAATGCCAGAATGAAGGTACAACAGATAATGAATGCACAGTTCTCACAGAATGATGCTCATAAAGGCACTAATACATCAAGTGATAAAGATCAGCAATGAAAGACCTTGAGACGACTCACATGGAAGATAGAAAATAGTCAAAACACAGTATTGAAGCCTTCCAAGAACCCCACGTCCCAGCCGTTGCTGTACGGCCTTGGCTGAGGTATAACAACAAATAGAAAATGGCCCCAAACCTCTTCTAAACCTCTCAAACTCTGCCCTCCTTTTTAGAAGATGGACACTCAAATCGAGATGAATCCCTTTCAAATCTTCACAAACAACCCCAAAACCTTTTGCTGATGGTACGGCCTGAACATGGAATGTATGGCCAGCATAAGGAGGTCTTCACACCTCAAGACTCCACCAAATCACAATAAAATCTGGGAATAGGTTCTTCAATCTGCAGTGATAATTATGGAGGCAAATAATCGAAGATATCTTTGTGTCTTCTCCTTCGCGACAAGCTTCCAAAACCCCAAACTGAGTGAAAATGATGCACAAATGCAACCACTGGATATGGCTGCCCAAGAGCCTCTTTGGGTGGTCTCTCACACCTGTGGAAAGCTGATACTAATGGTGGTTTCCGTCACCAAAAGCCATGGCTGGATAATTTCTCCAAACCCTCATTTGCAGAGCAAATAGCAATAGAAAATGAAATGTCGTGAATGAGCTCTTCTCTTTTGGTTTTTGCTTTTATATTTCCCTAGAGTGGGTCGACCATATGGAGGGAGGAATATAATTGATTAAAATTCATTTTATTTCCTCCAAAGTGGCGTCCAAGTCCATAGTGACTTTATTTTGCATTTTCATTATTTTTACTAAGTCACTTAACACAACATTATAAAGTCCACATTAAATATATAATAATAAATTACGAACTTCAAATTGAATGGGCAATGAACTCGGAATTTGACGAGCAATAGACCGTTGGAAAGGTCTCATCAAAATGCCCCACCTCTAATATTGATTTTTCCCAAAATGGTCAAAACCCTAACTTACTAAAAATAGTAAGTTCCAGCCAATGTGTTTGAAACCAACCAAACGAACTCCCAAAGTTCCCTAACCACATTGGTTAGCCTACGGAAACCAAGTATAGACTAACACCCTCTAGGAAAGGGGACATTACATCCATTTCTGTAGTTGCTTGTTGGCAATTAGTTGGATGATTAAACTAGTCACCTTCAATTATAAGTTTCGACCCTTGTTTTTTCTTTCTAGAAGAAGTCCATGATTCAAGGAAAATAGTTCTGCCATATCATTAATTTTCCGGCCATTATGACATTGATATGCACTAACGGAACATTCTTCAGATTCTTTTGACCATTCCTCCCAGTTCCACATTTCTAGGATAATGGTTGCCCCCATCAAAATTCAGTTTAATTCCCATTGTTATCCAAGATGAATCGTAATGATTTCTAGGGGGGCATAGCTCTAGTAATGTTGATGATGGGTCACTTAAATATGTTTTCCTAGCTAGAAAGTTCCATTTAGATTAGGATGTAGATTTTGTATAGGATTTCTTGAGAACTGTTGTAGATAATTTTTTGAATCTTAAAGACTGTCTTAGGTATTGTATAACCTCTGTTTTTGCACTACATGTACCCCATTTGCTTATTCATTCACACTTATTCCAAACCATCCCTTGATCACTTTATCTAATTTTCTTTCTGTCATTTTCCTTAGATGTTCTCTTAAATTTTCTCTTGTTAGATAGCATGGTCTATTACAACACTTAATGTAATGTCCCTTATAGGAACAATACTAATTTTACCCTAAATTATCAATTTCCAAGCAAACCAGCTAGAAAATACTTCAATAATATTTCAGTTTGGATCCGACTCACGGGCCTTCCTCTGGAGTTCTGGGACGACGATATCTTCATGTGGATTGCTAACTCTCTTGGGCATTTTATCACCCTGGATAGCACAACAAGAAACAAATCAAGGTTAGTATTTGCCAGAATTTGTGTTAGCATTAATGTGAACAAAATTCTCCCTAATAACATCACACTAAAGTCTAAATATGGTCAATGGACCCAACCTATCCAATATGAAAATTCCACGATCTATTGTCAAAACTGTAACAAAAAAGTTCACTTAGCTCCACAATGTAAAATCAAACCCTCCCATTTGAAGGTAGATCAGGCGGTGGAGGAGGTGGAGGACTATCCGTTCAAGGAAGACCTTCTGAATATGATCAAATCTCCTGTCAAAGATAAATCTGCTATAGTTATTGAAGACAATACTTAGGCTCACAATATGGAGCCTATTGGGCCATCCCCTGAGGATACTCTGGCTATATCGGGTATCGCCAGTGGAGTGGCCTTCTCATCATTAAGTCTTGAGGATGGGGAAATCCCTCTGGACACCCCTCCTAAAAAACAAGCTGTTTCTAAGGGCATGCTTCCCTCAGAGGCCCATCCCTCTGAGCTATCTAAGGCAGATACACATTTGGCTATGGAGACTGAGAAGGGTTCCCCCTCCAATAAATCTGTGACACTCACCCCTGGTGCTGAGTCCAGCACTGCTGGCACGGAGGGGTGGAGTACTATTAAAAAGAAGAGTAGAGGCCTAGGAAAGAAAGGGATGGATGTGGGTGTTGATACTAAACAAGGCCGGCCGTCCTTCAGAGAAACAAGACAAAAGGCTGTTAATAAGGACATCGCTATGGGCAGACAGAAGATATTGGAGTTAGGCTCCAAGAAAAATCTAATAAAATGAAAGTTTTGTCATGGAACATCAGGGGGCTTAATAACCCTCATAAGCAATTTTTGGTGAAAACTGTATTTTTGAAAATAGAACTGACATTTTGCTGCTACAAGAAGTCAAAATGAAAAATGAAGGATTCCAGTTGATTGCAAGAAGCCTTTGGAGGAATGCAGAACACTTATGGAGTGATGCTTGTGGGGCGTTGGAATTATCACCATGTGGAACAGTAGCACGGTCAAAGGAAGGTTGATTGAGAAAAACAAAAACTTTTTGGCTACCAGAATGGAGACTGACAACTTTACTTGGAATTTGATTAACATCTATGCTCCGAATCAGAGAAGCCAAAGAAAGGAGCTATCGGATACTCTATCTACTCTCATATCTAGAGAGCTGGATAGTTGTTGGATGCTGATGGAAGATTTTAATACTCCTCTATTCCCTTTGGAAAAGAGGGGAGGGACTATGGACTTTACAGACAGCATGCTGGACTTGAATGATTTCTTAAACAAAGAAGGCCTTATAGATTTGGAACCACAAGGCAGCAGGTTTACTTGGTCGAATTAGAGAAAGGGTAAGAATCTGATCCAAGTCAGATTGGATAGGGTTGGGATTTCTACTAGATGGAAATTTTTAAGCTCTTATTCCCTGGATGTTCTACCCCGAACTACTTTTGATCATAACCCACTTCTTCTTTCATGGCATGATGGAAATAACAAGGGCCCCTTCCCTTTCCGGTTTGAAATAATGTGGACTAAACACTCGGAGTTCAAAGATTTGCTGACAAAATGGTGGAATGTGGACATACAAGGTACGCCTATGTTCCGCTTGGCCCAAAAGCTAATCATGGTCAAGAAGAAGGTCAGAGGCTAGAATAAATTCAATTTTGGAAACATATTTGAGGAAAAGAGAAGGATAACTCTGAGGCTAAAAGAGCTACAAAACAGGTTAGAGGAGGGAGATACTATTGAAGCCACAGCCAGGGAAGAAGAGATGGCGAGAAGGGAATGGAAAGATCTGTTGGGAAAAGAGGAAGTCTTTTGGAAGCAAAAGTCGAGAATACAATGGCTGAAAGAGGGAGATAGGAATACTTTGTTTTTCCACTAGTCCACGATGAGACATAGGAAAAGGAACAATATTACTAAGCTTCAGGACAGTAGAGGAGTGATGATTTAAAATGACCCGTAGATAGGGGAAGTGGCCGTGGCCTATTTCCAAAATTTCTTAGAAGCACAAAAATGGCAGTATTAATCAGCAACTTGTGGACATCATTCCTACTGTCATGAATGAGGATGACAATGCTTAGCTGGGAAAAGCTATAACTATGGAAGATGTCTAGGATAGCCTCTTTTTTATGGGGGCTTACAAAGCTCAGGGACTGGATGGTTTCCCTCCTACCTTCCAAGAATATTGGGATATTGTGGGGAAAGATGTTGCTGAAGCTGCTAGAGATTTCTTTAAATCGGGTAAGATGCTCAAACAATTAAACCACACATTCATTGCTCTTATTCCCAAAAAGCGAGAGGTTACGTGTATGGGAGATTTTAGACCTATAAGTCTCTGTAATACGGTGTACAAGATCTCCAAAATCATAGTTTTGAGACTCCAACCTATCCTCGAGAAGCTGATCAGCGGCTGTCAAAAAGGCTTTGTTCCGGGCAGACAAATCACTAATGCTGCTATCTCTACTCATGAGATCATACATTCCATGGAAAAGTGCAAAAGCCCGAGTATGGCTTTCAAACTGGATATTTCCAAAGCCTATGACAGAGTGAGCTGGGAGTTCCTCTTCACTATATTGAGGAAATTGGGGTTCCAAGACAAAGTTCTGCAACTTATCAGAACTTGTGTTATGACTATTAGTTACTCTGTTCTGGTTAATGGCAAACCGAGAGGCTTCTTCAATGTGGGTAGAGGTCTAAGGCAGGGAGACCCCCTTTCCCCATACCTCTTTATTACTTGGCTGAGTCTTTAGGCAAGGGGTTTACTTCTTTGCTTCACTCCAAAATCATCAAAGGGGTCTAACCTGCTTCAATAGCTAATCTGGAGGTTATTCAACAATTTGTTGATGACACCATCCTTTTCGGAGCGGCTTCGGTGGTGGTAGCCAGGAATTGGAAGAAAGTTCTGCAAGAGTATGCCATCTCAGCGGGTCAATGCATCAACTTCAACAAAAGCCAGATCTACTTCTTCAACACCCTGATGGATTTACAACAAAAAATCATGAGTATACTGGGTTGTAAGGCGGGCTCCTTACCTGGAAGTTATCTTGGTTTACCTTTCACTGTCAGAGATGCCTCCCAAGAGTATTGGAACTCCATTGTGGAAAGGACTTAGAGAAAACTTGCCGGATGGAAGGGCAAGCTGCTGAGTCAAGCTGGTAAGTATCAACTTCTCAAAGCCTCTTTACAAGGAATTCCTGTGTATTTTCTAACTCTATTCAAAATGCCTAAATACCTAACCGAGAGACTGGAAAAGATACAAAGAACTTTTCTTTGGATTGGTATGGAAGATAAAAAGAGACTTGCCTTGATTGCTTGGGATAAGGTGTGTAAACCTAAAATGCAGGGAAGTTTAGGCCTAAGAAAGTTGAATCTGCTCAATAAAGCGCTCATAACTAAAGTTTGCTGGAATTTGATTGCTGGGGGAAAGGACTGGGGCAGAATAATGAAAGCTAAGTATATGGGAAATTCCACCCTGGAAGACTTCCTCCTTTCTTCTGATTTCCCAAGAGGCCCTGTTATTTGGAATAATGTCATGAAATGTGGGAACTTGCTCCTGAAAGGTAGCCGATGGAAGTTGGGAGATGGGGAACTTATAAGATTTTGGGAGGATAATTGGATGGAGGGTGGACCCCTAAACAAACGACAAAACATTAAGGAATTGATGAATTTGGCTGTTACTCACTTTGGTTCTAAAGTGAAGGATTACTTCCAATAGGGCTATGCTTGGGGTAGGCTGTCGGAGTGCTGCCAAAACAAAGATGAGTTGTGTGATGCTGCTGAAGAGATTCAACTGCTCCTAAAAAGCTATAGAATCCCCCTTTCCGCAAAAAGATAGACTGGTTTGGCAAGAAGACAAGACAGGAAGGTTCACGGTGAAATCTGCTTATAATTTGACCATCCCCCATGACAGTGACAACCTATGGAAGAATATTTGGAACCATAACCTTGTGCCAAAAACAAATCATTTCTAGTGGGTGGCTGTCCAAAACAGAACCCTTACCATTGACAACCTCAAAGTTAGAGGATTCCAAATCCCTAATAGATGTATTCTCTGCATGGAGGAGTCGGCTTCTCATCTTTTCTTACATTGTGAGTTTGCTTGGGAGGTTTGGAGTATGGCCCTGAATCTTCTTGACATCCCTTGGTGCAGTAATGGTAACCTTGAAGACCTGGTTAGAGGATGGACCACCCCATTTGCTAATCCGGTGTGCCGGGAAGTGTGGAAACATACCCCCCCAATTTTATCTTGGTGCCTATGGAAGGAAAGAAATAATAGACTGTTCAGAGAAAAATTCAGAAGTCCTAAAGAGGTGTTCGAATCAGCTGTTAGATTGCTGCAAGACAATGTAAGTAACAGCTCTATAAAAGCAACTGAAACCCCCCCCAATGCTAAGGAAATTAACATTATCAAACGATGGAATTTTCCCATTAGCATTTGTAGAGTGGATGACAAAAAGAGAAAGGCCAGAGCCAACACCAGTTGGATTCCGCCGCCCAGTGACTGGTCAAAACTCAACTTTGATGGTGCTGCCAAAGGCAACCCAGGGTTGGCTAGTAGTGGTGAGATTATAAGATCGGAGAGAGGCTCTTTGATTGCTGCTTTTGTTGGGAGCATAAGAGAAAACACCAATAACACTGTTGAAGCTATGGCTCTCCTCTGGGGTCTAAAGATTGCCCTGGCTATAGGCATCAAAAAGTTAGCTGTGGAGGGTGATTCGATGGTGGTGATAGAAGCTGTTAAAGGGAAAGGAAACACTAGATGGCAATTAGAGGATGTCATTAAGGACATTAAATGCCTTATTCTAAAGTTTGAAAACATAGTCCTAAGGCACACCTATAGGGAAGGAAATAAAGCTGCGGATCTTATGGCTAATTTAGGGATCAATTTACATCCCCTATGGTGCTGGAGTACATTAAGTAATTTGCTGAACAACATCATTGAATGTATACAAAAAGAGACCCCCATTTCTCATGATAGACAAAATGATGATCATAGGTGACAGAAGCAGTGTTGTGGCGGGCTTCCCTTTCATTTGGGGGAGACGTGGCACGAAGGTTAGAGGTGGTGAGCCAACTCACCCTTCTAATATGATGTAGCATAATGATTTTTCGGTGTTCATTGAAACAATCAACGAGAATAAGGGGTGGCAGACGATTATGTCTTGTTATCCTGCCTGTAAAGGACATAAAGGGAGTGGCTTGCACGAACGAAGTGCGGGATACAGTTATGGTTCAAACATCATCGAGACTCGGAAAGACGTGCTCTAGTGGTAAAAAAACTAAAGCTTTTCAATACCTCTGGATTGTTTTGGAGTTTCCGCCATATCATCTGCAACTCTCTGCTCAGAAAGTGTTTTGCTTTTGTTGGTGGTGTTTGCTTGGTGACCCGGAGAGTGAAAATTATGGGGGGTGACAAGGTTAGGACGGAACCTATGAACTGTAATGAGTTCAGAGAAGACCAGCAGGTGTGGAGTATAGCCTATGAAGAAGGTATCACAGCATTCTTGGAATCGCTGAATGGTTACGATGAGAATTTGTCTAAATAGTTTGCTGAGTCATGGGATGGAAAGCGCAAGGTGGAAATTGATGGTGTTAGTTTTGTTGTGTCGGAGGCCTCTATTGCGATTGCTACCGGCTTGCTATGCTCGGGTAATAGGCTCAAGAAACAAACCCGTGTCCCGGATTTGGAAGGTCTGAAACTGTTCTACAAGGAGGTGGAGAAACAAATCAAACTACAAGGAGGATTCGAGAGAGAGAGCTTGGTGGTGCTGTGGAACCAGGTATGTTACCTTATCATGAAGTATTTCACTCTTGAAGGGAGGTATAGGGTGTTTTACCATTACCATTTTTCTTTTTTGAATCACTTTCATCACAAAACCCTAGTGAATTTCCCCTCTTTTTTGTTGTCGAGCCTCAAAAATTCCATTCTACATTACAAGAAAGCCCGGGTTGATGACCCCACAGTCCTTCCCCTTCATCAAGGCCTTATCTTCTGCCTTTACTAGTTTCACCTTGCCTTGAATCCTCCTAAGTCCCCTGCTTCCAAACTTTTAGAGGAAGAGTTGAATGACGATTCTGTGGACAATGTTCCCTTGAGCACTAGTCTGCATAGAAAAGTTTCCCCGAAGGTTGCCCAACCCGCTTCCCTGTCTAACCAGCCCCTTAGTGGACCCTCTGGACCTCTGTCCAACCCGCCTATCTCTAAAACCACCTTCATTGCAATGTCGGGGGGTCGCAGTCGGACCCAACCCCTTGAAACCCCTCAGGATAAATCTCAAGCTGGTGCTGTTGAAGGCCTTTGTAGTTTGAAAGGCAGGTTCAGGGCGTTGGAAGGTAAAAAGTGCAAAGGTGGCAACCTTGCAAAAACCTCTACTGTTAAGAAGAAACGCAGTGTGGAATCTGACAAAAAAGATGTTGAAGAGGTGGGTAATATTCAGGGGACCCCGGGAGTTGATGACGATATTATTATCAAAGAGGTGGTTTTGGGCAGAGATGGAAGACCCAGAAGGCCTTCATTGCGGAGGTCTTCCCGTTTGGTTGCTAGTCATCATCAGGGTGTCAAGTTGGTGGATTACTCTACGACTTCTGAAGGAGAAGAAACTGAGCAGGGGGGGAAGAGAAGAAGGCCACTCTCAAGAAAGAGCATGAGGGTGCGAGTCATTTTGCATCTATGAATAATTCTGTCTATGACACTAATGAGGAGGACACCGAAGTGCAGGAGACTCAGACAAAGAGGTCATGAGTGCTAGGAGGGACATGGATTGCAAGAAGCTGGAAGCGGAGGTGGCTGATGTTAAATCCAGATTGTCTATCATGGAAAGCAGGGTGAAGAAAATGATGCAGTTGATGCTGAAAACCTTTTTGAATGCTGCTGATGCCTTTAATGCTCTGCAGGGGGACATGACCAGTAGCGTGGATGTGCTGTTGAAGGACCAGGAAAATTGGGTCAATCTGCTTACTGATGACTGAAGGGCCTTGTTTAGTTAGCTGGTTTCTTGTTTATGCTTTTTGTTATTCTCAGACTTGTTTAAAAGACTCGTTATATGTTTTGTTAAAAGTTTTTGGTGATATTGTTAGTCGGTTGTTGTTGGTCTGGTGCCTTTTGCCTTTTGGCTTTGTTATCAGGTTCTGCTCCTGGGTTAGTAGCTTATCTTAATCAAAAACATGATTAACAAACTCAAATAACATTATTAATCCAACTAAAATCTAACTCTCTAAGAGACTCAACCATAAGAGAGTTGAGGAGTGTGACTTCGATGGGGTGTCTTGGATCCTCTACCCTAGGCCCAAGAGCGGATATACCATCCCCCTTGGCCTCATGTGGCCCATGCCATCCATATGAGGTGGTCTACCTAGTGAGGTATCGTTCCTGTTATCCCCTCATCTTATCATTTCCTTTCCCTTTCTTTATGATTGGTTCCTTTGAACTTGCATGTCTATGATAGGAGAATGAGATCACAAAAGGTGCCCTGGAAGCCATCTCTTCTAAGCCCAAGGGTAGTACCCTTTGTACCCTTGTACCCTTTGTACTCCCTTGGCCCCAATGAGATTATATCAATCCCCTCTATAGGGGTGGCGTACCTAGAAGAGTGCCCCATCTCCGTTATCCCGCTTGCCCCACATTCCTTCTATCATAGTCACCATAACACTCATGCAAGAATCTATATTAATGCATAATAAACTAAGTTATCGGACCTGGTACTGGTTTGGGTTCGGTTCGTGGGTTTGGTCAAATTTTTTTTTGGGTGTTGGTTCATTTTGGGTTCGTCCATATATATATATATATTTTTGATTCGTAAATATTAGTTTATATTGATCGAGAGAAAGTATGATCAAGCAGGTGCCTTTACTCCGTTTACCTGCAACAGCCAGACTGACAAAAACCCTAAACCTTTCCTAGGGCCAGATGGAGCTCTTACAAAATTGGCCATTAGGCTTTCTATAACTGTAATATTAACTTACTATTCTGTGTATGGCTATAGTATTAATAAACTTACTGATGTATTGATTCAACCATAGGGTCAGAAAATGCCGAGTTCCACCGCCATAGCCCGCAGCCTATCCACCCAAACACCTTCCCTGGAGTCCTCGTCCTCTTGCAGGATACTCTGAAGAAACCCGTAGACCTGGAGGACCCGATCTTGGTGCTCTACCAGCGCCATGCCTTTTAAATCGAGGATGAATGGCAAGACCTTAGTCACCTCTAGGGGATCTGTAGGGGCAGCTATGTCTTTTGGACGGGGGATTCCTACACCCGGAATGGCCGCCTCAAGAATGTCATTGAGTCCCCGGAGGATTTCTAGTTTAAACAGTCTTGTCATGATGAATTTCGCCGCCTCTGTAGACACCCCTGCATCCAGGATTGACGCTAAGAAACGCGAGGGAATGTGAGAATCCACCCTGTAGAATTCGTCTGCAGCTAGAAAATCCACCCCCAGAACAATCTTAACCGCCGGAAGGAGAAAACCTTCGTGCTTACGCAGAATGCGTTTGAGCCTTAAATCCGAAACAACACCTTTAAATGCCATCTGTCGCACCGAACTCTCCAACCGAATAGGGGTCGAAATGCCCAAGTTGATCAGCCCATGCACCGAACTTTTTGCGATAAAACCAGAGCCCTTGTCCATACTGTCCACTATTGTCGCCGAAGAAAACAGCCAAGAACTGAGAGTACGGTGACAACTGCGAAGAACGTTTTCTGTCTGTAGCATGGAGGGAATGCATTTACTTACCTCGTGCTTGTAATTATATCCTGAGTAGCTTGGCTGGAGCAGCGCGTGCGACGGCTCACATCGGCGGTCTGTGAGCTCAGCACAGAGAGGGGAGAGTCTCCGTAAAATGAGTGCCAACATCTCATCCAATGCCGTTGAGTGATAGCCAAACCACAACCGGCCATAATAGTTCCTTATGGCAACGACCCATCCAACTATGCTTGGATTGGGTGCCCACCCTGCCACCCTTTCAAACTTCTTCAAATGGAGATAAATTTGACTCTTAATCCGTCTGCCCCCTGATTAGAAAGAGAGTTTGCTTCTAAGTTGGCTTCTCTATAAATGTGATTTACAGTGGTTAACTCGCACCGATCCATCAAATTCAGAGCTATTTCCAATTTCGCGGACAGTTTCCAATTTTGTAGTTTCCTTGTGCGTAGCCCATTGATCACCAAGAGGGAATCTCCTTCAATAGCAACTTTGGGTAGATGTAGCTCATGACAGAGTTTTAAGCCTAATATTAAGGCCTCCAACTCTGCTTCATTATTGGTTCCATCTGCTAGTGGCTCTGCAAGGCTGCCAACTGTTTTCCCATCCCAATCTCTAATGATGCAACCCGTGCCTGATTTGCCAGGATTCCCTCGTGACGCGCCATCAAAATTTAATTTGAACCACTCAGGATCCGGTGGAGACCATTTGGCAAGTTGTCTTTTAAGCACTGAATGTTGTCCACCTTTCAAACCGAGGGGCGGCAGTTTGAGACCCTGCCAGCCTTGTCTTATTTTGGCATCCCAAACTGAGAAGTTCTTTTGGGGCACATTGCCCAACGTTGAGTTAAAAACCTCTACTATGCTGCTCTCAAGTTTATTTAGAAACGTGGGGAGAGGCAATTCTTTGTCCTGGAAGAGTCTTCTGTTTCGTTCTTTCTAGAGCTCCCAAATCAACAATGAGGGACTGATTACCCACAGCTTGTGATACACCGCATTTTTGTTCAAACTAGGCCAACTAGACAGCCAATCTAGCAGTCCCATTGGCTTGGCGGATTTCCAAAAGAGTTTGTGCATAAGCCAGTTCCAGCAAGAGTTCGCGAAAGAACAACTGAGGAAGAGGTGATCTCCATCCTTAGAATTATCTTTACATAAACTGCATCTTGAAGGACCCTGGAAACTGATTTTGGTTGACCTATCCGCTGTTAATGCTCTCCCTTGTGAGGCTATCCATAAGAAAACTCTTGCCTTTGGCAGGCAGTTGGGATTCCAACACAACTCCCTTGGAATAACAGAGACATCCTCTTGGTTATCCGTTAGCTTTTTGTAACCTGCTCTGACACTGTAGACTCCGTTTGGAGCTCCTATCCATCTGAGAATGTCAGAGCCCTCCCTACAGTTGATTGGTCTATTAGCCAAAGTTTTGTCAAATAAATCCACTTCTGCCTGGCTTAACTGAAGGTTTTGTGGACTCTTCCAGGTAGCTGTTAGAAAGCCATTATGGTAAAACTGAGTCATGTAATCTCTTACCTTATCCCCCCATGCCTGGGTCGTTATAGATTTGACATTAGCCAATCCCACCTCATTGTTCAATTTAGGCAATCCTAGCCAAGAGTCATCCCAGAAGTTGGCTGAATCCTCGCTCCTGATTTCCTAGGAAAGATGATCAGAAATAAGATTTCTGCAACTGCGGATGAAATTCCAAGTTCTGGAGCCTGAAGGTAACTCCCTTGAGGTGAAAATACTAACAGCCCCTTCCTCCAAATATTTTGCTCGCATTAATCGAACCCATTTAAGGTCTGGGATGGAAAAAATTGTCTAGACTAATTTGGCACCCAGAGCTTTGTTTTGGAAAAAAAGATTTGTGATGCCCAATCCATTTCTTTGTCTGGATTCACAGATTTGCTTCCATTTTACAAGAGGATATTTGAACTGTTCAGACGACCCTTGCCAAAAGAAATTTTTCATCTTCTTGTTTAGTTCTTTACTGGCCTTACTTGACAGAGGTAGACACGACATAAGATAGGTAGGCAGAGCGGAGATAACTGCCTTAAGCTTCGTTAGCCTGCCTGCCCAAGACAACCACTTGTTTTTCCAAGAGGCTGCCTTATTTCTGACTCTCTCCAATAAACTGTTCCAGACATTGCCTGGTCGAAGCCCTCTGTCCAACGGGATCCCCAAATAGGTGCAAGGAAGAGATCCCTTCGAAAATCCAAGTATCCTTAAGATCTGAGCTTCCATTCTCACTGATGTGTTAAAGAAAAACACTTCTGATTTTTCATGACTGACTTCTTGTCCAGAGGCAGTTGTATACTTTTGAAGGATTGTCTTTATACTCCGAGCCTCCCTACAATGGGCTTTCCCAAACAGCATAGTGTCATCAGCAAATTGCTGATGAGTAATGTGTGGAACGCTGCTTGTAACTTGAACTCCCTCAATCTCCCTGAGGTTCCAGGCTCTTGTAATTGATCTACCAAGTGCTTCAGCCATTAAAATGAACAGAAAAGGAGAAATTGGATCTCCCTGTCTTAGCCCGCGGGAGACATTGAAGAAGCCTTCCGGGGATCCGTTCACTAGGACTGAAAATCTCAGACATGCTATCCATGAAAAAATCCAGTCAAGCCAATTCGTAGTGAAGCCGAACCCTTGCAGAACTTTAAACAAAAAGCGCCAGTTGACACGATCATAAGCCTTTTTTATGTCAAGTTTTAAGATCATTGCCTGCTTTCGCGTATTTTGAATTGAGTGGATGGCTTCTTGGGCAATAATGACCCCATCCAAGATGGATCTATTTGAGACAAATCCCGTCTGCTCTTCTGAAATCAAATCTGGAAGAAGTTTTAACCTGTTTGCGATTGTTTTAGCCAAAATCTTGTAGACGGTATTACACAAAGAAATGGGCCTGAAGTCATCCAAAAGTTCAGGCTTCTCTTTCTTTGGAATTAGAGCTAAAAAAGTATTATTGAGCTCTTTTAAAAGTTGTCCGGATGTTCTAGACTCCTCGAGGGCCTCCACAATATCAGTGCTGATGATGTCCCAACATTTTTGGAAGAAACCTGCTGGGAAGCCATCGGGTCCAGGCGCTTTGTCTGGATGGAGCTGGAAGAGTGCATGCTTTACTTCCTCTTCTATGAATTTACTATTAAGCATGTCATTTTGTTCATCAGTTACCAGCTTAGGTATCAAACCAACCAGCTCTTCTTGAGCTGTGAGGGGAGAGCCTTTCGGCTCATTCAGAAGATTTTGAAAATGCGCCACCACGACTTGTTTGACTGCATCCACATCCTCTACAAGTCTTCCATTATTATCTCTAACCCTAGATATTCTGTTTACCTCCCTTCTCACCTTTGTTGCATTATGAAAGTATTTGGTATTTCTGTCCCCGGTCGATAGCCACACTTCGTGGGATTTTTGTCTCCAAAACACTTCTTCTTTGGAGAGAATATCATTCATTTTTTCCATCAACATTTTTTCCTGCAGGTAACTGGAGTTGTCCATCCCATCTCTGATGATCTTCTCTGAGAGAACTTTTAATTCTGCTTCATATTGCTTCTTCTCCTCAAAGATATTTTTGAAGTTGTTTTTATTCCAAAATTTCAGATTTTGCTTGATTACTCTCAGCTTGACTGCAATACGAAACATTTTGGAACCTGCGGGCTGTGTTTCATTCCACCATTGTTTGACTAGTTCTAAAAAATCCTCATGCTGGAACCACATATTTTCAAACTTAAAGGGTCTCCTGACTGCTCCCTTTTCTCCCAGAATTTCCAGGCGAATTGGGTAATGGTCTGAGCCTGGTAACGGTAGCAGTTGACAGTCAAAAGAAAAAGGAAAAGTACTGAGGTTTCCTTTGAGAAGGAATCTATCCAGTTTCTCAACTATGTTGCAAAAGCCTAACCTTCTGTTTGTCCAAGTGTACTGCCCACCCCCCATCTGTAAATCAAGAAGCTCATTTCTATCCACAAAAAGTTCGAAATCAATCTGGGATTGAAGTTTCCTGCCTACTCCCCCTTTCTTGTCACTTTCTTTTAGAATTGCATTGAAATCCCCTCCTAAAATGATAAGCTCGAACCCTTGGGAATTAGATACCTTGTCCAATTCACTCCAAACAGTTCTCTTATGAATGTAATTGTTAGGCCCATAAACATTTATCAGAAGGAAACTAAGATTGGAGGCTAGGCTCCTTACCTTACATGCCTGCCAAAACTTGCTTGAGGCCACGACTTCAAACATGACTGTTTGCGGCCTCCAAAGAGTTAACAGCCCTCCCGAGGCTCCTTCTGCATTGACACCACAGATTTTCCAATTCTTCAACTTCAAACTAAGATTGGTTCTTCCTTGTTCACCTAGCTTAGTCCCCTGAACCAGGCAAATATCCGGTAGCTGCGAATTCAGATGCTGCCGCAACAGGCATCTTTTGTTAGGGGCATTTAGGCCCCTAACATTCCAAGATAAGATTTTCATTGCTGTTCAGGAAGGGCATTCCCCTTCCCTACTTTCAATAAAGTTTGAATTTTTATTTGTCCTGAAGCCTCCCCATCCCATTTGAGTTTTTCCTTGTTCGGGATCCTGCCTTTCCCTCTGTGTTCTCCACAGTCTGGTAATAATTTGGTTGGTTCCTTGGTTCTCAATCCAAACTCTCCTAGATCTGTGGGATTGTTCAAAACTTTGCTTGTGGCTTCCTCTTCAGCTAGAAGAACTTCATTTCCCATCAGCTCTAGATCTTGTTCGGCAAACCAATCTTCGCCTTCCAAATTGTCTATGTCAATCTCTCCTTTTTTGGTTGCGTTGGCAATGTCTACCAGTTCATTGCCCACATTGATGAGGGAATCTAGATCTTCCTTGCTCACTTTGTTGCCTATCATCTCGATTACCTGTGACAATTTTTGATCAATGGATCGGGCACTTTGGGCATCATCATATATCTGAGCTGATTTTAATTCATTTGGGGGAGCCACTTTAGGGTGAAAAGGGAATCCTTCTTCAGCTTGAACTTCCTCCTGAAGAGATCTGGACTGCTTGTTTGATGATTGCTCCGAGTTCTCCTTTGGATGAGGGTTGCTCTTCCACCCTAGGACTTTGACCAAAGTCTCTGTGGGGATGGGATTATGGACCAATTTCTGCGTCCATATACCTAATCCTGACGAAATCTTGATTTCGCTCAAGATTCGACGATTTGGATTACTTTCGATGCCTATCCTTACCACTGTACCTGACCCTTTTGGATTGAGCCTCTCGTCTGCACACAAAAAGGATCCCAATCCGTTCCCAATTTCTTCCAGTACCCTGGAGTCCCAGTATTCAAGGGGAAGGTTGGGCAGAATATACCAGTCATGAATTTTATCCATATGGTGCGAAGTTGGATCAAACCCAACCTTCCACCGACTAATATAAAAGCCACAACCGTCGAGAACCCAAATCCCTTCTTCAATTTGAGCCCTGGTGGCTTCCGTAGGGTAGATGACCACGAAATAATCATTTGCCAATTTTTTGAATTCCAAATCTTCTCCCCATTTCTCAAACCACCAAGTCTCCAGACTTTGCCAGTTTAAATCCTTACCATACCATTTCATTATTAGTGCTGTATTCTCCAATTTCATCGCTTGATGCTGAATTCGGTTTGTATTGAGATTAATCGATATTTCCTCCTCTCTATCAAATTCCCTCCGTCCATGATTTGGATTTCTGGGTTGTAGATTGTGTCTTTGCAGATCTCTGCGTCGTCCACCGCCTCTAGGGTTTCTTCTGCCCTTGAAATATCGAGATTGCTGCTGTCTTTGATGCCAATGAGGTGGTCTGTGCATAATTCCACTTAGTTGTCGCTCTTCACCCTGAAAAGGCCAAGCACTGTGCCAATGTCGCAGATTTTCCTCCTGTTGTGGAAATATTCGGCCAGTATTGAAGGGCTTGTCAAATCTATTTCCCTGAGAATTGACCTGGTCGTATTCTCCACGGGGGAGCCATCTCCCATCTCTTGGATCCGCGAAACCTCCCTTCGTTCCTCTCTGTCGCCATTCTGGATTGCGAATATCTGCGAATTGTCCCGCTGCGAAGTGCTGATCTGCAAATTGTCGCGCCATTTTTTCGCATTAACATTCCTTATTTGTACATGTCCATATATATATATAATTTAATAAATAAATATATATAAAAAATAAATAATATATATTATTTAAATTTTTAATAAATAAATAAATAAATATATATTAAACAAATAATATATATATATATTTAATTTAATAAATAAATACATATTTATATTTAAAAAATATTTATTTTTATTTTTTTAATAAATATATACATAATAATAAATATAAATATATATTTATAATTATTAAATAATTATTTATAAATATAAATATAATAGATAATAAATATAAATATTATATATACTTAAGCACTTAATTAATTTTTAAATGGTAAATTATAAAGACTTTTCTTTAATAAATAATAAATAAATAAATAAATTATTATGGCCATGAAAAATAAACATTTACTGATTTAATTTTTTAAGCCTTAATATTTTTTTAATTGCTGATAGGCTTTTATATGTGAGCATTATAGTGCTCGGAATTGTCTCACGCCGTAAAAAAATTCACGCCAGAAAATTTTCTGAACTCGTCGGTTTACGATTTTTTTATTTTGCTACACCAGTAACGCGACGTAACACGATTTTCTGAACACCAGAAACCCGATTTTTATTTTTAAAAAATTAGAAAACCCTCAAAAATTTGTGGGTTTAGTTTGGGTTGCTACAAATCTTGCTGGATTCGTTTTAGATTCGACTGAGCTCGTCCAAACCGAACCCACAATGATCTTGCCGGCTCCTGGACGACTCCCCGCCCGCATCGAACCAGAACCCGAACCAGGCACGGATCGGACCTGGATCTAGAGCCTCTGGCTAGCGAACCGGTAACTTAGATAATAAATAAACTAATCAAACTCATAGTTACAAACAATCATATCAGTAATGCATAATGAATTATGAAGGTGTCATATAAATGATGATGTGCATGAGATAATGACAATCACACTTTGCTCATGATCTTCATGGATCTGTTGATATACTCAATACAGATTCTGCATGTTATATCTCTGCTGGTGTATTTGATTTATCTTCTTCATTCGACACATTACTCCCTCCTTTTCACTATTCCCAGAAATATATATCCTCTTAACTCAGAAATATTATCTTTATTTTCCATATAGATCAGATATGCTTCCTTATTCTCTGCCTTCAACTCAGAAGTATATTTCTTAATCAGATTATTCTTATGTTCTTTCCTTTTTTATATATATTTAGATATATCTTCCTACATATCTGCTTTTTAAATCCAATCATCTTCCAAAATTTCCTCCATACTTATTTTTCTCTTCATATATATATAACTTTACATCATGATGATGAGAGACATCCCTTGGAGAGGGTGATGTCTCTTCAAGGCTGATTGCAGCCTTTCCAAACAGACCGCTGCTCTTCTTAAATAAGAATCCGTGCCTTTTTGTATTTGACCGCTCCTTTATTTGCTTCAATATGAATTGCTGCTTCTTTTAAATATTAATAATTATATTACTTTGAATAAGACAAAAAGGTAATATGCTGATCGTACTAGTTTTCTTTATTAACTAAAACTTATCTTTTAAATATTTTATTTCTTAAGACTTTAATATGATGAAGACTTGCTGCCTTTAATCTCTGACTTAACTTGTCTCTTATATGACATAAATATGTATATTTATTATATTTAAATATTTATATTTATATTAATAATATTTATATTTGTATTATTATTATTTGTATTTTATTTTTATATTTATATATTATATATTATGTTTATATTTGTCATTGATAAATATAATAATATATTCTTGTTAATAAATATATTATATAATATTATTATTGTATATTAATAATATTATATATATGTATTAAATATTGACTAAGCAACTTCACTGTCTTTTATCGTGATGTTTAAATCTTAATTTTAAACAATGCCTTAATATCGGGACATTACAGTCGACCCCGCCCAAAATTGCTTGTCCTTAAGCAATTATAACTATGATACCTCTAAAACCATCGATCTCCTCGAAGAATTGTTGTTAGTATTCTTGTCTAAGTTCCACTGCCCTCATTGTTCTTTAGTTGATGATGTTCCCTAAATGACAAATATTCTTTTGGTTCATGTGTTTGTATTCTCCGATATCTCTCAACAACAAGCGTTGGTAACTAATGATAAGTTTTCTCTTGTCCTTAGAGAGGACCCAAAAGACATCTTGATCTTTGATCCCGAGATTCAATCTTGTACTTGTCTTCTTGTAGTTTTACCCTTTGATAAGTTATTGACCCCAAAGAAGAGTCATGTTCGAATTCAAAAAGATAACCATGTTTTGAGGAATAATTGATTATATGATGTCATAGAGAAAAAATGTGTAAGTATTCAAACAAGGTTTGCAATAAGCTGATTTCTTATGAGGAGTTTATAGGGGTTTGAATCACTTATCTTAGCCAAATGTCTATTCATGGAAACCTGCAACCACATTATATGAATAAAATATATTCAATCCTAAATATAAGAAAGATCATATATAACAATGTAACAAGTCTCAAGGACTATGTGGGCTCAACCATAGAGAGGGGGGAGTGGAACGTGATGAGGTGCCCCAAGTTTCCTCCACCCTAGGCCCAACAACAAGACCTTATCCTCCATTGGCCTCATGTGGTCCTTAACTGATGGTCCTTAACCATCATCATGAGGTGGCGTACCTAGTGAGGGCTTTACGCCGTTCCTCTCCATCACACCATCCCTTCCTCTTATGATTAAAGATCCTCCTTTTCATTTATCTCAATAATTGATTCAAGTGGGAATAGTCCGGAAGGTTGCAATAGGGTGTTCTAGATCCTCAACCCTAGGCCCAACAGCAGGACCTTATCCTCCGTTGGCCTCATGTGGTCCTTAACCGATGGTCCTTAACCATCATCATGATGAGAGACATCCCTTGGAGAGGGTGATGTCTCTTCAAGGCTGATTGCAGCCTTTCCAAACAGACTGCTGCTCTTCTTAAATAAGAATCTGTGCCTTTTTGTATTTGACCGCTCCTTTATTTGCTTCAATATGAATCGCTGCTTCTCTTAAATATTAATAATTATATTACTTTGAATAAGACAAAAAGGTAATATGCTGATCGTACCAGTTTTCTTTATTAACTAAAACTTATCCTTTAAATATTTTATTTCGTGAGACTTTCATATGATGAAGACTTGCTGCCTTTAATCCTGACTTAACTTGTCTCTTATATGACATAAATATGTATATTTATTATATTTAAATATATATTAATAATATTTATATTTGTATTATTATTATTTGTATTTTATATTTATATTTATATATTATATATTTGTCATTTATAAATATAATAATATATTCTTGTTAATAAATATATTATATAATATTATTATTGTATATTAATAATATTATATATATGTATTAAATATTGACTAAGCAACTTCACCATCTTTTATTGTGATGTTTAAATCTTAAATTTAAACAATGCCTTAATAGTGGGACATCACACTTAACTCACACCCTTTACACTTCTATGATACCTTTGTCTATTAAAATACACTTCCTACCATCCTCACATGAACTCTGATATTTCCCACCACTTTTGCTTACATCCCCCATGCATTTTTTACTCCTTTCAATGCCCCCCATCTTCAATTGTTATTTTTACGTTCCTTATATCTTTCATCCTCCTTGGTTTTATTTTTCTTTTCCTAACACCCTAATGACATTCATGGGACTCGCAATTCTCATTTCTTCTCCTTTGCCACCATGATAGACTCCTTTCTCCTAAAGGCATGACAACTATTACTTCTTAGCCACACACCATTATTCTCATACTTAGTGTCTATGTTTTCTTCTCTTCGCCATGCCTAGGCTCAGGAAGTTGAATGGCATACCATCATATGTACTGTATTGATATTACTCACATTAGGATTACTATGGATATCATGATCATTCTCCATCAAATCTTCTTAAACAACAAACATTCCTTCTTGCACTTGTAAAAGGTAGTGGATATTAAATGTAATGGCTAACAAAAATGATGGGGAAGTAAAAACTAATGTGTTTAAGGTTGAGTGGATGACAATAGATGATGAGGATGAAGTATATATTTACCATTTCCAAGATGGAAATCTCGAAGAACAAACAATGCCTAAAAAACCATATGGACTTCTCCATCTAGCACATATTACGACTCATGCTTGTCCTAATTATGAATTTAATGAATAATATGAAATTAATATCAATGATTTTAGTGTAGTGTGCTTAGGTCATTGTTCCTCAATCTATATGATAATTTTTAGAATTTTCTAAATCAAAATATTTTTTACTTTTTCAGATTAAAAGATAGGTTTAAATTCTAAAAAAAAACATTTTTTATTTTTTTCTAATACAAATAAATCTAGAAAACAAGAAATAAAAGATCTGCAATGTGGTGTTTAAAACAAAATGGATACTTTAGAAACCTTAAATAAAAAACTGCCCATCTCCGTTTAAAGGCTATTCTTTTTTGTTTGGAAAAGAAATACCTCTATTGCCGGTTCATTAGAAAATACCCCTAAATTCGGGTTCAATTTGAACCCAGTCTAGGTCTTGGGATGGATCCCCTATGGAGCCATGTAGGGTCCTCCTAAATGGACCTAGATTTGGCTGGGTATGGCACAAGGCAAACGTGGATGGATTTGGGTTTGTTTATGTAAGAGCCCTGTCTAGTTCTGATCTGAATTTTCAGTTTTGGTAGTTTGACATTTTGTCAAACACTTGTCATGCAATGTCACTGTATTCTAATTTCTGAGTTTGTGTTTGGTTTTGATGCTTAATTTTAGATGGTTTTCAATAAAAATCCATATGCCAATACATAGGAAACATAACCAAATACTTTGCATGCATAGATATCACAATGCCAACACCAAATATGCTTTATTTTCTATTATATCCGGTCTGATTACAATGTTATCAGGTTTGATTCAGACTGTAATCGCGATTATAATGCCTATTCAAATTAAAGATTTGAATACCAAAACATATACAACATACCCGAATGAATGACTATTTCAATTGCGCATAAGATGAGTTCACACAATGGAATGTAATGGCTGATATAGACTGATACAATGCAGCTGTATGGACTGATGTGCTTGAACGATATAGATGTGATATGGCAGCTCCTCATTAACCACGATCCACTCCAAAAATGATGGCGCCTAGATCCTAGGCGATGATAGATACAATCTAGATGACAAACCTCCTCATAAGCTCACAATTTGTATAAAATATGAAGTGCCTAGATCCACACTTATTATCAAATCTTTGTACCAGCCGAAGTGCCTACACTTGTCCGCCTCCTTGCATGATTCGCCCTTCACACATGCTAATGAAATTAATGACAATAAAACCCTAGCAACCAGCAAGGTGTTGTCTCCAAATCGCCTCAAGCCAAATTGATATTTGGAACAAATCTCATCAATTTGGTGTTCAAACCCTAGCCATCCATGGCTGATATAAACTTGCAAAAATAATATATCCTTGAAACTCTAATCGATGCCAAAAACCTGCAAATAAGCTCTATAGCAAACCCCGAATGGATTCACCTCTCAAGTGGCATTGGGTTTTCGTGCAAATCCATGTGGACCATGACATTCAAGGTGGTGACAGTCAAGCAACATCAAGGAACATGCATGACAGGAAATGAATGAATGGGACAGTCAAGTTGCAAAGAATAGTCATCTTCACTCACCTTTGTCAAATTATTGTCACCTATGATATCAAGAGCAGCCACCAGCATGAAGACAGCATGAGGGTATTGTTTGGTGCATAAAATAATGTGAGAGAAATACAGAGGTCAGATTTGCAAACTAATACAAAGTTCATAGTCATCAAACCCTATGAAATGCAAGAGTATCATGACAGTCCGAAGAAGAAGATGCTCAAATAGCTTGTGGGATTGATAATTTAAGGATAGCTGAAAAGAACTCGGACTTTGTACAATTTACTCACTAACACTTCTTCAATCAGAGAAACACTCAAGGCAAGCAATAGGATACTATACAACAAAATCCCATACAAGATGTGATATCTCTTCACACCAATTGTTTTATCCTTAGAAAACTTTGTTTAAGACTATGTCTTCTGATTGTCTCAAGAAGGTGGAGCTCTATAATGGTCAAAATGCTATTATGGCTGTCAATGTTCATTATGGATATAACCAAGAAGACTCTCTAGTTTTAAACCATGCCTCAATAGATCGAGGGCTGTTTCGAACCATGCATTTTCATACTTCACATCAGAGACAGACCATGATGACAGTGACTCTAAAAGTTCATCAAAGATCGGAGTAGATTTTAGAAAGCCAACACAGCAGAATAGAAAAGACAAGAGTCACAGTTTGTCAAGAGAAAGAGCAGTGATCCTCACAGTTATAAGATTCTCATAATTTTCATCAGGGAAAGAAAGAAACAACAAACATCTTACAGATTTTCTCCATTGTAGAGTGTAAAGCACAGAAAAGAAGTTTTTTTTTCACTATTTCCTGAAAGAAAAGAAGAACTGAACTATTCCATTGCCTTTTCAAGTCAGCAGCAAAAAGAAAATACAGATGTCAAACGAATGCAACATGCACAGAGACGTTTCTTTTTTGCAAGTTTTTCAGGTTTTTGTCATGGTCCAAGCTCGTGTAAACACCAAAATGCTTGGAGATGCCGGATCAAGTCGTAGCCAATGAAGGATTCGAGCTTCCAAAAAGCTGTAGGAGGCTCAATAGAGGTTATCTGATGCTGAAGTAGTTCTATCACAAATACAACATAAACGAGAAGCAGCAATCCAGGATGTATTAATTACTGACTGTGACAAATCTAAAGTTAAAAAGGAGGGCAATTCTCCAAGCCCTCAATCTGAACAAGATAGCTATGGAAAAGATAGGCAGTCCAAGCCAAAGCTAGTTGTTCCAACAGCAATGAAAAAAATAGAATCAATGAGGTCTACAGATGTTACCAAGACAAGATCAACACCAGGTGTAATAAATCATATTTCAAGTAATAGACAATTTGAATCCTCTGGAATTGAATCTAAGTCAAGGGGATATATATCTGTGCCAGAAGTTGAAATTTGTGAATCTTTCAGACAATGAAGATTCACAAGAGGAGATACCAAAGCAGAAGTCAGATGGTAGAGAGCACGTTGATTTGATTTCAGAAATACATAGCAGTAAATCTGCATCTACCATGCAGTTTTTCCACCCAAGCTATGTTTCTAGTCAACACAAGTGAAAGCTAAGAAGCCTTGTACTAAATCCTTCCATTGGTCATCTTTCTGCAACCAGCGCTCTGGGGTTGTAAACTTTTGGAAAATTCTAGAAAATGGGCTGTCCTTGAAATTGCTTAGTACAATAGAATCTGTATCACCGGGGCAAAGGAGGTGGCCTGAGGACATTACATGGCATCCTGATGGAAAAAAAATGTTTGCCGCATACAGTGCTGATGGTGGAGATCATTAAGTATCTATTATTGATGTGCATGCAGCTAAGAAGGTGACTTTCTTAGAAGAGAAACCTCATATAAAAGGTATTGTAAACAGTATTGTATTTATGCCTTGGGATAGTGTGTGCTTTGCTACTGCGGGATGTGATCATACTGTGGTCTTGTGGAATGAGAGAGAGAAGGATGCGGGTTGGGAGCTGTTGTGACGTTTTCACACATCGCCCCATTGCAAATGGGGACCCCCTCTTTTGCTCGCTTTCGCCGTGTTTTTGCTTTGATCTTGTAGTTTCTTGCCCGAATCCATGAAGCTAGGAAAGAATGTCTAAGCAGTTAGCTCACAGGGAACATTAGGAATGCTTGAAATAGTGAATTTCTCTTGAGGATGAATAATGCCCTACCTATCATTCCTCGATTAAATCTGGCTAGTCCATGGAAGGAATCCATCATCCCATAGAAGAAGTCCAAGTCCTTCACCCTCAGCATAAGGCTCCATGATGAATAAGGAATCCTATTCCAAGACTTCAGTCCGGAAGTCCCTGTCCAAGTCCCAGTTCTAGGGTCTCTGTCCAAAAGTTCCTGTTCGGGAATCCCGTCCCAAAGGTCCTATCCAAGAATCCTATTCCAAAGTTCCTATCTAGGAATCCTAATCCAAAGTTCCTGTCTGGATTCTTGTCCCGAAGTTCCAATCCAAGGTCCTTAATTCAACAAGGCTTGTCATTTCCATGTCAAAATCCATCTTTCCACCTTAGAACCCTCTCCATTCCCGGCATGGAACTCAATTCTAATCTTGTTCCCAGACTCCATGTCCCACTCAGGAAATCATTCCCGGACTCCAGTCCAGGAATCCAGCCCGAAGGTCCAGTCCAGAGTCTTGTTTGGAAGTGCCTATCCCGGAGTCTTGTTCAAGGAATTCCTGCCCGGAATCTTGTTCTAAGGTTTTGTCCATATTCTTATCCCGACTAGACTCGGAATTCAACAAGGGCTGTCATTTCTTGGCATGTTCATCCTCGGCATGGAACGCAGTTCTTGGCCCTACAGCCCCAATCCGGAACATCAATCCAGGGGATATCCTTCTGATCCCAGTCTGGCACTCAACCTCGTTTCACAAACTCGGAAGACTCCCAAATCAGTAGGATTTTCAAGACTTAGGGCAATTTCAGAAAACAATCAGTATTCAAAGCATCCCTCCAGAAGGCTGGAAGTGCAGCAGGAACATTCCTGGTCGCATATTCCAGTACCTGCTAGAATATACGCCCAAGGAGGAAATTTATCCCTGGTCGCATAATCCAGCAGGGATTGGATTATGCGCCCTAGGACTAGAGGGGTCCAGTTTAGCCTCCTGACCTGTCCAGTCAATCCTGGTTTGAAATTCTTTCTCTGACTCCTCTGTGGATACCTGAATCCTGGAATTCACAGTCAGGATGGAAGAAACGAACTCTGTCGAACGCCGTATCTCGCCATAGAAATGAGATTCCTCGAGGATGGAAGAAACGAACATCCATCCTTAAGTCGTGGAGATAAGAGATTCCTCGAGGATGGAAGAAACGAAGGATGGAAGAAACGAACTCCTTATCTCGCCTCGGAAATGAGAGATTCCTTGAAGGGATGGAAGAAACGAAGCATGGAAGAAACGAACATCCATCCTTCAGTCGTGGAGATAAGAAATTCCGCGAGGATGGAACAAACGAAGGATGGAACAAACGAACTTCGCATCTCGCCTTGGAAATAAGAAATTCCACATGGATGGAACAAATGAAGGATGGAACAAGCGAACTTCGTATCTTGCCATGGAAACGTGAGATTCCCGGAGGATGGAAGAAACGAGGGATGGAAGAAATGAACTCCGTATTTCTGATTCCGAGTCAATAACTAAACCTCCGTAGAATAGCTAAGAATGTACCTGCTACAGAACTGGAATCCCACCTCAAAATTGAAGAAAAGGATTTTTTCCAAGGCCAAAATCCATGAAACTGGAACAGGCAAGGTCAAAAGCGCAGAATCCTGCACATGATGAAATGTGCGCTCCTGGACAAATTTTGTCCTTGGGCACAAAATCCCTTACCTCTTGAAAAGTGCGCTCCAGGACAATTTTTGTCCTTGAGCGCAAAATCCCTGACCTACTGAAGTTTGCGCTCAAGGACAATTTTTGTCCTTGGGCGCAAAATCCTTGACTGCTAGGAATGTGCGCTCTAGGACAATTTTTGTCCTTGGGTGCAAAATCCTGCACCAGTGGAAATTTGCGCTCCTGGGGAACTTAGCCATTTTTCAGTGTCTCTCAGGGTAAAGGTATATTAAAAAATATATTTAAGTATAAGATTTATACTTTAAATATTTTTCAATATACCTTTCAGGATGTTTGAGATAGGTCTCGAATCCACCGGATTTAACATGCAAAATCTAGAATTTGGAGGATCCACCAGATTTCAGACTTAGTCAATTTTTCAGGATTTCAAGATTTTAGACTATCAGATTTAGTCAAATTTTCAGGATTTCAGGCTACCAGACTTAGCCAATTTCAAATAGATAAGTTGCAAAATCATTCAAACAGAAGGAATCCCTGACTCAAGGAGAATTTGTCCAAGGGGCAATATTCCAAGACTTAGCTGGATTTTAACAAAAGTTTAAGGATCATTCTAAGGAAGAAAATCCAAAACCTCAGGAAATCCCCGACGTCACAAAATCCTAGACCTCAGGAATTCCCCGACATTGAAAAATCCCTGACGTCGCAAAATTCCAGACCTCCGGAATTCCCCGACATTGCAAAATCCCTGACATGCCAAATTCCCCGACATTGCAAAATCCCCGACATGCCAAAATCCCCGACATGCCAAAATCCCCGACCACTGACATGGGAGAAAAGGACAAAAAACTAAGTCGGCCAGTGATAAAGTTGGGCGGCTAAATTTCTTTTCCTCTAACCCAGGTCGGCCAAGTGGCAAAGAAGGACAACTTACCTATAAAAGGGGCAGCGCCCAAGTCATTTCTAATCATTCCAATTCAAATCCAAAGCAGAAAACTACATTCTAGGAGCAGAAATTCATTCCAAGGATAGATTTCATCAAGAGGACAACTTTGTCCAAGGAGGATTCCAGATTTTAGTATTTCCAAGGGCAGATTCTTCAATAGGGCAGAAATTTCTGTAGGTTTAAAGCAGATTTCTGAACTTTCCAAGAGCAGAATTCATTCTTCAAGGGCAGAAATTCATCCTCCAGGACAAGTGGAATTCCAGGATGAGCAGGAATCGCCGACTCCATAGAATCCCCGACCACCTGGACATTGCTCCCTGACCTGGAAATTCCCCCTGTCCATGCCTGGTAACCCTGGAATGAATGAAAAGTCAGTCGAGTATGAAGAATGCCAGAGATTGAGGGAAATCCTTTGTTTGTTCAGGAATTTATAAGTGAAATTGATCAAAACTTGCAAAATCATTCATGTTTCATTTCATATTGCATTGCATTTATGGATTTTGTGCATAATGGCTATTCGAGGTTTCCCATGTTTTGCAGGAATCCAAGACGAGGATAAGTTCCATGAGGAGGATGAACAAGGATGATCCGGGGCAAGCAAGATGGATGCAGAGAGTTCAAGCGCCGGAAATGATGACCATTTCAAGGATCCAGGAGTTCCGACAATAAGAAGACTACACATGCATACCGAGGGAAGGGAAGGCAACATCAAAGATTCCAGTTCGGCGACAGGGAGGCTTCGCACAAAGGGATAAGAAAGATCAAGATGTCCTTCCAAAGATTTCAAATGACATAGGGAATGCCTGCATCAAGGATGGCGGAATGGGAAAAATCGCTCCAAGTCCAGTATCAAGGATTCCAGTTTCGGACAAGAGGATCAATCCTTGGAGAGCCAAGAACAAAAGTACAGTTCACCATCCATCAGGAAGAATGGGAATCCACGCCAAGGATGAGGAATTCCAACCCAGGAATCCACGACAGGGAATTCCAACTCATGAAGGAATTCCATTCCAGGACCCTAAGGAAAGTGCGCCCCTGCTCAAGGAAGGATTCCTCCACACAAAGTTCTTTGACCCCCTGGAATTTGTGCCCAGGAAGAAAATCATTCCTGGTCGCAAAATCCTGTTCAAAGTGGAATTTGCGACCAAGACAAGCGGACTCCAGGACACCATGGAATTTGCGACCAAGGAGCAGGACAAACAGACAGTTGACTGGTCTCACCTGCCAACCAAGCAGCTTAGTCAGCCTGGCGTCCAAGACAGGTGGCAGCATCCCATGGAGCCTATGAGATATTCATCCCTATCTCTTTAGGGTTTGCACAGATTTTGAGGAAATCTGATCTTTTTTCACCTCCTTGTTTGCTAGCTAGCCTATATAAAGGTTGAGGGATGCCTCATTGTATCTCTCTCTCTTTTTCTGATTTTATCATTCTGATGCTCCTAGAGCACCTTAGTAGCTAGATTTTATTTCTGCATTGTTCTTCCTGAGCTGAAACTCGAAAGATCAGTCAGATTGTTGTAATATAGACTTCTGAAGCAATAATATATGCATTGAAGAATGGTGTTCATATATTTCTTTAGATTTTTGGCATGGTCTTATTGATTTCTTGGAGCAAATCTGAAAGATATTGAAGTTATTTCTTGTATTTTCTTACTTTCGTTAGATAGATGCGATGGAAATGTTCTTGTTGAATGATTGAAGTTGATTAGTTCATACCATTTGTGATTTGTGGCTTGCAAATCACTTTGTATGGTTAGTCTGAACGTGATCCATGCTTAACTTCGGCTGTTTCTGTATGATCAGTTCTATGTTCCATGATAGGACAGTATGAAAACCTCTACCTCTACCCTAGAAGATTGCACCATCCCTGCCTAGTTGTCTCATGGCGAAGCAGAGGACTGGTTCCAGTTTCATCTTCAATAGCAGTCATTTCCATTGATTAGATTCCTAAACCCTTACCTCATCTTTTGCATTTTCTTTTAGATTTTCACTAGGATTAGTTTTCTAGAAGCTTCATTGCCAAATCATCCGCCTAAACCAGAGAGTGGAACCTAGGAATTCCAAGCTGTCCATTTGTGAAAGAGTTCCATTCGCCCACAAGTCCGAGTCCCAGGAGTGAATTCGATGTCTACGAAGGAGTGAATTCGATGTCTACGAAGGAGTAAGCCCACGTAAGTCCCCCTCGTGATTACCAGCAAATCACATCATTCCACTGAGTCTATCCCTATGCACGTCAAGACCTGACATAAAAGGAACCTTGGAGCAGTCTCATTCGATCACGTAGTTCAGCGTCTGAGAAGCTTTATTCAAGAGAGGATAGGATACTTTGTGTTTTATTCTAATGTTGTTGTAGTCACAAAAACCATCATCAACAGGAGCCAAAGTCCTTGCATCGGAATTTGCACACCTCTGTAGTGATGGGCATAGCTGGAATGCGGCAAAAGAAGATGGTAAATTTAAGAAGGTTCTCATCATTGACTACGATTTGGGAATGCAAGGCAATCAATTGCACACCAAGGGCGATGACTTGCACAACAAAGATGCTTATATAGCAAAGATGATCACTTGCGAACAAAGGCACTCACTTGTGCAACAAAATCTCACAGCCAACAAAGAAAATGCGGATTTTCTACAGCTAATAAAAGAAACAGAATGCACAAGAATGTCATTTTATAAGTCTTTCTGTCACGAACAGTAGAGAACAGATGCAGATTTATACAGAGGAAAATGAAGGTTTTCAACTCACATAACAACAAATACTCAGATTTTCTCAAAATTGTGGCCCCAGGCAGCGGATTACACAACAAAAAAATTTAGAAAGTAAAGAAAGATCAACAATCAAAGTGACTTACCTCTTTTTTCTGCCGATTACTATGTCAAAATCACTTGGTTTTCCACAGTCAATTTCGAACCGGCCTCAAACACAGTAAAAAGCGAATGCAAAGTGGTCGGCCATAAAAAAAAAAAAACACCAGAAGGATGCATTAAAAAAACCAGTTAGGTTCGTGGCTTCGGAGGCCCAGAATCAGCCCAAAATCGACAAATAGCAGGTCAAAATCTCAGTAAAAACAACTTACCGAGCATTTTGTGCAGGAAATCCCCAAAGTTGTCTCCAGAATGGACACAAATGGTGCGTTTTGAGCTTCAAACCCTACAGGCGACGGCGGTCGAGCGGTAGCAAGCTCAAACAGGAATGAAATGCAAATGAAATATCTTTAAGGTTTCCTTCCTTTTAGTCGATTAAAACCTAATTGCATTTGAGTTTTTTTAACTTTTGTTTTGCAACATCATTGATATCCCTTGGCGGCCTGTGGTGAAGACTTGCCAAAGTCTTTAAAAACCTAGTCATTGCAAATGGGGCCGTGGAGCATAATTCTGCCTTTTGTCTTTTCCAAAGTCAAAAATGCATTATGAGAATCACAAGGTCGAGAGCCTTATTTCGCCTAAGGCATGTCATAGTATATTCACAAGGTGGATGAATTAGAAGCCACAAGGCATGGTGGTGTGTGTTGGGAGATATAAGGTGATATAAAAGGTAAGTGATGGATAAAAATGTTTGATGGGAGCTATAAGGTGGTGTTGAGGTATGAGGCATTTTAATGCATAGGGAGGCATAAGGGTTATTTTAAAATGTATTGCTTGGAGCCTTGTAGGCATGACACGTAGTATGTATGCATGTAGGAATGGCTAGGGGTTATAAGCTGTGTTGACATAGCTATGAAATAAGAGGTAGTGCAAGTGTATGAGTCATGTTATTTTTGCCTAGGAGTTATGAGGATGTTTGTTTTGTCGATTTTGCATAATCTAGGATAGATTAAACGTTGTAAACGAACAATAAAGTAATGAATTATGAATTACTTTATCGTTTGTAATAAAAATGCAAAGAGGCAACATTAGGCAGATTTATCACAAACGACAAAGTAAGTCTTGTCGATTACTTTGTCGTTCTTTCACGACATTTAATTGGTCCCCAAACTATGCAAAATCGGGAAATTAAATGGTCATAAATGCCATTTTTCTGCATAGGTTTGTATAAATTTGGGTTGTAAAACATTCACTAAGGTGGTGTAATTATAAACCTCAGTCAAATATTAATTAAATGCAGAAATTGTGTATTTATGTCATTTATTGTGAAAATATCAGACATTTATGATGCTGCAGGGGTGAAGTTGACAAACAGGGGCAAGAGTTATTGCACAGATTTGACTTATTTCAGTGGCCTTAAAGATCATTTAAAGGCATTCAAAGTCATTTTCAGGTGCTTTTATGATTATTGATGACATGCCTTGACTATTTCTGCATTGGGAAGCTACTTTGGAGGACTTTAGGCAGATATTTTGGGCACATTTATGAGATACACGAAAATGGAGGTGGCTCATCCTTATCTTGTTACAAGCTGTTTGGGAAGTATATAGTCTTCTTCCTTGTTCATTATTGAAGCGTTCTTGCTATTCACTACTCTGTATATTATAATTTTCTGAGTTCTTTTGCAGAAGTGAACAGTCTTGTAACCCATTTTTAGAGATATACAACATTGTAACACCCTTTTTAGCAGTAATAAGCAGTTTATACCTTCCCATTTCTTCTAATATTGTGTGTCCTTAGTGTTAGTGCAGATCTTTGTGATGTTCTTTGTCCTTGGAGCTGTATTTCATGTTGGTGCCTTTATGCAGGGATACATATTTTTGCAGGTTGTGAGATGTGCAAAGAATAACAATCAGTTTTGAGTAGTGAGAAAACACCTTTCTCCTTTGCAGAACTATTGTAATTTAGCCTCCTTACAAAGTAATGATGCAAAGATTATGATTTGTTGGGTTGTGTAGGAGAGCCATATTATTATTGGTTCTGTAGTGTGTCAGTTCTGTGTAGTCTCAGATGATCTTTTGGTGCATCACCTTAGATAGTAGGTTTCATTTTAATGCAATCCTTCTTACCCTTTTCTCTGCAAAGACTTTAGTACAAGCAGTATAGGTGTAGTATCAATAGGAAGCCGGCCTTCTCTGGAGGTTCTTTCCATCACAGGTGACCCACAGACCTGGAAAGATCCCATGTTTCTCCAGATTGCTAAGTTTTACAACTCAGCAAGGGTGCAAATCTGAGAGACAACACTGATGTTTGATGGATAGGGAACTTTCGTGGAGGTTACTAGCAGTTATGACATGTATGGGATGTTTGATTGAGTTCCGACAATAGCCATGAGCACATCTTCCCTTTCCTGAGTGTCTTTGGACGAGTTCTCTAAGACTTACTATTTTTAGTAAGTTGGGCGGGGTCACCGGTGGAGCCTATGTCGGTATTTCTATTCTTAGCAGCATCGGTGGGAGCAACTTGTATTAGTCTCTCGATATTTGAAGTGACTAAATAATATTATTTTAAAATATCGAGAATTATCAAAGTTAAATTAAATATTTAACTTTTGATATAAAAATATTATAAGTTACTTTATTGTAAAGTGCTAAGGGGATATAAGTGTTGATTTTATTTGATGTGCTAGAGAAAGTCGGGCGCTCATCTTATGGGAGTCATAAGGGGTTATTAATAATAAAATATTATTTTAAAGACTCCAAGTTGGGCATTGAAAGGAGAGGATGAATAAAAGTGAAAAAAGAGCTCATTTGAAGGATTATTCTCGTGCATTCATATTTTCTTGAGCTTATGCTTGCTGGAGGAGCTGGTATCCTTCTAGGGTTTGTGGAGACGAAATCTTCTGCAGACTACACTTCATACGTTGTTGAAAGATACAATCTGGGAGGTTGCTGATGATTTCATACAAGGATCATGCTTGGACTTCGAATGGCAGATTTGAGGGCTTTGAAAGGAGAGATTTCATTGCATGTTTTATGAGGGGATTTGTGAGAAGTGATTTCAGAGGTTAGCGAAGGAGATTTTAAATGTTTTTTGTTGTGCGTTCTTCCTATGCTGGTCGTACCTATCTGGAGGAGGCCATACCATCATTAATGCTGGTTTTGAGTGTTTCTTTAGAGTGGACCCTATCTCATTTGTGGCGTCGAGTTTAGGAATGGACTGCAGATGATATTAAGACTATTTGAGGTAGAGTTTCATATGTAATAAGAGTGCTGGCTGCTAATGTCCCTCCCATTGCAGGCCGTACACCCTCCATTGAGAGGTGTGAGGTTTCTAGTTTGGAAATGCCTAGTTTTTGGGCAGTATTTAGTATTTATTGTGGTCTCTTGGTACTCTACAATTATTGTCCATCATTTGCTGATAGGAGAAGGCAGTTTGGTGTTGTCGGAGGACAATTTGTAGCTTCAAATCTCTGATTTTTACATGTACAGCCCTGCACACAACAAATCTGGAAATGCGTATGTTCTAAAAGTAATGCAATTGATATTTTATCAACTGGGTATTGTTAGTTTAATCTATTTGTGCTATTTGCAATATATGGGTGTTGTTAAATGTCATTTTGTTTATAATTATTCCATTGCAAATCAATATTGAATGTGGGTCAAACAAACAAACAAACCAAACAGCAGTGAGTGAAAACAAAACAAAAAGTAAATTGGCATCAAAGGAAACTACAAACGGGGGTGTATATTACAGTGGTGTCAGAACACAACTCTTCTTGCCATCCTTTGTAGTCATTTGGGAAAACCATGCAAAGTTTTTGTCGAGTGATGTAGCCTTTTACTCACCATTATAATCTAAGGAGAAACAGATTACAGCCAAGCCTCGAAATACCACCACATATAGACCCGTTTGTAGGTGTTGACAGGGTAGAGGTAGAGATGGGTGACAGAGAGCATGGTGAACCTAGCACCAGGGACATGTTGAATGATTTGGCTAGAGGATAGCGTGAGCTACAACAAAATATGAACCAGATTTGTGCGACACGGTAATGAGGGCAATGGTGACAGGAGAAATGATGGGGATGGATCCATAAATAACATGACAGTCAACCATCGTACAATGGTTGGGACAACTAATACTAGGCCACGCATGCCTACTTTTCCCCCACATGATAACCCACCTGAGGTTATTGAGTTGACTCAGCAGGGGCTACAGGACTTGATTATGAGAGATTGGAGGGCTTCAGGGGCGGAGTTCCAGGCTCAAATGTCTTTTAGAGATTATGTGGATTTGAGGATGAGGCATAGAGCCGGCAGGGGTAGCAGACAACATAATCATGAGTTATAAAAAAAGGTAAGCAAATTGTCCATTCCATACTTTGATGGATCGGGAAAGACAACAGTGAGAACTTGGGTACAACGGATGGATAACTACCTTCATCTCAGTGTTATGTCGGAGGAGGCTATTACCTATGCTGCATTGCATCTTGATGGTAGTGCCCATGAGTGGTGGCACCACAGTTTGATTACACTTAGCCATGATCAGATTACTTCATATGTAGAGTTCACTGAGAGATTGATTGACAGGTTTGATAAGAAAGACCCAGAGTTGCAGTTCAAGGAGTTAGCTCAACTAAAACAATGGGGTTCAGTGGATAGTTACATCTTAGAGTTCCCTGTGATGGTCATTGATATTTCAGAGGGGAGATTGGTAGTTCTTTTCATAGATGGGCTTACTGATCCATTGAGGGGTTGGATTAAGGGACTTAATCCACTTTCATTACAAGAAGCAATGAAGAAGGCAAGTGATATGGAGTCGTCTACTTCTAAGAGCAAATTTCAATCTAAAGGATTTTTACATAAAAAGGACAAGGATAAAAACATTTTCAGTGTGATGTTAATCAGCCAAAGAGGAAAACAAATCAATTGAGTAATGAGTAGCTGAATGAGTATTGAAGGAAGAAATTGTGTTTCCATTGTAGAGAGCCATGGGATCCATCTCACAGATGCCTTTACAAGGCAAAAGCCAAACAGATAGAATATTTTTCAGCTGAAGAAACTAACTCAGAAAAATCAGATTAGCAATCTGATATAGAGGACAGCAAAGAGGAAACTCATCAAAAAGGGAAAGTGATGGTGAAGGGTTGATGGCTCAGCTCTCTAGCTTCCAAAATATCGGGTCCTTCAGAGTTAGAGGAGTTCTTTGTGAGCAGCCAATAGTTACTCTCATCAATACATGTGCTACACATAATTTCACTGATGAGGGTCTTGTTGCCAAAAGAGGACTCAAAACAAAGGAGTTTGAAGGATTTAAGGTAATGGTTGCTGATGGATTCAAACTCACTTGTACGAGGAAGATTTTTGGTTTGATTATTCAGTTGGGTGAATACGAGCTTAAGGATGATTTTTATGTAGTTGGCATTGGTGACATTGATGTGGTTTTAGGTATGCATTGGATGACGACCCTTGGGAAGTTCACTATGAATCTGCATAACATGGAGATGAAGTTTGATTCCAATGGGAAAAAGATTGTGCTCAGAGCATTATCAGATGGTGGTCGCCGAGTTATAGCCCTCAAGAGGATTGAGTGGATGCTTAGGCACGACTAGGTGGAGTGGGCAGCAGAGTGCCTTTTCATGCCTGCAGTTCCAGAGCAGTAGAAGAACAGCCACCATCCAGATATTCAGAAATTGCTATCGAAGCATAGCAAGGTGTTTGGGAGTATACCACCTGGAGTACCACCCGATAGAGGGATAGAGCATGTGATAGAGTTAGAGGATGGTGCAAAACCAGTGATTATTACACCGTCTCGGCATCCTAAGAGGCTCAAAGATGAGATAGAGAAAACCATTAAGGAGCTACTAGAGATGGGGCATATTAGACCCAGCAAGAGCCCATTTGCTTATGTAGTTGTACTAGTCAAAAAGGATGGGACAATACACATGTGTATTGACTACCATGCATTGAATAAAAAGACCATAAAAAACAAATACCCCCTTCCTAGAATTGACGAGCTAATAGATGAGCTACACGGAGCTTGTTACTTTTCCAAAATTAATTTGAGATCAGGTTACCATCAGAGAAGGATGAGGGAGAAGGATATAGAGAAGACCGCTTTCAGGTGTCACTACGGTCATTTTGAGTTTTTGGTGATGCCATTTGGACTGACTAATTCACCAGCTACTTTCTAGAGTTGCATGAATCAGAGCTTCAGGAAGCAATTGAGGAGATTTGTGTTGATCTTCTTTGACAATATCCTAATCTTTAGTAGAATCTGGGAGGAGCACATGAGGCATCTTGAGGAGGTGTTGAGCATACTAGAGAGTGAGTCTTTGTATGCTAAGGAGTCTAAGTGCTACTTGGCATGACTAAACTTCTTTACCTTGGTCATATTATCAGTGCAGAGGGGGTAAGAGTTGATCCAGAAAAGATAAGTGCTATTATAGAATGGCTTACACCTATGAATCTCTCTCAACTTAAGGGATTCTTTGGTTTGTGTGGTTTTTACAGGAGGTTCGTCAAGGGCTTCTCACAGATTGCAGCCCCACTTACAGACTTGACCAAGAAAGGAGCTTTTATATGGTCCAATTCAGCACAAAAGTGTTTTGAGCACTTCAAACAGTTGATGTCCTCATGTCATGTGTTAGCGATTCCAAATTTCTCCAAACCCTTTGAGTTGGAGTGTGATGCCTCAGGAGAAGGGATTGGGGCAATGCTGATGCAGGAGAAAAACCCCATAGCGTTTGAGAGTAGGAAGCTCAGAGGTGTGGAGAGGAGCTATTCAATCTATGACAAGGAGATGTTGGCCATAATGCATGCATTGGCCAAATTCAGACCATAACTGGTTGGGGGTATGTTAATCATAAAAATGGACCACAACATTAAGTACTTCATGAATTAGGACCCTAATGACAGATAACAAAAGTGGGTGAGTAGACTACAGGCATATGACTTTGACATTGAATATGTCAAAGGAAAGAAAAACATAGTAGTAGATGCACTTTCTAGGAGACCCCACTTGTGTTTGTTAGGGAAGATTTCTGCTGATTGGAGGGAGTTGATTTCAGCAGAATATGCTAAGGATTCTTGGGCAGCAAGAATCATAGAGGGCAAAGTGCATGATGACAAGTACTCCGTGCTTAATGATTTGATTATTTATAAGGAGATGATTTTTCTAGTGCCTACTTCATAGTTTAAGGGCAAGATATTGAGGACCTTTCATGATACACCCATGGCTGGTCACCCCGGGTTCTTTAAGACTTACATGCAGATCCGGGAACGTTTTACTTGGAAGGGACTGAAGAATGAGGTTCTTAAGTATGTTAGGGAGTGCCCTACTTGCCAGCAAAATAAGGATGAGCACACTTATCCAGTTGGATTACTTCAGCCCTTACCCATTCTTAATCAGAAATGAGAATGTATCTCCATGGACTTCATTACTAGGCTACCTAAGGTACAGGGCAAGGATTCCATATTTGTGGTGGTCGACAAATTGACCAAATTTGCACACTTCTTTGTTATATCGGTGACATACACTGTAGTGCAGGTGGCTGATCTGTTCTTCAGGGAGATCTTCAGATTGCATGGGATGCCCAGGGACATTGTGAGCGATAGAGACAACAAGTTCCTAAGTCTTTTTTGACAGGAGTTGTTCAGGTTGTGTGGCATCGAGCTTACTTCTAGTACTAGTTACCACCCACAGACGGATGGACAAACAGAAATAGTGAACAAGTGGGTGGAAGGGTACCTCAAAAACTATGTTTCTGGACAGCAAAGAGCGTGGATCAAATGGTTGCACTGTGGGGAGTATTGTTATAACACTACCTATCATATGTCTATCAGGATGTCACCATTTATGGCTTTATATGGGTATGAGGCCCTTAACTTCATGGATTTACTGCTTGGTGATAATAGAGTGCCTAAAGCAAAAGATTTGCTACAAGAAAGTCAGGAAATCATGAAAGCACTTAAGGAAAATATGCAACAGGCACAAAATTATCAGAAATTGTATGTAGAACAACATTGAGTGGAACACAGTTTTGAGGTTGGGGACATGGTTTATTTGAGACTTCGGCCGTATAGACAATCTCTCAAAAGGAGTGGAGTAGAGAAGCTGAAACCCAGATTTTATGGTCCATTCAGGGTGTCCAGGAAAGTTGGAGAGGTTGCCTATGAGCTTGAATTACCAGCAAGCAACCGAGTGCATAATGTCTTCTATGTATCCAGGCTCAAGAAGGCACTTGGGCACAATGTAGTTCCCTCATCTGAGTTGCCACCCTTGGATGAGGAGGGGAAGTTAATACTGATTCCAGAGGCCATTATTGATTCTTGGGAGTGGACTCTTCGGAGAAGGATCATCAAGGAGTATTTGGTCAAATGGAAGAACTTACTTGTGGAGGATGCAACATGGGAGAATGAGCATATATTACAACATCCTGAGTTGAGATTGCTTGAGGACAAACAATTTTGGGGAGGGCAGACTGTAATGTCCCCTTCCTAGCCAGTTTAGCAGGTTGACTCGATTAGCATATTCAACGGTTCCCATAGGCTAATGTTTGATGGATAGGGAACTTTGGTGGAGGTTACCAGCAGTCGTGACATGTATGGGATGTTTGATTGAGTTCCGACAATAGCCATGAGCACATCTTCGCTTTTTGGAGTGTCTTTGGACAAGTTCTCTAGGACTTACTATTTTAAGTAAGTCAAGCGGGGTCACCGGTGGAGCTTGTGTCGGTATTTCTATTCTAAGCTGCATTGGTGGGAGGGACTTGTATTGGTCTCTCGATATTTGAAGTGACTAAATAGTATTATTTTAAAATATCGAGAATTATCAAAGTTAAATTAAATATTTAACTTTTGATATAAAAATATTATAAGTTACTTTATTGTAAAGTGCTAAGGGGATATAAGTGTTGATTTTATTTGATGTGTTAGATAAAGTTGGGCGCTCATCTTATGGGAGTCATAAGGGGTTATTAATACTTAATAAAATATTATTTTAAAGACTCCAACTTGGGCGTTGAAAGGAGAGGATGAATAAAAGTGAAAAAAGAGCTCATTTGAAGGATTATTCTCGTGCATTCATATTTTCTTGAGCTTATGCTTGTTGGAGGAGCTGGTATCCTTCTAGAGTTTGTGGAGACGAAATCCTCTGTAGACTACACTTCCTATGTTGTTGCAAGGTACAATTTGGGAGGTTGCTGGGGATTTCACATAGGGATCACGCTTGGACTTCGAATGGCAGATTTGAGGGGTTTGAAAGGAGAGATTTCATTGCATATTTTATGAGGGGATTTGTGAGAAGTGATTTCAGAGGTTAGCGAAGGAGATTTTAAAGGTTTGCTGTTGTGTGTTCTTCCTATGCTGGCCGTACCTATTTGGAGGAGGTCGTACCATCATTAATGCTGGTTTTTAGTGTTTCTTTGGAGTAGACCCTATCTCATTTGTGGCGTGGAGTTTAGGAATGGACTGCAAATGATATTCAGATAGGTAGAGTTTCATATGTTATAAGAGTGTTGGCTGCTAACGTCCCTCCCACTGCAGGCCGTACACCCTCCATTGATAGGCGTGAGGTTTCTAGGCTGAAAACACCTAGTTTCTGGGCAGTATTTAGTGTTTATTGTGGTCTCTTGGTACTTTACAATTGTTGTCCATCATTTGCTGATAGGAGAAGGCAGTTTGGTGTTGCCAGAGGACAATTTGTAGCTTCAGATCTCTGATTTTTACATGTACAACCCTGCACAACAAATCTGGAAATGGGTATGTTCTAAAAGCAATGCAATTGATATTTTATCAACTGGGTATTGTTAGTTTAATCTATTTGTGCTATTTGCAATATATGGGTGTTGTTAAATGTCATTTTGTTCATTGTTATTCCATTGCAAATCAATATTGAATGTGGGTCAAACAAACAAACAAACCAAACAACAGTGACTGAAAATAAAACAAAAAAAAATTGGCATAAGAGGAAACTACAAATCGGGGTGTATATCACACAGCACTAGAGGATATTCGATCAGCAATTGGAGTTCATTCACTTGCCTTTTCATCATATAAGAAGGCCGATTTGCTACAGCAGTCTTGTCATCATCATTGCATTGTATTTTGACATCTCTTTGGTATGTAATATTCATCATCCATCTCTGTTTGTAAAAACAGTCATATTGGCTGTCATATAGTCAAAAGAATGATGTAATTGGAGACATTTAGAGGACTGATTTATATAACAGCAAGATCTGATCCTGATTTGTAATCATTATAATGTGTATTTCATGCTGTAATTCACATTGATAAGGCTGCCAATATCTATTTTGTTCTACCATCAATTTCCATTTGTTAGTTCATGTTTTATGCTTGAAGGAGATATAATTGAAGGTGCAGAAATAAAATCAGTACTCAATCTTAGGGTTGAATCAAAAATTGCAAAATTCAGAAATTTAGTGCAAAACCTTAGTTTGGCACATGTCAAAAACAATATCAATCTCTCCAAGTCCTACCACATAGAAGTCATCAGTAAATGTATGATCACCCATTTGAATGTTGAGCTGTGAGACCTTCCGAGTGCAACTCATAGTAAAACCATCTGCAATTGTCACACTAAATCTTGAGAACTCCTCTGCTTGTAATGCCCTCTTCACAACTAATCCCTCATCAATGAAGTTGTGAGTAGCTCCACTATCAACCAAACAAGTGACTCGTTGTCTCTTAAGGACTCCCTTCAATCGAAAGGGATGATACCTAGGCACTCTTGAAAGTGAAGCAATGGTAACATGTGCTGGACCATCTGTAGGATTAGGCTCAATCTCTAGCTGTGGTGGCTGCTCCTCATGATCAACATCACTATCCGAACTAATATCTTGTATAGTATCATTCTCCACATCGGCAGTGACCTCTATATAATGAGCCCTGCCTTTCCCAAGGCACCAGTGTCTTGGTTCCCATGGATCTTTGCAAGAAAAGCTAAGTTTCTTCCTCCTTAGTTCATTCTTAATCTTTTGGTCCATCTTAGGTGTGGACCTAGGTTGGTTATTATTTTTCTGATATGGTTTGTTGCCTTTAAAACTTTTCTTTTGTGGCTGATATGTAGAAGGAGATGTCTCAAAATCAAGAGCTAGCTGAATTGCATCCTGTAGAGTACTAGGCTTGAAAGCCTTTACCAAACCCAAAACCTTCAATCTATCACTCAAACCCTCTATAAACAACATTGCCACTCTTTTTTCAGTCATATTAGGAACCATAACAACAACCTTTTGGAACTCATTAATGTAAGAATCCACATGCCCACTTTGTTTCATTTGAGCCAACTCCCTATAGTAGACTTCCACATCTTTCTTATCAAACCTAGCAATGAGTTTGTTTGTAAATTCTTCATAGGAATGAATCATTGCATAGTTTTGAGTTACCAAGGCATGATGCCACCAATCATATGCTACTCCTTCCAAATGCATGGTTGCAAATTGAATAGCTTTTTCTTCTTGCATAGGCTTGATTGTCAAGAAGGTATCTAGCTGGTGAATCCATGCTCGTGCACTACTCTTGTTGTTGCCATCAAAGTTGGGAAGAGTTACGTTGCCCAAAGCTTGCTTAAACTCTTTATTTTGCCGCTCTTGCCTCCTAGGCCTTTGCTCAACCCTGGTTCTTCTTCTATCCTTTCATTGACTTATGAATTGGCTGAAGGATAGGTCATCTTGGTTGAAGGATAGGTCATTTGTAATATGTGATGGAAGAGAGTTGTACCCATCATGCATGGAAATAAACTCATCAACCAAAGGTGTCTCTTCTTCTTCCTCTAAAACTTCTTCCTCTTCTTCTCTTGGAAGGAATGTAGGCTGTAATGGTCTATCACTTGTGTTAACATGAGTTCTGCCAATATTGGGTGTACTTGCAACACTTCCATCACCTATATGTGCTGGATTAACTCTTACATTTCCTGTGTTTTGAGTCATTTGCCCAATAGTTGTCATCATTTGTTGTTGAAAGGCCATCATTTGTTGTTGGAACTGCATTAAGGCATTAGTCATATGTTGCTCTTGTTGTATCCCTTAATAAGTCACCAACATTTCTTTCATCTCTTGGTGGACTACCATCTCTTCAATCTCCCATTGTGCTAGCTATTTCAAAACTTGTTTGTGGCTGCCTTGTAACTATTGCAGCTGATATAGTGTCCTCTTCAGGGTAGGGTTGTGACCATTGAAATTGTCTTCTTTGCTTCCTAGCAATGTACCTGTTTGTCCTGCCACTTGTGTGCATTAAACCAACTGATTTTCACCCTCTAGGGTGGCATGATACTAAGCTCTGATACCACTGTAAGAACCCTGTCTAGTTCTGGTCTGAATTTTCAGTTTTGGTAGTTTGACATTTTGTCAAACACTTGTCATGCAATGTCACTGTATTCTGATTTCTGAGTTTGTGGTTGGTTTTGATGGTTGTTTTTAGATGGTTTTCAATGAACATACATATGCCAATACATAGGAAACATAACCAAATACTTTACATGTATAGACATCACAATGCCAACACCAAATATACTTTATTTTCCATTATATCAGGTCTCATTACAATGTTATCAGGTCTGATTCAAACTGTAACAGTGATTATAATGCTTATTCAAATTAAAGATTTGAATACCAAAACATATACAGCATACTCGGATGAATGGCTACTTCAATTAGGCATAAGATGAGTTCACACAATGGAATGTTATGGCTGATATATACTGATACAATGCAGCTGTATGGACCGATGTGCTTGAACAATATAGATGTGATATGACAGCTGCTCATTAACCACGATCCACGCCAAAAATGATGGCGCTTAGATCGTAGGCGATGATAGATACAATCTAGATGACAAACCTCATAAGCCCATGATTTGTATAAAATATGAAGCGCCTAGATCCACACTTATTATCAAATCTTTGTACCAGCCGAAGTGCCTAAACTTGTCCGCCTCCTTGCATGATTCGCCCTTCACACATGCTAATGAAATTAATGACAATAAAACTCTAGCGACCAAAAAGGTGTTGTCTCCAAATTGCCTCAAGCCAAATTGATATTTGGAACAAATCTCATCAATTTGGTGTTCAAACCCTAGCCATCCATGGTTGATATAAACCTGCAGAAATAATATATCCTTGAAGCTCCAATCGATGCCAAAAACCTGCAAATAAGCTCTATAGCAAACCCCAAATGGATTTGAATTTTCAGTTTTAGTAGTTTGACATTTTGTCAAACACTTGTCATGCAATGTCACTGTATTCTGATTTCTGAGTTTGTGTTTGGTTTTGATGCTTGTTTTTTGATGGTTTTTAATGAAAACACATATGCCAATACATAGGAAACAAAACCAAATACTTTGCATGCATAGACATTGTTGACTCCCAAAATAACTACAACCTAGAACCCTAAAACATTTTATAATCACCTAGGCGAGGGGTGTCATTAGGGTGATTAAAAGGGGTTTATCAACAAGTTATGGGCGATTTTGGACAACCTACAAGAGTCGGTAGACTCCTCTACACTTCAGGCTCAGCTAGTCCTAGGAGGGATATTCCTAAAGGTATGAAATAGGGCACAAACTAACAAACATAACCATACCCAATGCACACTTGACCACAAAGTTGTCACTAGGTCAAGTTAAATTGGTTGCACAGGCATCTAATTAAGCTTATAAGAGCAATCCGACAGAATGAGGACGCTTACGTGACTATAACTGCATCTAAAAGATAGATGTATTGTTTTGATTTTTCAAAAAAGTGTTGGTGATCGCAGGCCTCTCAAACCGGTGCCTATGCAATGTGCTATAGAGTCTCAAGTTCATCTAAGGAAAACATTAAAAGGGGGTGTATGAATACCTATCTGGTTATTTAGAGGCACATAAAATCAATATCAAACCCTGAGAATACTTAGCAATCCATTACCATACAACTTTCTTCCATATGTAATACTGATAAGACCATTTACAAAACTTGAAAATGGAATTAAGAACTATCACATTCATTGAAATTAGATTTTACAATCATACCACAAAGTGTGGCAAAAGAAAACCCTAAATGCGATATAGAATTCCTGAAAGAACGCCTACAATGATGGAGAAAAACAATGAATTGATATCAAGATTACAATATATATCGCATACACCTCTGATGAATGCTTCTTGAAGAATTGAAAATGAACAATAGATGAAGCCCTAATTGCCTTGGACGTTAAGCACCTGCAGAAAGAAAATTTTGCCCAAAATGATCAATCCTTGAGAAGAGTTAAGATCTTGCCTTTATAGCCTTCCCAATGTGGACCTGAGAGTGAAATGGGTGGAAAACCCTCAACAACCTCACCAATTGCAGTTAAAACATTAATTTCAGCCACCCACTTCGCATTAATGGTGTTCCTAAAAGTTGTTGACGCGTTCCTAGGCGGTTGGAGAAGTATGGAAGGTCAGACAATTGGCCTCTGACAAATTGGACTTCGGAGGTTGGGCCTTCGTTTTGCACTATTTATTCCTTAAGAGAAGGAAAGGACCATTCGACCCTAAAACACTTAGAAGAAAGTAAGTCATCAGGGGTCGGGCCTCGAGCCTTCATCCTTCCCACAAGAAAGAAAGAAAACAAACCCCTCGGTCGCCGAAATCTGCAACACTTAGAAAAAATGAAGGCACCTTGGCGGACTTCGATGATTGGGCCTTCCGCTTTTTGCTTTCCAGAAGGAAGGACGAAAAGAAACCTACCGCTGGCTGCAAGACTTAGCGCAATTTTGAAACCATTGGCGATTGGCTGCCAGACCTTCTTCCTTTCGCCTTTGAAAACAAAGGAGAAAGAAAAGACAACCCCCCGCCCGTCGATGCCCGCCACACTTAGAAGACTATTGGCTTCGTCGGACTTTGGCCTTTGGGCCTTCACCACTCCACCTGCTCGGATGAAGAGAAACAACCACCACTTCGACCTCTGAAGTCCGAAACACTTAGAAAATTTTCCATAACTCTTGGCGGACTTCGGCGATTAGGCCCTCCTGTTGACACATGCCCTGAGGAAGATGGAAAGCCCCAAGCCCTACCTCCGACACCCGAAACACTTAGGCATATTTTTGAGGGGCTTAACACTTAGACGAATTTTGGAGCCTTAGAATTTGGAGCCGATAGGAATGGCTTAATGAAGAAGGGAACCCCGAACTCCGAAACTCTAAAAAAGATAGGAAATACAAGGAAAGACTTAGAATTTTGGGACTTAGCCATTTTTTAGGATTCCTTCCTTGTACTTCAAAAGGCAAACACTTAGAAGGCTACTGAAAGAGACGCATGGGAAATATCTTTGATCGGGTATCAATGATGGGCTTTTCAACAAAGGAACAAAGTGGGATTCTGATGGATTTGGGACAAAATAGACCAAGTTAGGAACTGGTTTTTTTAAGTGTCAACATATCCCAAATGGGATCTGCCCTAAAATTTCTGATTTTCAATCTCTAATTTCTGCTCTAATTTTCTGATTATTGGAATTCTGTTCCAAACCCTAATTTATGAGTTCTGATTTTTTAATTTCAGAATGAAATAACACTTATAACAGCCAACATATAACAGCCAACAAATAACATCCAAAATCCTCTAAAAATTATATCAAAAGATTCGCCCAATATTAGGAATGAAATACACCATGAAATACACGATTTATGAGTAATAAATGCACATGACAAATCTGAAATTCTGAAGAGAACTGTGCTGTTATAAATCAGAATGTAAAAGTCTGAGAGTACATCCAAACAAGGGCTACAAACATGGCAAACAAGCCTAGAAATGCTGCTGTCCCAAATCAGATCAAACCCTAGGGTTATACATACCAAATGATGGTAAATGACGCTCAAGATAACCCTCAAATGATGGTGCTCCCAAACTGCCCTGGTGATGTGCAATGAATGTTCACCAAGTGTCCTCCAAAGGTGAATCCACCCTTCACAATCAGATCTGAAAATGCTGCTCCAAACAACTAGGGTTTGCTGCTCCAAAATGTGTATTTACTCCATAACAAACCTAGCGAACTCCAAATAGTGGTGCTTCAATCTAGGGTTAAACCCTAATGCAGTGATGGCACGAACCGCCAAGAATGTTGCTCCAAAGGTGGCGGATCAGACCTTATCAAATGCTGATATGAAAATGGAACCTTAATCAATGAGAAATCTGCTTCAAGCTCCAAATTCGCCCTCTAAATTCAATCGACCTTCCCTCCAATAGTGGTGCTACAAACTAGGATGAAAACCCTAGGCCAGTATCAACCCAAACTCGCCAGTAGATGCTGCTCCAATTCTGATCTGCAAATCTGAATATTAATTTTCTGCTCTTCTTCATGAATCTCCAATGAAGTGCAAATGGGTTCCCGTCACGAAACCTCCTCAAAGATGAATTAGGGTTTCGTTCAATTCACCTAGATTCGCAAGGGTTGTCGTCCTTGGAATGATGTGCAACAAGTTGCAGCCAAATATAAAGAAATGATATGATGAATGATAATTTGAAATGCCACAAAAGACCTTATATTTATACTTGATTTTCACCTTCTTCAAAAGCTGGCCGACCAAGGCAAAATTATCATTATTTTTATTATTTTCCCTCTCAAGGGTGGCCGACCTCCCTTATGCAAGCTTGGTGCTCAAGTTTAAAGACTTGTCTTTTTTTTATTTTCTTCTTTATGAAGCCGACCTCATGTTAGGCTATGTTGGTGCTCCACAAAACAATTTAAAGATTTGTTTTAAGTCTCCCTCCTCTTAGGCCGACCCAACACAAGAGATATTTCTTTATTTTCTTTTATTTCTTCTTTTCCAATGAGAGTGAACCTTTCCAAATGATGCATCATGTATTAACCTCAAGCTATGTTGTCCTCATCAAGATAAGAGATCACAAAATAGACATTTTCATATTTCTTTTCATCCGCCAATGGGTCGCTTCTCCTCAAAGCCATTTATTTTGTTGACATTGATTACACCAAAAATGCCACAAAAATATGTCAAACCAACTTTCATACTCAAATTGCCTTACAAATTTGGCCAAGTGTGGCAATTGGTCCATTAGGTCATCATGAAGTGATCACTCTAGAAAAAGGGGACATTACAGCTTCCACCTTTGGATGAAGAAGGTAAATTAATTTTGGTACCTGAGGCTATTATGGATGTACGGAAGAGAAGATTAAGAAGCATAAGCATCAAAGAGTATTTGATTTGTTGGAAGGATTTGCATCCAAATCTGCAATTGCTTGATGACAAGCAATTTCGAGAAGGGAGGACTGTAATGTCCCCTTATTAGGATAATTTAAGACAACGTTCATAGCATAATTGGGATTTTGATAAGGGAATAATTAATTAATTAGATTAAGTTGTCTTAAATTATCCTCATACGGGCAACTTATATTTAATTAATTATTTTAGTAAAGTTGAACATTTAAAGTGACTTATTCTAGGGTCCAAAAAGCAAATTAAAATTAAAAGTCACTTTATGGGGGAAAGAAAATATAATTTCTCGAAAGTTCTAAGAGTGAGTATAAAAGGAGATTGCAAAGAGAGAAATTTATATTCTTGGCATTTTTACATTTTGGAAACCCTAGTTGTGGAGATTGAACATTTTGTTCAAGTTTCAGTCCTAGGACAAAAACCCTAAGGTAAATATTGGTTTCTGGAACGAAAACTCTCCTAGGCAATTCTTGGTGGATTCATACAGGATTCACAGGTGTGTTGAATGATTGATTTGTGCTAAAGCATTGAGATATCATTTCCAGATTTGTATCTAGTTGAGTGACATATTGGTAATTTCTGAAAGAGATTTGTGGAGCAAATATTTTATATTAATTTATTCATAAATAAAATTTGTATTAGCTAGCTGTTCCATTAATATTATTCCAGCTGATCCATTTTAATAACTAAGTAGGCCATACCAAAAAAGAGTTGATTGAAATTGTTAGCCATACAAGTTTTGGCAAGATGTATATGTTCCAAGGGAGGCGTGAGGCTTAGAAAAGGTAACAGCTACTTTTTGTAAGGGTCTTAAGGCCCAATATTATTGGCCGCCACTTTTGAGAAGCAAACTCACTCTTATGGAGTGAGTCGCAGCAATTTAGAGAAGGAGAAAGGGATCGTACTGCCACAGCAGGTGTCTATCACTTGTTTTAAGGGAATTTTGTTCATGTGTTCAGAGTTTTAGATGATTACTCTTTTCTGTCCAGCAGCACATGGAGTTCTGGTTATTGCATAACAACTTCAGCCATTAATATGGTTAGTATTTCTTTATAGAAGTATTTAATTGTGTATCAGCTGAGTGCAAGTCTTTCAAATAGAAATAAGATTAATGTGGTGCTTCAAATGCTTGAATGAAATAGAATCAGATTTCTTTACTTTACTTAACTATCATCGTGTCAATCATTTGAAAGGAACACTACACAAAAATAGTCAGAAAGTTACTGTTTGATAGTTGGCATTTTATCAAACATTTGTTGAAATACACAAAAAGTTAGTTTGGCACATTACAACATGATGGTCTAATGATCCCAAATGACCAAAAAGTGGGACACACATTGCTTGGTATTCCCAAATGGTGAAATATCTGGTGGAGAATGCTGGTATGGCAAATGGTTGTATAATCTGGTGGAGAACTCTAGGACAAGGAAAGGCCCTGAAGTTGGTCATGTGCTCTCTTGTTTGTTGAGAGCATAAATACCCTTGTGCCAACATAAGGGCTTTTAAGCACTTCTCTCACTTTTCTGGAAATAGCAAGATGCACATTTCAAACAATTATTTTGTGGAGGTCGTCACACTGATTTATCTGCTGAAGAGTAGTCCAACTCAAGCAGTGGAACATGTTACAACTTAACAAGCCTGGTATGGAATGAAATTAAATACAAGTCCTCTCAAAATGGTCGATTCAGTTGTTTACGTCTTAATTTTATATAAGAAGAGAAACAAGGAGAACCAAAGTTCAAACAGGTGTTTGCTAGATACAGGGATGAAGTCAAAGGTGTGTAAGCTTCTAGATCAGTAACTACACAAATAGGAATGGAGATGTGGTGGTGGATGAAAAATCAGGTGGGGAGCAGTTTGAAATAAGTTTCAAATCTTGAAAATGATCCCTTGTTTGAGACTGGAAAATTGGCTGAAGGCTAGTCATCTGTAATCTGATGAACAAACAGGTCAAAAGGGAGAAAGGACTGGACATAATGCAGGTGCAGTAGGTGTGAATATTTTACTGCTTCTAAGCACAAACTACAATGGTGTGAATATTATACTAGCCTGGAGGATGTGGAGAGAGCTGAACTATCATAGCCAAAAAATTAAGGTACAAGCAAGGTAAGGATCTATATATGCAAATCATTCTATGACGATGTGTTTAAATTGTGTCGAACCTAGTTGGTATCAAAGAAGCCAATGAAAAATATGAGTGGCAAGAAGCTATTCCATTTCCTATATTTCTCCAACTTTGTAACAATTTTTTTTTGGGGCTAGTAGAATAAGAAAATAAGGAGAGACTGGAAAGCAAAGGAAAAATCCAGTGTTCCACGGAGTTTCCTGATGGGGACGGGTCTCGGGGACGGGGGGACAAAGGGTCTAAGTTTGGGGATGGCGGGGGGACGGCGGGGGGGGGGGGGGGCGCGGTGGCGCTGATATACATATGGTACTTGAATAACTAGTTATAAAAAGATGTTTAAGAATAACATTTCAAATGGCAAATTAGTAAACTAGCAAAATTGCAAATACTAACATTTTAAATACTTGAATACTATTAGTCTATTACTAAATAGTAAAAGACAAATGAAATTGCCGAATTTGACAAATGAAATTGTCGAATTTGATATTTCTTAGTTTCTATTATATCGAAAACGGAAAATATAACATGTCACATCATAATATCATATCAATGTATCATAAAGTCTTAAAGATGGTTACAATGAGTAGCATATGATGATATCAAAATAAGTACAAACTACAAAATGCAAAAATCAAAATGTAGTTTTTAGCTTTGAAAATGCTCAAACATGAAATGGGATATTGAGCAAATAAAATGAAGAATGAGAGTCTAATGAGAGTTTTTAGCTTTGAAAATGGTCAAACACCTCCTTAGGGTTCGGACTTGGGCTCTAAGTCCAAGGAAAAACAAAAAAAATTAAAAAAAAGACACTTTTTCGCTGCCCAGCGCGGGGGACGCCCAGAAGTCCTGAGACTGTCGAGGGACGTCCAGAAGTCCCCGAGACGTCTCGGGGACGGCCAGAAGTACCCGCCGTTTCTCTCAAGTTTTCGGCGTTCCGGCGGCGGTGGGGGGATGTCGCGCAGGAGTCCCCAAGTCTCGGAAACGTCCGGGACGGGGGGACGGCAGGTTTTAGGGGGGGGACGGGTCCCCGTGGAACACTGGAAAAATCACATAATAAGATCTATTTTTGCATGAAATATAAAGAATGTTCAATATGTTCACAGAATGTTTCAAAACATTTGTCATTGCAATCCATACAATTATATATATCAATATTCGTGTTATGTAGTTCATTTATATTCATCTCTCTCTCTCTCAATTTAGTTCATTTATTTGTTTAAGGAATTGTATGATGTTCAATGCATGCTAATTTTATTGAAATAGAAAAAAGACGAGAATCAGTGCAAGACATTTATTGTTTTCTTTTGTTCCAAGAAAAGTGTTTATAAACATTTGTCATTGCAATCTATACAATCATATCTATGAATATTCTCGTTACGTAGTTCATTTATATTCTTATCTCTCTCTCAATTTAGTTCATTTATTTGTTTTAGAAAATTGTATGATATTCAAATTTTCAATGCATGCCAATTTTATTGAAATAGAAAAAGATGAGAATAGGTGCAAAACATTTATTGTTTTCTTTCGTTCCAAGGAAAAGTGTTTATCCTGTTTGGGACTTCAAATCTGAAAATGGATTGGTCATTTTTATGTGCAACTCGAATATGACTAACCTTAGTGATGTTTTTTAGATAATTAAATTTGTTCAAAGCACTCAATTCATCAACAAGGATCTAAATATGTACCATGAGGAGACAAATATGGGAGCACAAGCAAGGACGTCAAACTTAAATGATGAATTAGGACAGGTAAGTCTTGTCAACTAATTACTTTGTTCCCAAATTTCTTCAATCTTTTCATAGACACAAGTGTGTATATCTCCCTTGTAATGACAAACATACTAAATGGTAAATTACACAAGAAAAAATACACATTGGTTTTGATCACTTAAGTATATGGTTAAAAGATACATTTCAAAATACTGTATCTGTTGGTTCCACATTAGATAATTTATTCATAAATAACATCTTCCACACTCTAATTTATTTTCAATACATCTAATTGTATTAGACAAAATTTTATTTGCTTTTAAAATTCTTTATCAGTGATGGTTTCATTTCAAAGCATAAAGATGTCCCTTGTTTTCACTTAATGTTGTTGGCTCTTGTGAAGTTGGCCATGTACTAGGTTCTTTATGTTGGTTCGACATGTGATAGCTTATTCATGAATATGTTGGTTCCACATTTGATAGTTTATTCATGAATATGTTGGTTCCACATTGGATACTTTATTCATGAAAAACACCTTCGACACTCTAATTTATTGCTAGACACACATTTTATTTGTTTTACAAATTCTTTATCAGTGAGGGATGTCGTAGTTGTAGTCGGCCATTTGTCGGCCAAATTATAAGTGCTAATTAAAATAATAATTGTACAGTTAGGAGTGTTAGCGGGAACCATCCCGATGGTTGGTTGGATAGTTACGTAGTGGTTGCCAACGGTTGGTATCCCAACCAACTCTAGCAAAGTTATATATTGAGTTCACATTTTGTAGTCGGGATATGATAAAATATGATATGATATGATCTGAAGACATGTATTGTGATGTTATAATTGTTATGATCAATGGATGAATGCAGTGACTTATTCTGTGCAATGTTGTCATGTCCCGATATTAAGACATTGTTAAATTAAAGATTAAACATCATGATAAGACAGAGAAACCACTTGGATGATAATAACGTATATAATAATAATATTAATTAATATTAATATTTTAAAAATATAATATATATTATATTTATGAAAAATAAATATAAATACTTGTCAATTTAAATATTATTATAATTATAATATAATATATTATTAAATGTAAATAACAAATATATAAATACAAATATTTATAATTTAATATTATTATAATATATAAGAATAAATATAATAAGTTAAATATTATAAATTAATATTATAAAATATTATAAGTATCATAAATAATAATAATAAGTATAACCTAAGGCAGCGTATCTACTTTATAAGAGGAGAAATTATGAAGTCTTTAATTATCAATGAGGATATGGAGCGGTTAGAGGAAAAAGAAAAAGTATATAAAGTAATAATAAACCATTTAAAAGGAAGTGCTTTATATAACATAAACAGCTATTTGTATTCCTTCACAAGGCTACGGTTAAATGGTAAGAAGTGATCTAAAAGACAGCATACATATATGCAGCGATTAGTTCGCTAACTTAAAAAGAAAGATAAAATGCCATTAAATACTAATGAAAGGCAACATCCCTTTCACAAGGGACAACTTTAGGATATTTAAAGAGAAACTCATTACTCCCAAAGGCATGGAAGGAGAGAAATCGGAGGGGAATTAATAAATAATAAAAAGGTAAGTAGACAACAATCAGAAAATAAGGAGAAAACATTCAGCAGAAGATAAATCGCAGCCACCAGACAGCAAGGTAAGTATTAATAAGTATTTAATTTGTTCAATTTATAATTGGTAAAATAAATGGTGAAAACATATATATTGGATATACAATTATGAGAACAATTGAAAATGATAGGAAAGGCTTACTTGAATAAGAAAATGTAATGAATAACTAAGTAAGGCCAGAATGAGAAATGGACATCATTGTTAATCCATCACACCAAGAAAGTGAGACCAAGGGATGGACAATTGACCAAGGTATTTAAGGCTCGAGTTGATAAGGCTCTAACCTTACAAGGCAAGTGTAGATTGCTTGTCCTAAACGGGAAGAGTACTCAACTGAGAAAGGCCCTTATCTCAATTAGTGAAGAGTGCTAATATGAGGTAAGTGGAGATAAGCCCTTATCTCAATTAGTGAAGAGTGCTAATATGAGGTAAGTGGAGATACGCCCTTGTCTCAATTAGTGTAGAGTGCTAATTTGAGGCAAGTGGAGAAAGGCCCTTGCTCCGAATGGTGTAGAGTGCCAATATCGGCAAGTGGAAATGGCCCTTGTTTCCAATTGGTTGTGATGTCCCCAGGTGGGTCCCTACCAGAAGGTGACGTAGGTCTGTCTGGACGGTTTGTCCCTCCCACGTGTCCGGGGTCCTCGTTAACGAGGCTTGTCCTGGGGGTTGCCCCCTTAACGCCGGGGGTGCCGTTTACTAATAGTCCGGGCTTTTGGTGCAACGGTTATTAACTGGGTATCAGAGCTTTGTGTTTCCACAAGGGACATTTCATAGTTTTCTTCTGGACCTCCAGTGGAATGGTGTTTTTTAGTAGTAGAGATTGCTTGGGGACAAGCAATTTCAGGGAGGGCGGACTGTAATGTCCCCTTTTTAACGTGATCCTGTTTTATGATGGTTCCGCCTATCACTGGCCCTCGTAGGCTAACTCAGATGGTTAGAGGGTCCCTTTTGGCAGAGATCAGTGTGTTTTCTCCATCAGAGCTCAGTATGGGTTTAGGTTTGGCCTTTGTTGGACTCAGTTCTACACACTTACTATTTATAGTAAGTCATCTTTCCTGAGTTTCTATTTATAGCAGGGTATCTGGTCATGTGGTGATTTCAGTGTTGTTTCCCAGTTTCAGCTGGTGATAAGGTTGTTTAGAGGTCTCTGGTCCTGTATTGGAGGCTCTTGCTATTTTTAGCCGACTGAGGTTGATAGAGATGGGCCCCTGCTATTTTTGGTAAGATGGTTGGATGCATAGAGGGTGTCATGGTGAAACCCCAGGTTCAGACAGGACTGAGAAATGATGTCTAATTATGGAGATAAGTGATTTTTAATTATTATTAAAGGTAGTCTTTAATAATAATTAATTATTATTATAAGGTGGGGGTCATATAATGATATTAAAGTCATGGATTAAAGTGCTAAGTGAAGTTATATTATAAAGTTTTTGAAGTCACTTTATATTCAATGGGGCCATGACCCATCATTAAATCACTTAAAGTACATTTAAATTTCATGGATTGGAGCACCCATTTATGAGACTTATAATAAAGTTTTTCTTAAAAACCTAAAGTGGATTTGAAAGTGGATTTAAAAGCTATTAAGGAGATTGAGGTTATAAAAGGACTCAAAAAGCAAATCAACCTCATTATTATGGAATGATCATTTGAATTTGCTTTGTGGTTTTCTGGAGAAGACAAGGGTTTCAGTATATCAGCCATTGAAGAACGAAAACTCTTCAATGTTTTTGCAATTTTGAGGCTGTGAGAGACCAGCTGAATCATTGCTTGAGGAGAGCTTCATTCTGGAGTTCTATTTGTGCTTAAAAGTGAAAGATATCATCAAGGGTTTGAAGAATAATGACGAATAATTAATTGCAGACCTGTAGCTTCATTCTTGGCAGCCATTTATATCAGATTTCAAGCTTTTTATTGCTGCTGTTGCATTCATATCAGGCCTGTACTTTTTCATAACAGCAAACTGAGTATGTTAAAAATCTTCATATTTTGCCAATACGATTTTCTGGGTATTTGTGATTTAAATATTAGAGTATATTTTCTCAACTGGGTCTTTGTTATTTTATCAAAACATTGAATATTTTAGTAGATATTAAAATCTGGAAATTGCAGCAGTTTATGCATATTTCGTATTTTCTTTTATTGGCAAAATATATCCATGCATGTGTGCTAGTAAATGCAAAAAACATAAAACTCAGAAAAAGCAGAACATATTTAAGGCAAAAAATTTGTTTGGCTATATTCCACCTGGGTGGGATATTACAGTGGTATCAGAGCATTTAGAAATTTTAGAGAATATCCTAAGCGGGATATTATAGTGGTATCAGAGCATTTAGAAATTTTAGAGAATATCCTAAGCAGGATATTACAGTGGTGTTAGAGCTTTAAAATTTCAGTCCAATATCCATTAGGGATCTTTCAGTGGTATAATAACCGTTGCACCAAAAGCCCGGACTGTTAGTAAACGGCACCCTCGGCGTTAAGGGGGCGACCCCCAGGACAGGCCTCGCTAACGAGGACCTCGGACACGTGGGAGGGACAAACCGTCCGGACAGACCTACGTCACCTTCCGGTAGGGGCCCACCCGGGGACATCACAGCCCACCACGCTCTGCGAGTCTCGACCTCGAGACCTCCAGCTCTGATACCAGGTTAATAACCGTTGCACCAAAAGCCCGGACTGTTAGTAAACAACACCCCCGGCGTTAAGGGGGCAACCCCCAGGACATGCCTCGCTAACGAGGACCCCGGACACGTGGGAGGGACAAACCGTCCGGACAGACCTACATCACCTTCCGGTAGGGGCCCACTTGGGGACATCACATTGGTGTAGAGTGCCAATATGGGACAAGTGGATAGGTCTTTGATTCTAGTTGGTGAAGATTGCCATGCTAGATCAAAGGAAGAATAATGGACCTATGGCAAGATTGTAACCAAGGAACCCTCTATTTTGGGTGAATGATTGGATTAACATGATTGGCCAAGTAATAGACTCTTCCGGAAGGGAATTATGATATTGTTAAGTGAAATAGAGAAATGCATATTGCATATAAGTTATGATTATAAGGTTTGATTTTATATAATTATGATTTATATAATGAGATGAGAAAGAATTGATTACTAATGTTCTCTTTTACGAGTTGAAATTGTGTGCAAGGTTGTGAAAATTTTGGTTTGCTAGAAGGGGACATTACAAATGTTCTTATGAATTCATATTCTATGTTGTGCACTGTACTATTGCTTTATAATTCTGTTTACTCCATGTTTGCTTGAAACACCTCATTGCAAGTAAACATTTGGCGCCGTTGCCTGTTCGAATACGGGTCGAGGGGGACAAGTTGATGACAAGTTGCATCGTTCGATGACAAGTGGAGTCGTCAGAGACATTAGTCGATGACAAGTTGAGTCGTCTGGGGCATTCAGTTGATGATAAGTTGTGTCTGGAGGGATACGTGAATTGTGAGACATACTCGGTGACTAACGGAAGACAATGACGATGGCTGCATAATGGGTCAACCGATCCAATCGGAGGAGGAAACAGACAGCAGATACCAAGTAGAAAGAACAAAGGAAGAATTACAAAGAATACGGGAGGAAAGTGACAACGAACAAGAACCAAATGATTGGGAAGACGATCTAACACAAGATCTGGTCTTCCTGTGGGATTTGTCAGTGAGGCAACACATCACGAACGAAGCCATCCAAAGAGACATACCAGAGGAAATCATTGATGAAAATCTAGAAGTCAATTCGGAAGTGGATCATCTTCTCGATCGTATACCAAGGTTGTTGGCGAGGAATTTGTTGATCCTGCAAGACCTCTGAGAAGAAAGGGATAGAGAACAAAGACGACAACAAATTCTTTGAAGGTATGAAGAACGAATGAAACAAGAAGAGGAAGAGCGCGACACCAACCGTCGTCGAGCACCTCACAATCAATGATCATACCAGTAGCGATTTATGCCCATACAACTGAATAAAGATAGGAACAAAGTACCAAGTGGGAAAGAAACACCTGAAGAAACACTGAGAAGATCACTAAGGCTAAAAGAACAAGAAGAACATAGGAAAAGACTGAAACAAATTGTTAAAAGAGGGAATGAACACCATGAAGAAATAAATGAAGACAGTGCTGAGTTTCACCAAAGCTTCGTCGAGGGAGTCGACGAACAAGATTTTAGAACACCAGTAATAAATAGAGAAAAAGAAAAAGAAAATGGAAAGAAATTGACAGAAGAACTTGAAGATAGCATACGCCGCATCGTAGCACTATCCATTTCAGACAGAGGGCCGAGGAGTAGAGGACCTGAGCCAAAGACCCTCGCGCAGAGGGAGCACCGGAAGGAACCAGAGGAGACTCTAAGTGTAAAGGACGCTGAGAATGGACGTGGGAAGGAACCGTACGTGGCCGAGAGTGTAAGGAAGACACCGGAACGTCATGGAAGAACTAGTCCAATCAAGTCGAAGACACAGAGGGCATCTGGGGAAAAACATGGTGACTCCACCAGCAAGTGAGAGGCAGAAACTGCCAAAGTTCCTGGGGAATGGTTCAGAGGATCCCGTACGGCACTGTAAAACATTTGATACCATATGGGTAGCAAATGGACAAGAGGATGAAGATTACTAGCTAAGAGCGTTTCCAGCAACGCTGAGAGGCATAGCCATCGACTGGTACATGGATTTGGAGGCGACACAGAAGGCCTCATGGCAAGTACTCAAGAAAGCGTTCCAGAACAAATTCAAACTTCTAAGGGACGACAATGAAATTGTAGCAGAAATATACAACACAAAACAAGGAAAGAATGAGAACGTAAGAGCATACAACCGAAGACTTAAGGAATTGTTGGAGAAACTGGAGACCCAGTCAACCGATGGATTGAAGAAGAGATGGTTCATTGAAGGACTACTCCCGTCATTAAGGAAGAAGATGAAAGCAGTACCTCCATCATCATACGTCGAAGTGTACAATCGAGCAATGGACATAGGGTGAAAACAAGACATCCACCCAAGGTAAGAAGAGGACCGACGATGAGGAGAGTACTGACGACGACAGCAGTGAAGGAGAATCAAAAACCATCTAGGCCTTAAGAAAAGACATGCTATGTGTGATGAAAGAACTGAAGGCTGACAAAGAAACAATGAAAGAGGGCCGAGAGTTATGGTGCACTGACTGCAACGGAGAAGGACATGTAAAAGCAAATTGTCCAAAGAAATTAATTTGTGATATCTGCCAAGTAATGGGACATTCAGTTAAGGAATGCCCATTTAACCTAAAAGCAAGGAGTACACAAGTACTCTTCACACAAGGAGAGCAGTCGACTCCACCAACCACACCACCGAAGCCTTAGTACAATAGCAGAGCATCCCCTGGAGGTTACGAAAGTAACAATAGCCCGAGAAATAGAATACAGTACGACAATAAGGGGAGGCCCATGATACAATGTAGAAAGTGCAATGAATGGAGCCACTTTGCCCGAGAATGTCAGAATGGTCAAAACCCTGGGGGAAGACTATTTAAGTGGTGCAGACCGGGCGACCATGAAGATAACGACTGCCCAAAGCAGAAAGGCATCAACACGTTGGATGTAGAAGAGCAAAATCAAGTACTGACGGTCACTACGAGAGCACAAGCAAAGAAGGCCATCTACCCGGATCCACTTACAGAAAAACAGAGAATGAAAGAAGCAAAAGCAAAGGTGGAGCGGGCGATGATGAAGGAAAACAAGATTGCTCTGGATATCCCAAGTACCTCCCAACGAGCACAGGCCGAGAGTAACATCATACGACAGATACTCCAAACCACCATACCGATCAAGGTAACTGATCTTCTCCATACTATGCCACAACTCAGGATGGTAATCACATAGTCAGTGACAACCAACAAGAGGATGGCTGAAGGAAGGAAATCATAATAGAACAACCACTACAAGGAGAACAAACTGTCGACCCTATGTTGTTGACGGTGAACATTGGGAAGAAACTGGCGATTGTACAGATGGAGATTGGAGGGAAGACATTAGCAAACACGATCATCGACAGAGGCTCGACAGTCAACATACTAACTGAAGACACATGGAGGAGTCTCGGAAAATCCACACTCTGGCCACCAACATTCCAATTGGTGGGCGCCGACTAGCATGACATCAAACCGTTGGGAACATTGATGGCGCAGAAGGTGACGATCGCGACACAGCCGTTCTTGCTGAACTTCGTAGTCATCCTGGTGCAGAAGAGGGGGTACGACGCATTGCTCGGAAGAGGATGGCTAGTGGCAGCTAAAGTGGATCATAATTGGAAAAGAAACACACTTTCCATAGAAAGCAATAGAAGAAAGTATGTGATTGATTTGATAAATCAAACAGTGAGTGAAGAATTGATGTCATCAGATTCAGAAGGTGAGGAAGGATGCGGAATGGAGGAAGAAAGAGGAACCATAGAACCAAACGAGAAGGTATTCTCGATCTCCATGAATGCTCGGAGGATGAGACAAATTCATTGAACGGGTTATTTCATTGGTAGATGGAAGACTATGAATTCTTCGAACCGGAGTGTAACATGATTTCGATGAGAGAAAGTGGCGAATGCTCTCAGGCGACTAGTGAAACACTCAGCAACATTGGGCCAAGTGCACTTGATGGATTGACAAACACTCGACCACTCGGCAAGAGGTAACAAGTAACGAGTGACAAAGGGGAGGAAGGTAATAATCAGATGGAAGTAATGCTTTTCCAGAAGCATATGAAGAGTATAAGGAAGGAGAGGCTATAATAGGCAGTACACTAGAGCAACTAGTGGCAAAGACAAGTCGACCAGGGGAGGGAGGTCGACTAGAAGAGGCAAGTCGACTAGAAAAGGCACATAAAGAATATATAAAGGGTGATGCCAAGATAGATGATACACTTGCACATAAATTTGAACCAGACAAGGTGATCAGGTATGAAGAGCCATTGGCAAGCAAGGTGAATCGGGGTGATGGAACTAACAACGGGAACCTAGCATTGAAAGCACCGGCTAGAAAGGCATCCGACTCTGTTGACGATTATAAAATCAGTAAAGGTATGTCTCCGAATAATGAAGTTAAAATATTTAAATTGGAGGATATGGCTACTTGTCGTACTGGCAAATCACCCCCACAACAAAGTTCCAGAAAAGGGACAAATATCATGAGACAGATTACACCGCAAGAAATTATTACAATTTGAGAGGTAGACAAAACGTGGACCCCGTCGAAGAAAAATAGAAAAACTCGATTCAATTTGCTATGGATGGAAAATTGGAAAAAACGAAAAAAATAGATTGGAAAAAATGAAAAAAAAAGATGAAAAAATCGAAAAAAAAAGAGAAAAGAATAAAAGGGGTCGTACGACCCCTCCCCCTCAATATACGATTAAAACCGTATGACACAAAGAAAGAGGATGTCTTAGCCTCACAGTTAAAATTTTATCAACCCTCTCCAATCGATCAAGACAAGGAAATAAGAAATCGTACGATTGAAGGAGGATGGCATACGAGTCTGAACTGCATGGACCATGAGTTAATGTTTTTGCCTGCCGTACATCCTCAAACCGTACGACCGTACGAAGGAGTCGAGAGTTTCTAAACCGCCGTACGACCTACTGAAACATGGAACTGCAGTACAAAGTCTGCTGTTTTTTTTACCATACGAGTGTTGGGTAATTGCTGTGCGAGTGGGAAGTGCAGATCGTACTAAGGAAGCCATACGAGTTAATCATCTATCTGCTTGCTGTGCGAAGTGTTTTCTCTGTTGTTGTACCATATCCTAACTGCTGTATGAGTTCGGGTTTCTCTTTACCAGCCGTACGAGTTACTGCCCGAAGTGTATTCTGCTTGAAGTGTATACCGCCGTACTAATTCTTGTTCTCAGTCGATCATATGAGCCGACTGTACGAGTTTTTGGATTGCAGATGAGTGTTGGGATTGCAGATGAAGTGTATTCTGCGCTGCCCCCAGACCCCCGTTGGGGGTGCTGCCCCCAAACCCCTTTGAGGGGTGCTGCCCCTCGACCCCGTTGGGGGCGTTTCCCGCAAACCCCCATCAAACCAGTACTATCTTGATTAAGTGAGCAATGGGGTGCAACATTCGCAGCATTTAGTGTGCTATCAGATTGGGTCCCTTGGTTGGTTGGTCTATTGACAGGTGTTCCAAATGTGTTGGTTCTACTTTTACTCAGCTCCTACCTCCAGCTTTTCCTCCAGGATCTTCAACATTGTCGTCAGTTTGGCAGAGCTTACTTAATGTCACTTGATACTTCATGGTTTCTGTTGTCTGGAAGACGACTAATTTTGTGGGGGGGATGATGTAGATGGTCGTAGTTGTAGTCGGCCATTTGTCGGCCAAATTATAAATGTTAATTAAAATAATAATTGTACAGTTAAGAGTGTTAGCGGGAACCATCCCGACAGTTGGTTGGATAGCTACGTAGTGGTTGCCAACGGTTGGTATCCCAACCAACTCTAGCAAAGTTATATATTGAGTTCACATTTTGTAGTCGGGATATGATAGAATATGATATGATATGATCTGAAGACATGTATTGTGATGTTATAATTGTTATGATCAATGGATGAATACAGTGACTTATTCTGTGCAATGTTCTTATGAATTCATATTCTATGTTGTGCACTGTACTATTGCTTTATAATTCTGTTTACTCCATGTCTGCTTGAAACACCACATTGCAAGTAAACAAGGGATTCATTTTAAGTCATAAAGATGCCCTTTCTTTTTTTCCCTTAATGTTGTTGGCTATTGTGAAGTTAGCCATGCATTGGGTTCTCTCTTCTTTTCTTTTCTTATTTGGCTATGTACTTGTTTCAAGAGTTGCATCGTTACCCCTTTTGTAGTATCCCAACGAATGTTTGACCTAGAATTTTGATTTCCAACTTCTGAATTCTGCCGTAGTTTTCTGCACTTCAATTTTCTGCTCAAAACCCTAGGTTCTGGTTTATTTTTCTGCACTTCCTTGCTTCAATTTCTGCTCTAAGAATTCTGACTTTATCTTTCCAAACCCTAGATCTGAAATCTGATTTTCTGTTTCTGAATTTATAAATGGTTTTGGGCAGCGAACAAATGTATGTTAATTGCTCAAATAAACATGCCAATTATGTACCCTTATCAATTATGAATTCAAACATATATCATGATCATCCAAAATGCAAAACAAATCGCATATAATTTAGTTTTCTGAATATAGATGACTTCTGCTATGAAATGTATTATCCAGAATTGCAATTACATCAAGTTCATAGGCTCCAACATGCCCGAACATAACCCAAATCTCTGCTGTTACAAATCAGACCCAAACATAGGCTTATACATACCAAGAATGGTGAAGAATGATGTCAATTAGCAAATCCTAGATGGGCGAACCTGGTTAGGCACTTGATGATGCAACTGTGAACTCCAAATTGAATCACAAATCCTCCTCAAACCCTCCAATGTAGGTGGCACTCCCAGCAGATGGAAAATGGCATGCAAGGGAAGGGCGGCGACTAGGGTCTTAACTTCCAATGAACCTCCAAAAATAGGTGCTAAAATCTGATCTAAGACTCTGCACAAAACCTTCAACAAATGGGGCTCAAAATCTGATCCAAGGTCTGCTCCAAAGATAATATAAATCTGCTCCAAAAATAATATAAATCTGCTCCAAAATTCTGATCCAAGTCTGCTCCAAAATGATATGCGAATTCTGCTCCAAAACTTGAAATTCTCCAATGAAGTACAAGTAGACCTCCGTTATGAAGTCTTCCCAAGATGAGACTGGGTTTTCGTGCAACTCACCTTTTATTCTCAAGGGTTTTCGTCCTTAGAATAAGCTGCTCAAAAGTGCAGTCCATAAGGAATAAAATAACAAGTCCAATATGATTTGCAATGCCACAACTTTCCTTATATTTATACATGATTTCTCTCCTCACCAAAAGCTGGCCGACCTAGGAGAGTTTATCTTTTTATTTTATTAATTTCTCCTCAAGGAAGGCCGACCCAGGAATATTTTATTATTTTTTTAATTCTTCTATTTCCTCACAAAGAGGCCGACCTGATAATTTATTATTTCTTCATAAGGTGGCCGACCTAGGAGCAAATCTTGGCGCTCAAATAACAATTTGAATTCTCCTTTTCTTACAACAAGAAATATTATTTTATTGAAGTCTATTTTCTCCTCCAAGAGGGCTGACCTTGATTTTAGGCACTCAAATATGCTACACTTTGGGCCGACCCAAATTAGTATCCTTAATTTATTAATGTTCTTCACTAGGTCAACCACAAGGCTTGTATTTTCTTTATTAAAATTCGTTTTCCCTCCTCTAATAGGCCGACTAGCCTCTAAATATCTTGGTGCCCAATTCAAATTGAAGATTTGAATTTGTCTTCTATTTCTTCCTTCCAAGTCGGCCTAGATCAATAATGCATCAAGTAAGTCTCCACAATGACGGCGCACATATGAGACCACATTATTACATCTTATCCCTTCACCGACGTGAATGAAATCATTCATCAAGGCAATCCACCATACGCAATCAACCTCATGGGCAAAACAAGTGACATGAGACCACCAAGCCTCCCAAACAAAACAATTTTCACACCAAATATTATCCCTAGATGGTTCGCTCCATGTGAGGGCAAAATATTTTTCCCAAGGAAAATACACGACAATTATTAGAAAAATATAACAAGGCATTTTCCAAGCTCCATTTGTCCAGCAAAAATCCCTAAGTGTGAAAATTGCCTCCCAAGCCTTCTTCTGTGACCACTCCGAAAAAAGGGACATTACACCTTCATTATAGAGGGGAAAAATCTTCAATAATCATTATGCTTTGTGTACAAACTTCCCATTTTCCCCTTGAAAATGTTTTTATGCAGGCTAATTTATGTATTGTGTTTTGCAAATCTAACAAATGTTCATTGCCATGGTTGAACCCGTTCATTAAAAGTTACATATAATTGTACTCTTAAATTGAGCCACCTTTATATGCATTCATTTTATCGATTTATTCTATTGGTTAACTTGATATAATTAATTTTGGACAGTTATGTAGCTGGATAAAATCGTTTTACATGTCTGGTCTCTTGTATTCTTGTTTAAAATGAAGATAGAAACGGACACCAACTTGGATGCCATGATTGAAAAACATGAACATAGAAAAGAAATGACGACTAATATTGTACAATTGTCATGTCTTGGGGTTGGGTAAATTAGTAGAAGATATGACTGGTTCACGAACAACTCTAACATGCATCCACAATCAAAGTCAGTTATTTAGAATTTTTAAAATAGATAGTAAAGAATGCTAGAGAGATTGTTGGAATGTGTGATTGCCCCGAGATTGTGAGATAACCAAAAGATAATGAAAGAGAGATTCAAAAATGCAAGTTAGAAGGAAAGGAAGGAAGTCTAAGTGTCTTAGGAGCCGTTCGGGCACGTGGCAGAGATGTTACAAAAACACAAACATGCAAGTAAGGTGCTGGAAACGTTCATAAATGGTCATTGCATGATTGACAGTCGTGGGATGTCTATGTGTCGTGTTGGTGTCTGAGCAACTTTAGCTTCTAAACTCTTCAATCACTAGGAAACAACAAGGACAAGGCACTAAAACAAAATTGCACAAAAATGAACATAGGAGACATAACACAAACATGAACTTGACACCGTGGGTAGGAAAAGGCTAGGACAAAGGCTAAAATGAGCTTAAAAACATACTAAGAGAATGAACACCAAAGTAGGTCCAAAATATAACGTGAAATTGCAACAAAATGCAATTTTCTATGTTACATTAGCCATTCAACTTCACCAATAAATCACATAAACTTATATATTTGAAACTATTTACTAGTAGACTTTGTAGTTTCTTACTCCCCATACTATTCCCAATGTCTCATCTTCTTTAAAGGGCATCATAGCTTTATTCCTTCCTGTGATGCTATGGATGCTCAATGCTTCTTTGAGAGCACTAAATGAATGAAATACCAACATGAGCAAGCATGGAAATCCATGGGCAATTTTTGTTGTTATTTAGACTTGGCTAGTTAATGCTGCTAAATCTATCTATTGAGAAGCTATGTGTTGGTGTTTCAATTCGCACCTCTGGAATGCGAGTTGGAAACGGACAGCTATGCACAGATAAATTGCTCTCCTATTGGAAGGGGGAGTTCCCTTTTTGCTGATGTTCGCTGAAAAGATAAATAAATTAAACTTTGGCTATCTTCTTTTTGATTCTCAGCTGCGAGCACAAGGTTATAAAACTCTAAACGCTGCAGAAGAGGTTTTTTCCTTTTTTAAAACTTCTACTACAACTAGGCTTAAACTAATGACACTTTTAATCTCCTTAGTAAATTCAGAGCAAAGGGAATTAAAAGTGGACAAGGAACTATCATTTTAACACAAAAACTTAAGTAAATTTCTCCCAAATTTACATCACAAGACTCATAGTACTTTAATGATGAAAGCTGAAATAAAAGTTACAGAAGCCACACATTTGACGATGAAACTTGATGATCCGAGATAGAATATCAGAGCAAAATGGGCATAAGATTTCTATTCCAACATCACAAAGTTGATACAACTCCAGGACAACAATACTGTAGCAAAAGGCAGGCATACAGCAAGCGATCAAACAACGGAGAACAGGTTACACAGAGTGAACAAACACTTGAAATAACAAAATCTACAGGCTAGAATAGGCACAACAAATTTGCTATCACAAAAGTAGCTCCATTACAATGGGCAAGGCTGCCCTTATTTATACTAAATCAAAGGAGTAGGGAACCCTAAAATCTCGTTGATTAACCCTAACTTGCCAACTCACAAGCTTTATTTCTATTCAAAGACAAAAATACAATTAACAAACGTTTTAAAGCAAAGAAAACTCCAACTATTACAAAGTGATTTCTTTTTAAATAAAGAATGGATGAGCTTAGAATGAAAGCAAATGCTTTAAAACAAAAAGCATCTGATTTAAAGTTGCTTTCTTTTGAAATGCATCCTCATCAACATTCTTGCTTTTTGGCGATGTCATCCATTGATATTCTGGGAAACAATATCTTCTAAAAAGCAAGTGACTGCATCTTTGCCAGGAACAATGATACTCTCTAGAATGATATTCTGATTCTCTAACATTTCTTCACCATTAGCAACCATCTGAAGAAATTCATGAACTTCGCCCACAACCTTGTCAAACTTCACTGTCATTGCGGCAAAACGACCCATCTTGCCGGCACTGATATCATCATTAAAATTGCCGTGGACGAGAGTCTGGAACTCTGCTTGCACTTCCCTGAGATCATACAAGGTACCATTTTCTTTTTCATACGAACAAGGGATCTGAGAAACGAAAGATCTGACGAACTTGAGAACATTTACTACCTTTTCTTTTCATTCTGTTAACTCTAAAATTATACTGTCATAAGTTTTTACTGTGAAAAGATATTGCGCTTTCCAAGTAGAAACTATCTTATCATCAGCTGAATCAACAAAGTCAAGTGCTATCTTCAAGTCAGAGATAATGATCTCAAACACTGGTCTATTTTCTGCCATAGTATGCTGCAATCCTTGGATGCCTTGGCGTAAATCATGAGCGTTGTACTTTAATTGATAAAACTTTGAAAGTACAACTCTCTTCAGTCACAAATTCTTCCACCCAATTATTCATGTGCCTCCCATAGAGGACCAATTGATTGAATTGCCGTTGATCGGCTGGTGATTCAAGATTCGGTGGAAGTAATAAATTAGCCTATGATGCGCCATGGAAAAGGTTGGAAATGTACTGCAGCTGCCTAACTTCAGCCTTGAGAGTTGCTTTGTCTTCTCCATCTTTCAACACCCTTTCCTTCAAACTATCCACTGCAACCTCAAAGAGATTTATATCTGTATGCCAGGTACTCCTACCAAGATTAGCTTTGACAACCTTGAAGTCATCAACCTTGATATCATCAGCACTTATATCTTCTGGCGGTGTTGCAGTTTCAAGGATCATTTCTCTATCCGCATTCTTTCCAATGCAAACCTGCTTCTTCAGCTTCTTGTCTGATGTGTCTTGGTAGACGCTTTTAAGCTCTGTTAAATCCAGCTGAGATGAAGGCTTTCTCCTCTTCCTTCCCAGAATGTTGTCAAGCCAGGATGAGCCATCCTCTCTTGGAAACTCGGTTCTAACCTCATTAGCTTCTGATGAACCAATATGTGTATCAGAGTTACGAACCGATGAATCTGGCTCTGAATCATGGATAGAAGTGCTCGGTGAAGGAGGAGAGACATGATCTAAAGGTAATGCTTTAACATGCGGTGTTGGTTCAACAGGAACTTCTGATTCAACTGCTGGTTGTTCCTGTAGGACATGAGCTGGAGACTCATCCTTTTTCCTCTTTAACTTAGCCATTTTTATTCCTTCTAGAAGAACAGTCATAGCTTTAACCCTTCATTTTGGTTTGGAAGTGGAAGGCTCTGATGGTTGTACAACTGGCGGCTCTACTACCAGGATATCATCCTTCTGCTTATTCTTCAAGAATATCAAATTGTTTTTAACAACTTGACTCGTTCTTTCTTCAATGGAAGTGTTCTCTTTTATTGACCAATTAACTGGTGGCAATGATTGTTGTTCAACTTGGTCCCTGAAATACGTGGGAAGTAGAACTTCACCATTTTCTGTCAAACCTTCTACATCTTTTGACAAGATATCAGATATCTCCTGAAGAGTAAAGCTGCTGTAACTGCGTTCTCGCACTTCAAACTCATCAGCACAATTAGCCCAGAAATCTTCAACTGCATGTGTATGCGTACAATTTTGACCAAGATGTGATGCAAAAACACCACGAGGATCATATGAAGACCTCCTGTCGAAAAACTTAAGACCATATTTAGATGATTCATTACCAATTACCTTAGCATCTGCTCCATATCTGCATCTGTAAATACTCATCCTAATTGGAAAATTGAAAGCTGCGTTACGTCTGCTACGCAGAAATGTATGAACTTCATAGGCTTGCCTCAAAAATTCCATAAATGCTATTTCATCTGTAGGATATCTCAGCAACATGGCTGGCTCTCCTGAGAAGCCATATACTCTAATGTAGGAAAAAGTGGGAAACTAGATAAACTAATCAGCCCATTCTGCCATTGCCATTCTAGCATCTGCTGAAAACCGTATATGCAACTCATTATCCATATCTTGCACTGCATGCATCAGGAATGCATCATTTACCCGCCTGTAATGTCGTTCAGCTTGAGAAAGTTCTAACTGCGGGAAATGGTGATATACATGCTGAATACCTAGAGTTCAACAACATTCAAACCTCTGAATTGACCCTGAAAAGCCATCAAATACACAAGGTATGACATCATGTGGAATTCATGAGCCCTTTGAAAATCAAGTATTTGTTGGTGGAGACTATCACTAATGAGTGCCGACCAGTCATAGAATTCGGTTCCATCAACAATCTGGTACATGATGTAAAACATCCAAGGTTGGAACTTGTTAGCATCTGCTTGACCCGTGGTTCAGCTCAGCAGAGTAATCATTATTGCATGTTCCTCCTTGAGCTCTCCACGTCCAACATTCTTTGGCATGACATTCTGCTTTTCCTTCAACCACCTTTGAGCAATCTTTTTCCGGTATTTTTCTTTATCATTGCTCTAAACCCTCTTGCATTTTTCAATTGAAACAGTTAAGTTTTCCCTCCAGACTGGTGTTGTAAAACACTTCTCAATGTCGTTCGGCCTCAGGCTACAGAGCACACGTCCATCTCTTGATTGGATTTCTCTTGTGACCGAATTGTAATGCGTCATACAAGCAATTACAAATTCGATACTTTGCACTATGATGGAAAAGGATGCTGCTGCAAGCAAACCGGAGTGTCCTAAATTCCTGATAGCATTATTTCCTGCATCCTCCGAAGAATGTAAATTGATCACTGGAAGTACTTTATGCAAGTCTATCTCGCAAGTTCTAAGGTAATCGTGAAACAACGCCGTCTTGGGCCTGATTTGTGTTGGAGAGTACTGCATACTGAAAGATTTGAAAATTGACTGTGAACACACCTATGTTGGAAAAATCTTGGACAAATGGTTGAAAATTACTTGCTGATTTTTAGAAAAAAACAGAGTGTGAGCAAAAAAGCTGGCACATGGGTTTTGTAGGCAATTCTATTTTGAAGCAACCTAGATTGTCGGATTTTGAAAAAGTAGAGACTTTCCCAAAAAAGCAGCACAAAAGTAGATTCCCGAAAAAAGAAAAACTCCCAATCTTCAAGAGGATGATATTCTGGATGGACCCATCTCGATAAAAATTGAAAAAGCTTCAGTCCAATTTCTGAAAAACGATCCCCTAGAAAAAAGGACCCTGAAAAAGCATGCCTCCCTGCTTCGGCAACCCGAAACTACGAAGAACGCTGAAAAAACACTTCATTTGAGCCTTCAAATCTTCGTTGTATAAATAAAAATCCTTCCTCTAGATGCAACCTGCAAAAGATAATAAAATAAAGAAGCCAAATTCTTGTCTTTATAGATCTTTAGGGCGAAAAAACAACTTTCTTTGTGAAAGAATAAAACTTGGATCTCATCTATGAAGAAAGCAACTTTTAAATCACAAATTCAAGTGGATGTCTTCGAATAGGAAGAATCCCTATTTTGTAGCTGCCTATGGCTTCATGTGTGAGATGACGAAAAATATCTTCTTTTGATGATGTCATCGAACACGTGAGTTGACAAAGGTGTTAGCCAATTTTCTTTCGTTTTCGACACTTCTGCACTCGTTTTGACTCAAGTATGCCTGTCTCTGACTTCAACAAGATGGCAAAATGTCACCGTTGACTGAAAAAGTTGACTGATCCTGACATTTTGGAGACCTATCAACTGAGATTCCATCCCCAGCCTCAGACAGACGATCTGATGTCGTTCAACCGCAAATCTGACCTCTAGAATCTGCCATCGGGCGAAGATTGGGAAATGACTATCGGAAAACACTGCAGACCACGAAATTTTCTAACTCTGATGAATCTGGGTGCCCCTAGCCTCCAGGGGCGCCTAACTTTTCATGATTTAGTCATTTTTTCGAAAATTTCAATTTTTTCAACTTTTTGATTTGCGTGCGCATTCCGGTGGCAGTGGACCCCTATTTGGTTGTCGATTTTTGTCTGCTGGGACAAAATTGAGTCTGACGTTCTGGCAGATAGGCAGGCCTGATGAAAAGTGAGCTGACTATACTCTCTGTTTGCCTTGGGAAATGTGCCAAACTAATCTACTGTGAACCGGACCGGGCTGACGGAGGGAGATTTACGTTTTTCAGAAAAAACTCAAAAATAAACTAAATCTGGTGGGTTTGGGCACCCCTAGCCTCTAGGGGCGCCTGGCTTTCAATGCCTTAGAAAAATTTCTAAAATTTCAAATTTTATTACCATTTCTCATTTTCCGTGCCAATAGCTCCTGTTTGATCCTCATTTTCGGTTGTTCAGATGACTGCCGATGCAAGACAGGGGATGATCTGAGTAGCCTGAACACATTTGTGATGAAATCCCAGCTTTTACTAACGTTTGACTGAGTTTGACCAAGTTTGACCTACCGGGAACTAGTTGACGGAGGCATTTTTGGCGTTTCTCGAAAAATGTGAAAAAATCTAACACCTGAAAAGTTGGGCGCCCCTGAAATCCAATGCCTTAACCATTTTTCTGATTTTCAACTCTCGTTTGCAATTTGCTCTGTTTTGCGTGCCGACAGTTGCTTCTTGATGACGATTTCGACGATTTCGTCAGTCAATTGCCACTGGATAGTGAATGAACTGGGTAGCCTGGGTACATTTGATGAGTTTTCCAGCTTTTCAGAGCTTGATGATCAAAACGACTGCTTTTACGCCCATCGGAACGGATCGACAGGGACATTTCTTGCATTTTCTTGAAAAACGCAAAAAAATTCTAACACTGGTGCAATTGGGCGCCCCTAGCCTCCAGGGGTGCCTGAAATCTTCAGACTTAGCCAATTTTTATGATTTGCAACTTTTCTCCTCACCTCGGATCCATCTTGCTCTGTTTTGCGTGCTTCGTCGAGTCGACGACTGTTCGTCGGTTCCGCGTCGTTGGAACAACGTTGAAAACTCAAAAACAAGCTCTGGCAGATGAACTTCCTCCATTGACGACTTCAGAGCTCATGCTTCACCTTCCGAAAAAGCAGAAATGACCCAGTAGAGAAAACTTGACCTTTTGCAAATTCCGTCTAGACCACGCCGATCGTGAAGCAAAATCGACCAATGAGAATCAAGCGTGACACCTGAGTCGGAGATTCTATTTTTAGAAAGTTTTGCTAGCATCCGTATCTCAAGAAACCCAGAAAACCTAATTTGACGTCTATTTTTAGAAACTTTCTAAAAATATAAATTTCTATTTTTAGAAATTTTGCTTTTTCGACTTTTTGACGAAAAATTTTCTAGACTTGCTCAAAATGCCTTAATGAAGCAATTTTTTTTTTGATTGGGTACAACACTATGATTGATGCCATTACAACTTGTGGATCCGGTTTCACAAGCATCAATATGATGTTATGGTCTTAAATCCATGGCATTATGAGAAACATGAAATATGGAATGAGAGAATATTGTATAGCTAGAACCCCAGATTGAATTCAAGGGCAAAATACATTTCATTTAAAATTATGTGGCAAAGATCTTTCAAGTGATATATAACGTGCTTACACTCATAAGCATTCATAAAAACACAAGAATCAATTGTTCTACTTCTAACCCTCTTTTCTAATTTGTTTCTTGAATTTCTTGTAAAAAATTTGATGTTGATATCATCAGTATTGTGTAATAGCGTCACTTGACATTTACATCTTCAAAAGGTTAATTCATGTGCATTTAATGCAACTCTATCCAACAATTGTATAACCAAGACAATCTATATGAGGGAGTTTCTTGGGGATTGACAATCGATTGTTGCTAAAGATTGAGGTGATGTCAATAGTTTGGAGTTGTGATTTTATGCCCTTTAACAACTAAGTACTTTATTAGCAAATCTGGTATCGACATTATCAAAGTTATGCTTGATTGAAATATGAATAATGCTTTGATAATTCTTATCAGTTATTATGCTTGTGCTTAAGTTGTAATCCCATTTTGATATGCAATAAAATCTTCCACTTTAAATTGGTATCAGAGCCTTGGTTCATCTTGGTTGTTATAATTGCCTTGTATGAGTTGAATTTCTGAAGATTTTGCTAGTAGCGTGCTGTAGTACCTGTGGAAGTCGCAGTGGTAAGACCCGTGTGAAGGCCAGGAGGAGCCGTGTGAAGGGCAATAGTAAGTCGACCAAAGTAGCAGGGAATATCGCGAACGAAAACCAGTAAGTTATTATCTCATCATGGCACTTAGAAGACCAGTGAATGCTAGTTCTGCCCTTTCTGAAGTGTTACATAATTATTTTCAAGATGGGAATGAACATGTTGTAGATGACAAAGGAAATTTCAAATTTTCAGATATTAAGATTTCTACACTTTACCCTGAAAAGGGAATAAAAGCAAAAATTTGTGATTCTGTACGACAATCTGAGATAAATCTGTTAGTCTTTGGCGTAGGAATTTGCCCAATCTATTTGCCATTCTTGCTTCCTGAAGATGTTGCCCGATGGAGGGAAAAGGGATATTTCCACGTCCATTTTCCTCATGTAGATATTATTGTTCACCCTCATTTTAATTATGATATAGGTGTAGAGTTTTTTGCTACTTTAGTAGATACTAGATGTAGAATCTGGGAACAAGTTGTGATAGCTCAGTTCAGAGGGATTTTGAGTGCAGAGAAAGGAGATGGTGTGCTATCAGTTTAGCCTAACTTCACTTTGTCATTATCTGATAAATTCATTTCCTTAGCTTTTTGTTTATTATTGCAAGTTAAAGGAGTTTCCCTCATGCCTGGATCAGTCTATGCTACAATAGGCGGTCGTTGTGTCTACCGAATTATGAACACTGTCTCTCCACCAGTTTCTTTGCCCATGGGGGTGAGTTTCCCACAAGGATCCTCAAATCTACTTGATTATGGTAGATTTATAGACCACACTGGTTTCGAGATAGGATTCCCCATAATAGAGCAACTCCTAAACAGGCAAAAGCCTCAGTTTATAAACCTCCCAATCCAGAGAAATAGATTCTCTAATAGACCACTGTTCCAGACCAGGTGAGTTGCAAATGTCACTTTGCAGTCAGTCCCAGATCAGACTATCTTGGAGCAATCTATCATTGATGAAACACAATCCAAGCTTCAGCCTTTAAAAAGAAGCTATTCTATGGCTCATGCCTACCCTAGTACAAAAAATAAACCATGTGTTGACTATAATCCTGAAGAATGCTCTACTTCATCCAGCAATCCCAGAAGTCTCTAGTCTGTAAATCCGTACCCTTCTCGTGCCTCTTTTGCTTCTACCTCAGACCTAAGCAGAGATCCTATCCTTAGGGACAAATTGGTCAGACAAGTGAGTTCTAGGTTACACCTGACTCCTAAGCAAGAGCAAGCAGAGGAGAAGAAAGAAGGTAAAAAGCAAAAAGGGATAAAAATCATAAAGCTAGATGAAGATGCCTGCATGATGAGAGAGTCACTCCCTAGGTATGGCTCAGAAAGAAGGTCAAAACACACAATCCAAGTAGACCCAACTACTGCTGTAGAAGTCACTGGCTACACACCTGGAAGATGGCCAACATAGGAGAGTTTTACTATAGTCAACCCTGATGAAAAAATTTGGGCTAAGTATGAAGCTCGGCTCCATGCCAAAGTGGGAGCTAAACAAAAGAATTCTGAAGCTCAAAGAAACTGGCAGTCACAATGGATGCTATCAGTCCAAGAAAATATTGATGACATGGCTGTTGACGTCAAACATGGAATAAATAGAACGATGTCAGTGTATGATAATTTGCTTCAAGTGCAAATGTTGTATATAAGTTAGAAACTAGTGCTACTAGGATAGATAAACAGTCTACTTCTATGTTGAATGAATTTGCTGGTATGTCCTATCAAGTAAAGAATACCCAGGCAACTGTAACAAATATTCAGGCTAATACTCAAAGACTAGAAACAATGTCTAGTCAAATATATGACTGTGTCTACCTCAGAAGTTAGAAGAGACACCCAAGCCCAGGAAAATAAAGTTCTATTAGAACATGTAGCGAGAAACCTGGAAAAGATTAGAAAGTATACAAAGAAAATTAGAGTGTCTCAAAAAGGGAAAGACAATTCTGAGGAAGAACAGGAAGAGTCCAAGTCTCAAAAGCCTGAAACAAAACCAAGACCTAAAGGTCAGAGAGGGAAAAGCATCCTTTTTATGAAAGAGCCTGTAGAAGAAGAACAATCAACTGCCTCTTCTACAAGGAGTAAGATTGCCCCAATGCCTACTAAATTGAACTTCCCAAAACAAAAGGAACATGCCATGCAGCATGCTGAAGAACTAAAAAATTGGCTACAAACTCTCCAAGTAGAAGATAGTGAGCCAATTTATATGGATGAACCTGTTGCTGCCATGGATACTGCTGCATCAGATGATGAAGTGTATCTGGAAGAAGAGCTTTCCCAGTCATCAGATGGTGAAGTTTCCCATGCTGACACAGATTTGGTGCAGATAAATGAAATGGAAGAATGGGAAGAATATTATTTGGCTAGTCAAGAATCAGTGGGGAGCCAAATAGATATTGAAATGAGAGATGTCTCTGAGAACACCATACCAGAACAACTAAGAGCCTATGCTACATCAGGGTATATTTTGAATATTGATAAAATTGTAGATCCATATGATGTTATTTGCACCTGGTGTGACGCATTAGAAAATTTCTTTGATACAAGAGGTTTTGTATGGTCTGAATCTAATAAGGTTTTGTATGCTGTAAGATTAATGTTTGGGAAACTGAGAAATTGGTGGAACAGCCTACCTGATAATGGAATAATTACCACAAATCCTGATACTGGTGAGGATTTTGTGAAAGAAATAGACATGGGTAGGAATGATGTTTCAGCAGAAGGATTTTCTATGCTCAAGCTTATGTTAATAGGGCTTTTCTGTGGAAACAGGAAAAATGACATCTTAGAAGCTAAAAAGATTTTATTTTCTCTACAACTTAAAGATTTAGGTAAGCTACACAAATACAATCTTGTTTTTGAGAAATACATGATTGCATCTCAGAAGCTCCATGATCCAACCACAAAGAAATATTATCTTAACTCGCTTCCATGTGGATTAGGAGAATATGCTGAAGATTACATCATGACCAAATATAAATCCAAAGTTGAGAAATTTGGATTTGGTGAGTTAAGAACTTTGGTCACATACAAGTTGGATAAAGGATGCCTTATGAAAGCCCTCAGTGATAATAAGGAGCAGTTTAATTCTTCCTGTAACATGAAAGAATATTGTAACTTGCCACCAATCAGCCAGCTTAAAGATTTCAAACAAGTAAGAAAGTTTAACAAGACATCTTGTGGAAGACATTGTAGATGTAAAAAATGCAGACGGACATTTGATGATGATAATATGGAAAGATCATTCTGTCCCAGATATAAAGGCCACAAGAAGAAGTATAGATTTGCCCCTGTAAATAAAAATTCTTTCAAGAAAAGAAAGCCTCCCAAGTATTTGTTCAAAAAGAATAAGCACTCAGGAAATAAGCCAGTCAAATGTTTCATATGCAAGGGACCACATTATGCCACAAATTGTCCCAAGAGATATAATCCTGAGAACAAAGTTTATGCACTCTTTAATGAACAAGATGTATATAATAATTGGGAGATTGTAGATAGTTTTGATGCTTTAGCACATTTTGAAGATAATCAATTTTTTGAATTGCTTGAAGTTCTACCTGAACAATTTTCAATGGCTAGAGATAAGCATAAGAAGCTCTGTTCTTCTAGTTCAAAAGAAGAAGAAGAAAGTTTTGATTCTTCCAGTTCATCACAGTCTTCTTCTGCAGTAACTAAAGTTGTTAGAAAAGCTATCAAAGATCTGGATTTCAAGATCAGTATGGCCAAAGCTAAAGATCCTTACAGGATGCTTGGATCTATAGATGAAAGAAAAACTACAGCAAGACAACAGTTAAAGGATATAAAGGCTTGGGAAGCAAAGCAAGACTCTTTGCAGAAGCAACTCAAAGGTACCAAACCTACCACCTCTCATAGATCTAAGAGATATGAATCTTTTTCTCCTCCTCATAGATCTAAGAAACCTGGTACTTCTCATGGATATATTAATCCTAAATGGATGTCTAGAAATAAACCGTCTAGTTCTCCTCCTTCAAGTCATGATCCTGGTCGTCTCCTTGATGTCCTTTGTGCCAAAGTCAATCGATCCTATGAAGAACTCCAGATTCTCACCCGTCAAATATACCTCCAGCAAAAAGAGATTACAAAACTTGTTTCAGCAGTGGGGGAAATTAGGGAAATATTGTACAAAGCTGATAAATCTGACAAATCTGAAGAAGAAGCCTCTAGCAGTGGCCAGTCAGAACCTGCCAATGCCTTGTATTTAGCCGAGAATTGTACATACATTAGAATGAGTTTCTGTTTTCCTGGTTATAAGCCCATTCCTATGGATGCCTTTGTTGATTTTGGCTCATCAAGAAGTTTTGCCAAGACAGATGCCATTCCACATGAGTTTTGGAAACCCAGACCAGATTTACCTTCAGGTTATGCTATAAATGGCCAACAAGTGAAAATGGGAAGGTATGCCCAAGATGTGACCATAGAAATCCAAGGTAAAAAGTTTGTTACAGATTTTATTGAGTTAGATGGATTAAGAGGTGATGTCTTATTGGGTTTTATGTTCTTAACAAAGTATCAACCTTTTGTGCTAAGAACCCATGAGATCTCACTTCGCCACGAAGATGGTCATATCAAGATTCTTGCATTAAAATAGTCAATTATAAGTTTGACAAGAAGATTGCTAAGATAGGAAGAAAAGAAAGAGCAAACCTCCAAGGCCAGAAATTAAGGTTGCTGTTAGAACCTGTTAAGGTAAAGTTTGAGCAAGATTGTTGTAGCTTGAATCCTCTTCAATTTTGGTCAAAGGATCATGAGGAATGTGAGATCAAAATTAAGCCAGAATGGCAGTCCATAATTCCTTTCGAACCTGCCTACTTAATGAGTCCTACAAAAGTCCTAGAAATGGATGAGCATTTGAAAGAATTGCTTGAAGGCAATTTTATCAGAAAAAGAAAGAGCTCTTTCAGCTGTCCAGCATTCCTGGTTAACAAGCGAGCAGAAAGAGAAAGAGGTAAGAAAAGATTATGCATCAATTATAAAACTCTCAATGATATAATCCTTCCATTCAATTATCCTATTCCTTTCAGTACTGACTTGATAATGAGAGCCGCATCAAAGAGGATATTTTCAAAGTTCAATTGCAAGTCAGGTTTCTAGTAGATTAAGGTAAAGGAAGATGATAGATATAAAACTGCCTTTTCAATCCCTCAAGGACTATATGAATGGAATGTGATGCCTTTTGGCCTCAAAACTGCTCCAACATATTTTCAAAGAAGAATGGACAAAGCTTTACGAAGCTTAAAAGAATTTTTTGCTGTTTATATAGATGACATTATTGTTTTCTCTGAAGATGAGTCTTAACATCTGAAGCATTTGGAAATGCTGTACACTACTATCAGATCTCATGGAATTGTTTTGTCTGCAAAAAAGATGGTGATAGGACAGGAAGAAATTGATTTCCTTGGTTTAATCTTATCTAAAGGAAAAGTGAAATTGCAGCCTCATATCTTAAAACATATCAATGAATTCCCTGATGTCTTGGTAGGAATAAAGCAGATTCAAAGGTTTCTAGGATGTCTGAATTATGTTTCACCATTCTACAATGGACTGACAAAAGATAGAAAGAAGATTCCGAACTAGTTGAAAGGAGCAGGTCTGTGGACAGATGAATTGACAGAAATAGTACAAAGGATAAAGCAGAAATGCCAATACCTTCCTACACTACATTTACCAGAAGAAGGTTTTCCATTGGTTCTTTATACTGATGCATCTGATGAAGTTTGGGGTGCTGTTCTTTTGTAGGAAATTCCATTAAAGGGAACTCAGATATGTGGCTATAGATCTAGAACTTTTACTGATACTGAATGTAGGTATACTATAAATGAGAAAGAAATTCTAGTTGTCAAGAAAGGCATTCAGAAGTTAAAGATTTTCTTAAAACCAACTCACTTCATTGTGAGAACAAATAGCTAGCCGATGAGGTGCTTGCTCAAGAAAAACCTGATAAAGACATAGCCCATGGTAGAATTGCAAGATGGTATTTAGACTTCATCAATTATGACTTTGACATTGAATGGATTCAAGGTGATAATAATCCTCTGGCGGACAATTTAACTAGAGAAATGTCAAAGTTAGCAGAACATGCCTCTATGCTGATAGAACCTGGGGAAACTTTGCTAGGAAAAGATGGTGTAGAAGTTTTTGAAAGTACTGATGAACAAGGAAACATAATTTTTGTTCCACAATTGCCTCCTGAGATAATTACGCTTATACTCCATGTTTATTTCCTTAACAAATGGTTGCAGGATTTAAGGAATATGATCTCTGAAGGTTTTGATAAAGGAATTCTTGATGCACAGGATCAGTTAGATTTTCTGGAACATTTTGGTTTAGAAGAGGCCAGTTTGGCATTCTCCATTAGAAATGGTTTCACATTTGATGTGTGCATTACTTCCTTATTGCCTATGAATTGGAATGTCAGGATCAAGAAGAATTTTCTTAAATGCGCAAAGTTCGGGTTTATCAATAGCATTACAATTTTGTAACATGAATTTGAAGATTATGCATATTTCTTCTTGGGTTATAATGGCAGAATGATCCAGCCTGATATGGAAGAATTCTTCAACTATATTCAAGGGAACTTTGCTTGGGCAATTTCAGAAGGCATGACAGGACCTTCAGGATATCTCGCCAATCCTCACAACTACTGCATACCAAGAGTGGAGTACTATCCTTTAACTCATGATTGGTTCGCCAAGGCAATTATTCAAGATATAGAGCCATCTTTGGTTCCAGCTCTTGTTGCTGCCAGAACAGAGATCGACATGGCATCTATAGAAGTAGAAAAGATAATCTGTGTTCAGACCTCAGCTTGATGACCTGGAGATCATCTTTAGACCACTACCTATGCACTTGCTACCACCCACAGTTTTTGAATAGCACATGGGTTTGTTTGTGCCGTGACGTCGACCACATTAAGATTCCGACAACAGGATGCAACCCTGTCATAAAAAGCAGATATGGAGATGAATTTCTTGTAAAAAATTTGATGTTGATATCAGCAGTATTGTTAATAACGTCACTTGACATTTACATCTTCAAAAGGTTAATTCATGTGCATTTAATGCAACTCTATCCAACAATTGTATAAACAAGACAATCGATATGAGGGAGTTTCTTGGGGATCGCCAATCGATTGTTGCTAAAGATTGAGGTGACGTCAATAGTCTGGAGTTGTGATTTTATGCCCTTTAACAACTAAGTACTTTATCAGCAAATCTGGTATCGACATTATCAAAGTTATGCTTGATTCAAATATGCATAATGCTTTGGATGTAGAAACTTGTGGTCTTTTTATTGTTCTAACCATAGAAGCATTAAACATGAATAAAATATGATTAACTGCGTTTAATCCACACATGGTGTCTTGGGCTTTCTCTGTGTGCATATATATAATAATTATAATTTCTCTATATGTATACCATATTTTTATGTGTACATATACATATATATGCATTGTTATGTCGAGAGACGTTCTGCAATGGTAGCAGGGCACAACATATATTTAAAAAAAATTTAAAACTATAAAATTAAAAATATAGCTGACATAATTAAATATAAAAATAAGACAATAAATATAAAACAAAACAAATATATATTTTTATTTTACTTTGTCAACAATAAAATCTATATATATCATAAACTAATTTTTTTTTTTTGGTCGGTAAACCGCACCAAAGTGCGCAAAATTTTATTAATATCGAAAATAAGTTTTACATATAGCTTGAGATTAGTTTCTCAAGATTTTCAAATACATCATGATCAACAACAAAATTCATAGGCCAAAAAACCGACTCCTCGGGCACCATCCAACCAAAACAACAATCAAACCATATTGTAGAAATCCCCAAAACCAACGAGCACTACGAAGGCTTCAATCCAAGCTGATGAATCTTCTCGATCCATCCCTATAGCCCGACGAATGAAATCTCTCCCTCGAATCGCCCAAATTTTGTGATTAATTAGCTGCTAGCTAGCAAGGTTTGGGGGAAATGGCAGCCTCTCTACGATTGCTCCCGGCTCCAGAAGTTTAGATGAGTCCCCCGCCCTAGGAATTCCACTCTCCAAGTCCGGAAACATAGAGCATGCCACGTCGTCTCCTAGGATCGTCTCCTTGAAGATCTCCCTTAAACAAACCAGGGCATCCACCTTTGATCCGTCCAAGTCTAATAGCAACGCCAGGAAACGCGACAAAATGTTGGTATTAACTCTATACCGATCCTCCGAAGTTAGGAAAGTCCTCCCTAATACGATCTTCGCCGCCTCGATGAAAAGCTTGCTCTTCACTTTGCAGATGACCAGTAACCTATTATCTGTTATCTTGCCTAGAAAGGCTACTTGGCAGCGGGAACTTCTTAGCCTTATCGGAGTTTCCATAACACTGTGCTTGGATTGACGACTCCTGCCCGGGTCTGGAATAAATAGACGATTGCCATCGCTGCCATTACTCAGCTCTAAATTCACTCACGGGGAGCATAAATGATTGTCACTTCCCTTGGATTTGCCACCCCCCCGCACTTGTGAAGATAGTCCTCTTGAGGGAAAGACGGTTTACGTCATCCCAAGTATGACCGCAACCTGCAGAGGAAGGCATAGCAATGATAGTTTTCTAACCATCTGCCCTTTCCACACGAGTCACTATTAAATGGCTCCAACTTGGCTATCAACAGGGAATGGTGCTTCCCAAGACTAAAACCTGCCATGTGGGATGAGGCTACGACCTTACTTGTTGGGAAGGGAAATCCTCAAATTCTGTAAGAGGTCCAATCTTACCAAATTCATGACTATTTGTTGCTCAATTCGTGAGCTCATCAGCTTCCCTATTTGCTTCTCTATATGTATGGTTCACGGTAAAAGCCTCAAAGAATTTTAACAAGTTAAGAGCTCGCTCCAGATGAGCTTTCAATTTCCAATTCATCACAGATTCTGTTCTTAAAGCATTGACCACTAAGGTAGAATCCCCTTCTATTTCCACCTTGTCCACTTTTAGATCCTTGCAAAAGAGAAGACCATGGATAAGGGCCTTGAATGCAACGTTGTTGGTGTCCTCTTCCAGAGGGATAGCCAATCTGTAAGATACCCAACTATACGTAACAAGATTTTTTCCTACTTAAACAAATTTACTTGCACTTAACTCTTCAATTGTTCAATCTACTTAACATCATTCATGAAATATAACAATGACAATTTGCATGAATCAACTTGAAGTTGGGCACTTGTATTATCACTTGATTCAAATCAATACAATTGTCTCATTACAATAGATGATGCCCTCAATGGCATGAATATACGATCTTATTCAATTGATTACAAAGAAAGGCCTTGAAGCCTAGATATATACAATAACTTCACACATGAACAACTTCTCTTGAACACCACGATGTCAACTGTATGTCAACACCTCACAACTTGATAAGGGAGCATCACCTTATCACTGTTGAGGGAGCATCACCCCAACTACTTGAAACTCGCAGGCCTCAAGATCACAAGCATAAAGCTTTGCAGAGAGAAAATTCGTCAAAGATGTAAAATGCCAAATGAGGAGTGCTCTCCTCTTTTTATAGTGCTCTTCAAAGGCAATGAAGGCACGTTTTTCAATGCACAAAGAGGTACCAAGGCATGTTTCCCAAGAAGCATATCCAAGGGAATATTCTATCTGATGACTCATTCTGAGTTGGCAACCTTACCCAATGAACAGGTACAGATCCCAATATCATCTTGTTGACTAATGAGAGCTTAGGAGCTTGTAACTTACTCTAGGCGCCCAACTGAGGTAGTTTGATCATGAACTTGCGCCTAACTAAAAATTAGGTGCCAATTGAAAGTGAGGCAACTAGAGAATGCTTCCTTGTTTTGTCTTCTTTCTCTGGAGGAAGTCTACTAGCTCCAATGCTAAGTCAGTCTCCTTGAGGCACATATTTAGTGTCCTAGAGACTTGGTATTGCGCTTAACACCTTTGTGATGATTTTCTACTCTATTCAAGACTCCAAACATTTGTTTGCAGACCTTATGATGCTTCTTTATCCAAGCGCCCATATCCAAAGTATTCAAAACCTTGTCTTAGTCCTCATCTTCACTTAGGTGCACTTATTGGTAGGAAAAAGTCTAGATTTACGCCTTAGGAAAAGTATAGTCTTTCTTTGTTAAAACCTCCAACTCAAATCATTTCTAAGACAAGTTCACCATCTCCTATTAAGCGCCTTCCAACTTGAGTGGATTGAAAGCTCCATTCCTTCCTAGGCGCAATTTTGGGAAGTTGGAACAAGAATTGGCGCCTTGCTATGCCTAGGCGCACATTTAATGTTGTTTGATCACAATTTGGCGCCTAAGATGATTTTTACTCCTTTAACACCTAACCTTGTCTCCTTTAGACAACATTTCATCTCTGCTTTCCCAAACACCTCACATCCAAGTGGATTGGAAGCATCTTCTAGGTTAGGCACACTTTTGGGTTTGGACAAGAGTGAATTTGCGCCTATACTTGAGATGATCATCCTCCATGCAAATGCTCACATTTGAAGTCATTGAGGTGAGTTAGAACATCATTCCAAATGAGCGCCTTGACTGAATGAGGAAATTAGAAGCCACTTCTCCATTTAGGCGCATATTTGAGTAGCTACCACTAGGCGCACATTAAGGTGTTGCAAGGAGGAAGTTGTACCCTGAGAATTTTGAAGGATTATCTTGCCAAATTTTCAATTCCTGTAGCATTTGGAGTAACAAACATTCATGTCTTGGTGAGCGCCTTGATGGGAAAACCCAAGTTCACATCCTAGTCTTCATTCTTATCTAGGCGCATTATTGGAAGATTTGATGCGGAATATGTGCCTAGGCTTTACTTAGCCAATTTCCTCCGAAATTTGAAATGTATGATGTTTTTAGAGGTTGATAACATCATCTCCAAAGGTAGCGCCACTCCTTGGAGTCATTGAAACCCCTGTTCCAAGCTAGGCGCACATTCTTGGCTGGTCAATGTGACATTTGCGCCTAAACATGAAGACTCAATCAAACTCATCCCTTGACAACTTGATGCTTGGATTGATGAAATGGTTCTCAGATTTAGCCAATTTAGCCAGAATCAATACAGACAACTAGAATGGTCTTTGACTTAATCCTGCAAAACTAAAACAATATGTTAGCCAAAAACCAAGTTCATTCCCTCAAGATTGGTATTAGCCTCCGGGAATGATGAGTAGGCTAAACCATTGTTCGATGTGGATCACTCCGGAAATGGGGACATGACAGTCTCCCCTTCCTGGGATTGCTTGTCCTCAAGCAATTGAAGGTTAGGATGCTCAAGTATCTTCTCCCCTTCCCAAGTAGCATCCTCCATTGGCAACTCTTTCTACTTCACCAAATATTCCCTTAGGCTCCGGTTGCGCAGTTTCTTCTCCCTCATATTCACCACACTCTCAGGTTCAAGTGCAAGCATTCCTTATTCATCCAGTGGTGGAAGTTCATCAGATGAAACCACATGTTGTCCTAGTGCCGTTTTGAGACATGACACATGAAACACATTATGGATGCGGCTTCCAGCTGGCAAATCAAGTTCGTATACCACTTCCCCTACTTTTCTCAACACCTTATAGGGTCCATAGAACCTGGGTTTCAATTTCTCTGCACCTGACTTCTTCAAAGTACTCTGTCTATATGGTTGAAGGCGCAGAAACACCATGTCACTTACTTCAAAGCTCCGTTCAACCTGATGTTTGTCGGCATACAACTTTTGCTGGTTTTGAGCTCTCTGCAAATTGTCCTTAAGGACTCTCAAAATGTCTTGGGTATCTTCATCAATTCTATTGCTCGAGGAGCTCTACTTATCATCCAGTGCCAAATCAACAAATGAAACTGCATCATACCCATACAAAGCTCAAAAGGGAGACATGCTGATTGACATGTGGAAAGTGGTGTTGTAGCAGTACTCACCCATATGTAGCCATTTAATCCAAGCATGCTGATGATCAAATACATAGTTTCTCAAGTATCCCTCAAGCGATTTATTTACAATTTCAGTCTGTCCATCGGTTTGAGGATGATAACTAGTGCTTGGTGTCAGGTCAGTTCCAGCTAGTCGAAATAGCTCTCTCCAGAACACACTGATGAACCGGCTATTTCGATCACTGACTATGGTTTTAGGAAGGCCATGTAGTCTGAAGACTTCACGAAAGAATAACTCAGCTACTTGCAATGCTGATGACTCAACTGGAATTGCAAAGAAGTGAGCATACTTTGTCAACCTGTCAACAACTACATAGATACAGTCTTTTCCATTCACCTTTGGAAGACCTGTGATGAAATCCATAGAGATACTCTCCCACTTTTGTTCTGGAATTGGCAGTGGTTGGAGCAATCCTGTTGGAAAAGTATGTTCTGACTTGTTTTGCTGACAAGTCAAACATTCCCTGATATATTGCAAAACATCTTCTTTCAAACCTTTCCAGGTGAATCTTTCTCGGATCTATCTGTAGGTCTTGAAGTAGCCAGGGTGTCCTGAAGTGGAGTATCATGGTATGCCTTCAAAATTTGCTGCTTTAGCTTGGATTCAGGAGTCAGATAGATTCTATCTTTATAATAGATGATGTCGTCCACTACCTTATACCTATCATCCTGAATGATTCCATCCATGATCTCACAAGCAAACTTTGATTTGGAATACTCAACTAAAAGCTGAGACTTCCAATCAACTGAAACTTCACTTAGGGCACAGATGGCAGGTTTTCTAGATAAGGCATCAACAACAATATTCTTCTTACCTTTCACATATTCAATATCAAAATCATATGCCTGTAGGTTAGTCACCCACTTCTGCTGTCGTTCGTTTAGATCCTTCTGCGCTAGGAAGTATTTCAAACTGTTGTGATCAGTTCTGACCACAAACTTAGATCCAACTAGATACTGGCAAAATTTAGCCAAAGCATGCATGATTTCCAGCATCTCTTTGTCATATGTTGAGTACAACCTTTCTGTGTCCTTCAGTTTCCTACTCTTGAATGCAATGGGATGACGATCTTGCATCAATACTGCTCCAATGCCTTCTCCAGAAGCATCACATTCTAGGACAGAAGACTTAGTAAAATTTGGCAGAGCCAGTACTAGTGTTGTACTCATTACTTCTTTCAATCTGTCAAATGTAGCTTGAGCTTCCATTGACCAAATGAAAGCACCTTTCTTTGTCAGATTCGTCAAGGGTGCAGAGAGCTGCGAGAACCCCCTAACAAATCTTCTATAATAGCTGCAAAGGCCAAGGAAACCTCTTAGTTCAGATACATTCCTGGGAACTGGCCAATTGCAAATGGCTTCAATCTTTTCTTCTTGAACTTTCACACCATTAGCTCCGATCACATGACCCAGGTATAGAATCTCCTTCAAGCCAAAATCATACTTAGACATCTTTGCATATAAAGATTGATTCTCCATGACGCTCAAAACTTCATCTAAGTGTTGAAGATTTTCTTCCCATGTCTTGCTGTAAATCAAGATATCGTCGAAGAAAACCAACAGGTATTTTCTCAATTGCTTGTTGAATACATAGTTCATACAAGACTGGAAAGTAGCTGGAACATTTGTTAATCCAAAAGGCATCACCAAGAATTCATAATGTCTGTAATGGCATCTGAATGCTGTCTTAGGAATGTCTTCTTCTCAAACACGAATTTGATGATAACCAAATCGGAGATCTATCTAGGAAAAGAACACAGCTCCATGTAGTTCATCAAGTAACTCATCAATCCTAGGTATTGGATACCTATTCTTGATGGTCTTCTTGTTTAATGCGCGATAGTCAATACACATCCGCATTGTTCCATCCTTCTTCTTCACTAGCACCACAGATGATGCAAATGGACTTGATGATAGCCTGATGTGTCCCATCTCGATCAACTCTCTGATCGTCTTCTCAATTTCAATTTTGAAATGTCTTGGATGCCGATAGGGCGCAATGTTGATGGGTTTGGTCCCATCCTCCAATTCAATGACATGTTCAAAACCTCTGTCTGGTGGTCTGCCTGGAGGTATATCACCAAACACTTTGCTATGTTTTTCTATCACAGCTTTGAGATTCTTATGATAAGGTTCTTCAATAGAGAGAACCTGGTTGTCCTTGATGCAAACTTGTGTTGCCCATTCAATGTCGTTATGCCTGATCAAAGCTTCCATACGTTTGGCTGAAACAACTCTGGGATTTCCATCAGACAATGACCTCAGTTTGATCTTTCTTCCCTCATGTGTAAATTCAAGTTCCATTGTTTGAAAATTCTGGACAAATGATCCAAGAGTTTGCAACCACTGTACTCCAAGTACAATATCAATTTGCCCAAGTCCTACTACATAGAAGTCATCTTGCAAAGTGTAGTCATTACCCATTTGTATTTGAAGTTGAGTGACTCTCCATGTGCAACTCATGATGAATCCATCAGCAACTGCTACCCTGAATCCTTTGAAGTCTTCAATTGTTAGACCTCGCTTAGCAACTAACCCTTCATCAATGAAGTTATGAGTAGCACCACTATCAATTAGACATGTGACTCTTTGCCCCTTCACAACCCCTCTTATGTGAAAGGCATGATACTTTGGTACTCCTGAGAGTGTAGCAATTGTCATCTTATCATGTGATCTTCCCAAGGCTACGTCAAGAGTTGCTTGTTCGTACACTTCTTCTTTATCGTGAATTGACACTTCATCGCTTTGTGACTCCACTTCACTTTCATCATCTGATATTACCTCAATCAAATGAGCTTTACCTTTGCCAAGGCACCTATGTCCTGGTTCCCAAGGTTGTTTACATGAGAAGCAGAGTTTCTTCCTTCTTAGTTCATCTCTTTCTGCTGCAGATGTATTTTGAGTCTTCCTTAGAGGAAATGAGGGTTTCCTTTGGATGGAACTTATGCCTTTATAGAACTTCCTCTTAGGCTGGTAAGCGGGAGTAGTATCAAGATCAAGAGCAAAGTCAATTGCTTCTTCCAAGTTAGCTGGTCTTTGCACTTTTACCAACGGCCTAACTTGATTATTCAATCCCTCAATGAACATCATTGTGATTCTTTGGTCAGTCATGTCAGATACCATCACTGCTAACTTCTGGAACTCATTCACATACTACTCAACCCTTCCTTCCTGCTTGAGTTGGGCGAGTTCACGATAGTATACTTCAATGTCTTTTCTATTGAATCTTTGAATCAACTTGCTTACAAACTCATCATAGGTATTAATATTGTCATGATGTTGAGAGACTAGGCCATGATGCCACCATTCATAAGCTAATCCTTCTAAGTGCATTGTAGCGAAGTGAATCGCCTTCTTCTCCGTCATAGGCTTGAGTGAGAGATAAGTATCCAGCTTGTTTACCCAAACTCTAGCACTGATTTTACCACTTCCATCAAAGCTAGGAATAGGAACTCGATTCAAAGCTTCTTTATACTCCTTTCTATCATCATCCCTTCTAGGACGATAGCCTCTAGCTCTATCACGCCTGTCCCTATCTTCCCTTTTCTGTCGGCAATATTCATTGAAGGACATCATTTCCTGAACACGATTTGGTAATCTGGCATAGAGATCTGCAAAGAGTACTACTTCATCTTCAAATTTATTCTGCTCTTCCTCATCAAACTCTTCATCAGCTTCATTGCCTTGTTCAAGTGGTGGTTGAAGGAAAGTTGGTCTAATAGGCCTATCGACTGTAGGAGTCCGTGTGCGAACTCTTCTGCTTGTTGCACTAGCAGCATCATCATCATCATGCCGCTCTTGTCTAGGTGCTTCACCTTGTTGACCGCCTACTCCTTGATTCATGTTCTGAAGGGACTGTAGAACTTGTTGCAATATCTGCGCTGTCTGTTGTTGTCCATCAGCAATGTCCTGAACAACTCCCTTGCTTAATGTTCATTATTAACAGGTGGACTTCTACTTCTTCTTTCACCCATGTCAGCCTGTCTAGCTGCAATTGCTCCTAAAAGAGTATCCTGTTGTGGGTAAGGATGAGTCCACCGGAACTGTCTTCTTTGTTCACGCGCAATGTATCTCCTTGTTCTATCACTTTGTTGATCACCTTCTTGCATGAAAACCCCAAAGGTTGGCAGGATCCAAGCTCTGATACCACTGTAAGATACCCAACTATACTTAACAAAAAATTTTCCTACTTAAACAAATTTACTTGCACTTAACTCTTCAATTGCTCAATCTACTTAACATCATTCATGAAAGATAACAATGACAATTTGCATGAATCAACTTGAAGTTGGGCACTTGTATTATCACTTGATTCAAATCAATACAATTGTCTCATTACAATAGATGATGCCCACAATGGCATGAATATACGATCTTATTCAATTGATTACAAAGAAAGGCCTTGAAGCCTAGATATATACAATAACTTCACACATGAACAACTTCTCTTGAACACCACGATGCCAACTGTGTGCCAACACCTCACAACTTGATAAGGGAGCATCACCTTATCACTGTTGAGGGAGCATCACCCCAACTACTTGAAACTCGCAGGCCTCAAGATCACAAGCATAAAGCTTTGCAGAGAGAAAATTCGTCAAAGATGTAAGATGCCAAATGAGGAGTGCTCTCCTATTTTTATAGTGCTCTTCAAAGGCAATGAAGGCATGTTTTTCAATGCACAAAGAGGTACCAAGGCACGTTTCCCAAGAAGCATATCCAAGGGAATATTCTATCTGATGACTCATTCTAAGTTGGCAGCCTTACCCAATGAACAGGTACAGATCCCAATATCATCTTGTTGACCAATGAGAGCTCAGGTGCTTGTAACTTACTCTAGGTGCCCAACTGAGGTAGTTTGATCATGAACTTGCACCTAACTGAAAATTAGGTGCCAATTGAAAGTGAGGCAACTAGAGAATGCTTCCTTGTTTTGTCTTCTTTCTCTGGAGGAAGTCTACTAGCTCCAATGCTAAGTCAGTCTACTTGAGGCGCATATTTAGTGTCCTAGAGACTTGGTATTGCGCCTAACACCTTTGTGATGATTTTCTACTCTATTCAAGACTCCAAACATTTGTTTGCAAACCTTATGATGCTTCTTTATCCAAGCGCCCATATCCAAAGTATCAAAACCTTGTCTTAGTCCTCATCTTCACTTAGGTGCACTTATTGGTAGGAAAAAGTCTAGATTTGCGCCTTAGGAAAAGTATAGTCTTTCTTTGTTAAAATCTCCAACTCAAATCATTTCTAAGACAAGTTCACCATCTCCTATTAAGCGCCTTTCAACTTGAGTGGATTGAAAGCTCCATTCCTTCCTAGGCGCAATTTTGGGAAGTTGGAACAAGAATTGGCGCCTTGCTATGCCTAGGCGCACATTCAATGTTGTTTGATCACAATTTGGCGCCTAAGATGATTTTTACTCCTTTAACACCTAACCTTGTCTCCTTTAGACAACATTTCATCTCTGCTTTCCCAAACACCTCACATCCAAGTGAATTGGAAGCATCTTCTAGGTTAGGCGCACTTTTGGGTTTGGACAAGAGTGAATTTGCGCCTATACTTGAGATGATCATCCTCCATGCAAATGCTCACATTTGAAGTCATTGAAGTGAGTTAGAACATCATTCCAAATGAGCGCCTTGACTGAATGAGGAAATTAGAAGCCACTTCTCCATTTAGGCGCATATTTGAGTAGCTACCACTAGGCGCACATTAAGGTGTTGCAAGGAGGAAGTTGCGCCCTGAGAATTTTGAAGGATTATCTTGCCAAATCTTCAATTCCTGTAGCATTTGGAGTAACAAACAATCATGTCTTGGTGAGCGCCTTGATGGGAAAACCCAAGTTCACATCCTAGTCTTCATTCTTATCTAGGCGCATATTTGGAGGATTTGATGCGGAATATGCGCCTAGGCTTTACTTAGCCAATTTCCTTCGAAATTTGAAATGTATGATGTTTTTAGAGGTTGATAACATCATCTCCAAAGGTAGCACCAGTCCTTGGAGTCATTGAAACCCTTGTTCCAAGCTAGGCGTACATTCTTGGCTGGTCAATGTGACATTTGCGCCTAAACATGAAGACTCAATCAAACTCATCCCTTGACAACTTGATGCTTGGATTGATGAAATGATTCTTAGACTTAGCCAATTTAGCCAGAATCAATACAGACAACTGGAATGGTCTTTGACTTAATCTTGCAAAACTAAAACAATATGTTAGCCAAAAACCAAGTTCATTCCCTCAAGATTGGTATTAGCCTCCGGGAATGATGAGTAGGCTAAACCATTGTTTGATGTGGATCACTCCAGAAATTGAGACATGACACAATCTACCCACGAAATAACCATTCCAAAGTCTGATAATGCAGCCAGCTCCTGACGGACCAAGGTTGCCTCTTGAGGCTCCATCAAAGTTTAACTTGAACCATCCTTTCTTAGTAGCAAGCCATGTTGCTTGCCTTCGCTCGATGGATGTGGCCTTCTCTCCAATACCAATATGGGGAGGTATCTTTAGCCCATGCCACATCAACCTCACTTGGCCCTCCCACTCCATGAACTTCCCTTTCTGGTTTGTTCCTAAATCGGCTCTATTGTTGACCACTTCCACGATGGAGGCTTCTACCTTGTTCTTGAAGGAGACACTTGACATTTCCTTGTCTTCGAAAATAGGCCTATTCGGTTCCTTCCAAATCTCCCAAATAAGAAGGGAGGGGCAAATAATCCACAAGTTGTTTAGAAGACTAGACCATAGCCTTAACGGTCATTCATGAGAAAGACTCTTGATATCGTTCGGTAGGGCCGTTATCCAACCTAATTTTGCACACATCCATCTCCAACACTCTTGAGAAAAGGGGTAGCGAAAGAACAAATGGTCAATGCTTTCTTCGTCTCTCTTGTAAAGGACACACCAAGAGGGCCCCTCAAAGCCTAGTTTTTTAAATTTTTCTACTGTCAATATCATTTTTTGAAGAGCCGCCCAGGCGAAGACCCCAGCTCTTGGGACACACTATGTGTCCCAACATAGATGAATGGGGAGATCAATTTTCTCCATAGCTTCCACCCCAACAGCTATTCTATATCCGTCCTTGGCATTAAATTGACCACTTTTGGAGCCCGCCCAAACCAGATTGTCTGAACTTCTCCTGAACATCAGCTTTCGCTGTGCTAGGATCCTCTCAAGGATTTTAACTTCCCTAATGGGGAGAGGAAGAGAAGACAACTCCTTCCATTTCTAGCCAAGGGATGGGTTGTTCTAAAAAAAACTCACATAATCCTTGACCCTATCCCCCCATTGCTGCTTGAGGAAAGCCTTGGTTTGCTCTATAGAAATTTCACTATCTATTCTCGGGTAACCACCCCAAGAGTCTTCCCAGAACAGGACAGATTCTCCATCTTGAACATCCCATGTAACAAGGTCAGATATGATTGATCTACAATTTAGCATGAAATTCCAAACTCTGGAACCTTTTGGCGGGTTATCAATTTTGGCAACTTCTGAAGTCTCGTCGCTGTTGAGATATTTTGCTTGCAAAATCCTAGCCCATTTCAGATTTGGCTCTTTGAGCATTTTCCAAACTAATTGTAGACACTGAAAATTGTCTAGGTCTTGTTTACACATGACCTTGTATGTCTTTGCATTAGATATATGTTGCAGCTGTATAATTTATAATTTGATAGGGGAAAAAATCAGTTTCTTGCATTTTTAGATATTTGGCATTTCATCAAACATTTGCAAAAAATACAAATTTTTTTTGGCTTGGAACATTTCATTGTGTATATGTATATGTATATGTGTGTCGCTATAAACAGTAAGTGTACATACACGAGAAAATACACACACACACACACACACACACAACATAGAATGAGTACCTCAAGAGTATGGTATTTTATATCCAATAACCTTCGTTTGATGTAGTCAATTTCCTTAACTCTATCTGAACTACATTGGGAAGCAATGTATTTATTTTATAATTTAAAATGTTCTATATAGTGCGAGCACTCTTAGATTGAATGCACAATTCTGTTCATACGGGTTTATAATTTCTTATCAGGGAATCAATAAATTGGTCTTTTCATACTTGAGCTTGAGAACAGATTGGATTTGGTAAAATTTCCTTGCTTTTGTGTCTCTTGCTTTGCTGATTTTATGGTAAAGATATATCTTAGTGTACCTTGGATGCAATGTTCACTAGTAAGGCCAAATATGTTATGCAGGTTGAGTACATTTTCTCAGACAAGACTGGGACCTTGACTCAAAACATAATGGAGTTTTGCAAGTGTTCAATTGGTGGAATTATATATGGATCTAGCATATCAGATATCCAGAGATTGGATACTTGTAGAATGAGGTTACCTTCTGAACAGGTACACATGTAGTTTTATAATTTGGAAGTTACCATTTTTCCTCCAGTTGTTCTTAAAGATAAATATGGTATGTTTTCCCAAATAGTAATTTCTCTCGAATGAATGCTGTTTAATCATGAGACATGCAGTAAGAATACATGTTCATTATGATTGGAAGTTTCACATAAACTATCTCTATTGCAAGTCTGTAAATTCTGTATTTGTCCAGGAATTTATTCTCTGCACTTTTAGTTACATGTCAACAGACCCAAATGTGAATTTTATGAGAAGGGTTTCAATTTCTGTGATCAAAGGCTGATGGGAGGCGCTTGGAGAAATGAGGAAAATCCAGAAATATGTAAGGTATTCAAAGATTCTCATTTGAGTGTAAACACAAATACCAAAAAACTTTGTTTTTTAAATTGTTTATATTGAACTAGTAGCCTGAATTGTAACTATTCTTGAGTATTTCAGCCCTATTTTATGGGCAAGTTTATAGGGAAATTTTCTGGTTTTAAAGATATTTAACCCTATTTAAAGTTTACCGTTCTGATTTACTACACTGAGGAGGATTATTTGCTCTATTTTCATTTTGTGGGATGGGCCATGATTTTTTAGCTGATTATTCCTGGTCCCTTGTGTTGAAAATGAGAGAAATTTTGAGAGCAGGATTTAATGTGATTATCAACTATCGCATTGTACATATCTCATGTTATCCTATTACTTGCCTTAAATGTAATTAGGTTACTTTGACCTACTCAAATATGATGCCTATATTACCTATGTTCACACTTAACATCAAATGTTAGAGCAATAATCTGTTTATATGCACACTGCTTTTCTCAAGGCCTTTGTTTATTCCTATAAATCTCTGAATTGTTTAAATTATCTTTGTACCTATATCTTATAAATCTTGTCGTTTGTAGATGTGCTCTTTGAGGATGGGATGCACATAACATTGTAGGCTTTCGGTCTCTCTTAATGATTAATGGCTAAGTTGCCGGTTCGGGTACAGGGTTGGGAATGGGTATGGTGTTCTGGTATGTCGGTACGACAATTTTTTTTTTGGGTACCGTATGGTTGGGTACAGTTGTGTGTGTATATATATATATAATAAAAAAAGAGCTAGATGTCAAAAGCCGACATATTGCCAAATAAACAAATATTTACAGTGTCAAAACCGTACAATTTTTCTCTTGTAACTAATACGGCAAAGCCGTAAAATCGTTGATGAAGCTTGATTTTTCAACGGAAACTCACTGTGTAGCTGCAACTGTGTAGGGAAAATGAATTTGTTATAAATGTCATAGTTTTTTTGTTTTACAACTTATAGTTTTGTTTTTTCAAAATTCCCCACGGGTGCACTTGGGAGTGTACCCATAGGGAACCTGGGGTGGTAGGGTTGTGCCCTAGCCGCTCCCGTCACCAAACCGGGACCCAGACCAGTTTGGTACGAGACTGGTCCCCAGTATTGTAGAACCCGGTAACTTAGATTGATGGTTTCTGGAAGTGCTTTTGACTGAACAATCTTCTTCCTAGATTCCTTTTTCTTTCTTCTATATTCTTTTAAATTGTTGCTTTCTAATTCTCTGCTTGCTTTGGGTTTTCAACCTTGACAGTAACATAAATAACTTTCTGCATAGTTTTGGCCCATATTATATAAGTAATGTGACACTTAAGTTGACCAATGACCCATCAATTTAATGACTTAATATTTCTTTGATGTTTCCAGCATAACAGTTATTAAGGTCTCCAACTTATGACAATTATCCTTAGGACTTCCTATTTGTCTTAGGGGGCCGTAATTGGAAAAAAAACGCCTCAGACACGTTTATCTTCTAGGAAAATTTGAAAGGTTACTTTTATTTCTAACTATAGGAACACACCTACTAGCTTCTTCATTAGACTATACACTAATCTCCACTTTTTAGCAATCCATATTAATGACAAAATAGGAAAGATTTCTAATTTCTTTATTGAAGCTTTCCTCCTGGATCTCGCTTGCCCTGTTGTATGAATCTTTTTGGATATAGCCCATTCAAAAATATAGTAATCAATTGTTGTGAAAAACTAGTTAATCTATATCTAGACATTCCAACCATTAGTAGCCAAATGGTACCCTAGATTATTTTGGTAACCAGCTAAAGAGGAGTAACAATATTAGAGATTCAGGAAGGAAGAAAGTTCAAAGAGATAATATGATAAAAAAATATCCTTGATTTTGACCGCTAGACCTAAGTTTGTTCTTGAGAAATTCAAATATCAAATTTTCAATGGGCTAGGCTTATTGCAACCTATAAAAAAACATTGGGTGGCTATGGAATGAATAATAGCAAAGTCCTGATTAGGAATATCAAAAAATAAAAATAAAAATGAGGCTGGATTGAACCATGTATGGCTGTTGCCAATTGGTGATGGAACATGTTGATTTCGTGTGAAGGAATGTGCATAGGAAAGACTTTGGGTTAGGAAAGACTGTGCATAAGAAAGTCTATTATTTGCTGGATAGTTTTGTTCTTTTCTCCTAGAGTCCCAAGCATACAAAAATAAGATTTCTTAATGTTAGATGGATAGTGGGTTAGAATCTACAAATCCTTTTGAAAAGAAAGAAATCACTTGTAATGTTTTACTCCAAATTTTTCCAATTTTTCAACATTATCAAACAGTGTTAGCAAATCAAATGCAACCATATAACTCCTCCACACCTTTTGATCATCGAGTTCCCGATATGGGCAAGGTGAGAGCATACAAGTGCTTCAGACTTAGCAATTAAAATACAAAACAACAAATAACAACTTCCACTTGTTCAGTGGGCATCCACTCATTCAGTGGGAAATCACCACTTATGCAGTGGGAGTATTGAAAGGAAAAACATAGGCACATCCACTTATTCAGCGGGAAGCCTTTACAATGAAACCGCTTATTTAGTGGGGTGAGTAACATAAACAAGAAAATATCAATCCCACTGGTGGTATTACCATCCAGGGGTTACAATCATCCAATAATGAAATATAAATGTTTATCACAAATGATTGTAAGCTGCAATACATCAAATAATTCTGATTTTCAAATTAAACATACTGCTGCAACCGTTCACAGAAAGATAAATCTGTTATCACTGCTGTAGCATTGAAATCATGAAGAAATGGCATTAAAAATCATCCAAACAACATATGAAGTCATACCCACAAAGTTCTGGTGTTGTAGATGATGAAGAAAGCTCAAACTATCACTGTAAACCCTTCTGAAAACACTGTAACAGCAGAATCACAAGTTTGATAAATTGCAGCAAGCTATGGGTCTAAAAATGAAACACTGCAAACCCTAACAAGTAGAGAATAGTCCACAAATCTAATTTATTCAACCCAAAACAACACTGATTTCATACTTGTGATTGAAATATACTATTTATACTTTATTAGATTTGAACAACAAAGGAAATAGTCCAAAACTTCACACTGATAGCTGTTATGAAGTACCCAAATGATGCAAATTGTCCCAACACTGATCTTCTACTGAAAACACTGACATGCAACCATTAGAACTGACATGCAATCACCAACAATAACATGCAATGATTAATACTAAATAGCACACATGCAACCATTGAGCATTGACATGCAACCATTAGAACTGACATGCAAGTGCTGATCACTAATATGCAATATGAAAATTGAATCTCCAAATTACTAGAAAAAATTGGAAGAGCTTCACACAAATAGCAATGGCACAAACCGTTCAACACAATGGTAGTTTCTAACATGAAACCACACCCAATCTACAAGAGGGTTTTCGTCCTCAAGAGATAATGGAATAACATGCAGGTTCAATTCAACAGAGTAACAAGATCATATCAATAGCATAACCCTCAACAATGAGCTCCAACCCTCCTTATATAGACTTTTTTGGAGCTATTTTAGGAAAAAGCATTTTTTGCTTTTTCGCTGCTTTTTCTAAAAAGCGCTTTTTTCTTTTTTCGCTGCTTTTGATAATATTTCTTTAAGGCATTGTAATTCAGGATAGTCTTCTATCTCATTGAAATTCAACCACATTTGGCGGAGATATTCTTTTTCATTCTGAATATATCTTACAAAATTGTGTTGTTTTAGCACATCTTCAGGAATGACAACAACCTCATGCTTTATTTCCTTCTCATAGTCATGACATTCTTCATCTTTTGTAATAACCTTTTTTGACATGGGCTCATTGATAACCATTGAATGCTTCACACTTGCTTCCTCATTGATATACACGGGATCTATTGAAGATGGGGACGAGTCAAACCTCCAAAGGAAATTCATTGTGTCTTGCATTGAAGCTCCACTCTCAAGGTGTTGTAGAAAACTGTCATGGTTTGGTAATGAAGCCTCCGTATAGATTTTTGATCCAATGAGTGCTTCTAGAGCCAAAATATTTTCAAGAATAAGAATCTATTCTTCATCTAACTGTGATTTTTCTTTGGTGTCCTGAGAAAAAACTTAAGCTTCTGCTATCAAATCTTCTCTCTTGTGAACATGTCTCTTGGAATTGAAATTCCTTATCTTAGAATCCACAAAACTTGAAGCTACAACCTCCTCATGGAAAGAATACCTTGGTCTTCTGACAATGGATTTAAATGTTGAAGAAAAAGTCACTTTCTTGCATGAGATTCTTTGTTTCTTTAACAAGATTGCTTTACCATTCACAACTTTGTTGAAACAATCACGAGGATTAAATTGAACCATTAGGGCCTCAGCAAATTTTGATCTATGGAAGAGAAAATTGATAGGAAGATTCATTCTATTTCCTTATTTTGGCATTCAAGAATTTGCAATTCACGATTATCCAGAGAGCAAAAACTATGATTTTAAAGAACTAACAGACGAGTTTGTTCTTTTACAAGAAATAAGGTATATCTTTGTAATTAGATCCATTGTAACATATATATCTATGAACAAAAAGAAAACAACATTAACCCAATTCTGTAGTAGGGCGTATCTCTCAATTCAAGAATACAATTTCAAATCACAATGAGGAAAAGACTTGGTTTTGATCCTTGAATGTTGTTCATCTCAAAAATGGCAATGGATGTAGAGAGTTTAATGCTTATGTAAAAGTACATTAGTGCTCTTATTTTCTTGAATGCTTCCACTATAGCTGTAGCTATTTTTTATTTTAAAAGACACCTTTTTTTAATTTTTGTTATTATTTACCATCTACATGATTTTGTCTCCAAAGGTTCAGTTTCTATTTTTCTGCAAATGGAGTATTTAAAATCAACTAATTGAGTTTGTAGGATTCTTTCGTTTGTATTCCTTTTGAAGAAAATTGATGGATGCATATTTTGCAGAGAATCTTCTATTTGTAAAATAAACTTGTGAAAAGTTATAGGACCTGTAGCTATTGCTGAATTTTTTGCATTAATTGTTTATTGTAAGGTTATGGATTAATAATTTTCTGAATTTTTTCTTCAAATAAATTTTGCAGGAATTTTTTAGATGTCTTGCTGTTTGTCACAGTGCCTTATCAGATGGCGAAAACACACCAGAGGAAATCAATTACCAAGCATCCTCCCCAGATGAAGCTGCACTTGTAGTAGCGGCTAAGAAATTAGGGTTCTTCTTTCATAGGTGTGTTAACTATATATTCATAGTGTCTCTAATATGTACTCCAGACTGGTCAATCAAAAAGCACATAAAAAATTAGGCTACATCTTTTATAGTTGTTTTAACTATATATTCATAGTGTTTAATATGCACTCCAGACTTCGTCAATTATGGGCATTTTGTTTATTTGTTGAAGTAAAGCTTAAAGAACCAATGTAAGTTACTTAGGTTGTTTCTCCATTACCATATGCTGTCCATCCAATGTGTTCTTGCAGATCCATGTCCATCTTTTATTACTGATTAATAAGAATTGAGTTTATGCCCAGTGGTATTGAGTATATAGGGGACTATATTTGTTATAAGGGTTACTATTTATTATATAAATACAAAAATTACCCCTCACCGGGGTTGTACCTAGCACAATTTTTTCACATTTCATGTTGACTTCCTATATTTTGACAAGGATGTTATTAATTACCAAAGGCTATAGCAATACTTAGAAGCTTTTTCTGTTTTGAGATATTTGGATCTAGTTAATATTAGATTAAAAGTAAGCTCAACTTGACCAATGTTTTGAAGATTTTGCTATTGCACAATTGTTTATCTCAAAGCTTCTAGTGTTGTGATATCCTATTTAAGGGGAGATCCTATTGTTCATGGATTCACATAAGAAAACTGTGATAACAATGGAAGTCTATTAGAAAGGATGGCAATGCTTAAAAACCTATGTGAGATAGTCTCTCCTCACTATCACCAATGAACTGATCCCCTTGGACAGTCATCCCATTGTTGGACTGACCACCTTCATCCCTGATGCTTATCCACTGTGGTGCAGTTATCTGCAACTATCTCGCTGTTCCCTTTGACAATTCATAGCATGCTTAAATATTTCTCGCCACTAGTGCTATTCTTCCACATTTCGTGTTGACTTTTTATATTTTTACATGAATCTTATGAACTAACAAAGGTTAAGTGGTTGTTAACATAGAGTTAGATTTTTTAACCATTTTGAGAATTTTGTCTCTAGTATATATTAGATGAAAAGTAAGCTCTGGCCTGAACAGTGTTTTTGGAGATATTGCTATTGCACAATGTTTGTATCAGAACTACTAGTGCTATGATGCCCTATGTAATTAGAGAGCCAATTATTTGTGGATTCACATAAGCAAACTGTGATAATGATGGAAATCCATTAAAAAGGACGGCAATGGCTATCAACCTTTGTGAGATAGTCTCCCCTCACCATCACCATTGACCTACTCCCCTTGAACAGTCTGCCTTCGTGCCTGAAGATTTTCTACCTTTGTGTAGTTCTCTCCAACTATCTCATTGTTCCCTTTGACAATTCCTATGATCCTCAACTACTCTTTTTTTGTTGACTTCCTACTGTTAGGAAGCTGTGCATATGCTTCTAATGATTGCTTTCTCTCTCCTTTGTCTATTTTTTCACTATCTTCAACTCTTGTTGTCCTAGAAGTTGTGGATGCTTTGCTCATTCACTCAAGTTCAAACACCATGAGGGTTGGGAGTTCTCTTGTTGACTTCATCCTTGATAACTTTGTCCTGTGTTCTCTCTCCAGGATTCTTGTAGACCTTCAGAGAGCCAGTGGCCTTGGAGGACGACTCCTTTCAGTAGGAATAAGTTGATTTTTGTATGCAACCATCTGACATGGAACTGTTGCACACTCTAGGCTGATAGATAAAATGGCACAAGCATTTATAAGCATAGCTCTGTGAACATAATTTTTCTTCTTACATTGTATGCTGAAGAAAATCATGGTGCACTGTATGGGTTTATTATATTATTTTTAAAAGCTTGTTATCTATTTTTTATAGTTTGTGCTATTTCAATGATTTTCTAGCAAGTGAACTACAATACCATATGATGTACAATTCTGAGCTATGATCAAAGTTGATGGAAATCCATACTGCTAACCTTATATCCAATTCTCTCTCTCTCACTCTCTCTCTCTCTCTCACACACACACACACAATTCAATGAGAATGGGTATGGAGGTTCCGGAAAAATCCATTTTCATGAAAATTTATTCATATCAATTACATCACTCACATAACTATATTAGCATTCCATTCATGCTGCAGTGACATGGAAAACTGAAAGTGTAAAAGGGATTCAATTTCTTGGGTTTAAAATGGGAGAAACATAGGAAAAACCCAACAAACCGAAAAAAAAAAAGACTGAAATATTTGTAAATACAGAAAAAAAATAACTGTTATTGTTATTCCATGCTGAATATAGTGCGTAGAAAGAGAAACAAACATAAGCATAAGTAAAGATTTTGTTCGATATTGCCAACTTCTCTCAAATTCTCGATTTATGATGACCCTGATTGCCTATTCATCTGCACTCTGAAACAGTTTTGTTTTGGAGTTAAAAGTTGAAAAAAGGAGGTGTAAATGAAAAAGCCAAGATTTATAGGCAAAGTGGGCAGGTCGTTTGAAACATAGTTTGAAAACTTGGACTTGGAGAGTACTCAGCAAGCCAAATATTTCCGACTTGAAGAATACTTGGCAAAAACTCAGCAAAACTCGGCAACTTAAAAAACACTTAAATTTTTGAAAAAAACATAAATTTTATGCAAAATACAGCTAGAAAATGTACCAAATGAGTTTGGTTGGGGGTATGGGGGCAACACCCTGAGTGGGGTCGAGGGGCAGTGCCCAAATGAAGACCTTCAAAACCACATAGACCTTCATGGTGCACACCATTTTCATAATTTTTTAAAAAGGCAAAAAACAATGCTTATAACGCCAAAAAAACAGAGTTTTGGAGTGTTTTTTTCGCGATTTTGATGTATTGCTGACTGAACAAGTCAAGTATTTGGAAAAAATCGCCGAGTTTTTAGTGAGTCTTGGCGAGTACTCGTCAAAAACTCGGCAAAAAAACTCGGAGAGTAAACCTTGTGAGTACTCGTGGAGCAAAAACTCTCGCGAGTACTCGGCGACTCAGAGAGTTTGCAAACTATGGTTTGAAAAACCCAGAAAAAATTTGCAGATTATTCAATAATCTGCAAATAACTTGTGACAAAATCAGCCCGCCTGTTCAAACCTGCACAACCCCTGCTCTGGGCTGCAGTTAACTGTGGATTTTTCTCAGGTAATATTACTATGCACATAACACAATGACTCCTTATTATGCTTTTATTAAACATTTATCAATTAAGTACAATAATGCTTTCTATAGAGAGGAGTTGAAAAAGACATTTGAGGATGTAAGAACCCGAGTAAATCTTTGATCAAAAATTCCAGTTTATTAATTTCCCATGTGTAGACATTTCGTTAAACAGTTCTCGGTATGCTCACAAGACTGAATTTCTGAATATTAATGATACAGAGCTAATATGCAAGAGTATATCAACAAGAAACAACAATATTTGCTGTCCCACTTCAATGATAATAGATGGGCATTTTAACAAACAGTTGCAGTCTTATAATAATTGTAACAATTTGATTCAAATTAAAGATTTGAATGTTTTACTTGCTGTTTACAAACAGATAGCACAGTATCTCAGATTATATCAACTGCAAATAGCATACATACCAAAATAAGATGCCCAAGAACACACAGAAATGGAGAATCTCCAACCTTTATAACAGCTAATATGATTCCACCATGTGCTGCTACAGCAAGCGAACAGCTTCAATGATGGATGGCCAGCTCTTCAAACATTACAAACTCCAGTTTGGGCTGCGTCTCAGTCCCAATTCTCCCACGCACTTCCTAAAGCTCATGAATAACATCCAATATGCCAACGGCTTCCTTCCCAAACTTCATGTAACTTTTAACACATTCAAAGTATACTTAAGAGTGGTGCCTAGTAAGGAATGGGTTCCACAAACTCTTGCAAAGAGGATAGAAGGCTGCGGCCATCTTTTGGTTCCCACATCCAACACTTCATAAGATAGCTGCGATTACTCCAAAAGACACCACATCTCCCTTATAAATCATGCGCTCCATTTATCATGTGCTGCGATTTCATAAACAATAACATTCAAACATATGAAATACTCCTCCAAACAAGGCGACAGATATAAGGATGTCTTCAGCTATTAGCGGGTCCCACCAATCTTTAAAAATGGATCTCAAACTTCAGAAAATTCCTTATGCACTCCCCCTTCAATATTTAAGACTTTAAAAGGGGACGATTTGGAGTTTCTGGGTCCCATGCTTCTAACACCTCAGATTTATCAAGTCTTAATGGGCTGCGATGTAAGATACCCAACTAATTCTACCAAAATTTTTCCTTACTTAGACAATTTTACTTGCTATCAACTTATCAACTATTTCAACACCACAAAGATATACATCAAAGATAACTATTTGAATGAATCAACCTTAAGCTGGGTACTTGTTTTATTACTTGATTCAATCAACTCACAATGTCTTATTACGTGATTAATGCTTTCAATGGCATGAAGTTACACTTTATTCAAATGGAATTACAAAGCAGGCCCTGGAGCCTTGATGATTACAATGGCGCCTATACTTGATCAACTCAAATTGAACCCAATGATGTTAACTGAATGTCAACACCTCACAGTATCACAAGGGAGCATCACCTTGTCAGTTGAGGGAGCATCACCCCAACACTTGAAACTCGCAGGCCTCAAGATGACAAGCTCAACAGCTTTGCAGAGAGAATTTTGTCAAAATGCATAGATACCAAATGAATGAGGGAGCTCCTCCTTTTATAGGCCTTCCAAAGGCAATGAAGGCACGTTTTTCATTGCATGAAGAGGAACCAAGGCACGTTTCCCAAGAAGCATATTCAAGGGAATATTCCATCTGATGACTCATTCTGAGTTGGCAAGCTCGTATAGAGACCTTGACACGGATCCCGAAGACATTCTGTCGACCAATGAGAGCTCAGGTAGTTACAACTACCTTATCTTCTGACTAGGCGCCAATTGTTGATCCAGGCGCCCAATTGAGGTAGCAGAGTTATGAAATAGGCGCTATTCCAGGCTAGGCGCATTCAGGAGGTGAGAAAATAGCTAGGAGTGCGCCTTGCATGTAAGATGACTTTCCTTGGCGATTCTTCAAGTCCTGATGTTCTGGGAGGTGGAATGCTTCAACTGGGAGTGAGCGCCTAGCTTGGGAAGAGCTTCCAAGTGTTGTTACCTTGATCCAAAGAGGTATCTGGACTTCAACTTAACCAATCTTCTTAAGGCGCTCATTGAGATTGATCAAGGCGCCACTTGAGGGTTAGGCGCCAAATAGAATCATGAAGAAAGTGTTTAAAAGCTAGGCGCCAAAGCTTGGTCAAATGCACTGGAAAATGCGCCTAAGGATGACAGGATCATGAAAATGGCGCCCTGTGGTCTTTAGGCGCATACCTTGAATGTTTTGTACTGATAATGGAGATACAACTTGGAAATTTTTCCTGTATTGCTTTCCCATTCTAGGGAACTCTACCAACTCCATGCCAAGTCAACCTGCTTGAGGCGCTCTCCTGAGAGAGTGTAGAGGATACTAGCGCCTCATGTTGGATTCAATTCCATGCATGTAGAAACACTTACTCACCAAGCGCCTTGACAATAGGGAGTGATTGGAACTTCCTTCCAACTCAGGCGCTTGCTTGGAAGATTTGCAGTAGATTTGGCGCTCATGACTTACCTCCTTTGAAGATGCTTTTGGCGCACATCTTTTCAAAGTAGATTGAAAGCAACTGAACTTCAATTGGATTGATCTTGCCTCCTTGAAGGAGCGCCTTGTATCTAAACTGCATTTGAGGACTTACTCCCACCTTAGGCGCACTAAGGTCACTTCATCAAACAATCTTGATCTATATTGAACATCAAACTAACATAGGGCGCTATTTAGGGTTTGCTTCTGTCATGATCTAGCGCCTAAGCGCCTTTAGGAGATTACCTCAACAAGAAATGGCGCCTTGTCACTTGCCTTCACAAGTAACTTCTGAACTAGGGCGCATATCTAGAGTGCCAGTAATTCAATCTAACACCTTAGCTTTCACAGGAGATTCTTTGAACAAGAAATGGCGCCTTTAGCCTTAGGCGCCTATTTGAAGTTATACAACATCATTTGGTAATTTAAGTTCACCTTCACGACTCAACCATACTCGCCTCCGACAAAACTCCTTCTTCAACCTTGGGCGCAAATTCAATGCCCTGAAATCATGCATTGGCGCCTTCTGATTCTTAGGCGCCCAAAGTGAGTAGGCCCTCTTCAACATCCCATTCACTTAGAAGACTTCAATTTGGAGACTTATCAAACTTTTCTATCAAGGCGCCCTGTTGGATGCTTCAAAACCCAGGGTGCTCACTTAGGTGAAGTCTACATGACATTGGCACCTTAGCATGGAAACTTCATTCCTCATCAACTTAGCTCATCTAAGAACTAGGCGCTGGGTTGGAGAAGGTTAACCACAAAGAGCGCCTTCAGTAGAATGCTCTACTGAGAGCTAAAATGAGCTTTGGAAGTTGGGCGCCAAAGTGAACATGATCTGTCAAGGAGTGCGCCTGGCAATGATGACCACTGGAGTTGATGAACTGCTCCCAGACTTAGTCAATTTACAAGTTTCTGACATTGCTCTTGCAAAACAAAAGGTAAGTTAGTCAAAAACTAGTTCATTCCCTCATTTCTTAGAATTAGCCTCCGGGAATGAGGAATAGGCTAATCCATTATACACTTGATGATCAGGCCGGAAACGGGGACATGACATGCGACTAGTCTCAAATGAGCTATGGCTATTACTAAGACTCCTTGCCTTGAGTGAGGCAGCGGTTAAAGCTTATTTGGAGCTGTGACTCTTAAATGAGATGCTGCGTCTATGGCAATATACGAAATGGCACCTTTAATCTCATCAACCACAATAGAATTAAATGTTGGGAAATAGAGTTAAACCCTCCACAATCTCAAATGACATCTTCAATGAATATCTTCAAGAATCTTCAAATGAAATCTCTATAACCACAAATTTATATTTGCACTGCAAATCTTCATAAATTTGTAAAATGAACCCACCTGAAGCAAATACACAAAGCCTACAAAAAAGTATAACCTTCTGCACCACTCTTCAAACCTGCACACCTAGAAAATCTAGAACAATTTGTTATGCCCAAATGTGAACTCTGAAATGAATTCATCTCACTACCTTGGAACTAGTTGTTCAAAGTTTTTTCCCACAATGGAAAATATCAAAAGAGAAATAGTCAAATGTATATCCAAACCTTTCCTCCAAGCCACTTTTAAACGTCTCTTAGCTTCTTCTAGAATCCTCCTTTTTGGAAGACATTGAAAAGCTTTTATTATTTTTCCTCAAAAGTAACATTTTATTTTTATTATTTTTTTAATTTCCTTTTTGACTAAAAATTATTTTTTAAATAAAATAATTGAATAAATATAAGTTGCTTTTAAAATATTTCAAGACAACTTATTTTATTTATTTAATTAATTATTTTATTTACTTGCCAGCAAAAAGGGACATTACAAGTCCTCCCTCCCAATAGATTGCTTGTCCTCAAGCAATAAAACTCCATCAAAGATGAAAATCTTGCATCATTATCCAACACTCCAAAAGAATTCCAGGATCCCAAATCAATCTAGGACACCTGTGTGGCTTCCCATTTGATGAGCTATGCTGCAACACACTTGCAAAGAAGACCTTATGCAATCTTCTTACCAAAAGAAGAACAATCCTCCGCAAATATTCATCAAGTTTCCCAAAATTCTGCAATGTTCCACCATGCTGTTGCTGCTCTACTTTGATAATAAATGAAAAATCTACATAGATACTCTCTGTTTGCATTGCTAAAGCCTTTGAATCATGGTAAAAATTATGTGAATACATGCTGTCCAAAGATGAACCATTAGAATCACCACCCACATTTGGAAAATGAAGAGTTTGCTTACCCAAAATTTCCATTCTTTTAGCTGTAACTTGGTGTGGCAGCTTGTGTTGAAGTCCCTTCAATGTTAGTTCTTTCCCTTCATGATAGAAACTCAACTCCATTGCTTGGAAGTTTTGAAAAATCTTACCAAGTGAATGTAACCATTGCAGTCCCAAAACAACATCATTCCCATTCAAACGACATAGAAATCATCACAAAGTGTGTATTCACCAAAGAAAATGTTGAGCTTGCTGATTTTCTTCTTACAAGGAATGATAAAGCCATCATCTACAACAACATCAAATCCTTCAATGTCCTCAATATGCATTCCCTCCAGGCACACCAAACTACCTCCAGGCACGCCAAATTGCCTCCAGACATGCCTCCCTCCTATTGAGCGCACCGTTTACTCTCAAAACAATTCTAAATACTTTGATGATTCCATTTGAAGAAACGGAGTGCCTACTAATTTGAATGCATCCTTCTATTATTGAGCGTCTTCACCTTTTTAAACGCATCTCCTTAGTTCATGCACGATTTATGGAAACTAGACGTGCTTGCTTAGTTTGAAATGTGCCTTCTTAGAGTCTCCATCTTGTGTCTAGTCACGTCATGCCTATTATGGACATGCTCCTCTTCTTTTAGGTGCACTTGTAATATACACCCCTGTTGGTGATATTTCTGATGCCAATTTTTTGTGGTATTTTCTTTATGTTTACTGCTGATGGATTTGTTCGCTTGTTTGAGTTTTTTGACATTCAATGGTGAAAGATAACCATAAAATACATACATGCAGTGATACCCAGCAAAGTAAAACACATAAACAACTTATCTAACAATGACCTAGATGCTAAAATGACATTAATTTCAATAAGATGACATACCCATTTGCAGATTTTTAATGTCACAGGACTGATATACAAAACCAATGACCATTAGCTATCAAATTCACTTGCAGCACTCAACAAATGTCATTTTTCCTTCACAATATTATTGAACAGCAATGTATGCCTCCAAACGCCCAAGAAAACAATAGAATAAGGCCTCTAGTTGAGGCGTTTCAGCTTCCCAAAGGCTCACATCTTCTTCCTAGAGATGTACGGCCCGCCCTGTGAATGCTACAACAAAAAATCACTTAAATCTTTGATGAATTCTGTCCCAGAGCACTTCTAAGATGTTTACAGCAGCATATCAACCCTTACATTCAGAAATGAATGAGGAAACTTGGACCCAATACACAAAATCTGCCTCCAGCAGTGGTACGGCCCCTAGGGTGTACGACTAGCAATAGTGACTACAACAGATCCAAATTCACCAAGATGCTTCCTCAATCTGCAACTACAATGATCTTCAATACCTGATTATAAAAATCTGCACAAGAACACGTGTAAACCCTTCACAAAATTATCAAATGCAGCACCGGCGTAATCCCTGGGTGAGATTACCAGCAAACCTCCCAGATGGTGTCTTGCAACCACATAGGAAGTGGTATTTGCAGAGGTTTTCGTCCCTACAAAGCCTTGATATTTCCAGCTTCTTCTCAATGCCAAAGCTCCTTGAAAAACAATGCACGACAAATAGCTCCGAGAAATGAGTTCATTCTTTTCTTTTATTCCTCTCATTCCAACGCGCCGAAGATGAGTATTTTATTTTTAATAGTTTAATAACATTTGTGACTCCTTATAACCCCTTGAGTTGGGCACCCCCCATCACCTAGCACAACCACCTTTTTAAAAACAACTTGTATCCCCTTTTTATAAGTCACTTTATACAATAAAGTAACTTATATTTTCAAGGACATTATAAGTTAAATATTTAATTTAACTTAAATATATTGACATTTAAAATATTATTCCTTGGTCATTTCTATGCTAGTTGCTCCCACCGACGTTACTAAAAATAGAAATATCAAAACCAACTCCATCAGTGACCCTGCCTGACTTACTAAAAATAGTAAGTCCTAGAAAATGTGTCCAAGACACCCTTGGAAAGGGAAGATGAACTCAATCAATCATCCAAATGTGTCAAAGTTGCTGGAAATCCCCACTGAAGTTTCCTAACCAACAACCATTATCCTACGGGAACCCTAGAATAGGCTAATTGCCCCCACCTGTCAAACTGGCTAGGAAGGGGACATTACAACACTTTAATGTACCTTGGCATGCCTCATTGTCTTTTGGTGTGCCCTACTCACTTATTGTGCTTCACCTTTCCTAGACGCGCCTTGATGTTTCCTGACGCGTCTCATTGCTTGTAGGTGTGCCAATCTTCTTCTGAGCGCTTCAAACTTCCTCCTAGCGCTCATATCATTGGTATGAGCGCCCTTTGTTTTCTTTGAATGTGTTTCCACGTTGCTTTAGAGCTCTTTATGACTCAAAGGCGCACTCCCTTCTTCAAAAGCTTTTGTTCCACCTCAGATGTTTTCTCTTGCTTTTCAGATGCTTCTATGAGTGCTATGATTTGCAAGATTAGTGCAAACAATACAAGATTTGGGAAGAAAACATATATAGTTTTAGCCATCGTAAGTAAATTTCAGATTGGGTGCAATAAGTTGATCTAGGGACATAATGGTGCAACCCTTTTTCCTACAAATAGCCTATTGCTCACCAATCTACCACCTTGTGTGACAAAATTGATCCCCTTAAATGATCAATAGAAGGGGATTTGACCCCCTGAACAATTGTGGCAATTGCATGTACTAATGCTTGCTAATAAGGTGATTAGAACACGAGTTCTTTTTTAATTAAAAAAATCCATAATTTTTAAGATTACAATTAAAATAAAAATAAAATTTATAAAATTAGAATATAAAATGAAAGATTAGACTAAAATTTTTTTTTACCTCAAATGTGGAGAAAATAGTCTATTGAAGAATATAATATTAAAAGATAAATGTAGAAATAATTATTCATATTTTTCTCGATTGGAAATTTTGAATGCTCCCATGGGCACAAATACACCCAAACTTGGATTTTTGAATGAGGAGGAAAATGAGGATGAGGAGGATGTAGAGTGGGGTGACTTTCTGAGCGAGGAGGACGAGAAGCTCCTAGATATGTGGCTTGAGGCTTCTTCTTGGCACAAATCTTCTAGGAGAGGTTTGTAGAACAACGCAAAAGGCTAAGGTGACTATATTAAAATCCCTTGGAGTTCGTAGGTGTGCTCTAGTGTAGGCTCAAAAGTGGATGGTTTCTAGCTACATCTTGATTGCAATGAGGGGCTCGTTAATGCTACGGTTGGTAATGCTTTGGTGGGGTCATGTTCTGGGAAGGGACTGAAACATGGGTTCCTCCTTCCGTCTTGAGTGTCTTCTAGTGTTGCCATGTCTGAGTTGGCTCATCATGTTGGATCCCTAAGCACTTCGTCAATCCTATTGTCTAAGAAGTGTCTATCGTCTTGGGGTAGTTGCCTCATATGCCTTTAATGTGGGTTTCGAAGGAAGCTCTGTCTAAGCATGACAAATGTAGCAATCCCGACTTAGAGAATAAGGAGGTGGGTGAGGAGGTTAGAGATAGGGTCCCATGTATGTCTTCCTCAAATGGTTCTAATAGGTTGGGGGTGGGGGGGCTAGTAGTGTTCAATCTACTAGACCTAGGGTAGACCAGAAATCTTGGGCAGATGTGACTAGAGATAAGACTTGCTTCAGACCTTCTCCATCTTGCTCCCTGGATCCTGTTTTGGATGGCTAGGGCATTCTTCTAAGAGTTCTTGATTTTGTAGTTGGAAGGTCCTATACAAGATTGGCTAGGGCATCCTTCTAAGAGTTCTTGATTCTATAGTTGGAAGGTCCTCCACAAGATTGGAAAATGCCCTTATTTGGAAGTTTCTAGGATCGAGGCAAAACATAGATGTTAGAAGATGAGCTCAATGAAAATGGAAATTGTCTAGCCAAGTTAAGATCTTTGCTTTGGCTAAAGATTTCATCTTGTTTTCATTTTCAAATCATTAGGATTGGGAGGATGAAGTGATGATTGGAATTGCTAAATCTTTTGGCTAGCACATAGCTTTTGATTGTAATGTCCCCTTTTTCTAGTGAGTTAGTCTATACTTGGTTCCCGTAGACTAACCAAAGTGGTTAGGGAACTCTGGGAGTTCGTTTGGTCAGTTTCTGACATTCTGGCTGGGACTTACTATTTTTAGTAAGTCGCGAAGTTGGCTATTTTGGGAAACTCTTTATTGGAGATGGAGTGTTTCGCCCAGATCTTTCCAACGGTTTATAACTCATGGGATTCTGTGACCGTTTGGGCTTTCATATTAAAGTCCATAAGTTATACTTTATTATTATATTTGGACTTCAATTAATTAATGTTGGTGACTTTGGAGAAATAAGGAAAAATGCAAAAATAAGTCACTAAGGGATTTGGGTGCCCCTTTGAGGAATAAAAAGAAAATTTAAAAATAACATTTCCCTCTCATATGGGTTGACCCACTTGTGGAGTTATAAAAAGGCAAAGAGTGGGAAAAGTTATTCATTCTTGATATTACATTTTATGCTTCTATTTGCTCTGCAAATGAGGGTTTGGGGGATTTCTTCCAGCCAGGGCTTTTGGTGACGGAAACCACCATTGGTAGCAATCTTCCGCATGTGTGAAAGATCACCCAAGGGGATTTTGGAGCAGCCATACTCAGTGGCTGTATTTGAGCTTCATTTTGATACCACTATTGACGGAGATGGAGATAACAAGATATATCTTATTGCAGTTTTGTTGCAGCTGAGGAAGAGTATTAGTGACAGATTGTATTGCAGATTTGAGAAGGGTTGGGACTGCCATTTCTTCATTGCTGGCCGTACTTCATTTTGCTGGCCGTACCTCTTCATGTGTAGGCTGTACCACTTCATATGCTGGCCGTACTTCTTGGAGCAGCCGTTTGGAGTTTATTGGGGCTGTTCTTCCTTGCTTAGTGGTTGTTTTTGACCTAAGGGTTTATGCTGATAGTTGTAGATTGTTTCCTTGCATTTGCTGATACTTTCAATGTAAAACTCCATTGTCATGTTGCTGGTTCGTCAACAACAGAAATATGAAGATGCTTATTTTGACATGGGTATGTGATGGTTATTCATTTTATGCCATTCTATGAACTGGGTCTTCATTATTTAATTCATATCTATTGTAGTTTTTCTGGGTTTTCAGTTGTATGCTATATTCCTTGTATTTTGACATACACACTTCAAGAAAACGAAAACCCCCTTCTGCATCTTCTATCTAGTTCTGAAAGATCACAGAAAAAACTAAAAAATGTATCATTAAAAAAAAGATAAATCAAAAGAACAAGTGCAAGTTATTACATTGATGCAGTCACCAAATCTAGAAAATGTTTGATTTATGCCAAATTTTCCGTGAATGCTGATGCAGATAATTCTTCTGTCATCACATCCTTTGAATATGGTGATTATGTGCAGCAAATTGAGTATGAGGATCCTCTTTTGTTTGCATAAAGTGTCATAAATTAGGCCACTTTGGCAAAAATTGCCTAGTTAATAAGAGACATTATAAGGTTTGGAGAAAGAAGGAAAATAATGAGATAAGATCATCGTAAGAAAAGGAAGGGATGGTTGCCTTAGAATAAATGAGGGATAGAAGCGTTGTTTTGGAATATAGAGAGTTGGGGTGCAGTTTATAGGAGGCTAGTAGTACTACTATGTTAGAGGTCAATCCTCATATTGGGGAGGTTTTCCCTTCATCTGATTCTAAGACCCAAGATAGGGAGGTTCAAGAGTTGAGAGCTCTTGGATTGGCTAGTAGAAAGGGGGTAGATGCTAGTGATTTTAGCCCCATTAGGAAGGTTTAGCCTTCACTCAGCCCACCATACACATAAGATCAAAAGAAATTTGGAGGTGTCATTTCCTATAGTTGGTAGGCAAAGAAGGTTATCTCATAAGAACAAACAGGATTACAACATACCAATTTAGATGACATTTGAAATGCAAAGTGAGCGAATCAAACCATATCAGATCTGCCTTCCTTCGAATGATGAATGCTCACGAATGATGGTCAAATTGATGATAAAATGCTATTCAAAAGTGAGTGACCTCTCCAAGACTGATCGGCGCCCTCAAGGATGATGAATGAGATCAAAGAAGTCTTCAAATGATGATCTATTATACCACTAACTGCTGTTCGCCTCTTCCAATGCTGATCGTCCTTCTTAGAGGGGATGTATGATATGAAGCGAGATCCAAGTTGTAGAACAAAGTGGCGGCTAGGGTTTGGAACTACCTGGTCCAAAAATCTGCAACAAACCAAACTGATGTGAAACTTTGAAATGCTCCTCCAAGATCGCTGTCCAAAGTTGAGAAGTCTCCTAGCTGATCGCTTCTCTAAATGATCAACCAAACTGCCCTCTATGATGTTCTCTTTCACAGTCAACAAGTCTGATCTGAAATCAGAGATAAATCAGTCCGCTGAACTCCTTAAATCGGCGCACAATATGATGCAATCTGCCCTACAACTTGGCATCAAATAAGTCTTCAATGCCTTCAACAAAGCCTCCAATCAATTACGCCAAGATCTGCTATAAAATATGTCCTCAAACTCTACCAAGATATTCAATAAGGTCTTCAATCAATGTCTTCAACAAACCTGCTATAAAAATATATCACGAATGCTCCAGAAGTCCTTCGAATCCTCCAATGAAGTGCAATTAGACTTCTGTTATGAAGCCTCCTCAAAATGAGCTAGGTTTTTGTCCAACTCAGGTAATATTCGCAAGGGTTTTCGTCCTTGGAATAGATGCAACAAAGTTGCAGATCCACAAAGGGAAAAATTAGAAACATAACATAATCATAATGTTCAAATGCCTTCTCAAACCTTGCATTTATACACGAATTCCTTTTTTAACAAAAGGCTGGCCGACCTTGATAAAAAATATTATTATTTTATTAAATTGAACTCAGCTAGGCCGACCTTCCGAGGAGAATTGGCGTTCACTCAAAAGAAATTCAAATTTTATTATCTTTATTCAAAATGGCCGACCTATTTTTTGGTCATCTTGGCCAACTTAGGTGGATTGCTGTAGTAACAGTTATACAACATAAGATAAAACATAAGATTCATACCAAAATTGCACAGAACAAAGCATTGTTTCCATTCATTGAATATATCAATCAGTACATCACAATATGTAATGTCCCCTTTTAGGATATTCCTAATTTCTTTACTTACACACAATAATATCACTAGAAAGGGACATTAGAACTATTAAAGGTCACTCAATCAAGATAATATTGAACTTATCTATAATAGTATAACATAAACAATAGCATAATCCACATTCAGTTCAATTCATAACACAATTCAATATTGACTATGTTCAAATCTTAATCCTTACTTCCTCTCTATTACTCAACCTTGGATGGGGATTTACTTGTCTAGGGCGCGATGACACCACCTCATGGATTGGATTTACTGCACCTCTCTCTAACAACTTTAATTGTCTATGGCATGATGACACCACCTCGTGGATTAGATTTACTTTGCCTCTCCCTAACATCTCGCCTCTCCTAAGGTTGTAGGCAATAGAAATAACTAAGTACTAACTTGAACATATTTCGATATACTTTATAATACCAAATGATCATATTAATCCATAGCATGTTATGTATTGGCTATGCTGTTATAACTATATTTAGTATGAAAAAGATGTGCAACTTAGAAAAAACTGCATTAAACTGAAATTAAACAATGAAGCAATTAATAACATGTAAAAAGTAAACTGATACATGAGTGCAGAAATAAGTATGAGCATGCATTATATATATATTTTTTTGTAAAATAATTAACAGCATAACATAATTACAGTCTGATTCTATAAGCTAAATCCTTTTGCCATGTATGTAATATGATAAAGGAAAAGAGTGATTAGAAGTTAAAGAATACCATTTTCTTGACACTGAGATTTTTTTGTTTTTTAGAGATCTTGAACCCGTTGACTTCATCGGAGCTTTAATCATCCATTACAACTAAATGGAGGAGGAAAAGTATCATTGGGGCGTTTATCCGCCCATCCTTGGACTTACTAGCCCTCCCGTGCCATTCCCACTGGAATGACCCGGCCCTCCACAGAGAAGTATCATGAAGAGAATCCAATGCCATCTGAGACTAGTGTTTGACCCTACATCTTCCCTAGTCGGTCACACACTATAGGTGACTCCTAACTAGTATGACCATCTGACTGGGAGTGTATCTGGGACAAGAAACTAACTGACACTACTTAGAGTTATTAGCGTCACTTTGGCCAAGGTTTTCAAGTGAGCGCAACACGACTCGACAAGTCATGTAGTTCAGTTTGTCACCCTACTCGGCTTAGTTTTCAAATAAATGAATGCTTCCATATTAGTCTCTTGTGCTACTGCACACTGACTGTGTTAGCATCATTAGTTTTTCCATTCGTATAAAGTCCCATTTCCGAGGATTGGTTTTTAATTTCCGATTCCTTGACATCAAAGAAGAGGATTGGCCATTTGAGTTTTCCATGTTACCTCTATTTGGTTTTACTAATAATAATGTTTTTCAGCTTTCATCCATTTCATGCCCAATGAAGTCGAAAATTCAGAGGTGTATAAATTTTGTGTTCTGCCTTGTAATAACAGTCCAACTAGTAATCTTTTTGGTTTTAATTCTTCCCAAGATTCCGTCTTTCCAAGCTAGAACATTTCTTGGGTTTTATGGCTAATGATATTGGATTATGTGCTATACGACTGAGAAAGAAGACTATTTCGGATTATAAGTAAATGACCGATGAAAGTAGACCATAACCGTGTTTCCTTGGTCTTTATTTTCTTTTGTGGTGTAGAGACTGTGAACTTACACAGACTTCCTTCATAATCACTTTAATATGCACTAAACAAGCATCCATCGGTATAAAGAATAGACTGTTTCGACTAACCTGAAGAGTTTATCATCATTGAGTGCATGATATTGTAGGGTTTAAAAGAAAATATCACCATGCTATAGCTCGGCTGGTGGATTTTGTTACCTGCTGTCTTAAATATCGATTATGAAAACCTACTTAAGAATTCAAGATTAGTTTGAGATAGGTTGCATGCGTAGATATACCTTCTTGTCTAACTGCGTTTGCCAGGTTTAAACAAGATTCATAAAATTTCAAGTCAGAGTCTAATATTTGAAGAGAGAAGCCGAAAATAGCGTATTCTCCTTTGAATGATGAGTGTGAGGGTCTTATTTTTCTATTTCTATAGAATTTAAGAATAATAAAAAGATTGGCACACAAGTGATTTGAAAGATTTCCATCTTTTATAAAGATACACAGAATAGAATGACAATGCATGCGTTGGCATATAAAGTATATTGTAAAAGAGAGAAGACATGCCTGGTTTTCCCCTCCTACGACTTCCTCTGTGTTGTTTCTCAGCTAAGCTCCACTTTTATCCTTTCGTTGTCTTCAATAACTTCTCAATTTGTCTCCCATCAGCAGAATCCTCAACCTAGCACTGTATTTGCAATGCTAAATGTAGTCGTCTCTGGTTTCTCCTATCTCTTTTCTCAAAAACGAACGCTCCAAGCATAACATTCTTCCTCCAAAAAAATGAGCTCCAAGAACAAAAAAATGGTTCCTCAAATGAAAGGTTTCCCTCAAGATAAATTCCCACCTCTCCTGAGAGTTCGCTCAATCTCCCATTTCTTTCCGAACAATAAGCCACTCTGTCATTTTGCATCCGTTCCAACCTTTTCATTGCTTAAATAATAATAACATTTGAAGTTTGATGTTCGATCAACCTTTAGAAAATGATATATATATATATATATATATATATATATCCGAAATTATTATAATCAAACTCTAAACACAAATCGTGGGTGCTTCCATTCTAAAGGATCGATAAGCTTGACGAGATGGACTTAGTGGTGAGTGGGGTTGATGATCCCGACCGATCATATTTTATAAAACTCTCAAACCAATAGAAATGGAGAGTCGGCCAGGTATGCTGAGAGATGGCAGGAATGCCTAAAGATAGACATTGTCCACACATGACCACCCCTCTCATTTCTCCTTACAGTTGGGATTCCTGACCAAAGTCATTCAACGCGCACAGGGCAAAAAGATTCGCTATGTCTAAATTTAGCATTGTCCAAGAACAACGCCTTACGCATATGTTATTTGGAGTAACTTTTGAAGACATCGGCGGTTTTGCACAGGGTCGAATTTACAATCCTGAGTAGTGGATGTTATTTATAGTATAGAACGATACATATTTTCCAAATATAACAACTTCACTGGGTATATAGCAACATCGCTCAAATATGGAATCATTCAACAAAGCTTATTCTTGCAATTTTCGTAGAGGAAACACGATTATCTGAAACAATGATTTAAGGCTGCAAGTTTTTTTTCTTGGTGCCATTTTGATGTTGGCTCACTGCAGTAAGAAATTTCACATGTCTATCGGAGAGCATGATTGATTTTAGCTGAGTCAGGCAGCTTTTAGTAACGTTTGGTGCTTTGACATTGATTCTGTTTGTCAACAATTCCAAACACAGGCTTGTGATTGAGGAAATTGAATAAATTTGCCCAGGTAGTGAATTGAGTTGTTTAAATATCAATGGACATAATTGTAAAACTAATGCGAAAATGGCAAGTTAAGAGCAAAATTCGTTGAAGGTTCAGATGGGTTTTGCAAATTCCATATTAATAACTCTCTTTGTAAGGACAAGGTAATTCTAGATTGCATATTTGAAATCCCGCATATGTTAAGTGGTGAAATTTTGTCCTTTTGCACCTTTTTAAAGCATTATTTCAATATGCTGATTCAGGGTATTTGTGTAGGTGAAGGGTGAATGCGAAGGAGAGGCAAGCAGTTATGAAGAGCGATATGGAAGGATAGTGGCGAAAGGCTTGCACAGGAGAAGTTCAATGCATGGAGGAGTCTTGTTCAAAAACATTCGAGGGAGAAGACATCATCGCCACACGGAGGAATGCCTACATCAAGATCATTTGCACGAGAAAAAGAGAAATAAGCAAGTTCATCAAGCAATCCATGAATTATACATTCTAAAGTACAATTGCATGATTGACAACAACAAGAAATTTGACAAAATTCCCAAGTTTTCAAGTTCGAAGCAGCCAAGTTCTAGAGGTGAAAATTCGAAGATTCGAAGACTACTCCAAAAGATGACAAAATTTGGGAAAATATTCCGAGCAATATGAACACAAAGAAAATCAAACTAGTTTGTTTGATGCTGAGGTGGCACGTGTACAACATTGATCCAATCACTGTCTGCCACATCATTCGTCTGCATTCAATGATTCTAAAAATAGTAATTTTTGTAACAAACTGCCTTGTTGTCTCAATCTTGGCCATTGATTCTCAAATCAATCCTGGCCATTCATGTAATTTTGGAGCCTATAAAAGGGCCCATTTCTCTCATTTGTATCGGAAGAGGGAGAGCAGGAATCAGGTAGTAGGAGTAGATGCTGTTAAAGTAGTAGAGTAGAGGAGACTCTTCAAAATCATTAAGAGGATATATGAAATTGTTGTAATCCTGCATTTCCAAAATCAATACAAGCTCATTGTTGGTTCGCATGGTGATTTTGTGTGATTGAGGAATGTTAACATGGTTTCTAATTCTCGAATATGATGGAGAAATGTTTCCAAGTAGCTTAGAAATAGATTAGAAGTTCATTGATGTAATGTTTATATGTAGAGATAATTGATGAATTCCTTAATGGTTCATACTTTTTATGATTTGTCGCTGATAAGTCATTTTGCAAAGTTAGCCTGAACCACGTTTGCTTTAGTTCGGTTGTGGATGCTTGTTCAAGTTGCGCCAGCAGTGGGTGTTTGGATGGAGATTCGCAACATGAAAATCCTTGAGTTTCCTTAGAAGATTGCACCGACTTTGTGTAGTTGTTGATTCTCATGGCAAAGCGAAGTCTGGTTTCATGAGGAGTTTGTCTATCTTGGCATATTTCATTATCTCATTGTCCTTAGATTAGCCCTCTTAACCCTTATCTTTTGCATTTTCTTTTCATAGTCAGTTAAAGTAAGTTCCACTTCACAAGAAGGAGAATAATATATTTGATTGGAATAAGGAGTCAATTCAGCGTAAGTCCCTTTGTGAGTTTTCAGCAAATCACATCAACTACTTGTTGATTGTTTTTCGACAAGTCAACAATTAGAGTGAAATACAAAGTATCTGACTCCCTCTTGAGCAAAGCCTCTCGAATGCTGAACTAGGTGATCAAACAAAATGACTCCAAGGTTCCTTCTGAAGATTTTGGTTAGAGACAGCTCAGCGACTAAGTATGATTTTGCTGTTAACACACAAAGGGACTTACACAATTGTTCAAGTAAACTTGTTGTTTCAATGATTACGGAAGTGGATACTGAAGAATCTAAGTACTACAGCTGATGGCGTATGATTTAGCAATTGATGTTCTTGGTTTTAATTCTAACTAAATGGTAAAAAAGGACAAAAGGTGTAAAGTTTAGAAACACTAATCTAATCCTAAATGCAAGGATGATTACTACTTAGGTGAAATCAAACCAGATCCTGCTTCGCCAATAGACAACTACACAAGATTGATGCAATCTTCTAGGGTGTACAAGATGTTTAAATCACTTATGTTCATGAAAGTTTCAACAAACATAAAGATCAAATTGATGTCCAATTTTGTTCAGGCTAACCATGCACTGCAATTTGCAAACCACAAACTACAAATGGTATGAACTTATAGATTTCACCACAAAGCAATAAAGAAACCTTCCATTAACTAACATAAACTTAAAGAAAAACTTATAACTTAATGTTCGCTTGAAAATTTAAACCATGCAACACTCAGAAACGCAAATAGAATCACCAAAGTAATGAATCTTTTATTATCTTAGAGAGCTCTTGCAACAATTTCAGAAATTTCAACCGTACAAATGAGAGCAATAGGAGCCCTTTTATAGACCTCAAAGGAATGAAGGGTCAAGATCGGTCGGCCAAGCCAATGGACCAGATCAAGCCACATCACAAGTAGTTGTAACAAACTCTCTTTTATTAAATGAAAGAGGCTTACTTTATTAAATGAAGGAGGTTATCTTTATCAAATGAAAGAAGCTATGAAGGAGGGAACAAAGGCATGCTTTCCAAGAAGATAAGGAAGCCACATCATGTGCCTTTTATATAGTAGTACTATGAGATGCAATGAATCTAGACACAATTTGAGCAATATCCTCCATTGGTACACTTGTCGCCGCATTAATGGATCCTTCTGCCACTACCACATCTGACTCATAGACGCCAAGTGTCTTCTCCCAGTCATTTATCCAAGACTTATTTTCTCCAAGATGAAATGCAAGTGTGAATATACTATCCAGCTCACCCTCATCAAGTCCATCATACTGAAAGTAGAATGCCTTAACTTGTTGCTTCATGTTTTCAATAGTAACATTTCCATAAGGATTACATATTGTTGTCAATGCAGTGTATATATGATTCTCTGTTCTTAGAAGAACACTTCTTATTCTGGACATATCTACTTCAATTTTATCAACCAGTTGCCCCTTGTTGTGAAAGGAAAAATACCAAGTGATGAAGTCATGTGGAGTATCTCGATCAATCACCTTATCATGAATTAGATCCTTTAATGGAGCTTCCATTAAGCTCTTGAGTTGTGGCATGTATTGCTCCTTGACAGGTTTGAACTCAGCATAATGTTTTAATAAAACTTGAACTTGATTCTTAAGATTAATGACTCTATCATAAACTTGCACAATTTCTTCAAGGTGAGTATATGCCTTCTCTTCTGTCTTTTCTATCCATCCTTTCATCACCTAAGATGAAGTTCTCATGTTTTCAACTTGGGATACTGTTTCTTGTGGAAGAATAGACGAAGGAATTGGAGTAGCTTCCTTTTGTTGGATAGGCTGCATGACTTGCTAAATGTAGTGCTTCAATGTATTAAAATCTTGTTCAACCTTTAACCTAGCTTCTCTTTCTTGCTTTAACATGATTCTTACACTATTCACTGACTCTTGTAGTTCCTCTTCTACCTGTTCCCTTGTGATTGGACCCATGCCAATAGTAGTCATACTGTAATCCTCAGGTGCCATATCTTCTAAATCCTTGTCAACTCTAGGAACAGCTACATGTACCTCTCTATTTCTAGTAGTATCTTGAATGATTTTGGAAAAGACTGTTGCTTTCTTCTTTTGATTATTCTTCTGTGCATCTACAAGTAATTCCTCAACTGGAGCAGGCTGATAAGTTTCTACAATTGTACTTTTCTCAATCCTTTGCCTCAACCAAGGTGGGAAAGCAGAAAGATCTTGCTGTCTTTGAACTTGACTGTGTTGTACACGAGCTACTTCCTCATCAGATTCTACTTGACCTACTTCATCTTGATCAAGAACATCATTTTCCTCAATTATGACAGTGGGACTTGAATGAATCTCCTCGGATGGAATCAAGGCAACTTCTTCTATAACTTCTATCTCTTGTATTGGATTCTGAACAACTGAAGCACCTTCCTGTGGATTAGATGAAGTAGATAGATTATTCTTCTTTTGAGGTCTCTGGCTTGATTCTCCTTGATCTTGACTAGGTCTTTTCCTTTTTCTAGCTGGATTATCACTTTGATCATTTCCACTGTGTTGTGGTTTGCTATGTGTACTGTGCTGTCCTGGTTCTCCTTCATCCATCTTATTGTAAGTAAGAACTCGGCCTTCATCATTCATCTCTTGCAGTAGTTGATTTATACATACTTGTGTCATGGCCAAGACTGGCTTTATCAATTCTTCTTCGGACACATCCCTTTTTGACCAATCAACTGTATAAGGCAAATCCTTTATCTTATCAAATTCATCTATCAACATAGTATCATCTTCAGTGAACTGGTCTGGTATCCTGAATACTTTGGAAGCTCTAACTAAATCCCAGGTGAGTCTCGAACTTTGAAGTGTTCGAAGATCATCTTCATCTTGGGCACTGGCCCAGTGGTCTTCCAATTGCTTGACATGCTTAAATTCTCTGTTGTATTTCCAGCAAACTTGAAAAGGATCAAAGTTAAGCCTCTTGGTGCCATGAGTTTGCAAATGATATGCCTGAAGCTCTATCTCAGAATATTCAGCTGCTGCCAATGATGGACACTCCAGATTTTGTCCAAGAAGAAGTGGAAACTGGATCCCTCCTTTCTTCTTCAACTTTTGCAACCTGATGAGTTCTAGGAGTTGCCTTGTAACCTCTAACATTACTATCCTGTTGGTTGGATATCTTGGTAATCTGTATGGATATGATGTAAACCCTTGGATCCTTATGTAAGTGTACCTTTCATGCTGAGTATACCAGTGTCCATATGCAGAAATGAACTCTCTCGCTGCATTTGACAACCTTTTATGAAATTCTCCCCTTAGTTTCTTCATTATGAACATAGCAAATGCATCATTGAACCTTGTATAATGATTGATACTCTTGAGGTGTAACTGAGGATAACATTGATGCGATAAGTACTTATTAGGCCCAATTCCAACTTCTCCTCTTTTGGTCAAACCTGAATAGACTTCATTTCTTGCGAGAAGGTACACCACATAGGAACTCATATAAAAAGTCTTGGTCTTAGCAAAATTGATGAACTGCTCATGTATACTCTGACTGATGAGGCCAGCCCAATCAATCATCTTCCCTTTGAGAACTGACTTGATGAAAGAGTACATCCAAGGCTGAAAGGTAGCAGATTGCGGCATTCCTGTCATTCTATTTAGAAACATAATCAAGTATCCAATTTCAGGATGAAAATCTGACTTGTGAAACTGCGGAGGATTATTCATATTGAACTTCATAGATGGATTGGCCATCCATTCTCTCTTTATTTCCTGCAACTTTGTCTTTGAATCAACATTGTATTCCTGCTGACCTTGTTGTATCGAAATACTGATCATCCTCTCCCTAGTTGGAATGTTGAAAGTCTCTCCAACTGCCTCCTTTTGCAAATAAGCTAATATTGTTTCATCTTTGGCTGTAATTTGTCTTGTATCTACATCATACTTCTTGACACATTCAATGATCATCTCTGAACACGGCAAAGCTGGCGGAAAACAAGCAGCTTCAATAGCTCCACTCCTCATGATGGCTCGAGCAAGACTACCTCCGTTGGGTTCCTCAAGGACTGACTTGATATCTTCTAAGGTGCTATTGCCCATATTCGTGTCTCCTACATTTATCCACCTTGAAACGAGCTTTGATTTGGGAATTTTCCCCTTAGCATCCATCCGGATCTTCGCTTGTCTCTCCTTGGAAGTCATTGCCATGGTCCTGCAAACTTGACGCGAATAAGTAATTTCAAACACAATCTAGACTCTACTTCAGCTGCCTTAATGCATTAGATTTATGATTTCTCCTTTATAATTATGAAATATTACTATCTAGACTCAAGGAATCTATCAAAATCCACTTATCCTCTTTAAGTTTTACCAATACTTGAACAATTTTAATGCATCTAAGGAAAAAAAGGAATAAAATCAGATCAGACTTACTTGATAAGCTGCCTTAAATTGATACCTTGAAATTTGATCCAACACTTGCTTGAATTGACAAATAAAATCTGTACTTTTATAAAACCTTCTTGTTGCCGCTCCTTGAAGACAAATCTGCTCTTTCAAAGTAATTCTGCTCCTTAAAAATGATAAAAATGACAGCAACAATAGGTATAAATACACAACTTGCTCTAAAAAACTCCTTCAACTACCTAGGCCGGCCCTCTTTAATGTAGTAAAAATCATTTAATTTGTTTTGATCTTCATTTAATATAATGCAATTTCCACGTTCTTCAAGGCAAAAACAATTAAATGTTTATGAACTTTCCTTTGATTGGCGCATTGGTCGAGGTTTCCACGATCTTCTAGGTTGAGTGCTTCTAGATAGGTGTTTGGAGATCTTCTTGTTGGACTAACGATTGAGGCATGAAGAATTCCTCTTGAAACTCAACCTCTTAAAATGTTCTCAACTTCCCCTCTAGAGGATAGCGCATTAGTCAAGGTCTTGAAGGTCTTCTAGAAGGGCGCATTGGTTGGAGGTATTCAAATCTTCCTGAAATTTTCCTTTTAAAACTCCACTGTTTTCTCTCCTCTACAAGTCGCATTGGATAAAGCATTAAGATCCTCTTGCCTTTTACATTGGGTGACATCTTCTAGATCCTCCTTGCATTCCTTGAATTAAGTGTTCAAATTTCTTCTTTCATTTCGCATTAGATGAGCATGTTGAAATCTTCTCAAAACTTCTTTCACATCTCTTTTCAAGTTGCTTTGGTTGAACTTGTTTTCATTTGCACTAGAATGGCGCATCACTTCAAGGTGATAGAATCCTCTTCAAGTTAGTGTTTTTTGAAATATTTTACCTTCTTCCACCTTTAGCGCATTGGTTAGGCAATTCGAATTCTTCTTACTTTTGCATAATGGATCAAGCTTGTAACAACTCCTAGGTTAAGCGCTCCAGTTGAAGGGTGAAGGATAGTATGTGGTTTGAAAGTGCTTTGGTTGATAATTTGAAATCTTCAAAATCTTATACTCTCCCTCATGTGTGGCGCATTGGTTACCACCTTTGATTTCTTCTTTTTTGAGCATATTGATTAGAAGATAAAGGGTCCTTGAAGTGGCGCATCAGTTCACTATGTTGGAATCTTCAAAACTTAGATGCATTAGATGAACTTTACCTTCTTCTATCTTTAGCGAAATCATGCTTGATATTGGCGCTTGGGATAAGGACTTTGAAATCTTCTAAACTTGCCTTGAAGACTTGACCTTGGATGTCTAGGATTTCCCTATTGGTTGACACTTTCGCTTTCTTCCTTGTATGGCGCATTGGATGGGGAATAGGGAATCCTCTAAAATTTCGCCTTGGATAAGGATTTAAGAATCCTCTGGATTTTACATTGAAACCTCTTGGCGCACTAGTTCATCACATTAGAATCTCTTGAAAATTGATTTAACCCTTATGATGAACCTCCTTCTAGCACTAAAAATCTTCTTCCTCCTTTGGCGCATTAGATGAGGGATTGGAGCTCCTCTAAAATTCACCCTTAATGTGTAATAAATCTCAACTAAAATCCCTCCTCCTTAGGTCGCATTAGATAGGCTTTTTGAATCCTCTGGAAGAATCAGGCGTTTTTCAGGGTCGTGAGGGTAAAGGTATATTGAAAAATATCTCTACATATAAGTTGAGAGATTGAATTTCTTATACTTTAAATATTTTTCAATATACCTTTCAGGATGTTTGAGATAGGTCTCGAATCCACCGGATTTAACATGCAAAATCTAGAATTTGGAGGATTCACCAGATTTCAGACTTAGCCATTTTTTCAGGATTTCAGGCTCCAGACTTAATCTTTTCAAGATCTCAAACATACTTCAGGATTGATCTCAACATTCATTATCTGGATGGGATTTGATCAAGATTCTTCATCACTGCAAGTTCATCTGCCTCCTAATCATGAACCAAAGATCACAGAAGAGGAAATCACTACCGGATTGGGACAGGGAGATGACCCAGGATATCATTAAAATCTCATTGAAAGCACAGAGCTCTAAAAGAAAAGGGGGGTCCCTGTTCCTAATGGGGTGATGTGTGATTTGGTCACAACACTACTGAGTCTATCCATTGCAAGTCAAGACCTGACATATCATGAACCTTGGAGTTGTCTCATTGGATCACATTGCTTAGCCTTTGGGAGACTTTATTCAAGAGAGGATAGAATACTTAGTATTTTATTCTGAGTTTGCATGTGCATAAAAACACATCAACAATATCCCCTTTAGGTCTTTGTATGTCCAGGCAAAAACATCCTTGTACTCCATGAAAATTTTGAAAGCTGCTGCTTTAAGTACTGGATCCTAGTCATCTGACGAGGATCAACTGAGGTTTACTCTCCTCGCCGAGATTAACTTTCCTCGTCGAGGGTTCCTCATACATGATCTTTTCACCTTCAAATTGATGTGTCGGCTTGCTATCTATTTCGGCATTCCCTTGTATTCCCCATAGGCAGCTAGAAAAGTGTGGGTTACCTCTTGTTGGTTGTTACCTTCCTCCCCCTTGTCACTCGTAAATTCCTTATTACCAAGTGTTTCACCTATCCCAATGTTGCCGAGTGTTTCACTGGTCGGCCGAGAATTGCCCAGTGGTTCACTAGTCGCTCGAGAGCACTTGCCAATTTCTTTTATTGAAATCATATTGCATTCTGGTTGGAAGAATTCATAATCTTCCATCTGCCAATGGAACAACCCGATGAAGGAGTTTGTCTCGCCTTTCGAGCATTCTTGTAATTTCAGTACCCCTTCGTCATCGGGCTCCATCGGTCCTCTTTCTCCTTTTGACGACGACTCCCCTCCATCTAAGTCGGAGTGCGATGCCAACTCTTCATTGACGGTTTGTGTTCGCAAATCTATGATAAATTTCTTACCCTTGTTTTCTATTGATAATGTTCTTCTTCTAGTTGTGGTTGGCCTTGGTGGCTATTAGCCACCCTCGGCTGAGTAATGCATCATAGGACGCATTTCGTGTTGTTATGACTACAAAATTTAATAAGAACTGTTGAGTACCGATCTTTACCTTTTGAGCCATTAGCACTCCCAACACTTTGATTCTGTGCTGGTCGGCTCCCACTAACTAGAAGTTCTGTGGCCACAAGTAGGCTTGTCGAGGCTTTTCCAAGTTTCTTCCGGAAGTACATTTACCCCAGATCCCCTGTCCACTATTGTGCTCGTCAGGTTCATTCCGAGGATTTCCATGTGGACTACCGTTGGTTTCTTTCCCATGTCAATTGCCAATAGTCTTGGGTCGAGCACTTGTTCACCAGTCGACGGTGGTTCCACTATGATGTCGTCCTCTGCCTTACCTTTATTCGGGTTTTCTTCCACCACTTTGGATATCGCCATCCTTAACAGTGGCATACTCTGGAGAAGATCAGCCATCTTAATTGGTATAGTAGTTTGTAGTACCTGACTTACAATGTTTTTGTCGGATTCCGACTATAGGGTTGTGGTTGCCTTTTTGTTTGAGTCCCTCCGTTCTGTTTCCATGGCAACCTCCACTTCTTTTCCGGGGTCGCAGAGCCTTTCCTTCTCCATTCGGGGGTTTGGATAGTGTGCCTTTTTTGTTTGCGCTCAGGTGACGGCAAAGACTTCGTCATCCTCTTCTGCAAGGTGGATGAGATTCACCGTACCTTTCTGTTTTGGGCAGTCATTGTCTTCATGGTCGCCGGGCCCGCACCATTTGCAGAGTGCATTTGGTTTGTTCTGGTTGTTACTCTGGCAATCCCTCGCAAAATGCCCCCACTCATTGCATTGATGACATTGGATCATCGGTCGTCCTTTTGCATCGTACTGGATACGGCTTCTTCCCCCACCGTTATTATTATATATGTTGTTTTCTCCTCTCCAATTGTTATGGTATCTGCCAGGCGATGCATTTTGATTATTTGGTTTAGGCAGCGTGGTCAGCGGGGTAGATTGCTCACCTTGTGTATAGAGCACTTGGGTGCTCCTCGTCTTTAGATTGTACGGGCACTCCTTAATAGAATGGCCCGTCACTAGGCATATTTCGCAAGACATTTTTCTGGGGCAATTTGCTTTGATGTGGCCCTCATTGTTGTATTCGGTGCACCATAGTTCCTTACTTTCCTTCTCAGCTTTAAACTCCCTCATCATTCTGATCATATCTTTTCTTAATGCTTGTACGGTTTTTGATTCTTCCTCATCATTGTCATTTGAGCTTTCGTCGTCATCTTTCTTCTTCCCTCGGCTCGACATCTTCTCTTCACTCTCGATGTCCATAGCTTGGTTGTAAGCCTCGGCGTACAACGCTGGTGGTATTATCTTCATTTTCTTCTTGAGCGAGGGGATCAAACCCTCGATGAACCATTTTTTCTTTAACCCGTCAGCTGGTTCCTTCTCTAATTTCACTAGTTCTTTTAGTCTTCGATTGTATGCTCAGACATTTTCATGTTTACCTTGTCTTGTATTGTATATCTTGGCCACTATTTCATTATCATCCCGTAGTAATTTAAATTCTTCCTAGAATGCTTTCTTCAGTGCATCCCAACTGGCTCTTGATGTGGCATCCAATTCTGTGTACCAATTTATCGCAATCCCTCTTAGGGTTGTTGGAAATGATCTTAGCCAATAGGACTTGTCCTGTCCGTTGGCTATCCATATAGTCTCACAGGTTTTGCAATGTCGGACTGGATCCTCCGATCCGTTGCCAAGGAATTTTGGTAGCTTTTGCTTCTCCGTACTCGGACATCCCATATTTGGACTTCCTGGTGGACTCACCATGTTTCTTCCCCGATGTCCTTGTGCATTCGACCTGACTGGACTGGTTCTCCTTCGACGTTCTAGTGCCTTGCACTCTCGGCCATGTAAGGGTCTTCTCCACGTCCCTCTTCAGCGTCCTTTGCACTCGAGTCTTTTTAGGTTCCTTCTGGTACTCCTACCTAGGGGTTTTGGGCTCAGATCCTCCAGTCCTTGGCTCTTCGTCCTGTGCTATTCATAGTTCCTAGATACGATGTATGTTGTTTTCAAGCTCCTTTGTTAATTCATTTTCATCTTTCCCTTTTTCTTTATTTGTTACTGGTGTTTTGAAATTTTCTTGGTCGACTCCCTCGATGAGGTTGTGGTGTACTTCAATGGTATCTTGATTTATTTCATGATGCTCGTTGGCTTCTTCGACAATTTGTTTTAATCTTTTTCTTCGTTCTTCTTATTCTTTTAATCTCAATGATCTTAATCTTTCCTCAGGTGTTTCTTGCCCACTTGGTATTGGGTTTTTGTTTTTGTTGAGTTATATGGGCATTAATCGACACTCGTACAATTATTAGTTGTAGGGCGTACGATGGCGGTTAGCGTCGCGCTCCTCCTCTCGTTTCATGCGTTCTTCATACCTCCTGAGTATTTGTTGTCGGCGTTGTGCTCTGTCTCTTTCTTCTTGGAGGTCTTGCAGGATTATCAAATTCCTTGCCAAAAGTCTGGGTATGCAATTGAGAAGTTTGTCTACCTCTCTATTAACTTCCAAGTTATCTCCAATTATTTCCTCTGGAATATCCCTGCGGATGGCTTTGTTCCTCACGTACTGTCCTACCGCCAATTGCCACAAGAATATGAGATCTTGCATTAGATCATCTTCCCAATCGTTCCTTTCTCATTCGTTATCTTCTCTGTCACTTTCCACCCGTTCTTGTATTTCCTCTTCTATCCTTTCCACTTGTCTTCTGGTTTCTATTTCTTCCTCAGATTGAATAGGTTGAACCATTATGACGCCATATTTGTTATCTCTTCCTCATCACCGACTATTCAATCTCCTGTCAATTCAATTTGTCGTCGACTACTCGTTGACTATCACATTCGTCACCGACGACTCAATCTCTCTTGTCACCTTCCAACCCGACTTCGAATCGGCAACGGCGCCAAATTTTTACTTGCTATGTAGTTTCTCAAACAGACATGAATAAACAGAAATATGTAGTAACAGTTATACAGCATAAGATAGAACATAAGATTCATACCAGAATTGCACAAAACAAAGCATTGTTTCCATTCATTGAATATATCAATCAGTACATCACAATATCACCGCATCATATATCACATATCACACATCACACATGTCCCTCGACTACAAAGTATCGACTCAATATATAACTTGGGCAAGGTTGGTTGAGATACCAACTATTGTCAACAACTCCATAACTATCCAACCGTCGGGGTTAATCCCTTGTAATGTCCCCATTTTAGGCAGTTGTGGTTTTTGGGTGGTTTAGCCTATTCCTGGCCCTCGTAGGCTAACGCAGGTGGTTAGAGGGCCCTGTTGGGCGGTTATCAGTGTGGTTTCTTCTCTAGGGTTCAATGAGGTTTAGGCTTGGCCTTTGTAGAGGTTTCAAAACTCAGTTTCTCATACTTACTATTTATAGTAAGTCACTTAGACGGGTTTACTATTTATAGCAGGGCACCTGATTATGACATGTGGGCAGTGTCGATTCTGGTATTTAGTTGGATTGGAAAATTAAGGGAGATAATAATTAAATTAATTATTTGTAAGGTTATTAAATAAATAAATATTATAAAGTGACCTTATATTTAATTAATTTAATAAAGTGACTTAAATAAAATATTATAACATAGAGTCACTAAAATAAAATAATAATATTATTTTTCTAGAAGCTTCTTGGAGATGGATTGACAAAGTATAAAAGAAGATCAAGCCAAGCTTCATATCATCCAGGAATTGATATTTGCTTTGATGTTGTTGTTTGGTGAGGAAGCCAGCTAGGGTTTCTACCATTTCCAGCCATTGGGAACGAAAACTCTCATTGGTTATACAATTTTGAGGCTGTGAAACTATCAGCTGAGATTATTGCTAAAGTGTGGGCTTCATCCAGGAGTCCAATCTATGCTTAAATTGGAGAATACATTAAGTTTCACAAGGGTTCCATTGGTTAATCATTTGCAGATCTGAAATTGTTGATGACATGAACAGTGCTGTGAACAGTGACATGAACGGTGCCGTGAATAGTGTCGTGCTACAGTACCCTCGCTACAGTGATTCGCTACAGTAACTTGGTGCATCAATCAAATATTAGCTGAATTATTGCTCGACTGCTATAATTTTTATTCGGTGGATGCTAGGCCAGAGTAGGGACGGCACTTGAAGAGGCACGATTTGGGCTTGAGAGGGATGTTTATGGGCTGTTTTGAGGCTGCCATTCCTTCATCTTCATCATCGATTCATAGCAGCTTACATTTCCAGGTTCTTTCATGAGTTAGCATATTCATATCAGCATTGTTTCATAGTTGTCATTTGTACTTAGACTTGTAGTGATTGCATTGGGAGTCAAGAGTCTTGGCCAATCATATTTGCTTGTAATAAACTTGATACTCCAATATGGAAGTGATAAGTTGCAGGTCCTATATTTGAGGTGATGCCCCACGGTTATAATCTTCATGCTTAGTTCATTAGTTTGAATGCCGATTGTTTGACAAAATGTCTATGGGCTGTAGGTACTAATTTTAGATTAAGTTTAGCTTTAGGCTTGCATACCAAGTGTTTGTATTTATGCCACTTGGCTGTAGCAACTCATTCACCATCAGAGGTTGCATCAAAAGTGTGTGACAAAATTCCTAGTTGTTGCTGCATTTTTGCAATTAGTTTCTGATAGCTATATGCATTGAAATTACAAAATATCTTGCATAAGCATACCTATTTCATTTGTGATCGGTTGGCGTTGGTGGATAAGATCTCATATCAGCTTTTGGCATCATTCTAAACCCTGTTTGAGCAAGTAAAGGACAATTATCAGTTGATATTAGTTTGCACAACAAGTGTTTGACATTATTCCTTGAGGTTTAAATCAGCAACATAAGGGCAGATCAGTCAAGGGATATTACAATGGTATCAGAGCTTTTGTCCTGCCATCCTGTTGGGTAGATTGGACATTGAATCAGCTAGTTAATCATGGTTACTTCAAGTACTCAGAAGCAGTGGGACAAGAATATGGAGAAGCGTAAAGAAAGTTTGAATAAGTTGGATGAAAACCAGAAGAGGATGAATGAATTGCTTTCACACCTTGCAACCATAGATAGATTAGCATGATATATGGCATCCATTTTTAAGGGGTCTACATCACAAAACGAAAAGAAGGAGAAACAAGAGGTATCTATAGGAGAAATATCTAAGAATCTCTACAATGAATTTTCAGCAGTTAGTGACCAACATACAGCGAATCCTATGGGGAGCAAAAATCAGACTTACATAGAGAAAGATGTTGAGCACAAGACACTTCATGATGACTTCAAGAGTGAAGAAGAGCAAGTGATGGGTGAAGACAAACTAGTTACATTAGACTAGCTACATGAAGATAAGGTTTCTTGTGATGCTTCATTAGGTGAGTCTAGCATTGCTTCATCCTATCGTGGCAAAGAATCAGATGGTGTTTCCATGAATGTTATTCATACATATGAAAGTCCATTGAAGGTCCAAGATATTAAGGTGGATGTGAAAGTTGATCCTTTGCTTAGTGGAGCAGCCACTAGTGTTTTGAATACACATGATGAAGGTGACATTTTACAATGGCATGATGTCATCACTGATTTGTTTGAGGACAGTAGCCTTATGTCCCATCATTCTCATGAGATAGGAGCTTGTGATCATGAGAAAGCCAATGATATGATATCACCCATTGATGGCAGCCCTACACCAATTGGTAGACATGAAGATATTAAGCATAAGAGAACTGATTTTGTATATTTTGGTATCCAAGAGGTAAAGAAGTCCAAAAAGATGAACGAAGAATGGTTGCAAAAAGCCAAAGAGGCTAGATTAGTGGCTGCCAATGCAAGACAGCATCTTCAAAAAGTGAAAGAAAAGATCAATTTCATTAACATAGCAAGACAAAAAAGGATAGATAACATTAGAAGACTCTTTATTCAAAGAGTGGATGAATCTGAAAATGCACTTTGTTCTAATGATGATGATGAAGTTGATAAGTTTGGTCAATTGAAGGACTTGGTAAAGATTCCCAACATGAGGAAACAAGAACAGATTGAGGTTTCTTCATGTGAGGCGGAAGTGGTTCATAGCTTGGAGACTCAGTTGACAGTGGAGGATGAGATTATTGCAGCATTATCTCATCATGACAGGATGCACAAACTGATTGAGGATCATCTTTGGGTGGTTCAGTTAGAGAGAAGACAAAAGGGGATTGGAGCAGAGTCTTCTCATGATGACTTGCAGGGACAACAGTCAGTTATCCATTGTGCTATTATGTATCCGACAAGGTTTGCTACTTCTATGTCACAGAGATTTCACACGGATACATGGTTACAGGATGATTATGGGGGCAGTAGGTATGATGGCTTGGTTAGTTAGCATGTCCATAGGAATTGGGCAGAGGATAGAGAGAGATGTTGTGTTGCAGATACTTTCATATATTCGTATCACTTCACGACGGATGGATGTGAGATCGCTAGGGATTCTTTGGTGAGTATCCCTTTGGCACTTCAGGATTCCCAGAGATATGTTGATGAGCTTTGCTCAGAGTTGAGTTTGGCTAGATGCACATCATGTACAACAGAGACTTATTGATCTAGGGCAGCCAGGACACTTGTTGATGATAGTAGCATGAGCATTCACACTCAAGATACAGATGTTAGGGGTAATTTGAGCATTAGACTCTACATCGGCACTATAGAGATTGTCATTAGACAACCTCATCGGGAGGAGATGATTTCCTCTACGACTTGCACATGGGATGATGATGTCGATTCAGCTTCTTTCCAAGGAGTAGATGGCATTCATGATGATAATCCTCTCTTCGAGTTAGACATTGATCTCCCTCTTGACACTACTTCAGAGCTGGGTGATAATCGCAGTATTTGGGATCTGGGCGGCGACAGGTGTGGCACTGTGTATTGGACGGGTCCCAATGGAAATCTTCATCACTTCTGGCATGGTGAAGATGAGATCAGATTTGTGCAGAGGAAGTTGGAGGATATCAGACATGGCAGACTTCCTTTCTGGATTTGGGATCCAGGTGGTGTGAACTTTCGGAGGGTTTTCTTTTGGCAATTGAGATTGCTTGGGGACAAGCAATTTCAGGGAGGGCGAACTGTAATGTCCCCATTTTAGGCAGTTGTGGTTTTTTGGTGGTTTAGCCTATTCCTGGCCCTTGTAGGCTAACGCAGGTGGTTAGAGGGCCCTGTTGGGCGGTTATCAGTGTGGTTTCTTCTCCAAGGTTCAATGAGGTTCAGGCTTGGCCTTTGCAGAGGTTTTAGAACTCAGTTTCTCATACTTACTATTTATAATAAGTCATTTAGACGGGTTTACTATTTATAGTAGGGCACCTGATTATGACATGTGGGCAGTGTCGATTCCGGTATTCAGTTGGATTGGAAAATTAAGGGAGATAATAATTAAATTAATTATTTGTAAGGTTATTAAATAAATAAATATTATAAAGTGACCTTATATTTAATTAATTTAATAAAGTGACTTAAATAAAATATTATAACATAAAGTCACTAAAATAAAATAATAATATTTTTCTAGAAGCTTCTTGGAGATGGATTGAAAAAGTATAAAAGAAGATCAAGCCAAGCTTCATATCATCCAGGAATTGATATTTGCTTTGATGTTGTTGTTTGGTGAGGAAGCTAGCTAGGGTTTCTGCCATTTCTAGCCATTGGGAACGAAAACTCTCATTGGTTATGCAATTTTGAGGCTGTGAAACTATCATCCGAGATTATTGCTAAAGTGTGAGCTTCATTCAGGAGTCCAATCTGTGCTTAAATTGGAGAATACATTAAGTTTCACAAGGGTTCCATTGGTTAATCATTTGCAGATCTGAAATTGTTGATGACATGAACAGTGCTGTGAACAGTGTCGCGCTACAGTACCATGCTATAGTACCCTCGCTACAGTAACTTGGTGCATCAATCAAATATCAGCTGAATTATTGCTCGACTGCTATAATTTTTATTCGGTGGATGCTGGGCCAGAACAGGGACGACACTTGAAGAGGCACAATTTGGGCTTGAGAGGGATGTTTATGGGCTGTTTTGAGGCTGCCATTCCTTCATCTTCATCATCGATTCATAGCAGCTTACATTTCCAGGTTCTTTCATGAGTTAGCATATTCATATCAGCATTGTTTCATAGTTGTCATTTGTACTCATACTTGTAGTGATTGCATTGGGAGCCAAGAGTCTTGGCCAATCATATTTGCTTGTAATAAACTTGATACTCCAATATTGAAGTGATAAGTTGCAGGTCCTATATTTGAGGTGATGCCCCATGGTTATAATCTTCATGCTTAGTTCATTAGTTTGGATGCCAATTGTTTGACAAAATGTCTATGGGCTGTAGGTACTAATTTTAGCTTAAGTTTAGCTTTAGGCTTGCATACCAAGTGTTTGTAGTTATGCCACTTGGCTGTAGCAACTCATTCACCATCAGAGGTTGCATCAAAAGTGTGTGACAGAATTCCTAGTTGCTATAGCTACATTTTTGCAATTAGTTTTTGATATCTATATGCATTGAAATTACAAAATATCTTGCATAAGCATACCTATTTCATTTGTAATCGGTTGGCGTTGGTGGATAAGATCTCATATCAGATTTTGGCATCATTCTAAACCGTGTTTGAGCAAGTAAAGGACAATTATCAGTTGATATCAGTTTGCACAACAAGTGTTTGACAATATTCCTTGAGGTTTAAATCAGCAACATAAGGGCAGATCAGTCAAGGGATATTACATCCCCGATAACACTCCTTAATTGTGCACAAATATTATTTAATTCATGATTATTTACTTGGCCGAATATAACTACGGCCGACTACGACTCCAACCGACTATGGCCGACTACGACCGACTACAACCAACGATGGCTGACTACAACCATCTACGGCCAACTACGACCAACTACGACCGACTACAATTCCTTCACTTAGGCCGACCTGCCTTCAATTTGGGCCGACCTCACAATGTCTTGGCGCCAAAAATACAATTTAAATTCATTTGTTTTTCACTCGTCTAGCCCGACCTTCAACTTGAGCCGACCCATCAAATGTTGGCGTTCAAAAATTCAGTTGTCTTTAACTTTAAATTTCCTCCTTAAGAGTTGACTTAGCATTCTTTGGAATGGCTGACCTAATTTCTTGTCTTGGGCCGACCTAGAAAATTATATTTGAATTGCCCTTCATCACAAGGGTCGACCTTGGCCGACTCACCTTAGATAATTTTGGCACCAATTTCAAATTAAAGATTTGAAATTCTTCTTCCAAAGTTACCTTCTCCAAAAGGTTGTTCTTCTGTGAACACTTCGGAAAAGGGGACATGTTAGTCCTCCCTTCTCGAGATTGCTTGTCCTCAAGCAATGACAAACCTGCATCCTGCAACATACCGTCAAATGACAAGTATCTCCATCCAATCAAATGTTCTGTGATCACACAAAACCTCAATCTGTGGCTGCAACTCCCAAGAAAAATATGAAGAATGCCCTGCATAGTGAGCTCCCACGGCGACAACCATACACATTTGAACTCAACTCGGCCCCATCCTCCAAAGAATGCAATGCTATCAACCACAAGCACCAAAACCTCCAAGTTCCCAAAAGTTCCATCCATGAATGCAAAATCCATCAAGGACCTCACACTGAAGAAAACCATACCTGTCAACAAGTGATGAAAAATGTGAACTCTAAAACACAACCACAAGTCGCCAGGCTTTCGTTGCTCCACTCTGTCAAAATCAACACCAACTCTCCGTGAGTTGTGAAGCAACTCATCAAGATCCCAATGAAGTGATGTGCCAAGCATGCCACCACCTGGATCCCAAATCACCATATCATCACACACGGCAAACATGAAAAGATGAAAGCAACTCAGAGTGCTAGCAACACCAAACAGCTCTCCGATTCCTGTAGATCGCCTATGTATGTGAAGAGTACCCAACATAGGTGCAAGAAATGTGTAACCATTCCTCATAAGTTGCTGGTTTGGAATAGAACAACAACCTCATGACTGAAAATCGGACCTATGCGAATGCAAATAACATTGCCCAGGTCATAGGGTGATAGAGTATCAATCCTATACCGCTCTCCAATGATGAGAAGAAGATACAACTCTCCTCCAAACTCTTGAACAACCACTGTTCTCTAGGAGTTATGCAAGAAATTCATGTTCCATGAAGTAGAACAACCAAATCCTATCAAAGTATGGAGTAGAACTCCATCAATTGAGGCTGGAACACCAAAGCCATCATGCTCACTTCCAAACCCTACACCACAGTCCAGTTGAAACACAAATATCAGTGACTCAATTTCAATTATCATAGCAATGCTTCCATGCCTTGTGTCATAGTTCCACTACAATTCCATTCTCTTGAGTGCATGTCGACAAAAGGCAAGTGTCACCATCAAAACTCTCTAAAGTAGGGCAGCTGTAAAGTTTGTCGAAGAGTCATCAACATGATGATCCTCATCACAAACAAACTCTCCAAGAGCTCCATGAATGATCAAAAACCAAATCAAGTCTGCATCACCCATATTTCTATCCACATGTGTAGTCATAACACTAGTGGCAGAAAACATCCTCCCAAGAGTTACCAACACAAAAGAACTCCAAGATTGGCTTAAAATCTCCCCCTAATCCACTTGCAAGAATGAACTCATGAGATTGCAAAAAGAGATAACATCAGTATTATCATTGCTCCAAGGTATGCTTCTTCCATCATCATTAGTCACCAATAGCCCACAAAGATGATCTGTTGCATAGATACTTATCCCAAAAGAAACTCCACCATGCTGATGCTGCACTACTCTGATCCTGTGAATTCCACCTAAAGTGTATCTTATGATGCTTGAAGCTCCAACACCAATGGTCTTCATCCCATCAAACACAACTTGACAATAGAACTCCTTGTGGTAAATCCACAAAGTCAAACATTAACCCATGATGATCCAATCCAATTAGGTTCACTAGAGGAAACAAACCATCAGCCAATTCAATGTTTTCCACCTCATAGTTACACACCGCATCTATATCCTGCATCTCTCCTGTATTATCAAAATCAAGAGGGGCTCCATCATCCGACTCAAAGAGTGGATTATCAAAAGTTGTTTCATGATCCAACTCAAACAATGGGTTATCAACAAACTGAATATTGTCATTATCCTCATGCTCGATCCAATCTTCTTGCTGATCTAAACTTCCACATTTTGTTTTCTTGGAGATATGAGCAAGATCAAACTCCTCTTGAATGCTATCAAGCTCTTCAATCACTTGTTTAATTTCTTCAACCAATTCCTCAATCTCTTTCTTTCTGGATTGTTTGGCTACATAAAGCTGTCCTTTTGCTTCTTCAAGAGCCATCTGCGTACTCTCCAAAGCCTCCTTAGTGTGCATAAGCTCCAAGGTGAGCTTATTAACTTCATCCTCTTTCGCTTTCAAAGCATTAGCATACACTCCAACAATCTTGAAGATATGATCTCTGTTTGAAAGTAATTGCAAGAAATTTGATTTCATTGGTACCACGGCTTCTTTGATTGCCTGTAAATTTGTAAGAGAAAATTCACCATCCATGCCCTTCTATCTTCTCTTAGTTTGAGCCTTCTAGTAGAGATCTTCAATGATCTTGTGAGTGTCATCAAAATGTACTAAGGCTGCAACAATCATGTCCTCTATAACTTTCAGCTGATACTTCAAACTACCAATCTCTAGATCATCATCTTGAAATGCATTTTCTGATTGGTCCACATAAACATGCTCCTCCCAATAAGCTTCCTCCATGGCCTCTTCTTCATTATACCCATGTGTAAAAACTAGACCATCATACTCCATCAAAAGGTCACCACCAAAGTAGCAGGTAGAATCTTCCACAACATGACCTTCTACAATGGTTGATCCAGAATGAGTATGCACCATTGTATCCTCCTTAACCACCAAGGGATCCTTCAAATCTTGCAATGTCAAAGCAATCTTATCCAATTCACTTTGTTCACCACATATTGAATTTCCTGAATTGTTCACATAGGTATGAGCAACGTCCCACTCACGGACACCCAAACCACAATTTGATTCCTTGCCAAAATGATGTAAAGGTGATGTAGCAATGCTAGGCTCAATTAGTGAAACATCACAAGAACTCTTACTTTCATGTAGCTGATCTAACATGGCTGGTTTGACAGACTCCGTGGTGGTATCTTCTTCAATCTTCAGGTGCTCTTCATTTGTAGCTTAATAGGTGACTCTTCTTCAACCATGTCCTCATAGGGCTGAAATGAATTTGCGTCCACATCTTCTTTAGGGCTGCATGCTAATTGATTTTTGTCCTCCATATGCAAGTCACAATCAAGTGATTCTTCTTCATCCAAATGTTTTTCTATGAACTTCTCTTCATCCACCTGCTCCTCCCAACAAAGGTTTCAGCTTCTTCTCACACCAAACAATCACTCTTTTAGCTAAGTCACTTTTGATAGGGTCATTCTTCTTCCTGTTAGCTAGTAGGATAGAAAGAAGTGATTGTGGCACGACATCACTCTCATCAATAGTCAAAACCATGATGGTCTCTATGGCTGCAATAACATTATCAACATGTTCCTTTCTGACCACGTCAAAGAAATGGAGAAACATTATGTTGATCAAATCATTCAATCTCAAATCCCACATAATATTGTCCAATCTAACCTTTGCAAAAATTTCTAGTATAGCAACTTTTCTAAGAAAGTGAGGACTTGTGATATCATCAAGATCCTGGAAGTTATCCACCATCAGTTGAATTACCTCTTTCAATGTGTTATCATTGTAAGGAGCTTCAGGTGTTGAAATTCTCATGATCTCGCTCAAACATGAAGTAACAAGAAGTTTTATCTCCTTATCATCATGTCTTAACAACCTTCACCTAACCAAGGAATATTTTGCCAGAATCAAGGCTGCTTGCAATACTCGAGAGGGTGACTGATCCATCATGTGTAGACATTCCTCTACTTCCTCCAAAGTGCTGAGAAGTGCATATTTTGGCTGGGATAGATTTTCAAGTCTACTACCGGTTCTATGAAGCTTCTTTCTCACTTGATCCATTGCTTTCTCCAAGCTAGGCATCTTTTCCTTTGTTGTCATGTCCCCATTTCCGGCTTGATCATCAGATTAAGATTGGATTAGCCTATTGATCATTCCCGGAGGCTAATTCCGAATGATGAGGGAATGAACTGGTTTTCGACTAACTTAACTTTACTGTTTTGCAGGGATAAGTTAAAAACTTGAAATTTTGCTAAGTCTGGAAGACAAGAAATGCAGGAAATGGACTTTTGGAGTCTGGGCGCACATCCTATATCAAAATTCACAAAAAAGCGCCTAACCTAGCATCACCAAGCTACAGAGTGCTTCTACCACATCCACCAGGGCGCCTGGGAAGAAAAGAATGGTTAGATCATCAGAGGGACTCATACATTGCAGTTCTTCAAAGAACTTGACTAAGTAAACTCTAGGCGCACTTGCCAGAGCAACATCCAGTTGGCGCCTTGACAAGGAGATGTTTTGGAAAGTTGAAGTGGTCATTAAAAGGATTCTTGTTTGTTGAATTAACCTTCTATCAATTGAAATGATTATCCATGAATGGAAAGGAGGAGGGCGCACTTTTGGATCCCCATCACTTCCCAGAGGCGCCTAAGTGAGTTAGGCGCAAATCTTTCTCTCTCTTACCTCCTGTTGTTGCTTGGACTCCAGTTTAGCATGCGCCTGACATATGAAATGACCTCCAACCACTTGATTTGATTTTTCTAAGTTCAAAATGAGTGGAGAATGACCTAGGCGCCAATTCCTCCTTGTGCAGACCAGACTGAGCGTCTAAAGCGCTAGAAGAAGTTCCTATGACTATGGATTGGCGCTTCAGGAGGGAAAGTTGATCAGTATCCAAAATGAAGTGTTCTGAGTGAATTAGGCGCCTAAAGAAACAAGGCGCCCATATGTTATTCCAGAGCGCCTAAGCTTGATGGGAGTAGATTGGAAGTTTTAAGAGTTTGAAAGTATTGAATTCCACTAGGCGCAAATCCAAGCTTTTGCCACCTCAAGATGGCGCCTAGGATCCAGAAGGCGCAGTTCTACTCATCTGTGACCCTACCTTGGCATTTTAACTTGGAAACTCCTTGATAGACTTGTATAAAGTTCAAATTTGCTCCCAGGATATTAGGCGCTAATCCATGACTCTAGAACCTTGAAAATGCGCCTAAGTTAGTCAAGGCTTTTTGAATTACAACTTAACTTTTCATTTTGTTAGAGAAGTTTGATTTGGCTTAAGGGTTCTTTCATCAAGCCAAGATCTTGATCAAATGACAAGGAGACATCAAAATACCCAAGGCGCACTCCCTAGTCTCTGCCACCTCAGGGAAGCGCCTAGCTTGGAAAGGCGCCTCTTCTAGTTCCCACTACCTTTCAGTTGGCGCTTGAAGTCTAAGAGATTTTCATTGAACATTGTTAAGTGTTTTGAGAACATATGGAGTTATCAGGTTCCTCTAGGCGCATATCCTTGCCTCTGCTACCTCAGTTGGGCGCCTAGTTCCACATGGGCGCCATTCCATGATCACATTGCTTTAATTGGGCGCCTAGTCAAAGATAATGTAGTTGGAACTACCTAAGCTCTCATTGGTTGACAGGATGACTTTGGGATCCGTGATGAGGTCTTTGGACAAGCTTGCCAACTCAGAATGAGTCATCAGATGGAATATTCCCTTGGATATGCTTCTTGGGAAACGTGCCTTGGTTCCTCTTTGTGCATTGAAAAATGTGCCTTCATTGCCTTTGGAAGGCCTATAAAAGGAGGAGCTCTCTCATTCATTTGGCATCGATGCATTTTGACAAAATTCTCTCTGCAAAGCTGTTGAGCTTGTAATCTTGAGGCCTGCGAGTTTCAAGTGTTGGGGGTGATGCTCCCTCAACTGACAAGGTGATGCTCCCTTGTTGTACTGTGAGGTGTTGACATTCAGTTGACATCGTTGAGTTTGATTAAGTTGATCTAGTGTGCAAGGCATTGTAATCATCAAGGCTCCAAGGCCTGCTTTTGTAATTCCATTTGAATAAAGTGTAACTACATGCCATTGAAAGCATTATCCATGTAATAAGACATTGTGAGTTGATTGAATCAAGTAATAAAACAAGTACCCAGCTTAAGGTTGATTCATTCAAATAGTTATCTTTGATGTATATCTTTGTGTTGCAGTAGTTGATGAATTAATAGCAAGTAAAATTGTTTAAGTAAGGAAAAATTTTGGTAGAATTAGTTGGGTATCTTACATTTGTTTGCCAGGCAGGAAGGAAGGTAGGTAATAATCTTCCATCTTTAATTCTAGCCCTTGATGTAGCCTTTTGATGTTCCATATATTGATCGAAGTTTATACGTTCTTTGATGTTGTTCGGAAGTGCATCATACTCATCACATATGGTAGCCAACTCATCCGCTAATGACGGCACAACCTCGGAACCCATGATTCACAACTGCTTAAAGATAGATCAATTCCTTTTCCACATAACATGCAAGGATAAAGTCGAGTCAAATCACATCCAAGTGTAGGAGGATTTAACTTAGGATCTTATGCTCTTGAATGCTAATAGGATAGACTTTTCCAAATCCTCTAGGCTGGCAAGATCCAAGCTCTGATACCACTAACATGTGCCAAACTAGGTTTTGAACAAAATTTCTGATTTTTATCTTTCACATTCTGCCCTAATTTTCTGCACTTCAATTTCCTTCTCAACACCTTAGATTTGATTACTTTTCCTGCCTTAAACCTTAGGACTGAATTCTGATTTCTTTTGTTTCAGATCTAAGCATCTACTTATATCATCCAAATATCATGCAAAATACATCATAATCAACATGCCAAAAATGTACAATCAACCCTCGTTGAATTACACAAAATTCACACTAGGTTGATAGCAAAATGATGATCAAAGCCAACCAGACTTCTGCTGTTATGAAATCAGAATTTGTCAAATGTTGCATTACATCAATTCTATGATTCTATGTTAGCCAAAATACATTTCCAGAACTGGTGTCACAAATTCACATATGAATGAGGATTACAGCATACCAATTTAGATGACATTTGAAATGCAAAGTGAGCGAATCAAACCATATCAGATCTGCCTTCCTTCAAATGATGAATGCTCATGAATGATGGTCAAATTGATGATAAAATGCTATTCAAAAGTGAGTGACCTCTCCAAGACTGATCGGCGCCCTCAAGGATGATGAATGAGATCAAAGAAGTCTTCAAATGATGATCTATGATACCACTAACTGCTGTTTGCCTCTTCCAATGCTGATTGCCTCTTCCAATGCTGATTGCCCTTCTTAGAGTGGATGTATGATATGAAGTGAGATCCAAGTTGCAAACAAGGTGGTGGCTAGGGTTTGGAACTACCTGGTCCGAAAATCTGCAACAAACCCTTGAACCAAACTGATGTGAAACTTTGAAATGCTCCTCCAAGATCGCTGTCCAAAGCTGAGAAGTCTCCTAGCTGATCGCTTCTCTAAATGATCAACCAAACTGCCCTCTATGATGTTCTCTTCCACAGTCAACAAGTCTGATCTGAAATCAGAGATAAATCAGTCCACTGAACTCCTTAAATCGACGCACAATATGATGCAATCTGCCCTACAACTTGGCATCAAATAAGTCTTCAATGTCTTCAACAAAGCCTTCAATCAATGGCGCCAAGATCTGCTATAAAATATGTCCTCAAACTCTACCAAGATCTTCAATAAGGTCTTAAATCAATGTCTTCAACAAACTTGCTATAAAAATATATCATGAATGCTCCAAAAGTCCTTTGAATCCTCCAATGAAGTAGATTTCTGTCATGAAGCCTCCTCAAGATGAGCTAGGTTTTCATCCAACTCACCTAATATTCGCAAGGGTTTTCATCCTTGGAATAGATGCAACAAAGTTGCAGATCCACAAAGGGAAAAATCAGAAACATAACATAATCATAATGTCCAAATGCCTTCTCAAACCTTGCATTTATACATGAATTCCTTTTTTAACAAAAGGCTGGCCGACCGTGATAAAAAATATTATTATTTTATTAAATTGAACTCAGCTAGGCCGACCTTCCAAGGAGAATTGGCGCTCACTCAAAATAAATTCAAATTTTATTATCTTTATTCAAAATGGCTGACCTATTTTTTGGTCATCTTGGTCGACTTAGGCAGATTCCTTACTTAGGCTGACCTGCCTTCAATTTGGGCCGACCTCACAATGTCTTGGCACCAAAAATACAATTTAAATTCATTGTTTTTCACTCTTCTAGGCCGACCTTCAACTTGAGCCGACCCATCAAATGTTGGCGCTCAAAATTCAATTGTCTTTAACTTTAAATTTCCTCCTTAATAGCCGACTTAGCATTCTTTGGAATGGCCGACCTAATTTTTTGTCTTGGGCTGACCTAGAAAATTATATTTGAATTGCCCTTCATCACAAGGGCTGACCTTGGCCGAGTCACCTTAGATAATTTTGGCGCCAATTTCAAATTAAAGATTTGAAATTCTTCTTCCAAAGTTACTTTCTTCAAAAGGTTGTTTTTCTGTGAACACTCCGAAAAAGAGGACATGTCACATATCCCTGAACTAGCAGGTATAGCTTGCCTAGTAAAGAGTACGACACCTTCAAGAATTAGCAAAGCCAAAGAATCATCAAAGGGAAGCGCCTAAGTGAAGGAGTGAGGTGGCCCCGCCAACACTCTAATAAGACAAAACCAATGAAGTGCTCTTTTCATTCAACCTTTACGACCTCCTTAAAGCTTTTAAAAACTATAGACCTTCAAACACAAGTGTACGGGCTTCATGAAATGATATGGCGACCAAAATGGAGATGCATCTTAGATTAAAATGGTTGACTAAAGTCAAAACAAGGCAGCGACTCTTCTTGTTTTTCCCACGTCCCTTTTCCAGATACAACGTACGTTCAGCCCAAGGAAGATACGACTATGCTAATCATTTTCAAATATTGATTGTAGTCTAAATGCCTCTTTCAACTTGTGTGACCCTTGCAAGAAAGCTTATGGAATGACCAAGGAAATAAACAGACTCCCACAACCAATGTCCAGTTCCAAGCATAGATACGGACTTCCAAGAAAGTAAAGCTCCTTCTAAAAGCTTCACAAGCATGTAAAAATTAGAAATTCAACTAAATTAATCCACCACGTAAAACTAAAACTCAGACAAAAAGCTTCAAATGTCCCGCACTCCAAATATTATCTAAAAAACATCAGCAATATCCATCATAAATACCACCAGTAAAAACTTCAGTTGTAGCGCTAATGTGACTTTTGGATGAAATCACCAAAATCCAGCTAGGAGGGTTTTTCGTCCTTGAAAATGGTATTCCAAGAGAGTTTTCGTCCTCAAGAAATATGGAGAAACTCAGGTTCTCACTCAAAGAAAATAGCAAATAGCAATATTTAGCCTAACCCTCTTTCTGAGCTCAACTCCTTATAAAGGCACTTTTAGGGCAACTCTTTGGGAGAATAAAATGTTAATTTCCTTATTCCTCGATATTCTCCTCAAAATAATAAATAAAACATTTTATTGTGCAGAAGTCCCCCTTTTGTCCTCTTGTGCCTAGCACCACTTAATTGCACAACTTAAAGTACCCTTTTAAATAATTAATTAAGTTGTCAAATAGAAATATAAATTAAAGTTACCTTTTGACAACTTAAAAATTAAAATAATTTATTAACTTATGGTATGAATTGCAGAATATAACTTCTCAACTTAGGTTCTACAGTACATAACTTCGCAGCTAATGGTCTGCAGTACATAACTTCGCAACCAATGGTCTGTTGTACATATCTTTCCAACCAATGGTCTGCAATACATAACTTCATAACTAATGGTCTGCAGTACATAACTTTGTCCAAAGAAAGTTGGCGTTCTCCAAGGATGATGGAATTCTCCAAGAATCTTGGAGCTTTCCAAGATTGTTGGAATGGTTCCAAAAAGGGACATTACAATAATATACTTTTTAATTCTTTTCCCTTTTCCCTCCAACTTAAGTGTCTAAAATGTCCCATCACCTTTTGGGCCCCATTCCTAATGACACTTTTTAGACTCACTTTTAAATACAACCTTTTTAATAATAAAACAAAAGTAGCCTTCTTAAAAGTATAATATAAAGTTACTTTCTGGACAACTTAAGTTAAATTATTAAAATATTTCTCTTTTCCCACCCAATTAGCCTATGGGAAGGATTAAAAGAATAGGCTAAGGGTCTTCGCTAGACTTATGCCTGAGAAGGAGGACATAACAAACAGAAAGCAAAGTCAAAATGTTCTATCTCATTGAGGAATGTGGTGATTTTTCTCAACACATAACTTTTGAGAATAAATCCTTAATTGCTTTTTGTCACCCCCTGCTTGATAATGTATTTTTATAGTTTTATTATGGGTATCCCTCTCCACTATCTTCAATTAGAACACCACATTCAACTTCTAAACTGTAACTTTGATCTTATGACTGATTCCAAATCAGAGTATCCTTTTCAACTCTGAATGAGATTTAGTTTTTCTTGCTTGGCTTGACCTTCCAGCGCTAACTGTTACTAGGAATTCTTTATAAATAATCTGTTATGTATTTTTACCCTATATCTGCTAAGAGCATATCTAGAATAGGAAGGAGATTGATTCTTCAGAACTTTCATAACTTCCCTGGCATCTATGGGAGTGGAAGAATAAAAGGGATTATTGTGAAAGTTGGCTAGCTTGCCATCTTTTATATTTCAGATTGAATGTTTTTGAATGAAGAATCTATAGTAGCACTAACTAATTCTATACTTAAAAATGAAATTTCCAGATATTGACACTAGAGAAATTATTTGGTAGCCTTGTAAAATTTATTTGTTTTCTAGTTCATTAAATGCACTGTGGCCTTAAAACTTCTTATAATATCTTGTCTGATTTCTTTTTTTAGGAGAACTGCCACAAGTGTCATTGTACGTGAATCACATGTTGAAGGACTAGGTTGTGTACAGGATGTCGAATATAAAATACTGAATGTCTTGGAGTTTAGCAGGTCAGTGTATTTTAAATTTTTCTAGTAGCCTCCATGTAATTCATCTTTAAAAGAAATAATGTTTTGTATTCCTAGGTTTTTTTTTAACTTTTTATGTGATCAGCTCAAGGAGGCGACAGTCTGTTATATGTGCTCATCCAAGTGGCCAACTGATTTTGTACTGTAAGGTATGTGATAGGTTCACGTAAGAGTTTCTATTAGCTATATTTTTTGCTTTATTGATAATACACTACTTAATAAAACAAAAGTTTTATAGTATCAGTAGATTGATTATTCTGCAATCAAAATATCCAGTTTGCATTTTACTTTTGTTGGCTCTGATTTATCACTGCATTTAAAAATATTGTTTGCAATTTTTTTTCTATATTAGTTAGCTTAGTGTTGCATCGTATTATCAATTAGAGTGTGTGAATATTCCAAAATGAAAACATTTATGGCATGCTATTAAAATTAGTCTTTGAACATTTCTGATGTTCTATTTCAACTAGTCTTTGCAAGACCTAGATTGTAATGTCCCAAATGGAATATTTTCTAAATTTTTGCAATTGTCATAAATAATCAGTGATTAAGGGGGACGCGTCCCCAGGCTATTTACCCCGCTCCCCAAACAGGAAACGTCCAGGGGACTTGAGGACGGGGACAGGACGTCCCCCTGGCGTCTCAGAAAATCAATGGTTTTTGGGGACGTCCCAGGGACGCCCCCTACAGAAAGGAACCGTTCCCTGGAAACGTCCCCCATTAGGAGAACGCAGACGCGTCCCGGGGATGCTCAGAAGCTCCCTCTTATTAAAAAAAAACCTAAAAATAATTCATGCTAAAGTTAAAAAACACGCGGCACGAAAAAGAGAAACCCTAAAATGCGCGGCTTAAAGAAATCGGGCGGCTTAAAGAAATCGCGCGGCTTCGTCTTCAGTTTGCACCGTTCGATTTCAGTGTTCGTCTTCAAATTCATTGTGGGTTCGAGCTCTGCGAAAATCGGAAAAAGCGAGGTAGGCTTTTAATTTTTATTTTTTCAGACATGATTTTTTTACGCATTAGAGCATTTCGAGCACTTGCACCTATAGGAGGTTCAAGGAATACGCCGATAGGAACAACCGACGAATTTAGAAAAAAATTCGGCGTAATTTTTTTTAGGGCGTTAGACAATTCCGAGCACTATAATGCTTGCATATAAAAACCGAACCATCAATAAAATGCTTTCAAGCTTGGAAAGAACAACTGAACTTATATGATAATGATACAGAAAGAGTTACAGAATTTCACTAAAATCAAAATGATATAAAATAATAAAAGCCTATCGGCTAATGATATTTATAATTTTATTGATTATTCTTATGTGGTATTTATAATATTAATCATAAAAAAATATAATTCGATATATAATTTATAAATTAATATACTATTTAGTTTTACTATTATAGTATTATAATTTATTAAGTATTAATTAATAATTTAATAATTATACTATACTATTATAAATTTATAATTTATGTTCAACGATTAATATTAAATATACTAATATTTATATATCGAATTATAATTTATATCCTATACCATTATATATTTCAATATTTATTATTAATATATCATTTATAATTATTAGTAATTTAATATATATTATATTATATATAATATATTTAATATTTATAAATTTATATGTTCAATAATATTATAATTTATAATATAATAAATCATAATAATATAATAATAATATTAACTTTTAGTTTTTACTTTTTAGTATTCATGATAATCTAATGGTGCATTGCCATTGGCTATCCTGGAACACTGCTACTTTTACTGTAAATGGTGTATATTTTTGTATATACTCCCCTTGTATATAACAATAAATAATCCTTTTCTTCTGAGCAAAAGAAAAGATAGTTCTAACCCACATGGACAAAGTCATCTTGTTTTAGTTTTTAACTTTTTAACTTGTATATATTTTTATTAAAATATTTATAATAATAGCCGTCCCCTCGCTGTCCCCTTGCCATCCCCAAATTTGTGGAAAATTTTTGCCGTCCCCGGAAACCCGTCCCCGTGTCCCCCCCGTCCTGGAAACTCGGAGAAACACTGTAAATAATCACGCATGCTCTGATATCTCTGTCAAACTTGCAAATTTTCTTAATGTGAGCTCACAGGCATTTCGTCAAACAGTCGTCATGCATGGAGTAATTCATAGACATTTTAACAAACAGTTGTCTGACCTCAAGAATAATATTGAAAGGCTGATAATTAATCATTGTATATGCAGATCAAAATCTTCATTCATAATGTTAGAGAAATTAGAAATAATTCTGGAAATACATATCACCCTCACCCAATAACTACAATCATCATCCAAATAAGTGTAAGAGGTGGCCCCACACGTTTTCCAATTTTCCCAAATTCCCAGCGCTGCCTTCTTCGTTAATGTACGGCTGGGTTATAAACTTCAAAATTTATAATTGAGTGAGTTCTGTGGGTACTCCACTAAGTCCTTCAAGGCTGCAGTAGATTGATAAAGGGACCCACCAAGTCTTCAAAGTCTTGTTTGATGAAGTCGATCTTTGTTTGAACACCAACTTGAAGTAAGAACCCTTATATTCCTTTAACAAGCTACGGTTCCTTACAAATGCTTTCTTTAACGCCCTAGAAAGGCTAGTGGCTAGGAAAGTTGTCTTCAGATAATACTTCAATCAGTGCCTTATTGCAACTCAAATCATCTCCTTTTATGAATCGCACCAAGTCCCTAATCTGACGCCTTTCATAAAACATGACTTCCATTAATTCTCACGTGCTCCTTTAGAATATTCGAACATCATAAATGTATTATGAATTCTCTTTTTAAAGCTCACAATTTCCTTTCAAAAAGGGTTACGGCAGTCAACAACAAGAGAAATATGAATTAGCTAAAAGTATGGAATGGTATGGCCTGATTTAGGGCTCACTTCACCATTAAATATTGATATTTTTTACTTCAAAATTCATAAGCCCAAACTCTTCAAACACTCCAAAAATTTATTATTTGTTCACAAATCTTCAATAAATTTTACCTTTGTAAGAACCCTATCTTATCTAAACCAATTTTTTTCCTTTGCTGCCCTGATTTTTCTAATTGCTTTTGTTTGATAATGTTTATAATTTTGACAAATGATATTCAAGAATGCAAATAGAGTTGCAAATGAAATACAAAATGATCAAATTATTGAACCAAACAACTCACATAGAGTATATATAACATACCCGGAATGAAAGCTTCACTTCTTTATTGTGTTAAAGAGCTGATTACAAATAATATTGGCTGTAGATTACATCAGACCAATCTGATTTCAAAATCAGATCTCAAACAATGTGCAAATAAGCCCAAATATTGCCCCAAACCCTAGTCGCTTGATGTAGAATGATGCGTAGCCAAGGTATAATGATCAACTTGATGATATAAGACCAAATCAGCACCTGTAGATGGTCAATATTGGACTGATATGACTGATAAACCCCGTTGATATGACTGATGCAAAGTTTGATTATGAATTCCAGCCAAATGAATGCCAAAAACTCCTCCAAAAAGAATCGCTCGATGCTAGGAATGAAGCGATTTGTCCTTGGAATAATTAGAAACCCTTATGCCTTCAAAATGTGATGATCAAACCCTCTAAATAAGTGCTGGTAAAACCCTGACAAAGTCTGAAAGCGCTGATCACAACCCAGATTTCACAAATCATGCCAAAAAGTGCCAAATTATGAAATTGCCTATGTCTAGAAGTGGTGCGATTTGACCCAACAAGCTTTTGAACCTCAAATGATGCCAAAATATGATGATATCAACCTCTGAAACACAATTCCAGCCTGCTGTAATAAAAATCAGAACATCAAATTACGAAACCAAGCCTCAAAAAAGCCTCCAATTGAAGGGCGATCCACCCAGAAACTCTTGTATGACATCAACACATGAAAATATGATCAATTTGACCTCTGATCTGCCTTATTCTTCCTTCAATCTGCATACACAACCTTCAAACCCTAGCTGGAAATGAAATCTTCATTAAACCCTAGTTGTTTGAAGCCAATTCTCCATCATAAACTTGCAATTATGCTCAATGATGAATTCTAAGTGAATTCATCTCTCATGGTGGAATGGGTTTTCGTCCAAACCACTAAAATTCAAGGGTTTCATCCTTGAACAAGCTGGAAATCAATTACAGCCAAGAGAAAACTCTCACAAAGCAAAATACCAAATGATCAAGATATATCTAAAATGCTCCAAATGACCTTTTATACTTTTCAACTTGGGCGCCCAAATAAAACATTATTTTATTATTTTTTGAAGTCCACTCCCAAAAGAAAATAATATTTAATCATTTTCTTTTTTATTTTATTTTATTTTCCTTCAACTTGGACATCCCACATAAATAATAATAAAATAATATTATTTTATTATTTTCTCTTTTTCTCCCTTGAGCGGCCACCTTTGGCTTAATAAAATAATATTTTAAATAATAAAATATTATTTATTGTCTTTTGCCATCCTTTTTAGTTTTTCTTTATTTTTTTCTCTTTTTCCTCATGAGCGCCAATTTTTGTGGGAAATATTATAATATTTTAATAATAAAATATTATAATTTAACTTCACTTCCAATATTTCATTTTTCCATCCTTTTCTTTATTTTCCATTTTCCCACCTAGGTCATTTTTCCTCTTGGCATAATATTTTAATATTTTTGGCTTTTAAAAATAATATAAAAATATTGATAGCCAAAAATACAATTTATCCAATAAAATAAAATTAGTTGAGCCACTAGAATCCAACATTCCATTCTCCAAGCCTCCAAGGTCCTAGCTCAACCAATAAACATTCCCTTACCGAACCTTGCTCAAAAAGGGGACATCACAACCTTGCAGCGCTCCAGCAAACAAACACTAAAATCTAGAAATGATATAAACTTCTTCGGCACAATCTTCTTCAATCTTCCATCATTCTGCATAGTATGAATCCACCAAGAATTGGCTAGGTGGGTTTTTGTCTACGAAACCAATATTGCCTTAGGGTTTTCGTCCTAGGCTAAATAGCTGAACAAACACTCATTTTGATTGCTGAAAAAGAGGACATGAAATAGATACTACACTGTCCAGTATCATCTACATTGTTGGCCCTCTAAATTTTTTTTCTGATATTGTGTAGCTTAATCTTCTTATGACATAATGGCATTGTGGTATAACATAATTTATTTTTTTGCTTTAGCTTTGATTTTAAATTTTCAAGTTTGTTTTTATGCCATCTTTTTCAGCTGATAATTTTATTTTGAAACAGGGTGCTGATACTGCCATTTATCAGAGACTGGAAGACAACAAGAGCCCAATTGCACTTGCCACCTGGAACCACCTAGAAAAATTTGCATCAGAAGGCCTCAGGACACTTTGTGTTGCTTACCGGTTTCTTGATTTTAATATGTACAAATCATGGAATGAAATGTTCAGAGATGCAAGGTCTGCTTTAACTGACCGTGAACAGAGGATGCATCAGGTAAAGGTGGAATCCTTGAGTGTTATTTGCATCTGCTCTCTAATTTACTACTTCTTTTGAAAGCACTATGCATAAGATACATGATTACTGCAAAGAGATTGACTGTTTTAATTTTTTTTTATGTTTGATTGTAGTTGAATCATACATCTTATATTACATGATAAACCATTAAAAGCACAATTCCCATTTGACAAATTAGCAACTAATCAGGTACATATCCCCACATAGGCAACACCACCTAACGTTATCAGATTTGGCCAAAACATATAGAGGGTTTGGTCTCCTACACACACTTTTCTAGCAACAGCATGGATGATTAATGCTGTTTTGAATGGATATGTCTCACCTAAATGAAGATTTGAAGTTTACCCATGGATGCTCGCTAGGCATCTTTACCACAAGGAAAGATATGTTAACTGTTCGAGTCTTATGAATCTCCTTTATATATCTTGGGTTTTGTGTTCACTTGGCATGGCCTCCATACTGAATCTCTGCATCAAGATATGATAAATATGCCACTCTGTGTTCAATTTCTTTCAATAGGTATATATTTACAAATCTGTCTTCTATACATCCTTGTTTTGGGATGAGACAAATTTAATATTGAGGAAGCTTTTAACAGGGAATTTGGTCTTTGTGTATTTTTAATAGTTGTAATTGTTGCCTAGACAACATTATTGTGGAGTTTGATGTTGTGGATAGTGTATATTGTGGTCTATATTCTTTTATTATGAAGTTAAGCATTGATTTCTGTTTTTATTTATGTAAATCAGGTGGTCATTTTTATCTGTCATGGTACCAAGTTGTTAGTATTAATAAGTGATACTAGATTACATGTACATTATAATTTTGAATCAATACAAGGGGATAATCCGTTTCTATTGCATTCTTTGGCTTGTTTGTAGTGTTATAAAGTTGCTATTACTTCAGTGTTGATTGCTAAATAAGTAATTTATAATGGCATTTTGGTTTTTCCTTTACATCATAAGAAAGTTGCACCATAAAACTTGTTTAATAATATAAAAAGTCAAGCACATATGAATGCTCTAGGTCCTTTTTTCCTAGTTGATTTGCAATGATCGAAACATAAAGTAAGAACAATATGCAAAAATATAACTGAGATCAAACAAGAAAAGAGATATGGGTGGTACCAATCTACCTCAAATATTCTCTATACTTGGAAGGATTCCCGAGGTAAGGTTATACTTAAAAATATTCCTTAGCAAGCAATCACTCCAAAATATCTTATTATATAAGAACTGAACTATATACAGAATCTTCTATTTTGCATCCCAAATGTTACGAGTCTTCTAGATATTCTCTAACCTAATAACATTAGGTTAGGGCTAAACCCTTAACCCACAAGCTACCCATTTCATCAAATTCAACTAAGGGTTAGACATGCCACATGTAAGCCACTTTGTTATTTCATATACATCATAACATAATAGGTATGGGTAGATAACATGCGACCTTCCCTTGGCATGTTTCACACTTGTAGCATGGAAATAAACCAAATAATATGACATCCTTAGATTTGCATACTCTTGGTTCCATGCTCAATCATCCAATCATCCATATATGACCTTGATAGATGACTGTCGTTGATCTTGCAATGCTTTGTCAATGTTGATATAGTTTGTTCTAGTACTTTGACTACACTCATCTCCATAGATGTTCTTATCATCTTTTTGGATGGTCTTCCAAACCATAGTTTGCATACTCAGACTTGACTCGGAGTCAGTAGACCAAAATTTTTTCAACTCGGCAAAACTCAACAACTTAAAAAATACTTAAATTTCTTAAAAAAGCATAAATTCTATGCAAAATACAGTTAAATTGCAGACAAGTGATGGAATTGCACAATAGGATAAGTAATGCTGGCAGCATGAATGAAAAGAAGTGACCAAACTCAAGTGGCATGAGGGAAGAAATCGCACAACGGAGAAGTTGTTGCCGACAGAGATCATCAGGACATGCGATTTGTAAATGTTTGAGTGGCAAATACCTTCTAATCATGTGACATAATAGATATGTGATGGCTTAAGTTATCAATTTGTGCGAACACCTTCGAAATTTCAAATGCATTGGCAAGGATATCTATTTTGTGTGATGAGGCACTAGAACACTAGCAAAACAAATGATTCCATGTGACAGAAAAAAACACCAGCATTGAACCCTAAACCATGTGACGAAGGAAAGAAAGTTGGCATTAATCATGAAATTGCACAAAAACCTTTAAGTTGAATTAATTGTTTATTGTCCACATCTTGGCTTCTGTATGCTCTCACCTTGCCCATATCAGGATCTTGGCTTCTGTATGCTTTCACCTTGAATTTATGCTTGTGGAAATTTCTAACTTTGAGGCTGAAAACCCTTGAGAGAGAATAATATCTTTGTCGTCTTCTTTGATTGCATCTGACACAGACTCTTTGAACAATTTGTCGAATGATGAAACGGATAAATTGGATTCATCATTGCTATTTGTAGTACATTTGATTTCTAGTTCACAATTTTGGTCCTAAGAGGTTTGTGTCACTTCTTCCTCAAAGAAGATATGGCATACTTGCATAGAGTTTTTTTCCATCAACAAGCCTTCCTCAACTTCAAAGAACTTGCACAAAGTGGGCAAGATGTCTGCTTTTGATGGATATTCTTGTTTCATTTGTTCTTGGATCTGCCAATAGATGATGTTTCTTGATATATGATTACGAGAATCATTCCTTCTTATATCAAATTCACATTGGGTAAATCCCATCATAGATCTGCCATCGGATTCGTCTAAAAGACATTTAGAATCATCCAAAAATCCATGATACATTTGAAGCTATTAATATTTGCATGAATCTAAGCATTTTAGGACATCTTTCTCCATCGTGTTCACTCGTTGCATGGAATAAGTAGTATATTTGTGTCTAAGAAGGCACATCTACCACTTGCCTTGTTGGGGAAGTAGGGACATGAGGACTATTACTGACATAATTGATGAACGAAACACTTTTGCTTGAAGGTGGATCTTGTCAAAGTGGTGAGACATTCATAGGAATCAGCGACTTGATTGAGTCTTTTTTGATCTTTCCTAAAGTAATCATATGGTCTTCCAATTCTGTAGCACTTGCTTGCTTGAGAAAGAATGCAATTTTTGAAGATTGAGCATTGATGAAACAACTAAGAAGAATTTTAGAAGAAGGATTTAGGGTGTTGGCAATTTTGGCAACTAGACGGTTGAATCTTGCAACAAACTTTCGCATCAGTTCACTTTTGTTTTTCTTGGCATTTGAGAGTCGTGCAAACAAGACATGACTGTCTTCCGTAGGTTTGAAATGTGCAAGAAACCTTTCACTCATCAATTCCCAACTTGTGATTGAACCAATAGCAAGGTGGTGAAACCAATCAGTTGCCACACCTTGCAAAGTTTCCACAAATAAGTGAATTGCAACATCTTCATGTGCAACACTGAGAATTCCACATGCAATGGTGAAGGCTGAAATATGTGTTGGCATGACTGGCATGTTGTGTGTTGGCATTGATGTCAACTTGTTTATGGATAAGTTGTTTAAGTTGTTTGATCAGGTACACAGGAGTTTGTGATGTGACATTATGTTCTGAGATTGCTGGCAAATGGCAATATGGCACATTGTGTTGGAGTTTGTTGGAATGAGATTCGTCATTGATGTCAAAAAGGTTGGATTGATGATCTTGCTTCAGGATGATTGAATTGTTTCAGAGGTTCTTGCTTGTCAATTGTCATATGATGATCAAGATGTGTTGTATGTTTCATGTCTGATGCTTTCATAGTCTTCATGACAAATGCTCAAGAGTTCATGATGTCAGGATGAGTTGATGTTGACAGAGTTTGTTGGTATGGTTTGAAAAGGTCATCTTCATATTGTCATAATTCATACTTCATGGCTCACATTGATGTGCTTCAGGAGATGGAATTGTGGTTGGAATGGATGCTTCATGACGTTGTGTACTTCATGGTCTTCATCTTCATTATAAGTTCTCTGCCACAAGATGTGAGTTGTGATGGTATTGATGATAAGGTTGTGAGGATCAAGTGTTCCTTGTTCTTGTTGTGGTGGTTCTTAATGACTTGATTTGATAAGACTGTTATTATTGGGAGGTCTGCATCTCTATTCCTAAAGCCTATGTAGAATGGTTTGCATACTTTTGAGGGGTGTCTTAATATTAGGGTTTGTTGTCCAAAATCCTTATGTTTCAATGAATAAACCTTAATATATTTCATGAAGTGTAAAAACCCTTTGCAGCCCGTCATCCCTTTGTTGCACTTTTGTTTTAATTTTTAATTGACCTGCTACTACAGGTCGGTGTCACTTAAGTGACAACTTTAAGGGTGTCGGTGCCATGGGGCAACCGGCCCCTCCACCTAGCATGACCGATACTCCCGGTCTCTTCGTGGGCGCAGGGCGCCAATATCATAATCGGTGGCCTATATTTAAAGTTTGGTGGGCGCACTATCTCAAATCTATGGTCGATACTTAAATTCGAAGACCCCGCTCCCCTGTTTCTTATTTGACGGATCTGTGGCCATCAAAAGCATTGAGACTGCAGAAATAAGGCTTTTTGAGGCTATTTTTAGCCATTATGAAGGCAGTTTCTTTTGGGATTTAAAAGCTCTATTTCTTAAGGAGATTTTTTCTATTTTAAAACTCCTTCGTGGCATTGAAGGCAAAAAGATGGTGTTTACTTGTTTTTTCTAAAATGGGCACCTTTTTAGTGGAGACTTAAATCCTTTATGGAGATAAGGTGCTTTTAATGTTTTTTCTTTTCTTGTCTTCATGAAGAGAAGGATTAGAGAGTGGGTCCGAAGATGGTACAAGAGTTTTATTTCTTGATAGGGCAGATTGGTTAAAAATTATTGAAGACTTTTATTTGCAAGTGTTGGAAGCTATTTTATGATTTTTATTTTTAAATGGGAGATGGAAAGTGTAGAGAAATAATGGAAAATGAAAGATGTATTTTTTTATTATTGATTGCAGGTACATTATGAATCTGATTTGAGGACTGATATATGCAGGTGTGAAGATATTTTTGATAGGGTCTTTATGAATTGGTGGAAGCTAATTAAAGTATTAGTTTTTATGAAGACTTTGGTGGGCTTGCAGAGATCATAAAATGGAAGAAGATGTCTTTTTGATATATAACTTCAGGGAGGATATTGAAAATGTGAGAGGACTGAAAAATACAGCAGAATACATTCCTTGATTGAGAATTATGAATAGTGAATGAAGTATGGATATTTGAGTGTGATTATGCAGGTGAATCAAGTGATTGCAAGGATGAATGTTTTGTTTGAAGATTGAGAGGTGTATGAGTTGATGTTGTAGGTGATTCAAGCACAGTAAGAGGACATTATGGAGCAAATATACAGAGCAATTGATTTCATGATTGTGAGGGAGAATGATATGTTGTTATGAACATTGTATTGAAACAGAGAAACCCTTTGTACCCTTTATGTTTTTCTGAGATTGTATGTTTTGCCAGTGAGGCACATTGTAGCCAGTGAGGCTTGCATGGTCAGTGAGACATGTTTGTAGCCAGTGAGGCATTGTGGTCAGTGAGGCCTGTTTGTAGCCAGTGAGGCATTGTGGTCAGTGAGGCATTGCAGCCAGTGAGGCATTGTAGCCAGTGAGGCTTTGTAATCAGTGAGGTTTGCTAGTGAGGCTTAATGGAGATTAAAGTTCATAGTGGTTTTTATCCTTTTGGGGTTTTCCACTCAATCACCTGTGTCATATGTTGATCCTTCTGTCTCTTGTGCTTTGTGAATGTGTTATGTCCTGAAGCATTTGATTTATGTTTCATGTTGAATTTATACATGTTGAATGGTATTGATATTACTATGAGAAGATCTTGATTTTAGAATTAGTTTTTGTTGACCACTGATTCAGCCCCCCCTCTCAGTGGTCTATAGTATTCCAACAATATGCTCATCGGAATGTTGCTTGCCATCACCATTAAACTTTGGAAAATTCTTCCTTGAGCTTTGAGTAAGTTCATTATTTTTTGTTAGTGCCAATGGACCGATATGATTTCCCTATGGGTGCAATGGAAGAGGACGATTGTTGTTGATGCAATTACCCTCCCGATCAACCATAGTAAGTCTTCATCTAGAACTAAAAAATATTCGTGAACTCTAGACCTTTGTGCCAAACCTAAATGACTTATCAATGTTGTATTTTATTAGTGAATGAATACAGATGAAAGGCAATTCTCATGCTTTCATGTAATGTCCCCATTTTTGGAATGGTCGCCATTGGAGAACAGAGTTAGCTTTCACTCTCCGAGATGTTTGAATGGTGTGGATATGTTTCTTTCATTGCATATGTTTCTCTCACTATGGGAACAAATCATATTGAGGTACTCTCCTAATGTTGATTCCATTTACTATCATACTTCTACCTTGGAGCGAACCACTTGGAAGGGTCATAATTATGGAGAATTGCTTTGGAATGAGGGAAGAGGTAATCTTGTTTTGTGTGGATGCCATTTTGACATAAGGATGCTTTCATTCATGCCAAGTGGAGTATACGAATGCCTTGCATACAGCTAGATTCATGGATATGTTCGAGGCCTCATTGCACACATCATCTTATGGAGGCACCTAATGGAGAAAACCTTTGACAATATTCTATTTATCATAGGCAGCGCTTGAAGGAGGAATAAAGATAAATAAATTCATATCTTTTATTTGATTTTATTTGGGCACCATGATACTCTAATGTTGGTCGGCCTACCTAGAAGACACAAATCATTAAAACAAAAGATTATTCTCCCTAGGTCGGTCTAGAGGGAGATTGAGCATAGACCATGTATAAATACAAGATGGAATTGGCATTTGCAATCATCAATTCAAAATTCATCATTACACACTTGAGAGCAATCTCTTGGAAAGGAACTTGGGACGAAAGCCTCAAGCATCCTAGGAGGAGTTGGGCGACAATCTAGCTTCTCTAATTGAGGATTCCGTGATGGGGATTCACTTGGGCTTCATCATCATCAAGGGCAGAATTCTACATCAGCTATAAGAGCATTCACCATGGGCGAATGGACTAGCATTTTACCCTAGCTTGGAGCGCACCTCTTGGGAGCATAGGCGACTTGATATTGGAGGCGATTTGAGGAGTATCTTGGCTGCTAGGGTTCCATTCACAGCAGATTGAGCAGACCACATTCACCTACTTTGGAGGGTTGCATATAGGGCGACTTGCATCATTTGTCTAGGGTTTCCTGCCCCATTGTGTAAGATACCCAACTAATTCTACCAAAATTTTTCCTTACTTAGACAATTTTACTTGCTATCAACTCATCAACTATTTCAACAACACAAAGATATACATCAAAGATAACTATTTGAATGAATCAACCTTAAGCTGGGTACTTGTTTTATTACTTGATTCAATCAACTCACAATGTCTTATTACATGAATAATGCTTTCAATGGCATGAAGTTACACTTTATTCAAATGGAATTACAAAGTAGGCCTTGGAGCCTTGATGATTACAATGGGCGCCTATACTTGATCGACTCAATTGAACTCAACGATGTCAACTGAATGTCAACACCTCACAGTACACCAAGGGAGCATCACCTTGTCAGTTGAGGGAGCATCACCCCAACACTTGAAACTCGCAGGCCTCAAGATTACAAGCTCAACAGCTTTGCAGAGAGAATTTTGTCAAAATGCATAGATACCAAATGAATGAGAAGGCTCCTCCTTTTATAGGCCTTCCAAAGGCAATGAAGGCACGTTTTTCAATGCACCAAGAGGAACCAAGGCACGTTTCCCAAGAAGCATATCCAAGGGAATATTCCAACTGATGACTCATTCTGAGTTGGCAAGCTCATATAGAGACCTTGACACGGATCCAAACGCTATCCTTCCGACCAATGGGCATTCAGGTAGTTGTAACAACCTTAACCACTTCTTGAAACACTTAGGCGCAGTTTAAGGGTTCTTCTGACTAGGGCGCTAGCTGTGGAGGATCTCACTAGGGAGTGCGCCTAAGTCATAAGTTCTCATCCTTGGATGATACTGCCTTAGGAAGTGAACTCCTCTGGATTCATATTTAAACATTTGAAGATTTGGGATGTTCAACTCATCACCTCACAGGGTAGGCGCATATTTGAAGGATTTACAGAGGTTTTGGCGCCCAAGTTCTAACTTGTCATCTTTCAAGGAAATTTGAAGGTAATTTGACTTCAAATGAACATAACATTGTCCCCTGATGGAGCGCCTTGCATCTGAACTGGTCTTGGGAGCTTCCATCCATCTTAGGCGCACCTTTGAGGTCATTTTGACTGGTATCTGCGCCTAGCATCTTCATGAAGATGTTCAACACTATTCAAACTTTCAAACACTAGCAATTAAACCTTTTGAAGTTCCTTTTTAATCTAGCGCCCTCATACAGAACATTAACATCTTGTCAAAGTCTGCAACTTCACCTAGGCGCATTTATTGGCAGGAAAGACCCTAGATTGGCGCCTTACCTTGAAAGGCTTATCTTCTATGCAAATGCTCACTTCTGGAGTCTTAAATTCAAAACAAAATACTTCCCTGACCAAGCGCCCTGACCTCTTGAGGAGTCTGGAGAGCATATTCCTACTTAGGCGCATTTTCAAGGTCATTGAATCTTGTCTTGGCGCCTAAGATCATTGCATCAAACAACCTGATCTCCATTGAACATCAAACTATCATCTAGCATAGGGCGCTATTTTAGGGTTTGCTCAACTGAAAGTCCACTACCTTTGATGCCTTGAAATCTTGCCTTCATCGGTGACTTCTCGACTAGGGCGCATATCTAGAGTGCCAGAGACCAACGCCTAAGCACCCACAAGGGTTTCTTTGAACCAGAGATGGCGCCTTTATCCTTAGGCGCCTATTTGAAGTTATACCACCATCTTGGCATCTTAAAACTCCTCCTTCAATTTGGGCGCAAATTCAGTGTCATGGAATCATACATTGGCGCCCTGATGCTCTAGGCGCTCATGATGGAAACCTGATGCTAACGCCTCACTTAGAAAACTTCATCATGTTGATCAATCAACCATTTCCACTGGATTTTTACTTGAACAATGAATTCACCATTGGCAAAGGAGTCTAGGCGCAAAATGAGGACTAGGCGCACTTTGAGTGTTGTGAAGGTTAGGAAGTGCGCCTAACTCACTTAGACCACTTAAGTGATTCCAAACTCAACTGGACGATCCTGCAAGTTCAATAGGTTCACATCATACCTTTAGATGACTCCCATCTTCTTGATTACATCCTTCAAAACCCAAGGCGCATATTTGGTAGGTCCAACATGACATGGGCGCCCAAGCATGAAACTGCATTCCAAACCTACTTAGCTGAACTCTAAACAGGGCGCCAGGATGGAGAAGGTTAAATCAAAAGGAGCGCCTTAACTGGATGCTTGACTGAGTGCCAGAATAGACTTTGGGAGTTGGGCGCCAAAATGAACCCGAATTGTCAAGGAAGGCGCCTGGAAAACATGATCACTGGAGTTGATGAAACCACTCCCAGACTTAGTCAAATTTCAAGTTCCTGACTTCGCTCCTGCAAAACAAAAGGTTAAGTTAGTCAAAAACCAGTTCATTCCCTCATTATTTCGAATTAGCCTCCGGGAATGAGGAATAGGCTAATCCATTCTTAACTTGATGATCAAGCCAGAAACGGGGACATGACACATTGTGGAGCGCCACCCTTTGAGGGCATTTGGAGTCATATTTTGACATATTGTGGTATGTAATGGTTGATAGATACATTTGGTATGTAATTGTGACTTGTGGTTGTTTGCCCTAGTCTTTTATTTGTCATTGTGGACTGCATATATCCAGTTAATAGCAGCAGATTGGTTCCTTCATTTGGGAGTTGTTATTATGGTTGCAATTGTGTATTTCATGGTGTAATTTTTCCTTTTCTTGGGCAAATCATGCATGATGTTCATTTGATGCTTGGAATGATTTATATTGGCTGTTATAAGTGTTGCAAATCTGGAAATTGTTAGAAATTAGAATTCAATCACCTAGGGTTTGAGTAGAAATTGAAGGATATTTGGAAAGCCCGTAAATCCAAATTAGTCCAAAATATCCCCATTTGGGATATTACATTTCATTATGCTGAAATTGTTATTTGTTGTATATTCAATGTGACTATGTTTTTCTTATTCGTTCAATGGCATTTATTATGCTTGTTTTGCTTATGAATGTTTATTGAAATGTGTCATCATTTGTGTTAAAATTTAAGTTGCTTCAATGAATTTGTGAGATTTGTATTGTAGACGAACTTGAAGATGTGCCTCATGGCTTTGTATTGAGCCATACATTCGATTTAATCATAACATTCATGATTACATGTTTATATATTAATCAATCCAATCCATGTGCACTTGTCCTGCACAGCGTCTATCTTTAATTGAATAGTGCAAGTGTGTAGTTGTAGGTTTTGATTCATGTCAAAAAGCACAAAATCCTTGCCTCGTGATTGAAAATGCGTCCCCACCTTTTGCAAGTCACAAACCCAAAAAGATTGCATACTTATGTTGTATCCAACATGAATGTGAAAACACCTCAAAAAACATTATAAAATCTGTAAATTGCAAGTACATGTACAGTTTTAGGATAGGTTTTAGTTTACAAGAAGCTTCCCCTTCTAATTTGCAGCGCAATTTTGCCGCACATTTGTTCTGTTTTGTGGCATAATGAAAGGTGTGAAATAAAACACTAACTAAATAGGCACGCGCCTATACAAAGCGTGACTTTTTTAAAAAAATTATTTTGAGCTTTATTAATTTAATTTTTAATAATAATTGTTACCAAAAAACAATATTTTACAATTTTTAATTTCAATAATATTAATAAATTATTAATTATAACTTAATATATTAAAATTAAAATTTTACGGACAAATAACATAAATGCAGAAATTTGACATTTTATGACAACTCAAGCTAGCAACCACGAATGTTGGACTTCGACAAGACAAACTTCGAACCTGACAACTTGACTTTGACAATTCGCCATTTTGGATTTTGATGTAATGAACATGACTTGACAATACGGACTATTGATCTTTGACTGGAAACAAATACACAACTCGACGTTTTAGACTTGGACAAAGCAAGCTTTGACAAATGATGATAGACAAAGGTCAGATTTCAATGAGGACAAAGGAGTTTCTTGTAACACAATTTGGTTTTGGATTGTGTACAATAGGCAAGAAGATGAAGATATCTATGATCTTAACAGAAAAGGGGTTTGATTTCATAAACAAGATAATTCCTCTTCTATGCCCAACTCCTCCTTTTATAAACTGTTTGAGAAAAATAATTGAATATTATATGCATTTTTCCTTTTTTCCCTCCAAACATTATTTGAGAAGTATCTAGAGAAGCCTTTTAATAAAAAAATTACTTTTGACCCCCTTCCCTAATGATACTTTAAAATGTCCACTTTCTAACATTACATTGGACCCTTCTTTATATAAAATAATATTAAGTTGCCCTTTTTATAAAATAAAGTCATTGGAACAACTTAAGATATTATTTTAATTATTTCCTCAACTTAATCAGAAAAAGGGGACATGACAAAGGGATTTATTTATGAAGATACTGTTGCACTGGGGAGTTTTGGATCATTTTGTGTAAGTAACTTTAAATCTGACATTTTGAGTCTCACTACTAGACCCATCATCAGCATGTTGATAACTGAGAGGGGGGGCTGAATCAGTTATCTAAATTACTTCTACTTTTTGTTCTTCTTTAACAATTAGTGCCGCATCAAATCATATAAGTAAGCATAACCATGAAAGCAAAAATAACATCAATACACATGACACAATGATTTTGACGTGGAAAACCCTGTTAAGGGAAAAACCACGGGGTGACTAACCCAAGATTGTATTCTCTGTTAAAAGAATAAGATTGTACAAAATGGCACTTGCCAATTAGGGCTCACTACCCGAGCACACTGCTCACAACAGGCTCACTGCCTACAAGAGACTCACTGTCTACAAGGTACAAGAAAGTAACAAGATACTTGAACTGATGAGAAGCATCCACATATGTTGAAGTTCAGTTCCGGTTAGGCTCAATACACTGATCTACTACACTTCATTCTTCCTTTTCTTTGGTGCTGCTGTCTTGTCACATACCGGACATGTATTACTGTTTCCACACTGCTCTCTGCTTTTCTTCGCACAACACAACACACCACACTACTTCATACCGAAATCAATCTGGTATATATATCCGCATCAATGATTTCAATCATCTTTCTAGTTGGCATCCGGAATACTCAACATTTTCCCAAACTTTGGTCTGTCGGCTGAATCCTTGCTTATTAAGTGATGCGTATCAAAAAGATGCTTATAGAAGTCATCAATCATGTCGGCCAACCATGAATGATCCCTCAAGAAACTTGATCACCATCAATAACTCATCCGAAAAAGGTCTGATGCTCTGTCGGTCAGTTCTTCCTCAGTCTACTCTGCCAAACAGGAACTCAATACTTAGGTGTTCATATCTTCTCACTCTTTCATCACCGGAGGCTCAATCTCTGGAATGTGTTAGTCATGGTACTCCTCTTGACTTCCCCAAGTCCGCGCTTTACTGAGATACTTCCTCTGAGAGATCCGGACCTGACTGTCGGACCTTGTTACATGCTCTGTTCTTGCTTACCGGACCAAGATACACTTCAGTCTGTCTTCCGGTATGGTCATACCATGTCCTGCGGATGTGTGGGATGGACTTTGTTGCCATCAATGACAACACTTATGAAGCCACATAGTGTCTCTTGCCAACACAGCAAACAGCTTGAAGCGAATGCTTGAGAAGTTCACTTATATTAGCTTTTGACTCCATGTTTGTATGAATTCACTCTCAATCTTTGACTTCTTAAATGTTTTGATGGTAATTTGCAATGAAGATTACTATATCAATAGTGTTAAAATATTTTGATCTATAAGTTGAGATTCTCTATCATATCAACTAGCGTTTTGAATCTCATAAAACCTGATTGAGTAATGTCCTTGGGCTTGCTATTGCTAAACATCTCTATCAACAAGATTTATTTTGTACATTTTCATAATTGGCAAGACACTCTCTTAATGTTGTAAGAAGCTTCATATGTATATCTGAAATTGTGACAAAATCCGTTTGTCTTAGGCAAGAACCCTGGTGCACAAACATTTGTTTTGTTTTGGTTTTAAACTCTTTTATTTATTTATACCCTGCCTAAAATCTGACAAATCTGTTTTTGTTTTTAAATTTTCCACAGCATAAAAACTCACATGGTTTTGTGTAGCCTTGAATAGATAAAGGAGACAAGGTCTTTTTTTTTTAATATGTAAAGTGGTTATCGCAGGTTGCGGAGTTAATTGAGGAACAACTTGTTTTACTTGGGTGTGTAGCAATTGAGGACAAGCTACAAGATGGTGTTCCCACTTGCATTAACACTTTGCTTCAGGCTGGTATCAAAATTTGGGTTTTGACTGGAGACAAGATGGAAACTGCAATCAATGTTGGATATGGTATGCAAAATTGTTTACCCTTGCAATTGCCTTATAATATTGAATTGATCAACAGGAAAAAAATAATGGTGTCATGCCTTTCTCAAATTGGACGGTACTCTCCTGGCTTATTATGCAAAAAAGAAATGTTGAAAAATGAAAAAAGAAATTTCAGTTGAGAATTCAAGAATTTTAGCTTTTGAGTAGTAATACATATGGTACAGTGTATAGTTGCATTACATTTACATGCCATTGACACAACAAACTGTAAGAGTAAATGGAATTCAATTACACAAGTTTAAAATGGGAAAAACACAGCAAATTGAACCTTAAAACTTAAAATAAGGCATAGATATTTTGAAAAAACGTGAAAAAAATAGGTTATTAAACAACCTGCATTTTTTTCACTTAAAAAAATGTGGGTTTGATTTGGCATGCCCTGGCCACCAGGCACTGTTTGATTGCGATTACTCATGTTATTGGTGTTTTATGCTTCTATGCTATGGTGTATATAATAATTTATTTTTTAGAAATAACACATACAGTATGGCATATATCTTCTTAGAGTGTCTATTTGAATGTCATTATTCATTTTGCTATAGCCTTTGTTTATTTTTTATAAAGATCATGTATCCAATACTCTTATCTAGGATACAGCTGCCATGCACACACGTACACATGCTGTAGTGATAAAATCTAACATTAGTCTATAGGAATAACTGGAACAGAATGATATGCATATACACATGAAATATAATCACCATAAACTAGAACTTAGAAGCATATAGGAGAACATAACATCCTCATTATAGAAACAAATAGCGTGTATATCTTCAATAATCAATATCCCAACAATCACAAACACCTAAAGAAGTTGTGAAGGTTGACACCACTGGTCCCATTAACCACCCATAAACTCAAAAATGAAATTAATTATATGTTGCTAGTTCAGGTTTGGCAGTATGTCAATTTTTCCTTGGGGGTTGGTATGTCTAGGTTTACACACACACACACATGTGCATGCATGCACACACATGCATGCACATGCACCCGCTTGTCCGTGCATGTAATGTTCCCATTTTGAGCTTAAGCGTCTTGGTTGAGCTTTAGTCATATGGAGGCTTGGAAAAGAGAACGTTGCTAAAGATTTGGAGAATGGAATGCTGATTTTATGAAGCTCAACCATTTTTTATTGATGAAACAAAGTTGGCGAATGACTTTTGGTATTTTTGTGGTAATTGTGGAAAAGTAAAAAATATTTAAATAATTAGCCAAGGAGAAAAGCGACCCAATTGGAGAATAGAAAAATGGGAAAAATATAGGAAAAAAGGAAAATAAGGTAAAAAGCAAATATATAATATTTTATTAATTAAAATATTATATTATTTTCCCATTGGTGGCAGCTCAAGTTGAAAAAGCAAAAATAATAAAATAATATTATTTTATTATTATTTTCTCTCTCCAAGTTGGCCGCCCAAAGTGAGAAAATTAAAAAGAAAATAAAATAAAAATATTTTGTTATGGCAGTGGACTCCAAAATACATAAAAATATATTTTAATTGAGCACCCAAGTGAGGAAAAATAAAAGGCAAGGTTGCACTGAGACTGGTACTGGTATTGGTACAGGAGACTGGTACCGGTACCGGTACATCTGTTTTTGAAAAATAGGAGACGGGGGTACTTGGAGACACCAGTTTCTTTTAAAATATAATTTAATAATTTTATTAATTTATTAATATGCTAACATTAAAACTGAAAATATCATGACATTGAACTTTTAAAACAAGAGAACTGGTAAAGTTTAAGTTTATAGCTTACTTGTAACAATTTAATATAGCTTTATATATATATATTACGGTAGACACTAGTATTGAGGTTTGAAGTCCGTAGGAGTAAGAATCCACTGAGTTTGTGAGAAAATAGTGGAAAAAATGAAAGGTAGAGAAAGAAAAAAAAATGGAGACGCCTTTTTATTGACGCAGGGTACTTGGAGACGTGTGGGAGACTCAACCAGAAGTCTCACTTTGCAGGGAGACGTACCCAAGAAGTCTCCGAGACGAGTACCAAGGGGTCGGAGACGGGTCTCCGTGCAACATAGATAAAAGGTCATTGGAGGTCATTTGTATCATTCATGTTATTTGGTATTTTGGATATTGGAGAGTTTCTCTTGGCTGCAACTTCGTTTCAGCATGTTTTAAGGATGAAAACCTTTAGATCTTGGTGGTTTGGACAAAAACCCATCCCAAATTGAGAGGTGGATTCATTCGGGATCCATTATTGAGCTTATTTGTAGGTTATTTGGTGATTTGGAGCTTCAATCAGCTAGGGTTTGAAAGGAGAATTTGTAATCAGCTAGAGTTTGAAGTGTGTTTGCAGATTGAAGGCATTACAATTTAGATTTGAAAGATATTTTGGCATATTTTCATCTTCTATATTTACGGCTAGGGTTTGGCATTGATTTGTTATCAATTGGTGGCTTCATTGGCGAAGGATTTCATCTTCTTGCATTCAGAAATTCATATCAGCCATTAGTAATTTCAGATCAGACTGGATATTTGAGGGTTAGAAGGTGTCATTGATCATATTTTTACATATAAAACCCTAGCAATCTCACCCATATTGGAGCGCTAGCCTTTAGAGGCGTAATCGCCATGTTCTAAGGCTTGATGTGGATCTTTTTTGTGATCAGTTTTGCAATCAGACTTCTGTAGGTCTGAAATTGGTGTTTGGGCAGCATGTTTCAGTCGTATTCACCATTGGTTCATCATTATTGGCTGCTACAGTTGGAGGATGACATCATTGCATGATTGAGGTTGAATTGTTGATCATTGGTTCATATTTGTATGCATTCACAAGTCTGATTTTATAATCAGACTGGATTGTTTGTAATCAGCCTTCATTTCATGAATATAATTGGCAAGGAACATCATTCGGGTATGTCAATAAAAATACCTATTTCATATCTTTAATTTGAAATAGTTTTACTAGCTGATCCAATCATTTTCAGTCATCTATTTTGTGTAATTTCAATACTATTATGTTTCAATTTTATTACTATACCATTGCAAAACCCTACATGCATTGAAACAACAAAAACACAAACCAAAAAAACTCAAAAACAAAATCAGAGCAACAGGGCAAAATCGGATCAGAATTGGTAGGGGTTCTTATAGTGCACACACACACACACACAGCCTTGACCGCTCGACCACACAACTGTATGCCCACACATAAACATGCGTGCATGCGTGCACAAGCACCCACTACCCTGTGCATGCACACACACACAACCCTAATTGCCCAGCCACATGACTACACACCCACACACAAACACACCCTTGATTGCTTAGCTGCACGACCACACGCCCACATGCATGTACACACACACATGCGTGCACACAAACACACTTAACCACACCCTAAGTTACAGGGTTCGCCAAATTCTAGCTATGAAGCTCAAAATTCAATGGACTTCTATACAATGTTAAAAATTCATTGAAATTTGCCCTAATATTCATATGGATAAGGGCTTTAGTTTTTTTTATAAAATATAATTATAAAAAGCATTTCATTAGGTTTTTTCTCATTTATTCACTTTAAAAAGACACTTGCAACCTGTTTTTTTCATAGTTGTTTGGCATGTGAGTTAATTTTCACCCTCAGATGTTCCTTTCTAGCATTCCTTATGCTATTGCTCACTACTTAGTGATGACTCAAGGAGGAGTTGAGGATGACTCAGATTGAATTCACAAAGCGAAATTTGGTGACCATTTCTACAAGTTTGGCAATTTTGTGTGAGTCGCGACTAGAGCTTCAAGAAAAACCTAATTTGTCAGGGTGTTGGGTGATAGGACCAAACATCAACAAGCTACAACCATTTTAATTTTTAGGTTTTTTAAAAATAAAATTTAATATTTATTATATTTTGTTTTTATTTTTTAAAGTTTAAAATAAAAATTTAATATTTATTATATTTTGTTTTTATTTTTTAAAGTTTAAAATAAAAATTTAATATATTTTTATTTTTTAATTTTTTTAATAAAATTAGTAATTCTTTTATTTAGTTTGTTAAGTTAAAATTTAAATTTAATAAATATTTATTTTTTACATTTTTTTAAATAAAATTCGTATTTCATTAAATTTTTTTAAAGTTAAAAATATAAATTTAATATATTTTTACTTTTATGCTTTTAAAAATAAAATTTAGTATTTTTTATTTTGTTTTTTAAAGTTAAAAATAAAATTTTAATATATTTTTTAAAAATGTTTTTAAAAATAAATTTTAGTATTTTTTATATTTTGTTTTTTAAAGTTAAAAATAAAAATTTAATATATTTTTTTTGTATGTTTAAATAAAATTTAGTTAATGTTTTAAATATTAAATATTATGTCATTTGGAACATGCAAATTGTAATTTAATGGCTCCCAAAAAATCAACTACAGAGGGATCGAAACATGTGACCCACAATGGTACCGATCTCAAGTGTAACTTGTGTTAGACACCTTTTACTAGAAGTTTAATAAGGGTAATGGACCACTTGGCATTTTAGGTGGTGTAGGAGGTGTTACTGCATGTGAAGGAGTGACTTCAAAGATTAGAGCTACTCTAGAGAAAGAGCAATCCTTTTCCAGTGTAGGAAAGATGAAAAAGACACAAAAGAAATAGAGAATCGAAGAGGATGTGTCTAGATTCATGGCATCTATTATGTCTTCCTCTCCTAGTATGGCCAAGGTCATGACAGGTGGATCAAAAGAGAGTGGAACATTGAACAACTTTTGAAAACTAGCAGAAAAAACAACATATGGATGATGCATTAGCTGATTTGTTTTATTCAAATGCCATTCCATTCAATGTAGCTAGGAATCCACATTTTCGAAATGCAATTTATATAAAGTTGCAAATATTGGCAAAGGGTACACGCCTCCCTCTTCAAAGGCTTTCAGAATAATTCTTCTGCAGTAGTCAAAAGATAGGGTGACTAGGAATTTAGCTAAGGTCAAAGCCTCTTGGAAGGCAATAGGTTGAACTATTTTGAGTGATGGATGGTCAGATATATGCCAGAGGCCATTGATTAATGTTTTGGTGGCTTTGTCCTCAAGGTGTTGTGTTCTTGAAGGTGATTGACACCATGACCCATAAGAAAACTTCAGAGCATATTTTTTAAATATTAGAGGAAGCCATTCTTGAAGTAGGGGCGGAAAATGTGGTTCAAATGGTAATTGATAGTGTAGCAGATTGTGTAGGAGTTGGGAAGCTGATATTAGAGAAGTACCCACAAATATAATGGAGCCCACGTGCAGTCCATTTTCTGGATTTGTTGCTTCATGACTTGGCTAAATTCCCATGGGTACTTGAAGCAATTGATAGAGGAAGAGCAATTGCAAATTTTATAACAAATCACCATCTCACATTGAAACTTTACAGGCAGGATGCATCTAGGAAGTTGTTGAGGCCTTGTGAAACAATATTTGCTTCATTTTATATCCCTTTGAAAAGAGTGGTTGAAGAGAAGGCAGATCTAAGGATTGTTATTTCTTCCAATGAGTGGGAAAATTCAGCTCCTTCTAAAGGTCCTAAGGGGAAGAGAATAGAGCAAATCATTTTAAACAACATTTTTTGGGAAAGTGCAACAAGGTTTTAAATGTATGTGGACCAATTGTTGATGTGCTCCGTATGGTTGATGGTGACACCCCTTGTCTTGGCATGCTTTATGAGGGCATGGACCGTTGTAAGGAAGCTATTCAAAAAGCACTCAATAATGTGGAAGTAGACAACAATTGATTTAAAATGGAAAATGATGCACACACATCTACAAGCAGCAGCATTTTATTTGGAGCCTAAGCTATTTCAAATTGATAGACAAAGTGATTGTGAAGTTATGACAGGGCTTTTAGAAGCCATTGAGAGGTTTGAACCAAATCTAGCAATTGCAAGTCAAATTAAAGACCAATGTTGGAAATATAAGGCAACAAAAGTGATGTTTGGAATGTCATCAGCCAAATGTGACATGGCACAAGTGGAAATACTTGGGTATAGATGGTGGATGACTTTGGAGCGCAAATTCCTGAACTACAACACTTTGCTATTTGAATATTGAGTTGGGGAGCAAGTTCATCATCTTGTAAGAGGAATTGGAGTTGCTTTGATCACATTCATTCCAAAAGGAGGAATAAGTTGTCCGGAAAGTTGGGAGATCTTGTCTACATTCGCAGTAATTTACAATTGTTTATGAACAAATCAGCAGAAGACTCCACATCTTCTTCACAATTACAACAAATTCCAAAAGATATAGCAGTTGCAGATGAGCCCGACTTTTATTGAATAATGCATCTAGTGGTGATGATGCTGCATCATCTCAACCAAGTTCTCTTGATGACTTGGAACTTTTTTGAAGTTTTACAGTATTGACTCTTGATTGTCACTTATTGACAAAAAAAAAACATCTTTGCAATCACGATTTCATATGTTTCTTATGGTTTAACTTTGATAAGTTTATCATGGTTTATAAATATGGCATCTATTTAGCAATGTTAAACTATTTTTGACAATTTTGTGGATTTACTTCTTATATTTAAAAAAATTTCAAATTTATATAAAGGCGAATTTAATCACGAATTTTTTTTTTCCAATTTTTTCCTTGCCGAACTTAATCTGAAATTTATCATTGCCAAACTCAAACTCAAACTTGAATTTTGTGACTTAGACCACACCTAAACTCAAAAATGAAATTAACTCAGTTGTCGATTCAGGTTTGGCAATTCACTTATTTATTTTTCCCTTGGGTTTGATGTGGCTGGTTTTAGATGTACAATCACACACAACACTATAATTGCACAAAATGTACAAAATTGAATACAGATTTGAGAACATAGCTGATAATTGATATTGTAATGTCATTTTTTTAATAATATAACCTGGTTTTAAGGTCTATGAACCATTTCAAAATTTGTGCTCTCACCCTAAGTCCATGAAAGCATATAGCTGGAAACTGTTAATGGGACATAACAAAGACATAGCTATATTAAATTACTACCCTTCATTGACCCATGTATCACTCGAACCAGCATAGGAACAATATTCATATGTCTAACAGAACAAGGGCAAATTACATAGGCCCATAGTGTGATATGCCACTACACTAGAAGACCGGTCTAGTGGTAAGGACGAGCACCACATGTGTTAAGGGTGAGGTTTTCCTCCCACTGGAAAGCCTGGATGTGAGATGGACATGTGGGGTGCCCCACCATCTGGATCCAGAGGAACGTCTGGCTAGCACGACGGAGGAACATCTGTCAGGGTTAAGCCCACTACACTCCACAAGACTCGACCTCAAGACCTCAACTCTGATACCACTATAAGAACTCTATCCAATTCTGCCCTAAATTTTCTGATTTCTATTGCTTTGACATTTTGTCAAACACTTGGCATGCTTGTTGATGTATGACTGATTTCTGAGTTGAGAGTTTTTAACTGCTTGTTTGGATGATTGTTTTGTGGTGTATTTCAGTTTGTTTCAAACATATATTGCAAAGAACCAAAACACAAACATTCTTGCATGGATATGACAACAATACAATTGAATGACAAAGATATTGCAACAATGATTTCAGCTGATATAAAGCTTGGAATGCTATTCAAATTAAAGATTTGAATAGTTGTTTACATCTAACATACCCAATTTGTCTTCATACATGGAATGCCAAACAATGAATGAATGTTGGCCAGCTATTACAATGATTGGAATGATTGTTGAACTGCTGCAATGAATGTCTGATTGAAATGTAGACTGTTGTGACACCAAAGTATCCCCTAAAACCTCCTCCAAAGGCAGTGATTCCTCCTTAATGGCCACAATTTGATATTGGATGATAACAGTGATACCAATAGGCTGCGAATTGAAGGTATTATGGCTGCGCTAGGGTTTAGGAACCCTTAAAAGTGAGTCAGACCTCCAAATACGCCTACGGCTGCCCTTATTGCTATCATCTATTACTCCAAACCTGCACTTTACACCTGCACTAGGGTTAAGACTTCACAAAAATGTAAATCGTACCCTTCTAGAAGTTGCGATCTCCTTCTAAAGGGCTGCAAACTCCTCCAAAACCCTCACAAATTCAAATGCTAGGGTTTATAATGAATGCCATGGGATCTTCAATGAATATCACAATAATTTCTGCCATAACCCTACAAAAAACCATATTTATATTTGTTCACAAATTTTCATAAATTTGATCATGAATCTCCTCAATAGCAACCTGCAAACGTATATCTCTTGAAGCTCAATCAATTACTCCAAATCACCAATGAAGTGCAAATGTGAATCCTGGAATGAATCCACCTCAAGATGGAATGTGGTTTTCATCCAATCCACCAATATCCCAAGGGTTTTCGTCCTCAAAATATGTTGAACCTGTAGTTTAAGCTCACAAGGAAAATCTCCAATACAAATGACAAGCCAAGAATAATGAAATGACTTGCCTTCACCTTGTTTTAAAGCCACAAGTGAACTTTCTAGAAACAACTTCTAGAAGACTCACTTTTATTATTATTATTATTATTTTTTTTCAAAAGTGACTTATTTTTATAATTTCTCAATATATTATTATAAAGTCATTTTTATAATAAAAATAGGTCTAGCTGATTAATTAAATATAAATAACCCAAAAATGACTTAGGATTATTTATTATTTAATTAATCAAATTATTCCCTTATTCTTAGCAACGCACTCCAACACCTTCCTCGTGTCAATCAGCCTGCTTTGGATATCGTGGATATGCCCCATCAATATCTCCATATGTGTTTCCCCTGATTAGAAACCTCCACCAAATCATCGTGCAGAAGCATGGAGCTTGCTGCAATAGAAAGCATGGTTATAATGTCCCCTTCCTAAGCACTCAACTTGGTGACCGTTAGCCTATTCAGCAGGTTTCCGAGGGCTAATGAGTTAGAGTTAGGGAACTCTTGGTGACCGTTCAATCCAGTTTATTTGGCGATGACAGGTGTTTCATTGATCTCCGTCAGTTGAGATTTGCATAATGACCTTTTCTAGAGTAGATTTGGACAATTTGCCGACATTTACTATTTTTAGTAAGTCACAGGCTAGACACCGACTTGGTTAGTTGGCAGTATTTCTATTTTGGGAATGTCGGTGAATGTGTTTGATGGTGTTAGCTTGACAGTTAACATGGTCCAAAGGATTTAATTTAAATAATGTTAAAAATATTAAAGTTAAATTAAAGATTTTTTAGCGTTTAAATTAATAAAGTGATTTATGGGGTGCCTAGGGAGACATAAGTGGTAATTTAAATTAAATAAAGTGATATTCCTACGGATGGGCGCCCACATGGGAGATATAAGGGGATGTTTTAATTAAATAAAATATTTTAATATCCCAACTTGGGCATGGGATTTGGAGGTGATAAAAAGAAGTTTTTGAGCTCATTTTTGGGCATGCTTGGATTGATATTTTGAAAATAGACTTGGCTGGATTTATTGTTCATTCTCGTGGCTTTTTGAGGACGAAAACCCTTGCAAGGAACATCCTCTACGTTAGTGAGAGATCTAATCTGGAGGATTCAGTGGTGATTTCACTATGGAATCACATTTGGACTTCACAATTGATTAAATCTTTAGCTTATGAGCAGCAGATCGACAAAGCAGATTTGAGAGAAGTTGAGAAGAGAGATTGAGGAGGTATTTTGCAGATTTTGGACAGATTTCCCTTCTTCCTTGCTGGTCGTACTCTTTCCTATTGGTCGTACAAGCTTGTTGGGGTCGTGGGAGTTTGATGAGAAGGGCGCCTAGGTTTTTGAGCCTAATTTGTGGCTGGCTAAGGTCGCCTAGGCCTACATAGCACTAGGTTTTGATTTGGAGCAGATTTAGAGGCATTTTGGAGTGTGGCGTCTAGGGTGTGGACTCTCAATTTGCTGGTTTTCTGATCTTCAACAAAAAATAATTGTAAACAACAAATGGGTATGTTTGATAATTCATTGTAATGACATTTTCCCATCTGGGTATCTTTAGTTTTGAAAATCAATTGTACTTTCAGTTTATTGCTGATTGTAGGGTATTTGAAAATATTGCTTTTGAAGAGTTATTTCAATTATGTATTTATTGCAAATATATCTATTGTGAAACACAACTTGTGCATCTCTGTCTACTTCTATAAAACACTTCAAAACTGAAAACAAACAACACAAAAAAAAACAGAGGTGTATACTACAGTGGTATCAAAGAAAAAGTATCCTACCATTCTGGAGGGTTTGTTGAAAACAAAGACATGACAGTGGAATGAGTAATGCAGCCACCTTTTACTAATCATTATAATCTGAGAAGAAACAGGGCTAATCCAAATTTTGGAGGTCAAATAGGGACTGGTAGATTTGCAGGTGTTAACATGGGTGACAGAGAACCACAAGAACCAAGTACCAGGGAGATGCTAAATGATCTTGCTAGAGGGCAGCGAGAGTTACAGCAGAGTTTAGCTCAGATGGTTGCATTAATGAAGGAACAGATGTTGGCAAATAACAACAATGGTGGGAACAACGCAGGTAACAATGGTGGGAACAATGCAGGCAACAATGGGGGAAACAATGATGGTAATAATGGGCACGAAAGGAACAATGGAAATGGGGATGGTTTGGTAAATAATAGGGCTGCAAATCAACATGCAAGAGCTACAACAACCAACTCTAGGCCCCTCATGCCTAACTTTCCACCAAGGATCAACCCACATATTGAAGAAGAACCCACACAACATGAGTTACAAGATAGAATTTTAGATGATTGGAGGAATTCCAGAATGGAATTTCAGGCTGAGATTTCCTTCCGTGATTACATGGACCTAAGACTTAAGCATAGACCTCATAGAGGTGGGAGATTACAGAATCAAGAGTTGCAGTAGAAGGTTGGCAAGTTGTCTATTCCATATTTTGATGGGTATGGGAAGACTACAACTAGAGCTTGGGTGCATAGATTAGATACTTTCATCTCAATCCTATGCCTGAGGATGAGGCTATTAAATATACAGCCATACATTTGGATGGGAATGCCCATGAATGGTGGCACCATGGGATGATCACACTGGGCCACGATCAGATCGAGTCATATGCAGAGTTTACTAAGAGGTTGATTGATCGATTTGATAAGACGGATCTTGAATTGCACTTAAAGGAATTGGTTTAGTATTGAAACAATTAAGATTTTATAACATCAATATTTTAGAGCAATCTTCAATTGGTTCCATTTTCATTATCTATTGAAAACTTTGCTAACACCATCAAATGGCATATTCACTGTCTAACTGCAAAGTGGATTGAAAAGTGATTCGGAGTAGAAAAAATTACTCATCCTTTAGAAGAATTCTATTTCAAGAAAATTCTTTAAAAGGCTATCAAAAACCAAATTGTATATTTAGCTTGGAATTTCATTGTATCTCAAGGGACAAATATCAGACTCTTCTTTATCTGGAATTTTATTTAGAGTCAACTGTTCAAAATAGCAATCTTGTTTGGCCCTTACAATAAACTGGTCCAACTCTGATTTAATTTTTTCATTAGGAGAAAGGATTACATGTTCTTGTGGAAGACCAATATTTTCCATTAACATAATTGGTGATTTTGCTGGGTCGAAAGGAAGGAGCAGAGGTGAAAATGATTTCTCTACAACAGATGTATCCAGAATTGAATTTACCATAGGACACCGTCACAACTTTAAAAAGAACTGAATTTTCTTCCTTTGCTGGAGCAGTTTAGAATTTAATATTTTTCTTCAGTTGACCTATTTTAGGGTGGGCAAAATCAGGGTATTGTTTATCTCCAATTTTCTCATCTACTTGACCTAGTTCCTCTTCTCTCTATTTCCTAACATGTTTATCTGGTGTGTGTACTATAAATGGATAAGGCATTCCTTGATATGCTTTCACTTGCATCTTCTTTCTGAGTCATCTGCAATTGTTGGTTATCTATAGATACCAGTATTGATTTGATTTATGTAATTGTTAATGTCTTGTTGGACAGCTTCAAAAATCAAATATTGAACATGTTGAGAATAAATGTTACATTGGATTAGTAGTTATAAACTTATAAGTTTGCAGTAGGATTAGGCTATACAAGAAAAATCCTTTGCATGGTTACACAATCGTGCCCTTCATAAAAATGTTAAAGATTCATGTACAGTCTATGAAGATAAACTCCTTTTTCAGCCTTGCCTAGTTTTTGTTGTCTAAATGTTTTGGATTTGAAGTTCATCTAATTTTTTTGAGCTGGTGTTTCTCTTGCCTTATACCACTTCTCTTTATAACTTGATAGATTAGACATTTTTATTTGAAGCTTCAGACTCGATTGTGTATAAGAGAGAAAAATAAATTTATTAACCATTTTATTGGGTTCCTTGGTAGCAGCGTGTGGTCTAATCGATGCAGATAGAAGGCAAATAGTTATCAGCTCAGACACAAAGGTAATAATAATTACAGATAACAAGTCTAAATCTTTATTAAATCAAACTGAATGATATCTCACTAGCCTCTTTTGTGCTTTTGGTTTGCTTCTTGTAATGAAGAATTTAGAGGTCTTTTCTTGAATTAAAATAGCAGGATGCATGTATCAAGTAAATCACTTTTCAGATTAATCTGTGTTCTAACTTCTAACCCATAATTGAATGAGCATGTCTTTAATAGTGAGCCTCTTTTTGTGTGTTATTAACCATTTCTATTTTATTTATAAACGAAGTTATTTCACAGTACAAGATAACAGAAAGGTGTTAGGAGAAAAAAACTTCCATGTACATGTCCTTTATTACATATTAGAGCTTAATCAGTTGCAATATGTTATGATTCAGGGGGGTTCTACTGAAGTAGAAATCAAAGATTGGGTAAAACAACATCTTGTTTTCTATCTTGAAGATTTTAAGAAACACAGAATTTCAAGCAGAAGCAATACAACACTGGTGATTGATGGGAAATGCTTGGAATATGCTTTGGAGCCTGATCTCCATGAGAGCTTTTTTGAATTGAGTTGTCAATGCTTCACTGTCATTTGTTGCCGAGTAACACCTCTCCAAAAGGCTCAGGTCTCTCTCTCACTCACTCTCTTTCCCTCTCTCTCCCTCTCTCTAACACACCTGTTTACCAGCACTTGTGCTATTGTGTGCATTCATGTATGTACTTGCACATATGGTATTTGTCTATTTATCTTATTGTACTCTATTTACCTACCTCTGGATTGCTTTATTAATCCCATATAAGTTTATTCTTTATGATGTTTGAGATTATATTAGACGTCCTTTATCCCCCTTGTAATAGCATTGTTTAATTTTTTGGAAATAGTTCCAAAAGTATTTGTGAAATCCATTCCTTGAAGAAAAGAAAGGTAAAAACTAATAGAAGTACCAAACTTTGTCCATAGAAAGATCATAAAATTGCTTTTATTAAGGTGTTATTCTTTGATAGATACTTTGCAAATGAAAAGAAAGAAAAAATTTGTGAAATTGATTACCTTCTCAAGTAAACCTCTTCTCTTTGAAAGGATGCTTATGTGCAAAATAGCTAAATTTGTCTATTGGGTCATTCTTGGACTAGAATTTTCCTATCAGCTACTTTATATCCTTGATTAACAGTAGATTAATTAATTTAATCCACAAAAAAATGATTGAAGTCTAAATTCTTATAATATACCCCTAATTGCCAAGATTCAAGGCGATTTGGATGCCCTTTGCATTACCTAGAAATACCAAATCCTAACAAGTAGACTTTGCATGCTCATTTTCTTGGATTAGTTTTTATCATTATGTTTTGTTTTAGACTTTAGTGATCTAATAAGTTACTCTATGGATTTTGAAGGCTCTTTTTGGTTCCTACATGCTGGTTTGTTTTAGAACACAAGATGAATAGTTATACTTGTGGGCCTTTTTAAAGTCATATGGATTGTGCATACTTCCCATCAATTAAAAAAAATTAATAAAAGGCTTCCTTTTCTTTTGGGAAAAAGTAAATATATTATGTATAAGAGGAGTTCATGACAGGTTTCACCTTAGAAACAATGGGAAATCCATTCAGAATATTACATCAAGAGCTTAGCTATTACATCGATAAGATGGCATAGAGCCTGAATTCTAGGATATACAAACAGATTTCTACATTGGGGTAATTATCAAAATAAAAAATATGGCTTTAAAACGTGTTTCACTAATTGTTCTTTTGCAAACCAATTTAGGGTTTTAGAAGGAAATTAATTGTCCTTTTAACCAGAAAATCAATAGACGTCATTAAATATGAGCTCTTAAGGGCCACTTCCCTTAGTGAAGTTGTTGACATGCCAAGGAGATGAGGAAGATGGTTGAAGCCACATCCATCTTTTTGGTAACTCCACAGGATTTGCTGCTGTCAGGACATCCCCACAAACTGTCACACTTTTATCAAAAACTGTGAAAAAAAGATAATGAACATTCAAAGCCTTTTATTTTTCACAAGATAGGTGATCCTCCTTGTGATTGGATGATAGGATGTCCCACGAACTATCACTTTTTAAAAACTAAAATAAAAATCATGATGAAATTTTAAAGCCTTTGTATTTCACATGGTTCAGGTGATTCCCATGTGATTAGGTGTGATCTTCAGGTCACTAGAATCACCTACCTCTAGGGACTATTGTTTATCACATTCTAAAAAAATACTCCATAGCCAAGCTTTGAGCTCAGTCATTGTAATAAACATGGGTTAGAATTTGCACCCTAAGCCTCAACAACACAAAATAAATACATAATAAGCAAATCTCAATGACATGGATGGCATTAGATCTTGTGTCTGGAAACACCCAAACATGTGGCTTGTACTTGAATTATGAGCAAGCAATATAGGACCCAGGTATTTCAAACCAATATCCGAAAGCAATGTTTCCTTTTTTGTTGACCCCAATATCTTAAAACATAAGAGTCTATTGCTATAAAATGCAGATTGATCTCCAAAAAATCTAATTGCAATGAGCTTGATAGTCTGGGCCATGTAAATTTTGCTTAAATTAATCTTAAATTTTATAAAATCACAAGATTTTTATAAATAAACAGGTTATCAAAAAGAATTCATAACTAAATTCAGACATAATTCTTATCAATATTAATTTTATAACTTTAAAACCTGCCCCACACTTGGGTTTGAGTTCATTGCAGTATTCAAAACATTTTTTGTCACCAAAATTTCCATTCCGTGGCTCTTTGAAGGGGTGTTGCAGAAGACAGAAGACTGTGCTGCCACAGTTGAATTCCTAGCTCAGGAGGAGAGGTTCTTATTTTTCTAAACCTGTTAATGGTTTTGTGTAACATTTTTCGTTTTCCTTGTCCTCGCTCGAAAATAGAGTGCTTTTGCGTCTCACATTGTTTGTTTTGTAATTCGTAATGTTTTGTTAAATGTTATGTTTAGGTGATTTAGGGATGTCGTGTTTTGTTAGGTGATTCAGGAATGTTGTGTTTTAGGTGATTTAGGCATATTTTGATTCCATCACCCAACTAATAAGGCACCAGTTGCTTCAAATCCTAGGGATTCTGAAGTCCTACGCTGCAAGTATACGACGTGGTCTCGAAACAAAGCCAATTGTTGCATCCAATCCGAAATTTTCTTATGGTGGCTAAAATTATATATGTTTGCTTCCCAAATCTTGTATTGTTTGCACTAATCCTGCAGATCATAGCACTCATAGAAGCATCTAAAAAGCGAGAGAAAACATCTAAGGTGGAACAAAAGCTTTTGAAGAAGGAAGCGCGCCTTGGAGTCATAAAGAGCTCTAAAGCAACGTGGAAATGCATTCAGAGACAACAAAGGGTGCTCAAAATAGTGAAAGAGCGCCAAAAGGAAGTCTAAAACTCTCAAAAGAAGATTGGCGCGCCTAGAAGCAATGAGACATGTCAGGAAACATCAAGGCACGTCTAGGAAAGGTGAAGCACATCATAAGTGAGTAGGGTGCGCCAAAAGACAATGAGGCACGCCAAGCTACATTAAAGTGTGCCTAAAAGAAGAGGAGTGCGTCCATAATAGGTGCAACGCGAGTAGACACAAAATGGAGACTCTAAGAAGGCGCATTTCAAACTGAGCAGGTGCGTCTAGTTTTCATAAAGGGCGCATGAATTGAGGAGACGCGTTTAAAAAGATGAAGACACTCAATAATAGAAGGGTGCATTCAAATTAGCAGGCGCTTCATTTCTTTAAATGGAATCATCAAAGTATTTAGAAGTGTTCTGAGAGTAAACGGCGCACTCAATAAGAGGGAGGCGTGCCTAACATGTGCCGAAGTAGGGTTTGAACCAAAATTTTGAATTTTGTCAATTTCACAATGAATCTCTATGACTAAAATCTGGTTTCTACTTGCACACTTATTTTATAGCTATGTCAATCATATGAATTAACAAAATACAGATTGAAACAAATAGATGATGACAGCCTTTCAATGAAATACAATCAAGGAATGCAGATTACAATGATAGCAATTGATACTCAGATCTTGCTATTACATATCAGACTTGCTTACTGTTTAAATACATCAATGCTATGGCCTTATGATAGCCCAAACTTACAATCCCAATTCGCTGTTATAAAACAGAGATAACAGTTGTTTTACATACCAAATTGATGCTGGAAAATGATGATGTAATAGCTAGACTGCTGTCACACAGATCTGATACTTTGGTTGTCTTCAAATGATGATGGATCGCTGATTCAAAGCTCCCTACAGGCTAATCGCTGGTCTCCAATTTGTTCACTACTCTGAGTATGAAATCTGGCCTCTTGTGTGATGTTGAATGAAGTTACAAGGCAACCAACTCAAAGCGACTCCTCTCAAGGGTCAGCGATTCAAGTGCAATGCAAGATATTAGCATGAAATGGCTGCGGCTAGGGTTACAATACTGCAACACAACTGATATGAAATCTAAGTTCAACGAACCCTCTACATGCAATAGATCCAAACTGAAATGACTTCCAATGCTGCGCTCACACAAGGATATGGTGTCTCTATGAATCGGCGCCTATGATGAGTATGAAAGTCTTCAATGATATGCAACAATCTTCAATGTCTTTAATTCAATCAAGTCTTCAATAAAATGCAATGAAAGATCTTCAATGAAATCCCTACTAAGGTCTTCGACCAAATTTGAATGATGAATCGATGAAGCTCAACAACTCTCCAATGAAGTGCAAATGCGAACTCCATATGAATCCGCCTCAATGATGCAAATTGGGTTTTCGTCCAATTCCACCGTAGCAATTGAAATGCCAACCAAAATGCCAAGGTTTGCAAAAGATTCGTGATGTCGAAATGAGGCTCCAAAGCCTTCTTTTATACCAATTCAAATTAAAGATTTGAATTTCATTTTCCCTCTTGTCGGCTTACAATTCACTTTTATTATTTAGTTCTCCAAGAAGGTGCCCACTAACAAAATGTTATTTTATTTATTCATTTTTGAATATTTTCCCTCTCCAAGGATGAGCGCTCCATCTTGGAATAATAAAATATTATTATTTTCGCTCTCTTCAATTTGCGCGCACAATTCCAAGAATATATATTATTTTACTATTTATTTTCCCAACTTCAAAACAAGCGCTCAAATTAAATAATATTAAAGTAATATTATTTTATTTATTTTATTTTTTCTCTTTCCTTGTAGCTATCATTAAGCAATAATAAAATATTATTATTTAATTATTTCATCTTGATAATCAATGCGAAATTGCATTAATTCATTTTCTATCCAAGTGTAGGAGGACTTAGCTGCTGATCTTATACTCATGAATGCTAATAGGATAAGTTATTCCCAAACCCTCCAAGCTAGCAGGATCCAAGCTCTAATACCACTGAAATTACCTGAATAGGATATTGACCAAAATTTCTGATTTTTATCTTTCAATTTCTGCCCTAAATTTCTGCACTTTAATTTTCTGCTCAAAACCCTAGATCTGATTGGATTTTCTGATTTTCAAAAAGATAAGGACAGTGAACATATATGCCACAAAATGCTCAAATAATAAAGCAATGATGAAACCCTATGATTACTTCTTCAATCATGAACACATCCAACCATACATGACATCAAAATACAAACATATGAATGGAATAAATCTGATTTCTGATTTATTCAGTCTGCTGCTACAAATCAGAATTTTCTGGAAATGCAGTTACATCAAAAATCATAGGCAAACATGCCCAACATGAGTCGGATCTCTGCTGTTACAAATCAGACCTTTGAAAAAGGTTGATACATACCAAAAAATACTTAGAAGAGGCTCCAAAACTCTCACAATGGCGGTGCTAGGGTTAGGGTGTGAAACCCTTATGCAAAAGACACTAAAACTCCACCAAATCGCTGCTCCAAATGGACGAATAGGGTCTGATCTGCCACTGGTCTGATCTGAATGTCTGATCGGAAGTTACAAATGCATTGCCAAGCCCAAATCGACCACTAAAAGCAGGTCACTCTTCTCCAAGAGTGAATCGCCACACATCTAGGCAAAGATATATCAATTCCATGCCAATGAACAATGATCTTTGAATCTGATTTTGCAAATCTGCTCCTCCAATGATGCACAAATGAACTCCCATCACGGAATTCGCCAATAGAAGAGTTAGGTTTTCGTCCAACTCCTCCTTAGAACTCAAGGTTTTCATCTCAAGCTCCAATCCAAGAGATAAACTCCCGAAATATGAATTGAATGAATGAATCACATATGCTAGAATGAAACCTTTGATGCCTCCAACGTCTCTATTTATACATGCTTTTCCTCCTTTCCTTGGCCAACCTCGAGACATGAAATTTGATTTTGAATTGAGAGTTTCCCTCCAAAAGGCCGACATAGGCATGTGATAATACATTTCGAAATTGTTTTCTTCAATTTGGGCCGACCTCCACTTGTCTTGGCCGACCTTGCAAGAAATAACTTCTTTGGCGCCCAAAGTTAAAGGCTCTTCACCTTGGCCGACCCATATCTTGGCCGACTTATTACCAAGGGTGGTGTTATGTTTAAAACAAATTAAAGATTTGTTTTTAACTTCCTTTGTCTTCTCTAGGCCAACCCATCCAAAGTGAGTTAAGCGCTCAAGTTTGGAAGTTTGCCTCTTCATTATGAGGCTGACCATGTCATGCTTAAAACCTTGTTTGAAAATCCTTCCTTCTAGGCCGAACACCAAGGGATGTTCCTTTGTATTTCTTTCATCTTCCACATTATTATTTTATTGAAATCTATTTTCTCCAAGGCGCACAAGGAAAGATAAGCAATGATATCAACTTCATCAAATATCCATGCTCTTCTTACCTCCAAGATGGTTCGCCTCATGTGAAGATAAATTATTTTATTCAAGGTAAAAGAATCAAGGACATTAGAAAAATATATCAAGTCACCGCCAACATTCAAAATACCAAACAAAATTCCCATGTGAAAATTGGCCTCAATATCCTTCTTCTGTGAACACTTCGAAAAAGGGGACATTACATGACTCCTCCATTTCAAGCCAAGATTGTGATACTCTATGAGACTTTCCTATCTCTCTCGTACTCAACTTATGCTCTCTGGGGTTCTTTTTCCCCCTGCTTGCCTACTTTGTTAGTTTCTTGACCATGTGTTGGTGGTCCACAATTGTATTTATTTTATATTCCTTTGTTTTTGGTTCCTCCTGATGCAGAGAAAAAAAGGACTGTTCTAACACAACTTTACTACCCTCATATGCTTCACACAATGTCTCATTTCAGCCAATGCCTAAAAGCTTCCTAATACACATGAAAACATGGGACAGCAACCTAATGGCATTCCATCGTTGAGGACATTATGAAACAAGGGCAACTTGGTGTATTTAGATCTGTTTTCAACATACTTTAGGGTTTTCCAAACATGCATGACCCTTACACTTGTTTGACACAATATTCCAAACAACAATGGATTGTTGTCACTAGGTGCAGTAAATCAGACCTTTTTGGTCATAACTTTTCAAAAAGACCTACAAATGGAAATGTAAAACATGTTTTGGATACCTTTTTGGCCCTTATTAAACATATGTCCAAATGGGCTAGGGTTTCTTTGTACGGACTAGAGCAAAAACAAGACTGTTCCTGTGCAAACCCTAGGACTATTACAGAACTGCTCTCACCAAAAATGGCATAACTCATTCAAAACTTAATCAAATTTGCTCAAACCAAAAGCATATGAAACTAGACTCATGCCTTCAACTTTTTAGAATTCTAGAAAACATTGCCGTACTAGCACGTTTTCAGATTGCAAATTTTGGAAAACTTTGTTAGATTAGGGCAACATTCACCAAAATGGCCATAACTTTAACAAATCTCAATGAAAATTGATACAACAAAAAGAAAAATGAAGTAGATTCACATGCCAACAAAAGCCAATTGATTTCAGACGCTCATGTGGTCCGTACAGTTCGTACCAAGTGAAAGAACATGTCTGCAACCTTCAGAAAACACCAAAAAACTTCATTCCATTCACTCCAAGTTTGAATAATCCATACAATAATGCTTGCCTTAGACCATTTTCAGCATCTTCATGCTTTTTCCAACCATTTACCATTGATTCCCATATTCTAACAATTGCATGTAACTGAAAACCACATTTTTGACAACTTTCTAAAAAAAGTTGCATGACAATTTGGCAACTTTTGACAATTTTTTGCAATTTTCCAACTTTTCCCACCAACAACTAAACCCACAACCAAAAATGAATTGAATACATAGGAGATGGTCATAAATAACCTTATTAACCACTAAAACCTATTTTCAATCCAAAATTACAAAAATACCAAAAATGAGCAATAATGAAGCAACTAGTGCCCCTACACCACACACCCAAGGGGAAGAATACTCAAGTCCCACTTGAGTGCAGGTCTTCTTTTCTTCCTAGTCTTCCAATTCTTCTGCCACTTGTCATTCCACTGGGAATTCATTTCCAAACGCTGATGCTCCTTACACCCTGTTGTATGTTCTGCATTCCTGACTTTCCTTGGGTCTTTATTCTTCTTGCACCATCTCTTACTTAGCATCTTCTCAACTTCAAGGTTCCAAAACTCTAGTTCTTGTCCATATGCTGCATTACCACTGTCCATGTCGTCATCTTCATCATTTGAATATAATTTGTCATCATATTCATCATCCATAAAATCATAAAATACAACCAGTACCTCTGTTGTTTTTGCAGAGAAAAAAATGATTGTTCTAACACAACTTTACTACCCTCATACCCTTCACACAATAACTCATTTCAGCCAATGCCTAAAAGCTTCCTAATACATATGAAAACATGGGACAGCAACCTAATGGCATTCCATCACTGAGGACATCGTGAAACAAGGGCAACTTGGTGTATTTAGACCTGTTTTCAACATACTTTAGGGTTTTCCAAGCATGCATGACCCTTACACTTGTTTGACACAATGTTCCAAACAACAATGGATTGTTGTCACTAGGTGCAGCAAATTAGACCTTTTTGGTCATAACTTTTCAAAAAGACCTGCAAATGGAAATGTAAAACCTGTTTTGGATACCCTTTGGGCCCTTATTAAACATATGTCCAAATGGGCTAGGGTTTCTTTGTACGGACTAGGGCAAAAACAAGACTGTTCCTGTGCAAACCCTAGGACTGTTACAGAACTGCTCTCACCAAAAATGACATAACTCATACAAAACTTAATCAAATTTGCTCAAACCAAAAGCATATGAAACTAGACTCATGCCTTCAAGTTTTAGAATTCTGGAAAACATGGCCGTACTAGCACGTTTTCAAACTGCAAATTTTGGAAAACTTTGTTAGATTAGGGCAACATTCACTAAAATGGCCATAACTTTCACAAATCTCAATGAAAATTGATGCAACAAAAAGAAAAATGAAGTAGATTCACATGCCAACAAAAGCCAATCAATTTCAAACGCTCATGTGGTCCATACAGTCCGTACCAAGCAAAAGAATAGGTCTGCAACCTTCAGAAAACACCAAAAAACTTCATTCCATTCACTCCAAGTTTGAAAAAGCCATACAATAATGCTTGCCTTCGACCATTTTCAGCATCTTCATGTTTTTTCCAACCATTTACCATTGATTCCCACGTTCTAACAATTGCATGTAACTGAAAACCACATTTTTGACAACTTTCTAAAAAAGTTGCATGACAATTTGGCAACTTTTGACAATTTTTGCAATTTTCCAACTTTTCCCACCAACGACTAAACCCACAACCAAAAATGAATTGAATACATAGGAGATGGTCATAAATGATCTTATTAACCACTAAAACCCATTTTAAACTCAAAATTAGGAAAGTACCAAAAATGAGCAATAATGAAACACCTAGTGCCCCTGCACCACCTTCCTTTTGTGGGCCTCTCTAGGATTCGCTCAAGTTGTAGAACTTTCTATTGTAAACTGGTGTACTCTCAAGTCCCATTAATCTACTTTAAGTCATCTATGGACATTAATATAATTTCATTCTTTCTTTCTTTCTATGTATAAATTGGGACTTCATCTCTGCACATGCATCACTTTCCATTATCTGAGTCTCATGCTATGCTGAGACTAAGAATGTCACAATGGCAGTTTCTTCATTGCAGACAGGTTTCTGAGGTTTAGATTCACTCTATGCAGGTTACAACGTTAATCAGATATAATGCAAGGAAAGTAACTTTAAGTATTGGGGATGGTGCAAATGATGTCAGCATGATTCAAGCTGCGCATGTTGGTGTTGCAGTTAGGGGACAGGAAGGAATGCAAGCAGTGATGGCAAGTGACTTTGCAATTTCTCAATTCAGATTCCTGACAGACCTTCTACTTGTTCATGGAAGACTTTCTTATGTTCGAATTTCAAAGGTAAGAGTGCAGGCCACATGTATTACTTAATTTTTTCCAATTAGTAGTTATTGACTTATAACTCTTTGGATGCAATGCTATAATTCCTTTATCGAGATACTTCATTTACTTTAAATTTGCCTACAGATGCCCTCATTTTAATTCATGCTTCATTTAATCTTGTTACTTTTTGCTTAGTATACTCAAACCCTGATGATTTGCTGATGCAATATATGTGGTTTGTTTTTGTTCTTTGGAGGGGCATTAACAGGTGGTAACATATTTTTTCTATAAGAACATATTGCTTACTTTGACACAATTTTGGTTCACCTTATTTTGTGGCTATTCAAGTACAAACTTTTATGATGACTGGTATCAATCATTATACAATATCCTTTTCACTTCACTTCCAGTTTTTGCCATTGGTATCTTTGACCAGGTACATAAATTTATAATTTGGTAGCATTTTAAAGAATAGTTGATTTGAAATCCATTTTATATTGTACTTGATTTGTGAAATACTTTAAATGATTTAACATCATAGATGGTGTTATAGAGCAAACTAAAAGTTTCTTTCCCATTCCGATGGCAGGATGTAAGTCCCAAAGTTTCAAAGCAATGTCCTCAATTATACAAAACTGGCATTGCAAACTTGTATTTCAGATGGCAACTATTAGGAAGATGGCTGCTTTCCAGTATTTTTCAGTCATTTATCATATTCTACTTCTCAATTTTGACTGGGTTTGGGGGGAAAAAGCATGGGAAAATTCTTGGCCAGTGGGACGTGGGGACACTAGCATTTTCAAGTGTTGTTATTGTCGTCAATCTACGACTCTTCATAGGCAGCAGCTTCCTGACACTATGGCATTTTGTCAGCATTTTTGGAAGTTTTGTTATCTGGTTTATCTTTCTTATCTTCTATACATCGATATACTCTATTTGGGATTTCGAGGTGTTTATTCTATAACCAATATGTTCTTCAGTTGACAGAAGAAAATCTTATACCGATAAATGTTTATTGATGAGAGAACTGATTTCTCCTATATGCAGGAAAATGTTTATGGTCAACTCCTTGTCCCCATATCCACCTTAGATTTTTGGTTCATTCTTTGTCTTTCTCCAGTGGCAGTCTTGGCAGCTGATTTAGCCTTTGAAGGGTATGTCATAACTTCCATTTTTTGGTTACAAATATCTGCTGTTATATAAAATTATCTATCTATAAAAATGGGTGTATTCTATTGATATGTAAATATTAACAGATTAACCTGGTCTTGCAGATTTCAAAGAAGATGTATGCCGTATGACTATCAAATTATTCAGGATGAGGATCTCTCCCTAACAAAAGGTGTTTTCCCAGGAAGGTGTGTTGAAATATTGACAATGTTTTTGTTGTTTCTAGTGTAAATTTCTTGGTGACATTGAAAGATAATCGATCTAATTCTCTATCCCTAGATAAATGCTTCAGGGCCTGATCATAATCTTCTGATTAGATTGCAGCAAGCATGGAGTTGTACATATAATATTGCACAAAACACAACTGGATACTCAAAAAAGCATTAGACTGTTAGTCAGTTTCACAGAAACATGCTTTTTATTATTCTCTATGCACAGAAAATACACATTTTCTTTATGTACACAAAGCAATCATGAGTGTGTGACTAACGAATTCTTCCATATAACCATTTTTGGGTAAAGCGTTGCTTTCATGTGTATTTGCAGAAATGACCAACAACTATCTAAAGGCTTAAGAGCTTGGCTTCTCCAACCTTCATAATGTGACAGGAAATTAAGGTCCCCAATACTTCTGCTATAATTATGTTTCCTCGAGTAAAATTGTGGATTACCATGTAATAACTATTAGCCTTGAATATCAATTCTGAAACTTTTCCTGTCAACATTTTCTGTGTAAATGAATATCTTGGGGAGAAGTTGTTGGAATTTGACAATTCAATGTATTTTTTCTGCAATGATTGGATCAACTCAGATATATTATTTGAAATGGGACAGTTCTACACCGAAAATAAATATCATGTCACCTGCGGGGCCAGATAAGCCACTTTGAAGTAAGTGCATTTTATTTGCTAACTTTTGTAAATGGTTTCTTCAGGCATATCTGTTTTCCTTTAATGATTACTTCTACACTGATTTGTCTATAGCATTTCTTAATGATTACTGAAAAATACATTTCTATGTTTTGAATTTCAGAGTTCCCCTCACAAACCCTTACAATCAAAATCAATAAGCTGCATAGGCAATGAAAAAGATATTCGAGGCAACATTGTCACCCGTGAGATAACTCCCCCTCACAAGCCCTTACAATCAAAATCAATAAGCTGCAAAGGCACTGAAAAAGATACTCAAGGCAACATTGTTATTGGAGGCATTGTGTATTCATTATTTGGTGATGTTCAAGTATTATGTATTCATCATTCAGTGCAGAGAATGGGAGCCATTCCATTTGTCTATTAGTACCCATTGGAAGACTTGATTATTGTATTGAGGCCCCCTTAGATATCTTACTGTGGAAATTGAGAACAATATTGAAAGTGTAGAAATATGTTGGCATGAAATTTCACACCCCTAATAATTTTTTTTATTTTTATAAATACTCATTAGAAGACTTGATTATTGTTTTAAGATCCTCTTAGATATCTGTGGAAATTGATAACAATATCGAAAGTGTAGAAATATGTTGGTGTGAAATTTCACACCCCTAATAAATATTTTTCCCAAAGTGTTGAAATACTTATATCTCACTCTTATTTTGACAAAAAGAAAATGGTCCAAGGGGTTGAGCTTAATTAGTTAAAAACTTAAAATGTTGGGTTCTCATTGTGGAGACCTAAGTTCAAATCCCCATAGGGACATCTAATGTGGAATTCTTAGTTGTGACTCTTGGTCTTCCATAGTTGGCTTCTAATGTGGATGTGGTTTCTAAATAAAGTGGATTTCTAAGTAGTGACTCTTGGTCTTCCATAGGTGATTTATAATGTGTTTGCTTGTAAAGAGCTTGTATTGGTCTCATGTTGATGCTCATATGAGTGGAATATTTGTAAACAATATGCACTATTAAAAATAAATGGTAAAGTAAAAATTTATACTAATAAGGAATGATTACAAGGAAGAAGTCTTTCAACAGCTTAGACCAGCTTCCTAAGTGCTAGATCAGCAGAAATGAGAGTAGATCATGAAAAGAGTTCTTCTAGAGCATACAAGAAGAGAAGATCATACTAAAAACAGCCAGTCCTTACTACAAAAAGCCTAAAGGCTGTTGTGTTCTACAAATGTATTTGTTTGGAGAGACAACCAACCAGTACTACAAAGTGGCTGCTGGTTTGTACATATAATTTTGCTTAGAAAGAGAAGAGTGCATAGAAATGTAAGATCAAGTGCATCTACATAATATGTAGATAGAGATTCCCTAACTTGCTTTGACAATATTATTTACCTACGAGTTGTTCAGATCAGTAGTTTGGGAAATCTAAGGAGCTCACCATGGAGAAATAACGGGCTAGTAAGTTTTTCACTTCTCTTCATTTGTATGATTTGGTAGAACTTCTTATGTACACACAGTGTTGAAATGTGGACTTGGTGGTTTGATAATGGTTTAATGGCCATGTGATATCAGTTTGAGATGGTGGATGGCCTCCTTTTGAACAGTAATTGTTGAGGCTCACAACTATCTACAAAATAAAAGGTGAATACGAAATGCTCTTTCATTCCTGTAAAAGCAAGTGGAAAATATCAATAGTATGTGTTTAATATTTGCTAAAATTTATTCATGTCTCTTCTGCATTTGAAGTATATAGTAGTGGGGATGATCTAAAAGCTCCTTTGTTTCAAGAAATCATGGACGAAAGTGTATAAACATGTAGGTGATGGATATCTATTGGACCATAGGGAATATGGTTGTGCTTCCTTTGCAATGGTTAATAGTTTGCAAACCATATGATATCAATGGGTGGCTTTTATCTTTTGCAAATGTTTGTTAATGGAGATAGTGACTGCATTACATAGAGTCATTTAAGGATTAATTCCCTTCAAGAAGGATAGTGAAATGTGACCCCATGCATCTGTACTCCACCTGTGAACCCAAATCACCTTACCTCTCAAGCCAGTTTTATAGGCAACACAATCAACGGCAGGCTGATTGATCCTCGGGTCTGCCCCTTGAAGAGCCCATGACCTTATAGACTTCTCCCACTCAAAGTCCACTAAAGAATTTCAGATCTGCTATCCTAAGAGAACAAATCATTCCTAGCAAGGAAGATCTCCATAGTTTTCATACAATGCAATTCCTAGGTTATTGTCAAGAGGTTATTTTTCCCATTTGCAAAAGAGAATGACTGCTACCAAAAAATGCATATTCCTCCTAGGGTGGCCTTCTCTATGGATGTAATGGAATCAAAGACTTTGCCTTCTAAAGGAGAGCTCTAATCTACACATTTGTCTGAACCTACCCAAACCCTAAAAATTTGAGGGCATGTATCCAAGAAAATTAGAAGCCAATAAGGCTCTATCGAAATCCTCATGTGCCAAAAGGATTTCCCTCACAAAAAAAGGTCATCAACTTTTCAAGGACCCTAGTTCATGAAAACAACTAGACTATTTATGAAGCATTGCCACCCTGCTTTGAATCCAACCAAGGAAATGCAAAGCACAATGCCAATATGGGCAAGATTACCTCTCCTCCCAAGTGAACACTAGCAAGAATTTACATTGAAGAAAATTGGGAGTGCCATAAGGGAATGTCAGCAGCTTCAAAATTTACAAAGAACTTTGTAGTCCTTAACTATGCAAAGACTATATGTTAATATTGATCTAGAATCTAGATGGTCCCATTGCTAGACAAGATTTTTCTAGAAACGGACGGAATCATTTGGGAGCAGCCCATAAACTATTAGAATATCCCTTACCATGAACATGGGAATCTAGCAAGAGTATACTCGTCAATCCCCACAAGAGTGATAAAATGAAATTGAGGCAAACCCATCCAAAGTAAAATAGCAAGAGAAAACAATATTAAATCTTACCACACACTCAATACCCCTAAGGAACCCAATGATAACATAATTCAAAACAAAAATTGTAGTGAGACAATGATCATAATTTAAAAGAAAAGGAAATGTAACATGTGGAGAATAAACTAACACCAAGTGATCCATCTAAATTTCTTTCTCAAAATCAAACATTAAAATTGGAGCAATATAAAGAAAAATCTGAAGACAATAACTTCATATCAATGTATAGCCCTCAATGCCCAAGTCAAGTCCAATTGTCTAATGATTGATCCATTCAATAAGGTTCCAACATAGACCAAGGCTTTCTAAAGCTAGAAATGTCAAAAAGCATTTTACAAATGTAATTGGGATCTCAACAATTTAAAATTTGGGGGCTTTTGGATTCAACATCCAATTGGTAAGGTATTTAAAAACTTGCTTACTACCTTTGTATATAGAGACTTGGTAATTGGTATCTTAAAACACTTGTTTCCAGCCATCAAGAGATTTGAGACAAGGAAACTCTCCGTGCATATTTGCTTACTCTAATGTAGAAACTCCTCTCAGATGACTTCACCTATCCAAAAGAGAATTCAAAATATATGATCTCCTTGTAGTGGAAAGAGGAAATAGACAATTCTTGTTACCAATTTGTGGATGATGCAATTCTCTTTTCCACCTTGCTTCTAAAAAAATTGAATTTTCTAACTCCATTCTTAAACAATAGTTGGTAGCATTGAGCTAAATCCTAAATGTTGAGAAATTCAAAGTTATCTTCCTAAATATCCCACATCAATGTAAGAATGAGGTTCTCAAAATATTTGGGCTTCAAGGAATGCAATAAATGACTTTCCTTAGATATCCAATACAATGGAAAACTAGTACATTGCTTAGGAAAATAATAGATGAATGTGATTAAAAATAGGTCATTGGATCAATAAATGGCTTACTTTTGTTAATAAGGTTTTAACTTGCATAAGTTATACTTTTTTTTATCTTCTCACTCTATTGCCAATCCCAATGTCAATTGCAACAAATTTGGTGGCAATTAAAATGATTTTTTTTTGCCAAGGAATAGAGGAAACTTTTCAAACAACCTTTTATGGCTTGTCAAACTATCGAGAAACACAATGCTAATGAAGGTCTAAGTATTAAAATATCAAGAAAAACTCGATAAAATAGTTGTGAAATTATCTTGCCGACTAAGAGAGGAAAGGAATTCACTATTGACACTACAATATGTTAATAACAATTTACTATTCTAATGGTGCTCTCTTGTATGAAGGGTGGAAATTAGTGCTTTCTATCATTGCTAAGTAGATCCACAAAGTTATGAAGCTCTTAAAAGTAATGTATAATTTGGAAAGACAAGGAAAGTCAAATTCAATTTTTGAAGGACTAATGGAATGCTTATCAAGCTCTCTCAAACTTGTATATCAAACTTATTGAAGCAGCTCTCCAAAGCAAATTATGTTCAACTATGTAGCACTATTTTCAAGTCCTCCCAAATGAAAAGGTATAAAGGAATTTGAACCTAATGCACTATATTGGAACCCCCTTCATCACTTAATTGAAAATCCTAACTATAGATAGTATAGAGGCACATTATCTAATCAAAGCATCTTGGAAGAAGGGTTCAAAAAACTAACAAATTCAAGGGAATGAACAATAAAATATGGATACACAATGTAAAATGCAAGGAACCAACCAGCTGAAAAGAAATGAATTCAATTGTGAGTGTTAGTGTTTTAATTTATCTTTTGCAAGACAACACAAAATGAAACAATATGTGAGGTAAAACCTCTTCAAATTTGGAGGGGAAGCTCTTTGAGATCTAAACTTAACTTAAACCTAAGCTAAACTAATCCTAGATTAAAACTATAGACAAGATATAAATATATGCACACTATACAAGATTCAATGAGGGGGAGATGGAAATATGATGAAATGTATAAAACAATTATCATTCATACATTAAGTGTTGCTGCTATAGGTGGCTCAAATCATTGTTTCAGAGGTTAGGTATCCTACTACTCAGTGATAACTCTACTAGGCATGCTTTCATTCAATCCGTACCACTCAAAAACTCACTTTTGATGTGCTTTGTGATTACCTTAGCCACTTGAAGGACAATTAGACTTGCTAGGCATGTTTCTTTGATAATGCAACCACTTTCAAATTGACTTTTCCTTGTTCAAATGGCCACTTAAATTGGCTAATCCCTTCTCTAATTTGGGTGGAACCTTTATGAATATTTTCCAACCATGTCAAAAAGTTGGGCAAAATATTTTAGTGGCTAAACCACTAAAAGCATACACCCCTTTATGCTTAAACCCACTTAATGCATTTTGGTGGACATGTCATGTGGCAAAGCCACTCATAATGTTATTACAATTCTTGAACAAGATTGATAATCCAGAAACTTTATAAGAGACATTCAAAGTTACATAAACTGAAATGCAAAATAGAAGCAAACCAACGATTCTGAGAGATGCAACTATTGATGTGACAGAATTGCATTAAAAGCTAAAAGCTTCATACAGAAGAATAGCATAGTAACTAGACAATGCATTCAAGATGAAAAATACAAGCTAGGAGGTGACTATAAATAGACTATGAGAGAGGGGAGAAGTGGAAAATACGACCAATGGGAAGAGTCCACCACAATAGCCTAAAATAGGCAAGTGTAACTCTCATGGAAGATGCTGGCACCTTGTACCCACTCACACTAATACTTAATTAACCCTAAGAAAGCTTAATAACATGTGTAGGAAAAACCTAGGAATATAGGAAAATAAATAACTCAACTAGAAAAATAAAAACCTACACTAACACCCCCCCTTAAGCACAGCTTAGGTGGGTGAAAAAATGGGTCCTGGCAAATAAATCCTAATGAGGTACCCATGTATATAAGAATCCCCCCAAAGAGAAGAAGCCCCCTAGAAAAGAGAGAAAAGCGCCCCCCCCCCCCAAATAGAGAGAGAAGAGACCCCCCGGAGTAGAGAGAGTCAGAACTCCGAGTGAGAGGACTAAGAAGCCCCCTAGAAAATGAAGCTTCATGCACCCCCAACAAAGCTCGTAGATGAAGATACTTGCTTTCTATGAAGGGTTTGGTGAAGATATCGACAATCTATTTGGAAGTCGAACAGAAGTGAAGGTCGATGATGTGGCCAATGTGTTTGGTTTGTTGATGATGGATCAGATTCCATGAGATCTGAATGGCACTTTAATTGTCACAAAATATGACTGATGGTCGTCTGATCTGGATACTAAGCTCAGTGAAAAGATTTTGAAGCCAAATGGCCTCAGTGGCGGCATTCACAGCCCCCTCATACTCAGCCTCAGTAGAAGATAGAGCAATAGTAGACTGCTTCTTGCTCGACCAACAAATAGGACCTAAACCAAGTGAGAAGCTGAAACCTAAAGTAGACTTGCGATCCTGAGAATCACCTACCCAATCTGAATCTGTGTAGCCTGCCAAGTCAAGATCAATACATGTTGCGTAGTGAATCCCAAAACTATGAGTATCCTTAATGTAGTGAAGTATCTACTTGGTTGTTTTCCAGTGCCACTCATGGGGCTCCTGCATGAATTGAGAGACCATGCCTACAACATATGAAATATTAGGTCTCGTGTGAGTCAAATAAATGAGACTCCCAACAAGTTTTTGATACAAAGTGTCATCAACAAATGGTGAAGAACACTGAGCCTCAAGTTTGACTCTAGAAAGGGAGTCGGAGCAGGCTTACAGTCATCCATATGAAACCTCGAGAGCAAATCTAGAGCATACTTGGACTATGTGATGGTGATCCTGAAGGTAGACTGGACGATCTCAATCCTAAGAAAGTAATGCAATAAGCCCAAGGCAGTCATAAAAAACTGTCATGGAGTGTAGTTTTGACTACCCCAATGGCAGATGAAGAACTCCCTATGATCAACAAGTCATCAACATACAGGACCAGAAATAGGAGTGAATCATCCTGCTACAAAATATAGACATTGGGATTAGAATGGCACCGAGTGAACCCAACTGTCAAAAGGAAGGAGTCCATCTTGGCATACCAAGCCCAAGGAGCCTGTTTGAGGCCATAGAGAGACTTCCTAAGACAACACATAAGTGAAGAATCCTTAACGAAACCCTGTGGCTGCTCCATGTAGATCTCGTCTTGAAGGTTGCCGTGAAGAAAATCACTCTTCACATCCATTTGGCGTACTTCCCAATGATTGGTTGCAGTAATGGCAAGAAAAAGTCAGATGGAGTTCATTTTGGCAATTGGTGTAAAAGTCTCAGAGTAGTCAATCCCAGGACCTTGGGAGAATCCGTTGGCGACTAGACGAGCCTTATGCTTATCAACCAACCCATCTACAGCAAACTTTGTCTGATAGATCCACTTACATCAAACAAGTTTTCTTCCCTTAGGAAGAGGGACAAGATCCCAAGTGTGGTTCCTCACCAAGGAACTATACTCCTGCATAGCTATATCCCACTCAAGAATACCAGAAGCCTCTCAAAAGGACTGTGGATCAGAGGCAATAGCAATGAAGACATGTGAAGTATCTTGGAATTGTGAACAAGTCCTCCTAGTGTCTAATGGATCCCCAACCTAATCACCTACAGACTGCAAGGTCTGTCTAGCCCAAAGTGGACTAGAAGTCAGAGAATCTAGAGGAGAATCACCACCTTCTAAATGATGGTTGGGAGAGGAAGGAGGTGAATCCTATGAATCACTCTCAACATCGGAAGTGGAGGTAGAAGACTCCTCATCATCAAGAATTTGCTCAGTTGAATCTGACTCATCATAAGATCTGTCATGTAGCCCAAGTGACTCCAATGTCAAAGTAGAAGGAGGTGGAGAAGTGATAGAAGTTAAGCTCGAAGAGCCCTCCTCAAACTGAACACTTCTCTTAATGAACAACTCATGTGTAGTAGGGTGGAGCGACCGATAACCCTTCACACCATCAGAATAGCCTATAAATATGCAAGGCCTACTTTGCGGATCCAAAGCATTACATTTCTCTATAGGAATGTGGGCCCATGCATGAGAACCAAAAACTTGAAAGTGCTTAACTGATGGTTTCTGACCGCTCCAAGCTTCAAAAGGAGTGACTCCCTTTAAGGCTTGGTGAGAAACACAGTTCTGGATATAACAAGCATAGTTAATGGCCTCTGTCTAATACTGTGGTGCTAGAGATTTGGAGTGAATCATGCAGTTCGCTATTTCCTTCAAGGACCTATCCTTTCGTTATGTCACACCATTCTATTGAGAAGTGTATAAAATTGAATGTTGTAGATCAATCCCCTCTGAAGTGCAAAACCAGTCAAAATGATGGTTGACATATTCACCACAATTGTTAGTGCGCAAAACTTTGATGGCTTTCCTAGATTGCTTCTCTACAAAAATTTTGAAGTCCTGAAAGTGATCAAATATCTCATACTTTTGTTTGAGAAAGTACACCCAAGTATATTGAAAAAAGTCATCAATGAAAGAACAAATCTAGCCTTGCTAAAGGATGGACGAGAAAATGGTCTAGCCAAATCATTGTGAACTAACTCCAGTATCTGTGAAGCTCTCCATGCCTTACCTTTGTCAATTTTTTCCTTAGGATGCTTACCAAGAATGCAACCTTGGCAAACACCACCTAAAAATTGAACTAAAGGCAACCATGTGACCATGCTCTATTAGTTGAGTTGCTACAAGTAGTGAAGTTAAGATGGCCAAACTGCTCGTGCCTTAATTTACTCACATCATCTGAATGAGTGAGAAAAACAAATGAAGGAGGATCAGGAACAAAGTGAGAAAACAAATATAGTCATGACTGATGATCTCCTCTCCCAATTGCAACTGTTAAACCACTGTGCAACTCACAAATCTCCACTGAATTAGGAGTGAACTCAACCCGCTTGTTTAAACCCATGTCACGTGTGAGTAATTTGATATACTGACAGGAGATTAGTTGATAATGAGGGCAAACAAATAACATCATGGAATGTGCCATCCCCCACATCAACATACCCTCTCCCACACATCTCAACGGGAGTGTCATCACCCATCAAAATAGAAGGCTTAGTACAAGGCTCCAAAGATGCAAGTTCTTCCTTAGATGAAGCCATGTGGTGCGAAGCACCCAAATCTAGAACTCAAGTGGATGGTTGTGAAGCAACTACTACAAGGGCCTTGCCCTTTCCTTTCCCCTTGTTGTTATCATTTGCCTTGTTAGACCCCTCATTAGAACTCTATTATATAAATTCGGAACACTAATATTATTCTTCTTAAGAATGTGTGTCAAGTGATCAATTTGTTTCTTCAAACATTTATGTTCATCATGATCAGGTCTTTTACAATAGGCACATTTGACCTTCTCTTTCTTAGGCTTGTCACCATTAGAATGTTGGGTCTCATTAGCTGCTTTTGGGGCAGCTAGTTTCTGATCCTTCTTCTCATTTCTATTCTTTTGTTTCTTATCCTTATTGTTACAACTTTGTCCTTTCTATTCTTTTGTGCCTTGGTTGGCAGCCAGGGCATGTGACTTAGAGGATTTTAGAGTGCCCATATGGATTAACTTATCCTGCTCTAGTGTGAGAGAGATAGCAAAGTCATCCAAAGATGGCATGGTGAATTGAGTACCAAGTGCACCCTTAGTAGCATAGAAGGTAGAAACAAATACAGAATATTCTAAACTTAGCTTAGAGAGAGTACTAAGAATCAATTGTTCATCTTTTTTTTCAATTCCACATTGTTTTAACTATAGCCTTAGTGATTTCAATTTTATGAAAAAATCTCAAATTGTGTTGAAGTTGCCTGGACTTAAACTAATTAGTTCATTTCCCAACATATGACCCCTCATTAAATCTTGTGTGCCAAATAGTGTTTCTAGCTTTGTCCAGATTTCATTTGGTGAATTCAAAGGTTCAATGTGAAAGAGCCAATTAGGAGAAATAGACAAACATAATGTTCCATAGGCCTCATCACATTTTTTAAACCACTTAGGCTTATCTTCATCTTTAGCAAGTATAGTTTTCTATTGTCCCCATTTCCGGCATGATCACCTAGCAGTGGAGGATTGGCCTATTCACCATTCTTGTAAGCTAATTCATTTTGTAAGGGAATGATTTGTTGAGTTGTTGTAGCTAAAATGACTTGGAGAATGGAAAGTTGGTTAAGTGAAGCTTGGAGAATGGAAAGTCACTTTATAAAAGGGAAAAATAAATTATAATAAAATGACAAAATAAAATATTATTTTAATGTCAAGTTGGATGACCCACTCGGAGGAGGAAAAGTGAATTAAAAATAATATTTTTAATCTTAATTGTGGCGCACCTCTTGTGGACATGAAAATTAAATAAAATATGGCAAAATGGGCCGCTCCTCTTGAGACCTTTATAATGAGGTGTTTGGAGGTTCATAACATCATATTGTATTTTGTCATTTGCATATTGGGTATTTTCCTTGAGTTGCAACAATAGGTTTAGCCATTTCTAAGGACAAAAACACTTGGAAATTAGTGGATTGGATGAAAACCTAATACCACTTGAGAGGTGAATCCATCCAAGATTTACTATAGAGTTTATTGGCAGGTTTTGGCATCGAATTGGAGCTACAAAGACATATATTTTATGCAGGTATATATCAGCTAGGGTTTGAAGATCAAATTGATAAGATTTGTGCCAAATATCAATTTGAGGTTGAGGTGATTTGAGGAGAATCAATTCTAGACCATTAAGGGTTTGAATTTCAATGATATCTCAAGCATTTGTGAAGGAATCAATACACCCAAGTGGGTAGATCTGAATTGGTGTATTGCAGATCGGTAGGGTTTGTTTGGCATTTGGTATCATCGAGGATGAATTGCATATCTAAGTGCATCTATTGGCAGGTCGTGGGTTTTGAAGGAGGATTCATCTCCAATTTTCCATTCTATATCACCTAAGGTTAGGCACTTCACCTTGGAGAAGCTATCGTTGCCTATGTTGGAGACATTTTTGGAGATTTGCCATCATTTGGAGCTGTCATATCCTATCTATAGTCAAGAACATCAGTCCACACAACTATTCGTCTATATCAGTCATTACAATCCATTGTTTGATCTCATATTATGCCTAATTGATGTGGCTAATCATCCGGTCTGTTGCATATGTTTTGATATTCAAATCTTTAATTTGAATAAGCATTGTAATCACTGTCACAATTTGAATCAAACATGATATCTTTGTAATCATACTTGTTATAGTGCAAATAAAGACATGATTGGTGTGATATTTTGATGTATAATGAATACAAAGTCATGTGTTATTTTCCTATCATATTGGCATATGCAATCTATATGAAAACCATTGCAAACAAACGTTAAACATCAGAAATCAGAACTCAATCATATTACATGCCAAGTGTTTGACAAAATGTCTAAATATTGAAATTTGAAAATTTATGGCATATTTGGTTGGGGTTCTTACAGTGGTATTAGAGCTTAGCATCCTGCCAGCCTGGAGGGTTTAATTTGATCTTATGCAGCCAAGAGAAGGATCAAACAAGTACTATTTTAGAAGAAGAGTAGGGCAACAACAATAGATCCAATAAGAGGATAATCCTTTAACAGGTACATGGCAAGTAGAGATGGATAGAGATAGAGGTGGGACTGGTAATGAAAGTCCTAGGAGACTTGAGCAGCCAAACATTGAAAATATTTTAAATAATCTTGGCCAACAACAACAACAAATGATGCAAACCTTTATGTAGTCACAACAAGAGTTGCTCACAGCCATTGGTCAAATGTCACAAATGAGGATAAATTAGCCTATTGCAGGAGAGGACAACAATACATTGAATTATAATCCAAGTAGAGTCACTACAAGTGTTTCAGATAGGCCACTCTATCCCACATTTGTGCATAGGGAAGAAGAAGAAACATCTGAAGAAGAGGAAGAGACACACGTGTGATGATGTAATAGTTGCCTATGATGAGTATGATACATTTCCACATGAGGTTAGGAATGAGCTTACTTTGAATCAATACATGAATCAGTGAAAGGACACTTGAAGAAAGTAAAACAAGAAAGAAGACCAAAGAAGCAACATAAGGAATATAAGCAATCTTTAAACAAACTCTCTTCCTAATTTTGATGGTAGTGGTAAGAGTATAGCTTGTGCTTGGATACGTAAGTTGGATACATTCTTGACACTAAAACCCATGCCATAAAATGAAGTGATCCAGTTTGCAACCATACATTTGGAAGCAGTAGCATATCATTGGTGGCATCATAGACTTGTGACTCAAAACCATGCAATGATTCATTCTTATGAGGAATTTACAAACAAACTCATTGTTAGGTTTGATAGAAAAGATGTGGAGGTTTACTATAAAGAGTTGTCATAAATGAGACAAAGTGGGCATGTTGATTCCTACATCAATGAGTTCCAAAAAGTTGTCGTTATGGCTCCTGATATGACAGAAAAAGAATGGCAATGTTGTTTATAGAAGAATTGAGTGATAGATTTAGGGGTTTGGTGAAGGCTTTCAAGTCTAGTACTCTATAGGATGCAATTCAGCTAGCTCTTGATCTTGAGACATCTCCTACATTTCTGTTGGGATAAGGTGCCATTAACCTTGTAAATCCCATTATTGTATTATTCCATTTATTATTTGTAATTACCCATAAGGGATATACAAATTTCACCGGTAGTGGTAAGAATTATTTACTATCCATGGTGATTATGGAGTTACTAAATGGTAAGTCCCGGAGTTACCGACGGTCGTTACGGGATGTTATTTACTATGGTAAATGGTAATTGGTCAAAGTGGGGTGCACATGTGGAGGAATAATCTATTTTTAGTGTTATGACGCATGTCATAGATGTTGTAAGAGGGTGTAAGAGATTCTGTGACAACTGTAAGTTGTCATAAGAATCTATGACACTTATAATAGCATATGATGCATCATAAGATGCTGTAAGTGGCTATTTTTAGCCCCAAGGCATTCAAGCTTGCATGGGCACATTTTTCCAAGTGTAGGATGCATGTATGACAATATTTATGACCCCGTAAGAGCCTATTCTTGGCCATGGATGCCCAAGGTTGTATTGTTGACTCTTAACAAGTGTTATGAGGTTGTAAGAAGTCATTTAATGTCTTGAGGTTGTGTAAATTCTATATAAACCATAGCATAGTAGATGAGAGGCATATAACAGTTTACAAGTACCCAGGTTCTGCTGGAGTGAAGGTTGGAGGACAGGGGAAGTGAATATATTTGTAATCTCCTTTTGTGAAGATAATACAACTTGACCTCTTTTCTTGGTGGAGTTTTTTACTTGAAAGGGTTTTCTCCACATTAAACACTTGTGTTATGTGCTTCATTCTTCTTCTGGTATATTTCTATATTGTGGGTTTATGTTTTGTTACAATCTCATTTTTAATAGCACACAGTTAAAGATTGCTAAAATTTATCTCGAAACAGATTTCCATTGAAGTAGTGTTGCTTTCATTTCTAACATTTGGTATCAGAGCCTGGCCATCTTTGACTCTTGGGTGGTAGTGTGGAAGCTATAGTTGTAGTGGGAGATTTGGTTGTGTTTGTTTTACAGATCTTGTGTTGTTATTATGGCTGTATCCACTATTGCATCAACCTCTCGATTGGACATTGAAAAGTTCAATAGAATGGGGTATGAGTTGTGGAAGCTGAAAATGGAAGATTTGTTGGAAGAAAGAAACCAATGGTTGGTTGTTCAAAAAGAGAAGAAACCTGATGATGTCTCTCAAGATGAGTGGGATAGACTAGATATGAAGGCACGAGGAACCACCTGGTTGTGTCTTTCAGAATCTATCATGTTGAATGTCACAAAGGAAGAGACTGCATACAAGTTGTGGAAACGGTTGGGTGAGATCTATCAAGCCAAGAGTATGGTAAATAAACTTTATTTAAAAAAAAATTGTTTTCCATGAAAAATGTGAGAAGGTGAATCAGTTGTAAGGCATTTAAATTCTTTTAATTTGTTAGTGAGTCAACTCGATTCATTAGATGTTGAGGTTAGTGAGGAAGATAAATGTATCTTACTTCTTTGTTCTTTACCTAAGTCTTGGGAGAATGTTATCCTTGCTATCACTGCTAACCTTGCAAATCCAAAGTTGGATGCTCTTGTTTTAGTGCTACTGTCACAGGAATTGAGGAAGAAGAGTTCAGATAGTTCAGGGGATGCTCTGAGTGTCAGGGGAAGGTCCAAGGAAAGAGGATCTAAAGGAGATTAGAAAAGGGCTAAGGACAAGTCCAAGGGCCAGTCTAACACTCCTGGCAAAAAGAATAGAGTTAAGTGTTGGAATTGTAGCAAAAGGGGACATGTGAAGAAGGAGTGCAAAAACCCCAACAAACAGTGGGAGAGTGCTTCGGATAAGTCCTCAAATATAGGTGAAGAAGTTTTACTTTCTGCATGTAATCTTGTTTCTAATGATCACTGGTTGGTTGACTCGGGATGCTCATTTCATATGACTGCATAAGGAATGGTTCTCCTCATATGAAGAATATGATGGAGGTAATATCTACCTTGGTGACAACTCTTTATATCCAATTGTCGGGAAAGGAAAGGTATTGTTGAGTTTCAGTGATGGAAGGATTAAAACCCTCCTAGATGTTTTGCATGTTCCTGGATTAACTAGAAATATGATTTCAATTTCAAAGTTGAATGATTTGGGAATGCATGTGACATTTGACAAGCATGGTTGCAGATTAGTGAGAGGGAACTTGGTGGTAGCGAAGGGCAAGAGATTCGGAAGCCTGTTCAAGCTTGAAGCCACTATAGTTTATAATGCCTCCTATGTATCTGAGGCTAATACTGAAAATACATGTATGTTGTGGCACCGTAGATTGGGCCACACAAGCAATAATGTATTAAAAACTATTAAGAATAAAAATTTGTTGGATGGTTTCTCCTATTTTGATGAGCACTTTGATTTATGTGAGCATTGTGTGTTTGGTAAACAAAACAGAAAATCATTTCCTTCAGGAAGCAATAGAGCAAAAGAGAAGTTAGAAATTATTCATACAGATATGTTTGGACCTGTAGATAATGACTCTATCAAAAAATCTCATTATTTTGTAACCTTCATTGATGATGTATCCATATTTACATGGATTTTTTTTATGAAGCATAAATCTGAAGTTTTCACTAAGTTTAAGGAATTCAAAGTTTTAGTAGAGAACCAATCAGGTTTAAAGATAAAAATATTAAGATCTAACAATGGAGGGGAATATTTCTCTAAGGAATTTGATGAATTTTGTAAGCATGCAGGTATAATCAAACAAAAGACAACTTCGTATACACCACAGCAGAATGGTGTTGCAAAAAGGATGAACCGAATAGTTATGGAAAGGGCCAAAAGTATGTTGAGTGATGCACAGTTGGATAAATGCTTTTGGGAAGAGGCTGTGTGTACTACTTGCTACTTGATAAATAGATCTCCTTGTAAGGCTCTTGATTCGACACCTTATGAAGTGTAGACAGGTAAGAAACCTTCTGTTTCACATTTAAGAGTTTTTGGTTGTGAGACTTTTGTTCATGTGCCTAAGGAAAAGTGATCTAAGTTGGATCCAAAAGCTGAAAAGTGTACATTCATTGGATATGGTGATAATGTGAAAGGTTATAAGCTTTGGAATCCACTAACCCGCAAGATTATATTTTCTAGAGATATTATTTTCAGGGAACTTAGAGCTATTTCTGAACTTGAGCAGCCAAAAGAAAAAGATGAAAAGGTAAAGAAGGTGCACTTTGATTTAGAGCAGCAAGATGCACTTTAGGAAGAACAAAATGATGGATTGGGGGGTGAAGAAGTAAAGAAGATTCGAGTAGTTCTGATGAAGATGAGTCTTTTGTTATAGAAGAAGTTGTTGTAGATGATCATGCAGAAGAACAAGTAGAGTCTCTTACTCCACCCTTGAGGAGATCCACAAGACAATGGAATCCAGTTGACAGGTATAGCCCACCAAATTTTCGTTGTGTATATGCTTTATTAAGTACTAACGATGAACCTAGATCCTACAGGGAAGCTATTTCTGCAGATGATAGTGAGTCTTGGTAGCTAGCCATGCAGGAGGAGATGATGGCTTTAGACTCTTGTAACACTTGGGATCTTGTTTGTTTGACCAAAGGAAGAAAGGCCATAGGATGTAAGTGGGTCTTCAAGAAGAAGTTTGGAACAGACGGGTCATTGGAGAAGTACAAGGCTAGACTGGTAGCCAAGAGTTACTCCTAGAGAGAGGGAGTTGATTTTGGTGAGATATTCTCTTCTTTTGCTAAATTGACTTCTATTAGATTTCTCTTATCCATTGCTTCAGCTTATGATTGGGAGATTGAGCAAATGGATGTTAAGACTGCGTTCTTGCATGGAGATCTTAAAGAAGAAATTTATATGCAATAGCCTATAAGTTTTGAGGTAAAAGGAAAAGAACATTGGGTTTGCAGGTTAAAGAGGTCTCTTTATGGTCTGAAATAATCCCCCAGAATGTGGTATCAAAAGTTTGACTCATTTGTTATGAAATTGGGTTTTGTTAGAAGCGAGGAGGATCACTATGTTTACATTCATTGTGTTGATGATTCTATACTGGTTATTGCTTTGTATGTTGATGACATGTTTTTCAGCAATACTAAGGGTATGATCAGTGAGCTTAAAGCCCAACTTTCAGGTGGATTTGAGATGAAGGATCTTGGTGTTACAAGGTATATTTTGGGAATGGAGATCAGGAGGGATAGAGTTAACAGAAATATTTTCTTGTCACAAAGTAAGTATGTGAATACTATTTTGCAGAGGTTTAGTTTGTAGGACTGTAACCCAGTTAGAGTTCCTTTACCCATTGGTACTAAGCTTTCATTAGATATGTGTCCAAAGACTGAGGATGATCTTGAGGATATGTGTAATGTGTCATATGCTAGTATTGTAGGGAGTTTGATGTATGTAATGGTTTGCACTAGACTAGATATTGCCCAAGCAGTGGGAGTTTTGAGCAGATTTATGTCTAACCCGGTAGACAGCATTGGAATTATGCGAAGAGGGTGTTTAAATATCTTGCAGGTACTCCTGGTCATTGTTTGGTTTATTCTGGTACTAATAGTGCTATTAAATCTTTGGACATATAGGGTTTTGTTGATGCAGATTGGGCAGTTGACTTGGATAGTTGAAGGTCCACTAGTGGCTATGTATTTACTCTGTTTGGAGGTGTAGTGAGTTGGATGAGTAAGAGGCATCCCACAGTTGCTTTGTCCACCATAGAAGTAGAGTATATGGCTACTACTCATGTCTCTAAGGAGGTAGTTTGGTTGAGGAGACTGTGTACAGGTATTGGTTTTGATTACAGGATCATTTAGATTGGTTGTGATAGCCAGAGTGCTATCTGTTTGGCTAAAAATCCCATGTATCATGCTCGAACTAAGCATGTTGATGTTCAGTATCACTTTGTTTGAGAGTTGGTTGCAAATGGAGAAATTGAGCTAAAGAAGATAGACACTCAGGAGAATGTTGCAGATTCATTGACCAAGCCTATGAGCACAGAGAAGTTCGTATGGTGCAGAGAGGCCATGGGTCTTGTTTCTAGTGCCTAATTATTTTTCATTTGATTTCCTATGGGTTGATTTACAATGTATAATGTCAAGTGGGAGAATGTTGGGATAAGGTGACATTAACCTTGTAAATCCCATTATTGTATTATTCCATTTATTATTTGTAATTACCCATAAGGGATGTACAAGTTACACCAATAGTGGTAAAAATTATTTACTGTCGTAGTAATTATGGAGTTACTGCACGGTAAGTCCTGGAGTTACCGGCGGTAGTTACGGGATGTTATTTACTATGGTAAATGGTAATTGGTCAAAGTGGGGTGCACATGTGGAGGAATAATCTATTTTTAGTGTTATGACGCACGTCATAGATGCTGTAAGAGGGTGTAAGAGATTCTATGACAATTGTAAGTTGTCATAAGAATCTATGACACTTATAATAGCATATGATGCATCATAAGATGTTGTAAGTGGCTACTTTTAGCTCCAAGGCTTTCAAGCTTGCATGGGCACATTTTTCCAAGTGTAGGATGCATGTATGACAACATTTATGACCCTGTAAGAGCCTATTCTTGGCCATAGACGCCCAAGGTTGTATTCTTGACTCTTGACAAGTGTTATGAGGTTGTAAGAAGTCATTTAATGTCTAGAGGTTGTGTAAATTCTATATAAACCATAGCATAGTAGATGAGAGGCATATAACAGTTTACAGGTACCCAGGTTCTACAAGAGTGAAGGTTGGAGGACAGAGGAAGTGAATGTATTTGTAATCTCCTTTTGTGAAGATAATACAACTTGACCTCTTTTCTTGGTGGAGTTTTTTACCCGAAAGGGTTTTCTCCACGTTAAACACTTGTGTTATGTGCTTCATTCTTCTTCTGGTATATTTCTATATTATGGGTTTATGTTTTGTTACAATCTCATTGTTAATAGCACACAATTAAAGATTGCTGAAATTTATCTTGAATCAGATTTCCATTGAAGTAGTGTTGCTTTCATTTCTAACAATTTCGGCCACAAAAGAAAAGCTTTAGAGGCACTAAACCAAATCAGAAAAAACTATAATCAACCTAGGTACACACCTCCTAAGATGGACCAAGATGCTAAAAATGAACTAAGGAGAAAGAAACCTTTCTTTTCTTGCAAAGAACCATGGGAACTAGGACACAGGTGCCTTGGGAAAGGCAAGGCTCGTCTTACAGAGGTCACTTTCGATGTGGAGAATGAGACTATATAGGATACTAGTTCAATAAGTGATGATGATCATGCGGAGCAACAACCATAGCTAGAGATTGAGCCTAACCTTATAGATAGTTCATCACATGTTATCATTGCTTCAATTTTAGGAGTGCCTAGATATCATCCCTTTTGGTTGCAGGGAGTCCTTAGTGGACAACGAGTCACTTTATTGGTTGATAGTGGAGCTACTCACAACTTCGTTGATGAGGGATTAGTTGTGAAGAGGGGATTACAGACAGAGGAGTTAATGGGATTTAGTGTGACAGTTGCAAATGGTTTTACTATGAGTTGCACTAGGAAGATTTCACAGCTCAACATTCAGATGGGTTATTATACATTGAGTGATGACTTTTATGTGGTAGGACTTGGAGAGATTGACATTGTTTTGGGGATCTAGTGGTTAAAGTCACTTGGTAGATATATCCAAGATTTCCAAAAGATGGAGCTAGAGTTCATCTCAGATGGGAAGAAGATTGTGTTGAGAGAATTATCAGATGGAGGACCTAGGGTTGTATCAGCGAGGAGGATGGAGACCTTATTTAGGCATGGAGATGTTGCATGGGCAGCCCAGTGTTTTGTATATTCCAAATCTTTTTCCAATAATCAGCAGTTTCATGTATACATTCAGTTAGTACTTGATAAGCATAGTGTGGTGTTTGGAGACATTCCTCCTTGTAGACCACCGGATTGTAGATTTGAGCATGCCATTGAGCTAGAGGAGGGCTCTAAGCCCATCATTACTACACCTTATCATCATCTGAGGCATTTCAAAGAGAAGATTAAGAAGACAATAAGAGAGTTGTTAGACATGGGACACATTCAGCCTAGTTCTAGTCCCTTTGCTTCTTCAGTTGTTTTGGTGAAGAAGGATGGCACCACAATGAGGATATGCATTGATTGCCGAGCCTTGAATAAGAAGATGATCAAGAATAGGTATCCCATACCCAAGATCGATAAGTTACTTGATGAGTTACATGGAGTAGTTTACTTCTCCAAGATTGATCTTCATTCAGGGTATCATCAGATTCGTGTCCGTGATGAGGATATTCATAAGACAACATTCTGATGTCATTATGTGCACTATGAGTTTTTGGTTATGCCAATGGTCTTACTAACGCACTTGCTACATTTCAGTCATGCATGAATCACATCTTTAATAACCAATTGCTTAAGTTTGTATTGGTATTCTTTGATGACATTTTGATATACAGTAAGAAATGGGAGGATCACCTTAGACATCTTGATGAGGTGTTGGGTATTATGGAGGCATAGTCCCTATATGCTAAGGCTTCCAAATGTGAGTTTGGAATGACAAAGATTCTTTATTTGGGACATGTGACTGGAGTTGGTGGAGTTAGAGTACATCAAGAGAAGATATAGGTTATCCTAGATTGGCCGCCACCAAGGAACATTTTAGATTTGAGAGGTTTCTTCGGGCTATGCAGTTACTACAAGAGGTTTGTGAAGGGGTTTTCACAATTGGTAGCACCTCTTACAGATCTCACTAAGAAAAGGGAATTTAGATGGTCGGATGAGTCTCAGGCTACATTTGATAGACTTAAGGAGGTGATGAGTACTTGCCTTATTTTGGCATTATCATATTTCATGCAACCCTTTGTGTTAGAGTGTGATGCATCAAGTGAGGGCATTGGACCTGTGCTGATGCAAAATAGACATCCCATAGCATATGAGAGCAAAAAATTGAGGGATGCAGAGAGATTATATTCCACCTATGACAAGGAGATGCTTTCCATCATGCATGTATTGGCAAAGTTTAGATAGTACTTGGTGGGTGGGAAATTTGTGGTGAGGATAGACCACAACAACTTGAAATACTTTATAGAGCAAAAGGATTTGAATGAATGACAATAAAATGGGTAAGAAAATTTAGGCCTATGATTTTGATATTGAGTATGTTAAGGGTAAGAAGAATGTTGTTGCTGATGCACTTTCTAGGAGACCTACACTTTGCTCTATGTCAGAGATTTTAGCTTATTGGAAGGCTCAATTTTTGGTTGAGTATTCCAAAAACACATTTGCATGTGAGCTCATGGATGGTAAGATTCAGGATGATAGGTACAATATGATTGATGACGTGATATATTATAAGGATATAATCTATTTGGTACTTGAATCTAAAATGAAGAGTAAGATTATGAGAGTTGTCCATGATGCTCCTTTAACAGGGCATCCAGGGTTGTTTAAGACCTATAGGAAGATTAGAGAGAGATTCTCATGGAAAGGTCTCAAGGATTCAATGTCTTGTGGTATGTTAGAGAGTGTATGACTTGTTAGAAAAACAAGTCAGAGCATACTTTCTGAGCAGGTTTGCTTCATCCATTGACAATTCTAGAGCAAAAATAGGAGAGTATTTCTATGGATTTTATCACTAGTCTTCCGAGAGTCCAAGGCAGAGATTGCATATTTGTGGTAGTTGACAGGTTGACAAAATATGCTCATTTCTTTTCTATTCCATCAGATTACACGACACCTTAGGTTGCAGAGTTGTTCTTTAGAGAGGTGTTTAGATTGCATGGACTCCCCAAGACCATGTTAGTGATCAGGATAGAAGATTTCTCAGTGTGTTTTGGCAGGAGCTATTTAGATTAGGTGGTATAGAGTTGACCCCGAGCACTAGCTACCACCTTTAGATAGATGGACATACAGAGATTGTGAATAAGTGGGTGGAAGAATATCTACGCAATTATGTTGCGGGGCAGCAGCGAGCTTGGATTAGGTGGTTGTATTTAGGTGAATATTGTTACAATACCACCTATCACATGTCCATTGGCATGTCACCATTCATGGCCTTGTATGGTTATGACACTTTGTCTTTTATAGACTTGGCCTTTGATGACAACAGAGCTCCCAAAGCTAAGTATTTGATGCATGATAGTCTGGATATCCTTAAGGCACTTAAAGATAATATTCAACATGCCCAGAATCAGTAGAAGATGTATGCCGATAGACACAGGGTAGAGAGGACATTTAAGGTTTGTGATTTGGTATTTTTACACCTTCAACTGTAAAGATAGTCTACATTAAAGAAGAGTGGTGCAGAAAAACTAAAGCCAAGGTTCTATGACCCTTACAAGATTCTGAGGAGAATTGGAGAGGTAGCATATGAGCTTGAGTTGCCTGCAGGTAGTAGGATTCATAATTTTTTTCATGTGTCTTGCCTCAAGAAGGCACTTGGAAAGCATATTGTTTCTTCTCCAGATCTTCCACCTCTTGATGAAGAGGGTAGTTTTATTTTGGTTCTTGATACTATCTTAGATATGAGGGAGCGACGATTGAGAAATAAGGTGATTCGAGAGTATTTGGTGAGATGACAAGATTTGCCACTAGAGGATGCAACTTGGGAAGGAGAGCATATTTTGCAGCATCCAAATTTGAGGAGGATTAGCCATTTCTGGCATGATCACCTAGTAGTGGAGGATTAGCCTATTCACCATTCTCGTAGGCTAATTCATTTTGTAGGGGAATGATTTGTTGATCCATTGTAGCTAAAGTGACTTGGAGAATGGAAAGTTGGTTAAGTGAAGCTTGGAGAATGGAAAGTCACTTTATAACAGGGAAAATTAAATTATAATAAAATGACAAAATAAAACATTATTTTAATGTCAAGTTGGATGACCCACTTGGAGGAGGAAAAGTAAATTAAAAAATAATATTTTTAATCCCAATTGCGCCGCACCTCTTGTGGATATGAAAATTATATAAAATATGGAAAAATGGGTCGCTCCTCTTGAGAGCTTTATAATGAGGTGTTTGGAGGTTCATAGCATCATATTGTATTTTGTCATTTGCATATTGGATATTTTCCTTGAGCTGCAACAATAGGTTTAGCCATTTGTGAGGATAAAAACCTTTGGAAATTAGTGGATTGGATGAAAACCCAATGCCACTTGAGAGGTGAATCCATCTAGGATTTACTATAGAGCTTATTGGAAAGTTTTGGTGTCAAATTGGATCTACAAAGATATATCTTTTCTGCAGGTTTATATCAGCTAGGGTTTGAAGATCAAATTGATAAGATTTGTGCCAAATATCAATTTGAGGTTGAGGCAATTTGAGGAGCATCAATTGCAGACCATTGAGGGTTTGAATTTTAATGATATCTCAAGCATTTGTGAAGGAATCAATGCACCCAAGTGGGCAGATCTGAATTGGTGTATTGCAGGCCGCTAGGGTTTGTTTGGCATTTGGTATCATTGAGGACGAATAGTAGATCTGAGCACATCTATTAGTAGGTCATGGGTTTTGAAGGAGGATTTATCTCTAATTTTCCATCCTAGGCGCTTCACCTTGGATAAGCTATCACTACCTATATTAGAGACTTTTTTGGATATTTGCTATCATTTGGAGCTTTCACATCCTATCTGTAGTCAAGTACATTAGTCCACACAACTACTAGTCTATATTAGTTATTACATTCTATTATATGATCTCATCTTGTGCTTAATTGATGTGGCCAATCATCTGATATGTTGCATATGTTTTGATATTCAAATCTTTAATTTGAATAAGCATTGCAATCGTTGTCGCAGTCTAAATCATACCTAATATCTTTGTAATTAGACTTGTTATAGTGCAAATAAAGACTTGATTGGTGCGATATTTTGATGTATAATGAATACAAAGTCATGTGTTATGTCCCTATCATATTGGCATATGCAATCTTTATGAAAACCATTGCAAACAAACATTAAACATCAGAAATCAGAACTCAATCATATTACATGCCAAGTGTTTGATAAAATGTCAAACCATTGAAATCTAAAAATTTAGGGTAGATTTGGTTGTGGTTCTTACAAGTTTCTAGTCCCATTGTAATCCTATGCAACCTAGCTTTTCTTAAGTACATTGCCATGCATGATTTCCACTCAAAGTAGTTGTAAGGAGTTAATATGGGCATTGTCTTTGATCCATGATGAAGAAATGCATAATTGAGGTGTTGAAAAGAAGAGAACACAGACAGGATAACCCCCTCCTTTTCACTCAAGCAAAGAACACCCCAAGAAAAGATGATTTGGCACTTTCTATTTAGTGCATTTATAATTGCCACTAGGAAGAAATACTTAGTGGTTTTGATCTCAATGCTTTACAAAATCCTCAACAAATAGGTGTATGTTGAAAGTACAACACTAGAATAAAAAAAAAGTGAAACTAACAACACCATTGTGATCTACTTGAAAAATAATTCACTTTCAAAAAAGGAAGTACCTCAATCCGAGGTCGTATGTGAAAGTTATGAGTCTCCGAAGTTCCAAAAACAAGAATTGTGCAATGTCACCTGTGAAAATATGCAATTTCAAGAAAAACTATGTACCAAAATCACTAACTGTCAGCACCAATGCATAGAGCGCAACAAATTAGCCTAAATAAAAAAAAATTGCTCAGGAATGGGAGCTAGAATGACCTAGAACGGGGCCTTAGAAGTTTGCCTTCAAAATGAAGATCGTCAGTAGAGAGGGGGTCAAGTGGAAAAAGTTCAACCTTTGCCAAAAATGCTAACAAAAATGTGGAACCACCAAATTTAGTTCCTTCCTGACAAATTAGGAACCACTACTAGTTTTAGAGGATCTCTAGCCAAACTTAGAAAACAATGCCAAGTGGATAGCTGGAGCTAAAAATGGCTATCGCCAAATAGAGTCTACCAAAAAAATACAGTGCTACAGAGGCCAGCATATGACACGTAGGCTTGAGAAATGAAGGTAGATTTACAAAAAAGGAATAGGCCACAAAGGGTTGAAATGCAGAGGGGGGTCGGAGACTGAAGCCTCACCTGTACCCATTCCAATAGAGGTGAGGAGGTTTATAAGGCCAATGACCTTCTTCAAAGAGCCCAAGGGTTGTTTATAGATGCATGCAGCCTTAGAAGGAAGCACATAGCCTAAAGAGAGGGGAATCGGTCTTCAAAGGGAGGTCAATCCCTTATGTAGGGTTGAAGCCCTAAACAAATGTAATAAGTTCTATAAAGCGCTTACCAACAACGCTTAAAGTACTTTCCAACAACACTTAGTGCAGGCCAAAGGCCTTGTTTTTACTATTTTTATTTTTTAGTTTTTAAAATTTTGACAAATTTTTACAAATGGATGCACATATCTACATGCTAGGGGGCCAAAATGGCCTTCCAACAAATTTTTTTGTCTTTCTAACTTCCCACACCAAAACTGAGCATGTAAAATATCAAAATTCATTTGCGAGGCCTCCTTGATGCAATGGAAATGTCTATTTGGCCTAAAACTATTCCAATTGAAAACTGACTTCTAGATCTAAGCAAGAAACTCTCGTTCATAACTTTATCACATGATCTCTTGATCTGATGAAACGAAAGCCATTTCTGACTTTCTCATGCCTCTTGGACGCGTTGGAACAACTAGAAATCCTGCCAGTATAACCAAAATGCTACAACCAACCATATCTCATAAAAAATCACATGCTAAATAAAGAGGTTAATGAATCTTGTTAAATCCTTTCTGATTCTCTAGATCATTAAAAAACACAAGACAAGAGCATACAAGATTCACAAGAACTCACAAAGAACTCACTCTCTCAATCAGGAATCTATGAAGTTAAAAACTCTCAAAACCTAGCTCTGATACCATGTTAAAAATCTTGAACAAGATTGACAACCTAGAAACTTTATAAGAGAGATTCAAAGTTACATAAACTGAAATGCAAAATAGAACCAAACCAGTGATTCTGAGAGATGCAAATGGTGATATTACAGAATTGCATTAAGAGCTCAAATCTTCGTACAAAAGAATGGCAAAGTAACTAGACAATGCATTCAAGAGGAAAAATACAAGCTAGGAGGTGAGTATAAATAGACTATGAGAGAGGGGAGAGGTGGCAAATACGACCAATGGGAAGAGTCCACCACAATAGCCTAAAATAGGCAAGTGTAACTCCCATGGAAGATGTCAACACCTTACATCCACTCACACTAATACTCACTTAATTAACTCTAAGAAAGCTTAATAATATGTGTAGGAAAAACCTAGGAATATAGAAAAATAAATAACCCAGCTAGGAAAATAAAAACCTACACTAACAAATGTGTGCTCAACTTTATCATAAAAACTCAAGCAAATCTTTAGATGAAGATGTTTGGTAGTGTCACATTTTTTCAAAAACTCAAACATGGTAGATGTCCATTAGGCATGCACCAAGCTCACTTAAACCAATTTTTACTAACTTGGCAAAGTAATTATAAGGTTTTACCATTATAGGAGTGCATCCAACTTGTGTTCTCATTAGCAGAACTTCAAATTTCCTTAACCACTACAAATGTGTACCCATGTCTCATTATTGATATCCCAAGTAGAAACTTATAAGTCATAAACCACTTTTAAATGATGGTAGAGGTTTGATCACTTACTACCATGTTTCATGAGTTTGGTGGAGTTTTACAATGGCTTAACCAAGCCTAGGCGTGTTTGTTGGCATTTTAATTTGCATCTTTTAGTGCAACACAAAATAAAATAGATGTGTGGTAGAATTGCTCTCCAAATTATAAGAGAGAGCTCCATGTAAAACAAAAACTTACTATGAACAATATGTACTTGCTATGTACTGAAAGGAAAAAAATGAGGAGCAAGGAAAGAACTAATCAAGTTTAGAGTATTTGTTTGAAGTAAATTACCATTCCAAGATGAACACAAATTTGATGCATACACCAAAATCAATCAATGGAGACAAGAGATTTTGAAGGGGGAAAAACAAAGAAAAACCCCCAATAAATATGAAAGATGGCAAGAAGCCTTGAAAGAATTACAATGAGAGTAAGTTCACATGAATGTGAAAAAATGAGAGATTGGAGATAATAGAATGAGAGAGAAAACACCTCATAAATAGAGGTGAGAAGAGGAGTTGCATGTGACTCCCACATGCCATCTATCACTTTGGTGTGTGCAAAGTGTCAGCCTCTTAAGAAGGTGGCTAAACTCAAATATTCCTCCAAGAGGAATGTGTACGTGAGATCCTCACACATGTGTGAGGATATTCACATGAGACAAAATACTTTGTATTATAAATACAAGTATTGAAGAGATGAAAAATAAATAAATAATCTTTACCTTTACTAAGTAAAGATTAATATTCTAACACCCCCCCTTAAGCTTTACTTGGGGAGATTACATCAAATCCATCTATGGGATGTAAGCCTAGATTTTTACAATGACAAAGAATTTTTTCTTTACAAAGAGGTTTAGTGAGAATATCTGCAACTTGATCTTCACCCTTGCAATACAAAAGAGAAATTTGTTTGTCTTCAATTTGCTCTCTAACGAAGTGATGTTGAAGAGCAATATGCTTGGTCCTTGCGTGAAAAACTGAATTCTTTGCTAAGGCAATCGCACTTTGATTATCGCAATATAAAGGAGTAGGATCCTTTTGAGGTAGACCAAGTTCTTCAAGCATTCTTCCTAACCATAGTGTTTCTTTAGATACATTAGTACAACCTTTATATTCAGTTTCAGTAGAACCAAGAGAAGTGGATTGTTACTTCTTACTATTCCATGATATGACACTTGATCCAACAAAGAAACAATAACGACTAGTGGATCTCTCATCATTGGGATCACCTCCTAAATCTAAATTAGTATAACCATATAGAGAAAATTTACAATTTGCATCATAAAAGAGACCAACATTAATGGAACCTTTAATATATCTTAAAATTATTTTTGCAACTTTAAAATGAGTTTGTTGAGGTTTAGACATAAATCTAGAAACTAAACTGACACTAAAGGAATTATTAGATCTAGTTAGAGTTAAGTAATTTAAGTTTCCAACTAGTTGCCTATATAAAGTAGAATCAACAAAAGGAGTTTCCATATCAACCATTAACTTTGTTCCTAATTCAGAAGGAGTATAAATAAGATTAGCATCATTCATTTTAAATCTATCTAACAGACCTTGAGCATATTTGTGTTGAGAAAAGAAAATACCATTAGGTGTTTGCCAAATTTCCATACCCAAAAAATAATGTAACAAACCTAAATCAGTCATTTGAAATTGATGATTTAGTTAAGACTTAGTATCACAAATCAAACTGTTGGAACTACCTGTAAGTATCAAATCATCAACATATAAAATAACAATCACAATATCATTTTCACTATGTTTAATATAAAGATTAGGATCATTTTACTTCTAGTAATTCCTTGAGAAGTAAAGAAGGCATTAATTTTAGCATACCATTCTTTAGGAGATTGTTTTAAACCATAAATAGATTTCTTCAATTTGCAAACAAGATGTTCTTTACCTTTTTGAACAAAACCCAAAGGTTGAGACATAAATTTCTTCACGCAAATCACCATTTAAAAATGCACTTTTAATATTCATTTGATGAATAGACCAATGCATTTGAGAAGCTAAAGCTAGAACTAATTTAATAGTTGGCATTTTGGCCACAGGTGCAAAAGTTTCACTATAATCTAAACCTTCCACTTGAGAGAAACCTCTAGCTACTAATGTAGTTTTAAATTTATTAATCTCATTGTTGGCATTGAACTTAGTTTTATACAACCATTTGCATGGAACAAGATTCTTACCTTGAGGTAAAGGAACAACCTCCCAAGTTTGATTTCCAATCAACATATCATATTCATCTTGCATAGCATTTTCCCAATGAGGTTGATGTTTAGATTGCTCATAACTTTGAGGATCATTAGTATCCATAATTTTAGACATCAAAGCATAATTGCAATAGTTTTCTTCTCTAGCCTTATAGCTATCAATTCTAGTTGATATATCATCACTTTCTTGAACAAGATTTTTAAACCATTTAGGCATACATTTAGATGTACGAGTAGCATCACTAGAAGAAGAATTATCATTAGAATGTGCATCATGTTCACTATCACTTGAACTAGGAGAAGTATTAGAAGGATTCAAAGGAGGATTCAAAGAATTATTCAAAGGAGGAGGATTATCCTCAATAACAAGAACATTGTTTTGGGAAGAATCATTATTAACAACTTTAGAACAATCATGAACACCATTTTCAACAATGCATACATCTCTAGCAACTTTAACTTTATTTGTAACAGGATTATGAACTTTATATGATTTAGATTGTTCATCATACCCAAAAAAAAATTGAGAAGATTTAGAATCTAACTTTTTCCTTTGTTGTTTAGGTTTATGAACAAAAGCAATTGAACCAAAGATTCTTAAATGCTTAAGATTAGGCTTCCTACTGGGCCAAGCCTCTTCATGGGTGATATCCCTTTAAGGCTTTGGTTGGAGTTATATTAATAATATAAGTAGCACAAAACATAGTTTCAACCCAAAATTTATAAGACATGTTTTTAGCATGTAACATACATCTAGCCATTTCAACAATAGTTCTATGCTTCCTTTCTACTACACCATTTTGTTGAGGTGTATAGGGAATGGTTAGCTCATGTTTAATACCAAAGGACTTCAAATAACCATTACAAGCATTATTCAAATATTCAATACTATTACTAGTCCTAAGTATTTTGAGTTTAAAACCAGATTGCCTCTCAAAATATTTATGAAAATCAACAAAAGTATCAAGAACTTGATCTTTGTTTTTAAGAAAATAGATCCAAGTTCTTCGTGAATAATCATCAACAAAAGTAAGTGCATACCTTGATCCTTGGATGGATTCATTTTCCATAGGTCCCAAAAGGTTGCTATGGATGAGGTAAAACTTATGATTTGCCCTCCATGCTTGACCTTTAGGAAAGGGCTCCCTATGCATCTTACCACTCATGCATCCTATGCATACAATTTTAGAAGGAACAATACTAGGCAATCCTTCTACCATATTAGATTTTTGCATCAAGGCAATATTGTCAGATCATTGATATGACCAAGTCTTTCATGCCAAACATTAAAATCAATGGTAGATAGCAAAGAATATTTAGAAGTAGAAAACTCATAGAATTTGAACAAATTATCATTGTCTAATTTAGCATTAGCAATAACTTTATCATTTTGATTTGGATCAATCACATAGCACATATATTTATAAAATTCTATCTTGTAATCTTGAAAAAGCTTATCTACAGAAAGCAAATTTGTTGTCAACTCAGGAACATACAAAACATCATGTAACCTACCATTAGGAACATTCATATCTCCAATTGCTTCTACTTTACAACTATGATTATTGACAAGTTGAAGAGGAACATTAGTGTTAGCAAGTTGCATTGATTCAAATATCTCTTTATGAGAAGTAACATGTTGAGATGTACTTTAATCAATAATCCACTCAAGAGGTTTAGAAACATGTAAAGCACAAGTAAAAGCACACCTTGATTGATTGACATTATTATTATGAGGCTTATGATTTTGTTGACAATTTTGCCTCATATGTTGTTTATTGTTATTAGCATTTTACTTTTTGAAACAAGCATTAGGCCAATGACCATCTTTATCACAATAGTTACAATGAGGCCTCTTAGAAGAATTATTCTTTCTATTATCACAACTATTATTGTTGTTATTTCTATAACTATTGTTGTTATTTCTATAACTGTTGTTATTGTTATGAAATTTGAGATTATAATTTGGTTTATTATGAGGTTTAAAACTTGGTTTATTATGAGGTTGGCTAATTGAGCATGAATATTTGTAATAAATTGTTGAAATTGTCTAGGCAAACATTTTCCAAGAACAATATGAATTAATCTAAGATCTTCAAGTTTAACTCCTAAATCAGTTAATTGACCATTAAGAGCATCAAATTTGAGAAGAAATTCATCCATGGTTTTGAAATCTTTATACCTAAGATCTTCGAGTTGATCTTGAAGTTGAATGTTTCGAGATTCATTAGAGCTATTATACATTTTCTGAAGAATTTCCCATGCATTATAGGCTTTTGTGCATGTCCCTATGTGAACATATAGTTCAGGTGACATTGAAATGCCTATTAGGCCAAGGGCTCCATAATTCAACTTGTTCCATTTTTCTTACTCATTATGGCTTGTCGTAGCACCAAGCTCTAATTTCGGATTAGTCACTACATCCAAGAGATGTTTAAATTGAGAAATAAAAGCAATATGCGTTTTCCACGAATGATAGTTAGAAGAGTTCAATTTGATTTAAAGAATCAAAGTAGATATTTTGCAAAAGTTTGTTTGAAAGAAAGATCTAATTAGGTACACACAATGCAAAAAACATTAAAAAAATACTTGATTACGGAAATAAAATGAAATTTTTTTTTTTTTAAAAAAAAGCCTAATTAGATAAGCAAAAGACATTTTTTTTGGAAAAAAAACCTAATTAAAAGGCAATTTAAAAAAAATTACCCTAAAAAAATGCATATGAAAAAAAACTTAATGAAATTTGAAAAAAATTGAAAAAAAAACTTTATTTAAAAAGATTAATAATAGTTAATTCTATATTCTTATATATAGTTATAATATGTAGTTATAATCTAGATTAATAATTTATATATATTTAATCTATATATATATACACACACACACTTTTCATTTCTCGTTTCTATTTTATTCCCTTTAGAATTTTTATCTCTTTGTCCAAGATAGTTGCTCTTTATTCTCATTTATGTTTTTATAAATATTTATTTTCTATATTCTTATATATAGTTATAATTTGCAATTATATATATATATTCTTATATATATATATATATATATATATATATATATATATATATATATATATATAACATATTTATTTTTATAAATTTGGTTTTACTTATTGATATTCATTTATATATTGTTTTCATACATATGTTTATATATAGTTACTTATTTTATAATTTTTCCTTTACATTTTTGTTTCCTTTATCTTATTCTTTTATGGTCCCTCTTTAATCTTCTTCAGCTGACCATGTTATCTGTGCCCACCCTCTCCATCTTTATAAGGAACTCTCTTTGCAATTCTTATTCATTTGTATTTTCTTACTTTCTTTCTGATGATGGATCATGGAGTATGATCCGAAACATTGAAGCAAAAAAAGCATACACAGTTTTCCCCAGAAGCATTACGATCTTGTCATTATGGACTGTGGAAATATTATGTCTACAAGATTAAGATTATAATTTAAAACAAAATGATAAAACAAATTAAACACTAAATTTAAAGACTTATTTAAATACTAATATTAAAGAAAATAATGAAAGAAAACTTAAAAAAAACTTATTAATTAAAATAACAAAGGCATGGAAGGATTTAATAAATTTTGCTTTGGTAGGTTTTGGAGGAAAGTGGTGGATGCACAGAGGATGGAGAGCATTGTGAAATTCAGAGGGGGTGGATGAAGGAGGCCACACAGCGGCGGCGGAAGCAGCATGACTGAGCGATGACAGTGTTGGAGTGCCAACTAAGGAGAGCTAAGTGGTTGGCTAGGGCCACGGCCACCAAGGTGTCAATAGGGTCGGCCGAGGCTTCAAGCCTCCCTGCGGGCACCAAGGCCTGCGAAAGGGGGTCGAGGCCTAAGGGCTGATGAAGCCCCCAAAATAATTTAAACAATTTTTTTTTTTAATTTAAAAAAACTTTTGTTAAATTTTTTTAATTTAAAAAAACTTTTGTTAAATTTTTTTAAAACTTTGTAAATTTTTTTTATTTAGATTTTTAATATATTTTTTAAACCTTTTGATATAAATTTTTTTTTTTTTTAAAGCTAGAATTTAATTTGTAAAAAAGAAACAAATTTATATCTGTAGCATGCAAAGAAAAAACAAATTTTTTTGAAAGAAACAATTTTTTTAAAAAAAAAAACCCTAGATTAGATTTTTTTAAAACAAGAATGAAAAGAAGGATATAGTTTTTACTGCAACCAACTGGAAGGGCACAAGCCCTGATTTTTTTTTAAACTTAAAAAAACAAAATATAATTTAAAAAAAAAAACCTAGTTTAATAGTTTTGCCATGTAGATAGATAGAATTAATTTGTTTTTACAACAATCTGCAACTTTTCCTACACAACAATATTTTAAAAAAAATCCTTCTCCTTCTCTCAATCTGAAATGAGTTTCTGAATGCTTCAAAAAATATAATGGTTGCTTCAACAATTTAACTCACACTTGTATTAGTAAACCAACCTGCTCTAATATAATGAAAGGAAAAAAATGAGGTGCAAGGAAATAACTAATCAAGTTTAGAGTATTTGTTTGAAATAAATTACCATTCCAAGATGAACACAAATTTGAAGCATACACCAAAATCAATCAATGGAGACAAGAGATTTTGAAGGGGGAAAAACAAAGAAAAGCCCCCAATAAATATGAAAGATGGCAAGAAGCCTTGAAATAATTACAATGAGAGTAAGTTCACGTGAATGTGAAAAAAATGAGAGATTGGAGATAATAGAATGAGAGAGAAAACACCTCATAAATAGAGGTGAGAAGAAGAGTTGCATGTAACTCCCACATGCCATCTATCACTTTGGTGTGTGCAAAGTGTCAAAATCTTAAGGAGGTGGCTAAACTCAAATATTCCTCCAAGAGGAATGTGTACGTGAGTTATCCTCACACATGTGTGAGGATATTCACATGAGACAAAATACTTTGTATTATAGATACAAGTATTTAAGAGATGAAAAATAAATAAATAATCTTTACCTTTACCAAGTAAAGATTAATATTCTAACATGTATGATTGTTACAATATTTTCTAGGATGTTTCAGCTCATGTTTTTTACTATGGTAAGCATCGAGCCCAAGGGAAAACAAAATAGAGCACAAACAACACTCAGACAACACAAAAATAGAACAACAACATGGGCACAACAACCCTATTGTAAAACAACAAAACCAACAAAAGGATCTACACAACATATCCTAAGCTAGCAAAACTGACTCCCTGAACCCTAGGATGCAGAATGACAACAAATTTGGGGAGCCATTTCTTCTTTCTCTGGACCACTGTCTAGGAGACCTCTGAGTCAAAATCCTCAAAGTGAGGTGGGAGGGGATCCTCAACTGACACTACAACCAAAGAGGTCTCCTGGAAAAAAGCTAACTCGGAAGCAAGGAGAGTCGAAGGCACAACAGGCTCTGATGAAGGAGTAATCCAAGCTCGATCAAAGGGACTAGCTTCAAGAGTAGTTACATCTGCTAGCACCCCCTCAGGCACCAAAGAATGAATGAGAAGATAATCTTGGGAATGCTCGTCCTCTTGGGAGGACCCATCCTCTAGAGAAGCATTAATAGTTAAGTGATCATCGTGGGCACTCTTCCACCAAGTTGCCGCACCCTTGTAGCAAGAGTGAGGACAACTAGAGGCTAAGTGACCAAGAGAAAAATATCATCTACATCTGAAGGGGAGACCGTCATAATCTAACTATTGTGTCCAAGGCCTTTCCCCTACCATCAAAACTACATCTCCATGGAGGCATTTTGAGATGTGTCTGTCTACCAGGATGCAAGCAACTATAGAGTGACCCATAAATGTGGTAGTGGAATCTACCTTCAAGAAGCGACCAATAACATTACTGATGCCCTCGTAGCATGAATCCTCCCAATAGTGGAGAGGGAGATTCGGAAGTATAACCCATATTGGTCTGATATTACGCAACTCAGTAAGAGGATTGAAGGAAAGAGCCCATGGTTTGATGTAGAGAGAATGCTCACGCCACATCCAAACCCTGTCATCAAGCACTAAATCTCATTCCTTCATAGAAGAAAAGGTCACAATGAAGAATGCCCTTACACAGGGGAAGAGATCAATATTTCCCTCCATAAAGGGATTCCAAGATTCCTGAACCCAGTTGTGGAGGTGTAAGATACCAAACTAGTACTAACTAAATTTTTTCTTACTTAGACAAATTTACTTGCACTTAACTCTTCAACTACTTGGTCTACTAAACATCACTTATGAAAAGATAACAAAGGCAACTTGCATGAATCAACTTGAAGGTGGGTACTTGTATTATTACTTGATTCAACTCAATTGCAAATATCTTATTACAATGATGATGCCCTCAATGACATGAATATACAATCTTATTCAAAGGATTACAAGGAAAGGCCTTGAAGCCTAGATGTATACAATGCTTTCAACTTCTTCACAACTAGCTCTATCTCACTAGTTGATGTAGATCATTTCAATTGAACCTAATGATGTCAACTAGATGTCAACACCTCACAATGCAACAAGGGAGCATCACCTTGTCAGTTGAGGGAGCATCACCCCAACACTTGAAACTCGCAGGCCTCAAGATTACAAGCATAAAGCTTTGCAGAGAGAAATTTTGCCAAAAGATAAGATGCCAAATGAATGAGAGAGCTCCTCCTTTTATAGGCCTTTCAAGACAATGAAGGCACATTTTTCAAGGCATAAAGAGGAACCAAGGCACGTTTCCCAAGAAGCATATTCAAGGGAATATTCCACTTAACCACTCAGTGTGATGTGGCAACCTTATCCATTGAATCGGCACAGATCCCAATTTCACCTTGTTGACCAATGAGAGCTCAGGTACTTGTAACTTACTCTAGGCGCCCAACTGAGGTAGTCTGATCATGAACTTGCACCTTACTACTGCTAGGCGCCAATTGAGGGTAGTGGAGACTAGAATAGGTGACTTTCCCAAGCTAAGCACTCCTTTGAGGTGGCAGAGGCTAGAAGGTGCACCTCATCAATAAGACTTGTCTTCTGACACTTAACCACTTTTCCAACACTGGTACAAACTAGAATGCTCTTCCTGTGATGTTTACTTGCAAGTGAATGAAGAATTTAGGTGAGGCGCATATCCAAGGTGGCACAGGAGGCAAAGTACAACTTAAGAAATTTGATGTTCTCTTTGTCATTTGATCAATATCTTGGCTTGGTGAAGGATCCCTTAAGCAAGTTTGATCTTCTTCAACAAAATGAAAGGTCAAGTTGTGATTCCAAAAGCTTTATCTAGCTTAGGCACATTTTCAAGGTCCTAGAGTCATGGAATAGCATCTAACCTCCTTGTAGTGAGTTCTAACTTCATTCAAGCCTTTCAAAGAGTTTCCAAGCCTTTTCCAAGTGTAACCTAGGTATCAATATGGATGATATCTCAAAACCATACCTCTAGGCGCAATATGAGCTTTTCCAGGGAAGGCACAATTGTGAGGTTGGAAATGATGAAAAATGCACCTCAATCTCTTAACATTACTCTTTGTCAAAGATGATGATTTCAATTGAGTAGATGATCTTTGGAACAATCTTCAATCTTTTGATGATCAAACTAGCCTTCCAAATCACTTCTTTGCTAAGGCACATTTGGAGGGTTCTAGAGTCATGATCTAGCACCTAGGTTTACTTAGGCAAATTTGTGATCTCCAAACTTGATTTGATACTCCTGGATGCTCAACTGAAGGTCCAACACTCTTGATATCATTGAATTTTGTCTTCACAAGTTAGGCACTTTTTTGAGGTTACACAGAGGCCCAAGGGTGCCTAAGATAATTGCTTCAATTTACTTAGTCAAAAATCATCCTTGGAAACAATCAATCATTTTCCTACCAAGGCACCTTGTTTGGTATGATAGATGTGCCCCATAACATGACGTATCTAAGTTAGGTGCCATTTGAAGCTGGAGGAAAGAGAAAGTGTGCCTAACCTTACTTAGGCAACTTCTGGTCTTTAAAACCTTGATCCAGTTGTGTTGATAGGATTTAATGATGATATGGTTGTCATATTGCACTTCCAAACCTTGATAGAGGACTTCAAATCCTTAGGTGCTCATTTGGGAAATTTGATGTGAAGTTGGTGCCTAGACTCCAAGAGTCATGCCTTAGTCTAATTTGGCTTCCAAACTTAGCCAAATTTTGAGTTTCTGACTTTGTTCCTGCAAAACAATAAGACTGAGTTAGTCAAAAACCAATTCATTCCCTCATCATTTAGAATTAGCCTCCAGGAATGAGGAATAGGCTAATCCATTCTTCACTTGATGATCAAGCCAGAAACAGGGACATGATAGTCTCCCCTTCCCAGGATTGCTTGTCCTCAAGCAATTGAAAGTTAGGAAACTCAAGTATCTTCTCTCCTTCCCAAGTAGCATCCTCCATCGACAACCCTTTCCATTTCACCAAATATTCCCTTATGCTCCAATTGCATAGTTTCTTTCCTCTTATATCCATCACACTCTCAGGTTCAAGTGCAAGCATTCCTTCTTCATCAAGTGGAGGTAGTTCATCAGATGAAACCACATGTTGTCCCAGTGCCTTTCTGAGACATGACACATGAAATACATTATGAATGCGGCTTCCAACTGACAGATCAAGTTTGTATGCCACTTCCCCTACTTTTCTCAACACCTTATAGGGTCCATAGAACTTAGGTTTCAATTTCTCTGCACCTGACTTCTTTAGAGTACTCTGTCTATATGGTTGAAGGCGTAGAAACACCATATCACCTACTTCAAAGCTCCATTCAATCTGGTGTTTATCGGCATACAACTTTTGCTAGTTTTGAGCTCTTTGCAAATTGTCCTTAAGGACTCTCAAAATGTCTTCAGTATCCTTCATCAATTCTCTTGCTCGAGGAGCTCTACCATCATCCAGTGCTAGGTCAACAAATGAAAATACATCATACCCATACAAAGCTCGAAAGGGAGACATGCCAATCAACATGTGGAAAGTGTTGTTGTAGCAGTATTCACCCAGATGTAGCCACTTAATCCAAGCACACTGATGATCAGATACATAGTTTCTCAAGTATCCCTCAAGCCATTTATTTACAATTTCAGTCTGTCCATCGGTTTGAGGATGATAACTAGTGCTTGGTGTCAAGTCAGTTCCAGCTAGTCAAAATAGTTCTCTCTAGAATACATTGATGAACCGGCTATCTCGATCACTGACTATGGTCTTAGGAAGGCCATGTAGTCTAAAGACTTCATGGAAGAATAACTCAGCTACTTGAAATGCTGAATATTCTACTGGAATTGCAAAGAAGTGAGAATACTTGGTTAACCTGTCCACAACTACATAGATGCAATCTCTTCCATTCACCTTTGGAAGACCTGTAATGAAGTCCATAGAGATACTCTCCCACTTATGTTTTGGAATTGGTAGTGGTTGGAGTAATCCTGTTGGAAATGTATGCTCTGACTTATTCTATTGACAAGTCAGACACTCCCTGACATACTGGAGAACTTCTTCGTTTAGACCTTTCCAAGTGAACCTTTCCCTGATCTGTATATAGGTCTTGAAGTAGTCAAGGTGTCCTGCAAGTGGAGTATCATGGTATGTCCACAAAATCTGTTGCTTCAACTCTGATTCAGGAGTCAGATAGATTCTATCTTTGTAATAGATGATATCATCAAGCACCTTGTACCTATCATCCTGAATGACTCCATCCATGATCTCACAAGCAAATTTTGACTTGGAGTACTCAACTAGAAGCTGAGACTTCCAATCAACCGACACTTCACTCAGGGCACAAATGGCAGGTCTTCTAGACAAGGCATCAACCACCACATTCTTCTTGCCTTTCACATACTCAATGTCAAAATCATATGCTTGTATCTTAGTAACCCACTTCTGTTGTCTTTCATTCAAATCCTTCTTCCCTAGGAAGTATTTCAAACTGTTGTGATCAGTTCTAACCACAAACTTAGATCCAACTAGATACTGGAAAAATTTAGCCAAAGCATGCATGATTGCCAGCATCTCTTTGTCATATGTTGAGTACAACCTTTCTGTGTCCTTCAACTTCCTGCTTTCAAACACGATGAAATGATGATCTTGCATCAATACTACTCCAATGCCTTCTCCAGAAGCATCACATTCTAGGACAAAAGACTTAGTAAAATCTGGCAAAGCCAGCACTGGTGTTGTACTCATTACTTCTTTCAATCCATCAAATGCAGGTTGAGCTTCCATTGACCAAATGAAAGTACCTTTCTTTGTCAGATTCGTCAAGGGTGCAGCAAGCTATGAGAATCCTTTAACAAATCTTCTATAATAGCTGCAGAGGCCAAGGAAACCTCTTAGTTCAAATACATTCCTAGGTACTGGCCAATTGCGGATGGCTTCAATCTTTTCTTCTTGAACTTTCACACCATTAGTTCCAATCACATGACCCAGGTATAGAATCTCCTTCAAGCCAAAATCACACTTAGACATCTTTGCATACAAAGATTGATTCTCCATGACATTCAAAACTTCATCTAAGTGTTGGAGATGTTCTTCCCATGTCTTGCTGTAAATCAAGATGTCATCGAAGAAAACCAACAGGTACTTCCTCAACTGCTTGTTAAACCATGATTCATACATGACTTGAAAGTGGCTGGTGCATTTGTCAATCCAAATGGCATCACCAAAAATTCATAATGTCCATAATGGCATCTGAATGTTGTCTTTGGAATGTCTTCTTCTCGAACATGAATTTGATGATAACCAGATCTGAGATCTATCTTGGAAAAGAACACAGCCCCATGTAGTTCATCAAGTAACTCATCAATCCTAGGTATTGGATACCTATTCTTAATGGTCTTCTTGTTCAATGCACGATAGTCAATACACATCCGCATTGTTCCATCCTTCTTCTTCACTAGCACCACAGATGATGCAAATGGACTTGATGATGGCCTAATGTGTCCCATCTTGATCAATTCTCTGATTGTCTTCTCAATTTCAATTTTGAAATGTCTTGGATGCCGATAGGGCGCGATGTTGATGGGTTTGGTCCCATCCTCCAATTCAATGACATGTTCACAACCTCTATCAGGAGGTATGCCTGGGGGTATATCCTTAAACACCTTATTATGCTTATCCAACATTGCCTAGATATCTGCAGGATAAAGTTCTTCAGCAGAGAGAATCTGGTTGTCCTTGATGCAAATCTGTGCTACCCACTCAATGTCATTATGCCTGATGAATGCTTCCATGCATTTAGCTGAGTCAACTCTGGGGTTCCCATCAGACACTGACTTTAGTTTGATCTTTCTTCCCTCATGCATGAATTCCAATTCCATCTTCTAAAAATCTTGAACTATTCTTCCAAGTGAATGTAACCATTGTACTCCAAGCACCACATCAATATGCCCAAGTCCAACTACATAGAAATCATCCTGTAAAGTATAATCACTCATCTGAATTTGCAGTTGGGTCACCTTTCTGGTACAACTCATCAGGAATCCATCAACAACTACTATTTGAAATCCTTCAAAGTCTTCAACTGCTAGACCCCGCCTTGCTACCAAACCTTCATCTATGAAGTTGTGAGTAGCACCACTGTCAATTAGACATGTGACTCTTTGACCCTTCACAACTCCTCTTATGCGGAAGGCATGATATTTAGGTACTCCTAAAATAGTTGCTAATGTTATTTTGTTAGTTGTTCCTTCCGAGACAACATTAAGAGTTGGTTGTTCATGTACTTCCTCTTCATCCTAAGTTGACTCTTCTTCACTCAGTGACTCCTCTTCACTTCCATCATCAGATACCACTTCAATCAAATGAGCTTTAACTTTACCAAGGCACCTGTGTCCTGGTTCCCAAGGTTGCTTACAAGAAAAGTAGAGTTTCTTCCTTCTCAGTTCATCTCTTTTTGCTGCAGATGTACCTTGAGTCATCCTTTGAGGAAATGAGGGTTTCCTTTGAGTAGAGCTAATGCCTTTATAGAACTTCCTCTTAGGCTAATATACAGGAGTAGTATCAAGATCAAGAGCAAAGTCAATTGCTTCTTCCAAGTTTGATGGCCTTTTTACCTTTACCAATGGCTTAATCTGACTGTTCAATCCCTCAATGAACAACATAGTGATTCTATGGTCAATCATGTCAGATACCATCACTGCTATCTTCTGAAACTCATTTACATATTGCACAACCCTTCCTTCTTGCTTGAGTTGAGCTAGCTCGCGATAGTACACTTCAGTGTCTTTTCTATCAAACCTTTGAATCAACTTGGTTACAAACTCATCATAGGAATCTATCCTATCATGATGTTGAGAGACTAGGCCATGATGCCACCATTCATAAGCCAACCCTTCAAGGTGCATTGTAGCAAACTGAATCACCTTCTTTTCTGTCAAAGGCTTAAGAGAAAGGTATGTATCCAGCTTGTTCACCCAAGCTCTAACACTGAGCTTACCACTTCCATCAAAGGTAGGAATGGGTACTTGATTCAAGGTTTCTTTATATTCTTTTGTATCAGCATCCCTTCTAGGACGAAAGCCTCTAGCTCTACCTCGCCTGTCCCTATCTTCCCTCTTCTGTCGGCAATATTCATTGAAAGTCATCATTTCCTGAAGACGATCTGGTAATCTGGCATAGAGATCTGCAAAGAGTGCTACTTCATCTTCAAAGTTATTCTGTTCACCTTCATCAAACTCTTCATCATCTTCATTGCCTTGTTTTGGTGGTGGTGGAAGGAAAGTTGGTCTTATAGGTCTATCAACTGTAGGAGTCCATGTGCGAACTCTTCTACCTATAGCACTAGCAGCATCATCATCAACATGTCTTTCATGTCTCTCGTGTCTAGTTGCATTACCCTGCTGACCTTCAACTCCTTGATTCATGTTTTGAAGGGATTGTAGGACTTGTTGCAATATTTGAGCTGTTTGTTGTTGTCCAAGGGCAATGTTTCTAAACATTTCCCTTGCTTCATGTTCATTATCACCAGGTGGACTTCTACTTCTTCGTTCACCCATGTCAGCCTGTCTAGATGCAATTTCTCCTGAAAGAGTATCCTGTTGTGGGTAAGGATGAGTCCACTGGAACTGCCTTCTTTAATCACGTGTAATGTATCTTCTTGTTCTATCGCTTTGTTGATCACCTTCTTGCATGAAAAACCCCAAAGGCTGGCAGGATCCAAGCTCTGATACCACTGTAAGATACCAAACTAGTACTACGTAAATTTTTTCTTACTTAGACAAATTTACTTGCACTTAACTCTTCAACTACTTGGTCTACTAAACATCACTTATGAAAAGATAACAAAGGCAACTTGCATGAATCAATTTGAAGTTGGGTACTTGTATTATTACTTGATTCAACTCAATTGTAAATGTTTTATTACAATGATGATGCCGTCAATGGCATGAATATACAATCTTATTCAAAGGATTACAAGGAAAGGCCTTGAAGCCTAGATGTATACAATGCTTTCAACTTCTTCACAACTAGCTCTATCTCACTAGTTGATGTAGATCACTTCAATTGAACCAAATGATGTCAACTGGATGTCAACACCTCACAATGCAACAAGGGAGCATCACCTTGTCAGTTGAGGGAGCATCACCCCAACACTTGAAACTTGCAGGCCTCAAGATTACAAGCATAAAGCTTTGCAGAGAGAAATTTTGCCAAAAGATAAGATGCCAAATGAATGAGAGAGCTCCTCCTTTTATAGGCCTTTCAAGACAATGAAGACACGTTTTTCAAGGCATAAAGAGGAACCGAGGCACATTTCCCAAGAAGCATATTCAAGGGAATATTCCACTTGACCACTCAGTGTGATGTGGCAACCTTATCCATTGAACCAGCATGGATCCCAATTTCACCTTGTTGACCAATGAGAGCTCAGGTACCTATAACTTAGTCTAGGCACCCAACTGAGGTAGTCTAATCATGAACTTGCACCTTACTACTGCTAGGCGCCAATTGAGGGTAGTGGAGACTAGAATAGGCATCTTTCCCAAGCTAGGCGCTCCTTTGAGGTGGAAGAGGCTAGAAGGTGCGCCTCATCAATAAGACTTGTCTTCTGACACTTAACCACTTTTCCAACACTGGTACAAACTAGAATGCTCTTCCTGTGATGTTTACTTGCAAGTAAATGAAGAATTTAGGTGAGGTGCATATCCAAGGTGGCACAAGAGGCAAAGTGCACCTTAAGCAATTTGACGTTCTCTTTGTCATTTGATCAATATCTTGGCTTGGTGAAGGATCCCTTAAGCAAGTTTGATCTTCTTCAACAAAATGAAAGGTCAAGTTGTGATTCCAAAAGCTTTATCTAGCTTAGGCGCATTTTTAAGGTCCTAGAGTCATGGAATAGCGCCTAACCTCCTTGTAGTGAGTTCTAATTTCATTCAAGCCTTTCAAAGAGTTTCTAAGCCTTTTCCAAGTGTAACCTAGGTATCAATATGGATGATATCTCAAAACCATTCCTCTAGGCGCAATATGAGCTTTTCAAGGGAGGGTGCAATTGTGAGGTTGGAAATGATGAAAAATGTGCCTCAATCTCTTAACATTACTCTTTGTCAAAGATGATGATTTCAATTGAGTAGATGATCTTTGAACAATCTTCAATCTTTTGATGATCAAACTAGCCTTCCAAATCACTTCTTTGCTAAGGCGCATTTCTAGGGTTCTAGAGTCATGATCTAGTGCCTAGGTTTACTTAGGCAAATTTGTGATCTCCAAACTTGATTTGATACTCCCAGATGCTCAACTGAAGGTCCAACACTCTTGATATCATTGAATTTTGTCTTCACAAGTTAGGCACTCTTTTGAGGTTGTACAGAGGCCCAAGGGCGCTTAAGATAATTGCTTCAATTTACTTAGTCAAAAATTATCCTTGGAAACAATCAATCATTTTCCTACCAAGGCGCCTTGTTTGGTATGATAGATGTGCCCCCTAACATGATGTATCTAAGCTAGGTGCCATTTGAAGTTGGAGGAAAGAGAAAGTGCGCCTAACCTTACTTAGGCAACTTCTGGTCTTTAAAACCTTGATCCAGTTGTGTTGACAGGCTTTGATGATGATATGGTTGTCATATTGCACTTCCAAACCCTGATAGAGGACTTCAAATCCTTAGGTGCTCATTTGGGAAATTCGATGTGAAGTTGGCGCCTAGACTCCAAGAGTCATGCCTTAGTCTAATTTGGCTTCCAAACTTAGCCAAATTTTGAGTTTTTGACTTTGTTCCTGCAAAACAATAAGACCGAGTTAGTCAAAAACCAATTCATTCCCTCATCATTTAGAATTAGCCTCCAGGAATGAGGAATAGGCTAATCCATTCTTCACTTGATCAAGCCGGAAACGGGGACATGACAGGAGGTCAGGAAGCGAGAGCCATAGTCCATTCAAGAATATGCAAATCACTCTGTGATGCAGATAAAATACCTCATTCTCTAAAATGTCATTATTTCACACCACCACTAGGGAAGAATGAGCACAGGGCAATGTTCGAGAGATCCCACGCTGACATGGGCGACCACTCTATGAAGGGTGGGCTTGAGCACTTGAACTCATAGCCTTCAAAAAAGATTTCTGAGGGTGGCCTTGAGCCTTTATGCCAGTCACATTTGCGCAGGGCGGATCACTATTTGGTGGATCCTCCGCAGGCAAGGGACCAAACCTACAGAGACTCCAGAAGAAAAGGCACACATATATGGAGAGATATGATCATCCATGATTGGGATGCCACTGCTGGTGTCATATCCCCTATATTGGCATTATATTATACCTTATGACTTTCAGATGACTTTCATATATTTATATATGTATTCATATTGTAAGATTTAATTTATCATATTTCTCGATCAATTCACAAAAAAATATATATATTAATAATATATATATGATATAATTATGTAATATAGTAACAAAGAATAAATTAATAATTAATGTGATTATATTATAAAATTATTTATATATTTTACCATGATATATGTATAAATATATATTAAAAAAAAAAAAAAAAAATAATAATAATAATAATAATAATATATATATTAGTATAAACATAAACATAAAATATAAAATAAATATTACATAATATATATAAAATAATATATATTAACAAACTACATATTAAATAACAAATAATAAATATTTGGGATCGGGCCTCATAAGAGACTCCGATTCCCATTAGCGAATTCCCAAAGGAATCGCTGCCACCAAAAGTGGTGATTGAAACAAGTACCCATTCAATATTATAAATGGAACTTTATCTCTATTCCAAGAAGAATATAAGCAGCGGATATATGAAAGGAATGAGGGGTATCAAAAAAGAATATAGGTAATTAGAATTAAAGAAAAAGGTCATTCGGTTGATTTATATTACAACAAGAGATAAAGTAAAACAATTCAAATTTGCATTAATTAAGGTATGTAATATTATCTTTAACATTGATTGTCTAAGCATATAATTAATATAGAGGCTATAAGAATTATGTATATATAAGTAAATTGCAGATCTAAACATGTTGTATTAGATTAGTATATCACCATCCTTAGATTATAGTTAGAATAATATGTTTATGATAATTATTTTTGTTATAATTAGATAGATGTGTATTTTGATATTTTCATGTTATTAGCATTAGTATCATATTACTAGTTTTCATATCTAACATGGATCTAGTTCATATGAGTTTTTATAGATACTTGAATTCGTAAATGAACCATGTAATTGGTAATTGCTATGTATAGTTAACTATCCATAAAGTGTGAGATTTGTCCCATGACAATAATAAACAATTGTCTAAGAATGAGGATGTCATGGACGACATTCCAAATTGAAACATAAATAACTCTATGATGATAAATGGTATAATAATTCCATCTAGAGTACAAGAGAATATTGAAATAAAGATCATATCTCCGTAGCCCTTATTATGTCATCTAATGAGGAACCATAGGTATTGTAGGGAAAGGCAGAGTAATTCCACTTCCTGTATGAAGACCCCAAGGGCTAGGGACTAAGTTCTTGATGCTGGGTCTGAAGATTTCGTATTGATCCCAATGGCTGGGACATAGCTCCCAAGCTAGATCCAAGGCTCCGTGCGTAGACCCCAAGGGCTTGGAACTAAGTTTCTCAAGCTGGGTCCAGGAATGGTCCACGCGCCCTAGCATGTAAGATCCTAATTCCTTGATGAATAATAAGAGGGGAGAGTATGGATCTGATTTATGTTTAATATTTATTATCTGATTTATGTTTTATGTCTACGCACGGAGATTTGTCCTACTGATATATGTATTCTTTTCTTCAGAATACTTTTTTTTTGGTGTCAATATGACAATAATGAAAAAACTTTTCAATAATATTTGTTATCCCATTCGATTGTTTCGTATTTATTAAAATTCATAAATAAAATAGTAGTTGAGGGAAAGGATACATCAATATCATTTGATACATGGAAATATATACTAAATGTTTGGGAGTATGATATTTTTCTTTGTATCTTCATTGGATTTTTCTTTTTGATTTCCTGCATAATTCCCTTCTAATTTTGGGAGAATTTTCTCTCTAAATTTTCACTTTATAAGTGTCCAAAATGGATGAGAAAGTGCCCACAAAATATTCAAATTTTGATTCCAATTTTGCCTAATATTGTCCAAAATTGATACCAATTGATCACTAATATTTATTGGTATTTTGTCAACCACTCATCATTTGATTCATTATTTCAAAATGACAATGAATTGATGAATCTGGTCGATTTTTTACCGGGCGAACGACGGGATCGAACCCGCGCGTGGTGGATTCACAATCCACTGCCTTTGAACCACTTGGCTACGTCCGCCCCAAACTAATTGACAGTCTTTGTCTACGATCATTTCAAGAAGAATTGTTCTAAGTCCCTATTTAAGGTTGTTCACCTGGAGTAAAAAGGAAAGAAAATACAAATAAACTAACATAGATGTTATGGAGCAGAGCAAAAATAGATTTTTGATGATAAAAAGAAAAAAGAAAATTGAATTTTCCTTTTTTATTCACAAAGATTTTATTTTATATGAAAAATCATTTTTCATTTACCTCCCTTTCTATCTCTCTGCCATGAAGGAACCGAATAAAATGAAATTTTCATGTTCGGTTCTGAATTAGAGGCGTTAATCAACGTCGACTATTATTGGGTAACAGGTAGTTTTGAATTTCAATATTTGTCTGAAAAATTAAACGAATTGATTGCCGTTGATGGGGTTGGTTCATTTTTTGTTACTTCGTGTGCTTTTCTCTTATTTTTAGGTCCAGTAGCCAAATTGCACAATTCCCACTTCATGTATGGTTACCTGAGTTATAAATTAGATCTGCTATTTGATTAGTACCTTCGTAACCTAGAAAGGGTCGGTATCCCAAGGGAAAATTTTGTATATGAACTGGTGCGGAAATAACTCCACAAGGAATATCAAGACGTTTACCAATATGACGTTCCATTTGAGTACCAAATATTGTAGATGGTTCCATGTGAGTGACTTCGATTCAGAGTATCTGAATGAATTGCAGTCGTATGTTATCCATACTTATATAAGAACGACAAATCAAAATTATGACACAATCTCTCTGCTATTAGAGAGAGATTTTTATTTGCTACCAGATGAGGCGATAGAGATTGGTAATAGGATTCGAACCTATGACTAATCGGTTATTCAATCTATAATATGTTATTTGCAGCATATTTCTAATATTTATTCTTATATTATTTCATATTTAATGTATCATGAATAATATAACATTAATATATCTATACAAAGCTACTCCAATTATATCATTGTCTATAGCTGAAGTATTTTGATTCATGCTAATTAGCAATATATAATTAGCAAGGTTTGCTAGATCTCGTGTAGTAAAACCGTGTGTAATGAAAATTGCAAGCACGGTTTGGGGAGAGATTTCTTGCTCTTATAAAAGGAGCAGATAATCCACTCCATCCGACGAGCTTTGGGTTCAAGTCCTGGGCAACCCAGATTACTAGAATCTAGTACCTAGATGCGATGGTCATCGGTTCGATCCTGATAGCTGGCTCATTTTTATTCTTTTCATTCCTTCCATTATCAACAATAGATCGTTAAAATCTATTAAATAGGGGAAAGATTCTTCCTTTTCTGATCGTCAGTCCGCTAGGTCTGTCATGGCATGATCCGTTTCAACTAGAAACGAATCGAACCTGCATCGTTAGCTTGGAAGGCTAGGGGTTATAGTCGACGTTGATTAACGCCTCTAATTCAAAACCGAACATGAAAATTTTATTTCATTCGGCTCCTTCATGGCAAAGAGATAGAAAGGGAGGTAAATGAAAAATGATTTTTCATATAAAATAAAATCTTTGTGAATAAAAAAGGAAAATTCAATTTTAGTGGATATAAAAAGAATTGTTGCCAAGATCTATGTTTGTTTCCATTTCTTTGGAATTGATCCATTAAAAAAAACCTCGGGCCATAGAATAACCTCTTGGATTATTAAATGATACATGGTGCGATCTAGTCGGGACATAATAGAAAATATCTATTTGAATATTTTCTTCACACAGATCTTCATTCGTCATGAGGAAGAACAAAAATCTTTTATCTTGGCGGTCCGATCGCTCTCTTGACTCATGGAATACAATTAACCTGGTCAGTACACTATTTCTCTTACACATTTGTTTTCGAGTACTTAGGACTCATTGTGGGTGTAGAAATCCCTTATTTACTACAAGGGAACTAGTAGAATTTGTAGATGGTACATTAGGCATTGCCCTAAATCTAGAATCAGATAATGTTGGAGCTGTATTAATGGGTGATGGCTTGATGATACAAGAGGGCAGTTCCATGAGAGCAATAGGAAAAATTGCTCAGATACCAGTAAGTGATGCTTTTTTGGGTCGAGTTGTAAATGCGCTAGCTCGACCTATTGATGGTAAGGGGAAGATTTCATCTTCCGAATCTCGATTGATTGAATCTCCCACCCCAGGTGTTATTTCAAGACGTTCTGTATATGAACCTCTTCAAAATTGAAAAATTTAACGAAAAAAAAATACGGGAGGATTTGATCGATTTACGAAGAAAGAAGCAGCAATACTCAACAGAGAATTGAACAAATTGCAGGAAGATCTAGGTGGTATTAGATACATGACAAAATTGCCCGATATTGTAATAATTCTCGATCAAAAAGGAGAATATACTGCTATTCAGGAATGTAGAACTTTAGATATTCCAACAATTTGCTTAGTTGATATAGATTGTGACCCAGATCTCGTGGATATCCCAATTCCAGCCAATGATGATGGTAGAGGACCAATCCGATAATAAATATTGGTATCTTTGTTATAATACCCAAAAATGGGTACATCGAGCAATCCCTTGGGTATGCTATCCTCCCTCCCTATATAGGGAGGGACTTTTCTATCATCACAATAACTTGAAAGAATCCTTTTTTTTACCCTACCAACTCGATTTTGTTACCCCAGCCAACAAACATGCGTGCGCCATTTCACAAATTATATATCTTTAGCCCACTTTTGGTGTGGGCTAAAAGAGATTGGAACCCCCTGACCCCTGGTCTTGGATCTACTGATCCACCGATCCCCATCGAATAATCTATTTTCTATTAGAGGTAAATACCTCTGCTCTAGCCGAAGTATCTATTCCCATCCATTCAGTATTTGGCTCAAAGTCATCAGTTCAAACCTGATTATCCCTAAACCTAATGTACCTAATGTGAGTTCTTTTATTTTTATTTCTATTGCCTCTTTTTTTATCGTGAGATTAAAGAGGCTAGAGATGTTATCATCATGAGTATTTCGATTTGTTTAGAATAATCTTCTTTTTATGAATAGAAATTTCATAAAGCTAAGATTAGCTAGATCCAGTTCGATGTGAAGGACATCTGAAGAACATAAACTTTAATTAAACTCCCCCAATTATTTCAAATTGAAATAAATAGTGACTCACCTTCTTTCGCTGAATCCGTTCCCACCCACGAAATGGGTTTTAGATTGTTCAATGTATTTGCGCCTTGTTGTTCTTTTAAAACACATCTTATAAATGGTCATTTCATATTTTCAATAATTTGAGTTAGATAAAATAGAATATTATTTATACTAACTCTTGCATTTTGTAAGTGGAGATATCCCGCATTAGTAGTAGGAAATCCATGATACAAATTAATCAAAATTGAAATTCTTACATACGTATATATTCATAAATTTTTAGTGAATGGAAAGCCACTATGTCATTTTAACGGATTCAATCATTTCTTATCTTAGGAATTCCAATTAGTTTCATTTTCTCCATTCTAAATACTACTATTCATCTACAATAGAAAATGTTTTCAATTCATAAAAGGAAAATGTGTGTGTACATGACTAATAGCTCAGTACCTCGACTAAAAACTAAACTAGTTACAAACCCCGTTAATAAAATAAGTCCAATGGAAAATCCATCAATTCCCAGTTTCCAATGAAAATGGATAAGATTTATCCAGTTATAATCCTCTTCCAATTGGATTAATGAATTATCAAAATTATAATGAATATTATCATTATTTGACAAGCTTTGTTTCATTATTGCTCATAACATTAGCACTAGATAGCAAAGACAAATTTTCTAAGGAAAAAGAGATTTCTCTAGAAGATACTGAAGATATTGAAGATCCTGAAGATAGTGAAGAAAAATTTCCTTTAACTTATAACGATTTAACTGAAGAAGAAAAAGTGTATGTTGACACTACCAAAGAACAAATAAGGCAGATGCTTAATTGATTTACGATTGGTATAGATAGATAGGTCTTGTTCGTCTCTTGTACGATGTAAGTAATATAATTAAAAAAATAAGTAGGACTACAGGGCAATTTACCTTCATGTTTGCCCTTAGGTAAAACAGAGCGAATTTAATAAATTTGGAGATTCTTGGGATTACCCTTTTTAGGTCCTGATCAATTTAGATCGATTGAACTTATGAATAAGAAAAATACGTTGTCCTTTTTTAGTGTAATATAAAATATTGATACTCGACTAGAATATGGGAGAATATTTCCATTTATTTATGGAAATATATAGTTTTAATATCAATTTTTCTTTTTTTCTAATCTCATGCTTGTACCTCTACATTTGTCTAAGTCCATCTAATCAATATTAATATTCATAATAATGTTCTCGTGTCCCTAAAGGTGTAAGAGGTCGAGTTATCGATGTGAGATGTATCCAGACCCAGATGATGGATGAAGAGGATGATTATTTCAGAATACAAGTTATCCATTTGATTATTTTAAAAATGAATATCTGAAATATTGTATCAAATAACATTTTTTGTTTTTAAAATGATATATAGGACTTTCAATATCAAAACCCATGCTTTCGATTTTGGGTCGAGTCTAGCATTGGGTATATTGGGATCTAGATGTATTCTGTGATTCCCGTATAGGAAAACCTTCTTTAGATTTGCCTAAGATTTTTGGAATTCATTTATTCCTCTCAGGAGTAGCTTGTTTCAAATTCGGAGCATTTCATGTAATGGGTTTGTATGGCCCTGGAATATGGTAATAATTCCACTGTTATTATGACCTTTCCCACAACGATGCTATCTAGAAGTCAATTTATTTTGTGGATGAGACTGGACTTTTCCATCAAAACTTGATAGAGATTTATCACATGTGCCTGAAGTAAAAGTCCTGTACGAACGGGTGGTCATGGGGTCTACCCAAGGGCCTACTAGTTTAGGTAAATATCTTATGCATTCTCCTACTGGAGAAATTATTTTTGGAGGGGAAACGATGCATTTTTGGGATCTTCGTGCTCCCTGGTTGGAACCTCTAAGGGGTCCTAATGGTTTGGACCTGAGTAGCATTGGAATGGTCTTAACTCCCAAATTTTTGAGTGGTAAAAGGCAAGTAGAAAATTATCTAAAGCCGGCGATAAATCCTATAGAGTCATCTTTGCTTGATCAAGCAACTCCAAATTCAGTTATTTCAACTACTCTAAACGATCTGTCAAATTGGGCAAGACTCTCTAGTTTATGGCCGCTCCTTTATGGTACTAGTTGTTGTTTCATCGAATTTGCTTCATTAATAGGTTCATGATTCGACTTTGATCATTACGGTTTGGTGCTAAGATCTAGTCCTAGGCAAGCTGACCTCCTTATAACAGCCAGAACTGTTACCATGAAAATGGCTCCTTCTTTAGTGAGATTATATTCATTACAATATACCTCAATCAATACAGGTTAATATATAGAAGTAATAATGTTATATCATAGCATTGGTGTATATTTTTTTTGAACTGATTTATGTTTTAGTCGAGAAAATTTGCAAAAAGCTCTGGTTACACAGAGAGAAAATACAAGGTTCTCCCTATTCCTGTGGAATTCTTATGTGTATGAATTCGAATCGTTTTTAGTTCCTTTTGTGAAATGATTTTCTCATTTACAATCGTTGTTATATGGATCTTTTTGCAGAGTTGAATTTTCTTCAATACGAGTTAAAGGGATGTCTTGTTGGCCCTTTACTTCCATATAAAGAACACGACGAGGAAAAATACCTTCTTGAACTTCCATTTTGATCGCCTGAATATCTTTCATAAGAAATTGGAGAAAATATGACGATTTCTTCCGGGAAATCCCCAACGAAAAAGGCATACAACTCCTTCTTTTTCATCAAACTTATTGTAGCCACTACCTACATTGTACAAAATAGTGCACCACAAATAAGAGCTAATGAACAGACCTGAAATCCCATAAAAACACATTACAATTCCTTGTGGAACAAAAAGTATTTGCTGAGATGACAAAAAGGGTATAAGGTTCCTATAAGCAGGATGCCCATGACGGGTACGTGTAGGATAAACCAAATTTTCATTGAATTCAATTTTTCCGGTGAACGGGGCTCGTACATGTTCTGCAATATCACCTGTAAATACTCCACCAATATGAAAAGTCCTTAATGTTAGTTGAGTTCCTGGTTCTCCAATTGATTGGCCTGCAATACCCGCATTTGACTCGTTATATGGGTATAATATATACCCATATATATTCCCATTCTATGTAGGTAAATTTGAATAGACTTATAAAATAAATGTAGTAAAACTTATTTGATTCTATTCTCTAATTAATATATGTATGTTATTGTGGACGGATTCACTTATTTAATGTTATAGTCTTAGATATTTCCAAAGGAGTTGCAAATGGATTTGCCAGTTCACCAATCATTGATGGTTCTAGAATTGCTAAACCTATGGTACATGCAATAGTACCAAAAATAACTACTGGAAAAATATATAAGAGATCATTGGGCCAAGCAGGTTCACCATAATAATTATGCCCCATGCCTTAAAGATTTGCCCGGTGTTAAAAATCACATAATTCAAGGAATCTTAGATGCTGCCTCAGTAAAAAATCGTAAACAAGGGCGTTCTAGTGCGTTGTATATTCTTATCTATGATTTGTATCATTTTATGATATCCTACTATAAGAAGTCCAAGGGGAGCAATACTTGAAATGGCAATCCAAAAAAAACATCTATACTAAGATCAATTAAAACAATGTGGCGACCAAAGGGAATTACTAAATAACCTAAAAAAATAGGTATGACCACTACCGCTGGTCCAATACTAAATAACCAAATATCCCCCCTAGATGGAAGAATATCCTCTTTTAGCAGTAGTTTGAGGAAGAACAAAAATCTTTTATCTTGGCGGTCTGATCGCTCTCCTGACTCATGGAATACAATTAACCTGGTCAGTACACTATTTCTCTTACACATTTGTTTTCGAGTACTTAGGACTCATTGTGGGTGTAGAAATGCCTTATTTACTACAGGGAAAAACTTCCCTTATCGGTTACTAAAATGAAAGCTATGAAACAAGTAGCTAGAAAATTAAAATTAGAGTTAGCCCAACTTGCAGAATTAGAAGCTTTTGTACAATTTGCTTCTGATCTTGATAAAGCTACTCAAGATCAATTGGCAAGAGGCCAAGAAATAAGAAACATAAATCCAGTAGCCCAAACAAGATGCCCAAATAAGAACATCCACGCCTAGACAGATAAACTGTTCATACCAAAAGGATTGTATCCATTAATTAGTTGTGAAGAATTTAACCAAAGATAATCTCTTAACCATCCCATTAAATAAGTGGAAGACTCATGAAATTGAGCTACATTTCCCTACCATAAGGTGATATGCTTCCAATGCCAATAGAAAGTAACCCATCCAGTGGTATTCAACATCCAGAAAACTGCTAAATAAAAAGCATCCCAGGCTGAAATATCGCAAGTACCACCCCGTCTCGGACCATCGCAAGGAAAACTATAACCAAACTTTTTCTATTTCAATGAATAAATTGAAATCATTGAGAAAATAGTTTTGGAAAAATCCCAATCCTCCCATCGATTCAGTTTGTTCTTTTTTATTTAAAAAAAAAATTATATCTCTCTGTTTTCTTCCTATATTTTGTTATACTTTATATGTACTTTATATCGTTGGTTAGGATCAATCTGAACCATTCAATTTCAAATAGAATTCAAAGTGCCAAATATTCAACAACTTATTAGAAATGCGAGACAGCCAATAGAAAATAGAACAAAATCTCCTGCTCTTCGAGGATGTCCTCAAAGTAATAGCGATTAAATTTCCTAATATCATGCTAAGAATAGCTAATATTTCCAAAATAAAATGCCATTCGTTTAATGAGAAATAGAAAATAATATCAAAAATTCTAGTGGCTAAAGTTGAAGCAGCTACTTTTGAAATAATAGAAATAAAAGCAATGATTGGAGTGGGAGAGTTAGAGTCAAAAGAGGAATTCTGCCTCCTTTCTCTCATTCAATTCTAGAGCTAAAGATTGTAGTTCTCGACTGAGCAATTGGAAGGATTCTGGAGGAGTGCTAGGTTTAGGCATTGGTTCTCTATTGATAATGGCACCAAATATTTTTTGACGATCGTCCATATGGTCAGATTTTATAGTAATAGGTCTATATAGAATAAAGACCATCAATATACCGAGAAATGCTATACCAACTGAGGGGATTGCATCTATGAAGAATTTAGACCAATTCTCCGGATGTTTCTTATCAAAATGGGTCATTGGTGAAGTAAACCATTGAGATAATATGTCATAACTCATTCCGCTTCGAAAAAAAGGAACTCCTATCAATCCAACAAACAGAGTAAATATTCCCAATATAATTAAAGGAAATAGCATTGCCTTGCCCGATTCTTTCGGATATGCAAAAGATCCCTTATATAACAGATACCAATTTGTTTTTATTCTGAGTTCTCTATCATTTTAGAAAAGAAGCAAAAGTTTGGTCTCAACGAGTCGCACACTAAGCATAGCACTGCTCCAAGATCGTTAATTATTTTTATTTGATCTTATAGAATTTAAGATTTATAATTCGTCAGATTATAGAAAGGTATTGCTCATCTTCAACAAAGATCCAAATTTTGATCCCCAATACTCTGGTGCAGGTGTTAGAGCATTGAGAGGACTTTTCCTTAGTATGAGAGGACTGGGAAGGACGCACCTCTGGTGTACCAGTTAATGAAAACATAATTTTTGTTTTTCTTTTAGACGGACAGGATATTTAGAAGGTTTAGGAGGTTTAGAATGTTTTTTTTTACTAGGCTGTTTAATTCTGTTGGGTGTTTTCTTACTTAGTCCTGGTAAAGTTTTGAGACGATTTATTATTTTTAAACGAGGTCCGCGATATATTGAAATAAGTTGATATATAGTATTTCTTTTATAGAATGGAAGAGAATAGATGAGCTAATATCTATATTATTTGTGGAGGCAGAGAATGTATTTAGTGATAAAGAAATATATGCTCAATTTAACGAGTAAAAACTTCAAAAACTTCGAAGCAGAAAGGATCATTTGGTTAGACGAATGAGATTAACTAAATATTTTATTCGAGCAAACTCAATATTTAAATATTAAACATAAATAGATTAAATATTCATGTATGGTTTTGAAGTGGAGATCAAGTCAATTGAATGAACGACCATAACGAATGTCAGCTCAATCCGAAGGGGAATATGCAGAATCTTTACAAAATTATTATGAAGCCATGCGACCAGAAATTGACCCTTATGACCAAGCAAAGATGACTCTATAGGATTTATCGCCGGCTTTAGATAATTTTCTACTTGCCTTTTACCACTCAATTATATTAATGAATACTAGTAATAATGTCAGCAAAAGCGCGTTCTCCCGTATTCCCAGACATGCTAAGCTCCAAACATATATTATTGTAAAATCAAGGGTAAATTGATCCCATGAAAGAAAGAGATCAGGAAATGGAAAACTACTGATATCTTCTACAATCCTTGTTTGATTGTCAATATGATACCAAAGGTATATTTGAAGTATACTGAACCAGTATAGCTCTCCTTCTTCTAACATAGCAATATAATTTTGCTAAATATTGAAAGGGATAAATATTTACGTGACTAAGCGTTAATCTAGGAGTTGCATAAATCGTCTAATTTACTTAATCAATTGAATTCATTTATTCATGGTAAAATAGATATTAGCTTCATAATAATTTTGTAAAGCTTCCGCATATTCCCCTTTGGATTGAGCTGACATTCGTTACGGTCGTTCATTCAATTGATTTGATCTCTGCTTCAAAACCGTACATGAGAATTTCACCTCATACGGCTCCTCCCAGTAATCCATTAAATTGAAAAAAAAGGATTATCCTATATTATGAATTAACAGGAACTAGTGTATTTCTAATGAATCTCTAGCCATCCTTCTTGCAAAGATTCTTTTATAAATACCAAGTATTTTAGCTTAGCACTACAAACATAACCTCTAACAATTTCTTTGTCCTTAACGCACTGTATTTTACGGGGATTATTCACTTCAACAGTCTCCGATGGTTCTAGTGGTATCCTTTGCCTCATTCATGCTACAAAAGAGTCCATTTGAGACGAAGTTATGGAGTCCATTTTTGTATCCTTTACTTCATTCATAGTTTCATTTCATTCAAAAAGCAACGAATGTTTTGTACCTTTTGTACCCAATAATAAATAGAACCTTTTTCCCAGATCTTGAAGAATCTCTCTTATTGAAGAAAAACTATGTTTTATAGGAAAAAAATATTTTGAACCCCTTGATTTAATGTCAGAGAATTTCCTGTAGCTATCCGATAGTATTCCTCTTCTCCCGGTAATAGATAAACCATATTTTCTTCCTTCGATCTCTTAGATAGCCTATGGAATGGACTTTGTAAAGAGCCATAATGACCAAGTGTTGCATAAATGATTCTCGCTGTATGAAAGCGATACTCTAACCACTGAGTTAAGTGGGTTATTTATTATCATAGATAGAGTCGTATCTAGAAACAATTCTAGGCATAATTCAACATATAAACAATATGCCCTTAAAGAGAATCCATATATAAATAAAAAAATAGTAAAGAGACATGAAACTTGGATACAACTAATATTGAATGACTATAAGATTCAAGTTGATGAGCATTTTGAAAAAGCATTTAAGAAATTCCATTTGTTGAAGAATGTATTGATGAAATACTCTTTATCAAAAGTATTTAATGAATACTCTAAGTATTATTTCAAATCGGATCCTGCATTGGATGATTTAGAATACGAAACTACATTAGACGATTTGGACGATTTAGAATATGAAACTGCATTGGACAATTTAGAATCCGAAACTGCATTGGATACGTATGCTACATAGGCAATAAATTGAGTTTCCTCTCTAGGAATAGGTTCAATATCATAGCATCGCCCCTTGTAACGATCAAGACTAGTAAGTCCATCGGTCCAATAAGTTTTTCTTGCATAGCTCCATTCTCAACGAAGTTTCATTCCGAGTTCTCTACTTGGTAGGGCACCTTTTTGTACCCCTACCAAGTAGAGAGCTTGGCAAGTACTAACCAATATCTTATGGCTTTCTTCGTTTATGGTTTGAAATTCTGGTGTCTCAGGTGTAGGGGAACCACACCAATCCATCCCGAACTTGGTGGTTAAACTTTATTGCTGTGACGATACTGTAGGGGAAGCCTTAGAGGCAAGAGGAATTAGTACTAAATGGTTAGTTGAATTTACTTTTGCCCAGATTCATGGGTTTGCTAATGCAAGAGATGTACTTGAATTGGTTACCCGACCTCTACGTCGTCAGAAAAATTTAGAAGACTTGGGTCATGTGCAGTTGCAATACCAAACCAAATACATAATGACTCGATACATAGATATTATAACAAAGAAACAATTTTCTTATAATGAAGAAAGAAATAATTTTCGCACAAAAGCCACAAATGCTTAAAACGTTCCGGATTGAATCTATCTTCTACGGTTTTTGTTTCAATATTTTCAGATTCAATATTTAACATAGACTATAAGTTGTCCTACAAAAGAACCGCTAAGAATCAATTTTCACATAGGAATTATTCTATTATTCATGTCTATTATCTTATCTTGTATCAAAATGGACCTGACGTAATACATCTGAGCTAGACCAATTGGCAATGTTGCTAAAAAACCATTACCTCATTCATAGTTTCACTTTGTTCAAAAAGCAACGAATGTTTTGTACCTTTTTTACCCAATAATAAACAGAACCTTTTTCCCAGATCTTGAAGAATCTCTCTTATTGAAGCAAAACTATGTTTTAGGAAGAAAATAGAGAGAGATATAATTTTTTAAAAATAAAAAAGAACAAACTGAATCGATGGGAGGATTGGGATTTTATCGACAAGACCTTCACAATTGTAGCGGATATATTATTGCAAATAATCCCAATGGCTTCAGGGGAGAAAAAGGCATTTACCTATTACAAAGATGGTGTGATTTGATCTTTTTTTTTTCTGCTTTTTCTTGTTTTGGAGAATGGCGGGATATTCTTTTTTAAGTTAAAGAAAACTTACGCTTAGTGAAGGTGAGTTTTAGAAATATAACAATTCTTTCTGTCGTGTATCCCCGATTGATGCAGCCTTAGATGCTTTGATCTTTTGAGATTCTAGTATCAAGCGAATGGTTACACCTATTACATAGATGTTGGGCAGTCAAAATTGTGACCGATGTGCTTGAGGCCATTCTGTTAATAGGAGCTTTTATCCATTAAGCGACGGCCCTTCCACTCGGCACCGTCGGATCACTGAGGCCGACTTTCGTCCCTGCTCGACAGGTTGGTCTTGCAGTCAAGCTCCCTTCTGCCTTTGCACTCAAGGACCAATTTTCGGCCGGCCCGAGGAAACCTTTGCACGCCTCCATTACCTTTTGGGAGGCCTATGCCCCATAGAAATTGTCTACCTGAGACTGTCCCTTGGACAGTAGGTTTAGTTGCAAGGTTAGACTTCTGGCTTGTTAAAGAGATGAAATACAACCAAGTTGTCTTTTTCTGATCAGAAATGAAATCGATCACTAGAAGAAGAAATAGGCCGAAAATCAAGATACATTATGGAAAAATGGAACTTCCATAGAAGAGAAGCAAATGAAACTCTTTCATAAAAATGATCTAAAGGTATTAATTGAAAATGAATTTTTCATTTTGACCGGATCATGATTTAGTAACTTCAATTAATCTTTGAGCAACATTTTTTTTTTCATTTATCTAAACCTGAATCCTTGTTGCTCGGCTATACTATAGCTGAGCATTTTTTTTGTACTGAACTAATAAATTAGTTTTATTGTTCGACGAACAAAAGGAGAGAGAGGGATTCGAACCCTCGATAGTTTTTGAACTCTACCGGTTTTCAAGACCGGAGCCATCAACCACTCGGCCATCTCTCCCAAACAAGGATAACTCATCCTATCTTACCTCGACAGATAATACCTGACCATATTCGTTCTTTGGTAGCGTCAACATATGCTTTTTCTTCTTCAGTTAAATCGTTATAAGTTAAAGGAAATTTTTCTTCACTATCTTCAGGATCTTCAATATCTTCAGTATCTTCTAGAGAAATCTCTTTTTTCTTAGAAAATTTGTCTTTGCTATCCATTCTTATCCTAGGCAAGGTCCATCTTGCCGTGATAGAAATAAATAAGAACAGATAAGCTTTAGCTAATAAAATTAGGATCCCAATCATTATATTAACGACCCTGCTAATTCCAGAAATAGAATCCCATTCAAAATGTTCCAGAATGGGTATGAATGGAATTGATAAGTTCCATCCGCCCAAGTAAAGAACCCGAGAAGTGTATTGTCGGAACTGGATTGGAGGGTCAAGTAGGTCTAGATTCAGGAAGTGTAGCTATAGCCAAGCAAGCGGGGAAAATATAGTCTATTGATGGTGGAAATATCACTATAACTTCATCCGTTGTTCGAGACAATATAGAAACATATTTGATTCTATTAGAACGTTGATATAGAAAGAAATAGCAAGAAAAGAGCTCCAGTATAAAGATCTTCATTAGTGCGTAAGCCAATTGTATACCACCACTGATAAATACCAGAATAAGCAATATTGACTGGACCGGGGGCACCTCCTCGGGTAAAGGCTTCTACGACCGGTTGACCAAAATGAGGATCCCAAATTGCATGCGCAATAGGTCTTACATGTAAGGGATCGTGTACCCAGGCTTCGAAATTGTCTTGCCAAGCTACGTGGAACAAATTACCAGAGGTCCATAGAAAGATTATAGCTAACTGACCAAAGTGAGAAGCAAAAATCTTTTGATAAAGGCATTCTTCGGTAATATCATCATGACTCTCAAAGTCATGTGCAGTAGCAATACCAAACCAAATATGATGAGTAGTTGGGTCCTAGGCCAAGCCTTGGCTAAACTTTGGAAATCTTGATGCCATAATGCTTTTCAAACATCGTTATGAACATAAAGTCCCAAGGTATGAAAACCTAGGAATAAACTAGCCCAACTCAAATGAGATATTATGGCTTCCTTATGCTCCAACATTCTCGCCAATACATTATCCTTATTCTATTCTAGATTATAATCTCTAATGAGAAATATAACTCCATGAGCAAATGCCCCTGTCATAATGAATCCGATAATGTATTGATGATGAGTATACAATACAGCTTGGGTAGTAAAATCTTGTGCTATGAATGCATAGGCAGGTAAAGAATACATGTGTGACACATCCCTCGGGAAGAGTAGCATGAAGCTCAGAATTAGAAGCATTTTAAAAAGATGTTGATAAAGAGGAATGGATCTAGGGTTAATATCTTGTATATTAAATTGCTAATTGGACTTCGTAAAATACTTCTTTTATTATTCAAAATGGAATGAAAAATCTGTTTCATTTTCATTATTTATTCTAGACCAAAAAGAAGATATGGTTATAGGAGTCTATTCATCACACATATGCTTCAAATAGTATTGTAACCATCGAAGTAAAATAGATTAGTGATGATCTAGAATTCATCTAGATCATCAGTAAAAAAAAGTAATAGGAGTTGTCATATTAAGAATAGATATTTATTTGGAAAAGAAGTAGTACGAAGGAAACGAAAAATCTTCCTTTCCTTTTTCTTTTGTACTACTTCTACACAGATTTTTGATACCTACAATTATAGATACTTTGCAGTCCAAAGATTATCATTATGAGGATATTTGGTCTGAAGATGTCATTCATAAAGGTTATGGAGGGGTAGATTGTGTGGAAGCTAGGGGGCCACCCGTAGGAGCTGGATGTGGGGGATATGTGGTAGGAGAGACTGTGAAATTGTTAAAAGAATTAAATGCATTTTATGAATATGATATAATATTATTTGATGTATTAGGCGTTGTGGTTTGCAGCGTTAATGCTTTTTGCTGGTTGGTTCCATTATCACAAAGCTGCTCCAAAATTGGCTTGGTTCCAAGATGTAGAATCCATGTTGAACCACCATTTAGCAGGGTTACTAGGACTTGGGTCTCTAGCTTGGGCAGGCCACCAAATACACGTTTCTTTACCTATTAATCAACTCCTAGATGCTGGAGTGGACCCTAAAAAAAAGGATACAGGTCAGCCAGTGAGACAATGGGGGATAAGCTTCATCGTCGAGAGGGAAACAACCCAGATCACTAGCTAAGGCCCCTAAATGACCGCTGAATGATGAAGGAGGTAGGAGTGCATAGATAGCCAAGAGGTTCACCTAGAAGCAGCGATCCTTGAAATATGAAAGTAAAGATGAACAAATCCAAACTTCAATCAGATACTGGGAGTACAGAAAATATTCAAATGAATGACAAGCTTCTTGTAATGATTTAGACTAGGCCTACGCCTAATATTAAATTTTCTATAGAGGTTGTGCAAGATCCATTAGAACCATTTTCAATGCAGATCGAACCAGATATTGATCTGGAAGATCCAGATGATTGGACAACCACAATGAATGATCGAATTAAGTAGATGAATGAAGAGTATTTGTTTAATCTAGATATTTATAAAAAGTTGCAAGCTGATTTGAAAAATAAAATGGATCAACCTTCTCCTGATCCCATTGGATTCCGGAAGATCGTAGCATGGTCCCTGATAAACTCCAATCTATTGCTTCTTCTCTACTAATAATGTCTACTCCCTCAACTTGTTTTAAAAAGATACAGAAGGCATTCTGTAAATAAAATATTGTATCAAATTCAAATTATATTGATTCGTTAGAATAGCTTCCATTGAGTCTCTGTACCTATCCCTTTCTAGGATAGGAGACTATTGTCTCCAGAAATTGGATTTGGCTCAGGATTGCCCATTCAAAATATCCCAGGGTTCCCTGGATTTGGATGCTATCACTTGGTAAGTTTCCATACCAAGGCTCAAAAATTTAAGTCCTTCAATCTCTCAGATAGCCTATGGAATGGACTTTGTAAAGAGCCATAATGACCAAGCATTGCATAAATAGATAACAATTCAATAAGTCCAACTTGTATTCTGAAAATAGATATAAAATTGAATAACATTATTATAAGGATTATCGGGCAGAAGGGACACGGTTCTAAATTAGTTCCACTATAGCCGTTCTCTCTGACCAATTTTAAAGATGGAGAATTTTCTTAATCATTCCGTCATCATTTTTTTTCCCTTTACCAATGGAAAAGGATCAAAGTGCATCATTCTTTTTAATAATCCTAGATCGACTTCGACATTGGGGAATTTCAATTTCATTATAGAACGGTTTGGAATCTTGGGTTACAAATTGGTGGAATACTAGTCAATCAAAAAAAAAAATTGATTATTTACAAGAAGAAAACGCTCTAGGAAAATTTGAGAAAATAGAAGAGCTATTCCTGTTAGAAATATTATTATTGAATCCTATTATTATTTGGTTAATATCTACATAAACCTGTATTCAACAATGTGAATCCACAAGCACTGGCAGAAGACCAAGAAACTGCTTTCCCCCATGTATCTGTAACAGTAACAATGGTATTGCGAAAACTTGCTCGAACGTAAATAACTCCTTTCAGTATTTGATGTTTAGTTCTACGTGGCAAAAATCTTCTTATAGCTCCACGTGGTACATATTTTCTTCTACTTTTTGGCACAAATTTTTTTGTAGTTTTTGACCATGCCATAAATGATCTCAATTCTCGTTCCTATAGTTGCACTATCTAATTAGCATGCCTAAAGTGCGATATCTAATTAACTTATAATGAATAAGTTAAGAAGAATAAATTTGTACGTGCCTAAAGTGCGATATCTAATTAACTTATAATGAATAAATGAAGAAGAATAAATTTGTAATACTTTATATAATTAGATAGGAATCTTATTTATTTATTGGTAAAAAAGATTATTATGACCAATCGTTATTATTTACGAACCTTTTGGTAGATTCGTAAACCGCTCTACCATAATTCTTGGCAGATAGACCCAATTTTGGTTTGATAGTACATCCCAACAAAGGATGACCATATTTGTTTAATTTATCTCTTTCCACTTGGATACCATGTGGTGGGCCTTGGAAAGTTTTTGAATAAGCAGGAGGAATTCATAGATCTTCCAGACGTAGAGCCCGTAAGGCTTTGAATCCAAATACATTACCTACAATAGAAGTGAACATGAAAGAAAAGAAGATTTCAAAACTTTCAAATGCTTTCAAGAAATTGGTATCCGATTGAGACGTGTATTACCATATTCCCAATTGATAATAAGTGAACGTTGGTTCCGTGAAAAAACACGGGATGATAAATTCAAACGAATTGCATAGTATCATAAACGGTGACTCCCTGTATCATTCCTCCACCTTGATATTGAAGAAAGAACATAAATTCCTTTGTCTGATCTTCTTGATTTAAATAAATCATACTTTTCATGATTTGATCTGCAGGTTGCTTTTCCAGCGGTTTAGCTAAAAAAAGCTTCTCCAGACCATACAAACACACGATGAGCCCATGCAAAAGGTTTTGTTAAGATGTGCCAGATACCACCGAAGATACAAATGGAACCTAACCACACATGTCCTCCAATTATATCTTCTAGATTGTCCACGCTAACAATCCATCCCTCCCCAACAAAAGGGGATGCAAAAAACCAAATTGATTTTCATAATCATAAGTATCGGCTCAGATCTTAAATTGGGTACCCAATTTGACTATTGTTTTGTTTTCAAAAAACAAATAAAGAAAAACAACTAAATATATATATAATCATTCATGTTTTATAAAACATGAAAACTATCTAATTAAATTAGGTTGAGTTCCCATACCCATATTGAAGAAAGAGAATACTTGAAAAACAAAAATGTCCTACTTCAAAAGAAAAAAGATCACAAATTCAATTCAAAATTGATGGGTTAATGTGAGCTTATCCGTGTAGTTATGCATTATTTAACTAGGAATCAATTTGATAAAAGATTTTCACTTTCGTGCTTTGGTTTGGATAGCATGGTTTCATGAGTCAGGAGAGCGATCGGACCGCCAAGATAAAAGATTTTTGTTCTTCCTCATGATGAATGAAGATCTGTGTGAAGAAAATATTCAGATAGATATTTTCTATTATGTCCCGACTAGATCGCACCATGTATCATTTAATAATCCAAGAGGTTATTCTAGGGCCCGAGGTTTTTTTTAATGGATCAATTCCAAAGAAATGGAAACAAACATAGATCTTGGCAACAAATCTTTTTATATCAAAGCTAGGGCTTCTTCAATATTAAGTGCAATTTTTTGTACTTCTAGATCCATTATTTTCATTTTAGACCCATAATTTTTCCCATCTCTATCTTCCAGATAAGGAGGCAACAGAAGAGACATTTGCTGCTCTTGCAATGCTTTCTTTAAAATTGAAAACCTTTTTATTTCATCTTGCATTCTGTTACATATTGCAAGAAGTATAAATTGAACTGTTTTCAAACCTGTACCAATAATGTCTTACAGTATCTTAATAGTTTCTTTCAAATATAAATTAAACTATTTTCAAACCTGTACCAATTTATACTTCTTGCAATATGTAACAGAATGCAAGATGAAATAAAAAGGTTTTCGATTTTTAAGAAAGCATTGCAAGAGTAGCAAATGTCTCTTCTATTGCCTCCTTATCTGGAAGATAGAGATGGGAAGAATTATCGGTCTAAAATGAAAATAATGGATCTAGAAATACAAAAAATTGCGCTAAACAATAGATCAGAAATCATGTCAGACGGAATGCGGGTGCATAAAAGATTATATCTTTTATATGAAAGATTTCGTAGGTTCCACGGGTTAATCGAAACCTACCAATTATAATAATATATAATCGAACTCTGTTGTCTTTCAATTTGCTAGAAAGACATAGCATCAATTTAATGCTATGTTTCTCAAATTCCATTTCTTTCCATATGGATAGCACATATTACTGAAGAACCTTCATTCTTCGATGGATACTTTGAATAAACAATTCAAATATATTCTTTGAACCATGCTATTCGTAGAATAAACTGAAGCATCAACACGCATTCAAATTAGGGGAACAACAGCTGGAAACGGTTGCTAATAGCCCATAGAATTAGTACCTCGTAGAGGTAGGCTGAGGAGCAAAAGGGAGGAATCCGCCCAAGGAGGGGCTCACATCTGATTAGCTAGTTGGTGAGGCAATGGCTTACCAAGGCTCCGATCAGTAGCTGGTCTAAGAGGATGATCAACCACACTGGGACTGAGACACGGCCCAGACTCCTGCGGCTAGAGTTGCAAAGATTAGAGCTTGAATACCACTTGTAAATAATCCTAGGAACATTATAGGTATAGGTACCACTAAAGGTACTAACGAAACAGGAACGGCAACTACCAATTCGTCAGCTAATATATTTTCAAAAAGTCAAAAACTAAGTGATAGAGGTTTTGTAAAATCTTCTAATATGTTATATGAAGACATTTTTACTTCTTTCCAGATCGTAAGAAACAAAATTGGAGTTTATTTTACGAACCAGGGCCCTGAAGTAATCACTAGAGAAATACCTCATTCAATGCTTACTTACTCCGTCATTTGGACGAAAACGGCCTTGTAATGATAGGATTCTTTCCAACTTATTTTATTGTGACTAACTCTCTTTTCTTCATCATGAAGAAGTACTATATTCTCAATTCTACAATATATCCAAATTTGATAGATCAAATCTATGAAGAGAAATAAATTTTTATGAAACTATTATTTAAGGAGATTTGACACATGTTCTCCATGGTGACTGGGTTTATGAATTATAGTGAACAAGCAATACATGTTGCAACACATTCGACAGTGAGAGTTTCATCAATTTTAACTGACATAAATGATTATAACTATGTTAATTAAATTGTCGTAAATCCAAGTAAATTTTCCTTATTATTTTGATGTTTCCCCTCATCAATAGGATTGAGATAAAGGTCAGAGAGTAAACTGAATAATTCCTGATCTGGAATCTCCTTTGGTACAATACCTTCTGGTTGGGACAATATTTGATCCGCATGGTAGAGTACTCGGCTTTTAAGTGCGACTAAGGTCTTTTGCACGTTTGGATGAAGTACTAAATTCATCTATACCATCGGTAAAATTAGTAAGACTACGACTGATCCTAAAAAGTAAATAAAATGGAAAAAGCAGCATGTCGTTCTAAGAATCTTGACTTTCTTTTTTGATTAGAAGTGAATTTTCTCATTTATTGGGGAACCTTAATTTATCAAAGTGAAGAACTAAGTAATTCGGGAGGAAAGGGCATGATAGTGACATGTATTTGTATAACGGGAGTATTAGTTACTCGTTCGCTCTATTCAGGACATTTACCGTTAAGTAATTTGTATGAGTCATTCATGTTCCTTTCATGGACTTCCTCCATGATTCATATAGTTATAGAAGTACGGGGCTAGGATGCTTGGTGGTTAGGTGAAATCACCGCGCCAAGTGCTATGTTAACTCATGGTTTTGCTACTTTAGGTCTTCCGGATAAAATGCAACATTCTGCAATGTTAGTACCCGCTTTACAATCTCATTAACCACTCATCTAATTCCAACGATCTAAGACGTTCTGTCATTGAACATTAATATATTCTTATTTGTTTTGAAGGTTTCTACGGGAGATGTATTATTTCTATATTCCCGTAGAAACATCATTGCTAATAAGATAATACCACCTAGATCTTCCTGCAATTTGTTCAATTCTCTGTTGAGTATTACTGCTTCTTTCTTCGTAAATCGATCAAATCCTCCCGTATTTTTTTTTTCGTTAAATTTTTCAATTTTTCAAGTCTTGTTTCTGTAGTAAACCAATTAGTTAAAGATACTTTTACAAATTTTTTTCTCTACCTCAATTCTACTATTATTCCAGTTCCGGATAAGTAGATTTCAAGTACTTAGTAAGTCTTAGGTCTCGCATAATGATAAATAAGGATACAATTGGAAAAAAAAACTTTGCTCAATCTATCTACTTCTTCAAGTGTCACAAATCTTTCTGGCCATCTAAAACATGGCTTATCCAGGATGCGCAACAACAAGGTTTTGCTTTGGAAAAATATCATGATTATGGGGATGTACATGCAGTGGAAAAATTACGTCAATTGATTGAGATATGGCATGCTACCAGTGAATATTTGAGATGAGAAATGAATCTAAATTTTAGGATGACTGATCCTTTGAATCCAGTACATATGATGGGATTGCTCGATGTACCCATTTTTGGGTATTATAACAAAGGTAATATGAAGGGATAGCGCAGAGTAGAGCAGTTTGGTAGCTCGCAAGGCTCATAACCTTGAAGTCATGGGTTCAAATCCCATCTCGGCAAAGACAAAAAGGACCTAATATCAATACCTCTTTCTGCTTCTCTCTTTATCTTCATATTCCTATCAAACGATCCAGGACGGAATCCTGGGCGTAAAGAATAGTGATGAAAAAAGATTAGAAAGTAGGTTTTGTAAAAAGACCTATTTCTATAGATTTTGAGGAGTCATCTCAAGTGACTGAATGAAGAGAGAGGGATTCGAACCCTCGGTACAGATAGTCTATACAACGGTCGTGGGTTCAAATCCTGCTGCTCCGAAATGAATGGTAAACAAGATCATGTAGATCTAAGACATTCTGTCATTGAACATTAATATATTCTTATTCGTTTTGAAGGTTTCTACGGGAATATAGAAATAATACAATAATATCCTACACAAATAAAACTATCTATATCTATTATAAATTAAACGGATTCTTATTATGGTAATAGGATTCGAACCTATGACTAATCGGTTAACAGCCGACCACTCTACCACTGAGCTATTGAGGAATAACGAAGTCTCTACTCTATATATGGTTAAGACTCATTTCTTTGAACCAACCTATGACAAGCACATCAACGATTGAAAAATTCAATGTAAAGGTTTATTTGAAACTTTGCGGAGACACCCACCTTCTTAATCTAAATTGAAATTATTCCACCATGTTTCAAAAGATACTAGTATTTGTTTATAGGTCTAAAATACTAAAAAAAAGGAATATTTATAAATATAAATAAATCTGGAAGTTCCAATTGAATTTTAACAAATAATAGGAATATTCTATTCCCTCTAGAAGCAAATGAAAGATTATTTCTTCAGAATAAAAAGTTTAGGAGGAAAGTATACTATACTACTATAACCCAAATAAAATAAATAAAAGTAAACATAGTAGAGAATATTTCATCAAGTTCAAGAGACCTTGTGGCAGATGTCAGCGGTTCGAGTCCGCTTATCTCCATCCCACGAGAAAACTAAATAGTTTTAGTTTTAGAATTCAATTCTGCAGGTTAGATCAATCAGAATCGACAGTTTTATCTATGATTGCGGATCATTAGAAAATGCATTAACATAAATACAGCAGTAAGAAGGGGTAATAAGCCCTTTTCTTTAGTCTTTTACTCTAAGAGATTAAGTTTTCCTTGTTAGCGCATCTCACATTATTAGAAACAACGACCCTGAAAGACCCCTGATTTGAATAGACAAAATTGCAAAAAATTTGATTTTTGATTAAAATAAAACAACAATGGGGCGTGGCCAAGCGGCGGTAAGGTAGCAGGTTTTGATCCTGTTATTTCGAAGGTTTGAATCCTTTCGTCCTAGGTGGAACAGTATTATTGAAAAAAAAATAAGAAGAATTTTTTTTTTGATTTCTCATCTTCTCTACGTTCTTGACAGTCTATCTTCGTCTCAATAGAGTTTTTCAGTGGCATATTACGGTCCTTTCCCCCATTATTGATAAAAAGTGAGCCACTGGTTCAGGTAAAAAATACTATCATTACTGCCTAGACAATCAGACATCCAACCCGTAATCGCAATGACCCGATTGCAAGAGTGGAGCTCTACCAACTGAGCTATATCCCCATAGATGGATATACTACTGCGCTGCGAATAACAATAGCTAAATTTGTGATGAAGCTTTGGAACTTGACTAAACAAAGGAGAGGGTCTGTACATGGCGTACACTACTATTTATCATATACTTGAGATTATCAATTCCATTAAGACGTCCTTTAATTTTTATTTTAATACCTTCTACATCCGCCTTTTCAGCCAGTTCGATAGCTTTTTTCATTATTTTTCTTATTTCAACTCTCTCATATACATTATATAATAGATTATATATATATATTAGAAAAATATATCTATTCTATATGCAGTAAAAAATTAAAACATAATCATATATATATAATAGAATACAAGATATATGTATATCTATTACAGTAAAAAAAATAGATATATAGTAAATCTTACATATATAAAATAGAAGATTTATACACATACATTCTAATCCTAATATTTGAAATAATAGAATACAAGACATAAATTGTATTTATGTTTATGTAATAATAAAAGAATACAGTGTATATATTGATTGAGTCATAATATTAAAATATAGAAAAAAAATTCTTATATATACTCAAAATAAGAGTAGACACTAATTTCTTAGCCTCTATGTTAAGAAAGCTCTTGTAGCAATAAAATTATGAAATTTACTTTATGTTTTTGTGCAAGCCCCTATGAAGAAGAAAGAAAAAAAAGAAGCTATGCAGATGGCCGTCCCTAAAGTGCCCTATCAAGGACCCGAAGAGGAAGAACCGAATTGGGTCGAGTTATATCACAGGTTATTTTTTGGAAGATACCTTTAATATAGATCAGAGACAGATTCACCCATATAGATCAGAGATAGATTCACCTTCTCGTCTATATCTATAGATTATACGCCCCCTACTTAAATCATAAATAGGTGATTCAACTTTCACTCTATCTCCCCTTATTATTCATATGTGTCGATATCTCATTTGCTTAGCTTTACATCCTTCCCAAGGTATCATTTCTAATACATCTGTGGGACATGCTTGTACACCGCTTTTCATTTGAATAATCCCTTTTTTGCTAAATTGTTCGAAGCTTATGCGATTTTTGATCCAATTGTTAATGTAATGCCAATTATCCCTCTGTTCTTTTTTCTATTAGCCTTTGCTTGGTTATTTTTTGCATGTTAAAATGAAACCTCTCGTAGTTAGGGCCAAAATGCTAGATGATTTATTCATTACCGATCTCATTACTATTGAATTAAACCCAATAGCTCCGATTAGATCAATTCTTTTCTTTTTGGCTAAAGAAAAGTTTTGTGACATCTCAGGGCAGCCAATTAGTAAATTGTCTTGGACCAGTCTATCAGATGAGGATATAAAGACGAACTTCAAAAAGAAATGATTTTGGTTCAATGACCGATTCCTCAATTATTTCACTATCATCAGTTAGGCTACGAAATAAAATAATGGAATGATTATTTGATTGATTAAGAAGATTTCTTTATTTCTATAAAAAGATTTTATCTTAATCTATTCTATAAGATTTGGGAATAGTAGCCAACTTAGTTCTATCTTCTTGTTTTTTTTTTTAATTCACTTTTTATATAATTACAGTTCTCTACCGACGCGAATTGCTAAAATTAATTTATTTAGGATCAGTCGGATTGGTCTTCTACCATCATCATTGGCTGGAATTGGGATATCCACGAGATCTAGGTCACAATTTGTATCAACTAAGCAAATTGTTGGAATACCTAAAGTTCTACCTCCCCCCCCTTTTTTCTTTTCATTCGTATTTATTTCCTCTTTACTTTTTCTTGAATCAATTTCTGGTTGTTGGTTCCACATTTAAACCAAAAAAATGGAATGCTTTTTACTTTAAAATTAGCATTGGATCATAGGGACAATATGAAAGAGAAGGAATATAAGAGTTTCATTCAAATATGTTCAAAATGACAATGAATTGATGAATCTGGTCGATTTTTTACCGGGTGAACGACGGGGATCGAACCCGCGCGTGGTGGATTCACAATCCACTGCCTTTGAACCACTTGGCTACGTCTGCCCCAAGCAATAGGTAAAAGAAATTTCCACCCAAGATCCAATAATTGGTCCATTCTTATCCTAGAAGAGTTAGAATAGCAGTTCTCGACCCTTGAGAGGTACCAAATAAATGGCTACTGGAATCAGGATTTTGAGCATAAAGATTCCACTGACCTGTAAAAAGTGGTTTCAAACCTTGGGGATATGGTAATACATTCAAGAAATTATCCCATCTTATGTGTTGTCCTCTTGATTCAGGAATAGTGACATGAACTAAATGCCCCATCCAAGCCAAAGAACTGACTCCGAAGAGCCCTGACAAATGATGATTGAGACGAGATTCGACATTTTTAAACCATGAAACACTTGGTTTCTATTGAGGTTGAAAGAAAAAAGGAATTCGAGTGATATTTATTCACTGAAACATCAATAATAAGTGATTGGGTCATACCACAGGCAAAAATGTTTTAAGAGGGAAAAAGTTTTTCCCCTTCTTTCCTTTCTTTAAAAAAAAAGTGCTCTTAGTTCAATTTGGTAGAACACAGGTCTCCAAAACCTGATGTCATAGGTTCAAATCCTACAGAGTGTGATCCTTCTTTTTTTATATTCTTCATAATTTTATTATTTCGTATTAAATGCTCAGTACCCAAGTAAGCTCACAAATTTGATCATGATCAATATGCCTTTTGGGTCTTCTTATTCCTTGTAAGCTGTGTGTATCTCGACCTCCACAATTCATTTTTTATTTTTATTTTTATTTTTTTGTATACAAGGTATTGACTTGTTACTGATCTAGCCTTTTTCCTTCTTTAGACCCCTTTTTTTACTCCGATAGTTTACCCTATTGAAATGCAAGGGAAATGCATGCATTTTCATACTATGAAAATATCTGAATTGTTTATTCAAAGTATCCATCGAAGAATGAAGGTTCTTCAGTAATATGTGCTATCCATATGGAAAGAAATGGAATTTGAGAAACATAGCATTAAATTGATGCTATGTCTTTCTAGCAAATTGAAAGACAACGGAGTTCGATTATATATTATTATAATCGGTAGGTTTCGATTAACCCGTGGAACCTACGAAATCTATTATTACCGAGAACATCACAAGAATTCTTCTACGAGAAGGTTTTATAGAGGATGTTAGGGAACATCGAGAAGGTAAAAAATCTTTTTTTGTTTTAACTTCAAGATCTAGGGGAAGGATACAAAAGAGATATATAACCGCTTCAAAGTGTATTAGCAAACCTGGTCTGAGAATCTATTCTAATTATTGAGAGATCCCTAAAATTTTAGGTGGAATGGGGATTGGGGAGCAATACTTGAAATGGCAATCCAAAAAAAAACACCTATACTAAGATCAATTAAAACAATGTGGCGACCAAAGGGAATTACTAAATAACCTAAAAAAATAGGTATGACCACTACCGAAACTGTCTACCTGAGACTATCCCTTGGATAGTAGGTTCAGTCGCAAGGTTAGACTTCTAGCTCTTCTAGAGTGGTATCTGACTGATGGCTCAGTGCCCCTTGGAAGAGGGCCTTCTTCGCCTTCCACCTAAGCTGCGCAACAACGAAAAATTATTTGTCGCTATAGCTGAAGTGAATGAAGGTACTCTTTTCAAAAGATTTCAACCTAGAGCTTATTAGGTATTATAATTACTTCCCATTTTTTCCTGGGTCGATGCCCAAGTGGCTAATGGGGATGGACTGCAAATTTGTTGGCAATATGCCTATGTTGGTTCAAATCTAGCTCGGCCCAATACCAACTTGATCGATAGATTTATATTGATATCAATCAATGATATTGGTAAAACAGGTAATTGGTTTTTGAATCTCTGAAATAGAAAGAATCAGAACGAACAGATACTTTTAGAAGATTTGAAAGAGAAAAGTTTTACAAAATGTTTTATCGACCCAACACTAACTAACAGTTGAATTACCGTTTATGGAGTATTGGGGATCAAAATTTGGATCTTTGTTGAAGATGAGCAATACCTTTCTATAATCTGACCAATTATAAATCTTAAATTCTATAAGATCAAATAAAAATAATTAACCATCTTGGAGCAGTGCTATGCTTAGTGTGCGACTCGTTGAGACCAAACTTTTGCTTCTTTTCTAAAATGATAGAGAACTCGGAATAAAAACAAATTGGTATCTGGTATAATTGTTTCATATAGAGAGAAAAATGAAAGATGATGAAAAAACTTATTGAAATACTTGCTTAAAAAGGAAAGACAAATAGGTGAGTTATTCATCCGACGAAGATACGATCGCTGATATGAGATCCATTCTCATACTTTACCACTTTCCACTATTTCATTTACCAAAATCCCAGAGCAGATCGAATAAGATGTCGCATATCCTATCCACTAGCCCATGATTCAAAGGTTAAGAGATGGTTCGGATCCAACCATTTCAAATAAAGTTTTCCCCTTGACTCTTGAAATTCGAATAGCTTCAATAAGAGGTAACACTTCGATTATGGGCATTGGACAAGCTTCTACATATTTATTGATAAGATCTCTTTTAGATGTACGATTTCCATAATTAATACTATTTTACCCACTCTAGCTCCCCCAAATAATCCAATTTTTCCTCCACGTCGGTAAGGAGCTAAAAGATCCACTACTTTAATGCCTGCTTCAAAGATTGAAAAATTGGTCTCCAACTATGTAAAGGCAGGAGCAAATCTATGAATAGGAGATGTTGTGAGAGCATCTACAGGACCTAAATCATCAACAGGTTCTCCAAGAACATTAAAAAATTTATAAACCTAGTCACCATGGAGAACATGTGTCAAATCTCCTTGAATAATAGTTTCATAGAAATTAATTTCTCTTCATAGATTTGATCTATCAAATTTGGATATATTGCAGAATTGAGAAAAGCACACGAAGTAACAAAAAATGAACCAACCCCATCAACGGCAATCAATTCGTTTAATTTTTCAGACAAATATTGAAATTCAAAACTACCTATTACCCAATAAAAACCTAGGATTCCTAATAAGAGTCCAAAATCCCCCGCACGGTTAGTTATAAATGCTTTTTGACAAGCATTAGCCGCACTGGGTCATGTAAACCAGAAACCTATCAATAAATAGGAGCACATTCCTACTAATTCCCAAAAAAGATATATTTGTAATAAATTAGGGCTAATAACTAGCCCCAGAACCCAAAATTCTTGCGGAATATATTGCTCTACAACTAAAGGAGAGAGTTGAAATAAGAAAAATAATGAAAAAAGCTATTGAACTAGCTGAAAAGGCGGATGTAGAAGGTATTAAAATAAAAATTAAAGGATGTCTTAACGGTATTGAGAGAGCCCGTAAAGAATTGGCTATGCAAGGTAGAGTGCCCCTATAGACCCTTCGAGCTAAAATTGATTATTGTAAGCATCTCGTGTAAAATATAAGCAACACCAAAACCTTCTAGAGCCCAAACTTCCATTTCTCCTACTCGTTGCCCTCCTTTTTTTGATTTTCCTTTTAGAGGTTGTTGTGTAACCGTTGCATAAGGTCCATTGGAACGTGCATGAATTTTGTCATCAACTTGATGACACAATTTGGATATATAAGTTATTCCTATTGTAATAGGTTGTTCAAAAACCTTTCCTATTTTTCCATCAATTAATCGATGTTTTCCAGGATGATCAGATTCAGGGCAAAGATAAATGGATGAGAAGACTATAAGTTGTCCTACAAAAGAACCACTAAGAATCAATTTTCGCGTAGGAATTATTCTATTATTCCTGTCTATTATCTTATCTTGTATCAAAATGGACCTGACGTAATACATCTGAGCCGGACCAATTGGCAATCATCACAGAAACCTTGGATTTGCTCTTTGAACCATTCCGCATCGTGTTTGCAGTAAGTACCTGCACAACTCACACGAATCCCTATCTCTCGAACAAGTATCTTAGTGATTGAAGTAGCATGAGTTGCATCACCAAAAATGATTGTTTCTTTGCCCGTCAAATTCTGACAATCAATAGATCTCGAAAACCAAGCAGCTTGGGAAACAAATCGAGTTTGTCCGTTGATATAAGGTTCATAATCCACTCTTTTACTCGATGAACAAAGAGCCAAGATATTCAATTTTTTTTGAATCTGACAGATCCACTCCGCCATATCTACATTATTATCAAATCCTATTATTATTTACATCATTCGGAATAGATTGAATAACTGATTAGCAAAATAAATGGATAGATTGTATTCTGAAATAATCATCCTCTTCATCCGTCATTAATATATATTCCAAAAAAGTTTTTAAAATGATATATAGGACTTTCGATATCAAAACCCATGAAATAGATATTCATAATACTATACAATATATATATATCGCGAACACACAATATACGTATTCATCGAAACTACTTATATGTTAAATATTGAATGTTATTGGACCTGAATACGCCACTCCTTTGGGAATTATTCAAGCTTTGACGGATGGAATCAAACTACTGGTAAAAGAGGATATTCTTCCATCTAGGGGGGATATTTGGTTATTTAGTATTGGACCAGCAGTAGTGGTCATACCTATTTTGCGGAAGCTTGGTTTGATCAAGCTGCTGAGTATTGGAAACAAGCTATAGCGCTTGCTCCAAGCAATTATATCGAAGCACAAAATTGGTTAAAGATTACAGGACGTTTTGGAGAATGACAATCTCTCAATTACCATACTGGGAAATTATGAAATCTATTCAGGATAAATAAATGTTTCATACTATTCGAGCGAATTAGCTCCTCTTATTGCATTGTCATTATAGAAAAACATTTTGAAAATATAACAAAGAATACTTTGTATGGATCGTTAATGAAAAGAATCTTTTCAATATGGATAAATCCCATCCGGAGATGGAGTTATTAAAGATTCATTAATATTTATCCATAAATAATTCAAAGTTCTTTTATTTGCACCATCACCGTCTTCAAATAAAGTATTTTCCACGGTAGCACCGTGAATAGCACATAGAAGAGCAGCACCCAATACTCCGGCAACTCCCATCATATGAAATGGATTCAAGGTCCAATTATGAAAACCTTGGAAAAAGAGGATAAATCGAAAAATAGCTGCTACACCAAAACTAGGGGCAAAAAACCAACCAAACTGGCCTAATGGATAGATCAAGAATACGGAAAGGTGGGTAACATTGATGAAGCTACCGCAAAGGCTATGAACTTAAAAGAAATTTAAAGAAATAAAATGAACCTAAATCTTCATGTACTGACTCCCAATCGAGTTGTTTGGGATTCAGAAGTCCAAGAAATAATACTAACTACCAATAGTGGTCAAATTGGTGTATTACCCAACCATACTACAATTGTAATAGCTTTCGATTATGACGTCCGAAGGAATACAAGTTGGACTTATTGGATCGTTATCTATTTATGTAACGCTTGGTCATTATGGCTCTTTACAAAGTCCATTCCATAGGCTATCTGAGAGATCAAAGGAAGAAAATATGGTTTATCTATTACCGGGAGAAGAGGAATACTATCAGATAGCTACAGGAAATTCTCTGACATTAAATCAATGGGTTCCAGAGGAACAATTTACTCCAGCTCGATTTCAACAAGAATTTTTATTTTTTGCATGGGACCAAACTCATTTCAGAAGTATTTTTCCTTTCCAATATTTTTCTGTTGGAGTGTGAGGTACCCAACATCTGCTGTTTGTAAAGAAGTATCCACAACTCCTTTACGAGCACCATAACATTAAATAATATATTCCGTTAAAGAATGTCCTTCACGAAAATTCCCTTGAATGGGTAGATCCACAATTTGTCCTTGAGGATCTGACATTATTCCTCTCAAGGAAAAAGCAATAGACCGGACCAACCCACAAAAACTATTAGATCTAGGGCACACAACTGAGAGGGGGGGTGAATTAGTTGTACAAAAACTTGCTTCTACTTCAAACACTTGATTCTTCTTTGTTAGTTAATAGCATATCAGTCAACCATTCATGAAAGCATAATGCATAAACATAGGAGTAGATAAACATCAACACATTGGACACCAAGATTTTGACGTGGAAAACCCAGTTAAGGGAAAAACCACGGGGTGATTAACCCAAGGATTATTCTCTGTTAGAAGAATAAAAAAAATGAATGGCACATGCCAATTAGGGCTCACTGCCTGAGCACACTGCTCACAAAGAGGCACACTGCCTACAAGAGACACACTATCTACAAAGTGATAAGAATCACAAACTTGAACTGGAGATTGACATCTTTACCATGTCTGGATCAGTTCCATTTAAGCCCGAGATACTTCTGCTCTGCCCTTCGCTCTTTCGCTATGCCACACTCATCCACTCCACACACACTTTGAAATGAACTCACAAACCTTTATTTATATAAGGCATTGACTTAGGAACAATCATCTAAGTCGGCAATCATCCACAAGAACATTCGCAAGTCGGCAATCATCCTTAAGAACATTTGCAAGATGAATAACTCATCCGGTCGGCCAGTCTGAACAAGAATATCTTCATCTAGAAGAATATCTTCAATTCTGGGCTCTAACACTGATGCGGACTGACAACACAACCTCAACATGATCCAACAACCTTCACATGCTTGCTTGAGTGACCAGGTACATCCGCACTTCCTCTACTTGTTGGAATCTCTTCTCCTCTTCATCTGGAACTTCAAGAACACAGTCTGTCGCGATTGTCAAACTAAAAAAGGTTCTTCTAGACGTCCACACTATGTACAAACCAAGATGACACATCACAAGGATATCCCAAACACTCCTTCCAATCCGCAGAGTCTGACAATGCACCTCCGGATCTCAACACTCTGTCTCTCCAGAGCATCTCCCAGAACCGGTTCTACTTGACCGATCACAACTTTTTCATATCTTCATACGGACCTCTGAAATCTTAACTGGATCATCTTAAGACTCATATCTACAAACCCTTTAATCTGCATCCTCTGATCCTCAACCTATTGAGTACATTTGCCTTCTTCTCATCACTGTTCCTGATTGAGACTAATTTCTCAATATCCTCAGCACACAGCTCATCCAATCCTTCTTACCAATGCAATATGAGTATATTGACATCAATGACAACACTGGTTAACCTCATACTTGCAACAATCTCCCCCTTTGTCATTGATGGCAACATATGATGTGAAAAACCATCAAGACAAGAACTTCTCTTTTCTGTCACAGCTCCCCTTATCAACAACAACTCTTCACGTCTTCTCTTCCTTTACTGCTCCCCCTTTGATCATCAACCACTTGTTTTTCACATGTCTTCTCTCCCCCTTTGACATCAATGGCAAAGGGCTCATACTTGCACATGTAACACATCAGAATCATACCAGTTGCTCCCCCTTACTGGTAGCTCCCCATCATCAATCCGAATCACAAGATATGACTGTGATATCCACTGAACTGATGCACATCTGTGCATCCTAGTTCATCACTGAAGGGGCCATGACCCCTAACTTCTCCCTGAGATACTCAAAAGAGTCTTTGGGAAGAGGTTTAGTAAAAATATCTGCAAGCTGATCCTTGGAGGGCACATATTCCAATCTAACTTCACCCTTGTTCACTTGTTCTCTCAAAAAGTGAAATTTGATAGATATATGCTTGGTCTTAGAATGCAATACCAGATTCTTGGAAATATTTATTGCACTTGAATTATCACAGAAAATTGTGATAGGTTCCTCATATTCTACTTTCATGTCTCTTAACATCTGCTTCATCCATAAGATTTGAGTGCAATTGCCTGCTGCTGCAATATATTCTGCTTTAGTTGTAGATAGAGATATTGCCTCTTGTTTCTTTCTTAGCCAAGAAACCAATCTCTTTCCCAAGAAGAATGCTCCACCACTGGTGCTCTTCCGGTCATCTACATCTCCTGCCCAATCTGCATCTGTATATGCATGAAGAGAGAAATCCTGATCTCTAGGATACTATAGGCCATACTCAACTGTCCCCTTTAGATATCTAAAAATCCTCTTGATTGCCATAACATGAGATTCTCTAGGGTCAGCCTGAAATCTTGCCACAAGACCAACAACCTGCATTATATCTGGTCTAGTCTGAGTGAGATACAATAATCCTCCAATCATTGATCTGTACTTGGTCTAATCTGTCTTAGGAGAGTCATCATCTTTGTTCAACTTACATCCGATTGCCATAGGAGTGTTCATTGGCTTTGAATCTTCCATTCCAAATTTTCTCAACAATTCTTTCACATATTTGGTCTGAGAGATAAAGATACCTTTCTTTGTCTGAGTAATTTGCAAACCCAAGAAGAAATTCATTTCACCAAGCATTGACATTTCAAACTCACTTTTCATTTGATTTGCAAAGGTTTTACACAAACTATCTCTTCCTCCAAAAATGATATCATCAACAGATAATTCACCAATCAAGATGTTTTCATTATCTATTTGGAAATATAGATTACTATCAGTAGTACCTTTGTTGAAACCAATCTACACAAGATGCTTATCCAACCTTTCATACCATGCTCTTGGGGCTTGCTTCAATCCATACAGTGCTTTTTTCAACTTGCAGACCATATCATCATGATCAGACAATTGAAATCCATCCGGTTGTTCAATGTATACTTCTTCTTCCAAATCACCATTTAGAAAGGTAGACTTGACATCCATCTGATGTACCTTGAAGTCTATGAAGGCAGCATATGCAAGAAATAATCTGACTGCTTCAATTTTTGCTACCGGAGCAAAGGTTTCTTCAAAATCAATTCCTTCTATTTGAGAGTAGCCTTTGCAGACCAATCTGGCTTTGTTTCTGATTACTTCACCAACCTCATTTAGTTTGTTCCAGAAGACCCATTTGGTTCCAATCACATTCTTGTTTCTAGGTCTAGGAACAATATCCCAAGTGTGATTTTTCTCAATTTGCATCAACTCTTCCTCCATTGCTTTGGTCTAGTTTTCATCATTGCAAGCTTCATTTATTGTCTTAGGTTCAATCTTTGAAATCAGACAGTATTCATTTGAATTTTGAGCAATTTTCCTCCTTGTTTGTACCCCTTTGCTTTTGTCACCTATGATCTGATCTTCAGAGTGATTTAGAGTTACATACCTTGGAACTTTGGGAGTCTCTTGCACTGCTGTTTCTTGATCAGGTTCATTCAAACAAACCTCTTCTTCCTGATTTACCGGATTAGTTTGAATCTACTTTCAAGAAGGGATTGAGTTCCTTAAACCAGAACACCATCCTGATCATCTTCATCATATTCATAAAACCTTGAGGGCTTCTCAATTCCTTCATCAACCTTCACATTTGTACTTTCTATCATCTTTCTCAATCTCTTATTGTAACACCGGTATGCTTTGCTTTGAGTGGAGTAACCCAAGAAAATTCCTTCATCACTTCTAGCATCAAACTTTCCTAGATCTTCATCTCTTTTGATGTAACACTTGCTACCAAATACTTTAAAATATCTCACAGTAGGAGTTATACCAAACCAAAGTTCATAAGGAGTCTTACCAGTATTGCTTCTGATTTGAACTCAGTTGAGAGTGTAGATTGCAGTGCTAACAGCTTCTCTCCAAAACATCTGAGGAATATTTGCTTCCATCATCATTGTCCTGGAAGCTTCCTGGATGGTCTAGTTCTTTCTCTCAACTACTCCATTCTGCTGTGGAGTCCTAGGAGTAGACAACTGTCTCTTTATGCCATGCTTCTCACAAAAGTCTATGAATTCACCAGATGTGAATTCACCACCTCTATCAGACCTTAGACACTTCAGTTTCAATCCAGTTTGATTCTCTACCATAGCCTTGAAGATTTTGAACTTCTCAAAGGCTTCTGATTTCTCTTTTAGAAAGGTAACCCATATCATCTGGGAATGATCATCAATTAGTAACATGAAATATCTATTACCTTGCATATTCTTGATTCTTGTTGGACCACATAGATCAGTATGAACTAATTCCAATAATCCGGTAGAGGACTGATCTTTGCTTTTGAAGGAGACTCTGCTCTGTTTACCTAGTTGACATTCTTTGCATAAACTATTTGTAGGTTTCACCAATTTTGGAAGATCTCTTACAGCCTGAATATTTCTTATCTTGATGATGTTATCAAAATTTACATGACACATCCTTCTATGCCATTACCAACTCTGATCAACTTGAACAAACAGACAACTTTTATTTGAACCAACCAGATGGAAGATATTACCTTTTGTTTGAGTACCAGATGCAATCTTAGTTCTGGAGCTTTCAGAGATCCTGCATCTTCCATTTTTGAACCAGAGATCATACCCTTTGTCTACTAACTATCCAACACTGAGAAGATTGTGCTTCAATCCTTCAACATACAGTACATTACTAGTTTTGCTCTTTCCATCAAAAGAAATAGTTCCCCTGCCTCTAATTCTACCTATAGAATTGTCACCAAACTTTACCATTCCTCCTTCATACCTTTCCAAATCTAAGAACTTGTTCTTGTCACCTGTCATGTGGTGAGAGCATCCACTGTCAATAACCCAATCATCCTTTTCTTCAACTTGGGCAGCCAAAGCTCTTTCTACAACCTTATGATTGACAGATTCAGAGGATATTGGTTCTTCTTCCTTGATGGCAATAAACACCCATTCATTTCCGGATTTGTCTCCTATCTCTGATTCATCATCTGTTACTCCTTCATTATCAGATTCTTCATGAACATAATAACAGTTCTTTTGGAACCTTTTGTCTATTAGAGTTTGACCTTGCAGATCTTTCTGGACATCTTGAAGCAAAATGACCAATCTTATTGCAGTTGAAGCACTTAAAAGGTAACTTTCCTTCATACTTACTGGATCCTCTTGGCAATCTCTTTGCAATGAGGGCTTCAAGATGAGCTGTTTCTGCTTCTTCCTCTTCCATGTCTTTCCTTGCTTGATCATACCATGACAGCTTCCTTGAAGAGTTTTCTCCGAGTCAAATCTTTGTTTGCCTTTCACATAGGCACTGGCTTTGAATGCAGATTCAGCCTTGGGGGGATCATCTCCAAACTCGGTCATTTCAAATGCAGCCAGTTTGCCAGCCAATTGTTCTCTTGTGACAGTTGCATGGGCTCTGAATTCATCAATGGCAGCAACCTTGATCTTGTAGGCAGCAGGAAGGGATCTAAGAATTTTGCAAACAATCTCATTTTCATCCAGAACTCCACCAGCATTCCTGATTCCACACACCAGCTCATTTACTCTTGGCATAAAAGTAGTGATATTTTCATCATCTCTCATCTTCAATCTTTCAAATTTTCCTTTGAGACTTTGCAACCTCGCACTCTTAACAAACTCATCTCCTTCATGCAGAAGTTCCAGTTTAACCCAGATCTCATAGGCAGTTGGTAGATCAATAACATTTGAGAGTTCTGAGTTAGTCAATGCACTTAGAAGAGCCTCTTTAGTCCATAGATTGTTTTCAACATCTGTGATTTCATTTAGAGTTGTCGAACCACCCTTTGGAGGAATATATGCTTGTGTGACCATGGACAAGTATGCTTTTCCCATACACTCCAAGTGACATTTCATGTGGCCTTTCCAGAGAGAGAAGTTTGTTCCATCAAACTTTGGACTGTCCTTGTATGACGACATCCTGGATCTCCTCAAGTGGTTAAGCTCCTTTCAGAGGAACTCGGCTCTGATACCAATTGTTAGATCTAGGGCACACAACTGAGAGGGGGGGTGAATCAATTGTACAAAAACTTGCTTCTACTTCAAACACTTGATTCTTCTTTGTTAGTTAATAGCATATCAGTTAACCATTCATGAAAGCATAATGCATAAACACAGGAGCAGATAAACATCAACACATTAGACACCAAGATTTTGATGTGGAAAACTTGGTTAAGGGAAAAACCACAGGGTGATTAACCCAAGGATTATTCTCTGTTAGAAGAATAAGAAAAATGAATGGCACATGCCAATTAGGGCTCACTGCCCAAGCACACTGCTCACAAAGAGGGACATTGCCTACAAGAGACACATTGTCTACAAAGTGATAAGAATCACAAACTTGAATTGGGGATTGACATCTTTACCTTGTCTGGATCAGTTCCATTTAAGCCTGAGATACTTCTGCTCTGCCCTTCGCTCTTTCGTTATGCCACACTCATCCACTCCACACACACTTTGAAATGAACTCACAAACCTTTATTTATACAAGGCATCGACTTAGGAACAATCATCTAAGTCGGCAATCATCCACAAGAACATTCACAAGTCGGCAATCATCCATAAGAACATTCGCAAGATGAATAACTCATTCGGTTGGCCAGTCTGAACAAGAATATCTTCATCTGGAAGAATATCTTTAATTCCAGGCTCTAACACTGATGCAGATTGACAACACAACCTCAACATGATCCAACAACCTTCACATGCTTTCCTGAGTGACCAGGTACATCCGCACTTCCTCTACTTGCTGGAATCTCTTCTCCTCTTCATCCGGAACTTCAAGAACACAGTCTGTCGCGACTGTCAAACTGAAATAGGTTCTTCCGGACCTCCACACTATGTACAAACCGAAATGACACATCACAAGGACATCCCAAACACTCCTTCCAATCCGCAGAGTCTGACAATGCACCTCTGGATCTCACTGGACCTTTTTGTAACACTCTGTCCCTCCGGAGCATCTCCCAGAACTGGTTCTACTTGACCAATCACAACTTTTTCATATCTTCATGTGGACCTCTGAAATCTTAACTGGATCATCTCAAGACTCATATCTACAAACCCTTTAATCCGCATCCTCTGCTCCTCAACCTATTGAGTACATTTGCCTTCTTCTCATCACTGTTCTTCACTGTTCCTGATTCAGACTAATTTTCTCAATATCCTCAGCACACAGCTCATCCAATCCTTCTTACCAATGCAATATGAGTATGTTTACATCAATGACAACACTGGTTAACCTCATACTTGCAACAAAAACAAAACGGTCTCTGCGTAGCCAGTCATCCATAATATCAAATAAAGTTTGTTCCTCTTTGGAAGACTTTAATTTATCAGTATTTATAATACTTCAGGAGCCAATGAGATTATTTTGGTGAAATTCAATTCTCTTAATTCCTCAGTAACTGAACCAAAAACTTGAGTTCCTCTGGGATTTCCTATCTCATGAATCTAAATCCAATAGGATGATCTCATCCTCTCGCAATCTCCTTCTATTTCAGGATAGATAAAATAAAATGAGTAAAATGAATATCGATATGGGAAAGGCCAACAATAATTGAAAAAATAAATTGAAGTGAATAATCCCCGTAAAATACAGTGTGTTAAGGACAAAGAAATTGTTAGAGGTTATGTTTGTAGTGCTAAGCTAAAATACTTGGTATTTATAAAAGAATCTTTGCAAGATGTGGAGATCAAATTGAAAAAAAAAAGCACACACACAGATTCAAAATTGAATCTATTCTGTTTCTCTTTTCCTCTTTGTTTGAGATTGAACAGGATAAATAGGAACTCAAGTACTAATTAGGGGTATTTTCATGGGTTTGCCTTGGTATTGTGTCCATACCGTTGTGTTGAATGATCCTGGCCGGTTAATTGCTGTACATATAATGCATACAACTCTAGTTTCTGGTTGGGCTAGTTCAATGGCTCTTTATGAATTAGTAGTTTTTGACCCGTCTGATCCTATTCTTGATCCAATGTGGAGACAAGGTATGTTCGTTATACCTTTTATGACTCGTTTAGGAATAAAGGATTCATGGGGTGGATGGAGTATAACCAGAGAAACTATATCTAATCCAGGTATTTGGAGTTATGAAGGTGTGACTGGGGCACATATTGTGTTTTCTCGGGGCAATCCACATTGATACAATGAGAGAGGGGACCTACCACAATAACAGAACGTCCTGAATACTCAACCCGTTTTCCAAGTAAATTTTCATTAAATCTTCCTTCTTTACCTTGGAGGTTATAGAATAGTCAAAGATTTATTCCAATTACTTTCCAGAAGAACTTAGAAAAAGGGAATCAATGGAGAGATGAAATGGAACTATTTATAAACCCAAACCCGATTCCCCGGTGAATCAATTCCAATATTTCGCATAAATTCCAATATTTCTTTGACAGATTGTTCCCCAAGATGTTTTATTTTCATTAAATCATTAAACAAAATATTATTGTTATTGCTTCAACTCATATCCAAAAAAAATTGATCCATTTCTAATAACTCCTCGTAATAAATGAAGATTTGATACATTTATCAACACTAAAAGATGGCCTACCCCACACCGAGAAAAAGAATTTCCTATGCTTTTATGTAACAAAGGGCTCTACTTGAAAAAAGAGTGGAACTGCTACGATGAATTTGGATTAAATACCAAAGGTTTTACTACACAAGAATATTCTTACTGTTCCTAATTGAAAAAGTAATTAGAGAATAGAACAGCAAGTACAAAAATAAGTAACAACCCCCAATAGAGGCTGGTACGAAGAATATACATAATAAAAAGGATAACATACATAATAAAATGCAGGCTTTATATATTTTTTCCACTTTTTAGATACATATTTTCCTGTTTTTTGCCAAAAAGTCAAACGTTTACGTGAACAAAACGGAAACTTCTTTTTAAGTTTGGAAAGAAGCTATTAGTAATAGATTACCCAAAGCAATAGGTAAAAGAAATTTCCACCCAAGCTCCAATAATTGGTCCATTATTATCCTAGGCAAGGTCCATCTTGCCGTGATAGAAATAAATAAGAACAGATAAGCTTTAGCTAATAAAATTAGGATCCCAATCGTTATATTAACAACCCTGCTAATTCCAGAAATAGAATCCCATTCAAAATGTTCCAATAACCATATATAGACAATTATAACATATATCACGGACCTCGTTTTTATAATCGGAATACATATTGTATCAAATAAGTTTTACTACATTTATTTTATAAGTCAATTATTTCCATTTAAATAATGAATCCATTTTTAGATCATTATTGAAGTTGAACTTTACAAAGAGATTACTAAGTAAATCAAATGGTAACTCTCAATGATTATTGACTGATCAACTGATTACAGAGCATTTGTATTTTTTAGCTTTTTTGCTAGTATTAGCAATTGGAATCAATATCCTTTTTTGTATTTTTTTTTTTATGAAAAACAATCCTTTTGTTCTTGGGGTTTCCGCACTTGTAGAAAAGAAGGCAGGACGTATTGCTCAGATCATCGGCCCAGTACTAGATGTATCTTTCCCTCCAGGTAGTATGCCTAGAATTTACAATTCCTTGATAGTTAAGGATAACAATACGACTGGTCAGCCAATAAGTGTTACTTGTGAGGTACAACAATTGTTAGGAAATAATAAGGTTAGAGCTGTAGCTATGAGTGCTACAGATGGTTTGATGAGAGGAATGAGAGTAATTGATATGGGATTATTAAAAAGAATGATGCACTTTGATCCTTTTCCATTGGTAAAGGGAAAAAAAATGATGACGGAATGATTAAGAAAATTCTCCATCTTTAAAATTGGTCAGAGAGAACGGCTATAGTGGAACTAATTTAGAACCGTGTCCCTTCTGCCCAACCATCCTTATACCTCCAAGGGATAAAAAGATTCCCTCCCCTTGCTCTTCTCTAGGTTCTTTAGTATATTTGCTGATGTTACACTTCCATTCAAAATGAATATTGGGAACCTGAAAAGGAACCTGAAAACCTTTATGAATGGATGGGATCAGTAATTAATAAAATTGAAATTATTGAGAGACTAGAAAACAAAATTGAGCAACTAGAAAAAAAATTAGTTCAAACAGAAGAATTTGATTTACCAGAAGAATTTCTAATTGCAAAAAGGAAAGAAAGAGTCGAAGAAATCCAAAAATGCAAAGAACAAGCTATCAATTTATTTTCTTGATTGGGATTTCCAAAAGAAATTTCTAGTCTTATATGGATTCTAATTGACATAATTACCCTTCTATTAGGAATTACAATAGGATTATTAGTTATTGTATGGTTCAAAAGAAAAATATCTGTGGGAATACAACAACGTATTGGACCTGAATACGCCGGTCCTATTTATTGACAATATCTTCCACTTTGTCCAAGCAGGATCAGAGGTATCCGCATCATTAGGAAGAATGCCTTCCGCTATGGGTTATCAGCCAACTCTTAGCACGGAAATGGGTTCTTTACAAGAGAGAATAACTTCTACCAAAGAGGGATCTATAATAAGAATAGCATATTCTAATCAATATCTAATAACCTAAACTCCAACTGTGATGGAGTTGATATTTACTAATCTAAGGTATTTTGATCTATTGAGAATCATAATAGAATTGATGTCCCACAAAATAAGCATCAAAACAAGGAAAAAGAGTTATACATCAATTTGGTTAGGAGCCGTGCGAGAAGAAAGTCTCATGCACAGTTTTGAATGAGAGAAAGGAGGCAGAATTCCTCTTTTTGACTCTAACTCTCCCACTCCAGTCGTTGCTTTTATTTCTGTTATTTCAAAAGTAGCTGCTTTAGCTTTAGCCACTAGAATTTTTGATATTATTTTCTATTTCTCATTAAACGAATGGCATTTTAAATCATACCAACCTTTATTAGGGGTTGTTACTTATTTTTGTACTTGCTATTCTATTCTCTAATTACTTTTTCAATTAGGAACAGTAAGAATATTCTTTCTCACCCAATTTGGTGAGATCTTAGATCTAGTTCCTCTGAACCAATGGAAATTTTAGTTTCTAATTTTTTTAATTTCCTCACTATAAAACGTTCGATTCATCAGATACGTAAATAGAAAAATTCAATTAGTTTATTCGGGAATTATTCTCTGAATAAATTTCTTGGATGGAAATCGTACATCTAAAAGAGATCTTATCAATAAATATGTAGAAGCCTGTCCAATGCCCGTAATCGAAGTGTTACCTCTTATTGAAGATATTCGAATTTCAAGAGTCAAGGGGAAAACTTTATTTGAAATGGTTGGATCCGAACCATCTCTTAACTATGTATGTGAATATTATTTAGACATGGCTTCGATTGGGAAGTATTTCACTATTTAAGAGCTGGTCTTGTACACTCATGCATATCTTAGAAAACGAGTATATTTCCCTTTATTGATAATAGCTAAAAATGTTGGTCGTAGTTTATTATTTCAGGTTCCCCATGAATTTATTTTAAATCGTGAGCTTTTAGCTCAACTTTATCCCAGTTTTGCTGAGGGATTGACCCCATTTTTCACCTTGAATTGGTCAGAATATTCAAAATTTTTGACTTTTCATGGAGGACTCAACCCAGTAATGGGGGGTTTGTGGCTGACCGATACTGCACACCACCATTTGGCTATTGCAATTCTTTTTCTAATTGCTGGTCATATGTATAGGACCAATTGGAGTATTGGCCATAACCTCAAGGAAATTTTGGAAGCTAAAAGAGATTGGAACCCCCTGACCCCTAGTCCTGGATCTACTGATCCACCGATCCCCATTGAATAATCTATTTTCTATTAGAGGTAAATACCTCTGCTCTAGCTGAAGTATCTATTCCCATCCATTTGGTATTCGGCTCAATCTTAAAAGATTAGGCCAAGTTTGATTTGATTAAGGTAATTTGTTAGCATACTAGTAGTTTTATTCCTCCATTCTCCCAATGATCCTAATTTGAGCAAGCAAGCGTCTTAATAAATGAGTAAGAGCACTTGGTTCTTACCAATACACCGTGCAAGCCTGGCAGCGGCCATGAGGAAGAGTTGTAGAAGGTCATACACAAAAAACTATGATATATAATATAATCTCGAGTATATGATAAATAGTAGTGTACGCCATGTACAATACAGAATCTTTTAAATACTTTTTTCCATTCAAAATAATACTTATTCAATGTTTTTATGAATTTAATACAGAATCTTTTAAATACTTTTTTCCATTCAAAATAATACTTCTGAGCGATATCAGTTAGCCACAAACTTTGAGTTTGTGGGTGGAATCCTCCAAGAAGAGTTAGAATAGCAGTTCCTCTTCATTTCCTTTTCTTCTTGAAAAAGGCGTTCTTCTGCAAGTTTTATTTTCCTTTCCTCTACTTTTTTCTTGAGCCTTTTGATCACAAAATCATCAACATCAAAGTCTTCTGCTACTTCAATCTCTTGAAATTGCCACATATATTCAATTTGTTTTTTTATTATTTCATTTTCGGTATGTATGATAGTAACTTCATACTTTTTTACTTTGCCTCCCCGCTGTTGGGCCCCAATGACTAATATATGAACTGGGGTACACAGTTTTCACTGATTGTGCATGCTATCACTCTTGTACATGGGGGATGGGACTCAATCATCTTACTGCAAGATTTGCAAACTGTTTAATTTCACCCATATGATCATCTATTTTTTGATCGAAATGAAGAATCAATATTCATTCCATTCACTTCTATTTTTCCCTCTTTTTAGTCTAAATAAAAAGAGGGAAAAATAAATCTCATATTCCAATGAATCATACGTAGAGATATAGATATAATGATTATGAACCTCAAATTCGAGATTTTAATAGATTTATTGTGCCTAAATCGCCACCCGCGATATTATCGGGTAATCATGATGTTATGGCTGTCAAAGATCTTCTCGAAACTCATTCAAAAGGAGCTCGACATTTAATCATTATAAAGCCCGTTGAAAAAATCAAGGAAATAGAAGATAAAGAAGAGCGAAAAGAAAAAGGATTTTTGAAAGGATTCCTCGAATTGTTCAAAGACGAGGACGAAGGAACTGAAGAACAACAACGAGCTCAAGAGCAAGAAGTAGATCAAGAAAAAGAAGAATCAAAGGAAGGGGAAGACGAAGAAGACGACCTGGTAACAAAAGACATACATGTCTTTAGTTTTCCATATGAAGGAGATTTTCGTAGACTTCTAGTCAAAGGAGCCATTCATTTTCAAAGACGTAAAGTTTCAGTGGTGAACAATTGGACATTGAGACCACAGTCTTGAAAACCAAGCAGCTTGGGAAACAAATCAAGTTTGTTCGTCGATATAAGGTTCATAATCCACTCTTTTACTCGATGAACAAAGAGCCAAGATATTCACATTTTTTTGAATCTAACGGATCCACTCCGCCATATCTACAACTCTCATGGGAGCTGTAGATATGTAAGGCATCCCATATCCAAGCCATAACAAATGAGAAGCTATACAACTTAACTCTAGCATAATCACTCTGACATAGCTAGCCCTTTTAGGTACTTGAATATTTTCCAATTTTTCTGGCGCATTCACCATTATTGCCTCTGTGAACATAGTAGCTAAATAATCCCATCGTGTTACATAGGGGAGATATTGAACAATTGTTCGGTTCTCAGCAATTTTTTCCATCCCTGTGAGGCTGACTATTTTACCTCTCAAATTTTGATCATTGTGCTATCCAGTAGTGACTATGTTTCATTATGCAATTTTGATGTTGTATCTCACTGATTTGATCTATGTGATTTGAATCGGTCATATTGGATGATATGTTCTGGTTCGATGTATGGGACATATATATTAGATGTTATTTTGCTATGAGATTCTAGTTGTTTATGTATGGATTAATTGACATAATAATGCAGTTTAATTTGTAGTTATGTATTGATGTTTATTTCAATTGCGTGAAGTTAATTTCAGTTGCTTCGGCTATCACTTTCATGACAGAACTGACACTTGATCGAGATGTGCAGGTTTTACGTTCCCTAGCCACGGGAAATCGGAGGTAGGATTCACACCATGTTATTCTCAGTTAAGCTGATCCGTTCCCAAGAGGGATAAGGATCATGTGTGAAATTGCATGATGATTTATTGTGCTTAGTTTAAATTTTAATTATTTTTAAGCCTTAGTACCCCCTCTCTTTCTTATTTTGATTAATATTAAGTGTTGTAAAATTTTATTCGATTTATGTCAATTGGTATTTTTATTATTTTATTTGGGCCATTTATATGTGGATTTTTGACCCCTTTCATGACCCCTAGGTGGTCAACCATGAGTCTAGGGTCAATTTGGACCACCTAACCCTAGTTTTGACTCACCTTAGGTCACCCTAAACCATGGTTGAGTCAAGGTGACGAATTTGGGAAGGAGGAGGATGGGGATGGGCCTTGCCTTGGGAAGAACCCATCTTCCATCCCTATGTTTTGGGAAGCATTCCCAAGGAGGACTAGGGAGGTCTTCAAGAGTCCTCCCAAACTCTTAAGTGAGTGGGAGCTCCACTTAAGGCCATTGTCTTCTTGAGGTTTGAGTGGGAATCCAACTCACCACTTGTCCCCCTCCCACTTGTGTGGAAGCACAAGTGGATGAGGTGGAGATGGAGGTGGAGGGAGAGGAGGACATTTGTCATCCTCTTACCTTCTCACTCTTACAAGTGGCTTAGGAGGAGGGAAGAGATGGTGACAAATGTCACCTTCTCATTCCCTCAAGGCCAATTGGATGGCCTATAATAACTCCTCTTGTAGAGGAGTGGGGGTTCTTCCATTCTATTCTTTTCCTTCCATTTTTAGGGACTTCTTGCAAATTTGGATTTCCTTACCAGTTTGGAGGAGTTAGAGAAGGTTGGGAAGAAAATCTAAAAGGTTGGAAGGCTTGGGAAGGCTTGGAGCTCTTCACCAATTCCACTTCCATTGCCAAGGTCTTGAAGGTAGGCTTCTTATCTTGTTCCTTGCTTTGCTATATGATGTTCCATGTTTGAATTTTGATTGTAAGTTTGTTTGCATTGTGATGTTTTCTTTTTGCATTTGATGTTGGGTTGGGTGTCATGGTGAGAGCACCTCCAATGGAGGAAATGCTCAACTTGTATGGGTAGGGGAGAGGAACAATCCTTGGGGGCTCTCCCTCAGGTTGTGTTTATGTGTTTATGCCTTGAGGGCCTATTATCATTTGAGGAGGAGTTATCTATATGGCAAGAGTGCCAAGCAAATTGGTGTGAAATTCTTGTGGATTGTGGTGTTCAGGGATATTGGCTTGAGGCCATGTGTTGAGATCTTCTTTATCATTGGGAGCCCCTTTAAGTTGAGAGGTCTATTCCCTACCCTCACCAAACTCATTTTTATGAGTTGATGTATTGTGTTAAGCCTATGGGTTGTTTGTGTTTAGTGTTTGATTTGCTGTGCAATGGAACCCGGTGTGAATTCCCTACCTCCCTAGCTCGGGGGTGACCCACTTGCGGGTCTATGGTAGGGAGGAGAGCTTTCCTTTCTTAGTGGCTGGTTATTGTTGCTTCATTGCTGTGTTTAGTTGCAGGTTTGAGTGAAGGAGAAAGGAAGGATGAGAGCCCATCTTTGTGTGACCTTGTAGTGTCATTATGGTTGTTACAACCATGGCCAATGTGGCCTCATTGCATTCTAATTTGGTGAAAGTTGTGGTTATCCTTGCCCTGAAGTTGGCTGTGATTGATTATGTAATGTAAACATTTTGCTGATTCAAGAATGTTGTATAAGAGCATGTGTTGATTTGGTTTGTAAATGTTGTTGTTTACAAAAAGTGTATGTGTTTCGTGATATGGGTGTGAAAATAGAAATAAACTGATTTCCTTTATTATCCTTTCAAAAAAAGCATTGCAAAGGAGTTATTCTGACATGTATTTAAGTACTGCTTATCTTCTTAATGCGTGTGTTAGAATGAAAAAGAATGGAAGTTTTCTTTGTATTTTCTGTTATTAAACTGTCAAAACAAAAATTTATGCAAAGAGTTGTCTTGTTGATGTTTGGATTCTGTTGTGGGTGAAGGGAAGAGAAAATTGGAGCTTGTTTCCTGTAGATGTTAAAAAAAAAATTCCATGGCATTAGTGGTGTTTTGAAGAAAATAAAAATGGGAATAGAATGTAACTACTACATTAAATGCTGTCAGGGAAAATTAGATGTATTTCTGCATAATTTGATGTGCTCCAAACAATTATTTATGGACTATCATAGAATGTCCAATAGAAAATAAAAGTGTTTTAATTTCCAAGTTGTTCATTACTTAGCAGAAAAGAAAATGTAGTATTTTGTTTAGTTCAAATGTATAAAAGAAAAAAAAAGAGAACCTTTGCTGTTATTTAAATGTCCATATTATTTGATATATTTAAAAAAAAAATCCATGTTTGAGTTTCTATGATAAACTAGAATATAGTTTCATTTTGTTTCTCTTTATATATATATATATATATATATATATATATATATATATATATATATGTAACAATAAATAAAGATATTTGGAATGTGAGAATGATGTAAATATATACATGTTTATTCATATTTGAGTATATATATATATACATGAGTTATATATATATAATAACTATATTTTACATAGTAAAGCATGTATGAAAAATATTAACAAAAAAAAAAATTTAAAAAAATATAATTCGTGGGGGACTGTGGCGCTGCCATAGCCCCCTCCCCACCATTCCTTAGTACAGATAAGGGTGTGGGGGAGGCAGAGCCTCCACCCACACCCCCCACACCCCACATCCCCTAACACCGCCGTTGGTTCTGCCACCCCGCGGACTCCCCACAAACTTAAACCCACACCCTGCACACATTAACCTTCACTCAGGCACTGTCCCCACTACCCCGTGGTTGAACTCCTCCTGCGTGCGGTCCACACCACCCTCAACGCTGCCCCAACACCACCCGCCTCCAGTTTTTCCTCCTGCGCGTTCCCCCACACAATGCCACTTCATCCCTTGGCCCTGCAACACACATACACAGCACTTCTCCCTCAGCATTATGTATACAAAAAAAAATATATATATATTATACAGTTCCACTTAATCGGGATGCAACAAAAAAAAGGGGAAATGGATATTCTGCAATATAAATCATCATAAGTTTACCTCCGTGAGAGGTTGTAGATCACTCATGGCTGCTCCAAAACCAAAACCTGCACACACCAAAGAAGAAAAAAATGGGGAAAGAAGAGACCAAGCAAAACAAAACAAAGAATTAGGGTAAAATAAAAATGAGATTAGGGCACTAGAGAAAGGGAATAGAAGAGGGGAGTTAGGGCATTTTAGATTTAGGGTTGTATATTATATTTGGGGAAAATATGTGAGGAAAGGGGATTTAAAATTTAATTTAAAAACCCCTATTCCTCTTTGTCTCATATTATCTCTTGGGGGGATATCTTTTTCCTATTATACTAAATTAAAACATATGATTTATATAGATATATTTATTTTTTATATACTTATAAATATATAGACACATATATTATACATTATGACTAGAGAATTCCTTTTATTTAAAACAAATGAATCATTTTGTATATATATATATATATATATATATATATTTATGATTTAAAAATATCTATGCATAAATAATATTGTTGCTATTAAAATGTTTAAGTATATATACATAGACATATATGAATAAAATTATGGCTTTCAATTAAGCAATTTCATTTTAAATATATATACAGTTGGTTGGTATAATTATCTTTGTAATATAATCAACCACTAAAAAAAAAGAAGAATGTGAGAATCGATCCGAACGAGAATCTGGATAACATCCTTAACATAGGTTGTGGGCCTTGCATAGAGATTACACACGTTTTGTAACCCGAAGACAACTGTTAGTTTACATGATAAGTGAACCTTAGGATTCATTAAGTAATCAGAGGAATCATTCCAACAAGCAAACTACGCAACAAGAATTGCGAAAGAGTAACATCTTCCACCCACGCCAAAAACGTGTCATGCTAGGCTTTTAGGTTTTATCATATGCGTTGAGTTAATTAATTTTCGTTCCACCACCCAAATCTTAACCAAGTGCCATCACGACATCCTAATTGTCGCATATACACCTAGACAGCCTACACCTCATCGAACTTGTTGTCATGTTTACGTCTCAGGCGTATGGCCATCGAGCACGCAAGTGCGTGTGAGGTGGTTTTTAGGGTTAGGGAGAAAATTTTTCATGGTTCGTGTCATGTCCACATGGCAATGTGGACATGTCATGCGTGTTTTTGTGTCATGTTCGCATGGGAAATGCGGGCATGACAATCCCTCTATGTAAATAACCTAATATATGTTCTCTGTCCCAATTTTCTTCCCAAAAATAGGAAGTTTAGAACCTGGGTAAAAGGGGAGCACTTTGTTGTGTTCCAAGAGAGTTATTTCTATGATCGAATCCGAATTAGGCTCCGTGAGATCCAGGTAATAGTAATAACATTCATAAGTAAAATTTATTACTTACATATTCTTTCATTTTCATAGTATGAAAATGCATGCATTTCCCTTGCATTTCAATAGGGTAAACTATCGGAGTAAAAAAAGGGGTCTAAAGAAGGAAAAAGGCTAGATCAATATTAGTAAGTCCCAAGTCCCGCATAACGATAAATAAGGATACAATTAGAAAAAAAAAACTTTGCTCGATCTATCTACTTCTTCAAGTGTCACAAATCTTTCTGGCCAAAACAAGTGAAAAAACTAGATAGATAATAGATTATTACTAGTATCAAAAATGATATTTATGTTATATCAATATTATTACTGGAACATATATCTTTTGATTAATTACACGCTACAAATATATCAATGCACTCTACCTTGCATAGCCGATTCTTTATGGGCTCTCTCAATTCCGTTAAGACGTCCTTTAATTTTTATTTTAATACCTTCTACATCCACCTTTTCAACCAGTTCAATAGCTTTTTTCATTATTTTTCTTATTTCAACTCTCTCCTTTAGTTGTAGAGCAATATATTCCGCAAGAATTTTGGGTTCTCTATAAGGTTTCTCCACTTTTTCTATAGAAATGAAAAGTTTTCTGTTTACAGAATCAAGCATATTTTCTTTTCCTGATCGAACTCATTTTGATAAAAAGATTAAACATATTGTCATATTTCCCTGTAAAATTTCAACGAAAAGGATCTGGTTGTTGAAGGATCCTTTCACTCATTTCTTTTTTCAATGATTGGCGGAGGAAATTATATTTCCTTTCCAATCTTTGTTTCTTTTTCTCTCTTTGAATGAGACTTGAACTCGTGACTTCAAGGTTATGAGCCTTGCGAGCTACCAAACTGCTGTACTCCACGCTATCCCTTCATATTACCTTTGTTATAATACCCAAAAATGGGTACATCGACCATAGAGATTATATTGAAAATAGAAATATTCTCTAAAATGAAAAAGAATTAACCAAATTTGCCTGATGTAGAGGCGATTAAGAAAGCTGCATAGGTGAATATATAACCTACAGAAAAGTGAGCTAATCCAACTAATCGTGCTTGAACAATGGAAAGAGCTACTGGCTTATCTATACATTTGATAGATATATAAGATCATTCATATATAGAATGGAAGAGAATAGATGAGCTAATATCTATATTATTTGTGGAGGCAGAGAATGTATTTAGTGATAAAGAAATATATGCTCAATTCAACGAGCAAAAACTTCAAAAACTTCGAAGCAGAAAGGATCGTTTGGTTAGATGGATGAGATTAGCTAAATATTTTATTCGAGCAAACGTAGATCCACAATGGATGGTTCTACGCCTATTACCAGTTCTTCCTCCCGACATGAGACCAATGTATCAATTACCGGAAGGTTTAGTTATTAGTTCGGATCTCAATGTACTTTATCAAAGAGTTATCCATCGAAATAATAATCTTTTTTACCAATAAATAAATAAGATTCCTATCTAATTATATAAAGTATTACAAATTTATTCGTCTTCACTTATTCATTATAAGTTAATTAGATATCGCACTTTAGGCACGTACAAATTTATTCTTCTTAACTTATTCATTATAAGTTAATTAGATATTGCACTTTAGGCATGCTAATTAGATAGCGCAACTATAGGAACGAGAATTGAGATCATTTATGGCATGGTCAAAAACTACAAAAAAAATTGTGCCAAAAAGTAGAAGAAAATATGTACCACGTGGAGCTATAAGAAGATTTTTGCCACGTAGAACTAAACATCGAATACTGAAAGGAGTTATTTACGTTCGAGCAAGTTTTCGCAATACCATTGTTACTGTTACATATACATGGGGGAAAGCAGTTTCTTGGTCTTCTGCTGGTGCTTGTGGATTCACATTTTTGAATACAGGTTTATGTAGATATTAACCAAATAATAATAGGATTCTATAATAACATTTCTAACAGGAATAGCTCTTCTATTTTCTCAAATTTTCCTAGAGCATTTTCTTCTTGTAAATAATCAAATTTTTTTTTTGATTGACCAGTATTCCACCAATTTGTAACCCAAGATTCCAAACCGTTCTGTAATGAAATTGAAATTCCCCAATGTTGAAGTTGATCTGGGATTATTAAAAAGAATGATGCACTTTGATCCTTTTCCATTGGTAAAGGGAAAAAAAAAGATGACGGAATGATTAAGAAAATTCTCCATCTTTAAAATTGGTCAGAGAGAACGGCTATAGTGGAACTAATTTAGAACTGTGTCCCTTCTGCCCGACCATCCTTATACCTCTAAGGGATAAAAAGATTCCCTCCCATTGCTCTTCTCTAGGTTCTTTAGTATATTTGCTGATGTATAAATGGTGGATAATACGATAGTTTTATCTATTGATTTGATTGTTCACATTATCAAATGATGTAAATAATAATAGGATTTGATAATAATGTAGATATGGCAGAGTGGATCCATTAGATTCAATATCAAATTAGAATTATAACAAATCTTATAACATATTTAAATACATATTGATAATTGTAGCAAGATAAATGGATAGATTGTATTTATTTTGTTTGTTGACGATACATTTGTTATGATTCCAAACAGCTACTGATTTATCAATATTATTACTGTTTACCAAAAACACAGGTCTCCGCAAAGTTGTAAGACCATGTATGGGGGCTGATGCCTGTCCAGTGTTGGAAGGTTAAGGAAGTTGGTGACCTGATGACAGGGAAGCCAGTGACCGAAGCCCCGGTGAACGGCGGCCGTAACTATAACGTTATGGAATGTATTATATAATAGTCATGAATGATAAGAAGGAAATGAATAACCCTTGGATAAAAATGAAATTCATATATTATTCTTGATCTTATCACTAAAGTTTATTGATCTCTAATGTTACTAATGTCACCTTGAGAATCACTTTGAATGCAGATTCAAGTTTAAGTGTTTCCACAAGAAAGGGGACATTACAAGTGGTATCAGAGCTATCATCCTGCCATCCTGTGAAAAGGTTGACAATGCAAAGTTATCAAAGAAGGGGAAATAACACCAACATGAGTGAGGAATTGGTAAATCAAATGAAAACCTTTATGGAACAAACCAATCAAGCTCTCTCTAACCAAAAATGAAACACTCATAGAGGCCTCTCATAACATGGGCAATGCCATTGATAGCCTAAAAACCCATACCATAAATGGGGGAGACACGAGGTCTAACATATCCGAAAATAACAAAAGATCATCAAATCTAAGAATCCCTAAACCTACCTTCTTACCTAGGGAAGAGTCGCCTAGAGATGAAGGGAATGAGCAGTCCGCACCAAGCGCGGAGGAGATTGTGAGAGCTTACGCAAATTTGGACCCCGAGATTAGAGAACTAGTCACCTTTAGAGATTTTTGCGAAGCCAAAAGGCACGAGGTTCCTAGAAGGGAAAGAAGACCTTCAAATAAAAACCTAAAGAATAAAATAGACAAAATTCCCCTTCCAAATTTCAATGGGTCAAGGAAGATTACAGCCCATGCATGGCTTAAGAAACTAAATACTTATTTTTCATTAGCCCAATGATGGAGGAAGAGGCCATAAAATTTGCTACCCTTCACTTAGAAGGAATGGCCTATGAGTGGTGGCACCATGGGGAACATACCCAAGGACATAATAAGATTACCACCTATGAAGAATTCTCACAGAAACTAATCAAAAGATTTGATAAAGAGCATCCTCAAGAAAATTTTAAGAAGCTAACTCAAATAAAACAACTAGGATTAGTGGAAGATTATATAACCAAATTTCAAACAATCTCAATCAAGGTCACCGGGATGGATGAAGAAAGGTTAACTTACCTCTTCATAGAAGGGTTAAAGGATCCCCTAAAGGGAATGATAAAAGCTCTTAGTCCCACCACCCTAAATGAGGCCATAGAAAAGGCCTTGGACTTGGAATCATCCACATCTATTGTTAAAAACACACATGAGCATACCAAGACCTATCCCAAAAAGAATGAAGATAGTAAACCATCTAGAAAGGAGTGCATGGACAAGAACCTATGTTTCCAACGTCAAGAACCTTGGGGATGTGGTCATATTTGCCGCAAGAAAGAAAATCTATGTTATCAATGCAAGGAAAAATGGGAACTAGGACATAAATGTATCAAGAAAGGTCGAGCCCAAAATATTGAGGTCATCTCCGATAAAGAAGTTGAAGAAAAAACCATCAAGAAGGCAAGAACAGAAGAGGATGAGCATGTGACCTTGGCCACAATCACCCAAACTTCCAAGCCTCATCCTTTCCGCATCAAAGGCAATATCAAAGGGCAAAAGGTTATCACTCTAGTAGATAGTGGGGCATCCCACAACTTCATTGCTAAGAAGTTAGTAAAAAGAAGAAAGATGCAAACCTAGGACTTCAAGGGTTTTTTAGCAGCTACTGCCACAGGAGCACTTGTTTTGTGTACTAAGATTGTTCCCCAACTTGTAATGGTCCTAGGGAAACATGCTATTCAAGAAGACTTCTATGTAGTACCCCTAGTTAATGATGTAATACTAGGCACCCCTTGGATATATTCATTGGGATGCTTTTACTTTGACCTTCCTAACTTAAAAATCCATTTTCAACACGAAGGAAAAGAGGTCACTTTACAAGGGTTACCTGATGATCCTCCAGGGGTTGTTTCTCACAAAAGAAGAAAGAAATATTTCAATCACTCAAATCTTAAGTTGTTTGAGGACAAGCAATTTTAAGTGGGGGGACTATCATATCCCCTATATTGGCATTATATTATACCTTATATCTTACAAATGACTTTCATATATTTATATATGTATTCATATTGTAAGATTTAATTTATCATATTTCTCGATCAATTCACAAAAATATATATATTAATAATATATATAATATAATTATGTAATATAGTAACAAAGAATAAATTAATAATTAATGTGATTATATTATATAATTATATATATATATTTTACCATGATATATGTATAAATATATATAAAAAAATATATAATAACAATATAGAACGATATTATATATATATATATAAAATATAAAATAAATATTAAATAATAAATATTAACAAACTACATATTAAATAACAAATAATAAATATTTGGAATCGGGCCTCATAAGAGACTCTGATTCCCATTAGCAAATTCCCAAAGGAATCGCTGCCACCAAAAGTGGCGATTGAAACAAGTACCCATTCAATATTATAAATGGAACTTTATCTCTATTCCAAGAAGGATATAAGTAGCGGATATATGAAAGGAATGAGGGGTATCAAAAAAGAATATAGGTAATTAGAATTAAAGAAAAAGGTCATTCGGTTGATTTATATTACAACAAGAGATAAAGTAAAACAATTCAAATCTGCATTAATTAAGGTATGTAATATTATCTTTAACATTGATTGTCTAAGCATATAATGAATATAGAGGCTATAAGAATTATGTATATATAAGTAAATTGCAGATCCAACATGTTGTATTAGATTAGTATATCACCATCCTTAGATTATAGTTAGAACAATATGTTTATGATAATTATTTTTGTCATAATTAGATAGATATGTATTTTGATATTTTCATGTTATTAGCATTAGTATCATATTACTAGTTTTCATATCTAACATGGATCCAATTCATATGAGTGTTTATAGATACTTGAATTTGTAAATGAACCATGTAATTGGTAATTTCTATGTATAGTTAACTATCTATAAGTGTGAGATCTGCCCCATGACAATAATAAACAATTGTGTAAGAATGAGGATGTCATGGACAACATTCCAAATTGAAACATAAATAACTCTATGATGATAAATGGTATAATAATTCCATCTAGAGTACAAGGGAATATTGAAATAAAGATCATATCTCCGTAGCCCTTATTATGTCATCCAATGAGGAACCATAGGTATTGTAGGAAAGGCGGAGTAATTCCACTTCCTGTGCGAAGACCCCAAGGGCTAGGGACTAAGTTCCTGATGCTGGGTCTGGAGATTTCGTATTGATCCCAATGGCTGTGACATGGCTCCCAAGCTGGATCCGAGGCTCCATGCGTAGACCCCAAGGGCTTGGAACTAAGTTTCTCAAGCTGGGTCCAAGAATGGTCCACGTGCCCTAGCATGTAAGATCCTAATTCCTTGATGAATAATAAGAGGGGAGAATATGGATCTGAGTTATGTTTAATATTCGTCCTAATGTACTTATGGAATGTATTATATAATAGTCATAAATGATAAGAAGGAAATGAATAATCCTTGGATAAAAATGAAATACATATATTATTCTTGATCTTATCACTAGAGTTTATTGATCTCTAATGTTACTAATGTCACTTTGAGAATCACTTTGAATGCAGATTCAAGTTTAAGTGTTTCCACAAGAAAGGGGACATTACAGCTGGAGGGGAGTCAGCCAGATAGAACCCACGTATCTACGATGTTATTTAGATTGTTGTTGGGCGGGATTCGGGCACATGCACCATTCAAACTGCTGTTGGGCAGGAGTCGGTTGAGAGATACCATATTGTATTGTTTCATGATCATGTTGAATAAAAGTAAATGTATTTCTTTTTTAATTCACTTAGGACAAAATGCTGACATGCATTTCAACACTAGGCAAAAAAAAATTATATCTTTGACTAAAAATAAATCCTACAACTATACACTTGCACTATCCAACTAAAATCAAAGACTAAATAATACAAGCACACATAAAGGATTGGATAGGTTAATCGCATACAACAGATGATATAAGTTAAACATGATAATTGCATTCAAAGCTACAAGAGATCAAACTAACACCTACTATAATACAAAGCTTTTAGTAATTGTCAAGTTTCAACTTGTAAAAACACAATAACACATAAGAAGGAACACTTCAATAGTAATTTAGAAGCAAAAAAACATACTACATATTATTGAATGAAAAATAAAATTTCGAATAACAATCTTGAATACTGGATGAATGGCAATTTTAACAAGCAAGTGTGAGAATTACCATTAGGAATCTAAGTGCAAAATACCATTGATTTATATTGTTTATAGAGCTATGCATAAAAATAAATAAAATAACTTAACCACTACTTCTAATTTATCATGACTGCTTGCGTGACTTGCAAGCTTTATTACAAATAACGTATTCATTAATAAGAAATCTAATACATCTGACTATCGGTTAAATTGACAATTAAAATTATTATAATTTATCCCTTAAAAGCTCACATCTCTTGTATGATGAGATAAAATGATCTAACAATAACCAATTCCAAGTTGATAATAGAGAATGTTAAAAATAGCAGGAAACTAAAAATAACACACGTTCCAACTAAAAATAATAAACTTAGAATATGCTCTTCTCTTTAAAAATAGTGATGTGGACTAAAAATAAACTTAGAAGGCGGCTCTAGATGATTTGATTTTGACAATGCTTCTTTTTGTTTTGACAAAGTTTGGCAAACTCTCTAATGAAACTCTAAAACTTTGAATCTAAAAACCTTTCTTCTATAGACTTCTCCATGAACAATTCCATTTATCTGAATCTAAAATCTTATTTTTCTAATTTGTTTTGTAAGTTCTTTACAAATAATGGCTTCTTTAATCATTTACGTAATCCTTGACTTCACATCCTCCTTTAGCTTGATCGATCTATACTAGCATAGCACCATCCTTTATGATCTTTCTTATTTTCAAACACCAAAATTCTACCTTGGGTTCTTTACATGGGTGGCATATTTAGAAAGAAGAGTAGAAAAGGCAACACTATCCTTAAAAGTTGGTGGCCAAGTTTGAAATCCATATTACATTGGCTATGAATCTTAAGAAAGAGGTGCAATTTTATTAGGCATCATTTATTTTCTTGCTAACTAGGGGATGACAAAGATAACATCTCAAAAAAAGTGTGCTTTAATTCCTTTGTTTTTTATTAAAGAGGGGTTAAAAACAGGTTTTCAAGGGACCCTGGAAACCCTTTACATACAAAGAAACATTAACAAAACCACGTTTAACCCAAAACATGTCTGTTGCCTCTAGATTCTCCATATGAAGGTTGTCTTCTACCCCTTGGGATTGATGCATCTTCTTCTTAGTGCCTTCATTTTTCTTCTTGTTGGCACTTTTAGTTCTGGAGCTAGGCCCTGTGTCCTCACGTGTTTTTCCTTCCTCTGGAATGTTGGTCTCCTCCTTCTTGAGCTTATCATTGATATTCTTGATATCCATTGAGTGAACTTTCATAAACTAGTTGAAGTTTTCTTTGACTTTTGTTATTTTCTGTTCCAGGGCCACACTTCTCAAATCATGTTGGTCTTGTCCCTTAACAAATTCTTCTTCAATGATGTTCATTCTCTCTTTTTGATTACCTAGTTCACTCTATACCTTGTTCACATTAGGGATTGCCTCCTAATTCTGAAAGATTCTCCTCTTTCTTCCATAAGAACCTGACTTCCACAACTCCATTTTTTGGCCATGATTTCTAATTTTATGTTGAGTCTGCTTATTTCAATATAATACCACTTCATCAATTTAATGTCAAAGGTTTGGTGAAGGGAGGTGATATTCTGCCCTAAAATAAAAAGGTCCTCTGCAACCTCCCTCAAGGAAGTAGGGTTTGGATGAGGAATACCGGACTCAAGAGGGAACTGCTGACAGGGGTTGTCAATCCCAGGGAAAGGTTCTACCATGGCAAGTTCTAGGAAGCTCTCCCACTTAGAGGCAGATGATATCTCTACTTTTTTTATCCGAACAATGGGGTTTTCCCTTTTCCTCTTGTTATCTTTTCAGTTCCCACTATCAATGGCAGTCTCTTTCATTTTAATCGAGATCTCAAAGCTCGACTCAGAACCAGAGTCAGAACCTGTTTTGTTCCAACTACTTTCTTCCTTGTCACTCTCTTCAGAAGAGGATATGGAATGATCAACAACACTCTTTTTCTTGTTATCCTTCTTCTTGATTATGGGTCGATGGACAGGGGGATTTGTAATAGGTCGATTTAATTCCTTTGTTAATTTCCTATGTTAGCTACATATTTCAGCTACTGAGAAAATTTTATAAACAATGTACTTCCCTTTTCTTTTTCTTAGGTGCGACTTACATATGTTGATTGCTAGTTTCAGCAAGAGACAAACCGATGTGAAAAGTGTGCCTCTTTGAATGTTGGCTAGGCAATACATTTTCTTTTTCCTTAAAATTGGTGCGATTTACTTGCATATCACCTGTTTCTCTTTTCTTGATTGCTCGACTTACCATGGTGAAGATCTTTTTCCTTGATAAGGAGTCGAAATTCTTGTTTTCTTCTGTGATTATTGCTGCAACTTTGATGATCAGTCAATACGTTTTGCTTGGGCGATTTTAATATTTGCAAAGTCATTAGGAATTATATTTCTTTGCCCTTTTCCCAAATTATCTTCTTTTAATGATTTGATTTCCTCATTTTGGAAGTTGTTTCTGCTTTGGGCGCAATTCTCTTGCTAGCTGTGTTATCAAACATGTGCACCATCCTGTCTTATTCTTGAAATGGATGTCACTAATCCATGCTGGCTAAGACATTACAAAATCAGTGCACTCCTTTATATTTCCTTGGTGAGAATCTCAACAAGCTCCACAAAATTTTTTTGAATCCTTTGCTCAGACTCAAATATTACCAGATGAAACTATTTGATATTATCCTTTGCTACTACTTGTGATGCTCTGCTATATTCAAGTTGCATACTTAGGTCTGAAATCACTTTGTGCAAGTGATTTAAAGCATATGAATGGTTTTCTTTAGAAGTTTCTTTAAACTGCACAGCGACATCTTTTGTGTTACTAGATTGAGTGATGTTAGCATGAAAGTGTTCAAGAAGCAATTTCAAATATTTATTTTGAAACTTCAGTTCATAAATATTTGAGACAAGTATGTCCCTGTCATAAGCATCTGAAATATTACTGTCATCAAGAACCACAATATTAACAATTTTTTTTCTCTTGTAATTGATTGCCCCTTGTTCAAAATCAAACAAACACTTTTGAAGACCTATGAATGAATGAATGAAAGTTTTTAATGACGTTGACGAGACCACAGTTTATGGGACCCAGAGGTAAAACAGCCGCAACAAACATGGACACTAAGGGACCATGTGCAACCCCCTTGTTACACCTGGCTGCTCTCCATTTCACTACTGATCCTTTTTCTTCTGTTATAAATCCTGCACAGGTAATCATCCGCTCTAACTACTCTCTCCTCTTCGAACAAGGCTGTCAATGACCCCACATTTAGCACTATTTGATCCGGATGTCCTCATACACCTTACATTCCATGATGTAATGCCATTCTATTTCCACTAAACCTGATGTACATAGACGGCAAATCCTATCCGCCCAAACTTCTTTGGGTGTCTCCCATCTTCCTATTTCACACCTAAGATGGTGTGAGCTAGTCCTAAGTTGAGCCACTAACATTTTAGCTTTCCACTTGACATCCGCACCTATGTAGTACTTTGGCTCATGGTCACAAGTTGGGTTGAAATATTTGACATAATGCTCTCTTTTTCATCTGAGTTGTCTAGCCCACATGGCTACCTTGGCTTTCTCTCTAACATACTTTTTAATTTCCACATTTGTGTTTGGGCATTCATGCATGCTAATGCTCCACTTATTCACCCACTTTACATTTTGCTTCATCCATGTGTTTTTCCTTCTATTTAACTTTTCCGCTACTGCAATCTTGGGCCAGCAATGCTCCTCCATGTTCTCGATTCTCTTTAAATATCCTAATAAATGGATTATCACCATCACCTTAATCGAAAAAGCCCCTGCTTCAGATAAGACAATCTCATATGGAACCGTGCTCTTGATTTTAGAACTGCTTGTGATTAGATGCCTATGTAATCTTTCTATTTGTCTCCATTTTGCTGTCGATGTAGTGCTGCCCGACACTTCACACCCATATAACACCACCGGAATGACCAGCAGTCCAAAAAGACTCTTCTTTGTTTTTCAGTCCCATAACTCCGCCGCTCTACATGTGTAGAATCTCATAACTCTGCCGATCTACATATGTAGAATACTCTTGTAACTCTTTAATTGCATGTGTTACTTTTGTTGTAACTGTTCATCACTACCCCTTGATTTGCCAGTGTATCCTTTCTTAACTTCCAAGTCATCTTCACCCTCGGTCAGGTGTTTATTCATCTTTGATTTCAGAGTAAATTCAATCCCAAGCAATCTACTAGAATTCGTTAGTACAAATAGTACAATTTGACATGACAACCTAGCCATTTGACTTGAAATGACTTATTATGAACCTAGACTTGTGACACGAATGACTAATAAATCGACGATGAAAATGGGTATCAAGTAGTACCAGCATCAAGTTTTGGATGGATAAAGTAGTGCTCCATCCACATTAGGCACTCTTGATGACTTACGAGGAATTTCAAGTAGAGTTTGAAAATTAGTTGCTTTTAAGCGCCAAGTGGCAAAATGTGATATTTTAACCATAGACAAAGTGCAACTAGTTTCCTGTTTTGCCAATGAGACTTATGGTAGAATTTTGGGCTGCTTGAGCCAAGGTGGAAGTCCTAAATTGTGTTTTTGACTCTCAAATGCATTTTGGGCATAATTCTTTGACACTTACAAGGAAAAAATTTATATGGTTTTGCAATTCCTTGTCCCTAAATGCCCTAGTCTGCTCTTAGAAACTACATTTATTATTCCATTTTTTTTTTTTTTTTCTGTTGTTTGCTTTTTTCTATTAATCTAATTCTCGTCAACATTTCATTCCAAAGAAGTTGCAACCTCGATCAACCTACGACAATCATTAGTTGAAAACAAGACCATAATACAGTAACTTTGGAAACTAACAAGAAAGACCTCAACTTGAATGGGGTTTACACAAATAAAAATCAATTTGACAATGAATGATCAAAAGGTAAGTATGAACACTAAGTTTTTTATGGGTGCAACAACGGACTCTTTCTAGGGACCATGGGACAAACTTGGGTCATGAGAGAATTTTAGAATTTATGGTAAAACTTTTGATTAGTGTCTTACCTATGGGTAATAGATTCAAGCCTATTTCTAGCACTTAAGCAAATGACTACCCTAACAAGGACCATGACAAAAGTAAACACATTACAAGAAAATGAACATGGAAAAAGATAACACCTACCTACCTATTAGACAAATGGAACCAACTAGATAGAAGAAATTATTTATGGGCTAATAAAAGCAACAACCTCTCCAATTGAGTTGGGAATCTAGGGTTTAGAATGTTATGAACAATCATGCAAAGAAAACTCAAGCATAAATCTATTTATGTTTGGTAGTTCAAGACATGCTTCTTCTTAATTGAGAAACCTCTCCATTAGGTGGAGATATCCTACCTACTTCTGAAGGTACCTTGCAAAATCTTCTTGTCATTGCACATCCTCAAGAATGGCGACTGCATCATATCTTATTTAATACTCTTCAAATGTCACTTCAGCATATTCGATCATAAATTTAAATGAAGTATTATGGTCTGGAAGAGGATAGAGTTGTTGAAGAAATATCTCCATCACCTATATTTGACTCTCTATGTTTGAAGGGTAACTATTATGAATCATGTGCTAGCAACCCTTCATTAGTTTCAACAAATGTGCTTCATGGAGCCTAGTTTGTCAAAGCTTTGAGGTTAATGTCTTCTTTGAGCACTCGTCATAAAAAATGAACATGTTGAAGAAAAAGGTCAATCTTTAGTAGCAAACCCTACAAATCATCCTCATATATGATGGGGGTGGACCTCAAGTGAACTAAACATATTCGGCTTCATATGACCATTTGCTTCAAAGAATTTAGTCATTCGAGGGAGAAAACATGAAAGTTCATTTCTAATTTCACAGCTACTATCTTCTATCACAAGGACTAAAGTGAGAACATGATTCTTTGGAAGCATTTCTTCTTCCTTGATCAACAACCCTTCTTCTTTCAACAAATCCATTCTTGGCATTAACTCATTGACAATTGTTGTATGTCCAACTCCTAGTTTTGCATTAGTGTTTAATGTTCATGGGAGATGTTGAAAGTGAGGATGAGTCAAAACTCAAAAGAAAATGCATTGTCTTCAATAGATGAACTTCTCTCAAGATGTAAGAAAATATCTAGATCTAGCAATTATTTCTCTATAGATACTTCTAACTTGATGTGTGCCTCTAGAGTTGTGGTGTCTTCTAGTACATCTTGTTTTTCATCTAACTATGTTCTTTCTTCCATCTTGTCCTATGCAAGTTCCTCAACACAATCCTCTAAATGTAGAGAAGAATCCATTTTATGCATCTTCATCCATGGCATAGTCGTTGTCTTTTGGCTTAATGGAAACAGTTGAATCATCAATTTGCTCTACAAATGCTTGGGAAACGTTGTCTTCCTTAGAAAACAAATAATATACTTATGTTGTTCTTTCTATGTCCAACATAGAAGGTTGTTCTTCTTCATTATCGAAATTGAGCAATGCCTATAAGGTACATGGAAAATCCAACTCTTCACCATGATCTACTAATGCAAGGGCAAAGATGGTCTCTTAGAAAGAAGACATCATTGGTGGTTTCCTCCATGGATTCTCTTCATGTACCTTTCTCCTTTCAAATATGTTGGTGTTTCAATTCACACCTCTGGAATGCGAGTTGGAAATGGACAACTATGCATAGATAAATTGCTCTTCGAATTAGGAGGGGAAGCTCCCTCTCTGCTGATGATTGCTTTAAAGATAAATAAACTAAATTGCCTGTATTTTTGCTTCTCAGCTGTGAGTACAAGGCTATAAAACTCTATCGTTGCAGCAGAGGTTTTTCTCTTAACTTCTAACTACAACTAGGCCTAAACTAAATGACACTTTTGATAATCCAAGTAAATTCAGAGCTTAGGAATCAAAAGTAAACAAGGAATGATTTGTTAACACAAAAGCTCAAATAAACTTATTCCAGATTGCACCCGAAGACTTATTATACTTTTAGGATGTAAAATGAAAGTAAGAATATGCAAGCAACACATATGACGATAAACTAAATGAACATGAGACAGAGAATCAGAGCAATGGAAGGCGTGAGATTTCCTTTCTCAATATTAAGAAGCTATTACAACTCTAATGACAATAGTATTGCAACAATGACAAGCATACAATATGAGATCAAACACTGGATTACAAATGACACAAGGTGAACAAGCACTTGAATAACAATTTGCAGGCAAGAATAGGCTCAACAGATTTGCTATCACAATTACAGTTACCAAACAATGGGCAAGGCTACCCTTATTCATACACAAATCAAAGGAGTAGGGAACCCTAAAATCTCCTTGATCCTAGCTAACTAACTTGCCAACTTGCAAGCTTTATTTCTATTCTAGACAAAAGATTCTAACTAACACTTGCTTTAAAACAATTTGATTTAAAGCAGAGAAAGCTCAAACTATTACAAAGTATTTTTTCTATTTTTAAAAGATGGATAAGCTTGAATGAAAATGACAGCTTTAAATCGGAAAAGTATTGAGTTAACTGCCACTTTCTGAGTTCCATCCTTATCTACATCGCTGCTCCATTGGTGACATCACCCATTGATATTTTGGGAAACAATATCCTCCAAAAAGCTAGTAATCACTTTCTTGCTGGGAATACTGATACTTTCCAAGATGATATTATGATTTTCTAACATCTCTTCACCATCTGCAACTGTCTGTAGGAATTCACGAACTTCATCCATGACTTTATCAAATTTTATTGTCATAGCGGCAAAATGATTTATCTTGCCAGCATTGAGATCACCATTAAAACTGCTGCAGACAAGAGTCTGGAACTCCGTCTGTACTTCACTAAGATCATACAGGGTATCATCTTCTCTCTCGTATGAACACGGGATCTGAGAACCAAAAGACCTTAGGAACTTGAGAACACTTACTACCTTTTCCCTCCATTCCACTAATTCTAAGGATATCCTCTCATGGGTTTTTACTATGAAAAGGTACTGTCCTTTCCAAGTAGAAACCTTCTTCTTAGTTTCTGTTGAATCAATGGAATCATCTGCTACCTTCAAGTTGGAGATTATGATCTCAAATACCGGCTTGTCCTCAGTCATACTCTGCTCAAACCCTTGAATGCCTTGACACAGATCATGAGCGTTGTACTTCAATTGATAGATCTATGAAAGTACAAATTAGCCTTTAGTTACAAACTCTTCCACCCAATCCTTCATGTGCCACCTGTAAATGACCAACTGACTTAACTCCTGTTGATCAGCTGGTGATTCAAAAATCTGAGTAAGCAATAAGGTGGCCTACGAAGTGCCATGAAGAAGATTGGAAATATATTGCCGCAACTACCTATTCTCAACCTTGAGAGTTGCTTCATCCTCTCCGTCCTTCAACACTCTCTCCTTCAGATTATCTGCTGCAACCTCAAAGAGATTCACATCTGTGTGCCAGGTACTTCTACCAAGATTGGCTCTGACCACCTCGAAGTCATCATGTAATGTCCCCTTTTTGGTGCATAGAATTTTGTGCGCATTATGCTTGTTCCTAGTCTCTCAGAGGCTATCCAACATTTTTGGAAAGGACTCCAATGTGCTTGGAGTGGTCTTGGTTTAGTCTACAGAACAGTTATTTGGGTTTCCCTTGTGTTAATGAATTATTTTTCTTGGCTTTGAGCTCAGTGGATGTTCAGGTTCACAGTGATGCTTTCTAATGTTTGATCGAGTTCTCAGTTTGCTCTCCAAGATTCTTGGAGAAGCCGTTTATTTTTGGAAAGTCCCCCGGAAGGCATCATTCATCTTCCCAAACATCATGGAGTATGTTGGTATGCTTAATTTTGCAATTTGATGATATTTGGGATTTTTAGTAAAATCAGTTGATTTAATGAGCTAAACAATTAATTATTACATTTAAGTTAAAAATGTTGGGAAATATTTATTTAACACTTAGCTTGTTGGAAAGGAGATGAAAAGATTTAAATCATGGATGCATCATATTGGGGCCTTGCGAATCAAATATTTCTTTTATTTTGATAAAGGGAGTCTTTGGAGCTAAAAGGAGCTTTTAATTAAAAAGGTGACTTTAAGTTGTGCACACATAATGAGTTATTTTTATATATTTTGAGGAGAAATATGAAGGGATAAAGGAAATAATATTTTATTTCCCTCAAAAAGTTACAAAAGGAGGAGATGGGCTCATTGTTGAACATGCTTTGGATTTGTATTGTTACTCTATTGGATTGAACCTACGTGTTCTTCCATATTCTCTTGAGGATGAAAACCCTCTTGTAGAATGCTCTTGAGGATGAAAACCTTCTAGAGGTTTGGTGTGATTTCATACAAGAATCACCATTGTGCTGAAGGTGGATTGGGAGCAAGCTCATACAGAGTTTGCTCTGGAGCTAAATGGAGTTGATAGTTTCTTGAAGAGTTTTTGTTTGTGATTCAAATAGACATTATTATAATAAGTTTTAAATGATTTTGGATTGGTTTTGGAGCATATTCTTGTGTTTTGTGATAGTTCCTTGTCTGGCCGTACATTATGGGTTGTACTATGTAGATTGGGTTGATTTGTGATTAGAATTTATTGTTGTTTTTAATGTTGCCAAACTTGATTGGAATCCAAATGTATTGTATTGGCGCTTATGTTCAATGATATTGGGGAAAGTTTATTGTAGATTTAGTAAAGTTTTTCCAGGCCATATCATTGTTGGGCCGTACCTATGGTTGGAGATCAATTTGAAATGAAGAATTCTAACTTTTACTTTGATCAAGTCTAATGTTTGGGCATACTTTGGCATGCTAGGGTGCTTCCATTCCAAGTTCTTGCAAGAGTTTTTACATGATGAAAACAATTTTCTGAGCATGTCCGTACCTCTTTTCCCTAGGTGTCATACAACAGGAAATCAGAAGTTATTGTGAGTTTTATCAGTTGTGATTTGTGGCAACTTGGTTGTTTTCTGTATGTTTGGCTTCAGAAAAGGCTTCAAGGGGCTGCAATCTGAGTGATTTTGTGAGTGCACTTTTGGTGGTTATGACTTAATGTGTTGCTGTGCAGTCCATACACCTAGCTAGTTTCAGATTTCTAATAGAAAGACATAGCTTCAGTGATCAATATGTAATAAGCAGCTGGGACATCAAAGCTTCTTATAGATATTAATACTTTGTGGAGCAGGTTGTTCTCATGGCATGCAAATCTTTCATGATGCTTAAGCTGAAGTCATATGTTTATGTTTCTGAGTAGTGTTGCTTTACATCTCATAATTGTAATCCTTCTTTTCATGTTGCAAAACACACATAATAACCCCTGGATGGTTTACCACCAGTGTCACGGGTAAATTGGAACTTTATCTTTCTCTCTTTCTACCCACTTCATAAGTGGAGAATACCCATTGAATAAGTGGATGGTTTTGTAATTTCATTATTGTATTTCCTACCCACTAAAAAGTGGTGAATTGCCATGATAAGTGGGTGCCTGCCACAACGAATGAAATGTAGTTTCCTATTGCATAGTTGTTCATTGTAAGCCAATCACTGTATGCTCTCACCTTGCCCATCCTGGGATCTGGGTGATCAGAAAGTGTGAGGCATTTAGTTGGTTTATGCAACTTATGCTAACACTGCTATATCATTGTATATTTTTGAAAAAAAGAAAATTTGGGGGTTGATTATTACAATGGTATCAGAGCTAGTGATCTTGCCAGCCTATTTGGGTTGCTACTCTTTCCTTGCAGATTTTCAGTTGTGAAACAAGTTTTTAGCTTTGCATGTGAGTGATTAGTACTTGTATGTTGTTCAGTGTGTGGCAATTGAAAGAGGTTGTTCAGTGATTGTTAGATTATGGCATCTCTTAAGAGGAGAAGTGAGACAGATGTTCTATTTGATTCTCTTAGGCAAGGTCAGGATGAATTAGAAAGAGCAGTTCAAGAGAAGTTGGATCGAAGGAAGTATCATTATGAGGCCACTAAGATTATTGATGAGTATGAAAGATTATCAGATGATTGTAAGCAGCAACTTCCTTGGGATGCTTTTTTGAAAATCATCAAAGAGGGGAATACTGACAAAAAGGGATTTATAGAATACATTCAGAAGATAAGGAAAGAAGAGGAGATGAAGATAATGTCTTTGTGTAAGCCCAAGTTAACTACTCCAATGGCAAGGACCAATAACTTTTCCAAGACATCACCTTCCAACCCACCGAACAAGAAATCTCTCATTTCAGAAAACAAAGAGGTCAGTAAGAATGAACTCAGGAGAAGAAGTCTTTGTTTCCTATGCAAAGATTCATGGGAGCCTAACCACCAATGCAAGAACAAAGATGATGAACCAGCAACCTTTTCCATATGTTGTTTCCTTCTGATTGATGTGGAATCCAACAAGGGAGGAGATGAAGATTTGTTAGCTGAAAGACATGAGTTTGAGTCTTGGTATGATAAAATCAAGGTCACCAATCAAGAGGCATGCATTGAGGAGCTTGCTGATTTGGGGAAGGCTACAACAAAATTTGGTGAAGCTGAGCCTTACTTTGATGAATAATATGAACCAATGGTGTGGGACTCAGGAAGTCCTTCATTTGATGAAGATCTTAAGGATGCCACTACATTTGAGAATGAGTTGAAGATGATAGATAGATTGCTTGCCGGTGACTTTGCAAGTGAGCCTGAGAGCATTCAACCAATGTGTCTTGTTGAGGACATGTGAAATAATGAAATCGTAAAAGATGAAAAGTTTGATGCTGTTGAAAATTTTAGAACAACACTTAATGAAGAGCATTTCAGCCATTCTAGTGATGGAAGTCTTGATTATGAGTGGGAAATTCCCATGTCAAATAAAGAACTGATTGATTCCTCAAAGATCTAAGATGAAGAGTATGATGATGAAGACTTTAAATCAGCCATTGGTGATGATACAATGTTTGATTATGAGATTGCCATTTCATTTGATCTAAGTGATGAAGAAGAAGATTCAACTCCCATGCAATTTGAAGAACCTAGTGTCCTTACAGAAGAGTCAATTGATGAGCATGTTGATGGAAAGTTTGTTGGAAGATTTGAATCGGCTTCTATTGTTGATCAAACATTTGAATTTCAGAACCAGTTGTTGGTCATTGAAGATAAGATTGTTCAATCTTTAACACACTTTGATCACATACATAAGTTTGTTGAAGATCACATTTGGAGGGTACAAGTTGAAAGAAGACAAATGGGCACGGAAAGAGGATCTTCACTAGAAAATTGGTGTGTAGTCAAAGAGGCACTAGAAACACTGAAGTCAGATTATTTGAACCTTCTTTCTGATAGAGATCATGTCCTTGAGTTTGTTGATCGAATATGTAAAGCATTGAAGGGAAGAGATGCTGAAATTAATAAGCTTACATTTAAGCTTAAAACAACTATGGATTCCTTAGAAAGTACCCAAATGGCTCTCTTAGAAGCTGAAAATCAGCTTGTTGATGTACATCAATTCAAGGAGCAAGTAGGAGTTGCTAGAGCAAATGAAAGCAAGCTGGAAATTGAAGAGCTTGGTTTGCTCCAAGGAGATTTTGACTTAGGACAGCCTCCTAAGTATGCAGATACAGAGTTGGAGTCAATTGATGAATTGTTTGAACATGAAGGTGAAGACAACTTCCAATCATTTGGTAATATTTTTTTTATGATGGATGTTAGGTTAACTCATGATAATCTTCTTTTTATGTTGAATGATGAAGACCAATTTAATGTAAGTAACATGGAGGAGGATAGTAATAGGATATGGGATCCTAATGCAAAGCATTCATGGAATGTTATTATGCATAAAAATTTCTTCAACTGGAAGTTTTCATCAGTTGTTGAAGATGGGCATAAGGTTCAGGTATGCAATGGATTAGGTTCAATGATGGCTTTCTTTCACAATGGAGTTTATTTGTAGGGTTCCACCGAGGATAGTGGTGTTGGTAAGATTGTTTTATGGATGATTTTGGAGTCAAATTTATGTCATAAAGTTGTTGTCTTTATTCATATCAGCCATCATAAGTTGTCAATTGCATACATTTTTATGGATTGGAGAGAAATTTTGGTCATGACTTTGACATATTCTAATTTTAGATGGCCTAAATTTCTTATTGTTCTCAAAAGATTTCAGTTTTGTTGTTGCTATCCCATTTTTAGATCCCTAAAATCTGATTTTCATGATATTATTTCAGACTTATGCAGCCATGAGATTGATCTTTTTGTTGCTTTTAGCTCTGTGGGAAGATGACAGAAGTAATCAGCTGAAAGGAACAAGTGTTACAATTATTAATGCTCTTTTGGAGAGTGAGAACCAGCTAATTCATGGTTGTTCAGAGTTGTTTTCAGCTTGTGTTCTAGCTAATTTATATTCTTCCTTGGAGGAGCATTTCAGATTTTGGTTCCCAGCAGTAGTAGTTTCATGTTGGATAATTATATTGATGATTGCTAACTCCTTCATTTTTGGAGTTAATGATGTTTCGGATCCAAATAGTTGTTGATTGGAAGAATGTTTCAAAGGATTATACAGAGTGTCAGTTGTGCAGTTCAGAGATATATTAGAGTGGCACAGCAGAAGCGATGTAAAACATTCTTGAGATTGATTTGGGATCCAGGTATATTATTGATAATCATGCAGGTATCTCGATTGGATAGCATGTATTGCTTGAGGACAAACAATCTTGAGCAGGGAGGAATGTAATGTCCCTTTTTTGGTGCATAGAATTTTATGCGCATTATGCTTGTTCCTAGTCTCTTAGAGGTTGTCCAACATTTTTGGAAAGGACTCCAATGTGCTTGGAGTGGTCTTGGTTCAGTCTACAAAATAGTTATTTGGGTTTCCCTTGTGTTAATGGATTATTTTTCTTGGCTGTAATATCCCGCTTAGGATATTCTCTAAAAATTCTAAATGCTCTGATACCACTGTAATGAACCCCTCTAGTTCTCCAATTTCCAAAGCTTTGCAAATGATGAATGTTTGTTTTGGTTCTTGAAATATATATGATTTTTTTGTGTTTTCTCAATAAGATGCCAGGAACAATGCAACAAAGGAAATTGCAAATCAACTAAATAAAGACATCTGCTGCAAATGATTTATTAAACTATTTCCAAAATCTTTTTACAATTATGTGCATACCCGAATGAAGGAAACCTTATTTGCCTTCAAACCTGATCACCTATGTTGCTGCTATCAACACTGTTCATGCACTATAGCATTTACTGTAGCGCATTACTGTAGCATGTCACTGTAGTGGTACTATTCACGGTACTGTAGTGGCACTATTCACAACACTGTAGCAGCCAACAAAAAGCTTGAAATCTGATATAAATGGCTGCCAAGAATGAAGCTACAAGTCTGCAATTAATTATTCTTCATTAATCTTCAAACCCTTAATGATATCTTTCACCTTTAAGCACAAATAGAACTCCATAATGAAGCTCTCCTCAGGCAATGATTCAGCTGATCTTTCACAGCCTCAAGATTGCACAAACAATGAAGAGTTTTCGTTCTCCAATGCTGATATGAAGACAATCTACTGAAACCCTTGGTCTCATGCACAGACTTCAAGAAATCCTCCAAAGCAAAGTCAAATGATCATTCAATAATCAATGAGGTTGATTTGGCTTTTGAGAGCTTTTATATTCTCATGAACATGCATGACTTTCCAAAATGCTTTTTGGCTTTTAAAATAATATTTTATTATTTGCTTTAGTTGCCTCAAAAGTACCTTGGTTATTGTGCCCATAATAAATTAATATCATTAATTGCTCTTTATCATTTGTCATTGGCCCCCTTTTAATATAAAGTTAAAATATAACTTTATATTATAAACTTTTAATTAACATCATTAATGACACATCAAAATATTAATATCTCCTTAAAATTCCATTAGTTTGCTACGTCAACTAAAACCAACATCAAAACTGCCAAACACTGAATGATCAGGCGCCCTGCCACAAATAGCAACTTCTGATAACTGACCTACTATAAATAGTAAGTACATACCACTGAGTCCTGAAACATCTGCAAAGGCCCAAACATTGGTCGACACTGCATCTGAGACCTGTCTAGGTGCCCTGCTATAAATAGAAACCCCGACTCCCTAAAAAAGTAACTTACTATAAATAGTAAGTGTGCCAAACGGAGTCCAACAAAGGTCAAACCTGAACTCTCACTGAACACTGGAGGCGAAGCCACACCGAATACTGCCAAAAATAAGACCCCTTAACCATCTGCTCTAGCCTACAAGGGTCAATTGACACGAAGTCCCAAAATAGCAGGTTACTATAAATAGTAACTCTTAAAATGTAGGAACTACTGACAAAAGAAACATCCCTAAAAAATAGGAACTCCCAACTGGTCAAACAGGGCCCAATCCCACACCTCCTAAAAAATAGGGAATTACTAAAAATAGCAAGTCTTAGACAAGTTGTCTGAATCAGGCGCAGAAAGTGTCGATCAACTCCAATTGTCCATTTGAACCCTGCTGAGCAACAAAAACTCTACTCTGGCTATGCTGGAACCACCCCAGAAGCCAGCACCACCAAACTACATGAGGGCTTAAAAATGGGGACATTACATTGGCTTTGAGCTCGGTGGATGTATAGGTTCATAGTGATGCTTTCTGATGTTTGATCAGGTTCTCGGTTTGCTCTCCAAAATTCTTGGATAAGCCGTTTATTTTTGGAAAGTCCCCCGGAAGGCATCATTCATCTTCCCAGACATCATGGAGTATGTTGGTATGCTTAATTTTGCAGTTTGATGATATTTGGAATTTTTCGTAAAATCAGTTGATTTAATGAGCTAAACAATTAATTATTACACTTAAGTTAAAAAGGTTGGGAAATGTTCATTTAACACTTAAGTGTTATAGCTCATTGGAAAGGGGATGAAAAGATTTAAATCATGGATGCATCATATTGGGGCCTTGCGGATCAAATATTTTCTTTATTTTGATAAAGGGAGTCTTTGGAGCTAAAAGGAGCTTTTAATTAAAAAAGTGACTTTAAGTTGTGCACACAATGAGTTATTTTTATATTTTTTGAAGAAAAATATGAAGGGATAAAAGAAATAATATTTTATTTCCCTCAAAAAGTTATAAAAGGAGGAGATGGGCTCATTGTTGAACATGCTTTGGATTTGTATTGTTACTCTATTAGATTGAACGTGTGTTATTCCATATTCTGTTGAGGACGAAAACCCTCTTGTAGAATGCTCTTGAGGATGAAAACCTTCTAGAGGTTTGGTGTGATTTCATATAGGAATCACCATTGTGCTGAAGGTGGATTGGGAGCAGGCTCATACAGAGTTTGCCTTGGAGTTGAATGGAGTTGATAATTTCTTGAAGAGTTTTTGTTTGTGATTCAAATAGACATTATTATAATAAGCTTTAAATGATTTTGGAGTGGTTTTGGAGCATATTCTTGTGTTTTGTGATAGTTCCCTGTCTGGCCGTACATTATGGGCCATACTATGCAGACTGGTTCGATTTGTGATTAGAATTTATTGTTGTCTTTAATGTTGCCAAACTTGATTGGAATCCAAATGTATTGTTTTGGCACTTATGTTCAATGATATTGGGGAAAGTTTAATGCAGATTTAGTAAAGTTTTTATAGGCCATATCATTGCTGGGTTGTACCTATGCTTGGAGATCAATTTGAAATGAAGAATTCTGACTTTTACTTTGGTCAAGTCTAATGTTTGGGCATACATTGGGATGCTAGGGCGCTTCCATTCCAAGTTCTTGCAGGAGTTTTTACATGTTGAAAACAAATTTATGAGCATGTCCGTACCTCTTTTCCCTAGGTGTCGTATAATAGGAAATCAGAATTTATTGTGAGTTTTATCAGTTGTGATTTGTGGCAAGGTTATTTTTTGTGTGTTTGGCATCAGAAAAGGCTTCAAGGGGTTGCAATCTGGGTGATTTTGTGAGTCCATTTTTGGTGGTTATGACTTAGTGTGTTGCTGTGTAGTCCATACACCTGGCTAGTTTCAGATTTCTAATGGAAAGACATAGCTTCAGTGATCAGTCTGTAATAAGCAATTGGGACAACAGAGCTTCTTATAGATATTAATACTTTGTGGTGCAGGTTGTTCTCATGGCATGCAAATCTTTCATGATCCTTAAGCTGAAGTCATATGTTTCTATTTCTTAGTAGTGTTGCTTTATATCTCATCATTGTAATCCTTCTTTTCATGTTACAAAACACACATAATAACCCTTGGATGGTTTACCGCCAGTGTCGGCAAATTGGAACTTTATCTTTCTTTCTTTCTACCCATTGCATAAGTGGAGAATACCCACTGAATAAGTGGATGGTTTTGTAATTTCATTATTGTATTCCTTACCCACTGAAAAGTGGTGAATTCCTACGATAAGTGGATGCCCGCCACAGTGGATGAAATGTAGTTTCCTATTGCATAGTTGAACATCATTGTAAGCCAATCACTGTATGCTCTCACCTTTCCCATCCTGGGATCTTGGTGATCAGAAAGTGTGAGGCATTTAGTTGGTTTATGCAACTTATGCTAACACTACTATATCATTGTATATTTTTGAAAAAAAGAAAATTTGGGGGTTGTTTATTATAGTGGTATTAGAGCTGGTGATCTTGCCAGCCTATTTGGGTTGCTCCTCTTTCCTTACATATTTTCAGTTGTGAAACAAGTTTTTAGCTTTGCATGTGAGTGATCAACACTTGCATGTTATTCAGTATGTGGCAGTTGAAAGAGGTTGTTCAGTGATTATTAGATTATGGCATCTCTTAAGAGGAGAAGTGAGACAGATGTTCTATTTGATTCTCTTAGGAAAAGTCAAGATGAATTAGAAAGAGTAGTTCAAGAGAAGTTGGATCGAAGGAAGTATCATTATGAGGCCACTAAGATTATTGATGAGTACAAAAGATTATCAGATGATTGTAAGCAGCAACTTCCATGGGATGCTTTCTTGAAAATCATCAAAGAGGGGAATCCTTACAAAAAGGGATTTATAGAATACATTCAGAAGATAAGGAAAGAAGAGGAGATGAAGAAAGTGTCTTTGTGTAAGCCTAAGTTAACTACTCCAATGGCAAGGACCAAGAACTTTTCCAAGACATCACCTTCCAGCCCACCGAACAAGAAATCTCTCATTTTAGAAAACAAAGAGGTTAGTAAGAATGAATTCAGGAGAAGAAGTCTTTGTTTCCTATGCAAAGATTCATGGGAGCCTAACCACCAATGCAAGAACAAAGATGATGAACCAGCAACCTTTTCCACATGTTCTTTCTTTCCGATTGATGTGGAATCCAACAAAGGAGGAGATGAAGACTTGTTAGCTGAAAGACATGAGTTTGAGTCTTTGTATGATAAAATCAAGGTCACTAATCAAGAGGCATGCATTGAGGAGCTTGCTGATTTGGGGAAGGCTACAACAGAATTTGGTGAAGCTGAGCCTTGCTTTGATGAAGAATATGAACCAATGGTGTGGGACTCAGCAAGTCCTTCATTTGATGAAGATCTTGAGGATGCCACTACATTTGAGAATGAGTTGAAGATGATAGATAGATTGCTTGCCGGTGACTTTGCAAGTGAGCCTGAGAGCATTCAAGCAATGTGTCTTGTTGAGGACATGCGAAATAATGAAATCGTAAAAGATGAAAAGTTTGATGCTGCTGCAAATTTTAGAACAACACTTAATGAAGAGCATTTCAGCCATTCTAGTGATGGAAGTCTTGATTATGAGTGGGAAATTCCCATGTCAAATAAAGAACTGATTGATTCCTCAAAGATCCAGGATGAAGAGTATGATGATGAAGACTTTAAATCAGCCATTGGTGATGATACAATGTTTGATTATGAGATTGCCATTTCATTTGATCTAAGTGATGAAGAAGAAGATTCAACTCCCATGCAATTTGAAGAACCTAGTGTCCTTACAGAAGAGTCAGTTGATGAGCATGTTGATGGAAAGTTTGTTGGAAGATTTGAATCAGCTTTTATTGTTGATCAAACATTTGAATTTCAGAATCAGTTGTTGGTCATTGAAGATAAGATTGTTCAATCTTTAACACACTTTGATCACATACATAAGTTTGTTGAAGATCACATTTGGAGGGCACAAGTTGAAAGAAGACAAATGGGCATGGAAAGAGGATCTTCACTAGAAAATTGGTGTGTAGTCAAAGAGGCACTAGAAACACTGAAGTCAGATTATTTGAACCTTCTTTTTGATAGAGATCATGTCCTTGAGTTTATTGATCGAATATGTAAAGCATTGAAGGGAAGAGATGCTGAAATTAATAAGCTTACATTTAAGCTTAAAACAACTATGGATTCCTTAGAAAGTACCCAAATGGCTCTCTTAGAAGCTGAAAATTAGCTTGTTGATGTACATCAATTTAGGGAGCAAGTAGGAATTGCTAGAGCAAATGAAAGCAAGCTAGAAACTGAAGAGCTTGGTTTGCTCCAAGAAGATTTTGACTTAGGACAACCTCCTAAGTATGCAAATACATAGTTGGAGTCAATTGATGGATTGTTTGAACATGAAGGTGAAGACAACTTCCAATCATTTGGTAATATGTTTTTATGATGGAAGTTAGGTTAACTCATGATAATCTTCTTTTCATGTTGAATGATGAAGACCAATTTGATGTAAGTAACATGGAGGAGGATAGTCACAAGATATGGGATTCTGGTGCAAAGCATTCATGGAATGTTATTGTGCACAAAAATTTCTTCAACTGGAAGTTTTCATCAGTTGTTGAAGATGGGCATAAGGTTGAAGTATGCAATGGATTAGGTTCAATGATGGTTTTCTTTCACAATGGAGTTAATTTGCAGGGTTCCATGGAGGATAGTGGTGTTGGTAAGATTGTTTTATGGATGATTTTGGAGTCAAATTTATGTCATGAAGCTGTTGTCCTTATTCATATCAGCCATCATAAGTTGTCAATTGCATACATTTTTATGGATTGGAGAGAAATTTTGGTCATGAATTTGACATATTCTAATTGTAGATGGCCTAAATTTCTAATTGTTCTCAAAAGATTTTAGTTTTGTTGTTGCTATCCCATTTTTAGATCCCTAAAATCTAATTTTCATGATATTATTTCAGACTTATGCAGCCATGAGATTGATCTTTTTGTTGCTTTTAGCTCTTTGTGGGAAGATGGCAGAAGTAATCACCTGAAAGGAACAAGTGTTACAGTTATTAATGCTCTTTTGGAGAGTGAGAACCAACTGATTCATGGCTGTTCAGAGTTGTTTTCAGCTTGTGTTCGAGTTGATTTATGTTCTTCCTTGAAGGAGCATTTTAGATTTTGGTTCCCAGCAGTAGTGGTTTCATGTTGGATAATTGTATTGATGATTGCTAACTCCTTCATTTTTGGAGTTAATGATATTTGGGATCCAAATAGTTGTGTGATTGGAAGAATGTTTCAGAGGATTATACAGAGTGTCAACTGTGCAGTTCACAAATATATCAGAGTGGCGCATCAGAAGTGATGTGAAGCATTCTTGAGATTGATTTGGGATCCAGGTATATTATTGATAATCATGCAGGTATCTCAGTTGGATAGCATGTATTGCTTGAGGACAAGCAATCTTGAGTGGGGAGGACTATAATGTCCCTTTTTTGGCACATCAAATTTTGTGCACATTATGCTTGTTCCTAGTCTCTCAGAGGCTATCTAACATTTTTGGAAAGGACTCCAATGTGCTTGGAGTGGTCTTGGTTCAGTCTACAAAATAGTTATTTGGGTTTCCCTTGTGTTAATGGATTATTTTTCTTGGCTTTGAGCTCAGTGAATGTTCAGGTTCACAGTGATGCTTTCTGATGTTTGATCGAGTTCTCGGTTTGCTCTCCAAGATTCTTGGATAAGCCGTTTATTTTTGGAAAGTCCACTGTAAGGCATCATTCATCTTCCCAAACATCATGGAGTATGTTGGTATGCTTAATTTTGTAGTTTGATGATATTTGGGATTTTCTTTAAAATCAGTTGATTTAATGAGCTAAACAATTAATTATTACACTTAAGTTAAAAAAAGGTTGGTAAATCTTCATTTAACACTTAAGTGTTATAGCTCGTTGGAAAGGGGATCAAAAGCTTTAAATCATGGATGCATCATATTGGGGCCTTGTGACTCAAATATTTTCTTTATTTTGATAAAGGGAGTCTTTGGAGCTAAAAGGAGCTTTTAATTAAAAGGGTGACTTTAAGTTGTGCACACATAATGAGTTATTTTTATATTTTTTGAGGAGAAATATGAAGGGATAAAGGAAATAATATTTTATTTCCCTAAAAACGTTATAAAAGGAGGAGATGGGCTCATTGTTGAACATGCTTTGGATTTGTATTGTTACTCTGCTGGATTGAACCTGCGTGTTCTTCCATATTCTCTTAAGGACGAAAACCCTCTTGTAGAATGCTCTTGAGGACGAAAACCTTCTAGAGGTTTGGTGTGATTTCATACAAGAATCAACATTGTGCTGAAGGTGGATTGGGAGCAAGCTCATACAGAGTTTGCCCTGGCGCTGAATGGAGTTGATAGTTTCTTGAAGAGTTTTTATTTGTGATTCAAATACACATTATTATAATAAGTTTTAAATGATTTTGGAGTGGTTTTGGAGCATATTCTTGTGTTTTGTGATAGTTCCCCGTTTGGCCGTACATTATGGGCCGTACTATGCAGACTGGGCCGATTTGTGATTAGAATTTATTGTTGTCTTTAATGTTGCCAAACTTGATTAGAATCCAAATGTATTGTTTTGGCGCTTATGTTCAATGATATTGGGGAAAGTTTAATGCAAATTTAGTAAAGTTTTTACAGGCCATATCATTGCTGGGTTGTACCTATGCTTGGATATCAATTTGAAATGAAGAATTCTGACTTTTACTTTTATCAAGTCTAATGTTTGGGTATACTTTGGTATGCTAGGGCACTTCCATTCCAAGTTCTTGTAGGAGTTTTTACATGCTGAAAATAATTTTCTGAGCATGTCTGAACCTCTTTTCTCTAGGTGTCGTACAACAAGAAATCAGAAGTTATTGTGAGTTTTATCAGTTGTGATTTGTGGCAAGGTTGTTTTTTGTATCTTTTGCTTCAGAAAAGGCTTTAAGGGGCTGCAATCTGAGTAGTTTTGTGAGTCAATTTTTGATGGTTATGACATAGTGTGTTGCTGTGCAGTCCATACACCTGGCTAGTTTTAGATTTCTAATGGAAAGACACAGCTTCAGTTATTAGTTTGTAATAATAAGAAGCTGGGACAACAAAGCTTCTTATAGATATTAATACTTTGTGGTGTAGGTTGTTCTCATGGCATGCAAATATTTCATGATGCTTAAGTTGAAGTCATATGTTTATGTTTCTGAGTAGTGTTGCTTTACACCTCATCATTGCAATCCTTCTTTTCATGTTGCAAAACACACATAATAACCCCTGGATGGTTTACCACCAGTGTGGGCAAATTGGAACTTTATCTTTCTTTCTTTGTACCCACTGCATAAGTGGAGAATACCCACTGAATAAGTGGATGGTTTTGTAATTTCATTATTGTATTTCTTACCCACTAAAAAGTGGTGAATTCCCATGATAAGTGGATGCCTGCCACAACAGATGAAATGTAGTTTCATGTTGCATAGTTGTTCATTGTAAGCCAATCACTGTATGCTTTCACCTTACCCATCCTGGGATCTAGGTGATCAAAAAGTGTGAGGCATTTACTTGGTTTATGCAATTTATGCTAACACTGCTATATCATTGTATATTTTTGAAAGAAATAAAATTTGGGGGTTGATTATTACACATCAACCTCAATCTCATCAACTTTCTTATCTTCTGGGGGTTTTGCAGTTTCAAGAATAATCTCTCCATCAATATTCTTCTCCATGTGAACTTGCTTCTTAAGTTTCTTCTTCGGTATGTCTTGGTAGATGCTATCAAGTTCTGTGAAGTTCAACTAGTATGAAGGCTTTCTCCTCTTCCTGCCCAAGATGCTCTCAAGCCAAGACGAGCTAACTTCCTTTGGAGGCCCAGTTCCAGTTCCATCAACTCTTGATGAATCAATGTGTGTCGTAGTGTTATAAGCAGGCGAATCTGGTTCTGAATCTATATGAATGGGAGAAGGCTTCAGTGATGGACGTGGAGAAACATGAACTGAAGGCATTGTTTCAACATGCGGTGCTGATTCAGATAGAACTTCTAATGCAACTGTTGGTTGTTCCTTCTAAATATGGACTGGAGACTCAACCTTTTTCCTCCTCAACTTGGCCATCTTCATTCCTTCTAGAGGAATGCTCATAACCTTAACCCTTGGTTTCAATTTGGAAATGGAAGGTACATATGATAGAACAACTGGCAGCTCTACAACTAGAATGGCTACTTTCTACTTCTTATTACTCAAGAATATTAAATACTATTCTTGACAATCCAGCTCATTCTTTCCTCAATTGAGGTGTTCTCTTTGGTGGAAAAATTAACTTGTGATAGTGGTTTTTGCTCGATGTGATCTCTGAAATACATGGGAAGTAGAACTTCACCATCATCGTCTGACAAGCCCTCTACATCCTCTAATAGAATATCAACCAACTATTGAAAGGTAAACCTGCAATAGCTACATTTCCACACTTTGAATTCATTTGCAAAATTAGCCCATAAATCTTCAACTACAGGTGCATGTACACAATTCTGACCAAGGTGTGCTGCAAAAACACCACGAGGATCATATGAAAACCTCTTGTTGAATGACTTGAGGCCATACTTGGACAATTCACCACCAATTACTTTGGCATCTGCTCCAGATCTACATCTGTATATATCCATCCCAACCGGAAAACTGAAAGCCGCCTTGCGCCTGCTATGCAAAAATGAATAAACTTCATAGACCTACCTCAGAAACTCCATGAGCAGTACCTCATCCATAGGATATCTTGGTAGCATGACCAGCTCTCCTAAGAAGCCATATACCCTGATGTAGAAGAATGTGGGAAATTGGATAAACCAATCAGCCCACTCTACCATTGCTGATCTGGCATCGGTTGAAAACTGTATATGCAACTCATTGTCAAGATCTCACACCTCATGCATAAGGAATGCATCATTTACCTAACTATAATGTCATTCAGTCTTTGAAAACTCTAACTATGGGTAAAGGTGATATATATGTTGAATGCCTAGAGTTCCAATGATATTCAAACCCCTAAATTGACCTTGAAAGGTCATTAGATATATGAGGTATGACATCATGTGGAATTCATGGGCCTTTTGTAAATCAATTATCTGATGGTGGAGACTGTCACTGATTAGTGCTGAACAGTCATAGTATTCTATTCTGTCAACAATCTGGGAGATGATGTAAAACATCCAAGACTAAAATTTATTGGCCTCTGCTTGACCTGTGACCCAATTCAGCAGAGTAATTATTATCACATATTTATTCCTTGAACTCTCCACATCTAATGTTCTTTGGAAAAACATTTTGCTTCTCTTTAAACCAATTTTGAGAAATTATTTTCCAATATTTTTCCTTGTCATTGTGCCACACCTTCTTACATTCTTCAATAGAAATGACGAAATTCTCCTTCCATGATGGTATTGAGAAACATTTCTCAGTGTCATTAGGCCTAAGGCTATAGAGTACACACCCATCTGCTGATTGGATTTCCCTTGTAACTGGATTGTAATTCTTAGTACAAGCAATTATGAATTCAATGCTTTGCACTGTGACGGGGAATGAAGCTGTTGCAAGCAACTCGGAGTGACTCAGATTCTTGATGGGGATGTTTCATGCATCTTCTAAAGCATGCAAATTGAATATTGGAAGGACCTTACGCAAATCTGTCTCAAAGATTCTTAGGTAATCATGAAGTAACGTCATTTTAGGCTTGATTACTATTAGAGAGTACTGCATCTGAAAAACTTGAAGAATGCCTGTGAATACGCCTATGTTTGGAAATATTTTATGCAAAAGGCTGAAAATTGTTTGCTGATTTCTTTTTTAAAAACATATTTTGAGAAAAAAAGCTAGCATGTGGGTTTTGTAGACAATCTCATTTTGAAGCAAACTAGATTGTTAGATTTCAAAATAGTAGAGGGTTTCTCAAAAAAGAGGCAAAAAACTAGATTTTGGGAAAACTAAAATTCTCCAATCTTCAAGAGGATGTGATTCCAAATGAACCCATTTCGATGAAAACTAAAAAAGCTCAGGTTCTATTTCTAAAAAATGATGCCCTAGAAAAATGGATCTTGAAAAAGCGTATCTCTATGTTTCCCAATCCCGAAACCATGAAGAACACTGAAAAAACACTCCGTTTGGGTTCTCAAATATTCGCGAGAAGAAAAATTTGTTTTTCTTCCTTTGGATGCAACCTACAAAAATAATGAATGATGGAGGCCAAAGATTTGTTTTTATAGAACTTAGGGCGAAAAAAGCAACTTTCTTTATGAAAGCATAAATCTTGAAACTTATCTACGAAGATAGAAATATTTTGAGCAAAATCCAAGTTGATATACTCGCATAGGATAAATTCCTATTTTATAGCTGCCTAAGGCTCACATGTGAGGATGATGAAAAAGCTGCTTCTTTGATGATGTCGTCAAACACACGAAGTTGCAAAAGTGTTAGCTAATTTTCCTTCATTTTGAAACTTTTGCACTCGTTTTGACTCCAACGTGGCCTGCCTCTGACTTCAACAAGATGGAAAACTATCACCGTTGACTGAAAAAGCTAACTGATCATGGCATCTTGAAATTTTATCAATTTTGATTTGATCCCTAACCCTGAACTGATGATCTGACAACGTTTGACTGCAATTTTGATTTATGGAAACCATCATCGGATGAAGATCGGGAAACAGCTGAAGGAGGCATTGTCAAGATAAGAAATTTTCTAACACTGAAAAACCAGGCACCCTGACTGGACAGGGGCACCTAGGAACTCATGCCTTAGCCAATTTTATGAGATTTTCAATTTTGCTCACTTTTCATTTTTCATGCAGGTTCTGGTGATTGTGGGCCCTTGTTTGGATGTTGAATCTCACTTGCCAGAGCAAAACTAAGACTGATGGTCAAGCAATTAGGCAAGCCTGATGAAAATTGAATTGATTGCACCTTCTGCTTGCCTCTGAAACTGGATTAGACTGATTTTCTATGAATTTGACCGGGCTAACGGAGGAAGATTTGTAATTTTCTGGGAAAATAAGAAAAATATACTAACTCTAGGAAGACTAGGTGCCCCTAGCCTCCAAGGGCACTTGGGATTTCATGACTTAGAATTTTTTTGATAATTTTCAACTTCTTCATCAGTTTCCCTCATTTTGCATGCTGCAGGTCCCGTTTCGATCTTCGTTTCTAGCCGTCTAGCTGACTACTAATGCTAAATGAAGGATGGATTGGATAGCCAGATCATATCTGAGATGAATCCCTAGTTTTTTTGGGCCTGTTGACTGAATTTGACTGATGTTAACCACCCAGAAGCGGGCTGACGAGGCCCTTTTTAACATTTTATGAGAAAATGCAAGAAAAACTCTTTGTACAAACTGGGTGCCCCTAGCCTCCAAGAGTGCCTAGGAAACCCAGACTTAACCAAATTTTGGCTTCTTTCAACTTTTCTTTGTTTTTTGGATACATCATTCTTCATTCTTTGTTCTTTGTTGGTCATCGGTCGCTCAACAGTTCTTCATCCTCTGAACAACACTGAAATCTTGAATCTAACCCCTGGTAGATGAACTTCCTCCATTAATGGGCTTGAGGTTCATGCTTCACCTTCTGAAAAATCAAAATTGACCCAGTAGAGAAAACTTGACGTTTTGTAGATTTTGTCTAGACCACCTTGATCATGAAGCAATATCAACTAATCAAAATCAGGCAGGACTCCTGAATCAGAGATCCAATTTTTAGAAACTTTCTATTTTTAGAAAATTTTGCTAGCATCTGTATCTCAAGAAACCCAGAAAACATAAAATTGACGTATATTTTTACAAACTTTCTATTTTTAGAAATTTTGACTTTTTGACTTTTTGATGACAAATTTTTGAGACTCACAAAATTCTTTAATGAAGCAAAATTTTTGATTTGGCACAACAATTGGCTCTGTCTGGGGACAATGTCAGATTCTTACGGCATAGGAGAACCGAGAATCTCTGGACTTTCAAGCTTAGACCAGTGTCTTATCAGTTGGGCAATAGAGTCAGGACTTTTTCCTAATCACCTAGAACAAGACTTTTCCCCTAAATCACCTATGACCGGACTTCCTAAAATCACCTAAGAGTAGGAACTTCCCAGAAACACAAAAAAACATGACTGCCTAAGAAACACATAACAAAACATGACACGTCTAAGAAAAAGATTAAGGAGACACAACATAAACACAAGACACACAAACGCTCTTTTTGAGCGAAGACAAGAAGAACATGTTATATGGAGCCTAATCAGACTCGGAGGTTAAATTAACCCCACTTTTATCAGCGCGGTTTCCCCCCAAATTCCTTCGGAGTCAAGAGAGAGCGCCCCTAAAACCTCACATGGTTTTTATTATTTTATTAAGACGTCGGGAGTTATGTTTTCATTGGCCGACATAAAAAAACCCTATTTTGTAATCGACAAAAATCATGATAAAAATGGCTAAGGGTTAGGGTTTTCGTTGATGTATTGTAGCATTTGCAGCAGTATTAAGTTGCAGGGTTTGCTGGTTGTAATTAGTTTGATTTACTGGATAATAATATTGGACTCTCTATTGGTGGATGTAGCCCGAGTTTGGGTGAACCACGTTAAAACTTGTCTCTCGCTGTTATTATTTCTGTGTATTTTCATTCCTCTGTTTAATCTTTATTTGCATTTAATTGATATCTTCTATCTGCTAACCCTAACAAGTGGTATCAGAGCTAAGTTATGTTCAATTATCATCTGCAGGAAGGTCTTACAGTTGAGTGGGAGCAATGGCGGATGAGGGTAAATTGAAGGTTGATAAATTTAATGGGCAGAACTATCAGTTATGGAAGATATAGATGGAAGATTACCTCTATAAAAAGGATTTATGGAGGCCGTTGGAAGGAGTATCCAAGAAACTAACAGGAATGATGGATGAGGATTGGAATCTTCTGGACATAAAGGCACTGAGAACCATTCGGTTGTGCCTAGCAGCATCGGTGGCATTCAATATAATGAAAGCGAAGACAACAGATGGTATGATGAAAGCTTTGGCTAAATTGTATGAAAAACCCTTAGCCTCAAATAAGGTATTTCTCATGAAGCATCTGTTTAATCTAAAAATGATTGAAGATGGATCTGTGACAGATCATTTAAATGAGTTTAATATGATTATCAGTCAGCTAACTTCTGTAAAAGTAAGTTTTGATGAAGAGGTGAGGGCTCTCTTGATATTATGTTCTTTGCCAGAAAGCTGGAATAGCTTGGTAATGGCTATAACTCGGTCTCTGGTTCAAACACTTTGAAATTTGATGATGTTGTTAGTGTTATCCTTAGCGAGGAAATGCGATGGAAAAGCTCAGGAAGGTCCACATCAAGTAGTGTTTTGAATGCAGAAAGTAGGGGCAAATCAAAGGAAAGAGGAAAAAGTTTTGGAGGTCATGGGAAGTCACAAGGAAAATCAAAGGACAAGAGATCCCAATCTAGAGGACAGAAGGATTGCTGGTACTATGGGAAACTAGGTCATCTGAAGAAAGATTGCTGATCTCAAAAAAACAAAGAAGGAGACAAACAAGAAGGAAATAAGGAGGCAAATGTGGTAAGTAATAAATCTGAAGATGATGCTTTGATTCTTTCCCTAGATAATGCTGATGATTTGTAGGTTTTAGATTCAGGGGCCTCATTTCATGCTACGCCCCATAGAAGTTATTTTCTTGATTATGTCCAAGGGGATTTTGGGCTAGTTTATTTGGGAGATAATGAACCCTGTCAGATTGTTGGAAAGGGAAGAATCAAGATTAAGTTGCATAATAGGAATCATTGGCTACTACAAGAGGTAAGGCACGTTCCAAGGCTTAGTAGGAATTTAATTTCAGCAGGGCAACTAGCTAAAGAAAGTTGCATTGTTACATTTATTGATAAAAATTGGAAGGTTTCAAAATGTGCCTTAATAGTAGCAAAAGGTGTGAAAGTAGGCACCTTATATCTTTGTACAGGTCATATTGTTCCTTCTACTTTAGTTGTTGCAGAGAAAAAACAAGCAAGTTCAAGAATAGTTGTTGTAGGTTCTAAGACAACACTGTAGCATAACAGACTTGGGCATATGAGTGAAAAATGTATGAAGGTACTTCATTCTAAGAAAGTTTTATCAGGTCTGAAATGTATTAATATGGATTTCTATGAAAGTTGTGTTTATGGCAAACAAAAGAGAGTTAGTAATCTCAAGGATGGGAAGCAAAAGAAAGATGAAAAGTTGGAGCTTGTACATACAAATGTATGTGGACCAGCTCAGGTATCTTCTCTTGGTGGCTCTCAGTATTATGTTACATTCATAGATGATGCAACTAGGAAGGTTTGGATTTATTTTCTCAAGCAGAAATCTGATGTATTTGAAACATTTAAGAAATGGAGAAGCTTGGTTGAGAATGACACGGGTAAAAGATTAAAATGTCTCAGATCTGATAATGGTGGTGAGTATTGAAGCAAAGAATTTGAGGATTATTGTTCCTTTAATGGAATTCGTAGCAGAAAATAGTTCCAGGGACTCCACAGGAAAATGGAGTGGCTAAACGCATGAATAGGACAATAATGGAGCCTGCAAGGACCATGAGATTGCATGCTGGTCTGTCTTTAAACATGTGGGCAGAGGTTGTCAACACCGTTGTATATGTAATTAATAGAGGTCCTTCAGTTCCTTTGGGCTGTGGTATTCTAGAGGAAGCATGGACAGGTAAGAAGGTGAGTTATTCTTTTCTCAAAACCTTCGGATGTGAAGCATTTGCACATGTAAATTCTGAAAATAGAACCAAGCTAGATGCAAAATCAAAAAGGTGTACCTTTGTTGGATATGGTATTGATGAATTCGGTTATAGGCTTTGAGATTTTGAAAATTAGAAAATTGTGAGAAGTAGGGATGTTGTATTCAATGAGAAGGTGTTGTACAAAGATCAGTTGTAGCAACATGAGAAGAAAGAAAATGATTATGTGGTGTTGGATGATACTCCAAATAGTGATGTTCCAATGGTTCCTTATGCTCCGCAACAGCAACTAAAAATACCACAAACTCCAGTGAATGTTAGACAGACAATAAGGATAAGTAGACGTCTTGAAAGGTTTTCTCCCTCTTTGTATTCTATTTTGTTAATAGATGTTGGTGAACCAGAAGGGTATGATGAAGCTATGCAGGTGGATACACAGGTTTAGTGGGAGCTTGAAATGAAAGAAGAAATGGACTCCTTGCTAAAAAATTAGACTTGGGAATTATGTAAGTTACCTGCAGGTAAAAAGGCTTTACCAAACAAATGGGTTTATAGGCTAAAAGAGGAAGATGGAGGTAAGAAAATATTTAAAGCTAGGTTAGCTGTAAAAGGATTTGCATAGAAAAAGGGCATTGATTTTGATGAGATTTTTTCTCCCGTTGTTAAGATGACTTCTATTCATACCGTTTTAAGTATTGTGGCTGCTAAAGATTTGCATTTGGAATAGCTAGATGTGAAAACTTCCTTTCTTCATGGTGATTTGGAGGAGGAGATATATATGGAACAACCACAGGGATTTGAAGTCAAAGGTAAGGAAAAACTGGTGTGCAGATTGAAGCAAAGTTTATATGGCCTGAAACAAGCACCTCAACAATGGTACTTGATATTTGATAGTTTTATGGCTAAGCAAGGCTACAGTCGGTGTAATTCTGACCATTGTGTTTATTTTAAGAGGTTGGATAATGAAAACTACATTATTTTATGTTTATATGTTGATGACATGCTTGTAGCGGGGTCTAACATGGATCACATAAGAGAATTAAATAGCAGTTAGCACAACCATTTGCTATGAAGGATTTTGGGGCAGCAAAACAAATCCTTGGTATGAAAATTTGCAGAGATAGGAAGAACAGAAAATTGACTCTATCTCAGACTGATTATGTTGAAAAGGTGTTGCAGAGATTCCATATGGAGAATGCAAAACCTATTAGCACACCTTTGCCTAGTCATTTGAAATTGACTAAGGAGATGTGTCCTAAGACACCAGAGGAGGAAGAAAAAATGTCCAAGGTACTATATGCTTCAGCTGTAGGAAGTTTAATATATGCCATGGTATGTACGAGACTAGATATTGCACATGTTGTAGGAGTCATAAGAAAGTATATGAGTCATCCCAGATTGGAGCATTGAAATGCAGTAAAATGGATTCTTAGATATTTGAGAGGTACCTCCAATAAACACTTATGTTTTGGGGGCTCTAATATAGATTTAACAGGTTATGTAGACTCAGATTTGGCAGGGGATATTGATACTAGCCGGAGTACTAGAGGTTATGTCTTTACTGTAGGTGGGACATTGGTGAGTTGGATCTCACGGTTGCAAAAGGTGGTTGCTTTATCCACCATGGAGGCAGAGTATGTAGCTGCAACAGAAGCAAGCAAGGAGATGATATGGTTGCAATCTTTCATGGAAGAATTGGGAAAACAACAGGCTAATAGTTATTTGTTTACAAATAGCTAGAGTGCCATACATCTTGTAAAGAATTCTGCCTTGCATTCAAAGACCAAACACATACATCTTAGGTATCACTTCATCCAGTCGATGTTGGATGATGGGCAGTTAAGGCTGGAAAAGATACATATAGATGAAAATACAGTGGATATGTTTACAAAGGCAATGACAAGGGAGAAGTTGAGCTCCTCTTCATCTTCGGTTGGTCTTCAAGACTGAAAACAAAATCAGAACAACAGAGTATAGGGTGCTTATTTCCAGTGGGAGCTATAGGGTCAGCGGTGTTATGATTAGTCTCCAAGTGGGAGATGATATGGTGTGGAGTCTAATCAGTCTCCAAGTGGGAGATTGTTGTTATATGGAGCATAATCAGACTTAGAGGTTAAATTAACCCCACTCTTATCGATGCAGTTTCCCTCCAAATTCCTACGGTGTAACATCCAATCTAGTTTCCACCTTAAAATCTAAGTTCAATCACAGGTAATATTTTTTTTTGAAAAAGGTTAAAAGAAGAAATTGATAAATAATTTTTCATTTTAAAACAAATAAGATCATTCATCGACTAAATAAGAATCATGAAATTATAGGATACACTAAGGAGTCTATCCATCTTCAACATTTAACAATATGATGATTTAAGTCATTAAGAACATTTTCAAATAGAAACTTACCAAAGTCACTGTATCTCGATTGTCGACCATCTTAATTCAAGTCCCGGCAAGCCTCTAGAGTATAGAAGAGAAGGTATCTTCAAGGAGCTTAACCTCCAACCACAGACCATCGGTCTCCCGCACTCCTTCCTACCTGGAAGTGGCCCTACCCTACTTCAAGAGGATAGACTTAGGATAGCCAATGGTGTTAGCCATTTGAGTACTGGTGTTGTGACCTATGTAACTTTTTATCATGCAACCCCCTACATACCCTCTAGACAAGCATGACCACTCCACAAGCTACGCCATCCAGTCACAGTGAACTATCAATGCACTAGAGGCAGGTGCACTACCTTGGCCAAAGGATTTGAATATGATTAGTGTTGTGTCAATGCAAATAGTAAGTTCACCTACCCCAACTTGACTTGAATTAATCATAATCCTATAGTTACATATGTATATATATAATATAATAACCATGATAATCTCTTGGTTTTTCAACTCATCATGCTTTAACGCATGGCAATTAGGTTTACTTCTCACTTTTGGGTTCTTGGAGACATTTCTGTCCATATGTTAGAGGAATGGGATTCTAGCTTACCGGTTAATCGATTAATGCTATTAGTTAATCGGTCGAATTTTAAGTTGGACCCTTGCTTAAAATTTTCATGTCTAGAGAGGACACTAAACTAAAAAAATAAGCTCGGAAGAGGTTTAACAATTAACTAGTTATTGAGTTCAAGTAATCGAAGACCTAGAGTTAAAGTTTAAGTACTCTTACAAGTCTTCTTCGACCTATCGAATCCTCTACATAGCTTAATCTTTATATCATACCTAACATTTAACATTCCTAACTCGTTTCTTTTTGGGAGAAGAATGCACGAAGCTTTAATTAACACTTTAGTTATTGACCCATTAAATTTACTTTAGCACTTCATTACTTAACTTGTTTGATAGTTTTAAGCCAAATAATGATTCTAAAACCCTCTTTCGGTGACACATTAGCATGAATGACATAAAGAAGAAAGAATTATATTCATTATAAAAGATGGTCTAAAACTAGATAACTTTCATAGCATGAAAGGAATAACTCTAAGTTCGACCAGCTAATAAAGACTCTTGACTTGTGGTAGACCTAGTAGTTACACAACATACAACATATATTTCACACCATTATTTTCCATTTTGTCGACGGGTTACACATTCTTTAAGTCTTTCATATAACTAGTTGCTATTGATAATACAAGACCAAATATATATAGTCGGCAGGCTATCCAGTGTTGTTCTATCATCGACCACCAATAGGCAACTATAGCTGTGGATACCTTTCTTGCTGATAGTCGACCAAGACTCCAACTGTGATGTGCTCACCACTTAACTGATTTATTTCTTATGGTAAGCAGACACAGCCACACGGGTCTAGTCGTCCATCGTAAGATGCTCTAGGGAAATAAGTATATTACTATTGAGAAGTTTAAGACTGTGTGGTGTTCCATTGCTTAAGGAAATAACATTATTTACGTTTAATTAAAGTGTAAAACACTATCCTTCTAGAGTGTAACCAGACCACACATTGCATTATCAGAAAGACACTAAATTCCTTCTTATTACATGATGGTGTCATTCCTATTATGGCATTTTAGTTTAATCATAACAACGTGGTAAGAGAGAAGAGATGGACCCTGAAGGAAAGCTTCTGTGACTATTTAAAACTGGTCCAAAGCTTGTTCACTCCTCACTCAAACACATGCTCTTTTCTCTCTACCTCCTATCAGCTCCTCTTTTCTGTCTGCCAAAATTGTCTTTCTTTTCTCTATAAAACCCTCTCAATGAAAACTAACTTCTCCCTAACTAATCCGCATAGCTCTCCCTCTACTTGGTAACTACCAAGCTTGGTTATAAACATTTGTCCTCCTCCCCATGACCACTAACACAAATTTGGTTTTATTTTCCATTATCCTCGTAGCTTATTCGCAACGTGGAGCTATCAGTTGGCGAGGTGGTAGTTTTTCTGTTTTGGACATAATGCCACACTAACTTTAACAGATTCTTCAGCTTAGATCAATTGCATGACTTGGGATAATTGTTGAGCTAACGACCAATCATTTAAGTTTGAAGCTCGAAAATGAATAAAACGTTATGGGATTAAAGACATCATAAATAGCGACTTGAGTAAAACCCTTTGAGCTATTACCCGTTACTAGCACTATTAAAGAATATAAGAATTGTTCCTTAATGACTATTTAAATATATAAGTATGATTTTATATATTACCATTACAATATGATTAATGGTATTACACTTGACAATCTCATAGGTTTAAAGCATTATTTAAACCTTTTATTATACAACGATAACCCACAACATAAATAATTCTACATCCTACGAAATCCGTAATTAAACGTTTACATCATATGCTCGTAGAGCTTTATGACGATGACAACGATTGGAGCGTAAACACAATACGAGGTTTGGGGTCGATTTTATGCACTACTATCAACTTTTACGCCGAACCACTAAACAAGACACAACATACAACTCATTCTTAAGTGTATACATTTATATATATATATATATATATATATATATATATATATATATATATATATATATATATATATATATATATATATATCGGTCGTCCATATTTGGCGACATGATTTAGAGTATTACGACATAGATGTCGATTACCCATACTCATCACGACAACTACGTAAGGATGAGTGACCTACTCTTATATTCCTTGACAATCTCATCCAAAATTGACTTAACCAAAATCAATACTTATCTCAAGGCAACTAGGTTTATCTACCTGATGTTCGTTCTTAGTGGCAAACACCCATTGGTATTCCAGAGTCTATTCTCTCTTTCTCGAAGATACCTTTTCTTCTTCCTACTTCTTGGTGAACATGTTCCATCTATTCCTACCATTAACAATCTCACATACAATTTATGGTTAGAGTACCAATGTTCTAATCAAAACACATTTACATCAAATCATTTCATTTTCATATCGAAAAGACATTTTAATTCACATCAGATTGATCATAATCAAGTAAAAATCCATGATTTCATAAAATTAATCTTTTCTAATCATAAAATCATTTTCTATGATGTTAAACATATTCACATGATTGCACTTTTTAAGAAAAAGTAAATAGTAATACTGAATCCAAAAAGGGGATGTAACATATCCATCCCCTATAGAATCATCGTCCCCGATGATTGAGTTTATCAAGCAAAATTTTAATACAAAAACAAGCTTTTATAGTTTAACATTAATGTTTTTGAAAAGATAAGGAAATCTTTGGCAGATGTCATTATAGTCTTCCCAAGTGGCGCTATCCTTGCCATATTGGTCCTACTGAATTTTGCATTGTAAGACCTCTCGATTACACAAACAGAGTTTACACATTTTGAGTACCTTGAGTGGCTCGATCACAACCACTCCTGGCTCTTGTATCTGTAAAGAATTCCATTTAAGAATGTGGTCATTACCTACAAAATATTTCTTTAGGTAAGAAACATGAAAAACATTATGCAGTTTAGACAAGGCTGGAGGTAGAGCAACTTTGTAGGCCACTGGATTGATAATCTCAAGGACTTCAAAAGGTCCGACATATCGGGGAGCCAACTTTGATGATTTACCAAACTTGATTGAGCTTTTATGGGGTTTCACTCACAAAAAAACTTTCTCTCCAATAGAAAATTGTCTAGGTACTCGTTTGCGATCTACATAATGTTCATTTTTGCCTGTCTTTGGCTTCCGCCAACCTTTTCCTAATCATTTTCACTTTTTCTTCCATATCTGCTAGCATTTCTGGTCCAATGCTTATCCTATCTTCCAGCTTGTCCTAGCTTATAGGAGTTCTGCATTTCCTTCCATATAATGCTTCAAACGGTGCCATCTTAATGGCAAAATGATAGGAATTATTATAGGCAAATTCAACAAGAGGTAAATATTCCTCCCATCTGTATTGCCAGTCCATGCAATACATTCTTAGGAGATCCTCTAGGCCCTGGTTAACCCTTTCCATTTGTCCATCAGTTTTAGGATGATAAGCGGTGCTCACATTGAGTTTAGTCCCTAGTGCTGAAAATAAAGTTTACCAAAACTAGGAGGTTATTCGAGCATATCTATCAGATATAATCTTTTCAGGTACCCCATGCAATCTAAATATTTCTTGAACAAACTTATGGGCCAAAATATGAGCTCCATCTGTCAAATTTCTAGGAATGAAGTGTGCTACTTTGGTTAGTTTACCTACTACAACTAAAATTGCACCATGTCTATTCTTGGACATTGGTAACCCTTGAACAAAATCCATACTAACAACCTGTCATTTCCATTCTGGAATATCATGCGGATATAACAATCCAGCAGGATGTTGGTGTTCTGCCTTCACTCTCTAACATTTTAAGCAACATGCCACAAACCTTGCAATGTCGCTTTTCATTCCTTTCCAGAAGTATAGCAGTTTGACATCAGCTAAAAGTTTTGTTACTCCTGGGTGTATGGAATAAGGTGCACAATGGACTTCCTTCCATACAAGATTTCTTAGTTCTACATAATTAGGAATGTAGATTCTTCCCTTAAATCTCATTAATCCGTCTGACTCAAAATGGAATCCATCATATCTTGAATCTTTGGGGTTTATTTGCAGAGCTTGCTTCACCTATTCATAGTATTCATCTCCAGGTAAACTTTGCAATACTAGGTCTTTAAAATTAGCATGAATAGAGATTATAGAAGCTATGTGTCTTCTTCTGCTTAAAGCATTAGCTACTCGGTTTTCTTTACCTTTTATGTAATTAATCTCAAAATCATAATCAGATATTAGTTCTAACCACCTCCTTTGTCTTGCATTGAGATGAGGTTGTGTAATATGTAACAAAGACTTTGATGATCTATTTTTAGTATAAAAGTCTTTCCCAATAAATAGTGTCGCCACATCTGAAGGGCGTGAATCACTGCCGCTAGTTCTAAATCATGAGGAGCGTAATCGTGCTCATACTTTTTCAACTTTCTTGATTCATAGGCTATTACATGCCCATTTTGCATAAGCACGCCTCCTAAACCTTCTCCAGAGGCATCGGTAATAACCTCAAATTGCCCTTCAAGATCAGGGACTTTCAGAATTAGTAATGTTAACTTTTCTTTTAATAAATCCAATGCCTTTTAACATTCACCTATCCATACAAACTGCTTTCCTTTTCTCTGTAAAGAAGTGATTGGGCTAGCAATACTTGAAAAATTTAGAATAAATTTCCTGTAATACCCGGCCAATCCCATAAAACTTCATACCTCTGAAACATTGGAAGGTACAGGCCATTCCATAATAGCCTTTATTTTAGCTGGGTCAACTGATATCCCTTTTGCTGATATAGTGTGTCCTAAAACTTCTTTCTAAAAGAAAGTGCATTTCGAGAGTTTCACATACAACTTGTGTTCTCTTAAATGTTGCAAAACAATTTGAAGAGGTTGTCTATGCTCCTCCTCATTTTTGGAATATATCAGAATATCATCTAAGAAAACTAGGACAAATTTATCAAGGCAGTCTCTGAAAACACTATTCATGAGATTCATGAAAGCGGCTAGTGCATTAGTCAACCCAAATGGTAACACCGTAAACTCATAATGACCATGTATCTTGTTCTAAAAGTAGTCTTGTGAATATCTTCATCTTTTAACCTCAACTGATGGTATCCAGATCTCAAATCTATCTTAGAAAATACTGCTGCACCACGCATTTGGTCGAATAAATCATCAATACGTGGCAGTGGATACTTATTCTTTATCGTTGCCTTATTTAGCATCCGATAATCTATACACAATCTAAGGGTTCTGTCCTTCTTCGTGACGAAAATAACTGGAGCTCCCCATGGTGATACACTTGGCCTAATTAGACCTTTAGTCAATAGCTCTTGCAGTTGAGCCTTCAATTCCATAAGATCAGTAGTGGTCATTCTGTACGGAGCTTTAGATACTGGCTCAGATCCTGGTTTAATATCTATGGCAAAGTCAAAGGTTCTTTTTGGAGGCAAACTAGGAAGCTCCTCAAGAAATACATCTCTAAAATTGCGAAGATAAGGGTATTTTTCCTCAAAAGTTTGCTTCTCTAAAACTTCCTCTACTAGGTCCATTTTGACTGCAAAAAGTTGACATCCCTTACACCTAGCCCGTTTTTATTGTTTTGATGAAATAGACCTAATCTTTATTTCCCTTTGAATACCCTAAAAATTAACTTTGTTTCCTTTATCATCCAAACATTCATTTGTTTTATAAAAATAATCTACTTTGGCCCTATGTCTCCACAACCAATTCATTCCTAAAATGACGTCGTAGGACCCTAAAGGTGCCACATATAAATTTACCTCGGTGGAAAAGTTTGAAATATAAATCTTAGCTTCGAACAAACATTGCTCTACCTGAGCCTTTGAGTGATTTGCATATTCAACTGTCCACGGTTTTGACATAAAACTAGCTCTTCTAGGAAATTTACTTAAAACTCTAGATGACACAAAATTTTCTGTTGCACCAGTATCAATTAGAATAGAAACAGGGACTCCAAATAAAGTACCTGTCATCTCAATGGGAGTAATCTGATATTCAGCTTGTCGATTGTCAAGGGCGGCATGAATCCTTTGCTGAAACGCTTCCTGCTGCGAAGGGAGTACTGTGTTCCTATGCTACACATTCTGCTTTTTATTAGGACAACGGTTGGCATAATGATCTCCACCACATGAAAAACAACCTCCAATTGGTCCTCTCTTCTCAGATGGTCTACTCATAGCATCATCGTTCCTCTTAAAATTGTCATTTTTCTTAAAGTCTTCATTTCTTCGCTCATTACCAAATCCCTCTTTAGTTTTCTGATTTCCTTTATCATACTTCCTGTTTCCATATCCTTTATCGTTCTTCTTTTTATACGTCTGTTCATTGGAGTTCTTATCAAATCTCTTACGCTTCTTTTCACGATAAGCAGAAATGGATTTGATCTTCTATTGCTGCTTAATTGCTTTCTTATACACCTTGTCCATTGTGTTCAGACCATGCACCTGTACCTCCCTACCAATCTAAGGATTGAGCCCCATAATAAATTTCTTTATTTGAAATCTTTCATCCTTTTGATACTGAGGAAAATACTTCAACAATCTAGTGAATTTTTTTGCATATTCAACCACAGACAAATCACCTTGCCCAAGATTTTGGAAATCTGTTAGCTTTTGATCAAAGTAAAGTTGTGGTAGCCACCTTTTTCAAAAGAGTTCCACAAATTCATTCCATGTCACCTTCAAGGGGCTTAAATCTAGCTCCATCTTTTTGTTCATCCACCAGGTGGATGCTTCTCTAGATAGCTGATATGCTCCCCAAACTACCTTTGTAATCTCAGAATAATTTCTGATTTCAAAGTACTTCTCCATTTCAGTTAGCCAAGCTTCTGCTGCATCTCCAGTTTTCGTTCCATCAAATTTGGGAGGAATAATCTTTTTCATATCCTTAGATAATTCTGGTGCAAGTTTATCTTTTGTCTCCCTCTGAGATTCACTATCCTCTTGATTCTCACTTGACGTGCCATGCTCTCGCTGCCTACTTTTACTCTCATTATTAGAATACTCATTTTCACCCTCCATATTCCTGGTTTCATTCACTTTCTTTTCCAATTTGCCCAACCTTTCCTTAGTTTCGGCAAGCAAATTAAGAATTCTATCCAATTTATCGATGGAGTTAGCCTGAGAGTTGTGACCTTCCCGATCTTCTCTCATTAAACTCTGATTGATCCATGTTTATTTGTTTTCTCACCTGTTTTAGCAAGTACTAATCAGTTCTATGATTTATCATTTAGAATATTATCAAAACATATCAATTTCTCATAACCATAGTTATTCTCAAGAAAAATTGTCTTTATTATATTTTGCATAATAGTAAGTACATTCTTTAAGGATAGACACATTTCATGTTTCACTCAGTATTTACAAGAGGGGTGTAACCATCAGATTCATTGTCTGACACATATTCACGGGGTGTATAACCCTCAGATTCGCTATCGGATGATAGTACAATAATTTCAGCTCTAGGTGGTATACGGGAATCCCTAGTGATCATTGGTACACTAATAGGGTAGGAATTGACCATAATTCAAGCTGCCATCCTAGATGTCTCTAGGAGTTCTCTTTTCATTCGTTTGAGTCGTGTCAGGGCATTGGCAAAGGTTTCCGTATCATCTAGCCAAATGTCATTTTCATCATTCATTTTCTCAATAGTCTTAATCATCGCAAGATGTCTCTGCTTAGCTTGTAGGTAACATTCCTTACCAGCAAAGGACTTCCTTGTAGTTTTCTTGACACGTACTATCCTGGCACAATAAATCAAAGCATTAGCTACTCGCATAATGTTGATTCTTAGTCAGCTTAGTGGACTCATCAGCCCTAGTGCTGAACCTGGTTAGCTCTGATACCATATGTAACATCCAATCTAGTTTCCACCTTAAAATCTAAGTTCAATCACAGGTAATAATTTAAAAAAAAAAAGGTTAAATGTAGAAATTGATAAATAATTTTTCATTTTAAAACAAATAAGATCATTCATCGACTAAATAAGAATCATGAAATTATAGGATACACTAAGGAGTCTATCCATCTTCAACATTTAACAATATGATGATTTAAGTCATTAAGAACATTTTCAAATAGAAACTTACCAAAGTCACTGCATCTCGATTGTTGACCATCCTAATTCAAGTCTCGGCAAGCCTATAGAGTATAGAAGAGAAGGTATCTTCGAGGAGCTTAACCTCCAACCACAGACTGTCGGTCTCCCGCACTCCTTCCTACCCAGAAGTGGCCCTACCCTACTTGAAGAGGATAGACTTAGGATAACCAATGGTGTTAGCCATCTGAATACTAGTGTTGTGACCTACGTAACTTGTTATCATGTAACCCCCTAGATACCCTCTAGACAAGCATGACCACTCCACAAGCTACGCCATCCAGTCATAGTGAAGTATCAATGCACTAGAGGCAGGTGCACTACCTTGGCCAAAGGATTTGAATATGATTAGCATTGTGTCAACGCAAATAGTAAGTTCACCCACCCCAACTTGACTTGAATTAATTGCAATCCTATAGTTACATATGTATATATATAATATAATAACCATGATAATCTCTTCGTTTTTCAACTCATCATGCTTTAACGCGTGGCAATTAGGTTTACTTCTCACTTTTGGGTTCTTGGAGACATTTCGGTCCATATGTTAGAGGAATGTGATTCTAGCTTACTAGTTAATCAGTTAATGCTATTAGTTAATCGGTTGAATTTTAAGTTGGACCCCTGCTTAAAATTTTCCTGTCTAGAGAGGACACTAAACTAACAAAATAAGCTCAGAAGAGGTTTAACAATTAACCAGTTATCGAGTTCAAGTAATCAAAGACCCAGAGTTAAAGTTTAAGTACTCTTACAAGTCTTCTTCAACCTATCAAATCCTCGACATAGCTTAATCTTTATATCATACTTAGCATTTAACATTCCTAACTCGTTTCTTTTTGGGAGAAGAATGCACGAAGCTTTAATTAACACTTTAGCTATTGACCCATTAAATTTACTTTAGCACTTCATTACTTAACTTGTTTGATAGTTTTAAGCCAACTAACGATTCTAAAACCCTCTTTCGGTGACACATCAGCATGAATGACATTAAAGCAGAAAGAATTATATTCATTATAAAAGATGGTCTAAAACTAGATAACTTTCACAGCATGAAAGGAATAACTCTAAGTTTGACCAACTAATAAAAACTCTTGACTTGTCATAGACCGAGTAGTTACACAACATACAACATATATTTCACACCATTGTTTCCAATTTTGTCGACAGGTTACACATTCTTTAAGTCTTTCATATAACTAGTTGCTATTGATAATACAAGACCAAATATATATAGTCGGCAGGCTATCCAGTGTTGTTCTATCATCAACCAACAATAGGAAATTGTAGCTGTGGATACCTTTCTTGCTGACAGTCAACCAAGACTCCAACTGTGATGTGCTCACCACTTAACCGATTTATTTCTTATGGTAAGCGGACACAGCCACACGAGTCTAGTCGTCTGTCGTAAGATGCTATGGGGAAACAAGTATATTACTATTGAGAAGTTTAAGACTGCGTAGTGTTCCATTGCTCAAGGAAATAGCATTATTTACATTTAATTAAAGTGTAAAACACAAGCCTTCTAGAGTGTAACCAGACCACACATTGCATTATCAGAAAGACACTAAATTCCTTCTTATTACATGATGGTGCCATTCCTATTATGGCATTTTAGTTTAATCATAACAACATGGTAAGAGAGAAGAGATGGAACCTGAAGGAAAGCTTCAGTGACTATTTAAAACTGGTCCAAAGCTCGTTCACTCCTCACTCGAACACATGCTCTTTTCTCTCTACCTCCTATCAGCTCCTCTTTTCTGTCTGCCAAAATTGTCTTTCTTTTCTCTATAAAACCCTCTCAACGAAAACTAACTTCTCCCTAACTAATCTGCATAGCTCTCCCTCTACTTGGTAACTACCAAGCTTGGCTATAAACATCTGTCCTCCTCCCCGCGACCACTAACACAAAATTGGTTTTATCGTCCATTATCCTTGCAACTTATTCGCAAGGTGGAGCTAACTAATCTGCATAGCTCTCCCTCTACTTGGTAACTACCAAGCTTGGCTATAAACATCTGTCCTCCTCCCCGCGACCACTAACACAAAATTGGTTTTATCGTCCATTATCCTTGCAACTTATTCGCAAGGTGGAGCTATTAGTTGGCGAGGTGGCAGTTTTTCTATTTTGGACATAATGCCACACTAACTTTAACAGATTCTTGAGCTTAGATCGATTGCATGACTTGGGATAATTGTTGAGCTAACGACCAATCATTTAAGTTTGAAGCTTGAAAATGAATAAAACGTTATGGGATTAAAGACATCATAAATAGCGACTTGAGTAAAACCCTTCGAGCTATTACCCGTTACTAGCACTATTAAATAATATAAGAATTGTTCCTTAATGACTATTTCAATATATAAATATGATTTTATATATTACCATTACAATATGATTAATGGTATTACACTTGATGATCTCATAGGCTTAAAGCATTATTTAAAATTTTTATTATACGATGATAACCCACAATAGAAATAATTCTACATCCTACGAAATCTGTAATTAAACGTTTACATCATACGCTCGTAGAGCTTTATGACGATGACGATGATTGAAGCGTAAACAAAATACAAGGTTTGGGGTTGACTTTATGCACTACTATCAACTTTTACGCCAAACCACTAAACAAGACACAACATACAACTCATTCTCAAGTGTATACATTTATATATATAAATATATATCGGTTATGCATATTTGGTGACATGATTCAGAGTATTACGACACAGATGTCGCTTACCCATACTCATCATGACAACTACGTAAGGATGAGTGACCTACTCTTATATTCCTTGACATTCTCATCCAAAATTGACTTAACCAAAATCAATACTTATCTCAAGGCAACTAGGTTTATCTACCTGATGTTCGTTCTTAGTGGCAAACACCCATTGGTATTCTAGAGTCTATTCTCTCTTTCTTGAAGATACCTTCTCTTCTTCCTGCTTCTTGGTGAACATGTTCCATCTATTACTGCTATTAATAATCTCACATACAATTTATGGTCAGAGTACCAATGTTTTGATCAAAACACATTTACATCAAATCATTTCATTTTCATATCGAAAAGACATTTTAATTCACAACTTTAGATTGATCATAATCAAGTAAAAATCCATGATTTCATAAAATTAATCTTTTCTAATCATAACATTGTTTTCTATGATGTTAAACATATTCACATGACTGCACTATTTAAGCAAATGTAAATAGTAATACTGAATCCAAAAAGGGGATGTAAAATACGGGGTCAAGGGGCAACGTCCCCGAAACCTCACACGGTTTTTATTATTTTATTAAGGCATCAGAAATTATTTTTTCATTGGCTGACATAAAATAACCTTATTTTTTAACCTACAAAAGTTGTGATAAAAATGGCTAAGGGTTAGGGTTTCCGTTGATGTATTGTAGCATTTGTAGTGGTATTGAATTGCAGGGTTTGCTAGTTGTAATCAGTTTGATTTACTGGATAATAATATTGGACTCTCTATTGGTGGATGTACCCCAAGTATGGGTGAACCACGTTAAAACTTGTCTCTTGCTGTTATTTTTTCTATGTATTTTCATTCCTTTTCTTAATCTTTATTTGCATTTAATTGATATCTTATGTTAGCTAAACCTAACAGAACAAAAACTGTTACACAAAACCATCAACTAGTTCTGTATGCTAGGAATCATGACTCTAGTTGCCTGGGGCGGTTGAGTCAGATCTCGACATGCACACGGAACCTTTCCCTCCTTGCCATGGGGCGATCTGCCACGTCACTCTTGCTCACGTGGAAGTAGCCAGTCGAGAGGAGGTGAGACACGATGGGGGTCTAGCTTGTTGGAGAGTTGGACTTCGCAAAGGGGGGTTGGCAAGTTTTGTGGCCTTTGTTGTTGTGCGTTTTGTTGTATGTTTCGCTCAATCATTGTGGTAGTTGAAATAACCCTATGACCCAAAGGGTCATTGGTTTCTCTTCTTCTATTTGGATTCCTTGAGTTCCACCTTTGCGTGGCTAAATGATTGTTTTCGTTGATGTCCTCTTGTCTTTGTATGCATTGTAAGAGGTCTTGTTATATATGTTGTTGTCTAGTTTCTTGTAACAACAAGAGGACGAATGGGTCTCCTTATGGTAAGACCAATGTTTGTTATTGAGGTCTTGGATGGATTTCTTCGATCTCATCACGGACAACCTTCACCCACTCTCCTCTCACTCCTAAGCACATTCATGAATCAAGATAGAGGGGTAGTCGTGTGATTGCTAACCTTAACCAGATCTAGGGTTTTGACTTTGTTTAAATGTAGTTAGCTCGTGATGGAATCGAGGGTTTGCGATGTTTGTCTATTCTAACAGATCTATATGAATGCAAACTAAATGACATGCAAAGCATCTTTTTGGTATTTTTTAAAGTATTTTAGAAAGGAAAATGCTTCTAATCTATGAAAGAAATATGTATGCAATCCTAAATGTCTTTTCAAATGCAAAGTTTAATATATGTTTTTATGGGTTTTTGGTGTTTTTAATGCAATCTAATTTAATGGAAAGGGAAGGTGCTCTTTCTAACAAAGTAGATCTAGGAATGTAAAAAAAACAATTGATCTAGCATGCAAGATCTAACCTATCAAGGAAAAAGTAAAATGTTACTATTCCCAAGAGCAAAGTGATAATCAAATTACTATGAAAGCAATGAAAGAACCTAAAAGAGATGAAGATTTGTTGACTCCACTACCCTTAGTATCCTTGTGTAGGCAACCTTGAATCCTTCTGTGGTAGCAGGTGATCCTCTTGACAAAATGACCCAAAGAAGCAAAAAGAAGCTTTTGTGAAGCTTGTATGAGCTTGATGTGAGCTTTGAATTGAGCACAATGGCTAAGAATTGAGCAGTGTTGCGTTGCTTGATTGAACAAAGAAAATAAAAGGCACTTACATCCTGCATGAGCATATGAATGCTAGGTTGGAGAGCAAACTTGGCAAGAGCTGGTACATAATGAATTTGCCTCCCTTTGTGCTTGAGGGAGTGGGGTATTTATAGGTTTGAGGAATGGAATGGATTGGAGAGTTAACTCATTTGATTGATGAGTTAACAGGAATAAAGTGGGTAGTTAACAAGGTTGATTACCCAGTGAACTCAGTTGATTAGGGAGTGATGAAGCAATGATAGCTTATCACTGAAGAAGAAATGAAGGAGAGGGAATGCATGAGATTGATTAGAGAGTTAATTTGAGATCAAATAGAGCTAATTATGCATGTGTGGGTGCATGAAATAGTTAACTCTATATCAAGGATCAAAAATCATGCAAACAAAAAGAAAAACGGGTGAAAACAGAGCAAAAACGTGAGAGAAACTTGAGTTTTTCCACGGGTCAAAAGATGGTAGGATCGCCACCTTCATCAAACAAGGTCACCACTGGGGATCATGGGTTGCCCCATGAGCAACCCTAGGTCACCTGAGGAGATCCGGGATCAAAAGTGCAGAATACAGAAATTTAGGTCGGCAGAATGTAAACAGGAGGAAAATGATGATTTCTGCATCAAGAAACAAGTCAGTCATGTGGAAGAATCCAAATCTCCACTTGCATTTTTAGGATCCCCAGTGGGGATCTAGAAATAATAGGGGGAGATTTAGATTGGTTCATCGAAATCAAATACTGACAGCGGGAGATGGGTCGGGGGACCTCTAGAAGGCTTCTATGAGGTGCGCTAGAGGAAAAACAAAGGGGAGAGGTGAAAACTCACCTACAAGACTCTCAGAAGGCTTAGGATCAAGGTCAAAAGCTAGAAAATGCAAGTCAACAAGTGTCGCAACAAGTGTCAAAAAACATCACAAATGAGGAAGGAAGGGAATCAACAAAGCAAAAATAACACAAGACAAGGAAAGAGGACACGTCGTCAAGAGGCCTGCTGCCCAAAGGATTTATTTTCATGCTTACATGTACATGACAAGGATTTGAATCATCATAGGGGTCCTCGTGGAGGTAGTGCGTGATTTTTGTATTTACATATTTGCCCCCTTCGGGGACGATAGTCTACATGAAAGGTAGATACCGTTCATGAACTATGCCTTACCTGTTGTCAATTTTTCCCACAATTTGTACCTGCAATAACTAGTATTAGTCCGACATTTAAATATATCAAAAATAAGAATGAAAACTGAAATGACGAACTTACCATTGATCGTTTGAGTTCAACTAGTTGCTTGCTTTTGTCGATTTGGACCTGTAGGGATGAGAGCACGCAAAACAATGCACAAAACAAATGCATAAAACAAGAGAACACATGCTAAGCTAGAGAGGAGAAGAATATATTCTCCTTTTATTGCAGATTTTGAAGAGCATATTTGATTTTTAGGGATTTTTTATGTTTTACAAATTTTTTATGTTTTTTTGATTTTTCTAATTTTTATGGTTTTTGTGAAGATTTTGCAAAGGTTTGATTTGACACTCCATGAGGTCTTTGAGAGACCTACACTTAAGATATTTCTACCCTTGCCCCCTTGCATGGGGAGACTTGTGTACTTGATTACACAGTATTGATCTTTTGACTTGTTTGGAGGAGTGACTCATGCTCAGACATTGTTTTACACGTATTGTTACAAGACCTTATTGATGAGATCCATACACAACTTTAGTCGACATCTTGTACTTCACTTTCCCTTTTGTGCATATGGTTGGTTAGAGATTTTTATTTTGCTTATCAGAATGCATACCTAATATGATCACATATGGATGATGCAATTTGTTTTTATATTTTTCAGAATATATATATGAATGTAGATGACGATATGCAGATGCAATAACACAAGAAATGCTGAAATGAAACATTTACTCTTACTGAAATTCATGAGATATGACATTTGACTTTATTTCTTTGAGACTTTTTTTTTTTTTCTGATTTTGGCATGAATGCAATGTGGAACAAACAATGTGACTACTCTTAGATATGATTTTCAATTCAGGGGATTGCGAGTTATCCTGATGTAAGAGACATGTTCAAGGCTGTGAGATAGGATTTAGGGAAACTCAAGTGGGGAGTAGAAATGAATATGGGGCGTTTCTTATTTCTAGACTTCGGTAAAGGCTAAACATTGATCATTATCTAGATAAAACAAGCTGACAAGCTTTCAACTTTGACAAGCAACAAATTTTATTAGTGTTCGCTAGACTTAGATCATAGATGGTAAGCAATATAGACTCGGGGTAAAGGATAATAGGGAAAGAACAAGGGTCCTTAAATAGAAGATGATCCTAGAGATTACTAGACTCTTCGGTTTTGCTCAGCTAGTGTGTGTGTGTGTGCTTAGTACCTTTCTTTCTCTATTAGAATGTCACCCTTGAGGCTTCGAGCTTAGATTGATCTCCACCCAAGAGTACGAACATTCAACAATCTTCTCTCTTTCACTCTTTTTTTGTATCTCTATTTTTTTGCTTTCTACTTTTTTTGTATTTTCCTCACTTAATTTTTCTCAATTTTTTGGATTTTTGACTTTTCAAGAAATGAATTCTTTTGGAACTTTGATATGCAATGATTTGATCTCTCAATTCTCACTTTTTGACACTCTTATTTTGATCACTCGTATCTTAGATTGCTTCTTTCAGAGTTCTGATCTTCCTGACATTTTTGGCCAAGAAAGATAAGGGGTTGAGCACCACCTAAAGTTTTTGTAATCTAGTTGGACTTCTCTACTACTAGGGAAGAATTGGGAAGGTCTACTTGCAAGCTTCCTTTGAACACTGTAGATTTGAATACTAACTTTGTTTAGACCTAACATTTTGACTCATTAAGATTGGGATCAGTGTAAAGCTAAGAGCTAGGTTTCGATTAGAATCACTGGGAATATAGGGGAATAATGGTGATTTGTGAAAAATGGGGATCTCTAGGTCCTGAAAAGATAACGTATATCTGGACAACATTAGACTCCTTACTAAAAGGAAAATAGTACAAGAGCAAGTCACAAACTGTAATGCAAGATGAACAGAATGATGCAAAAATGCAAGAAACAAATTATTTTTGACATTTTTTTTAATTTTTTTAATTTTTATGTTTTATGATTTTTATGAGATGCTAAGATCTTCTCCTTCAATAATGCACAAGAGGTAGTGTCTTTTCTGACATCTTCCTTAACTATGTGTGGACTTATCTAATTTGGTCTAAACTTCACTTGAAAGCCTTTGCAAGGATACTCGAAGACTTGGTGTGAAAATGTCCTTGTATTTAGTGAGGAGTTTCATGTACTCACATGTTTCATTGTTTGATGATTTTCCCCCTAGCTTTCTCATTTTCTGTTCTTGTTGAGTTCCCATGTTTGTTTTGAAATTTTGAAGGGAAAATGATGTTGGTGTTGACTCTCCTAGTTTATGTGTGGATTCTGGTTCTTCTTCAGTCGTGATTTCAACCATAGGGATGTTTATGTCTAGTTCGATTGGAATGGCCACTGAGTTGAATGGAGCGTAAGACTTTGTTGACTTGGGATCAAAGGGGAATTCTATTGTTTCCCCCTTTCCTATGTATTTTGAGGTCTTGGCTATGTTTAAAGTTTGTTTTAATGTCTCTCCTTTTTCAAAAGTGTTGATTTTTGGGTCACTAGTGGTTTCCATGGACTTTCCCTTCTTTTTGACTTGTTCAACTCTATAAAGGCTAAAAGGATCAAGATTTCCTTTGATGATGTGGGTTTGTCCCATGTACGAGAAGTGTAATTCTTAAAATAATGTGGAGGGAATGGCCCTCATCCTATGGATCCAAGGCCTTCCTAGGATCATGTTGTAAGTGGTTTCTTCATTGATGACATAAAATTCAGTTGGGAGGGTTTTGGGACCCAATGTGATTTGAAGATTGACCTTGCCCATGGTTTAAGTATTTGGGTTATCATGAATTCTAAGGATGGAAGTTTGTTTTGTGATTTGAGTTTCATCGTAACCCATTCTTTGAAGAAGCGAAAAGGAGACTATGTTGATTGCAGACCTGTCATCGATCATTACACGTTTAATGGAATAGTCTTGAACTTGGACTATCAGATGGAGGGGGAGGTTACCTTGTTTAGCTATGTCATTATCTGAGGGTAACTTTTCAAAATTAAATGTTGAAGAACACTTATCACTTGGAGTGTTTTGAACTATATGGCCTAGATCTAAGGCTTTGAGGAGAGTATTCTTGTGTGTAGGAGAACTCTTAATAAGCTCTAGCATGTGAAAATTTTGAATTGTTGGAGGTATCATCTGTTTGTTCTGGTCCTTGTATGACACAAATTTCTTGATCTTTATCTAATTCCACAAGGCCTAAGGTGTTTTGGTCAAAGGTGTTTTGATGGATTTTGGGACTAAGTTCTTCATCTTGTGAGAATGTGTCCATGAATGCTTTTTGTTGACATTTTGGGAGGTTTGATATGAAGTGATGGTACCCCCTACATGACTTGATCTCATGCCCCCTTCTCTTGTGAAATGAGAAATATTTATCATGATTGCGATCTTGAGGTTTATGATGATTGTTGTAAGACTTTTTGTTGATTCTCGGGGGATAGTTGGTATTTTTATTTCCCAAATTTGTATGACTACTGTAGTCATAATTGTCGTTCCCTGATGATGAAGTGTTTTTTGACCCATCTATGTCTTAACCAGTTGTCCAAGATTTGTTATTTGTATCATGATTTATCAACCTTCCAATGGCATCATATTCCCTTCTTCCACTATCAATAGCAGCTTGGTCAATCCTAAGGGCGCTTTCAAGTGCTTCTTCATATGATTTGTAAGGGAGATTTTGGACTTGTTCTCGTATGTCATTGTTGAGAGCATGTAAGAAGAGCCCACAAAGTTCTCTATGATCCATGTTTGGTGCGCTAGTTGAAGAATATAGAACTTTCCTCCATCGTGTGATAAAATGTGCAATTGACTCATTGGCTTCTTGTTTGATTGTTAAAAATCCTCATATTCCTGTCTTGACCAATTTGTTTATGTCAAAGGCAGCCACAAATTGATCAATGGGTTGCCTAAAAGAGTGGATCGAAGCTTCTGGAAGTTGATAGTACCAATCCAAAGCGATACCCTCCAAAGTCTTTGGAAAAATATTTGCTACCACCCCATCCCAAGGAAGGAGTTCTCGCACTACCATGATGTAAGCCTTGATATGAGACTTGGGATCACCCTCTCCTTTAAATTTTGGAAGCTCAGGGAGAGGGTGTGGTGGTATTACTTGACAAATGTTGTAGTCAAGAGGCTTCTTTAAGTACTCGAGGTATGTTCCTAGGAGAGAGTTATGTGTAGAGGATTTTGTTCCTCTAAACATTAGCCCTTCAAGTGGAGCTTGTTGTGTTTGTTGAAAGGGTATGCTAGATTGTTGATATCCTGAAAAAGTTGGATGACTAGATGGCATCATGTTTATATTTTGAAGATTGAGTGGGATCAATTGTGGTTGATCTTGCATCATAGGAATCCCACCTATTTGATTGAGACTTGTTGTGTTGGATAGTGAGGGCAAGGGAGGCTTGAATGTTTAAGTGAAGTTTGGATGAGGGTTTTTTGTTTTGCCCCGTGGTTTGATTTGATCTTGTCAATGAAATTATTTCCACGTGCCCTAGGTTTTTCCTCAATTTTGTTTTGGCAATCTTGTTCAACCCTCCTAGCCTTAAGGGTCTTGATTCGTTGGACCAAACTTTCTATAAGGTTTGTGAGTGAGGCTTTGGCCATTCTTTGAGTTTTTCCACCTTGTGATGGATTTCTTTGCATTGGGGTTTGATTGACCATATTTGTTCTTTCTAATGACATTTCACATGTTGTGGACTTTTTATCTTGATGTACTATGTGGAGGGGTTTCTGTGCCCTCCAAGCTTCTTGTAAAATTTTCTTTTGATGGCTCACCTTAGTGGCCATTTTCATAATATTGGTTATGGATTGGTCTTGTTGATGGATTTTAGACCAAACACTCACTTGGCATATTTTGATTTGGTCAATGTTTTGGGGATCTTGTTGGATCCTCTTTGAGTCTTTGGAGCTTGATTGATGTGAGTTTGAAGCTATTGGATCTGAACATGTGCTACATTCATTGGAGGGGTGATTCCCCTGAGCTTCTTGTAAGTTCTTCTCTTGAAAACATACTTCATTGTCCATTTCAATGTCCATTTTTTTATGGCTTGTTATGGGTTGATCATCTTGATGGATCTCATATTGAATGCTCATTGGTTGGGTTTTAATTTGGTCAAGTTGAATGACCATGTTTTCATTTGTTTGAGGCTTTTGTTGGATGCCCTTTAAGTTTGAGTCTTTAAAATCTAATTGATCTGAGATCAAAACCATTGGATCTGAAGGTGTGTTGATTTTACTTGAGGGGACATTCCATTGGAATTTTTGTGATTTTGTCCTAGATTTTTGCTGCATGAAGTATTGTGACATGCACAAAAATTTGAAAGAACCCATCCCAAAAGGATTTGCTCTTCACGTCAGGTTCACCAAAATATGTACGCTCAGAATCGTGACTCCAGTTGCCTGGGGTTGTCAGGTCGGATCTCGGCACACACACGGACCCTTTCCCTCCTTTCCACAGGGTGATCCACCATGCCACTCTCGCTCACGTGGAAGTAGCCAGTCGAGAGGAGGTGAGACACGGCAGGGGTCTGGATCATTGGAGAGTTGGACTTTGCGAAGGGGGGTCGGCAAGTTCTGTGGCGTTTGTTGTTGTGTGTTTTGTTGTATATTTTGCTCAATCGTTGTGGTAGTTGAAATAACCTTATGACCTGAAGGGATATTGGTTTCTTTTCTTCTATTTGGATTCCTTGAGTTCCACCTTTTCATGGGTAAATAATTGTTTTCATTGATGTCCTCTTGTCTTTGTATGCGTTGTAAGAGGTCTTGTTGTATCTGTTGTTGTCTGGTATCTTGTAGCAACAAGAGGACGAATGGGTCTCCTTGTGGTAAGACCAATGTTTGTTGTTGAGGTCTTGGATGAATTTCTTTGATCTCATCACAGATAGCCTTCACACACTCTCCTTTCACTCCTAAACACATTCGTGAATTAGGATAGAGGGGTAGTCGTGTGATTGCTAACCATAACCAGATCTAGGGTTTTGCTTGACCTAGGGTTTTGACTTTGTTTAACTGTAGTTACCTCGTGATGGAATCGAGGGTTTGCGATGTTTGTCTATTCTAACAGATCTATATGAATGCAAACTAAATGACATGCAAAGCGTCTTTTTGGTTTTTTTTAAAAGTATTTTGGAAAGGAAAATGCTTCTAATCTATGAAAGAAATATGTATGCAATCCTAAATGTCTTTTCAAATGCAAAGTTTAATCTATGTTTTTATGGGTTTTTGCTGTTTTCAATGCAATCTAATTTAATGGAAAGGGAAGATGCTTTTTCTAAAAAAGTAGATCTAGGAATGTAAAAATAATAATTAATCTAGCATGCAAGATCTAACCTATTAAGGAAAAAGAAAAATGTTACTATTCCCAAGAGCAAAGTGATTATCTAATTACTACGAAAGTAATGAAAGAACCTAAAAGAGATGAATATTTGTTGACTCCACTACCCTCAGTATCCTTGTGTAGGCAACCTTGAATCCTTCTGTGGCAGCAAGTGATCCTCTTGACAAAATGACCTGAAGAAGCAGAAAGAAGTTTTTATGAAGCTTGTATGAGCTTGATGTGATCTTTGAATTGAGCACAATGGCTAAGAATCAAGCAGCATTGCATTGCTTGATTGAACAAAGAAAAATAAAAGGCACTTACGTCCTGTATGAGCATATGAATGCTAGGTTGGACAGCAAACTTGGCAAGAGCTGGTGCACAATGAATTTGCCTCCCTTTGTGCTTGAGGGAGGGGGTATTTACAGGTTTGAGGAATGGAATGGATTAGAGAGTTAACTCATTTGATTGACGAGTTAACAGGAAGAGTGGGGAGTTAACAATGTTGATTACCCAGTGAACTCAACTGATTAGGGAGTGATGAAACAATGATAGCTTATCACTGAAGAAGAAATGGAGGGGAGGGAATGCATGAGATTGATTAGAGAGTTAATTTAAGATCAAATAGAGCTAATTATACATGTGTGGGTGCATGAAATAGTTAACTCTATATCAAGGATCAAAAATCATGCAAACAGAAAGAAAAATGGGCGAAAATGGAGCAAAAATGCGAGAAAAAGTTGAGTTTTTCTGCGGGTCAAAAGATGGCAGGGTGACCACCTTTGTCAGATAGGGTTGCCACTAGGGATCATGGGTCACTTGGGGAGATCTGGGATCAAAAGTGCAGAATGTAGAATTTCAGGCCGGTAGAAGGTAAACAGGATGATTTCTGCATCAAGAAATAGGTTAGTCATGTGGAAGAATCCAAATCTCCACTTGCATTTTCAGGATCCCCAGTGGGGATCTAGAAATAATAGGGGGAGATTTGGATTGGTTGGTCGAAATCAAAAATTGACAGTGGGAGATGGGTCAGGGGACCTCTAGAAGGCTTCTATGAGGTGCGCTAGAGGAAAAACAAAGGGGACAAGTGAAAACTCACCCACAAGACTCTCACAAGGCTTAGGATCAAGGTTGAAAGCCAGAAAATGCAAGTCAACAAGTGTCAAAAAGTGTCGCAAATGAGGAAGGAAGGGAATCGACAAAGGAAAAATGACACAAGACAAGGAAAGAGGACACGTCGTCAAGAGGCTTGCTGCCCAAAGGATTTATTTTCATGCTTACATGTATGTGACAAGGATTTAAATCATCATAGGGGTACTCGTGGAGGTAGTGCATGATTTTTGTACTTACATGTTCAGAAAAATAAGAGCATTTTCTCCCGAGCTATGAGATTTGTCTTAGCAACACATAGCCTTTCTTCCTTTACAACACCTTCTCGAAGAGTCATGATTCAGGTGGGTAGATACTATCATGCCATGAGAAGTTCATGATGAATTGATTGATATGCATTAGCTCTGGTTGATCATCTTCTTCCATAGAAAAAACCCTCTGCAACACGTGAAGGTACAAAACCTCTTTTCGAAGATATGAATTAACAATGTCTTGTGGCCAAAGTATGCTTGTGGGAATGGTAACCACCACATATAGAACTTGACGTTCTTCATCTATGTCTTCAACATACGCAACTTTGAACTCAGTCAATGTATCATCCTCTAAAAAAGGTTGAAGTTGCTCATACAGAGTCTTCATCACTGATTCTTGGCTTACCGGATCCACAACTGTTATCATCAATTTATCTAGTGTTTTAGGTACTTTTTCATCATTCTCATTGGTCGTGTTTTCGTCCATCCAATCCTTAGAATCTGAATGTGATAAATCATCAAGATCTGAATCTTCAAGCTCCTGATCATCATCAAAGTACACTTGATGGATAACATCTTCTCCTAGTAGCTCACTTTGTCATCCATCATTTTGAGTCTCATCAACTTGCATAGAGTAATCTTTTTCAATAAATGTATCCTTGAGACCATGAATGTGGATATCTGGTAGCATCTCATTTTTAGTAACCATGTACCTTTCTTCTTCTGATAGGTAAGTAGGATCAAAGATAGATTCTTCTAAGCTTTGTGTTTCTTCTTCTTGTGTTTGATTGATCTCACATATGACATATCTCACAAAACACTTGTCGAGAATTTATGACTTTTCCATATGATTCTCTTCAGTGACCAAGACTGAATATTCCATGAGCTTTTCTTCTCCACAAGACTTTGCATTTTGTGTTGAATTTGTCATATTTATGATGTCTCTTTCTTGCACAGGTTCATGGATAACCTTTGAAAGTTTAGCATCATCTTCTTCACTAGTGTGTATGAAAACTTCTTAAGACAAAGATGAAGATGGGCTAAACTGTAAAGGAAAATTTACAATATCCTCTACTGAACAATCACTTTCCAAATGATGTAGAAAATTGCCGATAATCTCCAATGATGAATCATCTTCAAAATGAAGAAGATCTTGTTCTTGCTCCAATTGCAATGCTTCTTTGATCTTTTCTCCTTTGAGTGTATCTAATGCAGGTTCTTCAAACCAACCTTCAAAAGATGAGAAGAACAAATTGGAGTCACCATTGCTCTCTACAGCATATTTGATCTCTTCCTCGTAATTTTGCTCTTGAAAATATTGTTGCACTTCTTCTCCTGATTTTCCAACTGTGCACACAACCTCCTGATTCTCTTCAGTTATTCCTAATGGCATAACATAGGTACTAGGACCTGTTTCTTAATATAGCACTTGTGCTTGAGGATCTTGAGACTTTACCATCGTGAACCGAGACTTGGTTTCTGGTTCCAACTTGAAACTGCCCTTCTTTAAAGGGATGGTCGTGAATGACCAATCCAGTTGTATCTCTCCTCTGAGATCTTTGCAGAAGCTTCTACTTAGCAGCATCCTATAATTGGGTGGAATGTTGGCTATCAAGATAGTCATCATAACTTTCTTCTCAGGACAAGCCAACCGTACTTGAGCATCCTTCAATTGTCTGACCAACAACACTGACTTAGACTCAAGCGAATAACACTTGTCATGCGTCTTGGTTCACGAGAGTCCTAATGCATTCATCACCTGCAAAGGCATGATGTTGTCCAAGGCTCCTGAATCAATGATACAATTGCTCAATTTATAGCCTCATATATACAAAAAGATATAGAAAGGCTTGGGCTTCTCTTTTGCTAGAACGAAGGATTCAAGTAATGTAGGCTATATGACAGCCTCCTTCTTGACATACTTAACAATTCTATCTAGTTGATCTAAATGATCTTGAAGATATTCCAGCTGGGAAATCTGTACCTTTGTCTTCATCATAGAATCTACTATATCAAAATTCGTCGAAGACAAATCTTGAGCAACCTTGACATTTTCATGTGGAGACTTAACATTAGAAGTGGAAGCCACTTCCTTCCCCTTTTCTTTTGATCTTAGTTTATCCTCTTCTTCTTTATGTGCCTTGAAATGCTAAGAACATGTAAACATAGGTGTCAAAAAATCTTCATGGTTTACCGCAAGAGAATATTGACGAAGATCATCTTGTTCTTCCTTTTTAAAAATGGTTTCTCTCTGGAAGTATCCTGTAGTAGAGTCACCATCAAAGTTGCTCGTTTGTGGTAAGCCAACATTCACACTTGGGGAAGGGAAAATACTTGAGATGGGTGTAGTGTCAGCATATCCCATAATCCGGTTCATTCTTAAATTTTTAGGACATGTGGTACCAGTATGTGCATCGATTTCATGAAAGGACCAAAACATTGTATTTTGTGTAACGTCAACTATTTGTCTTGGTGGAGGTGTCGACAACTTGGGCCTGTAGTTATTAAAAGGTTGGAAATTGTTCCTCTTAGGCTGATATGGCTACTATGGTTTATACTATTTCTATGGTTGAAATTGTGGTTGGGGTTGTACTGTTGTTGTGGTGACTGATACGGCTGTTGTGCAGGTTGCCCCTGAGTAGGCAACTACCTCTTCATAATAGTCACTTCATTTTCTACCTTTTGTAGCAGTGGATTCATAGAACTTTGAACAAGAAGCCTAATTGAATCTGTCTTCATCTTCCTAGAGGTAATCATATTATCCTCTATCTTGATGGCATTTTCTTGTGCATAGGATAATTCTATTTCATTAACCAACCTCAAGAAGAAGGCTATCTTAGAAGGAAGAGCGTTAAAGAAACTGCTCAATGGAATTTTTGGAGATAGATTGAATGTATGAGAAAGGCGTGTAACAAGGCGATTAAACCTTTCTATGAACTCCCTCATTGGTTCATTGTTTTCCATCTTTGAATTTGAGAGTAGGGCAAACAATCGATGACTGTCTTTGGCAGGCTTGAACCTCACCAAGAATTTCTCACTCATAGTTGCCCAATCTGTAATGATGCTTGGTTCTAGATTATTGAACCAGTCAGTAGCATTTCGCACAAGAGTCTCTACAAAGAGACACACAACGTCTTCATGTGATACATGCAAAACGGCACAAGCCATTGTGAATGCAGAGATGTGTTCATCAGGATGTTGAGTCCCATCATCGTGGAACTGGGCAAAGTGCTTCCTTGACTCCTTTGGTAGCTCATGATGTGCTTGCAGGGCCAAAGGTCCAATGTTGTTACTCCAAGGTAATGGGGGTGGACGTCTCTGATTCTGGTTATTGCGAGCATTATTATTAGCATCACCCATTGCTCTAGGCTGGATTACGGGTTCCTCTTAAAGTACTTCCTACTTGACTTCAAGAACTAGTTGGACTCCAGGAACTATGTTGGATGCTTCACCAACTTCTGTAGGAATGGAAGACTGGATCTGTAGTACCATCTTTCCCCCTTCTTGTATAAACCCTGTGAGCTAGGATTATCTATTCCCATGCGAGAGATGGTAATACTGATCTTCTGGATGCAAGATCCGCTTTGCGTTCTTCTTCATCAAGAATAGTAACTCTGTTTCTCCACTGAGCAAAACTTTCCTTTTGTGCAAATATGAAACCCCTCAGGCTACTAATGATGTATGTTTGCTCTCCTTCCACATGTACAAGATTTGGTTGAATAGTAGGTGGTGTAAGATTTGGTTGTTGAACAGGAGCACTAGGATGCCAAATGGTCATTCCTGTGACATAAGCTTAAGCTTGCTTGAAGTTTTATGCCTCATACCCCATGGTGGGTGCCAAAAAACCATTGGTATTTCAATTCACACCTCTAAAATGTGAGTTGGAAACGGACAGCTATGCACATATAAACTGCTCTTCAAATTAGGATGGGAAGCTCCCTCTTTGCTGATGATTGCTTTAAAGATAAATAAACTAAATTGCCTATCTTTTTGATTCTAAGATGTGAGCACAAGGTTATAAAACTCTATCGTTGTAGCAAAGGTTTTTCTCTTAAATTCTAACTATAGATAGGCCTAAACTAAATGACACTTTTGATAACCCAAGTAAATTCAGAACTTAGGAATCAAAAGTAAACAGGGAATGATTTGTTGACACAAAAGCTCAATTAAACTTATTCCAGATTGCACCCAAAGACTTATTGTACTTTTAGGATGTAAAATGAAAGTAAGAATATGCAAGCAACACATATGACAATAAACTAAATGAACATTAGACAGATAATCAGAGCAATGGAAGGCATGAGATTTCCTTTCTCAATATCAAGAAGCTATTATAGCTCCAGGAAACAGTATTGCAACAATGACAGACACTCAATATGCGATCAAACACTGGATTACAAATGACACAAGGTGAACAAGCACTTGAATAACAATTTGCAGGCAAGAATAGGCTTAGCAAATTTTCTATCACAATTGCAGTTACTAAACAATGCGTAAGGCTGCCCTTATTTATAGACAAATCAAAGGAGTAGGGAACCCTAAAATCTTCTTGATCGTAGCTAACTAACTTGCCAACTCACAAGCTTTATTTCTATTCTAGACAAAAGATTCTAACTAACACCTACTTTAAAACAATATGATTTAAAGCAGAGAAAGCTCCAACTATTACAAAGTGATTTTTCTATTTTTAAAAGATGGATAAGCTTGAATGAAAATGACAACTTTAAATTGGAAAAGCATTGAGTTAACTGCCACTTTTTGAGTTCCATCCTGATCTACATCGTTGCTCCATTGGTGACATCACCCATTGATATTTTGGGAAACAATATCCTCCAAAAAGCTAGTAACTGCTTTCTTGTTAGGAATACTGATACTTTCCAAGATGATATTATGATTTTCTAACATCTCTTCACCATCTGCAACCATCTGTAGGAATTCATGAACTTCGTCCATAGCTTTATCAAATTTTATTGTCATAGCGGAAAAATGATTTATCTTGCCAGCACTGAGATCATCATTAAAACTGTTGTGGACGAGAGTTTGGAACTCTATCAATACTTCACTGAGATCATGCAGGGTACCATCTTCTCTCTGCTATGAGCATGAGATCTGAGAAACAAAAGACCTCATGAACTTGAGAACATTTACCACCTTTTCCCTCCATTCCGCTAATTCTGAGGATATCCTCTCATGGGTTTTTACTATGAAAAAGTATTGTCCTTTCCAAGTAGAAACCTTCTTATTTTCTGCTGAATCAATGAAATCATATGCTACCTTCAAGTCAGAGATTATGATCCCAAATACCAGCTTGTCCTCAACCATACTTTGCTCAAACCCCTGAATGCCTTGACACAGATCATGAGTGTTGTACTTCAATTGATAGATCTATGAAAGTACAAATCTTCCTTTAGTTACAAACTCTTCCACCCAATCCTTCATGTACCTCCCATAAATGACCAACTGAATTAACTGCTGCTAATCGGCTAGTGATTCCGGAATCTAAGGAAGCAATAAGGTGGCCTGCGAAGTGCCATGAAGAAGATTGGAAATATATTCCTGTAGCTGCCTATTCTCAGCCTTGAGGGCTGCTTTATCCTCTCTGTCCTTCAACACTCCCTCCTTCAGATTATCTGCTACAACCTCAAAGAGATTCACATCTGTGTGCTGGGTACTTCTACCAAGATTGGCTCTGACCACCTCAAAGTCATCAACCTCAATCTCATCGACTTTCTTATCTTCTGACGGTGTTGCAGTTTCAATAATAATCTCTCCGCCAACATTCTTCTCCATGTGAACTTGCTTCTTAAGTTTCTTCTCTGGTATGTCTTAGTAGATGCTATCAAGTTCTGTGAAGTTCAACCGGTATGAAGGCTTTCTCCTCTTCTTACCCAAGATGTTCTCAAGCCAAGACGAACTAACTTCCTTAGGAGGCTTGGTTCCAGCTCCATCAAATCTCATTGAATCAATGTGTGTCGCAGTGTTATGAACCGACGAATCTATTTTTGAATCTATATGAATGGGAGAAGGCTTCAGTGATGGAGGTGGAGAAACATGAACTGAAGGCATTGTTTCAACACGCGGTTGTGATTCAACTAAAACTTCTGATGCAACTACTGGTTGTTCCTACTAAATATGGACTGGAGACTCAACCTTTTCCTCCTCAACTTGGCCATCTTCGTTCCTTCTGGAGGAATGCTCATAACCTTAACCCTTGGTTTTAGTTTGGAAATGGAAGGTATAGATGATTGAACAACTGGCAGCTCTACAATTGGAATGGCTACTTTCTACTTCTTCTTATTACTTAAGAATATCATGCTGTTCTTGACAATCCAGCTCATTCTTTCCTCAATTGAGGTGTTCTCTTTGGCGGATCAATTAACTTGTGATAGTGGTTTTTGCTTGATGTGATCTCTGAAATACATGGGAAGTAGAACTTCACCATCATCGTTTGACAAGCCCTCTACATCCTCTGATAGAATACCAACCAATTGTTGATAGGTAAACTTGCTATAGGTACATTTCTGCACTTTGAATTCATTTGCACAGTTAGCCTAGAAATCTTCAATTGCAAGTGCATGTACACAATTCTAATCAAGGTGTGCTGCAAAAACACCACGAGGATCATATGAAAGCCTCTTTCTGAATGACTTCAGGCCATACTTTGACAATTCACCACCAATTATTTTGGCATCTACTTCAGATCTGCATCTGTATATACCCATCTCAACTAGAAAACTGAAAGCCACCTTGCGCCTGCTACGCAAAAATGGATGAACTTCATAGACCTGCCTCAGAAACTCCATGAACGCTACCTCATCTGTAGGATATCTTGGTAGGATAACTGGCTCTCCTGAGAAGCCATATACTCTGATGTAGGAGAATGTGGGAAACTGGATAAACCAATCAGCCCACTCCGCCATTGCTGATCTGGCATCAGTTGAAAACCGTATATGCAACTCATTGTCAAGATCTCACACTGTATGCATAAGGAATGCATCATTTACCCACCTATAATGTCGTCCAGCCTCTAAAAACTCTAACTGCGGGTAATGGTGATATATATGTTGAATGCCCAGAGTTCCAATGATATTCAAACCCCTAAACTGACCTTGAAAGGCCATTAGATATACGAGGTATGACATCATGTGGAATTCATGGGCCTTTTGAAAATCAATTATCTGATGGTGGAGACTGTCATGGATTAGTGCTAACCAGTCATAGTGTTCTATTCTGTCAACAATCTGGGAGATGATGTAAAACATCCAAGGCTGAAATTTATTGGCCTCTACTTGACATGTGACCCAGTTCAGCAGAGTAATTATTATCATGTATTCTTCCTTGAACTCTCCATGTCCAATGTTCTTTGGCAAAACATTCTGCTTCTCTTTCAGCCACTTTTGAGCAATTCTTTTCTGATATTTTTCCTTGTCATTGTGCCACACCTTCTTGTATTCTTCAATAGAAATGATGAAATTCTCCTTCCACGATGGTATTGAGAAACATTTCTCAATGTCATTAGGCCTAAGGCTGCAGAGTACACACCCATATGCTGATTGAATTTCCCTTGTAACTAGATTGTAATGCTTAGTACAAGCAATTACGAATTCAATGCTTTGCATTGTGATGGGAAATGAAGCTGCTACAACTAACCCGGAGTGACTCAGATTCCTGATGGTGATGTTTCCTGCATCTTCTAAAGCATGCAATTTGAATATTGGAAGTACCTTATGCAAATCTGTCTCGACAGTTCTCAAGTAATCATAAAGTAACGTCATTTTAGGCTTGATTTCTATTGGAGAGTACAGCATACTGAAAATTTTGAAGAATGCATGTGAACATGCCTATGTTTGGAAATATTTCGTGTAAAAGGCTAAAAATTGTTTGCTAATTTATTTTTAAAAGATGATTTTGAGAGAAAAAGCTAGCACATGGGTTTTGTAGACAATCTCATTTTGAAGCAACCCAGATCGTCAGATTCTGAAAAAGTAAAGGGTTTCCCAAAAAAGCGGCAAAAAAATAGATTTTGGGAAAACTAAAATTTTCCAATCTTCAAGAGGACATGATTCCACATGAACCCATTTTGATGAAAACTAAAAAAGCTCTGGCTCTATTTCTAAAAAATGATGCCCTAGAAAAATAGATCTTGAAAAAGCGTGCCTATGTGCTTCCCAATCCTGAAACCACGAAGAACACTGAAAAAACACTCCGTTTGGGTTCTCAAATCTTCATGAGAAGAAAACTATGTTTTTCTTCCTTTGGATGCAACATGCAAAAATAATAAATGATGGAGGCCAAAGGTATGTTTTTATAGAACTTAGGGCGTAAAAAGCAACTTTCTTTAAGAAAGCACAAATCTTGAAACTTATCCATGAAGATAGCAATATTTTGAGCAAAATTGAAGTTGATATGCTCACATAGGATGAATTCTTATGTTATAGCTGCCTAAGGCTCACATGTGAGAATGATGAAAAAACTGCTTCTTTGATGATGTCGTCAAACACACGAAGTTGTAAAAGTGTTAGCCAATTTTCTTTCATTTTGAAACTTTTACACTTGTTCTAACTCCGATGTGGCCTGCCTCTGACTTCAACAAGATGGAAAACTGTCACCATTGACTGAAAAAGCTTACTGATCATGGCATCTTGAAGTTTTATTAATTCTAATTTGATCCCTAGCCTCGAACTGATGATCTAATGATGTTTCACTACAATTTTGATTTCTGGAAACCATCGCCAGATGAAGATCAAGAAATAGCTGAAGGAGGCATTGTCGAGACAAGAAATTTTCTAACACTGAAAACCCAGGCGCCCTGACTGGACAGAGGCGCCTAAGAACTCATGCCTTAGCCAATTTTTTGAGATCTTTAATTTTGCTCAATTTTCATTTTTTGTGCACGTTCCAGTGTCTGTGGGCCCCTGTTTGGATGTTGAATCTCACTTGCTAGAGTAAAACTAAGACTGATGGTCAGGCAATCAGGCAAGTCTGATGAAAATTGAATTGATTGTACCTTCTACCTACCTCAGAAACTGGATCAGACTAATTTTCTATGAATATGACTGGCTTGACGGAGGAAGATTTGCAATTTTTCAGGAAAATATGAAAAATAAACTAACTCTGGGAAGACTGGGTGCCCCTAGCCTCCAAGGGCACCTAGGATTTCATGCCTTAGAAATTTTTTGATAATTTTCAACTTCTTTTGCAGTTTCCCTTATTTTGCATGTCACAAGTCCCGTTTGATCTTTGTTTCTGGTCGTTCAGCTAACTATTGATGCTAAATGAAGGATGAATTGGATAGCTAGAGCATATCTGAGACGAATCCCCAGCTTTTCTAAGCCTGTTGACTGAATTTGATTGATGTTAACCACCCGAAAGTGGGCTGAGGAGGCCCTTTTTAACGTTTTGTTGAGAAAACACAAAAAAAAACTCTTTGTACAAACTGGATGCCCCTAACCTCCAGGGGCACCTAGGAAACCCAGACTTAGCCAAATTTTGGCTTCTTTCAACTTTTCTTTATTTTCTGGATTCATCATGCTTCGTTCTCCATTCTTCGTCGATTGTCGGTTGCTCAACATTTCTTCATCCTCTAAACAACACTGAAATCTTGAATCTGACCCCTTGCAGATGAACTTCCTCCATTAATGGCCTCGGGGTTCGTGCTTTGCCTTCTGAAAAAGTAGAATTGACCCAATAGAGAAAACTTGACCTTTTGCAGATTCCATCTGGACCAACTTAATCATGAAGCAATATCAGCCAATTGGAATCAGGTAGGACTCCTGAATCAGAGATCCAATTTTTAGAAACTTTCTATTTTTAGAAAATTTTGCTAGCATCCGTATCTCAAGAAACCCAGAAAACCTAAAATTGACGTCCATTTTTAGAAACTTTCTATTTTTAGAAATTTTGACTTTTTGACAACAAATTTTCTAGACTCAATCACAAAATGCCTTAATGAAGCAAAAAATTTGATTTGGCACAACAAAATATATGATTTTTCTCAACTCCTTGACTTTACAAACACATGTAGTCAGTGAATGTATTTACTTTTTAGAATCTATTTAGTTTTTAGAATGAACATGTCCATATTAGAAATACCCTATCATTAAGTCACTATCAAGCTTATCTTGAAGATGTTTAAGGCCACTCAAAAAGGTTAATTTTTTTTATTTTTTTGATCTATTTGATTTTCAACAAGGACCTTAAAATATTCAAACTTGCTAAAAACCTTATACTTATGCTTCAAAAAATAAATCCAAATATAATGTGAGTAGTCATCAATAAATAAAACATAATAATGAGATCTACCAATTGAAGCACTATCCACATGACTAAAAACATTACCATGAATAAGCTCCAATAATCTATTTTCTCTAATGCTAACAAAATTAAAATTTACTCTATTCTATTTTCCAAACACATAATACCTACAAAATTCAAAATTTATAGAATAACCAAATAAACCACCCACTGTATTTTTATTAATCAAAGTTTTTAGTTCTTTCCACCAATGTGACCCAACATGTGGTGCCACAACATACATGAATCAAATTTTTATGTTACATTGGTAGAGTTACAAAATATAGATGCTTCTATCTTAACAAGGCACCACACCATGTGCTTTTAGCTAGCACTAAATTTCCTATAGCCAACATCTAACCACTCTTGTCAAACTTGACATGCACACCAACACCATTCATCTTAGAAATGAACATTAAACATTTTATGTAAGACCAAGAATTTGCAACACATTTGTGAGAGATCTTATACTCTACCATCATTGAAAACTAAATTTACCTTCCCTTTACCAATAATCTTATGTGAATATTGTTGCCAAGGAACACCTCACCACTATTGTATGCTCTGTAATGAAAAAACCACTCCTTGTGAGGAGTCATATGATATGAGGCACCTAAATCAATTAACCATGAGTCATCACTAGTAATGTTAGCAAAAATAATTAACATATCAATAGCATCATCATTAGAGGATTTATTAGTAGAGGAATCTTTTTTTCCCTTCAAATGGCCCATTTCCCACAATTCAAACATTCAAATCTTCCCTTACCAAATATTTTAGACCATCCATTAGAACTTGATCTATCCCTATCCCTTTTTTTAGCACCCTTTTCTTTGGGCCTACCTTAAACATGCAATGCATCCTTGGAACCATTCATGGATTTCCATATCCATTAGCAATGTTCAAGAGAATCCATCTTAAGCTTTACAACACCATGATTAATTACAATAGATTTTTATAAGATTTAGGTAAAAAGCATAACAACAAAATACATTAGATCCTCTTCATCAAGGTTAACATCAATAGATCCTAACCAACTCAAAATAGGACTAAAAGCATTAAGATGCTTAGAAACCAAGTCTCCTTTCATTTTCAAAGATTAGTTTAGTTTCTATTTTAAATACAATTTATTTACTAGACTCTTGGTTTGATATATTTCACATGTCCTCTTCCACAAGTTGAATGCAGTAGTTTTTTTAGAAACATTCAAATAATGGAGTTAGAGATACATAATAAAATGGTTCTCTAAGTTGAATTTTTGTAAAGCTTCATCTAGTGTTCATCTGATAAACCAACAAGCTTTTGCTTCTCTATCACAACTCTTCATTGATCCCTTTCCTCCAAGAGATATTGCATTTTCAACTTCCATAATTTGTAATTGGAGCAATTAAATTTCACAATCTCCAAATGGTATGTACTTGCCATGATCTCTACCACACATGAATATGCAAAACCACTAAATCAAATGCTTCCACTACAATCACAAAGATCTTCTCAACACTCCAATCAAGTCATATCTCTTATACCAAATGTTGAAAAACATGGTATACACACACACACACACACACACACACACACGCTTATTCCATTCTTTTGTCCTTTTACAATTGAAGTGCACTCTAATTATTCTCATTGATCATCGATATTCTCTACAATTTCTCCTTACGAAATTAGTGCATTGTGAATGCCTCTTAAGTACCATGGGATGGCAACATGCCACACAAACATGAGCTAAGTTAGCTCACAATAACTAGTAGAAGGAGGTGGAATGAGCATAAATGATTATTCCATTCTTTTTTCCCTTTTACAATTGAAGTGCACTCTAATTATTCTCACTGATCATTGATATTCTCTACAATTACTCCTTAGGAATTTAGTGCACAATGAATGCCTTTTAAGTATCATGGGATGACAACATACCACACAAACATGAGTTAAGTTAGTTCACTATATATATATATATATATATATATATATATATATATATATATATATATATATATATATATATATATATATATATATATAATGGGCATAGTATTGAATAGAATAGAACTTAGCTATGAGTTAAGTTAGTTCACTATATATATATATATATATATATATATATATATATATATATATATATATATATATATATATATATATGATGGGCATAGTATTGAATAGTATAGAACTTAGGTTTTGTCATTCTCTTACCTTGGGATCAGGGCCTAAATTTGAAGGTCGAACTTCCCTGTCAAGCAATTTTTTATGACAGTTATCTATTCAATGGTGCCTTTAAAATACTATGACATACCTTAGTACAAATAAAATTATATATAAACCAAATATATATATCATCATAATCCTATATAAATTTTCACAATTTGTCCAAAATCTCTCTTTTCATAGCACACTGTCTTTTTAAAATTTTGATTGTATTTTACGGCAAAAATTCCTAAATACGGCTATACAACCATCAAAGTTAGGCCCTGAGTGGGGATTGATCCATATCAACTTTGAGTCACTCATGAATAGCTATTCCTCTTCCTATGATGGATCACTGAATGTAATCCAAAAACATGGATTAAAAAAGATACATTAAATCCAAAAACACTCATCATAATTATATTAATAATTTAAAAACATGTTCAACTCACCCTAGTTGCACTTTAAAAAAAACTTTATAAGCCAGTAACCTCCCATCCTCCCTCAAACTGTAAACTTGCAATTTGTTCTCCATGAGTATGGAGGAAGAGAAGCAGCAGGTTCATGTTATGATGGTCCCTTGGCTTGCATACGGCCACATAGGCCCCTTCTTAGAGCTGGCCAAGAGATTGGACGCTCATGCTCTCAAAATTTCCATCCTCTCCACTCCCCTCAATGTCAGATGGATCAGGCAGCAGATATCGCAGCTACACCCCATCCCAAAAATTGATCTTCTGGAGCTTCCACTGCCGTCTGTTGAAGGCCTACCGGAAGGCGTTGAGTCAGCTGCAGATTTAAAGCAAGGAGGCACATTTCACCTTCTTGTTAAAGCCATGGACCAGTGGGAGAAGCCATTTGAAGACCTGTTGGCGAGGGTTTCGCCAGATTTCATAATCCACGATATGACACAGTACTGGGCTTCTGGAATCGCTGCCAAACTGGGTATTCCGACCATTTTTTTTGTCATCACGGCTGCCGCCAGTGTAGGTTTTGATATGGGCCATACAGCCACCATAGCAGAGAAGGGCATAACAATTCCAGATCTGACAGTTCCGCCGCCTGGTTTCCCCTCGGTGCACATTCGCCGCGCAGTCTCTGAAGTGCACAAATGCCTGTATTACTACCAAAAGAAGGAAGGGCAAATCAGCATTGCAGAGCGGTGGAGCATGTGTTTGAAGGGTAGTTGGGTAATACTGTTCAATACATGCGTAGAATTGGAAGGAGAATTTATGAACTATTTGGAAACAATCACCGGGCGGCGGGTGCTTCCCGTGGGAGTTCTGATGCCCGATCTGGCTCCGCCACCGGCTGGTGACCGTTGCTTGGCCTGGCTGGATCTGCAGAAGCCCAGTTCTGTGGTGGTGGTTTCCTTTGGTAGCCAATGTATTCTCACCGCTCAAGAGCTTGGATCAGTGGCGGCGGGATTAGAAGAAAGTGAGGTTCCATTTCTGTGTGTTCTTCTCCGCCATATGGCTGCTGAGTTGCCCCAAGAATTTGTGGAGCGTACCCAAGGAAGAGGACTTTTGGTAACGGAGTGGGTCCCTCAGTTGCACATTCTCAGTCATTGTTCCGTGGGAGCGTTTCTCACTCAGTGTGGGTGGAATTCAGTGACGGAAGGAATGAGGTTTGGAGTCCCACTTGTGACTCTTCCACTGCAGTATGAACAGGGCTTGAATGCTAAGCTCATAGCCCAAGAACTCAAGATGGGCGTGGAGATCAGGAGAAATGAGGAGGATGATTCGTTTTCTAAGGAAGATGTCAGTAAAGCTGTTCGGATTTTAATGGTGGAAGAGGAAGGCAGACACATCAGATCTAATGTTCAGGAGATTAGTAGAGTATTGAGTAGTAACGATTGCCAAATCTATCGATCGAACATCGACAACCTTGTTTCTTTGCTCAAAGAGAAAGTGTCCTGCAAACAAGCTATTTGATATTTTTTTATGTTAGAATATGTATATATTCTTGGATGGATGGATATGTTGTATCGCTTTCCTGTAAATACCCAATTGTGATCAAACTGCCTGCATTTTATGGCGGGCCACCCCCAACGTAAAGCTCTTTCTGTTGTATTATGGATCGTTCCATTTAGTAGTATTTAAAATTTGAGTTGAAATGGAAATGGAATCGTTTTATAGTCTGCTTAGGGTTTACAGGTGATTTATAATATATATGATACTATCTGAATTTGGGTCAGGTGGCTTATAACATATGAGACTCCCTCATACTCCCAATATGTAGGGGTCACCTAACTGTGCTTCTAATATGATGCATACATAACCTAGCCCCTGCAAAATTTGAAGTTGTGAATCAGCTTTATATTTTGGGCTTTTGTTACACGCAGTGGCAAGGATTATGCCCTTAATTTCTATTCCATCAGTCTTATTTTTTATTAAAATTATAATGGTAGTTTAAGTGGTTAAAGTATTGGGTGCTTACTTTTGAAATTCAAGTTTAAATTTTCGAAGTAAGATATAAGTTGGAATTTTTCTAAGTGATGACTCTTGGTTTTCTACTGTTTGGCTTTAGTTGTAATTTCTGAATTGTTACTCTTAAGAAGCTAAGTATTGTATTGTTCGTAAAAAGATAAGGTTTTTTTGTATTAGTTGGCATACTTGTTTGATCTTTATTTGTAGACGATCAAAATGAATTAAAAATTATAATGGTGAAATTTGCATACTAATGCTATTTCCCTTTTAGTTTTCTACATGTTTTGAAGAGAGGGCCTTGATACATTGATTTATTGGCACATGGTGTGATTTTGTGCAAAGTTGAGTCCCCTACCTATCTCATCCACCTATCCATTACACACATCCCTACACATTTATCCTCTACCCCATCCCTATATTCACACATTCCAATATATTCACCATATTCATACATTGACTGTACCCATACACGTGCATGCTTCAACATGCTAGTTACCTACTCTAATTTGGCTCATTTCATGTCCACAATCTCAGAGTTGGCCTTTTAGTCCCAAATGTGGCCCTTTAAAATTCAAATTTTAGTTGACTCTTGCTAATTGTTTTCCCTCCAAGGGCTGACTAAACACAACTTTGTGTGATTTATTTCCATCCTTTTTACCAAAGGCATATCATTCACATTAAAACACTTCAATTTGTGCAATAAAGGAAATCTAGACCGGCATGACAACGAGCATTGGCATTTTTGAAGAGTGTGATTTTTTATTTTGTACAAAAAAATTGCAAGATGACCTTAAAAACATGTCCCCTTTTGACATAATAACACTACTTTCAACATATTTTCTAAATACTGCTAGTCCTCATATATTAGAAAAAGTAGAAGTAGCAATGATGATTCCAACTCATTGAGAAGCAAAATTATGTTGATTATCGAATAAAATCCGCAAGCATAAGACATTTTCATGAGCATGGACTAGACCTTTATCTCTTGAATCAACCCATATAGAGAAAAGATGAAGAACATGTCATGATTCCTTCTTGATCGTAAAGCATTCAAATATAGTACCATATCATATTTGCATTCTTTAGCCATGAAGGTAAGTACATTAAATTTCTTTTATTTTTCAACATTTAATTATTGCAATATTCAAATATTTATGCCCTCAAATCTATATTATTTATTTAGTCTAGGTTAATGGTGCTTATGTGTAAGCATGCTATGGATTAGCCTTAGATTATGATGAAGGGGGTAAATCATAAAACACACAATAATAGAAATTGCACATAGAAAATAGAATGATATTTTATTAATATAGGCAAAACATTACATTACAGAAGCTCAAATACAATCAGAGGATGAATCCCCTACAGGCTGCAACACATTACAACTCCCTCTCTAAAGATTCTGGAATCTTCAACCTTCTGTAACCCCAAATCAACTAGGGTTTCTATTTTCTCGCCTTTTCTTGACTCTACACCTTCCCCTTAACTCTACTATCCCAAGAGTTCCCAAAAATGGTCATATATAGCCCTTTTTGGCGGCCACTAGTTTAATTTTAAAATTTGCATCTCCCTCCAAAAATAGGTCAACTTCACGGGGCCATAACTTTCGATCCAATCATTGGATTTTCAATTATAATACCTTTTTGGAAAGCTCTCGAAAAGACGATGGTGCCCAAACAACATTTAAAGATAGACTGTTTGGGTTTCCCACCAAATTTTGGGCCCATCCGAAGCCTCTAAGTGCCTCAAATTTGAATTTGAATATTTCAATAGGATTTTTAGAATTTGAAATTTTAATATCTCACAAATGACAAATGATATTGAAGTGATTTCTTCACCATTTTGGAGGTCCGTGTAAGATTTTGTATCCAACTGTGCACAAATGCAAACTTATTAAAAATAGTAACCCTACCAAATTTAACCCTTATTGAAAAGAAACAACATTTTTTTTTGGTTGATGCAAGATTGCTTTTACACCTTGGATGCTCCTACATCAGACACCCGCGGTAATTTGAAAAGTGACCCTGTCACTTCTCATGAGTTAGAGGGAAACCAAAACAGTTAACCTCAGTCTTAGATAACCATGATGAATCTTCAACAGGCCTTCCTTTCCATTTCACTAAGTATTCTATATACTGCCTGTTTCTTGTACTCTTACCCACACGGCTATCCAGAATGCCCTCTATCTCCTCCTTCTCTGAAGTAGATGCTGGAATGTCCCACTGTGTTCCTTTATCAAGTCCATCATCATGATATTCTGTCAAATCTGAAATGTTAAACACTGGTGAAATATTGATGTCATTAGGCAACTCTACCTCAAATGCATTTCCTAAATCATGCTTCTTCAGGATTCTACACGGTCCAAATTTCTTCATTTTCAACTTAATGTATGTTCCAATTGGAAACCTTTCTTTTCTCAAGTGAACCATGACTTCATCTCCTACATGGAACTCCTTATATCTCCTCTTCTGATCTACCTTAGCCTTGTGCTAAATATTCATCTTATTAATGTGCTTTCTCACTTGTTCATGCAAATTCTTCAGGTGTTCTGCAAAGTCTTCGGCCTCAGCACTTGTCTTTTCTCCTTTGTCTAGCTTCCTTAACTCTGAAGCATTTCTTGGACTATTGCCATATACAATCTGGAATGGTGATTTACCAGTACTCCTATTGACAGAATTGTTGTAAGAGAATTCCACTTGTGGCAAAATCAAATCCCATCCCTTGGGCTTATCTCCTATTAAGCATCGTAGCAGGTTACCCAAACTCCTATTCACCACTTCTATCTATCCATCAATCTATGGATGGTGTGCAAAATTGAACTTCAAATTTGTCTTCAACTTCTTCCACAATGTCCTCCAGAAATAACCAACAAACTTGGTATCTTGATCTGAAACTATGCTCTTTGGTAAACCATGTAATCTCACCACCTCCTTGAAAAATAACTTGGCAATATGGACAGCATCATTAGTCTTCTTGTAAGGAATAAAATGTGCCATCTTCGAGAATCTATCCACCACCACAAAAATAGAATCATATCCTCTCTGTGTCCTTGGTAAACCAAGAACAAAATCTATACTAATATCATCCCATGGCTTCTCCAGTATAGGTAATGGCTAATATAGCCCTGTATTCTGACTTGTTCCTTTTGCCATCTGACACACTCTGCAACTCTGCACAAATTTCCTCACATCTTGCTGCAACTGTGGCTCATAATAATTCTCCAACAATAAAAATGGTCTTATCTCGACCAAAGTGTCCAGCCAATCCCCCACTATGCTTCTCTTTAATTAGGTTTTCTCTCATGGAACTCCTCGGAATGCACAACTGGCTTCCTTTAAAAAACATGCCATCTTGGATTATAAAATCCAACCATTTTGTCCTATCCAAAGTAACAGGTTCCAAACAAGCTTTCCAAACCTTTGCAAAATCTAGATCTTCTGGATACAAACTCTTGAGCTCATCAAACCCAACAACCTCTATCTTTATTTCTGTCAACAAATTTTGCCTTCTGCTCAAGGCATCTACAACTCTATTGGACTTCCCACTCCTGTGCTTCAAAACAAAAGTATAACTCTGCAAAAACTCAACCCATTTTAAATGTTTTTGGTTCAACTTTCCTTGACTATTAAGATACTGTAAAGCTTGATGATCAGTATATAAAACAAACTCTTTTGGCAACAAATAATGTCTCCATTTCTTAAAAGCCTAAACTATTGCATGAAATTCTTGATCATAAACATAATACTTTTTCTTGGCATCATTAAGCTTCTCACTAAAATAGGCAATGGGCTTACCTTCTTGACTCAGAACAGCTACTATACCACTACCACTAGCATCACAATCTACCTGAAATACCTTATTGAAATCTGGAAGTGCCAAAACAGGTTGTTCTATGACTTTTTGCTTCAATGTATCAAAGCTCTTGTCTGCTCCTTTAGTCCATCTAAACTCTTTTCTATCCCCTCTCATTGTCTCAGTTAGGGGTGCACAAATGCTACTAAAACTCCTAATAAACTTTCTATAGAAACTTGCCAAACCATGAAAAGATCGTACCTCTGTGGCACTTCTTGGTGTAGGCCATTCAATGATAGCCCTTACTTTTTTTGGGTCCATCTTAAGACCTTCCTCTGAGACAACAAATCCCAGGTATACCAACTCCTTTGCAAAACTACATTTCTTCATATTAATTAGCAACTTCTCCTCCCTCAGCTTCTCTAAAACTCTTCTGATATGCATCAGATGCTCATCCCAAGTTTTACTGAAAATCAAAATATCATCTAAATAGACAATAACAAAACTTCCCAAAAATTCTTTCAGTACCTCATTCATGAGCTGCATGAATGTGCTCGGTGCATTGGTTAGCCCAAATGACATGACTAACCACTCATACAAACTCTCCTTTGTCTTGAAGGCTGTCTTCCATTCATCTCCTTCACTAATTCGAATCTGGTGATACCCACTCTTCAAATCAATCTTCGTGAAGTACTTGGCTCCACTCAAACAATCCATTATGTCATCCATTCTGGGCAATGGAAATCTGTACTTGATTGTGATTTTGTTGATGGATAAGGAATCTCTACACATCCTCCACTCTCCATCTTTCTTTGGTGTTAGTACTGCAGGTACCGCACATAGACTTAGGCTCTCCCTTATCAGTCCCTTCCTTAACAGCTCGTGAACTTGTCTGTTCAGCTCTTCATTCTCTACAGGAGTCATTCTATGGCCTGCCTTATTTGGCCATACAGCCACCATAGCAGAGAAGGGCATAACAATTCCAGATCTGACAGTTCCGCCACCTGGTTTCCCCTCGACGCACATTTGCCACGCAGTTTTTGAAGTGCACAAATTCCTGTATTACTACCAAAAGAAGGAAGGGCAGATTAGCATGGCAGAGAGGTGGAGCATGTGTTTGAAGGGTAGTTGGGTAATATTGTTCAATACTTGCGTAGAATTGGAAGGAGAATTTATGAACTATTTGGAAACAATCACCGGGCAGCGGGTGCTTCCAATGGGAGTTCTGATGCCTGATTTGGCTCCGCCATCGGCTGGTGACCGTTGCTTGGCCTGGCTGGATCTGCAGAAGTCCAGTTCTGTGGTGGTGGTCTCCTTTGGCAGCCAATGTATTCTCACCGCTCAAGAGCTCGGAAGTGTGGTGGCAGGATTAGAAGAAAGTAAGGTTCCATTTCTGTGTGTTCTTCTCCGCCATATGGCTGCTGAGTTGCCCCAAGGATTTGTGAAGCACACCCAAGGAAGAGGACTTTTGGTAACGGAGTGGGTCCCTCAGTTGCACATTCTCAGTCATTGTTCCATGGGAGCGTTTCTCACTCAGTGTGAATGGAATTCAGTGACGGAAGGATTGAGGTTTGGAGTCCCACTTGTGACTCTTCCACTGTAGTATGAACATGGCTTAAATGCTAAGCTCATAGCCCAAGAACTCAAGATGGGGGTGGAGATCAGGAGAAATGAGGAGGATGATTCGTTTTCTAAGGAAGATGTCAGTAAGGCTATTCAGATTTTAATGGTGGAAGAGGAAGGCAGACACATCAGATCTAATGTTCAGGAGATTAGTAGAGTATTGAGTAGTAACGATTGCCAAATCTATTGATCGAACATCGACAACCTTGTTTCTTTGATCAAAGAGAAAGTGTCCTGCAAACAAGCTATTTGATATTTTTTATGTTAGAATATGTATATATTCTTGGATGGATGGATATGTTGTATCACTTTCCTGTAAATACCCAATTGTGATCAAACTGCCTACATTTTATGGCTGGCCACCCCCAACATAAAGCTCTTTCTATTGTATTATGGATCGTTCCATTTAGTAGTATTTAAAATTTGAGTTGAAATGGAAATGGAATCGTTTTTAGGGTTTACAGGTGATTTATAATATATATGAGACTACCTGAATTTGGGTCAGGTGGCTTATAACATATGAGACTACCTCATACTCCCAATATGCAGGGGTCACCTAACTGTGCTTCTAATATGATGCATACATACCCTAGCCCCTGCAGAATTTGAAGTTGTGAATCAGCATTATATTTTGGGTTCTTGTCACAAGCAATGACAAAGATTACGCCCTTAATTTCTATTACCTTAGTTTTATTTTTTATTAAAATTCTAATGGTAGTTTAAGTGGTTAAGTATTGGGTTCTTACTTTTCGAGATTCAAGTTTAAATTTTCAAAGTCACATATAAGTTAGAATTTTTGTAAATGATGACTCTTGGTTTTCTACTGTTTGGCTTTAGTTGTAATTTTTGAATTGTTGCTCTTAAGAAGCTAAGTATTGTATTACTTGTAAAAAGGTAAGGTTTTTTTGTATTATTTGGCATACTTGTTTGATCTTTATTAGTAGACCATCAAGATGAATTAAAAAAAATATAATGGTGAAATTTGCATACCCATACAATTTCCCATTTAATTTTCTAGTTGTTTTGAAGAGAGGGCCCTTATACATTGATTTATTGACACATGGTGTGATTTTGTGCAAAGTTGAGTCCCCTACCCTATCCGTGACACACATCCCTACACATTTATCCTCTACCCCATCCCTATATTCATACATTCCAATATATTCACCATATTCATACATTGGTGGTACCCTGTAAAAATAATGAAAGATGGAGGCCAAAGGTTTGTTTTTATAGAACTTAGGGCAAAAAAAGCAACTTTCTTTAAGAAAGCACAAATCTTGAAACTTATTTGCGAAGATAGCAATATTTTGAGTAAAATCCAAATTGATTTGCTTGCATAGGATGAATTCATATTTTATAGCTGCCTAAGGCTCATGTGTGAGAATGATGAATAAATTGCTTCTTTGATGATGTTGTCAAACACACGAAGTTGCAAAAGTGTTAGCCAATTTTCTTTTGTTTTGAAACTTTTGTACTTGTTTTGACTCCGGTGTGGCCTGCCTCTGACTTCAACAAGATGGCAAATTGTCACCATTGACTGAAAAAGCTTATTGATCATGGCATCTTGATGTTTTATTAATTTTGATTTGATCCCTAGCCTTGAACTGATGATCTGACGACATTTGACTGCAATTTTGATTTCTGGAAACCATTGCCAGACGAAGATCAAGAAATAGCTGAAGGAGGCACTGTCGAGACAAGAAATTTTCTAACACTGAAAACCCAGGTGCCTTGACTAGACAGAGGCGCCTAAGAACTCATGCCTTAGCCAATTTTTTTAGATTTTTAATTTAGCTCAATTTTCATTTTTCGTGCACGTTCCGGTGTCTGTGGGCCCCTGTTTGGATGTTGAATCTCGCTTGCCAGAGCAGAACTAAGACTAATGGTTAGGCAATCAGGCAAGTCTGATGAAAACTAGATTGATTGTACCTTCTACCTACCTCAGAAACTGGATCAGAGTGCTTTTCTATGAATTTGACTGGGTTGATGGAGGAAGATTTGTAAATTTTTAGGAAAATATGAAAAATAAACTAACTCTGGGAAGACTGGGCACCCCTAGCCTCCAGGGGCACCTAGGATTTCATGCCTTAGAATTTTTTTGATAATTTTCAACTTCTTTTGCAGTTTCCCTTATTTTGTGTCGCAGGTCCTGTTCGATCTTTGTTTCTGGCCATTCAGCTGACTACTGATGCTAAATGAAGGATGAATTGGATAGCTAGAGCATATCTAAGATGAATCCCTAGCTTTTTCGAGCCTATTGACTAAATTTGACTAATGTAACTAACCACCTGGAAGCAGGCTGACGAGGCCCTTTTTAACATTTTCTTGAGAAAACACAAAAAAAACTCTCTGTACAAACTGGGCGCCCCTAGCCTCCAGGGGCACCTAAGAAACCCAGACTTAGCCAAATTTTATCTTCTTTCAACTTTTCTTTGTTTTCTAGATTCATCATGCTTCGTTCTCTATTCTTCGTCGGTCGTCGGTTGCTCAATAGTTCTTCGTCCTCTAAACAACAAAATATATGATTTTTCTCAACTCTTTGACTTTACAAACACATGTAGTCATTGAATGTATTTACTTTTTAGAATGAACATGTCCATATTAGAAATACCCTATCATTGAGTCACTATCGAGCTTATCTTGAAGATGTTTAAGGCCACTAAAAAAGGTTAATTTTTTTTTTATTTTTTGATCTATTTGATTTTCAACAAGGACCTTAAAATATTCAAACTTGCTAAAGACCTTATACTTATGCTTCAAAAAATAAATCCAAATATAACGTGAGTAGTCATCAATAAATAAAACATAATAATGAGATCTACCAATTGAAACACTATCCACATGACTAAAAACATTACCATGAATAAGCTCCAATAATCTATTTTCTCTAATGTTAACAAAATTAAAATTTATTCTATTCTATTTTCCAAACACATAATACCCACAAAAGTCAAAATTTATAGAATAACCAAGTAAACCACTCACCGTATTTTTATTAATCAAAGTTTTTAGTTCTTTCCACCAATGTGACCCAACATGCAGTGCCACAACATACATGAATCAAAGTTTTATGTTACATTGGTAGAGTTACAAAATATAGATGCTTCTATCTTAACAAGGCACCACACCATGTGCTTTTAGCTAGCACTAAATTTCCTATAGCCAACATCTAACCACTCTTGTCAAACTTGACATGCACACCAACACCATTCATCTTAGAAATGAAAATCAAACATTTCATGTAAGACCAAGAATTTGCAACACATTTGTGAGAGATCTTATACTCTACCATCATTGAAAACTAAATTTACCTTCCCTTTACCAATAATCTTATGTGAATATTGTTGCCAAGGAACACCTCACCACTATGCTTTATAATGAAAAAACCACTCCTTGTGAGGAGTCATATGATATGAGGCACCTAAATCAATTAACCATGAGTCATCACTAGTAATGTTAGCAAAAATAAATAACATAGCATCATCATTAGAGGAATCTTTTTTTCCCTTCAAATGGCCCATTTCCCACAATTCAAACATTTGAATCTTCCCTTACCAGATATTTTAGACCATCCATTAGAATTTGATCTATCCCTATCCCTTTATTTACCACCCTTTTCTTTGGGCCTACCTTAAACATGCAATGCATCCTTGGAACCATTCATGGATTTCCATATCCATTAGCAATGTTCAAGAGAATCCATCTTAAGCTTTACAACACCATGATTAATTACAATAGATTTTTATAAGATTTAGGTAAAAAGCATAACAACAAAATACATTAGATCCTCTTCATCAAGCTTAACATCAATAGATCCTAGCCAACTCAAAATAGGACTAAAAGCATTAAGATGCTTAGAAACCAAGTCTCCTTTCATTTTCAAATATTAGTTTAGTTTCTATTTTAAATACAATTTATTTACTAGACACTTGGTTTGATATATTTCACATGTCCTCTTCCACAAGTTGAATGCAGTAGTTTCTTTATAAACATTCAAAAGAATGGAGTTAGAGATACATAATAAAATGGTTCTCTAAGTCAACTTTTTGTAAAGCTTCATCTAGTCTTCATCTGATACACCAACAAGCTTTTGCTTCTCTATCACAACTCTTCATTGATCCCTTTCCTCCAAGAGATATTGCATTTTCAACTTCCATAATTTGTAATTGGAGCAATTAAATTTCACAATCTCCAAATGGTATGTACTTGCCATGATCTCTACCACACATGAATATGCAAAACCACTAAATCAAATGCTTCCACTACAATCACAAAGATCTTCTCAACACTCCAATCAAGTCATATCTCTTATACCAAATGTTGAAAAACATAGTATACACACACACACACACATGCTTATTGCATTCTTTTGTCCTTTTACAATTGAAGTGCACTCTAATTATTCTCATTGATCATCAATATTCTCTACAATTTCTCCTTACGAAATTAGTGCATTGTGAATGTCTCTTAAGTACCATGGGATGGCAACATGCCACACAAACATGAGCTAAGTTAGCTCACAATAACTAGTAGAAGGAGGTGGAATGAGCATAAATGATTATTCCATTCTTTTTTCCCTTTTACAATTGATGTGCACTCTAATTATTCTCATTGATCATTGATATTCTCTACAATTACTCCTTACCAATTTAGTGCACAATGAATGCCTTTTAAGTATCATGGGATGACAACATACCACACAAACATGAGTTAAGTTAGTTCATTATATATATATATATATATATGATGGGCATAGGTATGAATAGTATAGAACTTAGCTTTTGTCATTTTCTTACCATGGGATTAGGGCCTAAATTTGAAGGTCGAACTTGCCTGTCAAGCAATTTTTTTATGACAGTTATCTATTCAATGGTGCCCTTAAAATACTATGACATACCTTAGTACAAATAAAATTATATATAAACCAAATATATATATCATCATAATCCTATATAAATTTTCACAGTTTTTCCAAAATCTCTCCTTTCATATCATACTGTCTTTTTAAATTTTTGATTGTATTTTACAGCAAAAATTCCTAAATATGGCTATACAACCATCAAATTTAGGCCTTGAGTGGGGATTGATCCATATCAACTTTGAGTCACTCATGAATAGCTATTCCTCTTCCTAATGATGGATCACTGAATGTAATCCAAAAACATGGATTAAAAAAGATACATTAAATCCAAAAACACTCATCATAATTGTATTAATAATTTAAAAACATGTTCAACTCACCCTAGTTGCACTAGAAAAACTTTATAAGCCACTAACCTCCCATCCTCCCTAAAACTGTAAACTTGCAATTTGTTCTCCATGAGTATGGAGGAAGAGAAGCAGCAGGTTCATGTTATGATGGTCCCTTGGCTTGCATACGGTCACATAGGCCCCTTCTTAGAGCTGGCCAAGAGATTGGACGCTCATGCTCTCAAAATCTCCATTCTCTCCACTCCCCTCAATGTCAGATGGATCAGGCACCAGATATCGCAGCTACACCCCATCCCAAAAATTGATCTTCTGGAGCTTCCACTGCCGTCTGTTGAAGGCCTACCGGAAGGCGTTGAGTCAGCTGCAGATTTAAAGCAAGGAGGCACTTTTCAACTACTTATCAAAGCCATGGACCAGTGGGAGAAGCCATTCGAAGACCTGTTGGCGAGGGTTTCGCCAGATTTCATAATCCACGATATGACACAGTACTGGGCTTCTGGAATCGCTGCCAAACTGGGTATTCCTACCATTTTTTTTGTCATCACGGCTGCCGCCAGTGTAGGTTTTCGTATGGGCCATACAGCCGCCATAGCAGAGAAGGGCAAAACAGTCCCAGATCTGACAGTTCCGCCGCCTGGTTTCCCCTCGGTGCACATTCGCCGCGCAGTCTCTGAAGTGAACAAATTCCTGTATTACTACCAAAAGAAGGAAGGGCAAATCAGCATTGCAGAGCGGTGGAGTATGTGTTTGAAGGGTAGTTGGGTAATACTGTTCAATACATGCGTAGAATTGGAAGGAGAATATATTAAGTATTTGGAAACAATCACCGGGCGGCGGGTGTTTCCGGTGGGAGTTCTGATGCCCGATCTGGCTCCGCCACCGGCTGGTGACCGTTGCTTGGCCTGGCTGGATCTGCAGAAGCCCAGTTCTGTGGTGGTGGTTTCCTTTGGTAGCCAATGTATTCTCACTGCTCAAGAGCTCGGAGCGGTGGCGGCGGGATTAGAAGAAAGTGAGGTTCCATTTCTGTGTGTTCTTCTCCGCCATATGGCTGCTGAGTTGCCCCAAGGCTTTGTGGAGCGCACCCAGGGAAGAGGACTTTTGGTGACGGAGTGGGCCCCTCAGTTGCACATTCTCAGTCATTCTTCTGTGGGAGCGTTTCTCACTCAGTGTGGGTGGAATTCAGTGACGGAAGGATTGCGGTTTGGGGTCCCTCTTGTGACTCTTCCATTGCAGTATGAACAGGGCTTGAATGCTAAGCTCGTAGCCCAGGAACTCAAACTGGGAGTGGAGATCAGGAGGAATGAGATGGATGATTCGTTTTCTAAGGAAGATGTTAGTAGGGCTGTTCGGATTTTAATGGTGGAAGAGGAAGGCAGATGCATCAGATCTAATGTTCAGGAGATTAGTAGAGTATTGAGTAGTAACGATTGCCAAATCTATCGATCGAACATCGACAACCTTGTTTCTTTGCTCAAACAGAAAGTGTCCTGCAAACAAGCTATTTGATATTTTTTATGTTAAAGAATCTGGTTATGTTTTTAGATGGATATGTTGTATTGCTTTCCTGTAAACTCCTGATTGCGATCCACTCTACTTAAATATCATCTGCTTCAATGGTTAAATAGTCAATAGCAATTTTACACCTCATTCACAATAAAAAGTGGTAAATATTTGTCCTATTTTTATTGGTTAAAATTGACATTTGATTGTTGGGCAAGGGGCCTGGCTCGATTGGCGAGAGCTTCCTGTGGTAGGCACGAGGTCATGAGGTCCAGTCTCTCCCCTGCCTACCTGATATTGTAAGTCCAGTTCATAGTGCCAGCATTTTATGGCGGGCCACCCCCAGGCTTATAACATATGAGACTACCTCATACTGTTAGGTGCTTCTAATATGACACATACATACCCTAGCCCCTGAAGGATTTGAAGTTGTGAATCAACACTATATTTTCGGTTCTTGTCACAAGCAATGACAAAGATTATGCCCTTAATTTCTATTACCTCAGTTTTATTTTTTATTAAAATTCTAATGGTAGTTTAAGTGGTTAAAGTATTGGGTTCTTACTTTTGGAGATTCAAGTTTAAATTTTCAAAGTAACATATAAGTTGGAATTTTTGTAAGTGATGACTCTTGGTTTTCTATTGTTTGGCTTTAGTTGTCATTTCTAAATTGTTGCTCTTAAGAAGCTAAGTATTGTATTGCTTGTAAAAAGGTAAGGTTTTTTTGTATTATTTGGCATACTTGTTTGATCTTTATTAGTAGACCATCAAGATGAATTAAAAAAAATATAATGGTGAAATTTGCATACCCATGCCATTTCCCATTTAGTTTTCTAGTTGTTTTGAAGAGAGGGCCCTTATACATTGATTTATTGACACATGGTGTGATTTTGTGCAAAGTTGAGTCCCCTACCCTATCCGTGACACACATCCCTACACATTTATCCTCTACCACATCCCTATATTCACACATTCCAATATATTCACCATATTCATACATTGGTGGTACCCATACATGCACATGTTTCCACATGCTAGTTACCTACTCTAATTTGGCTCATTTCATGTCTTGATTCATGTCCACAGTCTTAGGGCTGGCCTTGTAGTCCAAATGTGGCCCTTTCAAATTCAAATTTTAGTTGACTCTTGCCAATTGTTTTCCCTCCAAGAGCTGACTAAACATAGCTTTGTGTGATTTATTTTGTCCTTTTTTACTAAAGGCATATCATTCACATTAAAACGCTTCAATTTGTGCAATAAAGGAAACCTAAACCCGCACGACCATTCCAGGAGCAAATGCATATTTGAAGAGTGTGATTTTTTATCTTGTACAAAAAAAAATGCAAGATGACCTATGAAAACATGTCCCCTTTTGACATAATAACACTACTTCCAACATATTTTCTAAATATTTCGAGTCCTCATATATTAGAAAAAGTAGAAGTAGCAAAGGTGATTCTAGCTCATTGAGAAGCAAAATTGTGTTGATTGTCAAATAAAATCTGCATGCATAAGACATTTTCATAAGCGTGGACTAGACCTTTATCTCTTGAATCAACCCATATAGAGAAAAGGTGAAGAACATGTCATGATTCCTTCTTGATCTTAAACCATTCAAAATATAGTGCCATATCATATTTGCATTCATTCTTTAGCCATGAAGGTAAATACATTAATTTTATTTTATTATTCAACATTTAATTATTGTAATATTCAATATTTATGCCCTCCAATCTATATCATTTATTTAGTCTAGGTTAATAGTGCTTATGTGTATGCATGCTATTGGATTAGCCTTAGATTAATCCTACAAGACTTACATTTTTTCTTTGGTTTTTTGTTAGGGTATTTTAGATATGATATTATTTATATATTATATCATTTATTTTTCAGATTCTTTAGGGTTTGGATTCGTTTATGCTTATTGTAGATTGAATAGGATTTGGATTTATATAGTTATTAAATCCTTTGTCCTGAACTCCCACCTAGGATATTCTACCTTATGCCTTCTTTAAGGCCTTATTCTTTGGCTGATATTCTTGTATAAATTTTAGAGTGCGATAGGTTCTTATTTTCATTAGACATCATAATACTCTCATGACACATTTTACTAAGGCTAAGGATATGTCTTCTATAAATATTTTTCTTCTATCACGTCGCATCCTTTCCTTTGTTTATGGAATTGACTAGTGCTCATCCATAAGCTTCGTGATGGCCCGTGATGGTGATGACCATCTACCAAGCAAGGGTTCATCATGTATTTAGCTGATAGGCTTTTAAATGTGAGCATTATAGTGCTCGAAATTGTCTCACGCCGAAAAAAATCACATTTTTAACGTCGAAAAAATTCTAAACTCGTGTTGTTCCTATTGGCGTATTCCTTGAACCTCCTATACAAGTGCTAGTGTATCTATTATGATGGCTATAGATGGTATTACATATCCCTCACCTATGCAAAACAGTGTATACCTTTTTGTTAGTTCTCCTATTTTTCTCGCATTCTTCTTTTTCAATCATTTTTATTTTAGAATTCTCTTGTTGTTCATTCAACATTTTACTCCCCTTTATTTTGATAAGCCTAAGTTTGCAATCTATCTCATTTTGCTCCTCTCATCTTGATAATGGAGGAAGAGGAAGGAAGACACATCAGATCTAACGTTCAAGAGATTGGTAGAGTCTTGACTAGCAACGATTGCCAAATCTATCGATCGAACATCGACAACCTTGTTTCTTTGGTCACAGCGAAAGCGTCCTGCAAACAAGCTATTTGATATTTTTTATGTTAAGAATCTGTATCTATTCTTAGATGGATATGTTCTATCGCTTTCCTGTAAACAACCAATTGTGATCAAACTGCCGGCATTTTATGGCGGGCCACCACCAAGGCAAGGCTATTCCTGTTGAATAAATCAGCACTATATTTTGGGCTATTGTCCCAAGAGATGACATGGATTATGCCGTTAATTTCTATAACCTCAGTTTTATTGTTTATTAAAATTCTAATGGTAGTTTAAGTGGTTAAAGTTTGGGTTCTTATTTTTGGAGATTTAAGTTTAAATTTTCAAAGTAACATATAATTTGGAATTTTTTAAGTGATGACTCTTGGTTTTCTATTGTTTGGCTTTAGTTGTAATTTATGAATTGTTGCTCTTAAGAAGCTAAGTATTGTATTGCTTGTAAAAAAGTTTAAGGTTTTTTCTATTAGTTGGCATACTTGTTTGATCTTTATTTGTAGACCATAAAAAAGAATTAAAAAATTATAATGGTGAAATTTGCATACCCATGCCATTTCCCATTTAGTTTTCTACCTTTTTTTAGGAGATGGCCCTGATACATTGATTTATTGACACATGGTGTGATTTTGCACAAAGTTGAGTCCCCCACCCTATCTCATTCACCTATCCATTACACACATCCCTATACACTTATCCTCTACCCTATTCATATATTCACACATTCCAATATATTCACCATATTCATACATGGGTAAATGCAAGAAGTTGAGTCCACATTTTAGTTAAAAAGTGGAAGTGTTTTCCCTGAAAATTAAAGTTTCTCATAGTTGGAGTCAAAACTTGAAGCATTTACACATAGAATCTTAAGAAAACCTAGTAATATGAAATGTATTATTTTGAATCTAGTTTTCAAATTTGTACTTTATTCTAATACCTAGATAATACAAATTAATTTTGCATAGGCTTGTACAAAAACTATTTTTTAAAAGTCACTTTTTTGGGACCATACCACACATATGTACAACTGACATAATTTGACTTAAATAAAAGTATTTTTCTAAATCATTTTTGGGAACGATGTGCATTACATTGAAGTTTGATGAGGATATTTTTTTTATAATTTATTTTCCAAATATTTTTTAAATTATTTTTTGTTGGTCCTAATTGTTGTTTTTGAAAACCCCTCATGTACGACCAATATAATTTGAGCTAAAATAATCATAAAATAATTTTTTTTTAGTGTTACAAGGTTAAAAGGTAATCGTATTAGTCGATAGCAGTGCTACACATAACTTTATTGATGAGGGACTAGTAAAAAGGATAAAATTAAAAGATGAAGACATTGAAGGGTTCAAGGTAGTCATGGTAGATGGATTCACCACCCCTTGCACACAAAGAATTCTGCAACTAAGCATTACCTTGGGTAGACATCAAATATGTGAAGATTTCTATGTGGTAAACATAGGTGATTCAGATGTGGTTTTGGGCATTCAATGGTTACACTCATTGGGTAGATACTATCAAGACTTCCAAAAGATGGAACTATGTTTCAAACATGATGAGAAAGAAGTGGTACTACAAGGTCTATCAGATGGGTCTCCTAGGGTTGTATCATAAAAAAATGATGGAGAGAGCATTTAGACATGAACAAGTACAAGGTGGTGGATACGCACATTCTATACAAAGACTGAATATACCTCTTTGCAGGATCAAAGATCAAGATGTCTTTTGAGGATGAGAGAAAACTTGTCTTAAGTTACGGACCTTACTAGTTACCAACTCAAGGTTTGTTGTTGAGAGATATTGGGAAATACAAGTACATACACCAAAAGAATATTGGACAATAAATTATCCTCATACTTTTAAGGATGGAGACAACATCTTAGTATGTAATTGCTTGAGGACAAACAATCTTGGGAAGGGCAGACTGTCATACCTCGACTTGTTAGACAAAGAGAAAAATTAAAAATTAAAATTAAAATTAAAACCCACTGCTGGCCATTAAAAGACAAAAGCCAACATTGGAGGACAAAAGGCACTATAAGAGAAAAAAGAAAGGGAAACATTAACTAATATTAACCAAAGGGTAGTGGTGGTTGTAAAAAGGCATTGATTATGTTTAAGAGGCGCGATTCCTTGTTATGAAGGATATAAAACAAAGGTCCAAAGACCATTGAAGACAAAAAATGATCAGAAAGAAATATATCTTTGGCAAAGATAAATCTGCAAGGAATATATCACTAGTGATATATATATATGCAATAGTTGATGACAACAGAAGTATAATATATATATAACAACAAAGTATATATTGCAGTTAATTGGACTGAACTTGTTAATCCATCAAGAGGTATTAATAGTAAATCATCTAACACATCCCAAAGCAATCATTTTAAATTTAGAAAGATACCTTGTAAGTAGGAAGGATGGCCCTTCCAAGTTCACGAGAGATGAGTGGTGGACTGATCCTTCTCATGCTCTTATCAGGTTAGGCTAAGAGGTGCATTGGGAGCTGTTAGGTGGATTGACCCCTTTCATACTCTCGATAATATCATGCTCTTGGGCTGACCAGAGTTATTAGGTGGATTGACCCCTTTCATACTCGTGGGGCTTGATCAAGGAGGATGACCAGCCTCCAAGGTTGACTTTTCATTGTGTAAAGAATGATGTGTAGATTGATGACATAATTTTTTTAATTTTTTTAAACTAAAAATTATTAAAAAATATTAAGACCTGTCATTTCAAGTTTTTGGACCAAATTTCTCATGAATTAAATAATAAATAGAAAAATAAGTCGAATAAAAAAATTACATATTTGAAAACTACACATTGTCATGTATAATGGGTTTTAATTTCATCAAAAAATTTAGAAAAAAAAAAATATCATTAGCCATATTGGTAAAGTTAGTCTTTTCTTTTGCTTTAAACATGGACTTGTACTTGTAGGTCCAAGGCTAGGGGTTGGCTTACCATCCCTTTCCCGAGCCTAAAAATAAACCAAAACTGAACCAAACCAAGTGCAAAATGTGGGTGTGGAATTCAAATTTCTAAGAATGAGTACCCATTCTAAAATGGGTACTTGTTCCTTTTTAGAACAAGTACCTGTTCCTTTTAAGTTAAAATGGGTACCCATTTATAATATATTTGTTATTTTCCATTTTCAGTAAAAACGTACTACCATCAAGTATATCTACAACTTGCATTTCTAATGTATGACCCGACAGTGACATTTTCTACTTTTTTTATTTACAAGTTTTTGTGGAATCTCTTGGCATGCCATATTTTATTTAAATTTTAAAAGGAATCAATCATATGCACAATTTTGAAGTGGAATCAAGTACATGGGCTATTTTCAAAAGGAATCAAGAAAGATGGTTTTTGTTTTTCACTTTTACTTTTACTTCTGAATTTATGGAACAAAGGATCTACATCTAGTTGTACTTCAAAATTTCAAAGAGGTACATCAATCTAAAAATAAATTAAATATCATTTATTATTTTTATCAAGAGGGTTGGTAATCATGAGATCAAATCAACATAAAAAAAAACATAGGAAGCTCATGACACCTAAAGAAATTGAAGCAAATAGAGAGGAGGCAAAAAGACAAAGAGATAGAAGAACAAAGATTCGAGAAATAAAGAATATTGAAGCATCTAGTTCCATGACTATTGAAGAGAAGAACATTCAAGAGACTATGAAGGATGTGATGAATGTAGATGATGCAAATGTGGAAATGGTGAATATGGAAGTAAATGTGACTATAGAAACAAATGCATGTATGTCTTCAAACTCAACTTTCAATGATATAGAAAATGTGACTATAGAAACAAATCCAGGTATGTCTTCAAACCCAACTTTGAATGATATAAAAAATGTGACTATAGAAACAAATCCAGGTATGTCTTCAAACCCAACTTTCAATGATATAGAAAACATGACTATAGAAACAAATCTAGGTATGTCTTCAAACCCACTTATTGATGATATTGATGATATTAGTTATTTAATTGAAGCTGAATATACCAATGATGATCTCAATTGTACTACTAAAAATATGGAAAGAGGAAATGAGGATGAAATCCCTTATATGAGTGAAAATGAAAATATTTTTTTTAAGATTGAAAGAAATGTCTTGAATAATCTTCTTGGTAAGATTTCTTGGAGACAAATGAGAACCCATGCAAATAGATTATATAAACTATTTTTTTATATAAAAAATCTTAGATTTCAATGTCAACTCATGATGCAATTGATGAAAATGTGGAAAATGCGAAAAATAATGAAAAAGTTAAGATTTTTTTTAAAACCTAAAAAAAAAAGATGAATCAATGAAACAAGTTATATCTAGTGTTGCTAGTGCTATTGATTCTATTGGAAAAAAGAGTCAATCTAAAAATAGGAACACAACATGAAGAGCTATAACAACTTCTTTAGTTAATAAATCAATTTCAAATAAAAGAATGATAAGACTAGTGAATTTCTAAATATAAATGCTATAAATTTGAGAAGAGAAGCAAAGAGAAGAGAAAGTATTGAAAATGATCCAATTAACCAAGTTTGGAGTTTTAGTGGTAGACTTCCAAGGTTTGACATAAAATTAAATAATGAAATCAAATCTTTAATTAAAAAATATTGGCATGATAATACAAGGGTATCATCTAATGTTAGAGATGTTTTAAAATTAAGAGTGGGGTCCAAAATTTGTGATCCTCATCCAAAACATCTATTAGACATGACTCAAACTGAATTATATAATTTTTTTTAGATGATTCAATGTTAGTACCATTTAATATTACTACAAGTCAAAGATCATTCGAGAAATATGTTGGCGTTTCAATTCGTACCTCTGGTATGCGATTTGGAAATGGACAGCTATGCACAGATAAACTGCTCTCCTATTGGAAGGGGGAGTTCCCTTTCTTGCTGATGTTCGCTGAAAAGATAACTTGAATGAAACTTCGCCTATCTTCTTTTTGATTCTCAGCTGCAGAGCACAAGGTTATAAAACTCTAAACGCTGCAGAAAAGGTTTTTCCTTTTTAATAAAACTTCTACTACAACTAGCATAGACTAATGACGCTTTCAACCTCCTGAGTAAATTCAGAGCAAAGGAAGTTGAAAGTGAATGGGGAATGATTGTTAACATAAAAACTCAAGTAGTTTTCCTCCAGATTTACACCACAAGACTAAGAGTACTTTAATGATGAAAGCTGAAAATGAAAGCCACAGAAGCTACACATCTGACGATGAAAACTTGATGAATCGATATAGAATATCAGAGCAAAGTAGGCATGAGATTTCTATTCAATATCAGAAAGTTTAATACAACTCCAGGACAGCCAGACTGTAGCAAAAAGTAGGCATACAGTAAGAGATCAAACACCGGAGAACACTGAACACAAATGAATAGACACTTGGAATAACAATGTTTGCAGGCTAGAATAAGCACAGCAAATTTGCTATCACAACTACCATTACAAACAATGGGCAAGGATGCCCTTATTTATACTAAAATCAAAGGAGTAGGGAACCCTAAAATCTCCTTGATTAACCCTAACTTGCCAACTCGCAAGCTTTATTACTATTCTAAGACAAAGATACAATAAACAAATGCTTTAAAGCAATCTGCTTTAAAGCAAAAAGATTCCAACTATCACAAGGTGCTTTCTTTCTAAATATAGAATGGATGAGCTTAGGATGAAAGCACATGCTCTAAAACAAAAAGCATATGTTTTAAAGCTGCTTTATTTTGGAATGCATCCTCATCAACATTCTAGCTTTTTTAGTGATGTCATCCGTCGATATTCTGGGAAACAATATCTTCTAAAAAGCGAGTGACCACATCTCTGCCAGGAACACTGATACTCTCTAGAACAATATTCTGATTCTCTAACATTTCTTCACCATTGGCAACCATCTAAAGAAATTCGTGAACTTCACCCGTAGCCTTGTCAAATTTCACTGACATTGTGGCAAGACGACTCATCTTGCCGGCATTGATATCATCATTAAAGTTGTTGCGGACGAGAGTCTGGAACTCTACTTGCACTTCCTCGAGGTCATACAGGGTATCATCTTCTTTCTCATATGAACACGGGATCTGAGAGACAAAGGATCTGACGAACTTGAGGATGCCGATTACCTTTTCTTTCCATTATGTCAACACTGAAATCATACTGTCATAAGTTTTTACTGTGAAAAGATATTGCGCTTTCCAAGTAGAAACTGTCTTCTTATCTTCAGCTGAATCAATAGTATCAAGTGCAATCTTCAAGTTGGAGATAATGATCTCAAACACCAGTCTATTTTCTGCCATGATCTGCTGTGACCCCTGTATGCCTTGGCGTAAATCATGAGCATTGTACTTCAACTGATAAAGCTCTACAAGTACAACTCTCCCTTTGGTCACAAATTCTTCTACCCAACTATCCATGTGCCTCCCATAGAGGACCAACTTACTGAAATGCCGCTGATCGGCTGGTGATCCAAGACTCGGTGGAAGAAGCAAATCAACCTGTGAAGTGCCATGGAAAAGGTTGGAAATATATTGCCGCAACTGTCAAACTTCAGCTTTGAGAGTTGCCTTGTCTTCTCCATCTCTCAACACCCTTTCCTTCAAGCTATCTGCTGCAAACTCAAAGAGATTGACATCTGTATGGCGAGTACTTCTGCCAAGGTTAGCTTTGACAACTGTGAAGTCATCAACCTCGACATCATTAGCACTTCTATTTTCTGGAGGTGTTGCAGTCTCAAGAATGATTTCTCCATCCGCATTCATCTCAATGCGAATCTGCTTCTTCAACTGCTTGTCTGGTGTGTCTTGATAGATGCTTTTTAGCTCTGTTAAGTCCAGCTGATATGAGGGCTTTCTTCTCTTCCTTCCCAGAATGTTTTCAAGCCAGGATGAGCCATCCTCTCTTGGAAACTCAGTTCTCACCTCATCAGCCCCTGATGAATCAATGCTTGCATCAAAGTTGCGAACTGGTGAATCTGGCTATGAACCTATGTGAATAGGAGAAGGGATCGGTGAAGGTGGAGACACCTGATCTGAAGGTAACACTTCATCATGCGGTGTTGTTTCAACAGGAGCTTCTGGTTCAACTGGTGGATGTTCCTGTTGGACATGAGCTGGAGACTCGTCTTTCTTCCTCTTTAACTTTGCCATTTTTGTTCCCTCTGGGAGAACACTCATAGCCTTTACTCTTTATTTTGGCTTGGAAGTGGAAGGTTCTGATGGTTGCACAACTGGCGGCTCTGCTACTGGAATATCATCCTTCCGCTTAGTCTTCAAGAATATCAAACTATTTTTAACCACTCGACCTGTTCTCTCCTCAATGGAAGTACTCTCTTTTACTGACCAATTAACTAGCGGCAACGGTTGTTGCTCAATTTCATCCCTGAAATACGTGGGAAGTAGAACTTCACCACTCTCTATCAAACCCTCTATGTCCTCTGATAGGATATCAGACATTTGCTAAAGAGTGAACCTGCTGTAACTGCGTCTTCACACTTCATACTCATCAGCACAATTAGCCCAGAAGTCTTCAACTGCAAACTTGTGTGTATAATTCTGACCAAGATGTGATGCATAGACACCACGGGGATCATATGAAGATCTCTTGTCAAAAGACTTAAGACCATATCTGGATGATTCATTACTGATTGCCTTGGCATCTGCTCCAGATCTACATCTGTAAATACTCATCCCAAGTGGAAAATTGAAGGCAGTCTTGCGTCTGCTACGCAAAAATGTATGCACTTGATAAGCTTGCCTCAAAAATTCCATAAATGCTATTTCATCTGTAGGATATCGCGGCAACATGGCTGGCTCTCCTGAGAAGCCATATACTCTGATGTAGGAAAAAGTAGGAAGTTGGATAAACCAATCAGCCCATTCTGCCATTGCTATTCTAGCCTCTACAGAAAACCATATATGCAACTCCTTGTCCATGTCTCGCACTGCATGCATCAAGAATGCATCATTCACCCGCCTGTAATGTCGTTCAGCTTGAGAGATCTCTAACTGTGTGAAATGATGATACACATGCTGAGTACCCAGAGTTTCAACAACATTCAAACCTCTGAATTGACCTTGAAAAGCCATCAAATACAAAAGGTATGATATCATATGGAATTCAAGAGCCCTTTGAAAATCAATTATTTGTTGGTGGAGACAATCACTGATTAGTGTCGATCAATCATAGAATTCAGTTCTGTCAACAATCTGGGACATGATGTAAAACATCCAAGGCTGAAATTTGTTTGCATCTACTTGACCCGTGATACCACTTAGCAGAGTAATCATTATTGCATGCTCCTCCTTGAATTCTCCATGTCCAACGTTCTTTGGCATAATATTCTATTTTTCTTTCAACCACCTCTGACCAATCTTTTTTCTATATTTTTCCTTATCATTATTCCAAACCCTCTTGCATTCTTCAAGTGAAACAGTTAAGTTCTCTCTCCAAATAGGTATTGTAAAGCACTTTTCAATGTCGTTTGGCCTCAAGCTACATAGCACACGTCCATCACCTGACTGAATTTCTCTTGTGACCGAGTTGTAATGTGTCACACAAGCAATCACAAACTCAATACTTTGCATGGTGATAGGAAAGGATGCCGCTGCAAGCAAACCGGAGTGTCCAAGATGCCTGATGACATTATTTCCTGCATCCTCCAAGGAGTGTAAATTGATTACTGGAAGTACTTTATGCAAGTCTGTTTCACAAGTTTTCAGGTAATCATGAACCAATGCTGTTTTGCCTGAATTGTGTTGGAGAGTACTGCATATTGGAAGATTTGAGAATCAACTGTGAACACGCTTATGTTGGAAAAAGTATTGAACATATGGCTGAAAATTGTTTGCTAATTTTTAGAAAAAGCAGGGTGTGAACTAAAAAAGCTGGCACATGGGTTTCGTAGATAATTCTGTTTCTAAGCAACCCAGATTGTCAGATTTTGAAAAAGCGGAGATTTTCTCGAAAAAGCAGGAAAAAAGTAGTTTCCCGAAAAAAAGCACAACTCCTAATCTTCAAGAGAATGATAATCTGGATGGACCCATCTTGATGAAAACTGAAAAAGCTCTGGTCAGATTTCTGAAAAAATGATCTCCTTGAAACAAGGACCCTGAAAAAGCAAGCCTTTCTTCTTCCTCAACTCGAATCTATGAAGAACACTGAAAAAACACCTGGTTTGGGTCTTCGAATCTTTGTTGAAAGAAAAATAAAATCTTTCCTCTAGATGCAACCTACAAAAAATAATGAAATAAAGAAGCCCAAAGCTTGTCTTTATAAATCTTTTGGTCGAAAAAGCAGCTTTACTTGTGTGAGAAGAAAACTTCATCCTCATCCATGAAGAAAGCAACTTTTAAAGCATAAATCCAAGTGGATGTCTTCGAATAGGAAGAATCCCTATTTTGTAGGAGCCTATGGCTTCATGTGCAAGATGACAAAAAAATAACTTCTTTGATGATGTCATCGAATGCGGGAGTTGGAAGAAGTGTTAACAAAATTTTCTTCATTTTCGACACTTCAACACTCGTTTTGACTCAAATATGGCCTGTCTCCGACTTTGACAAGGTGGAAAAATGTCATCATGAATTGAAAAAGCTAACTGATCCTGACATTTTGAAGATTGATCAACTGAGATTCCATCCCCTGCCTCCGTTCGACGATCTGACATCGTTTGACCAAGTTTGACCTCCCCGAAACTGCCAACGGGTGAAGATTAGTAACAAGGCATGTCGGAAAACACTGAAAACACAAAAATATTATAAAACTACACAAGATGGGCACCCCAAGCCTCCTGGGGCACCCAGTTTCCCAACACTTAGCCAATTTTTTAGTTTTTTCAACTTCTTCAATTTCTTGGTTTGCGTGCGCGTTTCGGAGGCACAGGACCCCTGTTTGGCTATCAATTTCTATCAACTGGGATGGAAATGAGTCTGATGATCTGGCAAATATGCAATCTTGATGAAAATTGAGCTGATTGTACCTTCTATTTGCCTCAAAAAATGTGCCAAACTGATCAACACTAAACCGGAGCAGGCTGACGGAAGGAGATTCACGTTTTTCAAGAAAAACATGAAAAATAAACTAACCCTAGTGAGGATGGGCGCCCTTAGCCTCCTGGGGCGCCCATTTTGTCAACACTTAGCCATTTTTTGTAAAAAATTTCAATTTTGTACCTTTTCTCGATTTTCGTGCCCACGGCTCCTGTTCGGTCTTCGATTTCGGTCGTTCTGATGAGTGTCGAGGCAGGACGGAGGGTGATTTGAGTAGTCTAAACATATCTATGATGAAATCCTAGCTTTGACTAACTTTTGACCAAGTTTGACCAAGTTTGACCAACCGGAAAGGAGCTAACGGAAGCATTTTCGACGTTTCTTGAAAAACATGAAAAAAAACTAACACAGGAGAGGATGGGCACCCCAAGCCTCCAGGGGGGCCTAGTTTCACCAGACTTAGCCATTTTTGTGATTTTCCAACTTTTCCATTCACCTTGGATCCATCTTGCATCGTTTTGCGTGCATCATCGAGTCGACGACCGTTTGTCAGTTTTACGTCGTTGAAACAGCATTGGAAACTCGTCGAAGAAATTTGGCAGGTGAACTTTTCTATTTTAATGACTTTCAAGCTCATGCTTCACCTTGTGAAAAAGCAAAAATGACCCAGTAGAGAAAACTGGGTCGTTTGAAGATTCCATCTGAACCGCGCCGATCGTGAAGGAAAATTGACCAATGAGAATCGAGCGCGACACCTGATTTGGAGATTCTATTTTTAGAAAGTTTTGCCAACATCCATATCTCAAGAAACCCAGAAAACCTAACTCGACGTCTATTTTTAGAAATTTCTAAAAATAGAAATTTCTATTTTTAGAAATTTTACTTTTTTGACTTTTTGACGAAAAATTTTCTAGACTTGTTTCAAAATGCCTTGATGAAGCAAAAAATTTGGTTGGGTACAACAATTGGCTCTGTCTGGGGACCATGGCGGATACTTACGGCATAGGAGAACCAAGAATCTTTGGACTTTTGCAAGTTGGACCAGTGCCTTATCCATTGGGCAATAGAGTCAGGTCACATTCCTAATCACCTAGAACAAGACATTTCTCCTACATCACCTAAAACTGGACTTCCTAAGATCACCTAGGGAGTTGGAACTTCACAACACAAGGAACACAACTGTCACATTACGGAAAGGGGAAAAACATTGCGACATAACGGTCACATCACAGAAAGGGGAAACACATTACGAGAACAAAAAGTGTTTGGAATTACTCCATCCCCGAAGGGATGAAGTGTTTTAAATAGAATCCACTGTAAGGTAGCGGAAGGAGTCTGCCATCCAAGTGTGCGAGAATATAAGTATTCTCCCCTACAAACTCGTGGATCTTGTATGGCCCTAGCCATAAGGAATCAAACTTTCCGTGCATTCCTTTGGGCTCATGTCTTTTGTCCCATAGTAGGACTTGATCATTGATCTCGAAGTCTCGCTGGCGAGCTTTCTTATCAAATATTTTCTTCACTCGTTCCTGGTGGTGAGTGATTCTGTCTACGACCTCCACCCATTCTTCTTCTAGCTTCATTAAATACAGGATGAGCTTCTCAATAGGATCTTTGAACACATCATCTTCAATTGCGGTCGCCAGCTTCAAAGCAGACAACTCTAGTGTGATAGGTAGCATTGCTTCTGTACCGTATAGAATGACAAAAGGTGAAGTACCAATAGCTCTCTTGGGGGTGATTCTATCAGCCCAAAGAGCATCATAAAGCTTCTTATGCCAAGCTTTTTGATTAGAATCAACTAGCTTGCCTATGATAGTGACTATGCTTTTGTTTGATGATTTGGCTTGTCCATTACCCTGAGGGTAATAATCTGATGAATGTGATAGCATGGTGCCATGATCATAACAAAACTCTAGTACTTCTTCGGATGAGAAACATGTTGCATTATCAGTCACTATCTTGCGTGGTACCCTGAATCTTGAAATAATGTTCTCTTTCAGAAAGTCGCAAACGACTTCTGAGGTAGCCTGCTTGGTTGGAATAGCTTCAACCCACTTAGTGAAGTAATCAGTACCTGTAAGGACATAAATATGCCCCTTACTAGAATGTGGGTGGATAGGACCAACGAAATCCAATCCCCATTGCTGAAATGGACCATCAATAATTACTAGTTTGAGGGGAATGGCCGCTAGCTTGAGTTTGCCAACAAACTGTTGATAGATTTGACATTTTGACACCCATTCATATGCATCACGGAACATAGTTGGCCAATAAAACTGTGCTTGCAGGATCTTGAACGCAGTAACTCTTGATGAAAAGTGACCCCCGCATGCTTGACTATGAAATGCATCCAGTAAACGTCGTTGTTGATCTTTGTTGATGCATAACAAAAGTGTTCCATCAAGCCCTTGCTTGTATAGAACATCATTACAAAGCATGAACTTTTGTGCTTTCAATTTTAATGTTCTCTTCTACTGTTTGTCCATGTGAATTGGACAATCTCCATAAGTTAAATAGTATACGATTTCTGTATACCATTCGTCAGCAGAATCAACAAATAGGACCATAGGAAGATCCTCTTTAGTTTCAGTTTCAGATTCGCCATCAGTCAGGTGTTTTAGATCACCGTCTTCTGCCATCAATTGACATAGACCTTTGCCACGGACAAGTTTTGTTGGCTTAATCTCCAAATCATATTCTTGGACCCTTGCGACCTAGTTACCTCTCCTAGTGCCCATCTCCTGCTGAGTTAGCACACTCTTAACTGTTGGATCAGTAACATATACTATTGTGTGAGAAGACAAAATATAGAATCTGAAATTCTTTACTGCTCTCACGACTGCATATGCGTTCTTTTCTATTTGAGAATACCGCATCTCACTATCTTTGAAACTGCTACTCATGAAAGCAATTGGAGACTCAGCATCTTCATTCAACCTTTGTGTCAATATAGCAGACATGGTATGTTCAGATGCATAACAGTAAAGAATGAAGTCTTTAGTAAAATCAGGACGGACTAACACTGGCGTTTGGCTAATGGCTTCCTTGATTGCGACAAACGCCTTCTTATCTTCATCTGTCCATTTGAAAGTAGATGTTTTCTTCATCATAGCTGATATATCCTTTGTAAGCTCTGAGAAATCTGGTATAAACCTTCGTATGAAATTTATTTTACCGAAGAAGGAGTGCACACCAGTTTTGCTTGTTGGTAGAGACAAATTTCTGATAGAATCAACCCGACTAGGATCAATCCGTGTTCCTTCCTTGGAAACAATATGGCCTAGCAGTTTACCTTCTGTTACTGCAAAGATGGATTTCTTAGGATTCAAAGAAATCTCGTGATATCTGCATCTTTCAAACACTTTCACCAAGTGGTCAAAATGGTCTCCTCGTGTTTTTGAGAAAACAGTGAGATCATCGAGGTAAACAATGATCAACTTGTTCTTCAAATCTCCAAATGCCAAATCCATAGCTCTCTGGAATGTGGCACCAGCATTGATGAGGCCGAAAGGCATCCTTTCATAAGCAAACGTACCCCATGGGGTGGTGAAAGCTGTCTTGAACTGATCTTCCTGGGCCACAGTGATTTGGTTATATCCAGAAAAACCATCAAGTAATGATAACATCTCTAAACCGGTGACTGTTTGCAGTGTGTGCTCCATGATTGGCAGAGGATAATTATCCTTGAGAGATGATTGGTTCAAGTTCTTGAAATCCACGCAGATTCTAATTTCGCCATTTTTCTTGCGCACAGGAACTATGTTTGACACCCATGTTGAATGCTGAATTGGGAATATTATCTTTGCATCCCCATCTTCTGGATCTCCGCATAAATCGTATCTTGAATCCGTGGATTGTAATATCTTTGTTTCTGCTTGAAAGGCTTTGTATCAAGTTTTAATGGAATGGTGTGAGACAATTCAACGGGTGTGAAGACCTTCAAGTCTTCATATGACTAGGCAAAAACATCTCGGTACTGTCTAAAAAGAGAGATAAACTTCTCGCTTTCTTCCTCTGTACAACACTTGCCTATATTAACAAGCCTAGGTTTGTTGTCTGAACCAATGTTCACCTGATGATGCTCTGCAGAGGTCTTATCATCAATTCTTCTTTGATTTTGGATATACCTATCATGTCTATCAAATATATCCTCCGAGGATACAAGACCCTTAGGGATTTTATTTCCTTTCAACTGGATAATACCCGAATCCACCTCTTCCACTGCTTTGGCATCCCTTGGAGTTTCCACTGAAGTTTCTTCAAACCAACCTTCAAAAGACAAGAGGAATGAATCAGATTCATCTTTGTTGTCTTTGATATTTTTGATCTCAGTTGTTGATTCTCTGAAAGGAGCTGAACTTCCCTCAAAGAAAAGCCCCTTGAAATTATCTTCCATAACGAGAAATTCTTTGATGTGGTCATCATCATCAAAGATTTGCCAGTTGTCACAATTATCGGGGATGGCTGGCCTGTATATTAGCTCAATAGTAAATGCATTTTGACAAAAATCAGAATGAGGCATAAAAAGTGAAGCAGATACTGCTAGGGCATCTTCTTTGCTATTCTCCAAGCGTGGAATATATCGGATGTCAAAGGCCTCAAACCAATCGATTGCATTCCATACTCTGTATCTATAATGTTGAAGGCGATCCTTTTTCACTTGAAATTATCCCCTGACCTGCTTCACGATCAGTTCTGCATCACCTTCAACTCTAAGTAGTTTAATACCCATATCCTTTGCATTCTTGAGACCTAACAAAAGTGCCTCGTACTCCGCAGTATTATTTGTGCACTCAAATTGTAAGTGGTATGCAAAAGGATACAAACGACCATCGGGAGAAATTATCACAACCCCTGCCCTCGAGCCAGCAGTTGAACAACTTTCGTCAAATTGCAAAGTCCATACCTTTGAATCTTCTTTTGATTTGTCAATTGCACAAACAACTTCTTGATTTTCTTCAGTTATTTCTGACAGCATAACATATGTACTAGGACCCGTTTCTTGATATAGCACTTGTGCTTGAGGATCCTGAGATTTCACCACCGTGAACCGTGACTTGGTTTCAGGTTCCAATTTGAAATTACCTTTCTTTAAAGGAATGGTTGCAGATGACCAATCCAATTGTATTTCCCCTCCAAGGTCTTTGTAGAAACTTCTACTTAGCAGCATCCCATAGCTGGCTAGAATGTCAGCTACCAAGATAGTCATCATTATTTTCTTCTCTGGGCAAGCCGCTAATCGAACTTGAGCATCCTTCAATTGTCCAACCAAAGGTACTGATTTAGACTCAAGTGAATAACACTTGTCATGTGTTTTGGTGCACGAGAGTCCCAAAGCGTTCATTACCTGCAAAGGCATGACATTGTCTGAGGCTCCTAAATCAATGATACAATTGCTCAATTTATAACCTCCTATATATAGAGAAATATAGAAGGGCTTTGGCTTCTCTCCTGCCGGAACAGAAGATTCTAGCAATGTGGGCTGCATGACAGTATCTTTCTTGACATACTTGACAATTCTATCCAGCTGATCTGGATGGTCTTGAAGATACTCCAGCTGAGAAATCTGCACCTTTGTCTTCATCATGGAATCGACTATATCAAAATTTGTTGAAGATGAATTTTGAGTAGTTTGAACACTTTCACGTGATGGCTGAGCATTGGAAGTGGAAGCCACTTCCTTTTCCTTTTCTTTTGGTCTTTGTCTATCCTCTCCTTCCTTCTGTGCTTTAAAATGTTGAGTACGTGTAAACACAGGAGTTGAAAGATTTTCATGATTCACTGTAAGAGAATATTGACGAAAATCATCTTGTTCTTCCTTCATTATAACGGGTTCATTCTGGAAGTATCCCGTCGTAGAGTCGCCATCGAAGTTGTCCATCTGTGGTAAGACAACATTCGCACTTGGGGAGGGAACAATGTTTGAAATAGGTGCAGCATCAGCATATCCCATGATTTGATTCATCCTTAAATTTTTAGGACACGTGGCTCCGGTATGTGCATCAGTCTCATGAAAGGAACAAAACACTGCATTTTGAGCAGCATCGACTGCTTGCCTTGGTGGTGGTGCTGGCAACCTGGGCCTATAGTTATTGAAAGGCTGAAAATTGTTCCTCTTAGGCTGATATGGTTGCTGAGGCTGATACTGTTGCTGTGGTTGGTATTGTTGTTGCGCAGGTTGCCCCTGAGTAGGCAACTGTCTCTTCATGATAGTCACTTCATTTGCTACCTTATGTAGCAGTGGATCTGCAGAGCTCTGAACTAGAGGCCTGATTGAATCTGTTTTCATCTTGCCAGAGGTAATCATGTCCTCCTCTAACTTGATGGCATTTTCTTGTGCATTGGATAATTCTGTTTCATTAGCCAATCTAAAAAAGAAGGCTATCTCAGAAGGAAGAGCGTTAATGAAACTGCTCAACAAAATTTGCGGAGATGGATTAAGAGTATGAGAAAGACATGTAACTAGGCGATTAAACCTTGCCACAAACTCCCTCATTGGTTCATTATTTTCCATCTTTGAATTTGAGAGTTGGGTGAACAATCTGTGACCATCTTCGGCAGGCTTGAACCTTGCCAAGAATTTCTCGCTCATAGTTGCCCAACTTGTAATGATTCCTGGTTCCAGATGATTGAACCAATCGGCAGCATTTCCTGCGAGAGTCTCAACGAAGAGACGAACGACGACATCTTCATTTGATACATGCAAAACAACACAAGCTGTTGTGAATGCAGAGATGTGTTCATCAGGATGTTGAGTTCCATCACCATGGAACCGAGGAAAGTGCTTCCTAGACCCCTTTGGTAAATCATGATGTGCTTGTAGGGCCAAAGGTCCAATATTATTACCCCAAGGCAACGGTGGCGGTCGCCTTCGATTTGGATCATTGAGATTGTTGTTATTTGCATCACCCATTGCTCTAGGTTGGATTATTGGTTCTTCTTGTGATTCTTCCTGCTTGACTTCAGGAACTATCTGAATTTCTTGAGCTATGTTGGATGCTTCTCCAACTTTTATAGAATCAAGATCTTGAAAGAAAGGATCCGTAGCACCACCTTTTCCTTTTCTTGAATAAACCCTGTGAGCCAGGATTGTCTATTGCCACGCGGGAGGTGGTAGTACTGGTCTTCCTGCTACAAGATTTGCTTTGTGTTCTTCTTCGTCAAGGATAGCAGCTGCGTTTCTCCATTGATTAGGACTTTTCTTTTGCGCAAATATGAAACTTCTAATGCTGCTAGTGATGTCCGTTTGCTCTCCTTCTACTCGTACAAGATTTGGTTGTTGAACTAGAGCAGAAGGACGCCAGAGAGTCATTACCGTGTCATAAGCCTAAGCTTGCTTTAAGTTTTATGCCTCATGCCCCACGGTGGGCACCAGAAAATTGTTGGCGTTTCAATTCGCACCTCTGGTATGCGATTTGGAAATGGACAACTATGCACAGATAAACTGCTCTCCTATTGGAAGGGGGAGTTCCCTTTCTTGCTGATGTTCGCTGAAAAGATAACTTGAATGAAACTTCGCCTATCTTCTTTTTGATTCTCAGCTGCAGAGCACAAGGTTATAAAACTCTAAACACTGCAGAAGAGGTTTTTCCTTTTTAATAAAACTTCTACTACAACTAGCATAGACTAATGACGCTTTCAACCTCCTGAGTAAATTTAGAGCAAAGGAAGTTGAAAGTGAACGGGGAATGATTGTTAACACAAAAACTCAAGTAGTTTTCCTCCAGATTTACACCACAAGACTAAGAGTACTTTAATGATGAAAGCTGAAAATGAAAGCCACAGAAGCTACACATCTGACGATGAAAACTTGATGAATCGATATAGAATATTAGAGCAAAGTAGGCATGAGATTTCTATTCAATATCAGAAAGTTTAATACAACTCCAGGACAACCAGACTGCAGCAAAAGGTAGGCATACAGTAAGCGATCAAACACCGAAGAACATTGAACACAAATGAACAGACACTTGGAATAACAATGTTTGCAGGCTAGAATAGGCACAACAAATTTGCTATCACAACTACCATTACAAACAATGGGCAAGAATGCCCTTATTTATACTAAAATCAAAGGAGTAGGGAACCCTAAAAACTCCTTGATTAACCCTAACTTGCCAACTTGCAAGATTTATTACTATTCTAAGACAAAGATATAATAAACAAATGCTTTAAAACAATCTGCTTTAAAGCAAAAAGATTCCAACTATCACAAGGTGCTTTCTTTCTAAATATAGAATGGATGAGCTTAGGATGAAAGCACATGCGTTAAAACAAAAAGCATATGTTTTAAAGCTGCTTTATTTTGGAATGCATCCTCATCAACATTCTAGCTTTTTTGGTGATGTCATCAGTCAATATTCTGGGAAACAATATCTTCTAAAAAGCGAGTGACCGCATCTCTACCAGGAACACTGATACTCTCTAGAACAATATTCTGATTCTCTAACATTTCTTCACCATTGGCAACCATCTGAAGAAATTCGTGAACTTCACCCGCAGCCTTGTCAAATTTCACTGACATTGCGGCAAGACGACTCATCTTGCCGGCATTGATATCATCATTAAAGTTGTTGTGGACGAGAGTCTGAAACTCTGCTTGCACTTCCCTGAGGTCATACAGGGTATCATCTTCTTTCTCATATGAACACGGAATCTGAGAGACAAAGGATCTGACGAACTTGAGGATGCTGATTACCTTTTCTTTCCATTCTGTCAACTCTGAAATCATACTGTCATAAATTTTTACTGTGAAAAGATATTGCGCTTTCCAAGTAGAAACTATCTTCTTATCTTCAGCTGAATCAACAGTATCAAGTGCAATCTTCAAGTCGGAGATAATGATCTCAAACACCAGTCTATTTTCTGCCATGATCTGCTGTGACCCCTATATGCCTTGGCGTAAATCATGAGCATTGTACTTCAACTGATAAAGCTCTGCAAGTACAACTCTCCCTTTGGTCACAAATTTTTCTACCCAACTGTCCATGTGCCTCCCATAGAGGACCAACTTACTGAAATGCCGCTGATCGGCTGGTGATCCAAGACTCGGTGGAAGAAGCAAATCAACCTGTGAAGTGCCATGGAAAAGGTTGGAAATATATTGCCGCAACTGTCGAACTTCAGCTTTGAGAGCTGCCTTGTCTTCTCCATCTCTCAACACCCTTTCCTTCAAGCTATCTGCTGCAACCTCAAAGAGATTGACATCTGTATGGCGAGTACTTCTGCCAAGGTTAGCTTTGACAACTGTGAAGTCGTCAACCTCGACATCATTAGCACTTCTATTTTTTGGAGGTGTTGCAGTCTTAAGAATGATTTCTCCATCCGCATTCTTCTCAATGCGAATCTGCTTCTTCAGCTGCTTGTCTGGTGTGTCTTGATAGACACTTTTTAGCTCTATTAAGTCTAGCTGATATGAGGGCTTTCTTCTCTTCCTTCCCAGAATGTTTTCAAGCCAGGATGAGCCATCCTCTCTTGGAAACTCGGTTCTCGCCTCATCAGCTCCTGATGAATCAATGCTTGCATCAAAGTTGTGAACCGGTGAATCTGGCTCTGAATCTATGTGAATAGGAGAAGGGATCGGTGAAGGTGGAGACACCTGATCTGAAGGTAACACTTCATCATGCAGCGTTGTTTTAACAGGAGCTTCTAGTTCAACTGGTGGATGTTCCTATTGGACATGAGTTGGAGACTCGTCTTTCTTCCTCTTTAACTTTGCCATTTTTGTTCCCTCTGGGAGAACACTCATAGCCTTTACTCTTTGTTTTGGCTTAGAAGTGGAAGGTTCTGATGGTTGCACAACTGGCGACTCTACTACTAGAATATCATCCTTCCACTTAGTCTTCAAGAATATCAAACTGTTTTTAACCACTCAACTTGTTCTCTCCTCAATGGAAGTACTCTCTTTTACTGACCAATTAACTAGTGGCAACGGTTGTTGCTCAATTTGATCCCTGGAATACGTGGGAAGTAGAACTTCACCACTCTCTGTCAAACCCTCTATGTCCTCTGATAGGATATCAGACATTTGCTGAAGAGTGAACCTGCTGTAACTGCATCTTCGCACTTCATAGTCATCAGCACAATTAGCCTAGAAGTCTTCAACTACAAACTTGTGTGTACAATTCTGACCATGATGTGATGCATAGACACCACGGGGATCATATGAAGATCTCCTGTCGAAAGACTTAAGACCATATCTGGATGATTCATTACCGATTGCCTTAGCATCTGCTCCAGATCTACATCTGTAAATACTCATCCCAAGTGGAAAATTGAAGGCAGTCTTGCGTCTGCTACGCAAAAATGTATGCACTTGATAAGCTTGCCTCAAAAATTCCATAAATGCTATTTCATCTGTAGGATATCGTGGCAACATGGCTGGCTCTCCTGAGAATCCATATACTCTGATGTAGGAAAAAGTAGGAAATTGGATAAACCAATCAGCCCATTCTGCCATTGCTATTCTAGCCTCTACAGAAAACCGTATATGCAACTCCTTGTCCATGTCTCGCACTGCATGCATCAAGAATGCATCATTCACCCGCCTGTAATGTCGTTCAGCTTGAGAGATCTCTAACTGCGGGAAATGATGATACACATGCTGAGTACCCAGAGTTCCAACAACATTCAAACCTCTGAATTGACCTTGAAAAGCCATCAAATACACAAGGTATGATATCATATGGAATTCATGAGCCCTTTGAAAATCAATTATTTGTTGGTGGAGACAATCACTGATTAGTGCCGACCAATCATAGAATTCGGTTTTGTCAACAATCTGGGACATGATGTAAAACATCCAAGGCTGAAATTTGTTTGCATCTACTTGACCCATGATATGACTTAGCAGAGTAATCATTATTGCATGCTCCTCCTTGAATTCTCCACATCCAACGTTCTTTGGCATAATATTCTATTTTTCTTTCAACCACCTCTGACCAATCTTTTTTCTGTATTTTTCCTTATCATTATTCCAAACCCTCTTGCATGCTTCAAGTGAAATAGTTAAGTTCTCTCTCCAAATAGGTATTGTAAAGCACTTTTCAATGTCGTTTGGCCTCAAGCTGCAGAGCACACGTCCATCACCTGACTGAATTTCTCTTGTGACTGAGTTGTAATGTGTCACACAAGCAATCACAAACTCGATACTTTGCACGGTGATAGGAAAAGATGCCGCCGCAAGCAAACTGGAGTGTCTAAGATTCCTGATGGCATTATTTCCTGCATCCTCCAAGGAGTGTAAATTGATTACTGGAAGTACTTTATGCAAGTCTGTTTCACAAGTTTTTAGGTAATCATGAACCAATGCTGTTTTGCACCTGAATTGTGTTGGAGAGTACTGCATATTGGAAGATTTGAAAATCAACTGTGAACACGCTTATGTTGGAAAAAGTATTGAACAGATGGCTGAAAATTGTTTGCTAATTTTTAGAAAAAGCAGGGTGTGAAATAAAAAAGCTGGCACATGGGTTTCGTAGATAATTTCGTTTCTAAGCAACCCAGATTGTCAGATTTTGAAAAAGCGGAGATTTTCTCGAAAAAATAGGAAAAAAGTAGTTTCCCGAAAAAAAGCACAACTCCTAATCTTCAAGAGAATGATAATCTGGATGGACCCATCTCGATGAAAACTGAAAAAGCTCTGGTCGGATTTCTGAAAAATGATCTCCTTGAAACAAGGACCCTGAAAAAGCAAGCCTTTCTTCTTCCTCAACTCGAATCTATGAAGAACACTGAAAAAGCACCTGGTTTGGGTCTTCGAATCTTCGTTGAAAGAAAAATAAAATCTTTCCTCTGGATGCAACCTGCAAAAAATAATGAAATAAAGAAGCCCAAAGCTTGTCTTTATAAATCTTTTGGTCGAAAAAGCAGCTTTACTTGTGTGAGAAGAAAACTTCATCCTCATCCATGAAGAAAGTAACTTTTAAAGCATAAATCCAAGTGGATGTCTTCAAATAGGAAGAATCCCTATTTTGTAGGAACTTATGGCTTCATGTGCAAGATGACAAAAAAATAACTTCTTTGATGATGTCATCGAATGTGCGAGTTGGAAGAAGTGTTAACAAAATTTTCTTCATTTTCGACACTTCAACACTCGTTTTGACTCAAATATGGCCTATCTCTGACTTTGACAAGGTGGAAAAATGTCATCATGAATTGAAAAAGCTAACTGATCCTGACATTTTGAAGATTGATCAACTGAGATTCCATCCCCTGCCTCCGTTCGACGATCTGACATCGTTTGACCTCCCCGAAACTGCCAACAGGCAAAGATTGGTAACAAGGCATGTCAGAAAACACTGAAAACACAAAAATATTCTAACACTGCACAAGATGGGCACCCCAAGCCTCCTGGGGTGCCCAGTTTCCCAACACAGCCATTTTTTTAGTTTTTTCAACTTCTTCAATTTCTTGGTTTGCGTGCGTGTTCCGGAGGCACAGGACCCCTGTTTAGCTATCAATTTCTATCAACTGGGATGGAAATGAGTCTGATGATCTGGCAAATATGCAATCCTGATGAAAATTGAGCTGATTGTACCTTCCGTTTGCCTCAAAAAATGTGCCAAACTGATCAACACTGAACCGAAGTAGGCTGACGGAAGGAGATTCACGTTTTTTAAGAAAAACATGGAAAATAAACTAACCCTGGTGAGGATGGGCACCCTTATCCTCCTAGGGTGCCCATTTTGTCAACACTTAGCCATTTTTTGCAAAAATTTTCAATTTTGTACCTTTTCTCGATTTTCGTGCCCACGGCTCCTGCTTGGTCTTCGATTTCGGTCGTTCTGATGACTGTCGAGGTGGGACAGAGGGTGATCTAAGTAGTCTGAACATATCTGTGATGAAATCCTGGCTTTGACTGACTTTTGACCAAGTTTGACCAACCAGAAAGGAGCTGACGGAAGCATTTTCGACGTTTCTCAAAAAACGTGAAAAAAAACTAACACAGGAGAGGATGGGCGCCCCAAGCCTCCACGGGCACCTATTTTCACTAGACTTAGCCATTTTTGTGATTTTCCAACTTTTCCATTCACCTTGGATCCATCTTGCATCGTTTTGCGTGCATCATCGAGTCGACGGCCGTTTGTCAGTTTTGCATCATTGAAACAGCGTTGGAAACTTGTCGAAGAGATTTGGCAGGTGAACTTTTCTATTTTAATGACTTTCAAGCTCATGCTTCACCTTGTGAAAAAGCAAAAATGACTCAGTAAAAAAACTTGGTCGTTTGAAGATTCCGTTTGAACCGCGCCGATCGTGAAGGAAAATTGACCAATGAGAATCGAGCGCGACACCTGATTTGGAGATTCTATTTTTAGAAAGTTTTGCCAACATCCATATCTCAAGAAACCCAGAAAACCTAACTCGATGTCTATTTTTAGAAATTTCTAAAAATAGAAATTTCTATTTTTAGAAATTTTGCTTTTTTGACTTTTTGACGAAAAATTTTCTAGACTTGTTTCAAAATGCCTTGATGAAGCAAAAAATTTGGTTGGGTACAACAAAATATAAACCTTGGTATGTGAAAATTATTAAACAATGAATCTCTTGTTGTTGTAAAGCTCATGTGTAATTTCATTATTATTATGATGTTTTTTGACATATACGTTGTACTTTGCATACTAACAATATTATGTAGGAATGTAGTATTAATATGCCACCTTAAACAATTAAGGAGTTTATTGCATGTTTGTTTTGTGAAACATCTAATGGATACTTATTTTATTCAAAAGAATGTATTTCTGGACAATGCAATAGATGTGGCAACTTTTCATTGTTAGGAGAATGTATGTGTGAAATTATTTCATATGAATTTGGATAACAATTAGTGGATGTGAAAAGATTCAAGAATGTCAAATATTCTTTAAAGGATAGAAAAATTGGAAAGCGTTGCAAGTTAGTCACAGAAAAAATTAGTGTGCATGCATTCATTAGAGACTTTAATGATAATATTGTATCCAAATATGTGAAACACTCCCAATATGCTTGGTGGCTTGATGTATATTTTTGCACATATAAAAATACATTTCCAATTGGAACTATACTGTTAGTGGTTGATTTTGTAGAAAACTATACTCTTGCTCCATAAGATGAAATTCAATCTCAGTATTATAATTTATTGTAGGTGGCCATCTTTGTTCATATTGTATACATACATGAAGATGATAGTACAGAAGATAATAGAAATTTTTTGAGGGAGTACCATTTCTATTTGAGTGATAACCAGTTACACTCATCAGAGTTTGTGCAATATTGTTTCAAAAAATTTATGAAAGTTTAAAATAAATATAAATCTAGATGGCACATCTCATATGGTCATATAACTGTACAGGGCAATTCAAAAATGCTTGAATATTTTATTGGCTATGTGGGTCTCACAAAGAAAATAATATCTAACATATGTGGAGTTTTTTTGAAGCTAGACATGGTAAAGGAGAATATGATGGAGTTGGCGCATGTGTGAAAAGAGCTCTTGCTAGAGAGAAACTAAAATTTGAGGATGCAACAAAATTTAGAGATGCACGTGCAATTGTGGATTGGTATAATGAAAAATTATCCATGGGATCAAGTGAGAACTCTACAATTCGACAATTCTTTTGGTTAGTTGAAGAAGAGAATTTTCTTACTCGACATGATTGTGAGACAATTAGTGGATCAACAAAATGACATTCATTTAAGAGTTTAAATGCAAGCACATGGACTATATGGACTAGGGAGCTTGCTTGTTTTTGTCAATTTTGTATTGCACATGATTGAGAAGCATGTGAAAATAAAAAATGGGTTGAAGAATGTAAACAAAAATGCTTGACATCTACAAAAACACATGATCAACTTGAAACAAAAATTGAAGAAGATAATCAAGTGTTTGCATTAGATCACTATGATCATGTTTCAGACCTTGTACAAGAAGGTACTTTTATTCAATATTTTTTTATTACATTATTTGTAATATATATAATTATATATGTATGCATGTGTATTTATGTGAATTATATGTCACACTTTATTGAATTAAATAATATTTTTTGCAAGACACGTGTATGATGTTATTGCACCTGAGGGCAATGAAGAGGAAATAAAGTATTGGTTGGCTCGATGTGTTGAGACAAAACATAGGTTGTTACATCCTAGAGTAGATGATGATAACTATGAGTATCCAACAGGTTTTATGGTTGTTGTTGGCACTTACCTATGAAAATATCTAATAAGAAAGAATGGTTTGCCTGCATTTGAAGATTATGAAAGATGCAAGAAGATTATACACTACTCACATTTGGTTGTGAAAAAAAATAAAATTAGTCAAATATCAATGGAGACCTACTAATAAAGAGTTATGGACACTTTCTATGGAAGATGAGTCAATTATAGATGCCTTACAAAAAGAGAGGATGTAGATGGTATAATGGAATAAATTTCTAGGTATGTATATAGTTGTATATATTTAATTGATAGTTAATATAGTTGTATTGAGTCATCCTCTTAGCTTCCCTTACCCACCCTTAAGAAATTTCCTATAAATATAGAACTAATTTTCTCACATGACACATAGTTTGAGTGGCTAAGTTAATCACCATGATTCAAATAATGAAAATGCTCATCTTATAATTGTATTTACTCATGTATCTCCCCTTACACATCCTCTCTTACATCCCCTTAAGTCATCCTCTTAGCTCCCCTTAAGCCATCCTCTTATGTCCCGTTAAGTCATCCTCTTATTTCACCTTCTATTTTATTCCTTTTATCTTATAATTTACATTGACTTGTGTATCTCCCCTTAAGTAATCCTCCCCTTAATCCATTCTCTTATGTCCTGTTAAGTCATCCTCTTATTTCACCTTCTATGTTATTCCTTTTATCTTATAATTTGTATTGACTCTTGTATCTCCCCTTAAGCTATCCTCTTAGCTCCCCTTAAGTCATCCTCTTAGCTCCCCTTAAGACATCCTCTTAGCTCCCATTACATTCATTATATTTGTAGGTCCCCTACAAGTCTAGATTTTGCATGATTGTATCGATGAACATAATTTGTATATTCTTTCATTCTCATTTCACCTTCTATATTATTCCCTTTATCTTAAAATTTGTATCAACTCCCGTATATATAATTAATTTACTTACATTCATTATTTTTGCAGGTGTACCCAGGCTACAAGTAGATTTCTGCATGATTGTCACTACAAGTTTTCACCATACAAATTTGTTAGATCAATTTTGTAGTCTTCAACTACAAGTGAATGCATTAGGTAATTGTATATATACTCATATCTTTCATATCACATGTTATCTAGTTCATATTGCATCAATGTTTTGTGCTTTTGATATATTCTTTCATTCTCATTTCAACTCCTATATTATTCCCTTTATCTTAAAATTTGTATCAACTCATGTATATATATAGTTAATTTACTTACATTCATTATTTTTGTAAGTGTACCCTACAAGTAGATTTTTGCATGATTGTCACTACAAGTTTTCACCATACAAATTTGTTAGATCATTTTTTTAGTATTCAACTAAAAGTGAACACATTAGGTAATTGTATATATAATCATATCTTTCATATCACATGTTATCTAGTTGTATTGCATCAATGTTTTGTGTTTTTGATATATTCTTTCATTCTCATTTCACCTTCTATATTATTCCCTTTATCTTAAAATTTATATCGACTCGCGCATATATATAGTTAATTTACTTACATTCATTATTTTTGTAGGTATACCCTACAAGTAGACTTTTGCATGATTGTTACTACATATAAAGACTGTAAAAATACCACTTCCTAAAAACAACCAACGAAAAGCAATTTCAATCCATAAATAATTAACTAGAATTATATTCTTATAAAATACTACAAAAAAGGAAAATAAATAACCTTCTTCTCACAAATATCACAACTTGCGAATAATACCTTTATACAATCATCCAAAGTGATTCAATACATCTCTTAACAAAAAAGCTTAAATAAGAGGGCTAAGCCTTACAATATTTAGCCATGTAGGCTCATATAAGAATATCACATCAATCATAGGTTAACTTTTAATATGTAAACCTCACAACATCCTATATTTTACTTAAACAGATAATGAATAACTTGATGCAAGCACATACTACTATGCCCTTAAAGCGGAAATAGACATAGTTGATTTTCCATCTCATTAACCCTTTCTAAGGAAAGATAATGTAGCTAAAAAAAATTTCAGCAGTATAACAGTATGTAAATTAACATTTTAAGAACATGAAAGAAGAAGAAAATAGACAGAAGAGAAGAAACACCAATATACGTGGGGAAAACCCTTTCAGGTAAAAAACCCTAGCCTCTAAAGCATTGAACCAATGTATTCATCTGCAACCACAAACATGTTACAATACACTTGCATGCTCAAAGCCTTAACATGGAGATTTACATCTTGCTCCTCTCGAGGAAAAACTCACTGCATAACCCTGCATAAAACTCTCCTTCCTTAATAACTCCTCAAGCCTTCAATTTATAGGAGTTCCTATACAATAATCCACCAAAAGGAAACTCAAAGCCATGAGTTACAATGCCTAGACCGTAATATAGAAAGTTACTCAAATCATAACTGACTCTCCAAATATGACACTCCATTTTCGGATCCTAAAATCATGCTTTCACAATCTCCTAAAATCTTGCATAATTTTCTTTCTTTGATGAAGATCTCAAACTTTCAATCCTTTGAAATGAACATTGCCCAAAATTATCACAATTGCTCATTCAAAATCCTCTCCTGGAATGAAATCAATATAATTAAACAAATAATGCCTAATGTAATTTATTTATTTTTTATCCTACAAGGGAAAATCTTACCAAAATGTAAACTTACCTCCCTTTTCTCCTCCAAAATCCCTTCTTTTTCTCCTCTATTTATTTATATCTAATGTTCCTTCTAAATTCACTATTGTTTCTAAAAAAAATAAAAATACACTCAAAGGAAATTTAGAAATTAATAGTAAAATCAATTAATGACAATTTATAAAAGATATTTTCCTAAAATGATATTCTTAAATTCTAAAAAATTGAACTATATTTATTACTAATTTTAATTGACACTTATTAAATTTATTTATTGCTAAATATCTATTTAGTTTATCTTTCTAAATAATAATCTATTTTAAATAAAATAAATATAAATATTTTTCACTCACAAATGGCAATTTCTTTAATTAGCACATAAATTCACTAAAACTAAATTTAAACTAAATTGGATAACTTTTAATAACTATAATACAATTTAAAAAAATAATAATTAAAGTCAAGTTTTCATAGCAAGAACTAATTATAAACTTACTAATAATTGTGAGTTTCATGCACTCAATTTAGAAATATCTAATAATGAAGAATTAGCTTTTCTAATTTTCTAATATAAAATAGTCATCTTTTTATTTTGTTGCTTTTTATCTCATGAAAACTTGCTATAAAAATAATATATTACATAAATATTACTCCTAATATTTATTTATTTAATTCTTTCTAATTCAGTTATCTACTTTGTTTTTGCATTATTCTATTTTCATTTTCTCTTAATATGACTTTTTTTTTCCTTGATTTTAGCTTATGATTTTCTATTTTCATTTTTTCTAAGTTTTCTTTGTTTCTTATCCTTTATTTATTTTTTCTAAGTTTTGTTTTCTTTTTTTTTTTCTATAAATTATTTCTATTGTTATAAAATAAAACATATATTCTAAAAATGGCATAAATTTAATAACTAAACATAATTTTCTTAATTAATTTGCCAAATAATTATTTCTAAAAATAATAATTAATAAAATTTAATTTTTTCCCTCATACAATTTCATATATGTATGTATGTATATATATATATTACTTTTATTTCACAAGAGCATTTTTAACTAACAATTAATTAAATAACAACTATAAAATATTAAATAATTTTCTTTTCGAGTAAAATAAGAAGACAATATATCAATAAAATTACTTTATGCAATGACTATGCAACTATATGCCATCTAAGTGCCCGTGTGTGCAAATTTCTTTCACCACAGTCACTATCAGTTGGCTGGATGCCCCCTCCTCGATGATACTCTCTCTATCAAGAGTATATTCCTGTTACGGACATGTGTCAAAGTTTGGTCAATGATCTTTAAAATAGTAATATTAAATTGAAAATTAATTATTGAGACTAAGGGTTGTGACATCCTTTCCCCCTTAAAAGAATCATCATCCCGATGATCAAATCAACTTAACTAAAGATAAGATTTCTTACCTCTTTAATTTTGTTTTACCTCAATGTCAAAATTGGCCCACCTGAGAATGTCTCGTTGCTCCAAGCACCGGTTTGTTCATAACTGTAAAAATTCCTCTGTCTAACATTCATTCACTTGCACACATTGTTAACAGAGCATTGTTCACCAAATCAATTTAGTTTAACACTTTACAATGAATAAAAAAAACATGCAAGCTAATTCCTTTTCTTCATAGAATTTTTACAATGAATAAACTAATACACTCATGTTCATTTTTGTCATCATGCCTACTCGCACAAGACATCATAACATTTGCCCTTATGATGAAAACAAGCATCTCATACTACTTGCTATCATCATTGGCAAATCAAAATATCAACAACAGAAATATCTTAATTTACAACAAATTCTTCATAAAAGATAAGATTACAGGTTTCCAATATATAAAAACATCATTACATGATTACAAAATAAAAATAAGAATTCCATCAAATTTTAATATTGATACATCCATTTATCAACAAAATAAATCTTAATTTGTATTGGAAAGAAAATATTCAAAATGTACTATTTCTTCTAGTTTTCAAGTTCAGTTAGAGTTCATAGAGAAAGAAGTACAAATACACACTATACCCATTTTCTGAATTATATAAAGAGATTTAAATGTACAATCTATTTTCAAAAGCATGGTTAAGATGCTTTTCCACCCAACCATGAACACAACACTTCCCTGGGATTCTTCCTAACTTGAAGAATACCTAGTCCTGTATGAGGTGCCTAGAAACCTAAAGTAAAAGGGTAGGAGGGAAGCTCTTGATGCAAGCCTGATGCCTTATATACATTCTATACTAGAATGAACATATTTCTCGCATACAAGATGTGGCAGAGAAACATATAACATAAATTTTTCTAGGCATTCATTATCCATCTATTTGAATGGTACATGGCTTTGGCCAAAGTACTTAAAAAAATATCAGTCAAATCCTGAAAAGAGGATCTACCTTCTTTGTTATTCCACATTCGGCATCTTGTCTCAGAAGGTAAGCTTTACCACATACATCACATTCAACAAGAATACTCTTTTTCAAAATACAAATCAAATAAATATGATAGTGCATCCCTTGCACAAGTGCATAGATAACACAAAATATGAAATATGTATAATAATAGTGATCATTACTCGATCCAATAATAAAAGTGTATCTCACACACACATTATGGATGTAATCATTACTCAAGTGCTTTATCCACACAAAGGAATCAATAACTTACTCTAGTGCATCACTCGCACAAGGACAATAATAATATAAAATATACATCCAACACATTAGTATAGATATAGTGAACATTTCTCATTCAAATACAATAACTATGATAAGTGCATTTAAGGAAACAATTCAATAATATGAATACAATCACTCATATAGATGCGTCATTTGCACAAAGCATGAGATGTGAATTATTGTATGTGTGCATTACTTGCACTAGAAGATGTATTATTCTCATATAGTACATATGTATAAGTACTCTCACTAATAACAATCAAGCATACATGGTTCACCACATCAATCATTCCTACCTTGTCTATAAGACAAAACGAGAAAACTTATCTGATCATTGTTATTAATGAAGGCCCTTAAGGCATCTCACTTTGCATTCTTCAAAGATCTCATGGATTCTACTAGATCCATATCCTAAAAGAACAAGACATTGCTCAACAATTAATTTGCACAAAGCCTAGTACTATTATAAACATTCTTGCCTTTAAAATATCCATCTTAGGTTTCCTACCTTCAAGAAAGCTCAACCAATATTTATCCATTATTATTGACTTTATTTACTTCGCAAATGATTTTTCTTCTTCCTCTTATAAAAAAAAATTCATCTTTTCTTCTTCCCTTATATCTTATCAACTCATTTATCCTTTACATCATCAGAGGGATCTCACTTCTCAATATATTTCTCTTATTAATTCACTTTTATTGCCACATCATCATTCATGGGTTGTCACATATATATATTTTCTATCTTGGCTTACTTCAAATAGTCACCATTACTCTTACTAGCAAATCTTATGAAAACGTGACTAAGGTGAAGAGGTCTCACACCTCTAGAATGATCAAACTACATCTCAACTTCTACTTAGTTCAAGCTAAACCATCTAAGAATCATTAGGATTTTAACTCATCAGAAGAATCCTTGACCCATAACTATGGTCCTCTAAACCTAACACTTTATGTCACCAAGCAGGTTTGCATTACTATAATGCAACCTAAGCATAGAAGACTTGAGGCCCGAGTGCTAAACCTGGAATGCTCTGATACCAAATGTAAAGACTGTAAATATACCACTTACTAAAAGTAACCAATGAAAATCATTTTCAATCCATAAATAATTAACTAGAATTATATTCTTATAAAATAGTGCGAAAAAGGAAAATAATTAACCTTCTTCTCACAAATATCACAACTTGCGAATAATACCTTTATACAATCATCCAAAGTGATTCAATACATCTATTAACAAAAAAGCTTAAATAAGAGGACTAAGCCTTACAATATTTAGCCATGTAGGCTCATATAAGAATATCACATCAATCATAGGTTAACTTTTAATATGTAAACCTTACAACATCCTATATTTTACTTAAACAGATAATGAATAAATTGATGCAAGCACATACTACTATGCCCTTAAAGTGGAAACATACATAGTTGATTTCCCATCTCATTAACCCTTTCTAAGGAAAGATAATGTATCTAAGAAAATTTCAGCAGCATAACAGTATGTAAATTAACATTTTAAGATCATGAAAGAAGAAGAAAATAGACAGAAGAGAAGAAACACAATATACGTGGGGAAAACCCTTTCGGGTAAAAAACCCCACCTTCCAAAGCATCAAACCAATGTATTCATCTGCAACCACAAACATGTTACAATACACTTGCAGGCTCGAAGCCTTAACATGGAGATTTACATCTTGCTCCTCTAGAGGAAAAGATCACTGCATAACCTGCATAAAGCTCTCCTTCCTTAATAACTCCTCAAGCCTTCAATTTATAGGAGTTCCCATACAATAATCCACCAAAAGGAATCTCAAAACCATGAGTTACAATGCCTAGACTGTAATATAGAAAGTTACTAAAATCATAACTGACTCTCCAAATATGCAACTCCATTTTCAGCTCCTAAAATCATGCTTTTGCAATCTCATAAAATCTTGCATAATTTTCTTTCTTTGATGAAGATCTCAAACTTTCAATCCTTTGAAACAAACATTGCCCAAAATTATCACAATTGCTCATCCAAAATCCTCTCCTAAAATGAAATCAATATAATTAAACAAATAATACCTAATGTAATTTATTTATTTTTTATCCTACAAGGGAAAATCTCACCAAAATGTAAACTTACCTCCCTTTTCTCCTCCAAAATCCCTTCTTTTTCTCCTCTATTTATTTATATCTAATGTTCCTTCTAAATTCACTATTGTTTCTAAAAAAATAAAAATACACTCAAAGGAAATTTAGAAATTAATAGTAAAATCAATTAATGACAATTTATAAAAGATATTTCCCTAAAATGATATTCTTAAATTCTAAAAAATTGAACTACATTTATTACTAATTTTAATTGGCACTTATTAAATTTATTTATTAGTAAATACCTATTTAGTTTATCTTTCTAAATAATATCCTATTTTAAATAAAATAAATATAAATATTTTTCACTCACAAAAGGCAATTTCTTTAATCACCACATAAATTCACTAAAACTAAATTTAAATTACATTGGATAACATTTAATAACTACAATACAATTTAAAAAAAAAATTAAAGTCAAGTTTTCATAGCAAGAACTAATTATAAACTTACTAATAATTGTGAGTTTCATGTACTCAATTTAGAAATATCTAATAATGAAGAATTAACTTTTCTAATTTTCTAATATAAAATAGTCATCTTTTTATTTTGTTGCTTTTAACTCATGAAAACTTGCTATAAAAATAATATATTACTTAAATATTACTCTTAATATTTATTTATTTAATTCTTTTTAATTCAGTTATCTACTTTGTTTTTGCATTATTCTATTTTCATTTTCTCTTAACATGGCTTCTTTTTTTTTTTTCCTAGATCTTAATATTTGATTTTTGATTTTCATTTTTCTAAGTTTTCTTTGTTTCTTATCCTTTATTTTCTTTTCTAAGTTTTCTTTTCTCTTGTTTTAATGAATTATTTCTATTGTTATAAAATAAAACATATATTCTAAAAATGGCATAAATTTAATAACTAAACATAATTTTATTAATTAATTTGCCACATAATTATTTCTAAAAATAATAATTAATAAAATTTATTTTTTTCCCCTCACATACAATGTCAAATTATATATATATATATATAATTTAAATAACTTTTATTTTATGGGAACATTTTTAACTAACAATTAATTAAATAACAACTATAAAATATTAAATAATTTTCTTTTCTAGTAAAATAAGAAGACAATATATTAATAAAATTACTTTATGCAATGACTATGCAACTATATGCCATCTAAGTGCCCGTGTGTGCAAATTTCTTCAACCACAGTCGCTATCAGTTGGCTAGATGCCCCCTCCTTGATGAGACTCTTTCTCTGTCGAGAGTATATTCCTGTTACGTACATGAGTCAAAGTTTGGTCAACAATCATTAAAATAGTAGTATTAAATTGAAAATTAATTATTGAGACTAGGGGTTGTGACACTACAAGTTTTCACCATACAAATTTGTTAGATCAATTTTGTAGTCTTGAACGAAAAGTGAATGCATTAGGTAATTGTATAATTACTTATATCTTTCATATCACAATTATCTAGTTACATATTGCATCAATGTTTTGTGTTTTTGATATATTCTTTTATTCTCATTTCATCTTCTATATTATCTTAAAATTTGTTTTGACTCGTGTATGTATATAGTTAATTTATTTACATTCATTATTTTTGCAAGTATACCCTACAAGTAGATTTTTGCATGATTGTCACTACAAGTTTTCCCCATACAAATTTGTTAGATTAATTTTGTAGTCTTCAGGTAAAAGTGAATGCATTAGGTAATTGTATATATACTCATATCTTTCATATCACATGTTATCTAGTTACATATTTGTGATGTCCCGATATTTAGGCATTGTTTAAAGATTTAAACATCATGATAAAAACGATGAAGTGCTTTTGTGAAATGCGATGTTTAGTTTGAATGATACATATATATATATTATTTAATATAAATAATTATAATATAATATATAATATATTAACAAGATATATATATTATATAAAATAAATATAAATATTAAATTAAATATTGTTATTATGGTCATTATTATATATAAAGCTAAATATAAAAATAAATTACAATTATAGAAAGGATTATGAATAAGATAGTCTTATCTTATTGTTGAGTAGTTGAAAGAAAAATAAACCAATCGAACTACCATAGGGTCAGGAAGCATGCAATCTGCATGATCAAAACAGTGAGCTTGTTATACGTAGAAGTTATGGAATAAACAAAGGGGGTGAATTCTTAAGGGGGGCAGACTCCTTAAAGGAGCACCATATATTGGACATGACTCTTCTAAGGAGTCACTTCAGTTTTGGCAAGTTTAAACCAAAATATATTAAACTTTTATTTATGGATAGTCACCTCATTGAAAGAAAAGGGCATATAAAAAGGTATAAATAGATAGTGTATGGGTAGGGATTGAATATGGGAATGGCATGCAATTTATGTTCTACAAGAAGCAATTGGAATTGAATTAAAAAGGCAACGATTTACACTGTGTTTAGAATAGAGATTATCTAAGAAAAGGCAACAATCAATACATATGACTATTTGAAGAGTCATCACTCTTTTAAAGGGGGATGTCTTTTATAGAAGGATATATATATATATATATATATATAGATATATATATATCTATATATATATATATATCTATATATATATATATATATCTATATATATATATATATATATATCTATATATATATATATATATATATATATATATATATATATATATATATATATATATATATATATATATAGGAAGAGAGGAGAAAATGGGAATGGATGGGATGGGATAAAATATATACTACAATTTATGATATTTTTTGACAAAGATAACAACAAGAAGGAATATATTTGAGAATTGACCTAAAAGAGGATTATGAGCTCATATAATTGTGGTAGAGTGTTTATATAGGATGTTGTCTAAATCTGATTAGTAGTTATGCATATCACCATCAATAGTTCATGCACATTATCATTTATATGTCACCTTCATAATTCATTATGCATTGCTGATACATGATTGTTTGTAACTATGAGTTTGATTAATGTCGGTTCTTGCATGAGTGTTATGGTGCCTATGATAGAAGGAATTTGGGGCAAGAGGGATACGGTGATAGAGAACTCTTCTAGGTAGGCCACCCCTCTAGGGGGATTGAATAATCCCATTGGGGCCAAGGGGGTACAAAGGGTACTGCCCTTGGGCTTAGAAGAGATGGCTTCTAGGGCACCCTTTTGTGATCTCATTCTCGTATCGAGTAGTCATGCAAATTCAAAGGAAACAATCATAGAGAAAGGGAAAGGAAATGAGAAGATGAGGGGATAATAGGATAACGGATACCTCACTAGGTAGACCACTTCATATGGATGGCATGGGCCACATGAGGCCAAGGGGGATGGTATATCCACTCTTAGGCTTAGGGTATCCAGGACACCCCATCGAAGTCATGCTCCTCAACTCTCCTATGGTTGAGTCCTCTAAGATATCTAAATTGATTAGATTAGGTCAAGTCAAGGTACATTCTAAATCTTTGATAGCTTAGAAATTGATAATTTAGGGTAAAATTAGTATTGTTCCTATAAGGGACATTACAAGTGGTATCATAGCATCTTTCCTACCATCTTGTGAATGATAGTTAACTTACATGCATTTGAGTGCATACTCTCTGACTTTGTATTTGTATTCAAGTGTATACTCTATGACTTTGTACTCAAGTGTATATTTCATGACTATGTATTCGAGTGTATACTCTATGACTTTGTATTTGTATTTGAGTGTATGCTCTATGACTTTGTATTTGTATTCAAGTGAATACTCTATGACTTTGAATTTGTATTTGATGTGTATACTCTATGACTTTGTATTCAAGTGCATACTTCATGACTATGTATTTGAGTGTATACTCTATGACTTTGTATTTGTATTCAAGTGTATGCTCTATGACTTTGTATTTGTATATGAGTGAATACTCTATGACTTTATATTTGTATTTGATGTGTATATTCTATGACTTTGTATTCAAGTGCATACTCCGTTCGAGTGTATACTCCATGACTTTGTGTATTCAATTGTATACTTTATGACTTCATGTATTTGAGTGTATACTCCATGACTTTGTATGTTCAAGTGTATACTACATGACTTATGTGTGTTCAAATGCACACCCCATGACTTATGTATGTTCAAGTGCATACTTCGTGACTTACTTGTATTCATGTGTATAATTCATATTTGTGTATTACGTGTGTATACTTTGTGCTTTGGGTATCAAGAGTATGCTATACTTGTGTATGACATACTATGTTCATGCTTTGTATACTTTGGTGTATTATGTGTATGTTCCATACTCCATGTATTAAGCATATAAGCTTTTGGTATGTTGCATGTATTACGTATTTATGCTTTGTGTTTTATGTGTATACTTCATATATCACATGTACGATTCATGCTTCACATATATTTGTGTGTATACTTCACATATTCCATGTATCTATGTATATGCTTCATACATGTATACTTCGTGTATCACGTGTACTTGTGTATGATTCATGCCTCGCATGTATTTAGGGGTATACTTCATGTCTTACATATCGCGTATGCATCATATATTACATATATCTATGTGTTTCCTCAAAAATCTTACTCCATGTGTGTATTAAGATTACTTTATGCTTAAAATTTATGAAAATGCCAAAACCATCTGTCAAACCCTTCTTGGGTTGTAACTAATGAGACTCCCTCAAACTTGAGTTAAAAGAAAAGAAGAGTATTTCAATTACGAAAGACATCAAAAACATCATTAAAGAAGTCAATAGAGATTTAGGTCCACTAAGGTATCATATCGACCTAGGAGGGTCAATCTCTTAAAAGCTAAAACAACAATTTTGAGATGACATAATAAAGACAACTCAACTCTTTAGGAACCCACAAATGGGGAGAAAGATCTTAGAAGAAATGTGAAAATTTATAATAAGATATATTCATCAAAATTAATTGTTCTATCCATTTAGAATGAGATCAAATGTACAAAGAAGTGATCTATTCCTCACTCATTGAAACAATGAAAAAACAATCTAGTCCATATCATATGATCTACCTTGCAACTTATAACATTGATCTAGTGAACTTTGTCTTATTTTTTCTACATATAATATCTAGGGTAGATCATTTCATCAAAGAGTCTTCTTTTCTTAAGCTCTTTAGAGTAACCCTTCATTCATGATTAAAGATCAAGGATATCAATATTAGGTTCATAAGTACCTTCGATAAAATTAATACACATCAAGTTATACCAAATTTGTTACGTAAGGATCATTCTCATTTAACAAAATTAATTGATATTGTCAACATAAAATAAATACTTTCCCAAAATATGAGAAAACAAATTTAGTACCAAAACATAGAGATATGTAAAGAGGAGTATAAAACCCTAATAGAATTGAAAGATAGGATAGAATTGAATATTTGATTAAACCTATAGAGGTAAGTCCTATTCCTTGCTAAGGAATGACTAACTATTTTACATCTTTCATTTAGCAATTTGTACATATAGGTATAACAGATATTTGGCTAAGATAAGTGATTCAAAAACCCTATAAACTCATCATAAGAAATTAGCTTATTGCAAACCTTGTTTGAATGCTTACACACATTTTCTCTCTATGACATCATATAATCAATTATTCCTCAAAAACATGGTTATCTTTTTCTATCATCATTGGATTTGAACATAACTCTTCTTTGGGGTCAATAACTTATCAAAAGGGTAAAACTACAAGATGACAAGTACACGATTGAATTTCGGGATCAAAGATCAAGATGTCTTTTGGGTCTTCTCTCTAAGGACAAGAGATAAGTTATCTTAAGTTACAGACATCATTAGTTACCAATGCTTGTTATTGATATGGGAAAATACAAACACATGAATCAAAAGAATATTTGTCATTTAGAGAACATCATCAACCTTATGATCTTAAAGAATAATGAGGGCAGTGGAACTAAGGTAAGTATACTAACAACAATCCCTCAAGGGAATTGAATTGGAATCTTAAATATTTTTATGATTGCTTGAGGACAAGCAATTTTGGGTGGGGTTGACTATGGGGTTGACTATGATGTCTTGATATTTAGGCATTGTTTAAAGATTTAACATCATGATAAATATGTTGAAGTGCTTTTGTGAAATGCAATGTTTAGTTTGAATGGTAGAGATATATAATATTATTAATATATATATTATTCAATAAATAATATTAAATAATTATTGTAGAAATAAATAAAATATAATATATAATATATTAACAAGATATATATTGTATAAAATAAATATAAATATTAAATTAAATATTATTATTATGGTCATTATTATATATAAAGCTAAATATAAAAATAAATTACAATTATAGAAAGGATTACGAATAAGACAAAGTCTTATCTTATTGTTGAGTAGTTGAAAGCAAAATAAACCAATTGAATTACCATAGGGGCAAGAAGCATGCAATCTACACTGTCAAAATAGTGAGCTTGTTCTATGTAGAAGTTAAGGAATAAACAAAGGGGGCTAATTCTTAAGGGGGGACGACTCCTTAAAGGAGTGCCATCTATTGGACACGACTCTTCTAAGGAGTCACTTCAGTTTTGGGAAACTTAAACCAAAATATATTAAACTCTCATTTATGGTTAGTCACCTCATTGTAAGAAAGGGGCATATAAAAAGGTATAAATAGATAGTGTATGGGAAAGGATTGAATATGGGAATGGCATGCAATTTATGTTCTACAAGCAGTAATTAGAATTGAATTAAAAAGGTAGCGATTTACACTGTGTTTAGAACAAAGATTATCTAATAAAAGGCATCAATCAATACATATGACTCTTTAAAGATTCATCACTCTAAAGGGGGACATGTCTTTTATAGAAGGAAGGATATATATTGGGAGAGAGGAGAAAATGAGAATGGATGGGATGGGATAAAATATATACTACAATTTTTGATATTTCTTGACAGAGATAACAACAAGAAGGAATATATTTGAGAGTGGACCTAAACGAGGATTGTGAGTTCATATAATTGTGGTAGAGTGTTTATATAGGATGTCATCTAAATTTGATTAATAGTTTATGCATATCATCATCAATAGTTCATGCACATTATCATTTATATGTCACCTTCATAATTCATTATGGATTGCTGATATGATTGTTTACAACTATGAGTTTGATTAATGTGGATTCTTGCATGAGTGTTATGGTGACTATGATAGAAGGAATGTGGGGCAAGAGGGATATGGTGATAGGGCACTCTTCTAGGTATGCCACCCCTCGAGGAGGGTTTGAATGATCCCATTGGGGCCAAGGGGGTACAAAGGGTACTGCCCTTGGGCTTAGAAGAGATGGCTTTTGGGGCACCCTTTTGTGATCTCATTCTTCTATCGTAGTCATGTAAATTCAAAGGAACCAATCATAGATAGAAGGAAAGGAAATGACAAGATGAGGGAATAACGGGATAATAGATACCTCACTAGGTAGACCACCTCATATGGATGGCATGGGCCATATGAGGTCAACGGGGATGGTATATCCACTCTTGGGCCTAGGGTATCTGGGACACCCCATTGAAGTCACACTCCTCAACTCTCCTATGGTTGAGTCCTCTAAGATATCTAAATTGATTGGATTAGGTCAAGTCAAGGTACATTCTAAATCTTTGATAGCTTGGAAATTAATAATTTAGGGTAAAATTAGTATTGTTCCTATAAGGGACATTACAATATTGCATCAATGTTTTGTGTTTTTGATATATTCTTTCATTCTCATTTCACCATCTATATTATTCCCTTTATATTAAAATTTGTATTGACTCATGTATATATATAGTTAATTTACTTACATTCATTATTTTTGCAGGTCCCCTACAAGTAGATTCAACATGATTGTCAGTATAAATTTTTAACATAATGTAAATGCTAGATCAATTTTGTAGTCTTGTCAAACTAATAGTGCACCTATTAGCTAATTGTATATACTCATATGTTTCATCATGCTATAGTTGCATTGTATCAATGTTTTGTGTCTTCAATATATTCTTTCAAATTCTTAAATGTCGCCTTCTATATTATTCCTTTTATCTTATAAATTGTCTAAACAAACTATTTCTCGACCCTCTTCTATGTAACTAGTAATGCTCTACCACTTGCTTCCTTGCTTTAAATAACTTTTAAATGGTGTTTTTTTCTTTTATATGAAATAAATGGAAATGCATTTGAAAATTTTAGCTCAACAATTAAGGGAATACATTAACATTATGAACCTACTTAGAGACAACTTTATTTAAGGAATTATTAGGTCTATCATGTAAGGAATTATTAGGTCTATCATGAACCTACATTAACATTATGTAACATAATATAACTTTATTTAAAAGGAATTATTAGGTCTATCATGTAAGGGAATTATTAGGTCTATCATGTAAGGAATTATTAGGTCTACTTTATTTTATCATTTTTTAGCATGAACTATCTTTGTAATATCATTTATCAAGAACTATTTTATACATTAGATAGTCATGTATACTAGATTCAAAATTTAAAAATTATATACATATTAGATATTCATATACTAGAACTATTTTACACATTAGATAGTTTTTCCTTTTAAATTAAAAAATGTACTAGAGTCTAATATGTCTCATTAATAAGAGAAGTTCAATAAAGCGTAAACATACTATCTAACATACTAAAATGTACAAGCATAGTCAATATATATACATAGATCTCTAAGTTCATGAAATACTGAAATATAGGTAGGAGCCATGAAATGTACTCAAGCATCTATTCATAGTCAACACATAAATAAATACAAATCATAGTTCATAAAATATTGAAATATCTCTAAGTCCATGAAATAATGTTCAACATATAGTCATAGTCCTGGTGGCATATAAAAAATAATGCATCACAGTCCATGAAATAAATAGTCTATGTCCTATCTGTAATGGCCCGCTACGAAACCCTAGAGAACAACTCAACTATGCTATACAAAGGACCAATTTTTTTTTTTAAAGAAAGAAATACTAAGAAATGTAAATTATATTTAATCATACATCAAGTTAAGCAGTATCCTCTAGGGATTCCATGGCTGCATTACTAACAACTATTAACATGATCTAACCAACATTATGAATTAACTAACAACCATGGTTCATTCTAATCTAATTGCATCAAATGAATAAACACATACATTTCCATATTATATCATTAGATAAGTAATTATGAAGATCCTGCAAAAAGGATATAAGTACATATACAATTTCCTTTACAAGAGAGTACAATATTACATTGTTTACAATATCGCTTTCCTGATTTGATTGGAGTACATACATCAAGATAACAACACATGATTCAATTGATATACAAGAGTGGAACATGAACATAAGTATCTGTCTCGTCAAGCTAGAATAAGATTTGTAATCTAATATAAGAGGTACATCCTTCTCGCACACGAACAACAACATGGGAAACCAATGGAGATAAAAGCACAACCACTTGACCATGTGGAACCCTAAGGTCCACCTGCCATGCTAGGAGATAACAATAAGGTCCCACTAAGGAAACAATCAAGAAGACAATAGGCTAATAGGTGCAAGGACTACACATGACTCTAATACAACACTGGTCAATATGAACATCACAAGCAACTTGTTGGTTTTTCTTCTGAATCAGCATTAGGGTTTGCCAGTTCTAATGCACAGGCAGATTCAGCCAACTAAATACAGGAGGTTGCGTGAGCTCCTCCCCTTCACTTCTGGTTCTGCTGCACCAAGGGGGGTTTCCCTACTTGATAAAAGTATAACCTTGACTAGCTCAATGACAGAAGGATTTAACTTGACAGCAACAGGCAGAATACTCTCATGTAAGGACCAAGATTTGTATAACAAATCACAAGGTTGGCAACATTCTTGGACATAATGTCTGGTTAGGTATGAGAGCATGCAGAGGATCCTAATCCTACTCCTACAACTAATAGATGGAAGGAAGAGATGGTTTGATTTAAATTTTGGATGCAAAGTTGGACATGGTGTATAACCTCAACACAGAACCAGATTGGTGCCTATCCAGGGCTTGGAGTCGGTAGACATACACCTATGAATGATCAGCATGAATAGCTAAAACTGAATTTTAGGGGGATACACATGATATCTGCCTTACAGATATCTCCCAATACAGAGTGTTAAGCTGTCTATACTTATGGCATCCCTATTGTAGTAAGAAAGATATATGCAAAACTAGAGACAGAATCAACATAACACATGCAAACATAGCATTATTCATATAAGATTAACCATGAAATCAGTGGATTCATGCCAAATCGTACAACAGGAGATACATAAACTCACAAGTTTTACTACACAGAGCAACCGAATTAGTTGTATTGTGTTACAGAGCCAAAATGTTCAACTTTCAACAACCTGAAAAATGGTAACACAGTCTGCTTATAACAACCAGAAAGTGTACCTCAGCAATTAATTACAAGGCCGTTACAAAATTTGCCAGATATAGATCCTTCAAAGGAATGGCGCTCAAAATTGCAAATGCAGCAGACAAAGAGGAGCCTCGAGCCACGCGCCACTATCTAGAAGTCTTCATCCATGATCAGGCAGCTTCACCTTTTGTAACAACTCGCCCATACCGCTGCACGACAGTCATTGATGGCTCAACCACCCGCGCTTCACTTGGAAACTGTCGCTACGCATCAAAAAGGAAATCCTGCCAAAACGCCTCATTCGCAGGTTCAAAAATAATGCAAGGGGATTAATCCCACATGCACGGTGAGGAGACTCCTTCATTAGTTTAAAAATGGGGCCGCACACATACCAAGTGTCGAGCGCTTTTGCCGCGCTTGACACACATGCCTTCGTCAAAACCCATCGCCGAGACATATGCCATCGGCTCACCCCACAATTCTCCTGCCGACCACAGTGGTCTCGCCGATCGCAACATCTCCACAAGTCACCAACATCCCCATCGGCCAGAGGAGAACCATCGGCCAGCTCCACAAATCTCCTGCCGACCTCAAAGGTTATGCCGACGCCTATTGTAATCCCCTGTCGGCCAGACTACTACCATCGGCCAACCCGAAACATCCTCTGTCGATGATACCACTCACACCGATGACATTGCTGTCGCCAAGACAATCCTCCCCGTCACCCCGATGCTAGCTTCACACCCCTTGTCGCCAAGACAAAGACCATCGGAGCAACCAAAAGCACTTCCGCCGATATCACCCGTCTCACCGACGAAGCCTCCGCACTACCTTATCGGCCAGACCCACGCCATCGGCTCAATCAAAAACTCCTTTGCCGACATCACTTGTTACGCCGATAACCATACCATCGGCCAGAGTACCCTTGTTGGCCCAACTCTCCACGCTTCGTCCAATAGCCAAAGTCTTCCCGATGCTCACCTTCGCATCCCTCCATCGGTGAGAACTATGCCAACGACATAGCATCGGCCAAACTCCTCACATCAGCAGCTCCCAAAAAACCTTCGCCGATAGACAACCGTCTCGCCGACGAACACTTGACTCACCCGCCATCGGCATGACCAACGCCGTCGACAGAACCATAATATCCTTTGCTGATAGGCAAACTCTTGGCGATATACAAAGAACACACCATGCTACTGAAATGATCACCAAGACACATGCAAACTCATGCCGATGGAGAAAACAAGAAGACCACCTCCTCCAAAAAATGAATGCAAATGTTGAAGAACACTGAGGGGCCCCAAAACTGGAAAATTTTTTGGATTTTATGGGATGGTGCCTGCATAAAAATTGCTCAAGAACTGACAGTCAATTCAGGCACCAACACAACTCAAACAACACTTCTAGAGGCAATCATACAATAAAAGAGGAAAACACACTTAGGGAATGCTAGGCTACAGTAGGGAAGAGTGTCATTGCATGGTCCTAACATGGGTTATCTTGGCAGTCTCTCACTAGATGCTGGCCCCCATCCATGGGTTATCCTGGTCATCCAGATGTCAGCCCCCATCTATAGTTACCTTGGTAGTCTCTCACTAGACACTGGCCCCATAGGGTGACACATGTGAAACCAACATTCCTTTCGTGATGACAAGGAAGTTGATCTTGCAAACCACAACCTTCTCATCCCATCCTTAGCCTGAATGAGCACTACAGGTATGGGTGAGGAATCCAATTATCTTATTTAGTGTGGAAACTACCCAACCCTCTAAATTTATTATTACGTTATCACTGGATTAAAAACTTCTAATGGGTTATCCTGGCAACTACTTTGGGCATCGGCCCCACATTGAAAGCCACTCTCCTACCTGCATCTAGAAGACCCTATCCATGAAGCAAGACAATTATCATCACAATGACAAGTAACATATACAATGCAAGGCATTTACATTCTTGCATACAAAACATAATCACAGGGACCAATTCTTATATCCTTGTCCCAAAACATAAACCAAGCATGAATTATCACATTCTCATCATGATGCATTTACAACACAAAATACACATCATTTCACATCACACAGAACAAGGCATTATCCATCTTGCATAGTCGTCATAACCACATAAATAGGTATACTGAGCAAGGAATTATCCATCTTGCACATGTATCATACCAACATGAATAGGAGGCAACATTTCAAGCATGCAGCTCATTCAACTCACATGATGCACACATAGCCAACCCCCACACAATCACACCCTCCTAGGCCTCTGGAAACAAATTCCCCAAATGACACAAACACTTGACACCACTAAACATAATGGTCTCACATCACATTCACTCTCAGAAGCACATCATAAACTAAGATCCTTCATCAATATTTTCATGATCAATCATCTAACAAATATAAAGTGAATCTATCTCAACAATACAGAACTGTAACTAATAATTCTCAAGACTTATTTTAATTTCATTTAATTAAAATTAATGCGATCAACATGCAAATAACTCTAAGACACACAAATTAAACACAACAATTATTTACAGTATTTATAATTGATGTAGATTTCATTAATAATCTAGACAATTTTGTAAATACTATTAAATATAATTGTATAAGCAAGACTAAAAGCCTGTAATATTAGAATGCTATAAATCTCTTACACTAGGTAGGATCACAAGATACAAAACCTGAAGCTACAATGAAAGAACCTTGTCCTAAGGTTAGCTTGAGAGGAAAGGAATATAGAACAACAAAACATTCCTATAGATCTAACATCTTCATCAAATCTACCACACTTTTAACCACATGCATATGATAGAATCATAACACATTTAAAGGATGGTTCAAACCAAGTAGAAGTATCATGGCTAAAGGAACTCAAGAGTGAACACTAATAGGACACAAGTAAAAGAACAATCTTTTTCTAGGTTTTACCAAATTCTGTTCAACACATGAATAGGAAGAGAGAAGCTTAGGTTGCTATGGGAAAGCTTAAGTGTCAACTTGATCAATCTTCTATAAACCACTACTACATTGGTCCTATGAACACCAAAATGAACATACCTAATACATAGTTCTTCTAGAGGTGTCTACACCTCATAATGATTACCAAGCTTGTTTAAATCCCTTACCCAACACTAGTATTAAAGGAGTAAACCAATACAAAGCATTCTAACCTACTAACATGCCAAGTCTAGGAATAGGAAAGGGTTGATTGAGTTCAAGACATAAATATGATACAAACATTTTCTCAACAACAAGGTTAATAAGAACGTGACATTTCTTAAGCACAAGTAATAAACATGATCTATACAACTAATGAACCACCACATCTGTAAAGGACTTTATTGACACATCAAAATTCACTTACAACGTCGCATACACAAGAAATTAGGACATACTAATTTATGCCTCAAGAAAACTAAACCTCGACAACATGACCCTATTACGACCACTAATATAATTTACACAAGTTCCATTTACCGTATACAATTCCACTCATAATCAACTAATTTCTAAAAAAAACTTATAAATCAAATCTTAAATACATTGTTTACAAACCTAAATTCCAAACCTAGTTATCATATTTCTACTAATAAATCGTAATAAAATCAATATCAATTTAAATTAAATTTATCAACATTAATATACAATCACTCTATCCAAATTGAATTCTTCTACTTCTATCCTATATAGATTTAATAGCCTCTTTATAACCTAACAAACAACCAAAATAAGTAGAGTTATTGGTGATGCCACTAACTATTTTAATAGAGACGAAACGGGTTAGAGGTAGATAGTAAAAAATATTCATATCTCCAAAAGGCCAAACTGCGTAAGGCTGATTTTCAGCTATGATTTAGATAGCTAGGTCACACACCATATACAAAAAATTTAAAATAACTAGTTCGTAAAAATAATGTTATGGCTACTGCAATAGACTATAAAAAATAGAGATGAAATCGATGAGAGGTAGATAGTCACAAAATGTTCATATCTCCACAATGACAAATTGGGCAAGGGTAATTTTTGGATATGATTTGGATAACTAGGTCGTGCACCATATATAAAAATTTAGAGGAACCCAATTCATAAAAATAAAGTTATGGCTGATACAACAGACTAAAAAAACATAGATGAAATGGGTGAAAGATAAACAGTCAGAAAATATTCATATCTCCAAAATGACAAACTTGGTAAGGCTGATTTTCAGATATGATTTGGCTAACTAGGTCTTGTAGCATATATAAAAGAATTAGGGGAACCCAATTCATAAAAATAAAGTTATGGCTGATGCAAAAGACTTAAAAAAAGAGAGATGAAGTGGGTGAGAGATAGACAGTCACTTCAATTGGTGATTCCCAGAAATGCAATGATACAGACATGCATAATTGGATCTAAACAAGGCTTCTAACCTCTCAAGAAAATTACAATTGATAGGAAAAATCATAAATCAAATATTTGCTTAATAGAAAACTGAGACATAAATTAGAACCAAAGGAACTTGATTTCGCTTGCTTGACTAGGTTAAAGATTCGATGCCATGTTCAATTGCTGCCGCCACAAACCAATCTCTCTCATCTCCTCTCCCCCTCCCCCAAAAAAGTTGCATTTGCTAAAGATTATTATGAGAGAGAAATCCACCCAATATCTTCCAGAAGATTCCACCCCATTAAAGGTAATAAATTCTGCCTAAATCCCTTTCTTACAATTTGCTATTTTTTTCCATTTACAACCAGACTAGACAATATATATTTTTAATCTTATTTATTTCCTTTACAACTAGACAAGAATCATTTTTTTTCTTATTTATTTAGTATTTAATATATATGAGTTTTATGACAACTCATAAATATTATCTATTTTTATTGCCACTTAACACAACATTTAATTATATTAATTAATTAATTTATCTTTAGCTAGCATTTACATTTATTATTATTATTTTTTAACTACAGTGCTCGTATAACTATAGCAATAGGATGGCTGGGAGTGCCAGATTTCAAAGGCAATTTAAATTAAATTGATTAAACTCTAGATTCTAATGTCTACTAAGTACAGGAAATATAGTTTCTTAAGTCATTAATGTGCTTCAACTTATCTGAAATAAAACACATGAATGAATCACAATCCTCATTACAACCATGAGGCTTTAACATTTCCTGAAATAAACGCATATATGGAACACACTCCTCATTATAGCCATGTAATGCGTTGAGAATATAGATTATGGTAGATGCATGGCATGCAAATTAAGGGAAGAGTAAATGAATTTGTTTAGACACTGATAGAACTCATTGCCAGGTAAAGAAAGTTTCTATTACCACTAATTGTGCTCTAAATGAAATTGTTGAAAAGGCATGGAAACTATCCAATTCAGATGCAAGTGGAAGCTTCAGACAATTTTGTGGACCACTTTGCCATTTCTTTTTTTTGGGCTCTTTGGCCAATTGAAAATAAATTTTAATGGATTGATTAGGAAGAAGAGGTAGAGATAAGTTCCTTGCGTGGACATTGCTGGTGGTGCTTGTGGAGTTAAATAGCAGACAAGTATTAGGTTTAGGATCATGTCCCTTCAGCCAAGAGGCCTCCATGGATGATCACCACCACCACGAAGGTCAGAGCCAATCTCATTCTCATCACAAACATCACCATAGCCAAGAACTTGAGGAGACCAAATTGTAATTAAATTCAGGTTTCAAGAAGAACTTGAAGAGGAGGATCTAAGATTGTATGGGTTTGGTTCTCAATTAAAATCATTAGAACAACATTAATATTTTAATAATAAGTGATTTCTACTATAGCATAAAACATCGATGTCCTACAAATTATGGTGACTGGAAACAAATGACAGATATAAGCTACAGGTTTAGTGTATGAGAATTATACATTTTTCACTCTCATCTGAAACCCTTATGGTGCTATCTCCTACCACTAACCATTATGTGTGCATGGTTAAACTTCATGGCTACACTGGTCATCTGGAAGGCTGCCCTTAATTATATCATTGTGTTACCTGTTAAATCTGTGCTGGTTGTATAGATGTGTTTTCTTGGTGACTATATATCACATATGAATATAGGCTTAGGACTATCAACATCATCGCTATCCATTTTTGTTTATTCGGATCCTAAATATTGTAAAACATCTATTCTTCTCTGAAACGTCTATGCAGAAGTGGGCAGTTATGGTGAGGTTTTAAACTATTACAAAGATGGACGAAGGATAGAGGAAAATTGTCAATTGTTTGTAATTATCATCCCTCTGCTAAAACCAAAACAAGAAATGGGATGTAATGATTGTAGAGTATGCACAAAATGATTTTTAGAGGCTTTCAAGCAAAGACAATTGGCAGGATTTAATGACTTTAGAAACAATCAAGCAACTTATCTGACAAATTTACAAACAGAATTGATCAAACCAGAAATAAATATAGATAATGATGGAACCTGGCTTCTCCACGCTAAAAATTTGATGTCTAGATCACTCCTACAACTACAAACCAAACCTCCAATCTCTCTCATCAATTCTCCTTCCTCCAAAATGAATGATCCCCAAATTTTTCCAGCTTCCCAAATTAATTCCTCTCAATCTTTCCAGACCCTTCCCCCCTTTTTAGGTGGTGTACACATGATCCAAAGTGACAGCCATATTTTCATTAACCAGAACATTAAAATAGTTTTTTTATTATTTTAATGTGACCATTAAATTTATTATCAAAATTTATAATTGTTTTTACACATTTATTTATGTATTTTATTTCCATTTCAATTTAATCAATTTACTTGTAATTTATTGTTTTATTTAATCATTTATCAAATTTATTTATTTTCATGTTAATTTTACCAATTATAAATAATTAAATTGTTTATAATTAGTAAACAACACATAATTTCCCTTATAAATGTTTATTTAACTTTAGCTTGAAATTAACATTGTGTTAATGAAGCACTGACCAAGAATTAAATCAAACATTTCTAATTGGATAAACACGACCTACAGAATGATACCTAACCTCCATACTCCATGCAAGACCACAAGACGTGTCAACAACAACGGAAACAACAGTCCAACTGACGGTGACAACTGGACAAGATACAAAATACTCATCGTCTTCGAGGATGTTGACTGATTAGGGAACCTTATTCTAACTCTGATCAACAATTCCATTGGTTAAGGCACGCTCAGACCTGCTAATTCAACTGGAGCTTGGTACCTGCAGCCTACAACAAACAATAGGGTTGAACATATACCTATATATAAACATGCTGTCATATACACAGTGAACAGAAGTCGCAATGTGGTAGGGTACTCGAACACGAGTAATGCAACATTGTTCTGTTCACGTAAACACATCAATAAATAACTACATTATGCATAATTTCTGATTACTTATCAATAGAATAGACTAATCAATTACATACGATCTAATACATCCATTACCAGTAATGCATCATAATCATTATCAAATAACACATTAAACTCAGAATAACATTAAACCATAACATCCGATATGTCCATCAAACTATGGAGGCATAAAATATAAGTAATCAAACATCATCATAATAATAGGTCCATAATCAACTAGCATAATAATAGAGAGTCCATCATCCAACAGAATGTCATAGTGTCTAATCCTACTAGGAAAAGTATCACTCTGACATAAAGCAAGGTGAGGAGCACTAGATTATACACTCGAAACAAAATATAATATGGTCCATGTACCTACGTAGGATGATCATCAGAATATAGTAGATCCAAGTATGACTCCACCTTTGATGTAGTTGGATTTGATGTGGATGTGGAAGTAAGACCATAACACGGTTGATTACAATTTTGACACAAATGTGCCATCAACATGTGTGAGGTACTAGACCTAGCTGCACCAACTCCTCTATGCTCTCTACCACTGAATTCAACTGCCATGTGGGTGGCTTATTCAATGAGATTTCTCGTGAGTGCACTTAATGCTCCTAATGTCGAGAGTATTTCTTGGTTCTAAATGGGTGTAAGAATACTGGGTAAAATAGGAGCAACCATGGGTGGAATAGGAACAGGTCAATTGGGATCGATGTGTGCCCCTACCATGTGTTGTGGCATGCCACCACCAACATTTTGGAATGCTCTAATGTTAAAATAATTGGGTTTTAAACCTAATTGAAAGTCCATCCATAATTTTCTCAAAAATATAGTGGTACCTCAAAATCAACCTGTGGTGGATGATCAAAGACCATCCACCATCACTCCCAAAAATGTCTCACAATCTTCTAATGCCTACACCGCTTAATTGATTTTTTTGTTGTTGTAGGTATAGGTTGATTAGTTGTAGGGTCAACAAAGAATGGGGCTAATGTCTATTTGGTAATGTGAATATCAATGATCTCTTTATACAAGAGACCATCTGCATAAAACTGCCTCCTCTCCTTCCACCAAAGGCAAAATCTATCTAGGTCCACATCAATAGACCTAACAGAATCGACAATGGTTTGCATTAAACTACATGGGGGACATCATGTGAGGCTTAGTTTTAATCAAATTAATATTTTCCTCAATTATGTTTATATTGCATTCATACTCTCTCACAAGTGAGCCTCATCAAGTGGAGAGGGTGGGGGGTATTGAGGTGGAGGGGGGGTGTGGGGTTTTTTGAGGTGGAGGGGGTGGGGGGTTGTGCAAAATATCATCTATTAGAAACTCATCCATTGGACCCCTTCATTTATAATTAGAATAAAAATAAATAAATATTTAATTACTCATATGTAAATATCTATATCAAAAACTTACAAATGTAAGTACAAATTTATCCATATTAAAAACTTACAAATAAATGTCTAGAAATAAACTTACAAATGTACAAGTAAAACTATCCATATGTACAATTAAATTATATCCATATATTGAAAACTTTCAAATGTAAGTAACTATCCATATGTAGAAGTAAATATCCATATTGAAAACTTACAAATAAATATCTAAATAAACAATTAATAAGAATTAGTGAAAATTAATGAGGGGTTAAATTCTCTATAGGGAATGGTTGTTGAAGGCCTATTATTTTCCATATTCTAATCATGATTTCTAGCTCATCATGTGTGCTAGGTTGATATTCATCACTTGCCCAAGTTTTGAGTTTGATTTCTAGGATTTGTGGAGCTATATATTTTAGAGAAATACTACCATTAAAAATTGATCACTCAACATTAATCTCAAGATGGTGCTTATCACTAAAAGGATGATCTAGATGTAGCCTTCAAGTTAAAACTATAATCAAATATATTGTGTCTTTATTTTATATGATTAGATCACATATGTTGGAGAGTTAAATCTAACCATTCGATCATCTCCTTCCAACTTGTGGGTGCCTTCCATGCCTAAGACCTCATACTAATGTGACATTTTGAAGGGATATGTCTACACCATTGTTTCTATAGGAAAGATATTAGGTGTTTTATATATATAGAAAATTTAGTTCAGTCAATGGTTGTTGGTGAATTGGCTACAGATCAGTGAGCTAAGTATTTGTAAGACAAAATCTTTATCTATCTTGTAATAGACTTAGGGGCTATATAATGTTCTATGTTGAATTGGATTCCATCTTCTAAATACATATTTTGTGCTTAATTTGAAGGAGTATCTATCCATATGTATGTATAGTTTGTTAAATCTATGAAAGCCTCCATGTGTTTTGGATGAGCTTTTTGGAAGGATGCTTGTTCCTCTAATTACATTTTTTAGCAAGTACTTAAACTATGGCAACTTGATAAGGGCTTATTTTATTGTAATTTATTTGTATCACCTCATAAGGGCTTAAAATTGGTATAATTGCTTTGATATCATTGAGATCTTCTAGTTAGCCTTTTTATTAACAATTGTAGCTCAAACATCATTAACCTTCACTAACACTTTACTAGTTTTAATGGACAGCTTAATAGTCACTCAATTAAAGTTTCCCCTATGTGGTCTATCATGTATCTTTTGTTAAACATAATGATTTCCAAATCATGTGTCAAAAAAATAAATATAAAACATGATCTAAAAAATATATGTGTATTTGTTATCTAAAAAAGTATACTTTCGTTAAATTTATGAGATGGACATTTTGGTGTTACAAATTATACCTCACAACTCTAGAGAATGGACATACAATATATACCAACTAAAGATGAATTAAATGATTCATATCCCCATAGGTTAATCCACATATGTTTTTCTACTTCATGTAGAACTTGGAATCCAAACACGAATAACTATTTGAGTTTGGATAACACATGCAAGTTACCTTAAGATTTGGCAATGGTAAGTATCAATGAGTTATGAAAACTAGTAGAACCTAACCTACCCTAATCTACCAAGGAACAAAAGAAGGATACTTTTAATAAACAAATTGATCATTTAATTAAAGTACAATCAATTCCTTAGTCCATTCAATGACGAGTCAAGGTTTGAAGAAATATCTAAACACTCTTATAAATTTAAAACAAAGTACTAGTAGACATCTAAAATGCCATCGTTCTAGGCACAATTTCATTTATATGCAATAAAAAGGCTCAAAAAACATCACACAACTATATCTACTTTAACAATACATAACTAATCAATGGAATCCTATATGTTATTCTAAAAGAATTTTTTGATGGCTTTGAAGAAATTTTACATCTATTATAATAGTCAACTATACAAAAATGACAATATATTAGCAATTGTAACCCCATAAACATATATATTATTCCCTTAAACTCTTAGACAACTATGCATACATCTAGATCATGAAGACTATTTTAGCTAGACAAAATCTTCTCCAAAATTTATAAAATAATGAATGACATAGAGACCTTAGACTTGATTCACAACACTTTATTCCAAAGATTACACTAACTAGAGGACACCTATATATATTTGGCCTAAATCTTAAATACTATAAGCAATCTAAAATTTGGTAAAGATCATTGCTCCTAAAATAAACTTGTATATAACTGTTCAATCATCCCTAGATAAACTATGCATTTGACACTTGTAATTTGCACACCTTTACATAAAGTATGGTAACTTGAAGTGTGTTAAATGGTTGAGGTATGAGTACATTGTCTAGTTTGCATTCATGTGTGAAGTATGGTTTTTTACTGAACTACATCATTAGGGATAATAGTTGATATATCTTTTGTCACATACATTTGTTTTTTCCTACTTTGAAGAGGTTTTCAATTTTTCATATGGTAAATCAACACATTGAAGCTTAGTGACAATTTAATTGAAGTTCTCTTGTGCATAGGATATGGTTTTTTATTGAGATAAGTTATGTTTATTCATTTCTCTTTAATTGTCCTATATTAAACCTTGGGAAATATTCCCCTTGACCTAGTAAATCTGAAAGAAGGAGAAGCTACTCTTTCTCATGAATTAGACCAAAGTTATCCTTGCCTGATCATAAGTTGCAAGTATGATTTCTTAAAAGCTAAATTTCATAGTGGCAAAAAGTTATGGGTTATCTTTCTAGGGTTTGAGGAGAAAATAGTTTTAGGGTTTAAGGTTCATAGTTTATAGTTAAATTATAGTTTTAGGATCTATAGTTCATATTTTTAGGGTTTATATAGTTAAATTTAGTGTTTTACGGTATATAGTTTTTAGTTTTAGGGTTTATTGTTCATAGTTTTAGGGTTTATAGTTAAGTTTAACATTTTAGGGTTTTATAGTGAACATAGTTTTATTTGTCTACTTATAATATAATATATTATACTTGGGTGTATATATATTAATTTGTTTTTGAAATATAATGTTTTATACATATACATGCACTTGTGTATGTATATATATCTATGTACTTGTGTTTGTATATATATTTTAGATAGCTTAGCTTTTGTTTGTATGTATGTATGGTTGCTTGATTGATCTATTTTTAACACTAGTTTTTTCCTACCTATCTATTTTCTATTTATTTCACTAATACTCTCTTTGTTTTTTGTTTTATTTTATTTTCTCTCCTCCCCTCCTACCCTTTGTTTTTCATTCCTTTCATTTCTTCCCCTTTCTTTCCTTTAAAAACCTCAAGTCTTCTATCTAAACCATAAATCTCCTCTTCTTGATGATGGATCATTGAGTATGATCTAAAACGTTGAAGCAAAAACATACATAGTTGAATCTAGAAGTACTTTCACTTAAGTTTAGCCTTTTAGGGTTTATAGTCCATAGTTTTAGGGTTTATAGTTAAATTTAACGATTTAGGGTTCATTATATTTAAAAAAATAGTAAACTAGAAATCTTAAATTTGTAAGTTGTAAATCCTAATCGCTAAAAATACAAATCATAATATTTAAACCGTAATTTCTAAATATAAAATACATACAAAAAACATGTAAACCTACCTAGAGGTCTTGAAAAACTAAGAGTTTGGTGGAAGCAGGTGGTAGGTGTGAAAAATTGGTTGAAAATCTAGCTAGAAATGTGGTGACAAGCATTTTACAAATGGATACCCATTCTTCTCCTTGTTTCATGCCATCGCTATCTATGGGGGAAAATGAGCCCACAGGAATTTAAAAATAAATAAATATGTTTAAGAAACAAGTACCCATTTATGAATGGGTACCCATTCCTAAATGGGTACCTTTTTAGGCTCGGGTACCCATTCTTGTCAAGTTTTTTTTTTCCCACAAATTCCCCTATATGTGGACCCAACTTCTTGTGGGAACCGACATTGATGATACCCATATGTGAACATGTTCCCACATACCAGTTACCCACTCTATTTCAGCTCATTTCATGTTCCAATTCAATTTCATAATCTTAGGGTTGGCCTTGTAGTCCTAAACATAGCCCTTTCAAATTCAAATTTTAGTTAACTCTTGCCAATTTTTTTCCCTCCAAGAGCTGAATAAACATAACTTTGAGTGATTTATTTCTATACCTTTTTGAAAGGCATATCATTCACATTAAAACACTTCAATTTGTGCAATATAAGAAACCTAGATTTGCATGAGCGTTCTAGAAACAAATGCATATTTGAAGAGTACTCTTTTATCTTGTACAAAAAAATTGCAAGTTGACTTAGGAAAACTTGTCCCCTTGTAACATAACAACACTACTTCCAACATATTTCTAAATATTGCTAGTCCTCATATATTAGAAAAAGTAGAAGTAGCAAAGGTGATTCTAACTCATTGAGAAGTAAAATTGTGTTGATTTTGAAATAAAATCCACAAGTACAAGACTTTTTCATGAGTACACCTTGAGATCTTGATCTCTCGAATCAACCCATATAGAACAAAGGTGAAGAATATGTCATGATTCCTTCTTGATCTTAAGGTGCATTCAAAATATAGTGCCATACCATAGTTGAATTCATTATTTAGCTATGAAGGTAAGTACCTTAATTTTATTTTATTTTTTAAAATTTAATTATAGCAATATTAAAATATTTATGCCCTCAAATCTATATTATTTAATTAGTCAAGGTTAATGGTTCTTATGTGTATGCATGCTATTTGATTAGCCTTAGATTAATCTTACAAGACCTACCTTTTTTTCCTTGGTTTTCTATTAGGGATTTTAGATATGATTTTATTTGGATCGTATCATTCAATTTTCAAATTTATTAGGGTTTGGATTCATTTATGGGTAAGTACACAAAGCTTGGGGACCAAAATGGGGTCTTAAGATGCCACTTTTTTTTTTTCTAAAATCAGGAAAGACTTATGTTGGATGAGAAATTGAAGATACAACAAAAACAAGAGTCATAGTGCTCCAAAACTAGTTTCTAAACTACTAATTTTTTTCAAAAATGGTTAAGAATAATGGGCTCAAAAAGTGGGAACACACAAATTGGTCTCGTTTTAAAAAAAAAAAACATAACATAGTGTCTGGTGTGCTCCCCCTAAAATTTTAACTTTTTTCAATATTTCAAAAATCATTTCAGTGAGAAATTAGCTAACACCATGTTGTTTATCCCTGATTTTTTGATAATTTTTTCATGAATAATTGTTTTTACTAATTTTCAAAGTGGACACATCCTGAAAAATAGAAAATTGAGCATGCTCCCCCCTAAAATTTTTGAAAACTAATTGAAAATCCAATTTTTTTTTAATACGTGTATAATGGAGTCTAGCTTCCAAAAATGTAATTTATTTGAAATTTCAATGAACGGTTAAAAAAAAAGTCAAAAACACCACATACTAGTTTTTAACAAAAAATGGATACACTAACAAAAGAAATTAAAGATGAAATCCTTAACATTCTCAAAACGTGAAAAAAATTATATGGTTAGAAAGCTAAGAGAGATTAGGATCATGGTGGTATTTTTTGACTTGTCATTGAAACACGTGAAAACCTGATGGGGAGCACGCTTCAGATTATGTAATTTTTGTTACAATCTAGAAAAACACATCTTTGGACATCCAAGCATAGTCCAAGCCTTTGGGTTGGAAGCCTAAAGAAAATCCAAGCCAAAGGATTTGAAATTACCAAAGCAAAGCATAATGTGAGCACGTTATAACACACTCGCATTATACTGAAATAAAATCATCTCACTCCCTCCCTCCTTACACCTCTTTCTATTATTCTCTCTCTCCCTCCCCTCCTCTCTCTCTCTCTCACCTCTTTATCTCCTACCCTCTCTCTCACTCTCTACTTCCCTCTCCTCTCTACCTTCTATCCTCTCTCTCACTCTCTACTTCCCTCCCCTCTCTACCTCCTACCCTCTCTCTCACTCTCTACTTCCCTCCCCTCTCTACCTCCTACCCTCTCTCACTATCTACTTCCCTCCCCTCTCTACCTTCTACCCTCTCTCTCACTCTCTACTTCCCTCTCCTCTCTACCTCCTACCCTCTCTCTCTCTACTTCCCTCCCCTCTCTACCCCCTACCCCCTCTCTCTACCTCCCTCTCCCTCCCTTCTTTGCCTACTACCCTCTAGCTCTCTCTCTCACCTATCTACCTCCTACTTTTCCTTTTCCTAGATTTCCTAGATTTCCTTTTCCTTTCCAATTTCCTTTTAGATCTCAAAATTTTTTCCCTATTTTACTATTTTTGATGTAGGAGCATCCCAGGTTCAAGAGCAATCTTGCATCAATAAAAATATTTACATTTTAGTCTAGTTTGTTTCTTTTCATTTTCCAGTTCAGTTTAGGTAATTCAGTCAGTAGCAGTTTTTGTATTTTGGTCCGCATTTTGTGACAATTATATTTCACATCTTGTAGAGCTGGACTTAGCATCCAGATTCATTCATCTACATCATATCAAGAATTCAGAGCATTTGGATAAGTTAATAGAAAGTTATCTCTATCAGAAGATTGACTATTTTCTTAGAACAGAGCATCCTGATAGTCTCAGACAATTAGCTAAAGGAGAAGACCTGCGGAGCAGTCCTCAACTTGTAGAGCCTAATGATACATCACTCATTGATCTTTGGTTTGTGGCCAACCTTCCTCGAGATCTGCACATCATTCTATTCATTTGCGGAGGTGTTCTACATGATTAGGTCCAACCTATCCATGTACACACATTACGACTCTTCATTGGAGTTTGTGATCTTCCTTGGCTGACGTGGACAACTCTTATGATCTGGAGATAATATATATTGATGTCATAGATCCTTAGGAAAGTAGTTGATGGTAATACTGATAGTTGATAGTTTAGAATTTTTTGCAAAGGGACTTCAAATTTATATCTTGTGCATATTCTATAATCATGCCCTTGAGCCTTAATTGTAAGCCCACATGTTGTAATGCCCGCTTCTGTTTGTGATAGATGTTATTCTCATGATTCTCATAATTCCTATGATAGTCCTAGTATAGATGATAGTCTTATAGTGCATGTTTACAGTTTCAAGATATTTTGATTTCTATGTTATGGTTTACGTTCTCCTTGATCTTGATGGATGCTTGGTTACCATGCGAGCTAATTGTGGATCTATGTTAGGATGATGCTTGGTTACTTGTACATTGTTCCTTCACAATTTGATGGACATGATTATAGATTAGTGTTATTTTATGTTTAATGTGATGTTTGATCATGATTATGATGTATGACTGGTATTGGATGTAGTTATTTAATGATGTGTTACTTGAACGGAATAGTGCTGCATTATTCGTGTCCAAGTACCCTGCCACGCTGCAACTTCCGTTCATTATGTTTATGATGACATGTTTATATATGTATATATGTGCAACTGTGTTGTTTGCTATAGGATGCAGGTACCGGGCATCGACTCCACTTGTACTATCAGGTTTGAGCGTGCCCTAGCCAATGGAGTTGTGGATTGGAGTTAACATAAGGTTTCCTACTCCGTCGACATCCTCAAAGAGGATGTGTTGTTAGTGTTGTATCCTGTCATCATTGACAGTTGGACTGATTGTCGTTATTGTCGCCATGTCCTGTGGCTTTTCATGGAGTTAGGTATCATCCTGTAGGGTTGGTTAATCCCCAGTTAAGTGTTGATTTAATCTTGATTAGTACTTTATGAAAGATAAGGTTAAATTAGGCTAACCTTAAATAATCATGTGCTAGGGGAATCATGTATGATGATTTTGAATAAATGAGTTAATTGTATGATTAAATGGTAAAATTAATAGGAATAAATAAATAAATAAATAAAATTAACTATTAAGTGAATTAATAGGTTTCAAGTTGTTAGCGGGTTAGATTAAAAAGTGAACAAAAATACATTTATAGTAACAATGATAACATTATAAGTTAAAAATTTTTGGGGTTGATGCTTATTACCATATCTCAGTATTTTTTTTGGGATGTGAAAACTTGTTCCCGTGTGCCGGCAATTGAAAATTTAGAGGCTTGGGAATCTTGAGGTATGGTTAATTTGGAATCCCACGAGAAAGTGGGTTATTGGGAAAGGAGAGAGAGGCATGGTTGGCATTTACTCGAGGAGTCCAATCCCAGTTTTGGAGAAAGTGGGTTGTTGGGGCACTATAGGATGTCTCCTGCATTTATCTAAGGGGGGAGTCTTGGTTATGAGAGGAGGAAGAACAGAAAAAGAGTTGGTGGCAAGAGTTGGAAAAAAATTGGGGAGGTGAACTAAAATCAGGTATGTTCTCATAATCCTCTCGAATCATACAATTTCCTGAGATTTCTGCCAAATAAATATTTTGCCAGTATGTATTTTGTTCTGTATGACTTTCACTGAGCTCCTCCATTGCTTTTGTGCGGATGCCTCTAAGTGATGCAGAGGCATCCACACTAAAACCTTGACATATAGCATGGATGTCCGCAACCCTTCATCATCATCATCATATTTCCCTTAACACTGTCAGCATCATCATATTTACTCTGCCGACCGATATCCTCCTGCAGACAAACCTTCGGCCTTTCGCCTGTTAGCAGCATCATCATATCCGGCTATCGGCAGCATCATCACATTCGGCAAGCGCAAACATCCTCCTGATGTTCACTGTTCATCTTACCACCAACCTCTTTCTTCATCATCATGATGTTCAACATCATGTTCATCAGCAGGATAAAGAACGTCCTGTTCCTCCCATATATCCTGATGATGACAACCTCTTGCACCTTTCCTTCGATGCTTACGTCACCCCGATATCCTGATGATGATTATCCTGATGACGATGACGTCACATGCAGCTCCTTCAATATCTTGCTACCCCGATATCCTGATGACGATTATCCTGATGACGATGACGTCACATGCAGTTCCTTCAATATCCTGCTGTCGGCCAAACTTAACATTATCGGCCCGCGAAGGAATTGTCAACCCGATCTTCTACCTTATGCCGATACGCCCCTCCTCGGCAACACCTGATGATGATCACCCCAATGCACATTCACTTTATGCAATCGACTGCATCATGCTCATCTCCACCTACTCGGATGACGCCCGAAGCGACTGCAGGATATACACAGAAATATCCTGATGATGCCGTTGTGACGGATTTTTGAACCTTAGCGAATTTTGACCTGCCGAACCTCCTGGGATGACCCGATCTACTTTTAGGGTGATCTTCCAAACTCTAACAACCAGCACGACCTAGCACATACCCATGCTAGGGTTCTCAACACCTCTCGATCGCGACCCTGCAAACATGCACATGAACAAACACAAAATGCAAACTAAATCCTACCCTACTGTACATGGCCATTCCACCGATTCGAGAATCAACCGGTGGAATGGATCAGTGAATCCATGTAACTACCAAAACAGCAAATCGATTTCACAATGGATATCAAACAGAAAATGAACACAAACAGGATCTTTATTGATTTCAAAAGATGCAATATAATGCTCTGTCTCTCTCTGAAATCTAACTCCTCAATGCAATCTAGCTCGATGATCTAAAACCAACCGATCCTCATGCATAAATAGGATCTCCTGCGAGTACTACCACTCGACTCCAAGCGGCTGGGAGATCCAACCGGACCTACAGCATAACAGCTGTCCTAACAAACTATCTAAAAATAGCAAAGTATGGTCAACATGACCTTATTACATGCATTGGTCTTATCAGACCTTCTTGGAAACATTAACCAGACCTATAACAAACTAACTGCCTCATGGAGGCCAGCTGTCAGGTAGGTGCTCCTGCACCACTAAGTCCTTCCAGTTTCATACCTAGTGTGTTGGAGATAATCAATGCAATCTTGGGGTTTTCTTTTTTTATCTGTTGAGCTTTATTAAGTTAATGAATGTTCTACTGCGTTTGGTGTACCTTATGCTCCGTTGGGCAAGCATGTTGTTGGACTCCAGTGTAAATCTGATTAATACAATATTTCACACCTTGTAGAAGTCTTATCATAGGGTATTGAAAGCTCTTCAACAAGATTTCTTCCTATATAGAATTGGTTAAATTTCTCTGTAAATTGGTCCACAGCAACATACCGATATGGCTGTTCCCTGTCAGTAGTCCAGTACTGTTCTTGGTCCTTTCAGGATGTAACTTGATACGAGAACACATAGGTTTAAGCTAAAATCAGAAGAATGATGTCACAAATTTAATAATTCTAAAGGACACAAGGTTGCATAAATTTTGTACCTCTTGCAGGAAACCTGCAATGGATTTTCACTTAGGACATTTTAAACCACAGCCCTCAAAGAATTCAAGAATATCTTACTGAGGCCCTTGACATACTATTTGCCTTCTGATAATAAAATGATGTCATCGAAGAGTTCAAAGGTCTCTGGTGCAGGCTGAAGACGTGACATCAAAATAACGCCTTTCATTATATGCACAAACTGCTGAAGGCACTTGACAACCTAGAAGGTTGTTGAGCTATCCAGACCAGTTTACATATCATCCATAAACAATGTCTTCATTGAACCTACAAGCATTTCACCTACAACACACAAATGAGGGTCAGATAAAAGCCTAGCAACGGAAGACAAATGGGAATATAGGATCAGATAATAGTAGTTAGAGTTCCTAAACTTCCAAGTCCATGTGATCGGAATGCTGTTTCTAGAGCGACCTATGTTTGAGCATTTTTGAATCACCTCACGTGATTCATCATCAGGATCAAAAATAGTTTGAGAGTTTTGGCCATTTGTTCAATCCTACCAGACTTTAAATGATAAATGATTTCATAATATTGTTTTCTTTTGAAGATTACGTATTCATTTCACACCTATTTACAGGACAACATCCTTTAAAGACAAGACATTCCAAAAAAAAATTCAAGTATTAAATATTCTTTTCAAGTTATAACAGCAATCTATTAGCATTTTTATTACAGTATCCTTAACACAGGAAAGAAATGTTTTAGAATGTGAAGATCCTACCTATTGTGGCGCTCTTTTTCTGCCCACCAGAATTTCCCTTTGCATGGCATTACCAATTATGGTGTCTGCGCAAACAACCAAGCCTAGAATCTACCAAAATTAATGAAATTACCCAAAAGAACAGCGAAAACATTCTCTCGAGAAATATGTATAAGTGCGTAAAATGTTCTTGCTTCTACTAGCCTTTCTATAGCAAATGCAAATTACAAATAGAGGTTTGTTTAATTGTGTATGGTTCTTACCTCTAAAAACGGTGTAGTTTTATTCGAGAGAGCTTGGAGCAAATTTCCTGTCAAATCTTTTTTTTATATACTTTTCGTTTACGTTGTCTGATAGAGCAAATGTCCTATCTATATTATCCGCCGTCGATATATGAAAAGATAGCTCTCTGGAATGAATTTGCGCCTTGCAATTTTGGGAGCTGCCTCTTTATACAATATTTGATAGAAAAATTGCTCAATCTACACTATACTAGTTTAGAAGGATGCCTGTGTAATGATCTTGAAGTAATCTAGGATATTCAAATCTACTAGATCAACAGGCACATTAAAAAACAAGCCATACCTATGTGACATAAGCTTGTTCAAATATCAGCACACTACTTCATCGGCTTGGTATTACACTTCTTTCAAACCAATCGTAGCTAATCTAAGTTTAACTTCTAAATATTAAGCATGTAGTTGCAGAAATCACTTTTAAACCAATTTTAGTGAATCCAAACCTTTAGTATTAAATTGGAAAATAGGCTATCCAAAGATAGTTTACATTGCTTCGAAATTAATTTCCATGTTATATGCATATTTTCATTCTTTGAGGAAGGAGTTAATTTTTCTTTTGTGGCATTGAAATCTTAGATGGCTTTGTTATGAGAATATTACGGAGTTGGCATTTTAGGGCTAGGTTTGGGTGCTCAAGAAAATTCCCGTAAAATGTGTTCCAAAATAGTTATTTACATATGGTTAGGTTTGTGGTTGGAGGTTGCGGGAACTAGTTATTGTATTAGGGTTAGAATTAAGTGTAGTTGTTTTATTGTGAACTGTAGCTATTAAATTATAGATGACAATGTGTATAGGAAATAATTTTCATATTGGCAAGACATTCTATATTAATTTTTCTGTCACTTTGTTAGTAACTGTAGTTGGTGAAATATTATCGGGAGATGAATGGGGTAGGCAATGTTGTATGGTTATAGCAGAAGATGTAAATAGATATGGATGTTTTTTTTTTACATTTAGATAAGTATGGTCTAACGAGGTTTAGGGTTTTTTTAATTCGGTTATAAAATAAACGGGAACTCTCCAGTTACCGTCAGTATTGAATTTAAATCACAATGAAATTATTTAATTTAGAATGCCAATGAAGGTTACCTTAGTTATGTTTGTGAAAAATAAATATAGTTGTATTTTTTAGATTTAATTTAAATATTTGTTTTGATAAATATTTGCATATAGTGATCTTTTTGTAATTGTAAGAATACAATCGATGACACACTGTGTTTTAACATTAACATACCCGCCTTCTTTGCAAATTAAACATAGAATCTTATTGTTATTACTAATATTGTTATTATTATTATCATTATTGTTATTATTATTATTAATTAGTGTTTTCTCAAAATATTAGTTGTTTTTTTTCAAGAAAGGATTTGCATAGTTATATGTATCTGTTAACTACACAAGCGCAATTATATAAATTGTGTATTAGATTATTTAATAGTAATATAAGATTTAATATTTTAGGGAAGGTATCAATTACTATATTTTGAATTGTTACGAAGTTAATTGATTTAATCTGGAAGTGAATTTTATTATATTATCCTGGTGAAGAGTTAGTAAATAAGTTTTGAGAGTTAATAAGAGTGTATGGTGATGGAAGTTATGTGAATAATGAACTCTGTGGCATCAAGAGAGTATAACTGAGCATATGATAGATTATTAATCTTAATAAGGTTCTTGTGCAAGTTAGTAGAGTGTAATCCAGAGGCACAGGTTATGTCATTTGCTTTCATGTACATGGTATGGGGTTAAGTCCTTCATGGATGTGGCAATCATTTATTGTTTTAAGTATGTTATAAGGTATTGTGTTGGATATGACAACAAGGACACATTGTCATCTGTATAGAAGGAATCTCTCATGTGTTACTCCGTTTGGAAACCATGAATAACGTATTGAGAATTGCCTTGTGATTATGCCATAGTTTGCAAGAGGGTTAATGCCTTGCAATGTGTATGTCTAGTTTATTGTTATGGTGATTTGTGCATGATGGATGGGGTCTCCTAGGTGCAGATAGGGGAGTGGCTTCCAATGTGGGGGCGGTGCCCAAAGTGGCCACCAGGGTAACCCATTGGAAGTTGGTAATCAAGTGATAACCTAATAATTAATCTAGGGGGGGTTGGGTAGTTTTCACACTAACAAGATAATTGGATGCCTCACTCATGCCTGTAGTGCTCGTTCAGGCTAAGGATGAGATGAGAAGGCCGTGGTTGGTAAAATCAACTTCCTTGTCCTCCTGAAAGGAATGTTGATTCCGCATGCGTCACCCTATGGGGCCGGTGCCTAGAGAGGCTGCTAGGGTAACCATAGATGGGGGCTAGCTTCTGGTGATAGATAGCCTGGGTAACCCATGCTAGGGCCATACGATGACACTCTCCCTGCTATAGCCTAGTAGTCCTTAGTTGTACTCTCCCCTGTTGTTAAGTGTTGCCTCTGGAAGTACTGTTGTGTCGTTGGTGATATTGTCTTGTGATGTTGGAGTCATGTGTTGTCTTTAGTTTACTATCTACCTTTCTGTATGTTGTAGTGGGGACCTTATGTTAACTCCTAACTTAGGGGGTGGACCTCAGGGTTCCACATGGTTGGGTGGAAGAGCTTTATGCATTGGTTTTCTCCCTTGTTGTTGTTCGTGAGCAAGGAGGATACACCTTGTGTACCTAACACCAGATTTGGTGCCTGTTTATGAAGATAGTTAGTATGCTCATGTACTAGCCTTGTGTATCTATTGTATCACATTGTATATATTCAGATGTAATCAGGATGTTGATAATGTAAACCATGATGATGTACTCATATGTATGGACTTGAATAGGAGCATGTAATCTTGATCAAATTTGATTATCGAATTGATGTCACGGAATGGAGATGTATATGTATAATCAATAATGTAATAGAGTTAGAATGATTTGTCGATGTTAGTTAGCAATGCATGTAAATGATGTTGATTATTTGTCTAGTAATGCAACCATGGCACCTTGGGAGACAAGTTGTTACTTAATGATGTGTATTGATCTGCTAAACCTCACTTGTCATCTTATTCAAAAAAAAATTATTCCGCTTTGCTTGCATAGATGTGTTGTCTTTCAAGGTGTTCATGATGGGGCATTGCATTTGTTATCAGAGCCCGGTTTAAACACTGGGTACCTTGGTTATATTTGAGCCCATTATGTAACCTAGTGCTTAAACTCTGTAGAATGATTTAACTCTTGTGCAACCCTTTTTCTTAATCTAATAATTTGCCCTTTTGTGTCCAGGATAGATGCGTAGACTAGGGGCCAAGGTTGGGGCAGAGGTAGGGGTCATGGAAGAGGTGGAGGCAGAATTCCTCCTCCCAGTTCTCCTCATGGGAGTGGCCATGAAGGCAGGGGTCAGAACATGGAGGGTCAGGGTCAGCCTGATGGAGCCCAATTGAGATAGATTCTTGAGGAGGCCCTTGCCTGTTTAGGCCCTAGACAAGAGGGTGAGCAGCCCAGAGGTGGTCAGGAGGTAGACCAGTCAGGTCTGAGACAGAGAGAGAGGTCTCCCAGGCATAGGGAGTTGACAGCTGAGCAGGAGGCCACATTAGCCAGCCATATGAGGGATTTATTGAGAGCACACCCTCCCACCTTTGATGGAGCTGGTAGAGGACTTGAGGCAGAGACCTGGTTATTGGACTTAGGTAGGTGTTTCGCCATGCATCCGTATGGTAGCAATACAAAAGCTAGATGTGCCATTTTGTATCTCTGAGGGTTTGCTTCGACTTGGTGGGGGCTAGAGGAGCAAAAGCTGCATTTGGACATTAACACTGTGTCTTGGGAGTTGTTTGTAGAGAGATTCAGAAGCCGCTTTCTTTCTGACCATTGGAGGCAGTGTCAAGCAGATGAGTTTCATGAGCTAAGGCAGTTGGCCATGACAGTTGAGCAATATGAGCGTAGGTTTTATGAGCTCAAACAGTATGCAAGTATCAGAGATGACGAGTCCATGTTGGTGCAGCATTTTATCAGGGGCTTGAATGCCCAGATTAGTGGAGGGGTTCGTGTATTTGAACCTAAGACTATGGAGGTTGCCGTGGAGAAAGCCCAGCTTGTAGAGGAAAATTTGGTTATGGGCCTTGGTGGACATATTGGTGTGCACATTGGCAGTGCACCTTCATTAGGATATGGTTCTCGAGGTGGTCACACTCAAGCATGAGGTTCTCATGCACCCTCAAAGGGTGGTCAGCAGCAGCAGTATTCGTAGTCCAAATTGAAGAAACCTCAGCTTTAGCAAGGTAATAGGTTTCAAAATAAGAAAGACTGGACTTGGCAGCGCAATAAGCGCAACCGTTATGATCAGCTAGCCCAGAGTACGTAGTCTTCAGTGAGCAGGGGTAGTTTCTAGTAGTCTAGTTCTTTTCGAGGAAACAGTGGTTTTGGTAGAGGCACCGGGTGTTTCTCTTGCGGCCAACAAGGCCATATTGCCAGACAGTGCCCGCAGAAGGGTGCATCAGGATTTGGACATCGACCAGTGGCTTCTGAGCCAACGGTTGGCGATGCAGGCAAGTCACACTGAGTCTTCGCAGCGGTGGATGACCGACAGGTAGAGCATCAGGGCACCATGGTGGAGACTTCTGGTCGTATGTGAGGTATTGATTTTTCTGTTCTATTTGATTCCAGTGCATCTGATTCATTTATATCTCCTCTTGTGGAGCGTTGTGTCTTAGTGGTAACAAAGCAAGATGATAGGTGGCAGGTTGAGTTAGCTTCCAGGGCTAAGTTAGCAGTTGAGTCTCTAGTTTCAGAGTGTAATTTGATGATTGGCCCTCTATCTACTTCTGTGGACCTTCGCATTTTACCCCTGGGTTCATATGACATAGTTTTGGGGATGGACTGGCTAGAGGCCCATTAGGCAGTGATAGATTGTTGGCATAAGTCTGTTAGATGTGTAGATGATTTGGGTACTGTGGTTGAGGTCGTAGGAGTTTAGAGACCTATTTCCCTACGTATGATCTCTGCTATGCAACTCAAGAGATGCATGCGTCAAGGATGTTAGCTTTTTGCAGTAACCATTGGTGATTTGGAGATGGAGGAGAGTCGAGAGGCATCTCTTGATGATCACCCACTCCTGAGGGAGTATGCGAATGTTTTTCCTTCTGATATTCCAGGGATGCCACCTAAGCGTGACATCAATTTCAGGATTGATCTTATTCCCAGTGCAAAGCCTATCTCACGAGCTCCATACAGGATGACCACTCAGGAGATCAAGGAGCTTCGACTACAGTTGGAGGAGCTATTAGCCAAAGGGTTCATTCGACCTAGTGTTTCTCCTTGGGGAGCACCTATGATCTTTGTGAAAAAGAAGGATGGATCTCTACGACTTTGCATCGACTATAGGTAGCTTAATAAGGTAACAGTGAGAAATAGGTATCCCTTGCCTCAGATCGATGATTTGTTTGATCAGATCAAAGGAACTAAGGTATTCTCTAAAATTGACCTTAAGTCGGGATATCACTAGTTGCAGATTTTTGAAGCAAACATTCACAAAATAGCATTTCGCACGCGTTATGGACATTATGAGTTCACAGTGGTACCATTCGGGTTGACAAATGCACCGTCAGTTTTTATGAGCCTAATGAATGGTGTGTTTCGCACTTATCTTGACCGATTTGTCCTCGTATTTCTTGATGATATATTGATCTATTTGAGGACTAAGGAGGAACATGAGGATCAATTGCGTCAGGTGTTGTAATGCCTGAGAGGAAATTAGCTTTATGCTAATTTGTTAAAATGTGAGTTCTTCCAAACAGAGGTTAAGTATTTGGGTCATGTCATCTCTAGAGAAGGTATTGCGGTGGATCCCTCAAAGATCCAAGCTATTATGGACTGGCCTGCACCCACTAATGTTTCCAAGGTCTGTAGTTTTATGGGGTTGGTAGGTTACTATTGTCGCTTCATCATGGGGTTTTTGAGAATTGCTCACCCCATCACTTCTCTTCAGAGGAAAGGGAAGAAGTTTGTTTGGTCAGAGCGGTGTCAGGAAGCCTTTCAGACTCTTAAGGAACAAATAACCAGTGCACCTATATTAGCAGTTCCAGATCCTGATAGGGACTTTGTTGTTTGTACCGATGCTTCCTTAGAGGGTTTGGGAGCAGTTCTGATGCAGGATGGTCGCGTGATTGCCTATGAGTCTCGCAAACTCAAGGATCACGAATTGAACTATCCCACTCATGACTTGGAGTTAGCTGCAGTTATGCATGCCTTGGTGAGATGGAGTCATTTTCTGTTAGGGCATCGGTTTGAGCTGCACAGTGATCATCGTAGTTTGCAGTATATTTTCACGTAGCCAAACTTGAATGCAAGGGCGTTGGATGGAATTCTTGTGCGAATATGACTTCGAGGTCAGATATATTCAGGGTAAGGAGAATGTGGTAGCAGACGCTCTTAGTCATCGGAGGCATGAGATCTCAGTAGTTTCTCTTACAGTTAATTTGAGAGGTCAGATTCTTGCTGCTCTTCCTACTGACAGTTGGTGCCAAGAGGTGAGATCTGAGATTGAGTCTGGTAGACCTTTAGAGGGTAGGTTCTTCGGGTATTCCTTTGAGTCAGATGGTCTTTTGTGACACTTGGGACGTATCTATATTCCTAATTCTGAGGGCCTTCGCACCCTAGTTTTGTCTGAGGCACATCAGGCACCCCATTCTGCTCATCCGGGTGTCAAGAAGATGCATGCAGATCTGCATCAACTGTACTTTTGGAGCGGTATGAAGCAGGACATTACTAATTTTGTGTCGAGATGTCTTGAGTGTCAGTGAGTGAAGGCGGAGCACTAGCACCCTGCAGGACTTTTGCAGCCTCATTTGATTCCAGAATGGAAGTGGGATATCATTTCGATAGACTTCATAGTTGGTTTGCCGATGTCCTCTTGGAGACACGATGCTATTATGGTCACTGTGGATAGGTTAACGAAGGTATTTCACTTTTCTCCTATTCGTGCTTCTTACAATGCCTCTACGGTGGCTAGAGTGTTCGTGGAGGACATCATCAGACTTCATGGGATTCCTCATAGGATCATCTCTGACAGAGATCCAGTGTTCACTTTTGCCCTTTGGACTTCCTTGCAACATGCCTTAGGAACACAGCTGAACTTTAGTTCAGCTTATCATCCTGAGACTGATGGTCAGACTGAGAGGGTTAATCAGGTTCTCGAGGATATGTTGAGGATGTATGTTATGGATCAGCAGAGCCGTTGGGAGGACTACCTTTACCTAGTGGAGTTTGCCTATAATAATGGTTATCATAGTTCTATTGGCATGTCTCCCTTCCAGGCCTTGTATGGTCGTCCTTGTAGGACCCCTTTGAGTTGGGATCATTTGGAGGATAGAGTTCTTCTGGGACTGGATATGCTTAGAGATATGGAGTAGCAGGTTGAGAGGATTAGAGAGCATTTGGTGGTAGCTCAGGATAGATAGAAAAAGTATGCAGTGCTCATAGGATTGATCGTCAGTTTTCTGTTGGAGATCAGGTGTTCTTGCGTGTGCGACCGCAAAAGAGTCCAATCCGCTATGGGAAGGGCTCTAAGCTAGCACCGTGCTTTGTTGGACCTTTTGAGGTCTTGGAGAGGATCGGTCCAATTGCTTATCGTCTTGCTTTGCCGCCTAGCCTTTCATGCATCCATGATGTGTTTCATGTTTTGGTACTTAGACCTTACTATCTAGATATTGCTCATATTCTTGATTGGACTGCTTTACATGTAGAGGACGGGCAGTTGGCTTTGGAGCCTGTAGGCATTCTTCAGCACAGGAGACTCACTCTCAGGGGCAGAGACGTGGAGTAGGTTAGGATCCAATGGGATCCTAATGATGAGACCTCTGCTACCTGGGAGGATGCTACCAGAATGAGGGAGTTATATCCTCACTTATTTGCCAGCTTCCAGGAGTAAGCCTAGTTCTAGGGGGGACGATGTAATGCCCCTTACTTCTGCTTGTGATAGATGTTATTTTCATGATTCCTATGATAGTCCTAGTATAGATGATAGTCTTATAGTGCATGTTTACAGTTTCGAGATATTTTGATTTCTATGTTATGGTTTATGTTCTCCTTGATCTTGATGGATGCTTGGTTACCATGCGAGCTAATTGTGGATCTATGTTAGGATGATGCTTGATTACTTGTACTTTGTGCCTTCACAGTTCGATGGACATGATTATAGATTAGTGTTATTTTATGTTTAATGCGATGTTCAATCATGATTATGATGTATGACTGGTATTGGATGTAGTTATTTAATGATGTGTTACTTTAACAAAATAGTGTTGCATTACTCGTGTCCGAGTACCCTGCCACGCTGCGACTTCCGTTCATTATGTTTATGATGACATGTTTATATACGTATATATGTGCAACCATGTTGTTTGCTGTAGGATGCAGGTACCGGGCATCAACTCCACCTATACTATTAGGTCTGAGCATGCCCTAGCCAATGGAGTTGTGGATTGGAGTTAACATAAGGTTCCCTACTCCGTCGACATCCTCAAAGAGGATGTGTTGTTAGTGTTGTATCCTGTCATCATCGACAGTTGGATTGATTGTTGTTATTGTCGCCATGTCCTGTGGCTTTTCATGGAGTCAGGTATCATCCTATAGGGTTGGTTAATCCCCAGTTAAGTGTCGATTTAAGCTTGGTTAGTACTTTATGAAAGATAAGGTTAAATTAGGCTAACCTTAAATAATCATGTGCTAGGGGAATCATGTATGATGATTTTGAATAAATGAGTTAATTGTATGATTAAATGGTAAAATTAATAGGAATTAATAAATAAATAAATAAAATTAACTATTAAGTGAATTAATAGGTTTCAAGTTGTTAGCGGGTTAGATTAAAAAGTGAACAAAAATACATTTATAGTAACAATGATAACATTATAAGTTAAAATTTTTTGGGGTTGATGCTTATTACCATATCTCAGTATTTTTTTGGGATGTGAAAGCTTATTCCTGTGTGTCGGCAATTGAAAATTTGGAGGCTTGGGAATCCCAGGGTATGGTTAATTTGGAATCCCACGAGAAAGTGGGTTATTGGGAAAGGAGAGAGAGGCATGGTTGGCATTTACTCGAGGAGTCCAATCCTAGTTTTGGAGAAAGTGGGTTGTCGGGGCACTACAGAATGTCTCCTGCATTTATCTAAGGGGGGAGTCCTGGTTATGAGAGGAGGAAGAACAAAAAAAGAGTTGGTGGCAAGAGTTGGAAAAAAATTGGGGAGGTGAACTAAAATCAAGTATGTTCTCATAATCCTCTCGAATCATACAATTTCCTGAGATTTCTGCCAAATAAATATTTTGCCAGTATGTACTTTGTTCTGTATGACTTTGACTGAGCTCCTCCATTGCTTTTGTGCGGATGCCTCTAAGTCCTTCCAGTTTCATACCTAGTGTGTTGGAGATAATCAATGCAATCTTGGGGTTTTCTTTTTTTTATCTGCTGAGCTTTATTAAGTTAATGAAAGTTCTACTGCGTTTGGTGTACCTTATGCTCCGTTGGGCAAGCATGTTGTTGGACTCCAGTGTAAATATGATTAATACAATATTTTACGCTCTGTAGAAGTCTTATCATAGGGTATTGAAAGCTCTTCAACAAGATTTCTTCCTATATAGAACTGGTTAAATTTCTCTGTAAATTGTTCCATAGCAACATACCGATATGGCTGTTCCCTGTCAGCAGTCCAGTACTGTTCTTGGTCCTTTCGGGATGTAACTTGATATGAGAACACAGAGGTTTAAGCTAAAATCAGAAGAATGATGTCACAGATTTAATAATTCTAAAGGACACAAGGTCGCATAAATTTTGTACCTCTTGCAGGAAACCTGCAATGGATTTTCGCTTAGGACATTTTAAACCATAGCCCTCAAAGAATTCAAGAATATCTTCCCGAGGCCCTTGACATACTATTTGCCTTCTGATAATAAAATGATGTCATCGAAGAGTTCAAAGGTCTCTGGTGCAGGCTGAAGACGTGACATCAAAATAATGCCTTTCATTATATGCACAAACTACTGAAGGCACTTGACAACCTAGAATGTTGTTGAGCTATCCAGACTAGTTTACATATCATCCATAAACAATGTCTTCATTGAACCTACAAGTATTTCACCTACAACACACAAATGAGGGTCAGCTAAAAGCCCAGCAATGGAAGACAAATGGGAATATAGGATCAGATAATAGTAGTTAGAGTTCCTAAACTTCCAAGTCCATGTGATCGGAATGCTGTTTCTGGAGCGACCTGTGTTTGAGCATTTTTGAATCACCTCACGTGATTCATCATCAAGATCAAAAATAGTTTGAGAGTTTTGGCCATTTGTTCAATCCTACCAGACTTTAAATGATAAATGATTTCATAATATTGTTTTCTTTTGAAGATTATGTATTCATTTCACATCTATTTATAGGACAACATCCTTTAAAGCCAAGACATTCCAAAAAAAAATTCAAGTATTAAATATCCTTTTCAAGTTATAACAGCAATCTATTAGCATTTTATTACAGTATCCATAACACAGGAAAGAAATGTTTTAGAATGTGAAGATCCTACCTATTGTGGCACTCTTTTTCTGCCCACTAGAATTTCCCTTTGCATGGCATCACCAATTATGGTGTCTGCGCAGACAACCAAGCCCAGAATCTACCAAAATTAATGAAATTACCCAAAAGAACAGTGAAAACATTCTCTCGAGAATTATGTATAAGTTTGTAAAATGTTCTTGCTTCTAATAGCCTTTCTATAGCAAATGCAAATTACAAATAGAGGTTTGTTTAATTGTGTATGGTTCTTACCTCTAAAAATGGTGTAGTTTTATTCGAGAGAGCTTGGAGCAAATTTCCTGTCAAATCTTTTTTTATATACTTTTCGTTTACGCTGTCCGATAGAGCAAATGTCATGTCTATATTATCTGCCGTCGATATATGAAAAGATAGCTCTCTGGAATGAATTTGCGCCTTGCAATTTTTGGAGCTGCCTCTTTATACAATATTTGACAGAAAAATTGCTCAATCTACACTATACTAGTTTAGAAGGATGCCTGTGTAATGATCTTGAAGTAATCTAGGATATTCAAATCTATTGGATCAACAAGCACATTAAAAAACCAACCATACCTATGTGACATAAGCTTGTTCAAATATCAGCACACTGCTTCATCAGCTTGGTATTGCACTTCTTTCAAACCAATCGCAGCTAATCTAAGTTTAACTTCTAAATATTAAGCATATAGTTGCAGAAATCGCTTTTAAACCAATTTCAGTGAATCCAAACCTTTAGTATTAAATTGGGAAATAGGCTATCCAAAGATAGTTTACATTGCTTCGAAATTAATTTCCATGTTATATGCATATTTTCATTCTTTGAGGAAGGAGTTAATTTTTCTTTCGTGGCATTGAAATCTTAGATGGCTTTGTTATGAGAATATTACGGAGTTGGCATTTTAGGGCTAGGTTTGGGTGCTCAAGAAAATTCTCGTAAAATGTGTTCCAAAATAGTTATTTACATATGGTTAGGTTTGTGCTTGGAGGTTGTGGGAAATAGTTACTGTATTAGGGTTAGAATTAAGTGTAGTTGTTTTATTGTGAATTGTAGCTATTAAATTATAGATGACAATGTGTATAGGAGATAATTTTCGTATTGGCAAGACATTCTATATTAATTTTTCTGTCACTTTGTTAGTAACTGTAGTTGGTGAAATATTATCGGGAGATGAATGGGGTAGGCAATGTTGTATGGTTATAGTAGAAGATGTAAATAGATATGGATGTTTTTTTTTTACATTTAGATAAGTATGGTCTAACGAGGTTTAGGGTTTTTTTAATTTGGTTATAAAATAAACGGGAACTCTCCAGTTACCGTCAGTATTGAATTTAAATCACAATGAAATTATTTAATTTAGAATGCCAATGAAGGTTACCTTAGTTATGTTCGTGAAACAGAAATATAGTTGTATTTTTTAGATTTAATTTAAATATTTGTTTTGATAAATATTTGCATATAGTGATCTTTATGTAATTGTAAGAATACAATTGATGACACACTATGTTTTAACATTAACATACCTGCCTTCTTTGCAAATTAAATATAGAATCTTATTGTTGTTACTAATATTGTTATTATTATCATTATTATTATTATTATTAATTAGTGTTTTCTCAAAATATTAGTTGTTTTTTTTCAAGAGAGGATTTGCATAGTTATATGTATCTGTTAACTACACAAGCGCAATTATATAAATTGTGTATTAGATTATTTAATAGTAATATAAGATTTAATATTTTAGGGAAGGTATCAATTACTATATTTTGAATTGTTACAAAGTTAATTGATTTAATCTGGAAGTGAATTTTATTATATTATCCTGGTGAAGAGTTAGTAAATAAGTTTTGAGAGTTAATAAGAGTGTATGGTGATGGAAGTTATGCGAATAATGAACTCTGCAACATCAAAAGAGTATAACTGAGCATATGATAGATTATTAATCTTAATAAGGTTCTTGTGCAAGTTAGTAGAGTGTAATCTAGAGGCACAGGTTATGTCGTTTGTTTTCATGTACATGGTATGGGGTTAAGTCCTTCATGGATGTGACAATCGTTTATTGTTTTAAGTATGTTATAAGGTATTGTGTTGGATATGACAATGAGGACACATTGTCATCTGTATAGAAGGAATCTCTCATGTGTTACTCCATCTGGAAACCACGAATAATGTATTGAGAATTGCCTTGTGATTATGCCACAGTTTACAAGAGGGTTAATGCCTTACAATGTGTATATCTAGTTTATTGTTATGGTGATTTGTGCATGATGGATGGGGTCTCCTAGGTGTAGATAGGGGAGTGGCTTCTAATGTGGGGCCGGTACCCAAAGTGGCCGCCAGGGTAACCCATTGGAAGCTGGTAATCAAGTGATAACCTAATAATTAATCTAGGGGGGGTTGGGTAGTTTTCACACTAACAAGATAATTAGATGCCTCACTCATGCCTGTAGTGCTCATCTAGGCTAAGGATGAGATGAGAAGGCCGTGGTTGGTAAAATCAACTTGTCCTCCTGAAAGGAATGTTGATTCCGCATGCGTCACCCTATGGGGCCGGTGCCTAGAGAGGCTGCTAGGGTAACCATAGATGGGGGCCAGCTTTTGGTGATAGATAGCCTGGGTAACCCATGCTAGGGCCATGCGATGACACTCTCCCTTCTATATCCTAGTAGTCCCTAGTTGTACTCTCCCCTGTTGTTAAGTGTTGCCTCTAGAAGTACTGTTGTGTCATTGGTGATATTGTCTTGTGATGTTGGAGTCATGTGTTGTCTTTAGTTTACTGTCTACCTGTCTGTATGTTGTAGTGGGGACCTTATGTTAACTTCTAGCTTGAGGGGTGGACCTCAGGGTTCCACATGGTTAGGTGGAAGAGCTTTATGCATTGGTTTTCTCCCTTGTCGTTGTTCATGAGCAAGTTCGATACACCTTGTGTACCCGACACCAGATCTTATGCCTATTTATGAAGACAGTTAGTATGCTCATGTACTAGCCTTGTGTATCTACTGTATCACATTGTATATATTCAGATGTAATTAGGATGTTGATAATGTAAACCATGATGATGTACTCATATGTATTGACTTGAATATGAGCATGTAATCTTGATCAAAGTTGATTATCTAATTGATGTCACGGAATGGAGATGTATATGTATAATCAATAATGTAATAGAGTTAGAATGATTTGTTGATGTTAGTTAGAAATGCATGTAAATGATGTTGATTATTTGTCTAGTAATGCAACCATGGCACCTTGGGAGACAAGTTGTTACTTAATGATGTGTATTGATCTGCTAAACCTCACTTGTTATCTTATTCAAAAAAAAAAATTTCCGCTTTGCTTGCATAGATGTGTTGTCCTTCAAGGTGTTCATGATGGGGCATTGCACATGTTGTTGGCCATATTGTATTTGAATTCCATGATATACTGAATGACTGAATTTGCATTTGTTTCATATCTTTGAGTTGTTTCCATTGTGTTTACTCTTGCTTCACGGCTTGGATAGTTCATTATGTGAACCCTCCTACCGTGACTGCACCAAGTGGTATGAGAGTGAAAGTTTGAATCTTTGGGAGTGAATTGAGTGAAGTTGATAAAGGAATTCAGTAAGATCTTTCTATGGATAGATCTCTGAATTGAGGCAGGTTACTTGTGTCGCAAACGATCGCTGATTGTGAGGCAGTTGTCACCTTGTAGCCTGATCACTGAACTTAAGGTAGTTTGCACTTGATCCTAGGAAGAATGCCACTGAGAAGAGTTGCTACTATTGCAATAATGGCTGGTAGGATGGATGAGATGATGGAAATGATGAAACCAATGAGAATTTGATTGGATGCTGTTGAAGAAGATAGGTGAAGAGAATTGATACTGAGACCTAATATTGAAAGTGATGATGAAGAAGAATTACAATCTATTGAACAAATTGGTGAAACCCTAGGAGGTGATGAAGAAGAAGAATCAAATCAAGTCAAGATGTTGTGAGTTATTTCAAATATTGGAAAGAGACCTAGAGTCGATGTGCTGAACTATACTGGTAATTTGAACCCTGAAGAATTGATTTACTCTATAAATGACATGGAAGAATACTTTGAGTATGAGGAGGTTGAAGATCCAGAGATTACTCGATAAATGACATTAAAGAATACTTTGAGTATGAGGAGGTTGAAGATCTAGAGAAGGTGAAATTCGTAAAGACAAAGTTGAAAGGACATGTTGCTATATGGTGGAAGGAAGTTTAGTTGGATAGAAATAGAAGAGGAAAATAAAAGATTACAAAGTGGGATATAATGGTGACAAAATTGAAGAATCAGTTCATACTTGCTGACTATGAGTTGGAGCTATTGAAAAGATTGCAGAACCTGAGACAAAAGGAGAAATCTGTGAAGGATTCTATTGAAGAATTTCATAAGATGATCATAAGGACATGACATAGTGAAGCAAGCAAGGAGAAAGTGGCTAGATACATCAATGGACTGAGATTGAATATTCAAGAAGAACATACTTGGTAAGGTTGACATCTCTGGAAGAAGCATATTAGTTTGCCCTGAAAGTTGAAGAGAAGTTGAACAAGAGGCATGATCAGAAACAGAGAGGCAGAGGAGGTAAATTTTAGAGAAACATAACATTTTTCAGAGGAGACAGATCACATCCGAAGTAGAACAAGTTTGACAACATATTTAAGAAGATGACAGAGATAATAATGCTTACCAGAGAGATGACAAAAACTTTTACCGAAGAGGAAACCCTAGTGCATACTAGAATGAAGGATACAAAAGAGAAGGAAGAGGATTTGATAAGAGAACATTTAGAGGCACTTGTTTCAAGTGTTCTAGTGAAGGACATAGAGCATTTGAATGTAAACAAGGGAGTACAAGCAAAAGAATAGAGAATAGTGGAAGAGCAGCCTATGTTGAAGAAAAACCTATTGGATCACCCAGTTCAGTTGGTGAACCTAAGAAAGGAGAATCACTTGTGATGAGGAGAGTACTATTTCAAGCAAAGGCAAATGAAGAACCACCATAGAGGAAGAGTTTGTTTAGAATAAGATGCAAATCATGAGGTAAATGTTGTAAAGTTGTTATTGATAGTGGTAGTTCAGATAATCTTGTTTCAGAGGAGATGGTGACTAAGTCGAAGTTAGAAAGATTGAAACACCCTAAGCCCTAACAGATAGCATGGATTCAGGATGATCATAAGGTACTAGTGAGTGAACAAAATTTGGTGAAATTTCATATTGGATCTTATCATAATAAAGTATTGTGTGATATTATGCCTATGGATGTATGTCATATTTTGTTGGGTAGACCTTGGAATTATGATAGAAAAGATATACATGATGGGAGAAAGAATACATACACTATAACATTAAATGTGAAGAGAATTACCTTGATTCCTTTGGAAGATGATCCTAAGAATGAAGTATTTGGGAATGCAAGAATCTATTTGGTAGATGGAAGAAAGTTTTTGGATGGTTTGAGACATGAAAATATATGTTATGCTTTGATTCCTAAGAAGCCTGAAGCTTTGAAGAAGGAGAATGAAGAATCACAATTGGAGGAAGTAAGAGAGTTGTTGATAGAGTATGGAGACATCATATCAGATAATGTACCTAAAGGATTGCCACCAATAAGGAGTATTAGTCATCACATGGACCTTATACCAGGAGCTAGTTTGCCTAATAAAGCAGCACATAGAATGAGACCAATAAAGAATGAAAAATTGAATAGACAGATACAAGAATTGTTGAGGAAAGGTTTGATCAGAGAAAGTATGAGTCCTTGTGCAATACCTGTAGTATTAGCACCTAAGAAAGATGGAGAGTGGAGAATGTGTACTGACTCTAGAGAAATAAACAAGATCACAGTCAAGTATAGATTTCCTTTACCTAGGAAGGATGATATCATGGATTATTTGAGTGGAGCAAAATATTTCACAAAGATAGACTTGAAGAGTGGATACCATCAGATTAGAATCAGAGAAGGAGATGAATGGAAGACTGTTTTTAAGACAAATGAAGGATTGTATGAGTGGTTAGTGATGCCTTTTGGATTGACAAATACACCGAGTACTTTCATGAGGTTGATGAATGAGGTCTTGAAGAAATTCTTGGGTAAGTTTGTGATTGTGTATTTGGATGACATTCTGATTTTTAGTAAGACAAAAGAAGAACATTTGTGGCATATTAGACAAGTTTTGCAGAAACTGAGAGAGGAGAAATTGCTAATAAACATCAAGAAGTGTAGTTTCATGAAGGAAGAATTGGTATATTTGGGATTTGTGATTTCTACGAAAGGATTGAAGATGGATCCTAAGAAAGTGAGAGCAATTGTTGAATGGCCTACACAGAAGAGCATTGGAGAGGTTAGATCATTTCATGGATTAGCTAGTTTCTACTGGAAGTTTATCAGAAATTTCAGTTCAGTTTGTAACCCTACGACAGAGACAATGTGTAATGCTTTGCCAAGGAACCCAGAGGATAACACAACTAAGCTTACAAAAAGGACTTTTTTTTAAAATGAAAGAAATAACAACAATCATATATTTATTCATAACATTTAAATTAAACTTTATCTTCTAGGGTTCATGGCTACATTACTAACGAACTAAAACAAGATCTAACCAAAATTATGAATTAACTAACAACCATAGTTTATTCTAAATCTAATTGCATCAAATAAACACATACATTTCCATATTATATCATCAGATAAGTAAGCATCAAGATCCTTCACATAGGATCATAAGTACATAAACAAGCTCCTTTACAAGAGAGTACAACATTACATTATTTACAATATCGCTATCTAGATTACATTGGAGTACATATATCAAGATAATAGTACATGATTCAACTGATATACAAGATTGAAACGTGATCATAAGTATCTACCTTCTCAAGCAAGAGCAAGATCTGAAATCTGTCATACAAGGACATCCTTCTCGTGCATGAACAACAACATGGGAAACCAATGGAGATAAAAGCACAACCACTCGACCATGTGGAACCCTAAGGTCCACCTCCCATGCTAGGAGATAAGAATAAGGTCCCACTAAGAAAACAATCAAGAAAGGTAGTAGACTAATAGGTACAAGGACTACACAAGACTTCAATACAAAACGGGTGAAAAAGAACATCACAAGTAACTTAAACATCACTTCTAGAGGCATTCACAAAACAAAGGGGAGAGCATAATTAGAGAATGTTAGACTGCAGTAGGGATGAGTGTCATCACATGGTCCTAGCATGGGTTACCCTAACAGTCTCTAGCTAGAAGCTGGCCTCCATCCATGAGTTACCCTAATAGTCTCTTGCTAGGTGTTGGCCCCCATCTATGTTTACCCTAACAGTCTCTCACTAGACACCAGCTCCATAGGGTGTCACATGTAGAACTAGCATTCCTTTCGTGAGGACAAAGACTTTAATTTTGCCAACCACAGCCTTCTCATCTCATCCTTAGCTTGAACAAGCACTACAGGCATGAGTGAGCCATCCAATTATCTTGATTAGTGTGAAAAATACCCAACCCTCTAAATCTATTATTAAGTTATCACTAGATGAACAACTTCCAATGGGTTACCCTGACAAGCCACTTTGGGCACCGGCCCCACATTGAAAGCCACCCCCCTTCACTGCATCTAGATTCTCAAAGCCCAAAACAAAACCCAAGCATGAACTATCACATTTCTTATTATGATACATTTATAACATTATTTCACATTACACAGAGCAAGGCATTACCCATCTTGCATAGTTATCATAACCACATGAATAGGTACACTGAGAAAGGCATTATCCATCTTGCACAGTCATCATAACCACATGAATAGGTACACTGAGCAAGGCATTATCCACCTTGCATAGTCATCATAACCACAAGAATCCATAAACAGAGTGGAGTCAACATATAATTAATACATATTCAACCCTTAGCAAGATTACATAATCACAAGAGTCATACACACGACTACCCCTCTTGGCCTCTGGAATCAACTTTCCCAAATCACACAAACACTTGACACACTAACCACTATGGTCTCACATCACATTAACTCTCAAATGCATATCATCGCCTAATAGACCAAACTAAGATCCAATAGACCAAACTAAGATCCTCCATCAATAATTGAAATACAACACCATAATTGCAACATATGACATAATGCACTAATTATGGGTCTTGAAGAATGTAACATTAATTGAATCATGATCAATCATCTAACAATCATAAAGTGAATCTTCCTCAACAATATAGAACTATCATATTCCAACCACTAGTAATAGTTACTTTTATGATCATAAGATATAAGAGTCCACGAGTAACAATATTTTAACTAATAGTTCCCAAGACTTATGTTAATTTTATTTAATTAAAATGACTGTGAACAAAATGGAACTAACTCTAAGGCATACAAATTAAACACAACAATTATTTACACTATTTACACTGATGTAGATTTCATTAATAATCTAGCCAATTGTAAATACTATTAAATTTAACTATATAAGAAAGGCTAAAAGCCTATAATATTAGAATGATATAAATATCTTACACTAGTTAGAATCACAAGATACAAAACCCAAAGCTACAATGAAAGAACCTTGTTCTAAGGTTAGCTTGAGAGGAAAGGAATATAGAACAACAAAACATTCCTATAGATCTAACATCTTCATCAAATCTACCACACTTTTAACCACATGCATATGATAGGATCAGCACAAAATAAATTTGTTGAGAAGGCTTTAGAAGGTACCAACAATGCAAAATGTGAAAGCATAGATAGAGCATGTAGACTGATTGGTAGAATGCCATAAAGAGAGTCATATGATGGAAAGCAATGATCCTAGGATATGCACAAGACATTTGAATTTGTTGAAAAAATCTTAGAGAAACCCAGTTCAAAAATATAGAGTTATTAGTGACACAACTAACTGTTTTAATAGAGACGAAAACAGTGAGAGGTAGACAGTCACAAAATATTTATATCTCCAAAATGACAAACTGGGTATGGCTGATTTTCAGATATGATTTAGATATCCAGGCTGTGTACCATATATAAAACAATTAGATAAACCTAGTTTGTAAAAATAAAGTTATGGCTAACGCAATAGATTGCTAAAACAGAGACGAAATGGGTGACAGGTAGATAGTCAAAAAATATTCATATCTCAAATACAACAAACTAAGTATGGTTGATTTTTTGATATGATTTAGATATCCAGGCCATGCACCATGTATAAAAAAATTAGAGAAACCCACTTCGTAAAAATAAAGTTATGGCTAACGTAACAGACTGCTAAAACAGAGATGAAATGGGTGAGAGATAGAGAATCACAAAATATTTATATCTCAAAAATGGCAAATTGGGTATGGTTGATTTTTGGATATAATTTGGATATCTAGGCTGTACATCATATATAAATAAATTGGTGTAACCCAGTTTGTACAAATAAAGTTATGTCTAATGTAATAGACTAGGTTCAGAAAATGTAGAAGAGAATTCACAAAATATTTTAATAAATCTAATGCAACAATAAATTAGATTCATATGTCAGTCCATACCTGGAATATTACTTTTATCACATCTTCACAAAATTCCTGGCTCGCATCCATTTTCTCCCAAGTCTTTTCTTCTAGAAACTATGGTTTATGGTGCCAAAAGAAAAAATAAAAACTTCCTGAGAGAGAGATCCCCAAAACATAAAACATATTCCCTATTTAAAATGCACACTCCTCCCCAAATTATGTCTTGAGATTTCAAAATAAAGTTAAGCATGCATAACCACCCCCATAATTTCTTCCAAAGATTCTCCTTTATTACTTTCTTACAATTTGCTATTTTTAACCAAACAATAATTTCTCTCTGATTTTATTTATTTTAGAATTTGCTATTTATTTCATTTACAACCAAACAAAAATATGTTCTTTCTACTTTTCTAAAATTAGTCTCTTACACAAAAGAAATAATTATTTTTAAGATTCCCTCTTGAGGTGCATAACTGCCACTTCTTCCAAGTGGCCAAAATAGAAAATAATTACTCAAGGCAATAATAATAAAGAAAGAGAATATTTTTCAGACATACTATACATATTTCCCCACAACTATAATTTACATAAAAAGCATCTATATTTATTTATCAAAGTGCCCTCTTGACTTAATAATTTTTTTGTAATGAAGTAATTAACCAAAACATTAATCAAACAATTCCAAAAAAAAAACCCAAATGCCAAACAATTCCTGACATAATGCACGATTGAAAGGATGACCAAAATGACAATGACTGACCATTATGCGCATATAGACAACACTGACTAGGTGCAAAACTGGATACTCATCCTTTTCAAGGATGATGGCTAATTAGGGGACCACATGTTATCTCCGTTCAAGAGTTTTCATTGGGTTTAAGGCACGTTCAGACCTGTCCATTCATGTGGAGTTGATGCCTGGTACCTGCATCCTACAGCAACCAATAGTCAAACAAATAGACATATATATAATCATATAGTCAAATACATTATGAAAGGGAATCACAGCGTAGCAAGGTACTCACATATGAGTAATGTGACACTTTCCCTTTCACCATCACATCAAACACGTAATCACCACACACATAGCAATCAGTTACTGAATAACTAAATAATAACCATCATCAGATAATCACATGATACACATAATAAGATTAATTCACACACAACATCACAACATAACATCCTATGATACATAATCGGTTGCATAAAAATCAATTCTAACATATGACAATCATAGTAAGATCAACATCATAATCACTTGAATGCAAAACAATGTCAGAGCATATAAATTATCAGTGTCGCAACAAAGATTATCAATAAAACATACTAACTGTCATATGAAACCACACATGAGCATAATCAGGAATGTCATCAACATGAATGTAGCATCTGCCAACATCATATAATGTACAATATCAACTATCTAACATACCCCCAATATTCCTATTATTTTACCTTCATCTTCATGCTCTTTAGCTAGACCATCTGCACATCCAAGATGAGAATGGAGGGGCATTACATCCTCCCCCCCTAAGACTTGACTTACTCCTAGAAGTCACAGACTAGGGTGAAAACATAACATATTAGTATTGCAATTTTCTATTGCCAACGTAAACATCTATTTTAAGCAATTGTTCATAAGACAGACATAGTCGTTTAATAAAGACAAGAAGAGCATCAATTCCTCACCATTAAGACATATCATGTGATCTACTTATAATCCAATCACACATATTTTAGGAATTTCAAATGATTTAGGGAATTGCATTCACATATTAACAAAGAAAAATACATCTCATCTCTTATTTCCACTGTGGTTCCCACTAATTACCGAACATGCAAAGTACAATCCTCCGTGGAGTCCTCCCTTGAACACATTATCAGAGGTTCGAAATGAACATGATAGAAACAACACTTAACACAAAACAGAGCCAACAAAAACAAACATTCAGAATAGCCACCATAGAAATTTTAAAAATGCAAACCCAAGTGAGGAAATAATCAAATTCAATTTTAAGTCACAAAATGCCAGCAATTTTCAATAATAAATCAAGTATAAAGAAAAGAGTTTTGGTGACCACTCCTATCATAAGAGAGTTCAAAGAAAACAAATTCATTGTTAGTCCACCCACAACACATGAAACAACTATAAAAAATTCTAAAACAACCAATATTACAAACAAATCCACATTATGGTGTGACTAATTTTAGCCACAAAAGGGAGTATCTGCTACACAACATCCCAAGACTCAAAGTCCAGAATGTGTTAGAGAATGTACAACAAACAAATAGACAACTAAGTTTTCTACATATTTTTAACTAAGCAACTTTTATACAAGAATTTAAGGCAACACAGTCGCTACTTATTTACAAAAGTAAAAAAAATTCTATCTTTAATGCTGTACAATTCCTGTTTACCAAACTATGAACATATACAATTACTTCCTTATGCAAAAAGATACTTACAGAGGAAATGTATGATGTCACACACAAGAATAATTCAAAATTCTAATTCACTTGCAATATCACATTCATGATCTCCTGGGTCCAGCACAGGCTCTAATTTGATCTCCTACACATGTTTCTTACACAGGCATACACAATGATAACTTTCATAAATCACAACAGAACTTCCACATGAGGTCATGGCCAAATAAGAAATAGATATCAGATTATCAAGCAACCACGCAAAGATACCCCACACATGACAACACATAATCCACATGATGCCATCAAGTGATTAAATCATTCCAATACTTACACATATAATACAATTAACATAAAGATGGTATGGTGCTTCTACACCCATAGCTAAACATAACCCCCAAGTATGATTATTTCACCAAACAAGGGAACACAAAACACCACTGGCCTTTCACAACACCCCACATAGAATGGGTATAGGATATCCACACAGAGGGGGAATATACCATGCTTCTAATCACATGCACTAATAGTAATCATGCTTATTTCTTCTAAAGCACTAGAGACCACAAGAGGGACTCAAGGCCTCAACAAATCAACAAGCACTAAATTTCAACAAACACATATTTTTAGATATAACATCACATTTTTAGAAAATAAGGAGAGAGAACACATAGTAGACACATAAGTAAAACAAGGCATAAAGAATTTATTTCTTTCAGAATCAAAGAACAAGTCTGTAAGTTTATCAATCTTCTAATGTCATACCAGGGCACATAGGTGAGAGGTACTATTACCAACTCACCACAAGAGAAAAATGCTTAACCTACAGTAACAACAACAATCCAGAGATCCCAGTGTTGCAACCTAGGCTCTGATACCAAATGTAATGCCCCACCAAGGAATGCATAGGATAACACAACTAAGATTACAAAAAGGACAATTTTTTTTAAAACAAAAGAAATAACAACAATCATATATTTATTCATAACATTTAAATTAAGCTTTATCCTCTAGGGTTCCACGGATGCATTACTAATGAACTAAAACAATATCTAACCAACATTATGAATTAACTAACAACCATAGTTCATTCTAAATTTGATTGCATGAAATAAACACATACATTTCCATATTATATCATCAGATAAGTAAGCATCAAGATCTTGCACATAGGATCATAAGTACATAAACAAGCTCCTTTACAAGAGAGAACAACATTACATTGTTTACAATATCGCTATCCAGATTACATTGGAGTATATATATCAAGATAATAGTATATGATTCAACTGATATACAAGACTGAAACATGATCATAAGTATCTGCCTCTTCAAGCAAGAGCAAGATCTAAAATCTGTCATACAAGGTACATCCTTCTCACGCATGAACAACAACAAGGGAAACCAATGGAGATAAAAGCACAACCACCTAACCATGTGGAACCCTAAGGTCCACCCCTCGTGCTAGGAGATAACAATAAGGTCCCACTAAAAAAACAACCAAGAAAGATAGTAGACTAACAGGTGCAAGCACTACACAAGACTTTAATACAACACGGGTCAAAAAGAACATCACAAGTAACTCAAACATCACTTTTAGAGGTGCATTCACAAAACAAAGGGGAGAACACAACTAGAGAATGTTAGACTATAGTAGGGATGAGTGTCATCACATAGTCCTAGCATGGGTTACCCTAATAGTCTCTAGCTAGACGCTGACTCCCATCCATGGGTTACCTTGACAGTCTCTCGCTAGGTGCCAGCCCCCATCTATGGTTACCCTAACAGTCTCTCACTAGATGCCGGCCCCATAGGGTGACACATGTGGAGCCAACATTCCTTTCATGAGGACAAGTTAATTTTTCCAACCACAACCTTCTCATCTCATCCTTAGCTTGAACAAGCACTACAGGCATGAGTGAGGCATCTAATTATCTTTATTAGTGTGAAAACTACCCAACCCTCTAAATTTATTATTAAGTTATCACTGGATTAACAACTTCCAATGGGTTACCCTGACAAGCCACTTTGGGCGCCGACCCCACATTGAAAGCCACTCCCCGTTCACTACATCTAGATTCTCAAAGACCAAAACAAAACCCAAGCATAAACTATCACATTTTTTATCATGATACAGTTATAACACAAAATATACATCATTTCACATTACACAGAGCAAGGCATTACCCATCTTGCATAGTTATCATAACCACATGAATAGGTACATTGAGAAAGGTATTATCCATCTTGTACAGTCATCATAACCACATGAATAGGTACATTAAGCAAGGCATTAGCCACTTTGCACAGTCATCATAACCACAAAAATCCATAAACAGAGTGAAGTCAACATATAACCAATACTTATTCAACCATTAGCAAGATTACATAATCACAGGAGTCATACACATGACTACCCCTCTTGGCCTCTAGAATCAACTTTCCCAAATCACACAAACACTTAGCACACTAAACACTATGGTCTCACATCACTTTCACTCTCAAATGTACATCATCACTTAATAGACCAAACTAGGATCCTTCATCAATAATTCAAATACAACACCACAATTGCAACATATGACATAATGCACTAATTATGGGTCTTGAAGAATGTAACATTAATTGAATCATGATCAATCATCTAACAATCATAAAGTGAATCTTCCTCAACAATATAGAACTATCATATTCCACCCACTAGTAATAGTTACTTTTATGATCATAAGATATAAGAGTCCACGAGTAACAATATTTTATCTAATAGTTCTCAAGACTTACGTTAATTTCATTTAATTCAAATGACTATGAACAAACTGCAAATAACTCTAAGGCATACAAATTAAACACAACAATTATATACATTATTTACACTAATGTAGATTTCATTAATAATTTAGACAATTGTAAATACTATTAAATTTAACTGTATAAGCAAGGCTAAAAGCCTATAATATTAGAATGTTATAAATGACTTACACTAGTTAGAATCACAAGATACAAAACCTAAAGCTACAATGAAATAACCTTGTTCTAAGGTTAGCTTGAGAGGAAAGGAATATAGAATGACAAAACATTCCTATAGATCTAGCATCTTCATCAAATCTACAACACTTTTAACCACATGCATATGATAGGATCAACACAAAATGAATTTGTTGAGAAGGCTTTAGAAGCTACCAACAATGGAAAATGTGAAAGCATAGATAGAGCATGTAGACTGATTGCTAGAATGCCTCAAAGAGAGTCATATGATGGAAAGCAATTATAGTAGGATATGCACAAAATAAATTTTTTGAAAAAATCTCAGAGAAACCCAGTTAAAAAATATAGAGTTATTGGTGACGCAACTAACTATTTTAATAGAGATGAAATGGGTGGGAGGTAGACAGTTATGATATTCATATCTCCAAAAGGACAAACTAGGTATGACTGATTTTTAGATATGATTTAGATATCCAGGCCATGCACCATATATAAAACAATTATAGAAACGCAGTTCGTAAAAATAATGTTATGGCTAATGCAATAGACTGCTAAAATAGAGATGAAATGGGTGAGATGTAGACAGTCACAAAATATTCATATCTTAAAAATAACAAACTGGGTATGGTCCATTTTTAGATATGATTTAGATATCCAGGCCATGCATCATATATAAATGAATTAGAGAAACTCAGTTCTTAAAAATAAAGTTATGGCTAATGTAACAGACTGCTAAAACGGAGACGAAATGGGTAAGAGGTAGACAATCACAAAATATTCATATCTCAAACATGACAAACTGGGTATGGCTAATTTTAGGATATGATTTAGATATCTAGGCTATACACCATATATAAAAAAATTAGAGAAACCCAGGTCATAAAAAAAAGTTATATCTAATACAATAGAATGGGTTTAGAAAATGTAGAGGAGAATTCATAGAATATTTTACTAAATCTAATGCAACAATAAATCAGATTCATATCTCAGTCCATACCTGGAATATTACTTCTATCACATCTTCACAAAATTCTTGGCTTGCATCCATTTTCCCCCAAGTCTTTTCTTCTGGAAACTATGTTTTATGGTGTGAAAAAATAAAAATAAAAACTTCCTGAGAGAGAGCCCCAAAACATAAAACATATTCCCTATTTGAAATGCATGCTCCTCCCCAAATTATGTCTTGAGATTTCAAAATAAAGTTGAGCATACATAACCACCCCCATAATTTCTTCCAAAGATTCTCCTTTATTACTTTCTTACAATTTGCTATTTTTAACCAAACAATAATTCTCTCTAATTTTTATTTATTTTAGAATTTGCTATTTATTTCATTTACAACCAAACAAAAATATGTTCTTTCTACTTTTCTAAAATTAGTCTCTTACACAAAAGAAACAATTATTTCTAAGATTCCCTCTTGAGGTGCATAACTGCCACTTCTTCCAAGTGGCCAAAATAGAAAATAATTACTCAAGGTAATAATAATAAAGAAAGAGAATATTTTTCAGACATAATATACATATTTCCCCACAACTATAATTTACATAAAAAACATCTATATTTATTTATCAAAGTGCCCTCTTGACTTAATAATTTTATCGTAATGAAGTAATTAACCAAAACATTAATTGGACAATTCCAAAAAAAAAAACCCAAATGCCAAACAATTCCCGACATAATGCACAATCAAAAGGATGACCACAATGACAATGACTGACCATTATGCTCATACAGACAACACTGACTAGGTGCAAAACTAGATTCTCATCCTTTTCAAGGATGATGGCTAACTAGGGGACCACATGTTATCTCCATTCAATAGTTTGCATTGGGTTTAAGGCACGACCAAACCTGTCAATTCAGGTGCAGTCAATGCTTGGTACCTGCATCCTACAACAACCAATAGTCAAACAAATAGACATATATATAATCATATAGTCAAATACACTATGAAAGGGAATCATAGTGTAGCAGAGTACTCACACATGAGTAATGTGACACTGTCCCTTTCACCATCACATCAAACATGTAATCACAACACACATAGCAATCAGTTACTAAATACCTAAATAAGAACCATCATCAGATAATCGCATTATACACATAATAAGATTAGTCCACACACAACATCACAACATAACATCCTATGATATAGAATCAATCATATAAAAATCAATTCTAACATATGATAATCATAGTAAGATCAACATCATAATCACCTGAATGTAAAAGAATGTCAGAGCATATAAATTATCAGTGTTGCAACAAAGATTATCGATAGAACATACTAACTGTCATATGAAACCACACATGAGCATAATCAAGAATGTCATCAACATGAATGTAGCATCTACCAACATCATATAATGTACAACATCAATTGTCTAACATACCCTAAATATTCCTATTATTTTACCTCCATCTTCATGCTCCTTAGCCAAACCATCTGCACATCCAAGATGAGAATGGAGGGGAATTATACAATGAGAGGTGATAGAAAAAACTTTAAGTGGACATCAGGAGTAGATAAAAGTTTTGAATTGTTGAAGCAGAAGGTGACAGAGCAACCTATTTTAGTAATACCAAATTTCAATAAGGTATTTCAAGTTGATTGTGATGCAAGTGCGAGTGCAATTGGAGCATTGTTAAGTCAAGAAGGAAGACCTATTGCATATTTTAGTGATAAGTTGAATGATGCAAGGAGAAGATATTCATTTTATGATCAAGAGTTCTATATCATAATTCAAGCCTTGAAGAAATGGAGAGATTATTTGTTGCCTAAGGAGTTTGTATTGTATACAGATCATCAAGCTTTGCAGTATTTGAATAGTCAAGGTAAGTTGAATCAGAGACATATGATACGAGTAGAGTTCATGCATAGTTATACATTTGTGTTGAATTATAGGAGTGGAAAATCAAACAAAGTTGTTAATGCATTGAGTAGGAGAAGAAATTTGTTGATAGAGATGAGAGTTGAAGTGATAGGATTTGATGAATTGAAGAACATGTATGAGGGAGACATTGATTTTGCAGGACCTTGGAAATCATGTAAGGAACCTATTGTGATAGATAGGAGTAAGTGGTTGGACTATTTCATTCAATAAGATTTGTTGTTCAGAGGAAATTAGTTGTGCATACCTAGAAGTTCAATGAGAGATAATTTGATCAAGGAGAAACATAGTGGTGGATTGGTATGACATTTTAACATTGACAAGACAGTGGCTTTGGTTAGTGAAAATTACTTTTGGCCTCAGATACATAAGGATGTTAGGAAGTTTATGTAGAGTTGAAGAGTTTGTCAAGTTGCAAACAGGAGTAGTTAGAATCCTAGATTGTACAAACCTTTGACAATACCGAAGAGACCTTGGGAAGACATAAGCATGGATTTTATAATGGGATTTCCTAAGACACAAAGAGGACATGATTCAATATTTGTAGTGATAGAAAGATTTTTAAAGATGGCTCATTTCATACCTTGTAAGAAGATAATTGATGCAGTGCATGTAGCTGGCCTATTTTTCAAGGAGATTATGAGATTGCATGGATTACCTAAGAGCATAATTTTAGATAGAGACACCAGATTCCTTGGATATTTTTGGAAGACACTTTAGAAGAAGATGAAGACAAATTTGAAGTTTAGTTCAACATTTCATCTCCAGACTGATGGACATACAGAGGTAGTGAATAGTGTTAGGGTTAGCCAGCAGAAAATATCAATTAAATGCAAATAAAGATTAAATAGGGGAACAAAAATACACAAAAATAATAATAGCGAGACAAGTTTTAACGTGGTTCACCCAAACTTGGGCTACATCCACCAAATAGAGAGTCCAATATTATTATCTAGTAAATCAAACTGATTACAATTGGTAATCTCTACAACTCAATACCACTGCAAATGCTACAATACATCAATGGAAACCCTAACCCTTAGTAATTTTTATCACGACTTTTGTCAGTTACAAAATAGGGTTTTTTTTTATGTCGGCCAATGAAAAATAACTCTTGATGCCTTAATAAAATATGCTGCCCCCAAACCCCCACAAGGGGCACTGCCCCTTGACCCCATAGGAATTTGGGGGCAAATTGTGGCAATAAAAGTGGGGTTAATTTAACCTTTAAATCTGATTAGGCTCCATATAACAACAATCTCCCACTTGGAAACTGATCAGACTCTACACCATATCATCTCCCACTTGGAGACTGATCATAACACTGCTGACCCTATAGCTCCTACTAGAAATAAGCACCCCGGACTCTGCTGTTTTGATTTTGTTTTCAGTCTTGAAGACTAACCAAAGTTGAAGAGGAGCTCAGCTTCTCCCTTTTCATTGCCTTTGTAAACATATCTGCTAGATTTTTATCTGTATGTATCTTTTCCAGCCTTAACTTTCCATCATCCAACACTAACTGAATAAAGTGATACCTCAATTGTATGTGTTTGGTCTTTGAATGCAAGGCATAATTCTTTGCAAGATGTATGGCACTCTGGCTGTCTATTAACAAATAACTGTTAACCTATTGTTTGCCCAATTCTTCCATGAAAGATTACAGCCATATCATCTCCTTGCTTGCCTCTGTTGCAGCTACATATTCTACCTATGTGGTGGATAAAGTAACCACCTTTTTTAACCTAGAAATCTAACTCACCACTATCCCACCTAAGTAAAGACATAACTTGTAGTACTTCTATAGTACTCCGCCTGGTATCAATATCCTTTGCCAAATTTGAGTCTACATAACCTGCTAAATTAGTATTAGAGCCCCCAAAACACAAGTGTTTATTGGATGTACCTCGCAAATATCTGAGAATCCATTTGATTGCATTCCAATGCTCCAATCCGAGATGAATCATATACCTGCTTACAACTCCTACAACATGTGTAATATCCAGTCTCGTGCATACCATGGCTTATATTAAACTTCCTACAGCTGAAGTATATGATACCTTGGACATTTTTTCTTCCTCCTCTTGTGTCTTTGGACATATCTCCTTAGTCAATTTCAAATGACTAGGCAAAGGTGTGCTGACAGTTTTTGTATTCTCCATATGGAATCTCTGCAACACCTTTTCAACATAATCAACCTAAGATAGAGTCAATTTTTTGTTCTTCATATCTCTGTAAATTTTCATACCAAGGATTTGTTTTGGTGCCCCCAAATCTTTCATAGCAAAGGATTGTGCTAACTGTTGTTTTAACTCTCTTATGTGATCCATGTTAGACCCCGCTACAAGCATGTCATCAACATATAAACATAAAATAATGTAGTTGTCATTATCCAACCTCTTAAAATAAACATAATGGTCAAAATTACACTGGCTGTAGCCTTGCTCAACTATAAAACTATTAAATTTTAAGTACCATTGTCGAGGTGCTTGTTTTAGGCCATACAAACTCTTCTTCAATCTACACACCAGTTTCTCCTCACCTTTGACCTCAAATCCTTGGGATTGTTCCATGTATATCTCCTCCTCCAAATCACCATGGAGAAAGGTAGTTTTCACATCTAGCTATTCTAATGCAAATCTTTAGCAGCCACAATACTTAAAACAGTACAAATAGAAGTCATCTTGACAACTAGAGAAAATATCTCATCAAAATCAATGCCCTTTTTCTATGAAAATCCTTTTACAACTAACCCAGCTTTAAATCTTTTCTTACCTCCATCTTCCTCTTTCAACCAATAAACCCATTTGTTTGGTAAAGCCTTTTTACCTGTAGGCAACTTACATAATTCCCAAGTCTGATTTTTCAGAAAGGAGTCTATTTCTGCTTGCATTGCAAGCTCTCATCGAACCTATGTATCCACTTGCATAGCTTCATCATACCCTTCTGGTTCACTAGCATCTATTAACAAAATAGAATACAAAGAGGGAGAAAACCTTTCGGGAGATGTACTTATCCTTGTTGACCGTCTAACATTCACTGAATTTTGTGGTATTTCTGGTTGTTGTTGTGGAGTATGAGGAACCACTAGAACATCACTATTTGGAGTATCATCAAGCACCACATAATCCTTTTCTTTCTTCTCATGCTGCTGCAACTAATCTTTGTACAACACCTTCTCATTGAATATAACATCCCTGCTTCTCACAATTTTTTGATTTTCAAAATCCCAAAGCATATAGCCAAATTCATCAATGCCATATCCAACGAAGGTACAATTTTTTAATTTTGCATCTAGCTTGGTTCTATTTTCAGAATCTACATGTGCAAATGCTTCACATCTAAAAGTTTTTAGAAAAGAATAACTCACCTTCTTACCTATCCATTCTTCCTCTAGAACACCATAGCCCAAAGGAACTGAAGTACCTCTATTAATTAAATATATAGCAGTGTTGATAGCCTCTACCCACATGTTTAAAAGCAACCAAACATGCAATCTCATGGTCCTTGCACACTCCATTATTGTCCTATTCATGCATTCAGCCACTCCATTTTCTTGTGGAGTCCCTGGAACCATTTTCTGCCTACGAATTCTATTAAAGGAACAATAATCCTCAAATTCTTTGTTGTAATACTCACCACCATTATCAGATCTGAGACATTTTAATCTTTTACCTGTCTCATTCTCAACCAAGTTTCTCCATTTCTTAAATGTTTCAAATACATCAGATTTATGCCTAAGGAAATAAATCCATACCTTCCTAGTTGCATCATCTATGAATGTAACATAATACTGAGAGCCACTGAGAGAAGATACCTGAGCTGGTCCCCATACATCTGTATGCACAAGCTCCAACTTTTTATTTTTCTTTTGCTTCCCATCCTTGAGAAAACTGACTCTCTGTTGTTTTCCATACACACAACTTTCACAGAAATTAATATTAATACATTTCAAACCTAGTAAACCTTTCTTAGAATGAAGTACCTTCATACCTTTTCCACTCATATGCCCAAGTCTATTATGCCACAACATTGTCTTAGAACCTACAACAATTGTTTCAGTCTCTTCCTGCAAACTTGCAGCAACTATTCCTAAACCTATTTATTTTTTCTCTACAACAGCTAAAGTAGAAGGAATAGTATAACTTGTACAAAGATATAAGGTGCCTACTTTCACACCTTTTGCTACTATTAAGGCACCTTTTGAAACCTTCCAATTTTTATCAGTAAATGTAACAATGCAACCTTCTTCAGCTAGCTGCCCTGCTAAAATTAAATTCCTACTGAGCCTTGGAACATGCCTTACCTCTTGTAGTAGCCAATGATTCCCATTCTGCAACTTAATCTTAATTCTTCCCTTTCCAACAATCTGACAGGGTTCATTATCTCCCAAATAAACCAGCCCAAAATCCCCTTGGACATAATCAAGAAAAATAACTTTTATAGGGCATAACATGAAATGAGGCCCGTGAATTTAAAACCCATGAATCATTAGCATTATCTAGGGAAAGAATCAAAGCATCATCTTTAGATTTATTGCTTACCACATTTGCTTCCTTATTGCCTTCTTATTTGTCTCCTTCTTTATTCTTCTGAGACCAAAAATCTTTCTTTAGATGACCTGGTTTCCCATAGTACCAGCAATCCTTCTATCCTCTGGATTGGGATTTCTTGTCCTTTGATTTTTCCTGTGACTTCCTATGACCTCCAAAACCTTTTCCTCCTTTGATCTGCCCCTACTTTTTGCAGTCAAAACACTACTTGACATGGACCCTCCTGAGCTTTTTCATCGCATTTCCTTGCTAAGGATAACACCAACAACATCACCAAATTTTAAAGTATTTGAACCAGAGACAGAGTTGCTTACAACCATTACCAAGTTATTCCAGCTTTCTGGCAAAGAACATAAAACCAAGAGAGCCCTCACCTCTTCATCAAATTTCACTTTTACAGAAGCTAACTGACTAACAATCGTATTAAACTCATTTAAATGATTTGTCACAGATCCACTTTCAATCATTTTCATATTAAACAAACGCTTCATGAGAAATACCTTATTTGAGGCTGAGGGTTTTTCATACAATTTAGCCAAAGCTTTCATTAGTTCACTTGTTGTCTTCACTTTTGTTATATTAAATACCACAGATGGTGTTAGGCACAACCAAATTGTTCCCAGTGTCTTTCTATCCAAAAGTTCCCAATCCTCATTTGTCATTCCTGTTGGTTTCTTGGATACTCCTTCCAATGGCCTCCATAAATCCTTCTAATAGAGGTAATCCTCCATCTGCATCTTCCATAATTGATAGTTCTGCCCATTAAATTTATCGACCTTTAATTTACCCTCGTCCGCTATTGCCCCCACTCAACCATGAGACTCCCACTCAACTATGAGACCTTCCTGTAGACAATAATTGAACACAACCCACTCTGATACCACTTGTTAGGGTTAGCCGGTAGAAGATATCAATTAAATGCAAATAAATATTAAACAGAGCAATGGAAATACATATAAATAATAACAGCGAGAGACAAGTTTTAATGTGGTTCACCCAAACTTGGGCTACATCCACCAAACAGAGAGTCCAATATTATTATCCAGTAAATCAAACCAATTACAACCAGTAATCCCTACAACTCAATACCGCTACAAATGTTACAATACATCAACAAAAACCCTAACCCTTAGCCATTTTTATCATGACTTTTGTCAGTTACAAAATAGGGTTTTTTATGTCAGCCAATGAAAAATAACTCCCGACGCCTTAAAATAATAAAAACTGTGTGAGGTTTCGAGGGCATTGCGCTCGAGCCCCCACAAGGGTGCTGTCCCTCGACCCTATCCTGTATTGTGATAGGGAGCGTGCCAAGGGCCCTACCCCTGGACCTCGCAAGGGGCGCTGCCCCTTGACCCCGTCTTAGGGGCATTGCCCCTTGACCCCATAGGAATTTGGGGGTAAATCAAACCGATAAAAGTGGGGTTAATTTAACCTCTAAGTTTGATTAGGCTCCTTATAACAACAAATAGGAGTTTGGGAAACTTGTTGAGATGTTTGGTTGGAGAAAAGGCAAGAAGTTGGGGCTTGATCCTTTCATAAGTAGAGTTTGCATACAATAATTTAGTGAGTAGGAGTATCGGAAGAACACCTTTTGAGATTGTTATTGGAGTAAATCCTAGAGGAGCAACATAATTGAGAGCTCTCAGTGTAGAGGAAAAAAGAAGTGCAGAAGAAGAAGAATATTTAGATCACATGAAGATAGTGCATAATTAGGTGAAGATGCATTTGGAAGATATGAATAGAAAATATAAAGAACAAGTAGATGAGAAGAGAAGACACAAAGAATTTGTAGTTGGAGATGAAGTAATGGCGTGCTTGAGAAAAGAAAGATTTCCAGTTGGAACATATAACAAGTTGAAGATGAAGAAGTTTGGACCTTGTAGGATACTTAGAAAATTTGATTCAAGAAATGCATATGAAGTGGAGCTATCGGAGACCTTGGGTATTTCACCTATTTTCAACATTGTAGGCCTATATCAATATCATGAAGCAGAGTTCAGTGACAGCATGGAAGAAGACTTGAAGAAACAGTTACCACAACAAGCACTGGAGTAGATTGAAGACATTTTGGACAACATAGTTGGACACAACACTAGAGGAAGACAATACAAAGAATACCTTGTGAAGTGGAAAGGCAGACCAGAAGAAGATTCATCATGGATTTCTCAGGCTAAGGTGGACCATCTTGGTTCTCCCCTAGCCCCAGCAAAGTGAGGGACTCACTTTTTCTATAACCCCAGATGTCTGATGCAAGATCATCCTTGGTTCAAGAGCAATCTTGCATCAACCAAAAACATTTGCATTTTAGTTCAGTTTGTTTTTTTCATTTTCTAGTTTAGTTCAGGCAATTCAGTCAGTAACAGTTTCTATATTTTGGTCCGCATTCTACCACATTTGTATTTCACATCTTGTGGAGTTGGACTTAGGATCTAGATTCATTCATCTACATCATATCAAGAATTCAAACAAATTGGATTAGTTACTGGAAAGTTATTTCTATTAGAAGATTGACTATTTTCTTAGAACATCCTGACAGTCTCAGATAATCAGCTAAAAGAGAAGATCTGCGGAGCATTCCTCAACTTGTGGAGCCTAATGATACATCACTCATTGATCTTTGGTTCATGGACAACCTTCCTTGAGATCTGTACATCATTCTATTCATTTGTGGAGGTGTTCTACATGATTAGGTTTGATCTATCCATGTACACACGTTACAGCTCTTCATTGGAGTTTGTGATCTTCCTTGGCCAATGCAGATGAATCTTATGATTTGGAGATGATATATATTGATATAATAGATCCTTAGGAAAGTAGTTGATGGTAATAGTGATATTTGATAATTTGGGATTCTTTGTGAAGGGACTTCAAAGCTATATCTTGTGCATATTCTGATACTCTATAATCAAGCCCTTGAGCCCTAATTATAAGCCCACATGTTACCAACCAGATTGTATTTGAATTCCATGATATACTGAATGACTAAATCTAAATTTGTTTCATATCTTTGAGTTATTTCCATTGTGTTTACTCTTGCTGCATGACCTAGATAGTTCATTCTATGAACCCTCCTACTGTGACTACACCAATTTTCCACCTCTCCTCTCATCATTCTTCTCAACCAATGAACTTTTTTTTATCTTGTTTCTATTTAATCCTCCCAATTTATATCCTCATCCCTCTTTTCATGTCCTATTTTTCTTGTTTCCATTTTCTTTGTCAATAAGGGAGAGGGGGAGGGAGGAAGAGGGAGAGAGGGTAGAGATGGAGGGGAGAGAGAGGGGAGAGAGGGAGATATGGAGAGAGAGAGATAAAAAGAGAGTTCTAGTTTTCTTGTTTCTATTTCCTTCATTGATAAGGGAGAGAGAGAGAAAGAGAAAGAGGGGAGACATAGGGAGATAGAGGAATAATAGGGGAGAGAAAGGCAAGAGATAGGGAGATAGGGAGAGATAGATAGGTAGAGAGAGAGAGAGGAGATAGATAGGGAAAGATAGAGGAGATAGAGGGGAGAGATAGGGAGATAGAGAGTGAATGAGAAGTCTAGAGAGAGGTAGAGAGATTGAGAGGTAGATGGATGATAGAGATAGGGAGATAAGGGAGAGAGAGAGAGAGATAGAGGTTTAGGATTGCTTAGGTTTATGGTTTAGGGGTTATGGGTAAGGGGTTTGGAGAGAGAGAGAGAGAGAGGGGGGGTTAGGGGTCAGAGTTTAGGGGCATTATTTAGGGTTTATGAGTTTAGGGTTACTCAAGTTTAGGGTTTAGGGGTTAGGATTTCAGGGAATTATTTAGGGTTTAAGGGTTAGGGTTTAGGGGTTTAGAGTTTCTCAGGTTTAGGGTTTAAAGAGAGATAGAGAGAGGGGACCGATAGAGAATGGGAGAGATAGAGGTGATAGAGGGGAGAGATAGGGAGATAGAGAGTGAGAGACATGTCTAGAGACATAGGGAGAGAGATTGAGAGGTAGAGGGATGATAGAGATAGGGAGATAGGGGAGAGATAGGGAGATAGAGGTTTAGGGTTGCTTGGGTTTAGGGTTGAGGGGTTAGGGGTTATGGTTTAGTAGTATTATTTAGGGTTTATGGTTTAGGAGTATTATTTAGGGTTTATGGTTTAGGAGTTAGGGGTTAAGGTTTAGAGGTTTAGGGTTTAGGGTTTATAGAGATAGAGAGAGGACTGATATGGAGATATAGAAGAGACTAAGGAGAGAGATAGGGAGATAGAGAGTGAGGGACATGGCCAAAGACACAAGGATAGAGATTGAGAGGTAGAGGGATAATAGAGATATGGAGATAGGGGAGAGATCTAGGGAGATAGAGGTTTAGAGTTGCTTGGGTTTAGGGTTAAGGTTTAGGGGCATTATTTAGGGTTTAGGGTTTATTGTTTAGGCATTAGGTGTTAAGGTTTAGAGGTATAGGGTTTAGGGTTTAGAGAGAGAGGACCGATAGGGAGATATAGAGGAGATCAAGGGGAGAGATAGAGAGATAGAGAATGAGGTACATGGCTAGAGACATAGGGAGAGAGATTGAGAGGTAGAGGGATGATAGATATAGAAAGATAGAGGTTTAGGGTTTATGGGTTAGGGTTTAGGGGCATTATTTAGGGTTTATATGTTTAGGGTTGCTCGAGTGTAGGGTTTAGGGGTTTAGGGTTGCTCAAGTTTAGGGTTTAGGGTTGCATGTCAAAAGCAGTCTCTCTATCTTTATCTCTCTCCCTTCCCTCTTGACCTCATCTCCTCTCTCTCTCTCTCTCCCTCCCCTCTATACAAGTCTCCTACCCTCTCTCTCACCTTTGTACCTCCCTCCCCACTTTCCATGCACTTAAAACACTTATAAATTTCCATGCATGAAAACACTTAAGACTTTCAATGCATGAAAGCACTTAAACTTTCCAACCTTGACAAAACATGCTTGTGTTATAATGTGAGCAAATTTTGGTGAACCAAAAAATAGACAAAAAGCATGTGGGATCCGTGATTTAGACCCACATGCTCTATTATTCCCTTCTTTTCATGCATAATCAGACAACAAAATGCTTTTTTATGGTGTTGACATTTTGACAATCATTGTTTGCTTATTCCACCACCTTTTTTTTTGGTTTTTCAACATAGAAGAAGTAAATTAGATGTTTTTAAATAGAATTTGATTATTTAAACTAATAGTTTCGTGTTTCATATTGTTTCAATGCTAATTTTCATGTATTTAGATTGAATTTGATGATATATGTTTGTTTTTTTTCTTAATTTTCACTAATTGCTATTAGAGTTATAAAGAATTCAACATTGAATATGAAGGAACATGCCAAAAAGATCGTATTTTTGAGGATTGGGAAATTCGAATCTCAAAATCTAAGGTATGTTCTTTATGTATTCATTTACTTCACTTTATGATTATGTTAAAGCATGAAATTGTCATGTTATAGGATAGTCATGAGGGAAGTGAGAGGATTATCATTTTAACAAGTTAAATTATCATGAGAAAGTAAAAATTTATATTTATTTGAGATAACAATCTATGACAACAAGCCATATCACTATGGGAAGGAAATAATAAAGATAGTATTGGTATATATTTATGAAGGGAGCCTTATCAAAATTCAAGGATAATCCTAAACTAGAGCAAGGTCATGGAAATAATTTCACTATGGAGTAGATGTGTAATCACATGTTGCTATTATCCTGATTCAAACACTAACTTAAACAATTAGAAGGATACTAAGGGCAATCATGTTAGTCAATGAATTATCATTATGCTAAAATCAAGCTAAGGATTGTCACTTGAGCATACTCACTTGGAAGAACTATCATATCAGCCTAAAGGCTATATTATACCACAATAGCTATCATGCAGCCCTAGGAATAGTTATGACCTCTCACCCATGGCTAGGATAGCAATTGATACACAAGGTGATAGTCAAGACTAAATGATAAGTCAACTAATCTCAAATCCATGTAAAAAGGTATCCATGATACTATATAAACATATCTAGGTGGTCTTGAAAGGATATTCATATGGTAGGGAAGATTTCCGTCAACTAAAAGATAACCATACACGTCATTGGCATAGTTATTAGGACAATTATGATCACAATGTGGTTGTCTTGAATAGATAGTGACTTGTCAAGGAGTTATTAGGTAGTTAGGGAAGATAGAGTATTGATATTGGTGGGTGCATACCCTTTTCATGATTTATTGAAAGAGTCGTGCATCATGAAGTAGCAATCAAGATCAAAAGGACACTAAATTTGGTGAAAACTAAATTTGACACTTGATTATAATTTCACAACCAATTTGACTAGGAATGGGATAGGGATTAGAGAAGGGATTTGTCCTAAATAGGAATGAATATGTTGCATCTTTAATCTAACTTGTCATGTTTTCAGATCTTTCATTGATCTTGATTAAAATCTTTGTGTTTCTTTTTTCATTTATCTCAATTCTTTTCTAGCTAGTAGGAGGTTGCTCTACATACATTATTTTAACAAAAATATGATAGATGAAGATAGTACTAAAAGAGAATCTAAGACAAGATCAAGAAAAATGTTTGAGAAGATATGTTAAGAAAATGTGAAATTAACCTAGAGATTGTGCCTAACACCATTTGTAAACATTGACCATATCTTGGCCATTGCTGTAATGCTAAAAAGTAAGTATGGAAAAGTTGATTTCCATATAGAGAGAGAGCTAAAAGACATTGTAAGTTTTGGAAGAGCTCTTTTGCATTGCTATGATATGTTCTTAAATATCATTTGAATGATGAATGTTAATTATTCCACGAAGTACAAGAATGGTATGATATATGTCATCTTGCCTTGTAATTCAAATGTTATCCTAGATTAATCTTGATTTGTAAAAGATTGCTAGTTTATGACGTGTGCGATCTTTATGTTTCAGGTTGGACTACCCTAGGAAACTATAAATTTTTAGATTTATAATCATTTATTCACTTTAATTATATGATTATATTTTGAGATTTGTGTATAAGATTAATTTACTCTATTGTACCAAGATGGACTAATTTATCTATGTCTTATTCATGATGCATATAGAAATCATCATCATGCCAAGGAAATGAGAAAATAATCTAACTATAGAAGAGCATGAAGCTGAGAATGAAAAGAAAAGAGAAAGAATGAGGTGACTTCATGAAAGTAGGAAATTGTCAACCATAGAAGAAGACATGCCACCATTGTCAATTTAAGAGGAACATGAATAATCTAATCAAGCTAAGAGAGAGATGGAATTGGTGACACAAAGGCAACAAACGAAAAACCTCCGTTCAACGAGAAAATTAAATATCAAAGTTGGAGGCACTCCATATTTCATAGGTCAAGTTGAAGGTACATCATTCTCTTCTCAAATTGGAGGCACCCCATCTTTCACAGGTCAAGTTGAAGGTACATCTTCATTCTCTTCTCAAGTTGGAGGCACGCTATCATTCACATGTCAAGTTGAAGGTACACCATATTCTCCATCTCAACTTTAAGGCTTTTCATCTTTTCCATCTCTAATTGAAGGTACGCCATCTATCCCATCTCAAGTAAATATTGAAGAAATTCCTAATACTGAGTCAACTTTAACATTGAAAATGCCTCTTAGAATTTTGCATAGAAAGCCTAAGTTTCTAATTGATATCGATGAGAATATTTTAAAGCCCATGCATGATAAGATTCCCAAGTGTACTTGCCAAAGATATGCCAATAAGATATGAAAATCATTCTTTGAGAACTTACATGAAACTGGAAGATGTCAACTATTTGTTGAATTGATGAGAAATCTAAAATTTAGGCCCATTATGAAGATTCTTGGCTTAAGAACATCGAATGCTTCAAGTGAAAAATCAATTGTAAAGAATCTAATGAGTGAATATGAGAGTGTGGGTTCCACCTCATGCACCAACGATAGTAATATCACACAACGTGTCATTACATTGACAATAATAAGCCATCAAACAAAGACAATTCGCCTCATTAGAAAGACAAGTGAAGCATTGAAAATAAGTAGAAAAATTCTAATGAGAGCCATTCGAAGGCATGAAAGAGTTGAGGACCCAAATACCAATGAATTGTGGGCATTATCTGGGAGACTCCCACAGAAAGATAAAGTTGTTGTTGAAGCCTTGAGATCCCTCATTGAAAAATTTTGGAAAAATAACACAAGGGTATCTCCTAATGCAAGAGATGTTGTATGAAGGAGAATTGGTTGTCAAAACCGTGAGCCACATCCAAAACATTTTTTGGATGTGACTCAAATATAGTTTTTCAAGAAATTTCAAGAGATGTATCCTCAAATAAAAATTAGGCATGGGTATTTTGAAATGGTAAAGCCTTTTCATGTTAATAAATCACACATGTACAACTTGTTGTAGAGTACATATTGAGTTTTCTAATCATTATGATGTTTATAGATATATGTGTAGATTTACATACTAACGATGCTTTGCAGGAGTGTAATATAAAGTGTCCACCTAGATCTTCAAGAGATTTCACTTCAAGCATCTAATGTCAAAGAGTGGATGGTCAATTATTCTACAAGAACTTATGCTTGGATGTCACGTGTGACCATTGTGGTTGGTTGCAACATTTTCCAATTTGTGAACATACGGAGAACACACATGCAATTATGAATGAACTAGTCAGTTTTGGCAAATATAAGACAATGGCATATAGTCTAAAGGATGGTAAAGAAACAAAAAGGTGTGAATTGGTCATTGAAAAGATTCCAGTGTATTAGTTTATCTCTATTTTCTGAGAGAATATAGTTTGAGTATGCAAGGCATACCCATAGAGTGCGATGGTTGGAATTGCAATTCAAGTTATGAAAGGACATGTTTCCACTTGGTACCATCATTCTAGTTGTTCACTTTGCAGAAAACTACACACTGCAGCCATAGAATCGGGTGCAATTGTAATATTACAAATCTATGTAGGTTTCTATATTTGTGCATATAGCATTCATTCATGTAGATGACAATACAAAGGGCATCAAGAGGATCTTTAGGGAGTATCATTTTATATCACTGATGATTGCACACATTCTATAGAGTTCATGCAAGGCTTATTTCAAATGTTCTACTATGATTTGGCTAGCAAGAACATATCATTTGATCAGCATATCATATGGTTAGATAATTGTGCATCACAATTTAAGAACTTGGAGATGTTCTATTGGTTGAGTAGGATGCATAGGATGAGTGGTGTTCAAAATATGTGGAATTTTTGTGAGGTAGGGCATGGAAACGGGGAGCATGATGGTGCAGGAGAATGTATGAAAAGAACATTAGCATGAGAAGAGTTGAAGTACAAAGACAATGCAAAGTTGATAGATGTAAAATCTATTGTTGAATGGTGTAATGCTACAATGGGCCTAGGTAATGAAGGTAAGTCTACAGTTCATCGATATTTTTGGTTGGTTGATGATACTAACATTACAAAATATGAGGATTGTTGTACATTGACAGGATCAAGTGAGCTACACACATTTAGAAGCTCTAATGTAGGTTCATGGAGTATTGATAGGTGAAAGATGGCATGCTTTTCTTATTCATGTACAGATCAAGCTTGGTATGATTATGAGTCAAAGAAGTGGGTCAATGGATGGTGTACAGGAAGCCTAAGCTCGGTTGACACATATCGACACCCAAAAATACTACAACTCGCATAGATTGAATCATCGATTGACTTTGACCATGTTTCAAATCTAGTTCAACCATGTATTATCAACATTTAAATTTAATAAAATTTAATATTCCATCTTATTTTGTAGTTTTTTTTGTATTGTTGACTATATTCATCAAATTGAATGCACATATCAATGCAGGGCATGTTTATGCAATTATTGCAGCTAAAGACAATGAAGAAGGAATAGATTATTATTTGTGTCATTGGTTGAGGTAAAACATAAATTAGATTCCCCTGTTATAGATGGAGAAAATATTGAGTACCCTACAGAATCAATGGTTGTTACTAGAACATGGATTAGAAGGTACATAGTGAAGAAGTCTAATGTGTGGTTGTTTGAGGACTTTCACACACATAGGAAGATTCTTCATTATTATAACCTTGTTGTGAAATCAAACATTCATTTGATCAAGTATGGGGGGTAGACCATTGAACAGGACCTTGTGGAAGGTTCATGAGTCTGACCATGAGGCGATACTTGACAGAATAAAGAGTAGAGTAGACCTGGATGGTTCATTAGATTGAATTAGTGGAATGATAGAAAGGTATGTTATTTTTCTTTGCAATACTCATTTCACCTTGTAATTGGTGAAAAGAGAGTTTATTAGATTGATTGATAGTTTGATTAAGTCCTCCTTTCACTCAATACATTCAAGGACATTTAATTGAGTTGAATCACAACTCATGCTTGAGAGGATTCAACTATAAGGTTGGTTGTCACTTGGAATGATAAGGAAATTTGGATTTGATTGATTAATGTATTGATTTTATCCTGATTTAGATTAAAATCCTAATTATGCAAAATCGTAAGCAAACGGACAAAACTTGATAAATCCTTCTATAGAAAGACACTAAATACAGATCAAATACATACCATATTTTGAGTTTTAGAATAAAGAAAAGTCAGGGGTGAAAGAGCGGGTGTCCAAGCCCAGGGTGCTAATTTTTCTAAGGGCTTCAGGATTTTTTCTGCTACTTACTGCAACCAATTTAGAGATTCTCCATGATGTGAAATTGAGGTTCTAGGGTGTAGGCAGCCAAGCCTTTTTTGAGCTATTTCATGCCTTTTTCTTCAAATCCTGATTTCTTATACTTTGCAACAGTCCTCTACAACTCCACTCTTTGAGATCTGATACCTGTCACCTACAATCACAAGAGAGGGGTTGGGGTTGTGGTGTTTAGGAGCTTGCCTTGGTCAAGCCCTATAATGAATTCAAGCCTTCCAACACTGTTGTTAGATCTAGAGAGTGTGTGTCCTTGCAAGATAGAGGAAAAAACAATGATAAAAATGGTAGATTGAATCACAAATAGATATCACCTTAGAGGTGTAGCTCTCACAAAGATGAAGCTCTTTCATGCCATGAGAAGATGAAGCCAAATTTGCAATAACAAACACAATAACAATAGAAATCTACTTGTTGATGATTGTTTTGATGCAATCATAACAATAAGTTAAAGTTCACATATAATGAACTGAAACTATACTTGAAAGATAAGAAGGAATCATTTGAGATTCAACTAATCCCAAGTCTACAATGGTTCAGTTGGTCAAGTTTAGTTGGTCAATGTGAAGCTATAATGTTCAAGGGGCCTTACGTAGTTTAGGTTTGTTTGGTGGCTTACTGGACTAAGAATATGCAAAGAGATCATGAGATATGTCAATACTTTTCATTCCTTTGCATAAAAGTGTTACTGTGCTGCAAGTTTTAGATGGTTTTCTTGAATTATTGCAGCTTTCTCCTTCATCTATTTATGAAAACTGTCTACTTTTAACTCTGTTATGCATGCTTCTTCAAATTTGAGACAATTTCCTTCAGATTTCTACGTTTTCAGCTAAATATTTCAGATGGGTTGGGAAAAGTTAGAAAGATCTAATCTATACCTCATTTAATCTACCGAAGGATCTAATTGTTTCTGTTATGCACTATGTAAATACCACAGTAATTTGATCAAATCCACAGTGAAAACCTTAAATGCAAGTTCTGAGCATTTTCACAAACATACATTTAAAATTGCAAGCTCTCAAAGAAAATATTTCAAAACACAAAGAAGAGCAGGAGAACACTCAGAAGATAGATGCAGAACTCCAGATTCTATTGTATTAGAAATGAATAGTCATACATGATTTACAATGTAGGAATGACTCTTAGTTTCATTGATCATACTACAGAGAACTTACAAGCTTTACAGATACAGTAAGGCAGCCAGACATTCCATGCGCACCTTACTGCAGACAAACAGGCGACCTCCTTCTTCTACCTCTAAACTATGCTAAGCTAACTCACTGTGTGCTTCTAAAAAAAAAATCCCTGTTGTAGCCCCTGTTGTAAAGTATTACAGTGTAGAGAGGCACCATATAAAGACATTCTGATTGGCCTCACTATAGCAGAAACCTAACTGAACCCCTGGTTCAAACCCCTGGTTACAGCAATAAATACAGGTGAACCAGCTCTTCAAAATATCTCTGAGCAATGTCAAATCTGGGTGAAATATCGCCCCTTCTAAGAAGTTCCGGCAGCTTGGCAATAACTTTTGTTTGTCTGTTGTAGTAATACCCTCAGCTGCAACTTTGTCCTTTATTTGAATGGCCTTGACTTCTTCACACTTCATCTTTATCTTCTTGCTCCTGAGATTGGATTTCCTTCCTCCATGAGGTCACTGTGTTGAATTTCCAGCTGCTTCCTCAACTGCAAGCCTGCAAGACAAGACAAGCAATAAGTATTACATTTATCACATAAACAGCAGGAAATTAAAATAATCGTTTAAATCTAGGTGACTGTGCAAAATTGTGGAAATCGGGTCCAAAATACTCTTAAAACGCGTTCAAAACGCATACAGACTGCTCGAAACCCATCGGGTCAACCATCGCTGACCGAAAAAATGCCACGGGTGCCAAAAAATGCTTTAAAACTCCACCGCTATGTACATTCCCGCCCATCGGTGTGAGATTCGCCATCGGCGTGTCAAAAAATCGCTCGACCGATGTTCGCTGTTTCGCCGATCACCTTTCCATCGGGAAGACAACTCATATCGGCAGGAGAAAAAATGAACTTGGCCGATAGATAAAACCATGCCGATGGAAACTTAGAACTTTCGTCTGCATGATATTTTGGAAATATGATGCTCCCCCTTCCGAAGGTCCAGATGACGTCATCAGGATGTTTCGCTTCTGTATATTGGGGAAAAGAATGACAATCATCATCATCATCATGTCGAAGGAAAATAGGAGGATATGAAATATGATCCTGCTGCTGAGGAAAGGAATATGATGGTGACGTCATTGTCATATCCGGGCTTCATTAAAATGCAAAAGATGACGTCACCGTCATGTTTAGTTAAGATCAGGGGATAAATGCAATATCGGGTCACCTAAGGAGCATGATCAGGTGGTGAATGTACTATGACCCCTTTGCGGCCAAGGTAACCCTCTCGACAGATCAGGATGATGATGATCATTAGGATATCTGGGGCTTTTGTTGAACTTAGAATATGACGTCATCATCATATTCGCGAACCGGATCATGTTTTGGAAAATATCCTGCCGAAGGGAAATGTGATGATGATGTCATCCTAATATTTGCTTTTTCGTTTATCAGATCGGGATGACGTCATCAGGATATTTGCAAAAGGTCATATTTCTCGGCAGGAGGACATTACGAAATATCGGGTAGACAAACAGGATCATGATGATCTTGACAACATGACAGGATAAAAAATATGATGATCCTCCTCATCGAATATCATGATGACGTAATCATCATATTTTGTCTTCGGAGCATGAGGATGAGTTGAGGTCATCATCAGGTTAGCGCTAGGGTGATATTTAAAATATGATCATGCTGTTGAGGAATGGAATATCACCCTCCCTTAAAAGATAGGGTGATCATCATGATTTTGACATGCGCATGCAAATATGCAGATGGTGGATTTTCTAAGCAGGGTGATATTATAATATCAGCATGATATTATAATATCGGGTGATGCAAAAATATCATGATGCTCGTTGTTATGAAATATTGGGTTATACTTAAAACATGATGCTCACGATGCACATAAGGTCATTTGACGGGTAAAGGGCACTATCACCTAAGATTGACGTCCAGATATTTTGACTGCATGATTTTATCAGGTGATAGATCAAGATCATGATGACCTTGACAACATGACTGAGGATATAGAAATATGATGACCCTCTTGCGAATATCAGGTTTGACCAAAACTTTGACTGTGCATAACTTCCACATATGGACGAATTTTCAAGTGATGTAAAAGGGAAACCTGCATGGAATTTCAAGCTCTTTCTAAATATGAGGTCACAGAAGCAAAATATGAACTTTGACAAACTGACCTCATGATGATGACCCACCTCATCCTGACCTTCATGATGATGATGCATCTGACTCATTTTTACCAAACCGCCAGAAAGCAGAAAAACACAAGCAGAAGCAAAAAGCAAAGCGACAGCAGGGGTCCCCATTTTGCTAAGGAGCAATAATGGGGCGTGTTGTGAACATCACAACAACTAGCAACCAAAACAAAACAACTAAATTCAGAGTGTTCAAGGAAACTAGATGAAATGAATCCATAACTTCCAACTATCTTTCCTGCAAATTACTATTCAGCTTGAGACTCAAAGTATTCAATAAAGATGCATGAATTTCCATTTTCAATTTAGTTGTGTGCACGTGATTAATTATCCTCATCTTGAAGATCGGTTGAACAAACCAGTGACTGACATTAGCCTACGTAGGTGAGGATATTCCCTCATAGCCGACCGGATAGAGCCTTGCTGCCAGCGAGCGTCCATAGCCCCGGCAAGGTTATCGTTACAATTCTCCTAAGTAGAGCCCCACTGCCAGCGAGCGTCTATAGCCCCGGTAGAGTTACTTAGATGGCTTAATCTGGATTTTTAGTATAATCCATTTTATTTATTTATTTATTTATTTTTGTTTTCTAATTTTGAAAGATTTCATAAGATATAACAATTTGTAACTTCATGATGCAAGGAGTGGATACTTGCTGAAATTAAGCTGAGAATTGTAATGGTAGCAAGGGTAACCTCTAATTTTTCACCTAATATCTACACTGGTAAGTTCAACAAACCTAAGGATTTTAGGTGTGTCATCGTGAGAAACTTGCTTCGAATTCTCAATCACATTTATTGAATACAAAACTTCAGAAGATGAACAACTCTCTACATTCATGACGGTAACAAGTTATGTGTAAATTGCAAATGGTTAACTTGAATATCCTAAATTTTATACTGTTTTGAATGGTTGCTAGTTTTGCTCCTTAATACCCTAAAGTAAAATAAAGATCCCTGCTGAGGAGACAACAAACAAACCAAACAAACAAGCTGTACAAACAACACAACAAAAGAAAAAACTGTACAAATAGAAAGAAACGAAAGCAAAAAATAAATAGAAAACAGACTATACAAACAGCCAACCCCAAAAGAAAACACAAAAGAAGAACTGTACATTACCCACAGCATTTTACATTAAGAAAAAAGGACTGCCCCCCTTTTACCTCAAGCCTGGAAGTAGTGTTTCAAATGCTGGCCATTAACTGGTAATGGCATATCTTCTCCAGTCAAGGTCTTAAGTCTAAAGGTGTTATCTCCTATTATTTCTGAGACTTGTAATGGACCCAGCCATAATTTATCGAATTTTCCATGGCTTCCTTTCTTTTCATGTGCTTTGTCCCAGCACAACACTAAGTCTAATATTCTAAATGTTTTGACTCTTGCCCTTTTGTCAAACCACCTCTTAACAACCACTTGGTGTTTGGCAAACTTCTCGAGGGCTTGACCTCTTTTCTCCTCTAGTTGTAACATTTGCACTATTCTGGCTTCCCTATGGTTATCAAAGCCTAGATATTCATTGGCAAACTTCCAGGTTGGTATTCTCAGATTAACCGGAAGTATGGGATCAGTCCCATAAACTAAGTGATAAGGTGTGCTACCTAAAGCTATTTTAAACTTGGTCCTGTCTACCCATAATGCATATCTTAATAGGGTATTCCACTCTCTAGGACTTTTGGCAATTAACCTCTTGATTATGTCAATAAAATTTTGTTTGTTGATTCAGCCAGTCCATTACCTTGAGGGTAATAATTCGAAGAAAACCTTAGAATAATCCCATATTCAAATGCCCATTTAGAAAATTTTAAAGAAGAGAAAGCAGGGCCGTTATCACATACCAATGAATAGGGCGTTCCAAACCTGGTGATAATGTTTTCTTCAAGGAACTTGATAACTACCTCAGTTGTGGAAAATTTACAGCAAGTGGCCTCAGTCCACCTTGTACAATAATCTGTTACCGTCAATATAAATTTGTGTCCTGCAGAAGATGGGGGATTGATGACTCTGATAAAATCCAAGCCCCACTGTGCAAACGGTCTGGACTCGATCACAGGTTGCAGTGGATTGGCTGGATTTTTCCCTTTGTCTGCTGTAGTCTGATAGGTGTGGCAACTTCTGATGTGACTCTTAGTATCTTTGAACATAGTGGGCCAGTAATAGCCCGCCCTCAGTATTTTGTGTGTTGTAGCTAAATGGGAACCATGGCCGGTTTCGTATTTGTCATGTAGTTCTGTCAACACTCTATCAGCTTTAGTTCTGTTTATGCATCTCAGATAAATTCCATCATGGTTCTTCCTGAATAGAAGACCTCCTTGCACCATATAATTTTGTGCCTTAATCTTCAAAACTCTCCTCTGAGAAGCCTTCATCTTGCTTGGGTACTTTCCAGCAATCAGGAAGGTGCTTAAATCATCGTACCAGCCTGATGCGTCTTGGGAATTCAATACATATTGTTGTTTTATCAGATTTGGATCCATGTTTGCTATTGTCTACACCAGCGCCTGCCCTCTGACCAGCTTTGCGGGAATGATCTCCATGTCAAATTCTTGCAGTGTGGTGATCCATTTGGCTCTTTTTTCTCCAGGCTCGTTTTGCATCAGCAACATTTTTACTGCTGCGTCTGGTACTATGGCTTTAATCTGGCTGCGCAGAATGTAGTGTCTAAATTTTTTCACAGCCTTTACTAATGCGAATGCCTGTCTTTCGATATCTAAATATCTCAGCTGTGCATCCTTCAGAGGCGCACTCATAAATGCTATGGGCCTCTCTCCATTATTTTCACCTTTCTGTGTCAAGGCAGCCATGACAGAATGAGAAGATGCAAAGGAGTAGATGCAAAACAGGCTTGTGTAGTCTGGACTTGCTAATACAGGAGCATCAGAAATTGCCTCCTTGATATCTTCAAATGCGGCTTTCACCACTGGCGTCCATTCCATCTATGCATCTTTCTTCAACATGGCGTTCAACGGCTGCACAATCTCTGCAAAACCTATTATAAACTTCCGAACAAAGTTAATTTTACCAAAAAATGATTTCAATTCTTTCCTACTGTTTGGTATTTGTAAATTTTTTATGGATTCTATTCTATCCGGATCAATTGAAATTCCATTTTCAGAAATGACATGGCCTAATAATTTACCTTCAGTTACGCCAAATATACATTTCTTAGGATTAAGGGAAATCCCATACCTTTCACATCGCCTGAGTACTTTTCTGAGGTCTTCAGCGTGGGTGGATGCATCCTTGGAATACACAGTTAAATCATCCATATACACAACAATGCATTTACCTGATAATCCACGAAATGCAACATCCATGGCCCTCTGAAAAGTGGCACCTACATTGATCAGACCAAAAGGCATTCTTCTATACCCATAATTTCCCCATTTGCAAGTGAAGGTGGTTTTTAGTCTATCTTCTCTATCAATTAAGATGTGATTATAACCCGAAAAACCATCTAAAAAAGACATCATCTTTGTGCCATTTACTGCTTGCAGTACTTCATCTATTGGGGGCAAAGGATAATTATCCTTTTCAGATGCCTTGTTTAAATTTCTAAAGTCTACGCACAACCTGATGTCTCCGTTTTTCTTCCTCACTGGTACTAAGTTAGCTACCCAGACAGAATGTTTGACTGGGAAAATTATTCCAGCGGACAGTAATTTTTTAACTTCCTCAAAGATTAAAGGCTCTAGAATGGCATTTACAGGCCTCTGTTTCTGCCTAAATGGTTTGACTTCTTTTCTTAAAGGTATTACGTGAGTTATGATGGACTCATCAAATGTTTTCAAGTCTTCATAAGTCCATGCTATGACATGTTTATATTCTTTCAGAACGTCCAGAACCTCCTTTCTAATTTTCTCAGAGCAAGCTTTCCCAATTAGTACACTTTGTGGATTTAGCTCAGTCCCTAAGTTATGTAAATCACACTTACCCCCTTCTGTTTTGGGTAAGTCTTTCTGTCTTATTGCTCCGTCGAAGCCGAAGATGTGTTCTAATTCAATTACTCCTTTTGGTAAGAAGTTGCTCTTTAAGTTGATCATATCTTCTTCGTCCCATGTTACTTCAGGCCTTTCTTGTTCATCAATGATTTGGGCCTCAAATGCCTCATTACAAGTCAGAAAATTAATAATTTGCTGATCCCCTCCAAATACCTGAAAGTGTGTAACGTTGTCTGGTATACTGGGCACGTTAACTAGCTCAACAGCAAATCGTCTTAATCTTGACAGTGTCAATGGTTCTAATGTACTAGCAGCAACTGCTAACACATCTGGCCTGTGGTTCAACTCTCTAGGAATGTGTTCTATGTTAAAAGCATCAAACGAATCCATTAAACTCCATACTCTATGTCTGTAACTAATTATTTTCTTATAATTGCAGGCATATAGTTTCCTCACTTGTCTGACTACTAATTCAGAGTCTGAAAATACTCTGATGGTTTTTACCCCCTTTTTGATGGCCATGACAAGTCCTAAAATTAGGGCCTCGTATTCAGCAATATTATTAGTGCAGGAAAATTGTAATCTATATGCTGCCAAATGTGATTTACCTTGAGGATCTATGAGTTCAATACCTGCACCTGCGCCCTGCTTTGATTTGGACCCATCACATTTTAATGTCCACATGCCATCTTTACTTTTCTGATCTTTTACCTTGGCCTATTTTGTCCCTTTTATTGCCTGTGGGGTGTTGTCTTGTTTATTCATGGGTTTTTCCATTTGGTTATCTTGCATATGTGTGTTTTTAGTTTGCAACTCAGAAAGATAACTACCCTTGTCCTCTATTTCTTTTCCTAAATCTGGAATCAAGGCATCTATATTATCCTGAACATATCTCAGTGTTGGATCAGGATTCTCATCTTTGTCTTGTGACTCTACCCTCCCTATGCACTTTTTGTATTCATATTCAATGATGTCTTTGCATATTTCACAATTCTCCTCAGAATGTTGCCTATCATGGACTCTACACCTATTTTTATATAACTTACATTGGACTGGGAGATTGTGTGTAACGCACTCTTCCACCTCTCGTCTAATGGCATGACCAAATTTGTCTATTGCATTGTTTTCTTCATCTGAAGAATTTCCGTCAGACTCAATGAATAGTGTCGTTCTATTGCTGACACACTTCTTTCTAATGTTTAACGTCATAATCTCTTCAATCTGCATCCCATTGTTGGTAATTCTATAGACACCTGGTTCAACAGCAGCATATAATATTTCATTAGTTCGATTATACTCTGTTATCATATGTTTCATTCTAGGCTCTGCCTCTATTCTGATCTGGTTTGGGATGCCTCTCCACGGTAACCACATGTGTGAAAAGTCAGTAGCCATATATCCGTTTAATGTCTTGGACCAATCCCTACTTAGCAACATTCCATAATTTACGGGTATATCCACTACTTGAATGTCAATGATTTGGCTTACCCTAGGGTCTGAAGCTAATTGCACTTGAATGTTCATGAGTTCTCCTATCACGCTAACCTCGGTCTTATCTAATTGCGTGACAACCTTGGCAGATTTGGTGGGAGTCAGCCCGAGAGTTTTACATATTCCTAAGGGCATTACGTTGGCTGAAGCACCAGAATCTACCATGCAATTGTGTATATTCTTCCCACACAACCTAACAGTTAACAAGAAAGGCTGAGTATCCCTCTTATCCGCATGTATTACCACATTTGTATTGGAAGGCTGCTCAACTTTCTTACCCTTCTCCTTAGGTGGTGAATCACTATTAGGAACAGTTATATCAGTAGACACCTTGTTTGTTATGGATGTATCCAGGGATTTTAAAAAAGCATTTCTGATCCCTGGGGTCTTCAATAATTCATTTAGAGGTATACTGACCTTAATTTTCTTTATTTCCTCTGATAAGTAATTCATTAATCTTGTTGTCTCTATTGCTTCTGTCTTACTTGTTTGATCCTTTTGCACTGTTGTTCCATTATTTGTGTGCTGACTAGCTTTAAGTATGGCAGGATTGTTGCTAGCATTCTGATCTGGGGGTGTATTGATGTTATTCGGAGGAGTGGAAGTGGTGAAAGGTCCTCCCGGCCTAGGGTTGTTCCTCAAATTGTAGGTGTGGCTTTTATTTGTCTGTTGAAAGGCCTGCACCTCTTCTGTTTCATTTAATATCTCATTTTCAGATTCAAAAGGAAACTGAAAAGCATTTAACACAAAGGCTGATTCAGGATAAAGACTTTCACAACAGTATGGTTCATCCTCTAGCAATTCATCATCTTTCTCTTCTGTAGTTGCAAAGGTAAACGTTTCTAAGACTAAAACTGTGTCATATTCTGAGGGTACTACCTCATTACCCTTAGGAATGAGAAATTCAGAGGTAGGAGGCTGTACATCTATGTTGAAAATACTAGCTGCCAAGTGGAATTGTGGACAGTCGTGCTCAGCATGGGCATTGGTATTGTGAAATCTGCACCAATTTTTGGGTGCTGTACTGGCCATTTGTATGCTAGTCGTTTGTTTTGCACCATGATTATTTGCATTCTCAAAAGGAGAAGCCAGAGTACCGTTATTGGGCCCAGTGTTCCATGTCTTGGGTGGCCTAGGTTGATTCTGATTTCTGTTATTATTGCCCCAGGTCCTATTATCTATCACTGCCCCCCTATTTTGTATTGGTTGCCCCTGACTGGGGCCTTGATGCTGATTATAGTTTTGGTTCTGATTGTACTGCTGATTTTGATTGAGACTATAATTCTGATTTTGGCCTTGGTTGTGATTTTGATGTGGATTGTAGTTTTGGTTGCTTCTTCCATAGAGGCTCTCATTTCTTAGCTGTGTCACTTCAGTCGTTAATCTTTTCAAATGTGCAGTAATTTCTTTGATTTCTTCCCTATCCTCCTGTGCTTTTGCCACAGTTACATCCCTAGGAAGTTGGAAGAAAGGCTGACCATTATTTTGACTATTATTGAAAGTACTAGCCGTGTAAGGAGTTATAGCCTGGATTGGAGTAGGATTATACACAGGTGTGTAAGAAGGAACCGGATTTACTAGTGGAGCGTGCTGCACAGGGACTCCATTCCATGGGTGTGCCTGACTCTGCACCCCAAAATTTCCTCCATTGACAAATGGACTATAAGTTGTATGCCTCATTTCTTGGTTCACTGAGGCTGCCTCTTTATAGGCTTTGGATATTGAATCTATGTCAGGTTTTCTTTTGACAAACATGGCGGTTAAAGGATCCAAGGCAGCATAGTACATAGCCAACAAGGGAGCATCATCTATGGTATAAGGGGCTACCAGCCTAGAATAGGCCTTTTGAAATCTGTCATTGAAATTATCAATTAGCTCTCCCTCACCTCGTTTTATAGCAGCCAATTTATGATACAAAGCGCAAGGGTCAATGGGTCCTCTAAATCTTGACAGAAATGCTTCTTCCATAAGTGCCCAGGAAGAAATGTAACCATTGGGTAAGTTTACGTACCAGCTAGAGGCCTGCTCATTAAAGGTGTAAGGAAACAATCTACACACAACATCCTCGTGCTCTAACATAGCCCTAAAACATGCTTCCTTAAATATTCTAATATGATCTTCTGGGTCCTGATGCAACTGGTATTTGGGACATATCTTTTCCGGATTTTTGGGCATCTCATGATAATCATTGAAGAGTATGGGAGAATTGACATCGAAATAAGCCATTGCAGGTGTTTGAACTTGATTTGAACTTGCAGGAGTACTTGGATTGATTGGTGGATTAGGATTTACAGGAGGATTGAGACCTCCAGGAGTGCCTGAACCAAGATTTAAAGATCTGAACAGTGATCTGTCAGGACTCACAATACTACGGATGTTAAAAGGTGACCCAGGAGGTGTTCCAGATGAACTTCCTGCTTGCGATATCTTTGGATTCCAAATTAAAGGGTTTCTACTTCGCCTTGTATCAGGTAGTTGGACAAATATATCTCCTGAATTGGATCTAGACCTAGTCACTCTATTACTGTCGTTAGCTAGTTTGAAATGAAACCTAACTCAGGAAGGCCCTCCTTCTAGCGCCAGAAAACTGTTGATGATTGTTTTGATGCAATCATAACAATAAGTTAAAATTCACATATAATGAATTGAAACTATACTTGAAAGATAAGAAGGAATCATTTGAGATTCAACTAATCCCAAGTCTACAATGGTTCGGTTGGTCAAGTTCAGTTGGTCAATGTGAAGCTGTAATGTTCAAGGGGCCTTACGTAGTTTAGGTTTGTTTGGTGGCTTACTGGACTAAGAATATGCAAAGAGATCATGAGATATGTCAATACTTTTCATTCCTTTGCATAAAAGTGTTACTGTGCTGCAAGTTTTAGATGGTTTTCTTGAATTATTGCAGCTTTCTCCTTCATCTATTTATGAAAACTGTCTACTTTTAACTCTGTTATGCATGCTTCTTCAAATTTGAGACAATTTCCTTCAGATTTCTACGTTTTCAGCTAAATATTTCAGATGGGTTGGGAAAAGTTAGAAAGATCTAATCTATACCTCATTTAATCTACCGAAGGATCTAATTGTTTCTGTTATGCACTATGTAAATACCACAGTAATTTGATCAAATCCACAGTGAAAACCTTAAATGCAAGTTCTGAGCATTTTCACAAACATACATTTAAAATTGCAAGCTCTCAAAGAAAATATTTCAAAACATAAAGAAGAGCAGGAGAACACTCAGAAGATAGATGCAGAACTCCAGATTCTATTGTATTAGAAATGAATAGTCATACATGATTTACAATGTAGGAATGACTCTTAGTTTCATTGCTCATACTACAGAGAACTTACAAGCTTTACAGATACAGTAAGGCAGCCAGACATTCCACGCGCACCTTACTGTAGACAAACAGGCGACCTCCTTCTTCTACCTCTAAACTATGCTAAGCTAACTCACTGTGTGCTTCTAAAAAAAAAAATCCCTGTTGTAGCCCCTGTTGTAAAGTATTACAGTGTAGAGAGGCACCATATAAAGACATTCTGATTGGCCTCACTACAATAGAAACCTAACTGAACCCCTGGTTCAAACCCCTGGTTACAGCAATAAATACAGGTGAACCAGCTCTTCAAAATATCTCTGAGCAGTGTCAAATCTGGGCGAAATATCGCCCCTTCTAAGAAGTTCCGGCAGCTTGGCAATAACTTTTGTTTGTCTGTTGTCGTAATACCCTCAGCTGCAACTTTGTCCTTTATTTGAATGGCCTTGACTTCTTCGCACTTCATCTTTATCTTCCTACTCCTGAGATTGGATTTCCTTCCTCCATGAGGTCACTGTGTTGAATTTCCAGCTGCTTCCTCAACTGCAAGCCTGCAAGACAAGACAAGCAATAAGTATTACATTTATCACATAAACAGCAGGAAATTAAAATAATCATTTAAATCCAGGTGACTGTGCAAAATTGTGGAAATCAGGTCCAAAATACTCTTAAAACGCGTTCAAAACGCATACAGACTGCTCGAAACCCATCGGGTCAACCATCGCTGACCGAAAAAATGCCACGGGCGCCAAAAAACGCTTTAAAACTCCACCGCTATGTACATTCCCGCTCATCGGTGTGAGATTCGCCATCGGCGTGTCAAAAAATCGCTCGGCCGATGTTCGCTGTTTGGCCGATCACCTTTCCATCGGGAAGACAACTCATATCGGCGGGAGAAAAAATGAACTTGGCCGATAGATAAAACCATGCCGATGGAAACTTAGAACTTTCGTCTGCATGATATTTTGGAAATATGATGCTCCCCCTTCCGAAGGTCCAGATGACGTCATCAGGATGTTTCACTTCTGTATATTGGGGAAAAGAATGACAATCATCATCATCATCATGTCGAAGGAAAATAAGAGGATATGAAATATGACCCTGCTGCTGAGGAAAGGAATATGATGGTGACGTCATCGTCATATCCGGGCTTCATTAAAATGCAAAAGATGACGTCACGTCATGTTTAGTTAAGATCAGGGGATAAATGCAATATCGGGTCACCTAAGGAGCATGATCAGGTGGTGAATGTAATATGACCCCTTTGCGGCCAAGGTAACCCTCTCGACAGATCAGGATGATGATGATCATCAGGATATCCGGGGCTTTTGTTGAACTTAGAATATGACGTCATCATCATATTCGTGAACCGGATCATGTTTTGGAAAATATCCTGCCGAAGGGAAATGTGATGATGATGTCGTCCTAATATTTTCTTTTTCGTTTATCAGATCGGGATGAGGTCATCAGGATATTTGCAAAAGGTCATATTTCTCGGCAGGAGGACATTATGAAATATCGGGTAGACAAACAGGATCATGATGATCTTGACAACATGACAGGATAAAAAATATGATGATCCTCCTCATCGAATATCATGATGACGTAATCATCATATTTTGTCTTCGGAGCATGAGGATGAGTTGAGGTCATCATCAGGTTAGCGCTAGGGTGATATTTAAAATATGATCATGCTGTTGAGGAATGGAATATCACCCTCCCTTCAAAGATAGGGTGATCATCATGATTTTGACATGCGCATGCAAATATGCAGATGGTGGATTTTCTAAGCAGGGTGATATTATAATATTAGCATGATATTATAATATCGGGTGATGCAAAAATATCATGATGCTCGTTGTTATGAAATATCGGGTTATACTTAAAACATGATGCTCACAATGCGCATAAGGTCATTTGACGGGTAAAGGGCACTATCACCTAAGATTGACGTCCGGATATTTCGACTGCATGATTTTATCAGGTGATAGATCAAGATCATGATGACCTTGACAACATGACTGAGGATATAGAAATATGATGACCCTCTTGCGAATATCAGGTTTGACCAAAACTTTGACTGTGCATAACTTCCACATATGGACGAATTTTCAAGTGATGTAAAAGGGAAACCTGCATGGAATTTCAAGCTCTTTCTAAATATGAGGTCACAGAAGCAAAATATGAACTTTGACAAACTGACCTCATGATGATGACCCACCTCATCCTGACCTTCATGATGATGATGCACCTGACTCATTTTTACCAAACCGCCAGAAAGCAGAAAAACACAAGCAGAAGCAAAAAGCAAAGCGACAGCAGGGGTCCCCATTTTGCTAAGGAGCAATAATGGGGCGTGTTGTGAACATCACAACACTACTCTGCAACATAATGAATGCCTTGAATGCTCTAAAATCATAAGTTTGCCAACATCTCAAAATCATCTTCTAGTTTCAAATGAAGTCCTAAACATGATTATATATGCATTCCTGCTACAAATTTCATAATTCAAACTCAAGATGTCGACAACGAAAACCTTTAACAGTAGCTTTGCCAACATTGAAATTTGGGACCCTACCAAAATAGGGTAGGGCAAGGGCATGGGTACCCAAGCCCAGTGGCCTATTTTGGGTCAAGATTAAGCTCAAAATGTCCCCAAGTCCCATTTGTCATGGGTTTCAGGGCATTTTGTCTTAGGATTCATTTCTAACATGCATGATGAAAATTAAGGGACTTGGGAGCTAAACTTAAGAGGTAAAAGTCCTAAGGCAACATTTTACAACATAACATTTAGCCCCCACTTTAATGTATGTATGATATTATGACCTGTACATGCATTAAAGTATGGTTGAAACATAGAAAACATGCTCGGCACTTGAAGCTAATGCATACACAAAGATAGAGGAACTATTTCTAGTCCCCAGTCTCAGGTAAGCATTATAAAACATGTCGTAGACATGCAAAACACAATAAAGATAGTAATAGGCACCCAAGACACAAATAAGATAGTAACAGGCATGCAAGACATGGAGAATACAATATTGAAGACATGTAAAACACAATGAATGTAATGATATAACATTTTAATTTTCATATATAAATGCATGGAAATAAAAATTGCAACACAAAACCCTCAAGAATGTAGGGGAGATGCATCTCCACACCCTTTAGACTACACCAAGGGAAGAAAACATGCCATACAAAACCCAAGTGTAGGGGAGACTCATCACCACACCCTTTACACTACATGAGGGGGAAAACATGCCATACAAAACCAAAGCATAGGGGAGACTCATCACCACACCCTTTACACTACACAAGGGGGAAAACATGCCATACAAAACCCAAGCATAGGGGAGACTCATCGCCACACCCTTTACACTACGTGAGGGGCAAAATACATGGAAGACACACAAAAGACATGAGTGCCGTATAGCATGCCATAGACCTACTATACATCTTAAACATGACAAATAAGGTGACAGAAGGAGCTTATTTCTAATTTCCCACCATCTCAAACATGCTATAGGAACACCTGATAGTTGGGCTTATGCCACAACAACCACCAAAGACATGCTTAAGGGAGGATAGTCTCAAGATCCAACCCCACCTTCTCAAAGGATTTTTGAAATAAAAGGATGTGTACTAGCTCAAGAGATACACCATCCCACCTCCATAGAGTGCTTTTGAATAAAAGGATATGCACTAGCTCAAGAGATACATTATCCTTCCTTTGCAAAGGGCTTCTTTGATTACAATATAGATTTAAAGATGTACACTCATGCCAAAGATACAACATCCCACCTCCATAGAGGGCTTACAAACACACTCCATTAGTACCAAAATCATCAGACAACTTACCTTATATATGCCCCCACCTTAAGATGGTTATTGTCATGTATCAATATCAAGTATGTTAAGGTAGAGAGAAAACACACAAGGAAACGAGAGCTTTCACAAAGTCCATGCCCCCAAGGTGATGTGCTCACGATCACTGAATGTTCCCACAAACACAATGATAAGATATGTTAAGATAAGATAACAAGAGAGGTTACAAATTTTATTCTAAGATAATAACCAAAGGAAAACATGAAATCTATGCATGAAAACAAAGAAGCCAAGGCTACACATACGGGTTCAAATATGAGTATAGCCATTGGGCTTATACTGTAGGCATCTCAGAACCGAGTGTAACAACAATGTGAGATACAAAACAATCAAAGTGCACGGAGTAGATGCATTTTTATGATTTGTTATAAGAAAGATAAGACAACATCAAATATCACATGGAGTGATTCCACTAGCCAAGTATCGTATATATAAATCAACCCCATGTTCATATATGGACTAGGTCTACTTTTGCTTGCTTGCTTGCTGAAGGGACACACGGTCTGTATTAATTAGTTGTTTGTTTTCATCCTCTGCCAACTAGATAGAATCACTAGAAGAAGGTAAATAATAAAATGAGAGAGGAGAACAAGTGCCTTAGGAACAATCACATAGGAGGATGTCCCCAGGTCATCAACCACAATGCTATGCCCCTAAGGTATGACACACAACAATAAAATAGAGGAGAGGCAAGATAGAAGAATGATGATACAAATAGAAGAATGGTCACAATAGAGGTGGTCTCCTGATATCCTTGACCTTACAAGAGTATCAAGGGTCATTTAAGGAGGCCTAAACAACACATAACACATCATAGGGGAACACAACATAAGAGGGGAGGTCACATAAATGGGGTTGATATATATATATATATATATATATATATATATATATATATATATATATATATATATATACATATCCAACGCTTGACTACTAGAATGACTACGTGTGATGTTTCATCTTATAGCATTTCTTGTGACTAACATTTTACAATCCACTCAATCTACTCTTGTATACTTTGATTGGTATCTAACCTTGTTTCTACACTCAGTTCTGAGGTATCTATAGTATAGCCCAATGGTTATACTCTGTTTTGAACTTGTAGTATAGCCTTGATCCTTGATGTGATTATTTTCATGTATAGATTTAATGAATTGCTTTGATTATTATCTTAGAGTAAGATTTTTTTCCTCTCTTTTTACCTTATCTTAGCATATCAAATCAATGTGTTTGTGGGAACATTCGGCAATCATGAGCACATGTCACCTTGGGGGCATGGGCTTTGCAAAAGCTCTTGTTTCCTTGCATGTTTTTCTCTCTACCTTAATGCACTTGATAACGGTACATGAAATCAACCACCTTAAGGTGGGGGCATATATAAGGTAATATGTCTGATGATTTTGGTACTAACAAAGCATGTTTGTAAGCCTTATGCAGAGGCAAGATGTTGTATCTCCAGCATGAGTGCACATCTTTATCTATATTGAAATCAAAGAAGCCATCTGCGGAGGCAGGATAATGCATCTCTTGAGCTAGTGTGTATCCTTTTATTCAAAATCCCTTCCGCAGAAGGTGGGATGGTGTATCTCTCGAGCTAGTGCACATCCTTTTAGATAAAGTCCTCCACAGAGGTGGGGTTGGATCTTGAGACTATCCTCCCTTAAGCATGTCTTTGGTAGTTGTTGTGGCATAAGCCCAACCATCATCTATGTCTGCAATGTGTTTGAGATGGTGGCAATTAGTAATAATCTCCTTCCATCACCTTTTTTTGTCATGTTTAATATGTATAGTATGTCTATGGCATGCTATACGACACTCGTGTATTCCATGTGTCTTCTGTGTGTTTTCCCCCCTGTGTGGTTAACCCCCACTTGGGCTTTGTATGGCATTTTTTTGTTGAATATAAGGAATACTGAGAGGGGGGGTGAATAAGTATTCCACAAAACCACTTCTTAACAAGTTTATTAATCCAATTTCTAAAATTAATAACATGAAAGAAGAATAAGCATAAGAACGGAAACCATAAAGACATAACACATGAACACTAGGATTTTTACTTGGAAAACCCAAAAAGGGAAAAACCATGGTGAGTGTTAGCTCACAATATATTAAGATAGCTCAATTCTGAATTACAAGAAGGCTCACTGCCTTAGGGCTCACTGCCCTATGAAGAAGTGCTTGATGCACAAATGCTCACTGCCAAAAGAAAGAAAGAAAGAAAGAAGGAGATGGCTTATTGCCAAAATGAACTGCTTAGATTGCATCTACACATGCATGAATGCAACTTCAATGTAAGCCCAAAATACTACCTCAAAACTTTTCATCTTGACAGCTTTGTTTCACTGCTCTGCTTTTACATTAGACATGATCTCTCTTCTTCTACTTTTTGTCACCTACTCTTCTATTCACATTCTACACACATTCATATTGACATCACACACACCAAATACTAAAATCAATCCCATATATATATATGCAACAAACAAAATCTTCATATTAGGTCAGCCTAATAAAGTGTACCGTGTAGTCATGCATTATGTGCTCTGTCGGCCAAATTTATTTCCCAAAATCTATGGAGGACCCAAACAATAATTGAAGCACCATCACACATGTCTACCTCAACTATTTTTCCACTTAGGATTAAGTTCAAAACACCAAAAATTTACTACACACACATCATACTATTATGTCAGCCTTATTCACAGACTGTTTACTAGTTCAGTTCAACTGTCAAACAACATCTTCCACTACGGACTACAAGACCTACTCAAATCCATATCAGAGGCTCTTCACTCATCATAGATCATACCTCCAAAACTGCAAATAAATTATGCAAATGTGGAGAAATGCAGACCCTTTTTCTTAGACACTGTGCACTTCTCCTGTCTTAGTTTTGTTCACTCTAACTTAGACCAATCACTACTTAACTTCTAAAAGTCATCAGGACTTGTAATCTTGAACATAGTACCTCCAAACAATCCTGAATAAAATACCTAAACCATATACCTTGACCATCAACTACGGAGGAATACCACTTGAGTCTCTGCTACTAACTCTTGTGTTGCCAATACTTAGCCATTCTGCCTTAGTCTTTTGTGTCCAGACCAGAACCTTGTATGTAGGCTGTTCCAAGTTGATTTCCCAATCATCCTTAGCTCCATCATGCTTTGTTTTCCTTATTTCCATCAATGACAACATTAGCCAATTAGCAGTGTCTCTTTACTATGTTGCCAACGATCTCCCCCTTTGGCATTGATGTCAACACTTAGTGAAAAATGTGTATCTACTCCCCCTTACTCTCTATTTCTTCTCCTAAGGTGTTTGCCCATTTTTCACTAGTCTTCTTCTCTCCCTTTCACATCAATGGCAAAGGTGTATGTACAAGAGTCAAAATTGGAACAAAACTGCAAAAATCTTCATACTCTGCCGCATATGTACACATACAAACTTTAACTCAATTAGTTGTTGGTGAAAGAATATCCTTATACACAATCTTTAATTGTGTAATCTCTTCATCCCATCGATTCTTTACACTTTCCAAACTTTGAATGTGACCATTTATCAAAAAGACCGATTTTTCTGCCTTTTGCACATGTCAATTTGTGAAGCTGCCTGTGCTTCTACTACAAGATTTGTCATGATCTCAATTTTTAAGCTTAATACCCTTCTCAACAAACACATTTTCTTTTTAATTTCTTCTTATCTACTAAGCAAACTACTTATGTTGTTCTGAATGTTTTCAACTTGTGTTTCTATGTAGCTGATTGAGTCAACTACTGGATCAAAGGTCTCAGAAATATTTGTGAGTTGAAGCTCCATGATTTTGACTTTCTCATTTATTTCTTTAGTGGTTTCAGGCCAAGACAGACAAAATTTATATATTTCACAGGCTTCCTTGATTGCATTTATCATATTCTTGATGCTACTCTCTAATAGAATTTTGTCACTATCTAACTTGGTTTTTGATACTGCTAATCTTTTGTCTTCATATTCCTTTTTAACCTTAATATCAGCAGACTTTTCAAAGGATTCAAAATGAGTGCTTACAGAATTTATAAGACCTTTGAGATGAGTAGTTGATGATGCTGATATATCCTTTTGGTATGAGGGGATTAACTTCTCTAGAATGCTTGATGTCTCATTAATGAGTTCATTTTCTTGTAAATATGTTCTCAGCATTTCTTCTTGAGCCTTAGATTGCACTATTGATACTAGTTTGAATTTATCCATAGGAGACATAGAAGCTAGATTTATTGGTCCTTGTAGAGTCTTGGGTGATTCTATAATCTGTACACTTTGTTGTTTTTCCAAAAACTTTCTAGCATAGTCAATCAGAGTTTGGTCTGTAGTAGTGTCTCTTGCCGCATATTCATCACTAAGTGTAACGTTCCTTCTTTTCGTCTAATGGATTTTCTTCCTCTACTTTGATAGTGGCTTCTATACTGGATGAGATCCATGTCCTTTTCTTGTGACTGGATACATGTTTTTCTTTTTCAACTTTCTCATCTTTTCTATCTAGAGTGTTTGACTTCCATTTCACCGGAGCTTTTAAGGATCTTGGTTCTTCTGCTTGGGTTTTTTCCTTGCTTGTTTGTTTATCAAAAATTTTCTCTGAATACTCATATTCCATAGATAATTCTTTGAATGTTCCAAATCTATCTTGTTTGAGATCTTTTGGTTTCTTCAGTAGTTCATTAGCTAATTCAATCAGGATATCTTCTGCAACTTCATATCCTAATGGAGGGACCCATGCAATTCTTGGTTCCACAGCTTCCATGAATACAATGTCATTTTCATATTTCATCACTACCTTTTTAGGTATCCGGACCCTACATATCATTCTCTTTTGAAGTTCATGAAGTATTCCCATAAAATTTCATTTTGTTTGTTTGCATTTCCCAAACTTTGTAGGTGATTTCTTATTTGAGTTTCTACTAGTGTATGATCAAGCCAGACAATGCTTCACAAATCAGGTAGCTCTCTTAGGAAGCAGAAGAGTAAATAGGTAATCAAAGTTCCATATTTGAAGGGATAATTTGTCTCTTTTGTTCTTTTCAGGTTCTCCATTAATTCACTCAAGAGCAATTCACATTGATTATAATCCATTTTTTTTACCATATCATAAGCTAAGTATATATCTGATACAGACACATAATTTTGTGAGTGAGAAAAGTATACTTTGTATCCAATAATCATTGATGCAAATTTGATGGCTAGATCCTTGATATCATTTACTATGAGTGCTTTCTTATCAAATTTGGCCCCTGTTAGTTGCATTACTAAATTGTTCTTTATTTTCTTTTCACCTGGGATCCTTCTGGAGGAACTCATACCAGTTACAACTTTGATAGCTTCTTTGGTTATCATCCATGGTTCATCAAGCCACAAAAACTCATCATAAATCCTATTGAGAATGAACCTAACCCATGTATCATTTGTGATCGCAGGAAAATCCAACTAGGTGTCTAATTTCTTTTCCCCCAAAACTTTATATTCATTCTTCAACTCAACATCAATAGTCGTTAGCTCATCCAAGTATAATTTGCCAAGATTCATGTGATCATATTCCTCTAGGTTGGTATGAATGTATGCCCTAATATATTCCAAATGCATAATTCCATGGGGTGTGATTGAAAATGCCCCTACAAAATTATTTTCTGGTGGTTTGAAGAAATGTCTCTTGAACTCGGGGCTGGGTTTTTCTGTTATTTCAATTAATTGGGGAGTAAACATTTTTTGGAATAATTTAAACAACACAGAAGGGGTTTTAAGCTATAAATACCTTTTCCACCAAATTAGGGTTTTATTTACTTGAAATTGACTTGATTTGAATTTCCTTGGAAAACTCTGCAGGTACTTGGATTCTTGCTTTTAATTCTCCTGAATGCTTGAATGGTGGAATACAAAGTGAATTATCTGTTAGATGAGCCACTTTTTATCCTCCGCAAGGATGACCTAGTCGTCATAAATACCCTTATTAAAATGATGTCAACCACATCTCTATAGAATGTAGTCTATCAGGATTGCTCCACAATGTTTCGCACTTGAATCTTTTCTTCTAGAATTTCTTTCAAAAGATCTATCATATGCATCTTTTCAATAGATTCTCATGCTGGATTCCAGCACTGACAATCTGGCTAGGGGATTTAGATTTTCATTGTAGCTCCCCCTGAGCCAGAGCACACAAATTTACTTCTCAGAGGAAGTATCTACACTAGATGCTAGTGTGGATCCATCCTTCACTTCAATCACATCTTTCTTGATCCAAATATTGCCCATTTCTTTCTTAGTTTCAATTGGATCAACCTTTTCTTTTCCCTTATCATTCTTCTACTTTATTTTCCTTTCTTCAGCATAGCGGTTTATTTTCACATTCTTTCTTCTGAAAAATATTGCAACATGTTCAAATTTGTTGCAATTGTAGCACATAATACTTCCCTATCTTTGATTCCTTATGAATGAATTCATCCTTGATCTGCATTGATTAGCCATGTGTCCAAATCTATTGCAAGAAAAACACTTTCCATTAAATGATTGAGTAATCCTTGCATTGTAAAACCTATTTTTTGCTAGACTTCTACATTCATTTGATCTATGACCAATTTTCTTGCAGTTGAAACATTGACTAGAGAAAGATGGAACATTCTGATTTATTCTATTCCTACACTGAGTAGCTTTATGACCAAACTTATTGCAATTAAAACAATGGCCATTGAAAGATGGGTACCTTTGAGTATTTGGCTATCTGACTGGAGGCCTTCTAGGTCTTCTTCTTTGATTCTTGAATTGGTTCCCTTTGTTTTGCTTCATCTAAAAGTTTTCTTGCCCTGATTTTGAACTTTCTCCTTTCTCAAAATCTAAGCCTTGCTTGTCATCTGAACTCTTTTGACTAGCAATCATCTCATCAAGTTTTGCAGAACTTATCTTGAACTTTTCTTCATAGCTCTTGTCTTTTTCCAAGTTTGTTTTCAGGATCACAACTTCTTTGTCCATTTTGACACATTCTTCTAGTAGATTTAGATCTTCTTTCGCTTTAGCTCCTTCAATAACTTCCACTTTCAAATCATCCAAGGTCTCATTTGGTGATATCAATTGTTCACTAACATCTCTATATTTTTCTTTGAATTTATTGACTTGTTCTTTCAGCTTTAGAATGCATTCATCAGCTTCTTGAATGTTATCCTTTAGATCCTTGATTTCTACTTCAAATTTTTCAAGATCAATAAGAGCTGCTTCTAGTTCAACATTGCTTGAGAAATTTCCAAATCTTCTGACTACCATGATTAGACTTTCATAGATCTTCCTCAAGATGTTAGGCTTCTTCCAATGAACCTTGCTTTGATACCAATTGTTGAATATAAGGAATACTAAGAGGGGGGTGAATCAATATTCCACGAAACCACTTAACAATTTTATTAATCCAATTTCCAAAATAAATAACATGAAAGCAGACTAAGCATAAGAACAACAACCATAAAGACATAACTCATGAACACCAATATTTTTATGTGGAAAACCTAAAAAGAGAAAAACCATGATGAGTGTTAGCTCACATATATATTAAGATAGTTCAATACCAAATTACAAGAAGTCTCACTGCCTTAGGTCTCACTAACCAAGGCGCACTGCCCTATGAAGAAGTGCTCACTACACAAAGGCTCAATGCCAAAAGAAAGAAAGCAAGAAAGAAGGATATGGCTCACTGCCAAAATGAACTGCTTAGATTGCATCTACACATGCATGAATTTAGCTTCAATGTAAGCTCAAATTACTGTCTCAAAACTTTTCATCATGACAACTCTATTTCACTGCTCTTCTTTTACATTAAATAGGATCTCTCTTCTTTTGCTTTTTGGTCACCTACTCTACTATTCACATTCTACACATAGTCATATATACATCACACACACCAAATGTTGGCCCATGATTGCTGTTAAACTAAAAGGTTGACCTATCAATTTTTGATACAAGCGCCAGAGTTAATGATTCCACGGGAGGTGGTTAGTCCATGTCACGAATCCCATAGGGAGAACTAACCATTGCCAACAAACTCCCCTAGCATTAACTGAGGGTGATTCAAACCCGTGACCTTTCACTCTGATACCAATTGTTGGCCCACGATTGCCATAAAACCAAAAGGCTGACCTATCAATTTCTGATACAAGCACCAGAGTTAATGAATCCACAGGAAGCAGTTAGCCTAGGTCATGAATCCCATGGGGAGCACTGAACATTTGCCAACACCAAATACTGAAATCAATCCCATATATATATCCACAACAAACAAAATCTTCATATTAGGTCAGCCTAATAAAGTGTACAGTGTAGTCAGGCATTATGTGCTCTATCAGCCAAATTTATTTCCTAAAAATCTATGGCAGACCTAAACAATATTTGAAATACCATCACACATGTTGGCATCAACTATTTTTCCACTTAGGATTAAGTTCCAAACACCAAAAATTTACCACACACATCATACTATTATGTTAGCCTTATTCACAAACTATTTACTAGTTCAGTTCAACTGTCAGACAACATCTTCCACTGTGGACCACAAGACCTACTCAAATCTATATCAAAGAATCTTCACTCATCATAGATCATACCTCTAGAACCACAAGACAAATTATGCAACTACAGAGAATGCAGACCCTTTTTGTCAAACACTGTGCATTGCTCATGTCTTAGTTCTGTTCACTCGGACTTAGACCAATCACTACTTAACTTCTGGAAGTCATTAGGACTTGTAATAGTGAACATAGTACCTCCAAATAATCCTGAATAACATACCTGAATTGCATAGCTTGAACATCAACTATGGCAGAATACCACTTGAGTCTCTGCTACTAACTCTTGTGTTGTCAGTACTTAGCCATTCTCCCTTAGTCTTTTGTGTCCAAACCAGAACCTTGTATGCAGGCTATTCCAAGTTGAGTTCCCAATCATCCTTAGCTCCATCATGATTTGTTTTCCTTGTTTCCATCAATGACAACATTACCCAATCAACAGTGTCTCTTCACTATGTTGCCAACAATTTTCCCCTTTTGTGTGTGTAGCAATGAGCTGCACTCACACTTGAGGTTTTTTTGGCGTGTTCCCCCCCCTTGTGTGGTCTCCACCAACACTCGGGGCTTTATGTTGTAATTTTATTTCCATGCATATGTACATGAAGATGTTTTGAATATGTCATGAAAATGTTATATGAATGTATTCATCATGTTTTATGTGTCTTCAATATTGTCTTCTCCATGTTTTGTGTCCTGTTACTGTCTTCATTGTATTTTGCATGCCTACGATGTGTCTTCCAGTGATTACCTAAGATTGGGGGCTAGAAATAGTTCCTCAATCTTTGTGTATGCCTTAGCTTTAAGTGCTCGGCATGTCTGATGTGTTTTCAACCATAATTTAATACATGTATGAGTCATAAGATCATACATACATTAAAGTGGGGGCTAAATGTTATGTTGTAAAATCTCCCCCTGGGATTTTTACCTCCCAAGTTTAGCTCCTAGGTCCCTTAGGATTAATCATGCATGTTTAAAATGAATCCTAAAGCAAAATCCCCTAAAACCCATGTCAAATGGGACCTAAGGGTGAGTCATAAATTTTAATCATGCCCTAAAATAGGTCCCTAGACAAGGGTACCTGCACCCTTGCCTACCCTATTTTGTCGGGGCCCAATTCTTAAGTGTCGACAAAGTGACCATTAAAAGGTCTTCCTTTGTCAGCCTATTCAATTTGAATTACGAATGTTTAGTGGGAATGCATATATAAACATGTTTAAGGATTCATTTTACAACTAGATGGATAATGCAAACTCATGATCTTATGCTAAGGATATTCAAGGATTTCATTGTGTTACAAAGAATTATTGTGTTGTGTTTATTCATGTTTGTTGTAGATTTATCTTCATCAATCCATCTCCTCATTGCATGAAAGATCTTCATCTCCCCGTGAGAGCTTCACTTTTGAGGTGATATCTACTTTGTGTTTCAATCATTTATCATATCATTGATTTTGCCTCTATCAGACAAGGACACACACTCTCTATCTAACAATGGTGTTAGAAGGCTTGAATGCTATTCTAGGGCTTGACTGAGGCAAGCTCCTAACCACCACAACCCCCAACCCCTCTCTTGTGATTGCAGGTGGCAGGTGTCGAATCTTGCAGAGAGGAGTTACAGGGGAGCATTGCATAACATAAAGATCCCAAATTTGAAGAAAAAGGTAGAAAATAACCATAAAAGGTCAAGGGTGTTCACACCTTTGACCCTCAATTTCACAGCATGGAAAATCTCTAAAGTAGTTATAATCGATAGCAAAAAAGATCCCAAAGCCCTCAGAAAAGCAACAAGTTGGGCTTAGGCACCTACCCCCTTGACCCTGACTTTTCTGCATTTTGAAACTCAAAATCTGGTATGTATCTGATCTATATTTCATGTCTTTCTGTAGAAGGATTTTTCATGTTTCACCCATTTGCTTACAATTTGTTATAATTAGGGTTTTAGGCTTAATCAGGCTAAGAATCAACAAATCAATTAACAAAATTCCAAATTTCCTTATCATTCCAAGTGACAGCAGATCTGATAGCTAAGTCCTCTTGCAAAAGTTGTGACTAGCTCAGTTGAATGTCCTTGAATGTATGTAGTGAAAGGAGGATCTAATCCAACTATCAACATCATCAACAAACCCTCTTTTTCTACATTACATTTTGGTGAAAAAAGGGTTTATTAGATTGATTGATTGTTTGATTAAGTCCTCCCTTCACTCAATACATTCAAGGACATTTAACTGAGTTGAATCATGACTTATGTAAGAGGATTCAACTATAAGGTTGGCTGTCACTTGGAATCATAAGAAAATTTGGATTTGATTGATTAATGTATTGATTTTAGTCTGATTTTGCTTAAAACCCTAATTATGCAAAATCGTAAACAAACGGATGAAACCTGATAAATCCTTCTACAGAAAGACACTAAATACAAATTAGATACACACCAGATTTTTAGTTTTAAAATTTAGAAAAGTCAGGGGCGAAAGAGTGGGCGCCCAAGCCCGGGGTGCTCCTTTTTCTTAGGGCTTCAGGATATTTTCTGCTACTGACTACAACCAAATCAAAGATTCTCCATGCTGTGAAACTCAAGGTCAAGGGTGTGGGTGCCCAAGAACTTTTTGAGCTATTTCTTGCCTTTTTCTTTAGATCCCAATTCCTTATACTCTGGAACAGTCCTTTGCAACTCCAATCTTTGAGATCCGATACTTGTCACTTGCAATCACAAGAGAGGGGTTGGGGGTTGTGGTGTTTAGGAGCTTGCCTCGGTCAAGTCCCAAAATGGAATTTAAGCCTTCCAACATCATTATTAGATAGAGAGTGCATGTCCTTGTAGGCTAATTGCAAAAATAATGATAAAAATGGTAGATTGAATCAAAAATATATATCACCTCAGAGGTGTAGCTCTCACAGAGTGTAATGTCCCCATTTTCAGATTCTCTTGCAGTGCAGTTGGCACTGAACTTGTGGCTGTGTGTCAACATTATTAGAGGGATTATTTAAGGACTTTGATGAGCTAAGTTGGTCTAATGGACTCATATGCCACTTTTTGAGGTGATTTCTAGCTTTTGGTGTGCTCTCCAAGAATCTTGGAGAGGGTGCCTATTTATAGTAAGTCACTCGGTTGGCTCTAATTATCATTATTCTTCATTAGGACTGCTCTAGTGCAATTAGTTTTTGAATCTGATGTGTTCTGACAGTTTCCACAAAATGAGTGTATTAATGGCTTTATTTTAATTATTTTACTAAGGTTGCTAAATATTATTTTAAATATTTTAAAGCACCTTAGTGTTATAGCTCATCAGAACTAGGATGAAATGTTTTAAATTATGGATGCATTAAAAAGGGACCTTGTGTCAAATTGTCATTAGTTTAATAAAAAGGTCATTTTTTGAGCTAAAATGGAGTTTTATTTAAAAAAGTGAATTTAAAATAGAAGCTTCTAGAGAGTTTGGCAGAAAAAAGTATAAAAAGGCATTTGAGGGGCTCATTTGGATTATGAAGATTATTCTATTTCTCTGATCAAAACACTTGTGGTTCTGGAGATTAAACTTGGTTCATCTCAGGATTGTGAGGATGAAAACCCTTAGAGGCAACATTCTCTACGTTGTTGAAAGACACAATCTGGAGGATTTCATGGTGGTTTCATTATGGAAATCATAGCTGGGCTTATTTGTGAAGATTTATTTCAGTTTGGAGGACTTATGGGTGATCTCATTTTAGGGATTACATTGAGTTGGAAGCATTCACAAGTTGTCATGGAAGGGATTTCAAAGACATATTTTAATTTTATTGCCACGATAATCATGGAGAAGGATTGGAAAGCGTACTGCAAGATTTACTTGTGAGTTTGAAGGAGATTTTACAAGAGTTTAGGGTGGATTCACTGCTGCAACAACCTTCATCTTGGCTGTACATCAGCTAGAGGAAAGTGGGCTCCATTTTGGACTGGTTTGACCTCCTTTATGGCTTCTATCTCATTCATTATTGGTGCCTAGGGTTACAAAACACATTTCTGCATCTGTTTTAGTGAGATCATTCATTTGTATGCAATTTGGAGGTGATTCATAGTACTTGTATTATTGGTCCATGTACAACAGACATACAAAGTTGAAGAAATGCAAATGGGTATGTCATTGTAATTTACTTTGAACAATATTATGATCTAGGTCTTTGTTAGTTTACACATTTCTGTTATAGTTTTTCAGGGTTATCATTGCATGCCATATATTTCATTGTTATCTTGCAAAACAATCATATGCAAACACAAAACAAACCCTAAACACAATCAATAGTGAGAAACATAAAATATTGGCATAAAACCCGACCAGGACAGGGGACATTACAGTGGTATCAGAGCTGGTTTTCCTACCAGCCTGTTGGAGTTCTAACTTTTGCTGTAGTTTCCTCAGTTAGCATTCAACATTTCAATAGCTAAAAGTTTTTTTTAGTAGTTGCAAATCATGAAGTGACTCACAAAAGGAGAAATTTTGATGGAATACCAAGGAATGGGAGTAGAGTTTCATGCTTTAATCTCATTTGCAGAATTCATTGATGTTAAGATAGGAGTAATGCTTTACCATGCAGGTGAGAATATTGATCGACCAAAAGATGTTCTTGTTAGTACTTTAGAGGAAGTTGAGGGTTGTTTATACATGGTGAATCAATCACCTTCTCAAGGAATGCAAGAAAATATGAAAGCTTTAGTGACTTCCTTGGGTAAGAAAAAATTCTTGAGACACAAAGATAATGATGTAAGACTACTTGTTGCTTCTTGTTTAAGTGAAATCATGAGAATTACAACTCATACTACTCCATACAATGATAACACAATGAAAGAGGTAATTCAATTGATGGTGGATAGTTTTCTAGATATTGATGATATCACATGTTCTCATTTTTCTGTAAGGGTTGCTATACTTAAAACATTTACAAAAATCAGATTGAGTAACCTTGTATTAGATTTGGGATTATATGATTTGATCTACATCATATTTCACCATTTCTTTACCTCAATTGGGTAGAACATGATGACGATGGTATGGAAGCCATACAAAACATTATGGTTTTGACTATTAATATTGCAGATGTGTCACATCCACTATTTTCTATCCTATCAGCTAATAGGAAAAATGGGATTCTTGGAATTCCATTAGTTAAAGGGAGATTAGCTAGAAGAGTGATTGATCAATGTGATAAGAAATTGAAACTTTTCTTGGATAGTGAGAAGAGGGAAAATGAAAAGAGGATTATGGTAGAACATTTGGATGGAGATGGTGCCTTGACTCATGAGGACTCTATGAAAGGGATTTAGGATGATTCTTTGGTCATACAAGTAGCTACTATGGATGAGGTGGTGCATGAAGAAAAGGATAGAACAACAACTTTGGTTCCTAGTTTGGATTCAACTAGTGATGATTCTGATGATTTTTTTGATGATTCCTATGGAGCAAATGATTGTGTTGAGTTCACTCATGTATTTTTAGATGAAGGACATGGAGAAAGAAAATATGATGACTTTAGAATAGCTTTTGGTGATCCTTTATCTTATTTTTGTGATGTTAACATAGGTGGCCTTGGATTTAACTTTCAAACCAAGCCTACAGAGAGAGATACTTATGTTGACATCAGTATTGGTGAGTTGGAGGGTGATTTATGTAGAAAGACATCACAGGAGGAGAGCAAAAAATAAATCAATCATCCTTTTAACATATGGGATCTGGGTGTGATGACACCTAAGCATGATGAGGATCCTACATGTGATGAATTTCCTTTTGATTGTGATGCATGCAACGAGGATGTCATTGATGGTGTTGATTTATTTCTTGAGAACAAATCTGATTTATCAACACATGAAGCTAAATTTGAGTAGAGGTTTAGTGGATTTGATGATTTGGATCCACAATTTACTATTGAAAATGATAATGGGAAGGCTCAAATAATTTGGGACAGCCTTGGAGTCATTGATGACAGTATTGCACCTAGGAAAACTAACAAGGTATGGGATCCAAGAGAAGATTCGGAACTTGAGTTGGAGTGTGGTACTCAACTTGTTTTTTATTCAAGTTCACTTTATAAGGAGTTTGGTTACCCTCCTGGGAGACCACCGAATATGAAATTTGTAAATAAAGAGATAGACAAAGTTTGCATTTGGGATGATATGAAACATAGAGGCATCATCATTCCTATCTACATGAGGAATTGGAAGGTAAATTCAGCCAACTTATTAGCACAAGTGAATTTAAGTATTTCTAACTAAAAATCAATTTTGGTCAAACATATGATCTTGTAAGATTCATTCTAGCTAAGTTAGATATGTCCACAAATTTTCCAACTAAAATTGTTGGCTAAATGCATATGTAGCACCACTATGAGGCCAATTTACCAAAAAAATAAAATTATTTGAAAAAAATGATATTTCAACAACTTCCACTCATGTAAATAACATTTTTTAAAAAATATAAAAATATCCTTTTGCAGATCTATAAGTTTAGTTTTCAAAAATATATATATTTTAATAGTTTAATTATTATTTATATTTTCCTTTCTATTTTTACTAAAAGTAGGTTATTGGCACAAAACATTAGGTCGATTACCGTGTCAAGGAAATATAGTAAAACTTATTAAAAAAATTTGAAAAAAATATGATGCACTAGGTAAAAGAATCTAGATCAAGATGGTATAATTTTATTTTATTTTAGATAAATAGTTAATATGAAAGTTGACGTTGAATGAAAACAACTATGTTTTAATACACACACATTTTATTATTTATTTAAAAATATGTTTTTATCAAAATTGGAAAAATATATATCTATGCACTAAAGTTTCAAGTTATAAATACACAAAAAAATGGAAGAAAACAAAAATTTACTATGTAAAGATTGATGTCTCATGTAACTTCTTTCTTCAGCATTTTATCAGTAACTAAATTATAGTGTCAATTTATTAAAAACTATATTCAACTAATTTTTTAATTTTTTTAAAAAAATACAAACATAAAATATACTAAAAAATAAGTATTTTATTAGTTTACATCATTTCAAAATTCAAAACATATATGTCACTTTTTAGTGATTCAAGTTTAAAAGTTAGATCAACGTTGGCCATTTCCTTTATAAAAGTGTGACACAACTTTGCACTTTTACCCTTGAGAATCATTTCCTTGTTGGTATTCATTATGAGTTACTTCATTCTTGCATAAGGTTTGGTCTTGAGTTTTGGAGTTGGCCAACAAGTGTGGCATTTCATACCTTAACTGAGTTGAGTAGTATTGCATGCTTTTCATATGTAGTTGGTGAGGCATTTCCTTCATGGGATGCATTGATCTTTGGAGATTATTCTTGGTTAGGCATCTATGCTTGGAGTTCTCAACAAGAATTGACAGACATTATTGGGAGTCATAAGAGTGACCTTTGGAGTGATAAGGATCAAAACTTTAAAATTAATGATGTTGTTCCTTTATTTACGAGCGACTATGTGATTCCATTGCTTCATCTACAGGCAAATTGGAAGAAGATTTTAAGTGATGATTGGAGCATTGAATGAATGATCATGCTTGGGGATGTCACTCGACAAAGAATGAAACAAAATTTTAGTTTGGAGATTGTTGATTGGTTGTAGATCAACCACTTTACATCATGGTTTTCTCTCATTTAGGAGAGTTGGCACACTATTCTTTGTCGAGGTAGTGAGGATTTTTAGTTGGTGATTGCTTGGAGATATTTTCCAAGCACTTCTGAGTTGCTTTGACACAACACAATGCTTTTCATGCATGCTCCTACTTGGGAAATCCATTAGTGTTGCTGTTGTCCTTGGTGTAGAGCACTAAAATGAGATTGTACCTCTCTAATTTTGGTTTTGGACAACATTTATTATTGTTTACTTCAGACCTTCCTAACTCAAAGAGTTCATCTTATGAAGGTTTGTGATGTAAACTTTGATAGTTTGCCCTCAGTGTGGGTTCGGGACAATGAGTTTCCACATGCTATGATTCATCTTTCAAAGGGTCTTGGAGTTGTAACCATGAGTGTTAACACCACTGTCCAATTTTCGATCAACCGACACATGACATTAGCTCTTGACCCATAGTTGTGTTGGTTTATCTTTTCAGAGTAGCAGTGGAGTATTTGGAGGTTGGAGTTGGTTGCTGGAGGTGATTTGATCATAGGAGATGACTCTTTGGTTACTTCCATACTCATGCCTCCTATATTTTTAGTTTGATAAATCAGATTGATTGCTGCTATCCTTATATTTCCATGATGGTTATGGTGACATCTTTTATTGAGCCGATTAGTTTTGAGCTTTGGCAGGATTTTGGGTAGTTGGTTGTGAGAGTTTCTCCTACCACAGTTCAGTTATTTCTTGTTTCCACTTTGGTGAGTGATGGTTACTGTAGACATTTATTGGTTTTGGCATATATATCATCAGATGATGCTTTGATGTTTGTAGTGGGTTGGGTGTGTTGGTGTGTTCAGAACCGTTCTTATGACACTTGGAGGTTAAGTGTCATTGATATGATTTTAGTTGACAATAGTTGAGACATTCCCTCCTTGGTAGATTTTAAAGTGATGACTGTGATTGGATTGCTTCATCTTTGGGATGTCATGAGAGGTTTCGCTAAGTTTATTTCCTTATGGCAAAGAAGGTTTAATTTTTTGTTACCCAAAATCATGATAGGCAGTGAGATTCCAAATGTGGACCTTATTGTGATGTTCTAGTAGGAGTTGTTTCATGGTATAGGTTTCAACCTTTCTAGGTATTTCAGTTTGGGTTTTGATAATGGTCAAATTGGGGGGTTCCAAGAGAGGATAGTGCAGTTTTGGCATGATGGTTTTACAGTCATGATTAGAGTGGCACAGCATCAGCATGGTGGTTCTTTCTTGAGATTGACATGGGAGCCTAGGATCATTTTTGGTTTTAGTTGGACCAGTCTAATGATTGTAGGGGTTGTTTTGGCATTGCTTGAGGACAAGCAATCTTTGGGGAGGGTGGACTATAATGTCCCTATTTTTAGGTTCTCTTATAGTGCAATTGGCACTGACCTTGTGGGTGTGTGTCAACGTTATCAAAGAGGTTATTTAGGACTCCAATGAGCTCAGCTAGTTTAGAGGACTCATACACTGCTTTTTAGGGTGATTTCTAGCTTTTGTTGTGCTCTCCAAGAATCTTGGAGAGAGCGTCTATTTATAGTAAGTGACCTGGCTGGCTCTGTTTATCATTATTCTTCATCAGGATCACTCTATTGCAGTTAGTTTTCAATTCCAATGCATTCTGATAGTTTCCACAAAATGAGTGTATTGATGGCTTTATTTTAATTATTTTACTAAGGTTGTTAAATATTATTTTAAATATTTTAAAAGCACCTTAGTGTTATAGCTCATCAGAACAGGATTAAATGTTTTAAATTATGGATGCATTAAAAAGGGACCTTGTGCGTCAAATTATCATTATTTTAATTAAAATGTCATTTTCAGAGCTAAAATGGAGTTTTATTTAAAAAGTGAATTTTAAAATAGAAGCTTCTAGAGAGTTTGGCAGAAAAAGTATAAAAAGGCATTTGAGGAGCTCATTTGAATTATGAAGATTATTCTATTTCTCTAATCAAAACCCTTGTGGTTCTGGAGATTGAACTTAGTTCATATCAGGTTTGTGAGGACAAAAACCCTTATAGACAACATTCTCTACATTGTTGAAAGACACAATCTGGAGGATTTCTTGGTGGTTTCATTATGGAAATCATAGCTGGGCTTATTTGTGAAGATTTATTTTAGTTTGGAGGATTCATGGGTGATCTCATTTCAAAGATTACATTGAGCTAATTGCAAGCATTCACAGGTTGTCACAGAAGGGATTTCGAAGACATATTTCAAGTTTATTGCCATGATTATTATGGAGAAGGACTGGAAAGTGTACTGCAGGCTTTACTTGTGAGTTTGAAGGATATTTTACAAGATTTTAGGGTGGATTTGCTACTGTAACAACCTTCATCTTGGTTGTACAGTAGCCAGAGGAAAGTGGGCTCCATTTTGGACTGGTTCAACCTCCTTTATGGCTTCTATCTCATTCATTATTGGTGCCTAGGGTTACAAAACACATTTCTACATCTATTTGAGTGAGATCATTCATTTGTATGCAATTTGGAGGTGATTCATAGTACTTGTATTACTAGTCCATGTATAATGGACATACAAAGTTGAAGAAATGCAAATGGGCATGAGACTATAATTCATTGTGAGCAATATTATGATCTAGGTCTTTGTTATTTTATGCATATCTATTATAGTTTTCTTGGTTATCATTGCATGGCATATATTTCATTGTTATCTTGCAAAATAATCATATGCAAACACAAAACAAACTGTAAACATAATCAACAATGAGCAAAAAAAAATATTGGCATAAAGCCCTACTAGGATAGGGGACATTACATAGAGATGAAGCTCTTTCATGTCATGAGAAGATGAATCCAAATTTGCAATAACAACACAGGTTTTCTCTGCAACACAATGAATGCCTTGAATGCTTTAAAATCATAAGTTTGCCAAAATCTCAAAATCATCTTCTAGTTTCAAATGAAGTCCTAAACATGATTATATATGCATCCCCGCTACGAATTTCATAATTCAAACTCAAGATGTCGACAATGGAAACCTTTAACGGTAACTTTGCTGACATTGAAATTTGGGACCCCGCTAAAATAGGGCAGTGCAAAGGCATGGGTGCCCAAAGCCAAGGGCCTATTTTGGGTCAAGGTTAAGCTTAGAGATGTCCCCCAAGTCCCATTTGTCATGGGTTTTAGGGTATTTTGTCTCAGGATTCATTTCTAACATGCATGATGAAAATTAAGGGACCTGGGAGCTAAACATAGGAGGTAAAAGTCCTAGGGGGACCTTTTACAACATAACAAACCTTTTATATTTTTGACACCTATCTTATCTTCTTATATGTTCTCCTTGGTCTTGGTTGATTAGCTTTGTTTTATCATAGAGTTCATTGGTGTACTCATTTTAGCTAAATAGTGCAATTGCATTTACATGTAGGATTTGAGTATGATGGAGGTAGGCATAATCCTTATGAAGTTGCCTTTGGAAGGAAAGTAGGGTAGGTTTTCATGATTATTTCACGATGATAGGTCCTTTAGTTACTATTTCATAATGAGTTTTAATGATATTACTATGAGTTTAAATGACAAACCCTCATTTGTTTCTTCACATTTTATTCTAACAATTGATAGCAGTGGTAAGGGCAGCCTTAATTGATGTTCTGCAAGAGATTGGATCAAGTGAGAACACCTTTATAGTACTAAATTTTCATCTACTAGAAAGGTATTATGAGTGAATTTTTACATTCAGCATCTCTTGGGGCCAAACAGACGACACCAACACATATGGGTAGGTAGGTAAATTCTAGGGGAGATGTCTTTTTGGTGGTGAAGCCTCTTGGTCATTCTCAGTTACATTGGATAGAGACAACCTCTTAAAAACCCTAAGACAGAAAAGGTGTCAAACTTTGGACTAACTGTTCTGTCAAACTGTGACACCTAGGAACATCTTCTTTGCATGTATAGGTGGATGTCAGGTCCACCTACAAAAACCTATCTCAATTCTTTTTAAATCAATTTGATTTGCCTATGGTGGCAAGGAACGCATTGTTCCAAAATGCTCCAATTTTATGCAATAGAAAGGTGCTAGGAGTGAGATTTTACATTCCACAGCTCGTGGGGCCAAAATGAAAGCACCAACACCTTGAGGTGGGTGGGTAAATGCTAGGAAAGTCTCTTTTCATGCACCAAGTGTCCCAATCATTTGGGGCAGCAGGCTACCGACAAAGTCACTTAAGATCCCTAAGAGCAAAAAATTGCCAAACTTTGACATAATAGTTCTTAGAATTCATGGTAGTTAAGAATGTTATGTTTAGATCTATAGGTGCATGTGGGGTCCATACACAATAACTTCTCTTAGTTTTGGTCAAATCCAATCCATTTGATCGTGCTGAAATCAAATGCATGCTTGTAAAATTCTTTAGTTTCATGCAGTGGAATGGTGCTAGGAATGACATTTTGCATTCTACAGCTCGTGGGGTGAATCAACTACACCAATGTACCAGGGTGGCTGGGTAAATGCTAGGGGAGGTCTCATTTCATGTGCCAAGTGTCACATTCATTCAGGGCAGTAGGCTATCGACAAAGTCACTTAAGATTCCTAAGAGCAAAAAACTACCAAACTTTGATGGAGCAGTTCTTAGAATTCATGAAAGTTGGGAATGTTTTTTTATACCTACAAGTGCATGTGGGGTCCATCCATGATAACTTCTCTCAGTTTTGGTCAACTCCAATCTGTTTGACCATGCCAAAATCAAGTGCATTCTTACAAAATGCTTCAACTTCATGCAGTGGAAAGGTGCTAGGAGTGAGATTTTCCATTCCACAGCTCATGGGGCTAAACAAAATGAGCCAACATGTTGGGGTGAGTGGGTAAATTCTAGGGAAGGTCTTGTTTCATGCACCAAGAGTCGCAGTCATTCAGGGTAGCAGGCTATCGACAAAGTCACTTAAGATCACTAAGAGGAAAAAACTACCAAACTTTAATGAAGTAGTTCTCAAAATTTATGTCAGATGGGAATGTTCTATTTGGACCTACAGGTGCACATGGGATCCATCCACAATAACCTCCATCAGTTTTTGTCAACTCCAATCCATTTGACCGTGCTGAAATCAAATGCATTCTTACAAAATGCTTCAGTTTCATGTAGTGGAGAGGTGGTAGGAGTGAAATTTTGCATTCCACAGCTTGTGGGGTTGAATTGACTACGCCAACATGTCAAGGTGGGTAGGTAAATGCTATGGGAGGTCTCATTTCATGCACCAAGTGTCTTAATCATTCGAGGCAACAAGCTACCAACAAAGTCTCTTAATATCCTAATAGCAAAAAACTGCCAAACTTTGACGGAGTTATTCTTATAATTCGTGGAAATTGGGAATGTTTCATTCAAATCTATAGGTGCATGTGGGGTCCATTCACAATAACTTCTCTTGGTTTTAGCCAAATAAAATCTGTTTGATCGTGTCAAAATCAAATGCATTCTTACAAAATGCTTCAGTTTCTTACAGTACAACCTTTCTAGGAGCCATATTTTTCATTCTACTCATCATGGGGCCGAACCGATAGCTCCAACACATCGGGGTGGGAGGGTAAATTCTATGGGAGGTTTGTTTTGTGTGCCAAGTGTCTTAGTTGTTTGGGGTAGCAGGCTACCGACAAAGTCACTTAAGATCCCTAAGAGCAAAAAAGTATCAAACTTTGATGGAGCAATTCTTAGAATTCATGGAAGTTGGGATTATTTCATTTAGACCTACAAGTGCATGTGGGGCTCATCCATAATAACCTCTCTTAGTTTTGGTCAACTCCAATATATATGACCATGCCAAAATTAAATGTATTCTTGCAAAATGTTTCAGTTTCATGTAGTGGAAAGGTGATAGGAGTGAGATTTTGCATTCCATAACTTGTGGTGATGAATTAATTGTCCCAACATATCAAGGTGGGTGGGTAGATGCTAGGGGAGGTCTCGTTTCTTGTGCCAAGTGTCTCAGTCATTTTGGGCTGCAAGCTACCAACAAAGTCAAAAGGTGCTAGGAGTGAAATTTTGCATTCCATAGGTCATGGGGCCAAACTGACTGCACCAACATGTTAGGGTGGGTAGGTAAATGCTAGGGGAGGTCTCATTTCATGCACCAAAAGTCTCAATCATTCTGAGCTGCAAGCTACCAACAAAGTTGAATGGTGCTAAGAGTGAAATTTTGCATTCCACAAGTTGTGGGGCCAAATCTACTACGCCAACATGTCGAGGTGGGTGGGTAAATACTAGGGAAGGTCTCATTTTGTGCACCAAGTGTCTCTGTCATTCTGAGATTCTAGCTACTGATAAAGTCAAAAGGGGCTACGAGTGAAATTTTACATTCCATAGGTCATGGGGCCGAGCCGACTACACCAATGTGTCATGGTGGGTGGGTAAATGCTAGGGGAGGTCTTGTTTTATGCACCAACTATCTCAATCATTCTGCGCTACAAGCTATCGACAAAGTCAAAAGGTGGTAGGAGTGAAATTTTGCATTCCATGGGTCGTGGAGCTGAACTGACTATGCCAACATGTCAGGGTGGGTGGGTAAATGCTAGGGGAGGTCTCATTTCATGTGCCTAGTGTCCCAGTCATTCTTGTGGATGGACCCCACACACACTTGTAGGTCTAAATGGAACATTCCTAGTTGCCATGAATTCTGAAAAATACTCAGTCAAAGTTTGGTAATTTTTTGCTCTTAGGGATCTTAAGTGACTTTGTTAGTAGCCTACTACCCCAAACAACTAGGACACTTGGTGCACAAAATGAGACCTCCAATAGCATTTACCTGCCCACCCTAACACATTGGCATAATTGGTTCAGCCCCAAGAGATATGGAATGCAAAATCTCACTCCTAGCACCTTCCCACTACATGAAACTAAAGCATTTTGGAACAATGTGTTCCTTGCTACCATAAGCAAATGAAATTGACTTAAAAAAATAGAGGTAGGTATTTGTAGGTGGACTTGGCATCTACCTATACATGCAAGAATATGTTCCTAGGTGTCATGGTTTGATGGAACAACTGGTCCAAAGTTTGACACCTTTTTTGTCTTAGGGCTATTGAGAGATTATCTACGTTCGATGTAGCCGATAATGACCAATAGGCTTTGCCACTTAAAAGACACCTCCCCTAGCATTCACCTGTCCACCCCAATGCATTGGCATAGTCAATTTGACCCCACGAGGTATGGAATGTGTTCTAATTATAGTCAGATGTTGTAGTTGCAATTGCCCTGATAGACATGTATGCAAAGTGGTAGGTGTAAAGCAAATGTAGAAAGGTGAAATGTATTGCACATATGTTACCTTAGGTTTTCATTGATGTCATTGTCATTAATGTCAACACACAGTTTGGGCTATCATTGATGCTCATATTGATGGCATACTATGATGGTGTGCTAACAATGATGTTGTTGATGTTCATGGTTAGATGTCATGCCTTGTTTAATGTAAGTTAAATTTGTATTGAGTATGTTTGTTGTTAACATATATGATATCATGATGTTATATTAAGATGGGAATTAGAAGCATTAAGATGAGGACTAGAAGTAATGCTGATGTTGGGGAGATGTTGTTGATGGTCTATAGGATGTTGTATGCTCTCTCCTATTGCTCCTAAGGAAGTATGTGTTGCTACAAGGAGGCTCTAGTCTCTGAATGTTGGTAAAGGTGTCTGTTGCAGGAAGTTTCTTTGAAGACTGCTTGGGATAATGCTCTACATTCCTCTACCTTTGAAGATATGGTCATGTGGTTTAGAAGTTAAGTTCAGTGGGTTGGGAAGGTGCTACATTCAAAGTTTCATATCATTTTTCCCTCCATAGAGAAAGTTGTAAGTGATAGAGTGCAGGACTGTACTATTTGGTGGCTAGGTTCAATGTTTGTTGGCTTGTGCCAACTTGTTGCTATATGAAGTGGTAAATTGGCTGGTGGAGAATGTTCCTGAGGATCTTGAGATGTTTCCTATTGCTCCACAAGGTGTTTTCTGGTTTCTTTGGAACAAGTTGTGGTCTGGAATGAAGGTGTTATTGGGTTATACTTTTGCCTATTGACTGAGGAATGTTGAACATGTGTGCCACAAAGTTTTTACTATGTAGAGTTCAAGGAGTGTTTGGAGATGTTGTATGGGTCATTGCGATTCATTTAGAAGAAGTACAAGTAATGTTTAATATTTCATGAGTATTGCCAAGTTGTAATGGCCGATACGCTACAAGCCTCATATTTTCTTGCTTAAGGCTGGCCTATTTCAATTGTGAGAAGCTTATGGATGCTATTCTTTGAAGGCTAATGCTATGAAGGATGTTTAGGACTAGGTTAATAGTGTGATGGAATTCACAAGGTGTGTTCCTCTTCCTAGTGTTGTGTGTAGTTCACTTTAGGGCTTTCCCTCTACACGTTTCATGTTGTTTGATCTTTGGTCCTTGTAATTGTAATATTCTTGTTGTCTTTGGCCAACATGTAATGTAATCAATGTAATATCATATATATATTGTAAATCTAGCTGATCTAGGTGAGGTGTTATTGCGAGTGTGAGTGTACGAAGACAATTGTGGATGTGTAATGCATTATGATGTGTGACTGAAAAGAGAAAGAGCAAAAGTGATAGATCCTATTTGGATTCATTTTGAAGATATTTCTGAGACAAAAGAGAAGTGAAGAGTGTGCCTAATTGATTACTAGAGGTAGTGAGCCAAAGGCAAAACTTCTTGAAGGTTAAAATTTATGAGTCAGTAAGCTATACAGAGAAGACATTTGAAGAAGTTGCAAAAGTTGTCAAAGCAAAAGAGAAATCATCAAAAGAGGAGTGAAAAGGCGTAATTGCAATCATCAAAAGGAGTGAACTTCATTATCAGATTTAGATAGTAGAAGGATTGTCATGTTGTGTAATCTTTTCTGAATTTGTTCTCAGTTTAGTGAATAGTTGCTTCCTTGGGTTGAAGCCCTAAATGAAGTCTGCAGGGAGTTGTAGCTTCCTTGGGAGTGACTCTAAAACCTTTCTTCATGAAGTAGTAGCTTCCTTGGGTTGTACCCCTAAAACAAAGTTGTAATTATGATTCGTTTGTGAGGATGGATTAGAACAATAGATCCTAGCAAATTTTCTCACCATGGTTTTTCCCCTTTGGGGTTTTCCATGTATATCTAATGTTATGTGGTGTTGTGCATTATGTTGATCTTTTATGTTTCTGTTAATACTGTAATGATTAAGTTTTAGTTTTCTCTGAAGGATTTGAGATTTGTTTAAATACTGATTTGGCCCCCTCTCAGTATCCAAGTGTGTTCGACAAAATGAGGATATGCAAAGCATAGAAAACATATAGAAGGTGAAATGAGGATATGTGAATCATTCCAAATGTCTCTCTCTCTCTCTCTCTTTGTCTCTTCCTCATTTTGCAAGAGAAAGACAAATGCATAGTCAATGTAGGTAATGAGAAATTTGCATAAGATCTATAAGAGAGTTGTTATCACATGTATTTACATAATTTCTATTTTGAATTGTAGCTAACTTCACTCACTGATTGGTGAGTGTGAGGAAACAAGTCTACTTGAAGGTAATGAAGGACAACAAGGTAAATTTATGAGGCAATGTAACTTCAGCCCTGACATTTCTTGAAAATTGTACAAAGAACATATCCATTATCATCGATAGGAAAAATGTACACATCCATTATCCATTATAAGATGAAAACATAGTTTATCCATTTGCATGAGAAAGTAAGGCATATATAAACTTTTAAGAAAATGCAATTGGCATGTGTAAAATAAAATTCCATAACCTTAGCCAGCATCCTCCTTGTCTATACCCATATGGGATCTTTGGAATAGGGTATGGACATCCATTAAAGCATAAGGGATAAAGGAATTTTAATAGATGATGTAGTTGCAACTGCCCTATGAGACATGTAAGCAAAGTGTGGAGGAATAGACAAGTGATGCCATCCTAGATCAGCCTTACTCACATCAACTTGGCTCTTTACCTTGAACACTTGATTACAACCTATCATGCTTTGTCTATTCACATGACTCCTAAACTTTCCTTGAGGACGAACTCACAATAGAGTTTCCTAAAAAAATATTGTGGCACCTCATTGTTATTACATGGAAGCTCATCAAAGACCATGTACCATCTATCCCAAAAGTTTTGGGATATATCTTCATTCCTACACCAATGAATCAGGAAGCATTTGCAAGTCTCTTCTAATGTTTGGCCAGTTTTAGGATTGATAAGTTGTGAACATAATGCAGATTTTGTAACTTTTTTGTCCTTAACTTGTTGGTAAGACAATTTTTCAGCATAGTGTTGCTGACTCCTCTCCTTATAGTCATTCCATTTAGTGATTTAGTTTGTCATTGATTCAATGTGGGAAATAATCACCTCTAATGACTTGGCAAGAGCTCTCCTACAATTGGTGCTTGCACTTGGACTATTTAACGTTTCAATTAGGGCTTCAAGATATTTTTATTTTCTTCAATTTGCCCTAAATAGTTTTTTTATGTGTCTTATGGTGAGGACATGAGAGTTTTGGGGGTTTTGAGGGTTTTGGGGGTTGTTTTTAGCCTCTTTTGTTGGATTAGTGTTCTGTAGTGCTGCATTGATTGTAAATTCAACATAAAAAACCAATTAAACATTACAAAAGTAGAAATTTATTTTCAAATTCACAAAAATCAATCAAACCCTACCTTCTTCGGCTCCTATACCCTCTACATTTCATTCATGATGTCCTTGAGAGTGGGATTGGTGAGGTGGCATGGTGAAAATGTTGATTCCACTTAGAAATTGATTGATTCCTCCTCTTAATGCGCTCATGCTATAAAACCTATTTTTTTCTTGCCAAAATGTAGAAATGAGCCACAACTTTCTGTTTTGGCTTTTTATTTTTCACTTTTTAATAGAGAAAGATGCAAGTGCATTATAATATTCTCACATTATAACTCTCTCATGTTTCGCCTTGCATGGGACCAAAAAGCCAAGTGGCAACTTTTTTGGTCCCACAAATCTATGCACTTACTCTTATGCTTATTTTAAATTGAATAGGATTTGGATTTATATAGTTATTAAAAACTTTGTCCTAAACTCCCACCCTAGGATATTCTACCTTATGGCTCCTTTAAGGCCCTATTATTTGGCCAATATTCTTGCATAAATTTTAGAGTGTGGTAGGTTATTATTTTTCATTACACATCATCATTACATCATTAATATTCTCATGGCACATTTTACTAAGGCTAAGGATATGTCTTCTATCTCCTTTTACTCCTCTCATCTTGGGATGATCCCACAATAGTGTGTCCCACTTTTTGCCCAAAGTGGGACATTGAAATCAACTTTTTAACCAAATTTTCAATTTCTAACACCTATAGTTTGCAACTAAACCATTAGGAATTTGAAGATGACCTAAACTAGTGATCTTTGATATTTCATGCATAAATTTTAAATACATATTTTAAAATAATAATTTGTGAAATTTTTTACATAACTTTTAATAACTTGTTTTTTGTAGTTAATAGTATTTTTAAAAAGTGAAGTTTATACCATATAGCATAACTTTTTTTTACATAACAGATAAAAATATAAAATTTTAAACATAGATTTGTAACACTAATATCTAGTGTGTAGATTTTTTTGTAATTTTTTGTTGCATGTTTTATTTTTATTAAATTTTGAAATGAGATTAATTATAATTTGGACATAGTTTTATACCATACAGTATAACTTTTTTGTATATATCTTGGAAATTAAGTTTTTTTTTGAAAGAGAAAATCAATACCTAGTGCATCGGTATTTTTAAGATTGTTTTTCTTTATTTTATTATTTTTCCACATGTGTCGAATAGAGACCTTAATGTTTAGTGAAAAAATTATGTCCACTAGAAAATAGAAAATAAATATAACAATTAAATTAAATTTATTCAAAATTATACTTTTTGGAAAGCTTATTCTAAGTGCTATGATCTTGCAAAATTTCATGTCTCACTGATTGAGTTTGATGGTCCAACACAGGCTTCCAAAGACAATTTTTTGCAAAAAAAATTGAGAAAAAAATGTCATGGAAGGGACCTTTATTTGAAGCTACCTTCATTCAAAGGTACAAGGAACCTTCAAATGAATGTACCTTTGTTTGAAGATCCTTTAAATTTGTAATGTGAAAACATTAAATGAAAGGGGACCTTCAAATGAAGGTCCCCATCTTTGAATGAAGTTACCTTCATTCGAAGGTGTCTTTGATTTTTTAATTTCTTGGACTCAAATTTTGACCCATCCCATAACCAAGACACACTATTGTGGGAGCACTCCCTAATAATAGATCATGGATTGTGATATAAAATGTTGATGCAAATAATCAACACACAATTACAACCAAAGGCATTCATTATCAATATTATGGACTATGGAAACATAATGTCTCTTATATCTCTTAAGTTTAATCTTTGCTCTATGTCCATAGATTCATATTCTTTAAATTCCTAGCCTTATTTTTTACATAATTTGATGATTATTGTTCTACATATCATGTTGTAACTATAGACACACATGATGCACATTTGACCTTCACCTACATGTGATGATGATTGCATTTCTTCTATCACTAGTGATATGATTTGTTCACTTGAACATGAGTTCATCACCTCTAGGTAATCCATGATGATTCCTCTTTTCAATCCTATGGCTAATGGTGTATTGATCATGTGTTGAGTGGTGAAAACAATGAACATCTTTATTTTCTTATAATGAGGTTTATGACTTCTTTTATAGTAATTTTCTTTACAATACACATTTTCTTAACACACTTATGATAGAAGCATCAATGGTAATGAAGATGTAAAATTACATATTAGATCATTCCTACCATTACAATTTGTTTTTATACATTGTGATTATATTCTTATACATGTATTTGGTGATACCCTGATTGATATCTAGCTAAATAATTGTTCACTTCATGTCATGCTTTCTATACATCCTTCCTTGCTTTGTCATATGTTTTCATAGATTATTTTTCTCATGATTTTCATTATTTTCTTTCTAATGGCCCATATTTAGTGGATACTATAGATTTTTCTATGCATCATGATAACAAACCATATTATTGTTGGTGTGAAAAGTGTTATTACTTAACTAGTTAGTCCTACTCATGCTACACTTAAACTCACTTAGAGAGATTTTTTCAATTTTGTCTCACCTCATGTGCACTCTACATGTGTCCTTACACTTGTCTCAAGTGAGCCCACATGTTGTAACATGCCTTCACTTAATATTCATATTTACACACTGAATTTACTAGAAAAGTAAATGAACATAATCATCATAAGAATTTGTTTACTAACATATAACATTTGCATAATCAAGTAAATAAATAGCATATCTTTTCTGAATATTTTCAAAACCTTAAAATTACAACATATTCAAAGATAACATTTCCATGCAATCTTTCACTTTACATTTACAATATTTTGCTCATGGCAATGATAATATTTTAAAATAAATTTGACTATCAATAGTCATAACATGAAATGTACTACATTTGGAGTTTTGATATCTATTTTCATAAGTCTTGGCTTGTCTTCTTCTTGGGAAGGAAAGCATCACCTGAGCACTTTTCCTTCAACCATAGACTGATGGACCCCCACACACTTTCCTTCCTAGAAGTGGCCCTACCCTTCATGAAGGGTATAGATATAAGGAACCAACAAGTTTTTTTCCATCTAAGTCTCTAGTGTTGTGTCCTACATAACCAACACGGTCATACAACTATAGATTCCTTCTAAGTATGACACTACTGGGTGGTTATGCAAATTTGGAGCACAGTGAACTAACTAATGCATGCAGAGATAAATGCATTACTTTGGCCAAAGATTCAATATAAATAGATGTTACACAATGAATGTAGTCAAAAGTTCACACACTTCTATCTTGACTTAGAAACTATCTCGTCCTACAGTGAATTTAATTTGACCAAATCTAGTCATAGAGTAACTTGACTAAGTTTCACTCATAGTCTTCCTAACTTAGACTTTTATTCCTGATTCTGGAATACAAAATTAAGGTTCTCATTAAGGACATAGTCTTTCGAGAACTTCTTGTTGCAACTTGCAACATTAAATCCATGACTCCCTATCAATCTACACCTTGTTTCAAAGGTTATATTTTTGGTTTTTAAAGTCTATTATTTACATAGGGAATTTAGTTTTAACTATAGCTTCATAAATTCATCCAAGGTACTTATCTTGGTTGAAGGATTCTCATCTAATTCTTATCGACAATAAAGTATCTTTTTTAAGTCGGCCACATACTTGTGAGATAAATTATATATTTACTATGCATATCTGGGATACTCTTAGAGATATATCTTCTCTAATCCCTACATACAAAATGACATTTAAAACTCTTATCATATGTAAAAGAATATCTTGACATTCATCGTAAAACAAAGTCTAATACTCAAGTTTCATTTAGAACACTTACCAAATCATGGCTAAGTAGATGTCATTGTGTGACATGGTTCTTATCAACCACAAGTCCTTCCTAGACTATCATAAAGTTGGTTGTATTGGTACTATATGTTGTTATATGGAGCCTAATCAGACTCAGAGGTTAAATTTTTCCCACTTTTATCAGCGCAGTTTCCCTCCAAATTATTTAATAGGGCTTTGGGGGTAGTGCCCCCAAGATGGGGTCAAGGGGCAACACCCCTTGTAGGGTCCAGGGTTTCTATGGAGATATTGTATTGTAGCATTTGCAGCGGTATTGAGTTGCAAGGATTATTGGTTGTAATCGGTTCGATTTGCTGGATAATAATATTGGACTCTCTGTTGGTGGATGTAGCCCAAGTTTGGGTGAACCACGTTAAATTTGTCTCTCACTGTTATTATTTCTATGTATTTTTCATTCCTCTATTTAATCTTTATTTGCATTTAATTATATCTTCTACATGCAATTCCTAACACTATAATGGACTTAAGAGATTCTATTAATTACAATAATACATTTTCATGATAATCATTATTTCTCTCTCAAACTAATAATATTATATTGTAGTTATGGGACTCGAAAGTCTATCATCTTGTAATATGGATCGAGAGTCTTTCATCTTGTAATATGGGGCTCGAGAGTCTAAGTCTCAACCCCATTATCCTGCCCAAAAACATTCTTGTTTACTACTATAGGTGGGTTTCTTTCAAAATATATTAGCATACGGGTCTAAAACATACAATTAGAAGACTTATCAAATATTGAAAATGATAGTAACATCTGAGAAGCTTACTTTAAACTCAACTACTTGAGTATCATCTCTGATAAAGAAACAATTTCTTATTCAACCCAAAGCTACACTCTATGTATTACTAACGTTTTATCAAGGGCTTAGTCAATAGCTTTGTTATACGAAGACACATGATATATATAAGTTAACTATGAAGTATAAATTCGTGCTACCATAGGTATTCGACTATTTTCTCACAATGAGATTCAATGATAAATGAGGTACCATCAAGAACAAATGTCGTTGGTTAACCTCTTCAATATACCTATGACAATATTGAAATAGTCACTCAATTATCGATCACTCTACTACAAGGTTATACTATACACCATAATGATATCAACCTTCTATATGGCAAGAACTTACAACAATAACAAGCATCAACAACAATAAAATATATCATATTGTGCATAGCCTCAACTAAAAACAAAAGTATCTGCACAATGTTTATTCATAGACCTCCCTGTCGCACTTAGAAACTTTCTTTGTGCTTTTCTCCCTAGACTTATCATTCTCCTCCTCTATTCTTAAACTCTCTTCTCTTAACACTAACCACCACCTTTTTTTGTAGGTTGTGCTTTTCTTTGCATTACTTCTAGCTCGCCGAAGTAACCACCCATTTCCTATTAAGTCTCCCAAAAGGAGCATGAAACAATAGTCAGGCTCCCCATTATGCCAAGCCCACTCCCAAACTCAACAACAATCTCTCCACTCTCTCCACATTTTGTGAAGTATGGAGTCATGCCCACTGTATGAGTGAAGTGGATTGCAACAACTAACACTTATCTTGATATGATAAGGTCTCAAGACTAAAACATACAACTTCACTTACACATTATATATACTAATATACAAATATTAAATAAATATAACCTATACTAACACAATGGTAGAAATACCATAAGTACGGGTGAAGGAAAAATAATCATACAACAAAATGTGAGTATGGGGTTGAGGTTTTCTCCCCTCTCGCAAGCTTGCACAAACGTAAATATAATTAAATCGATAATCACTATATATATATATTGACAAAGGAAAAATGGTTAAACTCTAAACATCAAATTTTTCTTGAACATCTCTTAACCATATCAAATGAAGTTTGATGTCAAAAAACCCTTGCATGGTGACAAATTGACAATGGTCGAGTTGAGATTGACTTAAACAAGGAGAGTTAACTAGTACTTACCTGTCTCAAGAAGGTTCACTAAATATACAACACAAAACTCAAATGGAATTTCCAAACATTAATTCCCTTCTCTCTGATGATGCTCTCATTCTTTTCTCAGATGTGGAAATCTATTTCCTGGTTACAACTCACAGTCACACAAACTATGCTTAGTGTATCATTAGTAAATCCTTATACATCATAATTAAATACTCTCAATATCATTTGATCTCATGTCAAATTCTATGCATTTAATCATAATCATAAAATCAATGATTTATCCTGACATTTTCCTAAACGTCAATTCATTAATTGATGAAATTTATCCACTAATTACAAGCAAGTAAAAGTAAAGCATAGTCAAATTTTGGGGATGTGACACATGTGTCACATCTTTGGAGGGGTAGTCAAACTTTTAGTCCTTGCTTCTCATCTACTCATCCTTGCCTTTATATGCAAGGGCTTATATATACACTTCTGAATGCTTTGTATGATATTTACATTATCTTGCATATTCTTGTTTGTGGATTGTTTGATCTTGCATGTTGATCTTGGCTACTCCAACATGGTATTAGAGAAACCTTGCAAATCGTTTCCCAATTGGCTTGAATTTGTAAGATACGTCTCTTTTTTAGGGGGGTTTTGGCCACCTAATTTCATATAGTGCATCCCAGAGAAAAACCAACCTCACCATTGTATTTAGAAGGTCCAAAAACATATTTTCATATAAGGCATGATAGGGTTTGAGGATGAAAAATTTTAGAGATTTTTGGAGGGGCTCCAATGGTGGTCATACATAAATCCTTATAGTATGTACAAATAAGTATGGCCATATATTCATAGAACTCTACATCATTTATGTACATTAGTTCTAGTGTAAGTTCTTTATCTCATAGATTTTTTGTTTACCTAGTGGTCGTTTAGAACTTTTACTTGGTGGTTTTACCCTTTATCATTTGGTCTTTATTTTTATTTGTAGGGTACAAGCATCAATGCTAACATCATCCCTATGTTAGCACATGATTCCTGTAGAGCATTTAACCAATGGTCACTATATTTTACCCAATAGTTTGTTGGTAGTTTTGTGTAGTTATTATCTAATAAATATTGGCACAAGAGAATATTCTTTAATATTTGTAAGACACATGCCATTGAGATTCACCACCCAGGTCATAGTTTCCATAAGACTTCTAGTATTCTTTGTAACCACCAAGACCCTAACCTTCTGCAATCACAATCATAATAAATAGCTGATGCTCACAACCATCATTGCTACCCTACTTCAAGTGGTGCTGCCCATTTCCATGTTGAAGATTTGCTCCAATGAGAAATGCCACCCTTGTGATCACTAAGGTGCCACGAGGCCCTAATTTTTACTCCTTAAGGGGAGTTTTTCCTTTTTTACATCACATGGATGTATGAAGTCATATTTTCAAGTTCTTATAGGTGTTGGAAAGATCTTTTTGAGAACTTTGCCAACATGTAATTAATTTTTTCCTAGTGTGTTGTATCTTTTGAGGATTTGCCTTTGAAGTCCACTTTTACACTCTTTTTTGACAAGGCATAACTTTTTCCTTGGATAGCCTATTTTCTCATAAGTTTTTAAAATCTTTGTGTTATAAATGGTCGATTTGGGCTTCCAATTTACACAAATTGTACTCCAAACTTCTAATTTTTTTTAGGGGGCATAATTTTAAGGCATTATTTATTTTGGGGGATTTAATTTTTTAGTTTTTTGTCACTTTTTTGAGGTTTGTAAGGCATGCATGCAAATGTCTTCTTGTGATCACCTCATGACATAAATTAGAACTCTTGTCCTTTTTAGACACTTGTAATAACTCTAAAATAGCACAATTATTTATAAACACACTAATATAAAATGCCATAACTAATTTTGTTCTTTTGGAGCGAATCTTACACATCATAGTGTGCATTTCTTGTACCCACACTATGTTATAAAGTTCCATGGCGGGTTGTGTAAGTTCCTTATTTTCCATCACAACTTTGTCTAATGAATGTCCCTCCACAACAATGATCTAGCCTCATGCAAGTGTTCCTTGTTTTTGCACACCTTTTTTAATTTATTGTAAATTATATTGGACACAAGTTGCATTCCTTTGCATAAATTTGTGCCACATTTTATTTGATCTACATATATCTCTTCCTTGCCAGTATTATCGGGGGTATCATCACATGGTTAATGCTTCTTTGGTTTCACTTTTGATTGAGATATGTATCTAATTTTTGTTCCTATGTACTAGGTGAATGTAGTAGCTAGTTACCCATACATTTTAGTGAGATGGAACACATATCATACTGACTCTTAAATCCCCAAGTAAGTGCATGGAAATGAGGGACAAATTAGTGGCCAGCCTTGAGATTTTCATCAAAATACATTTATGTTATGAAAAACATAATGTCTAGGTGTTTTAACACGTACACATTTTTAATGCCTTGAATTCAAAATTTTTTATGATCCTACCCATTTCGGCTTAGATTTCCAAGCCTAAAGGTGGAAATCTCTTGTGGCTTATATATTCATGGTTTTAACATAAAATAGCTTCAATTCAAACTTTAACCTCATTGAGTTTACATGTTTTGCAATAAAATTTTACAAAACCACCACAAAAATAAAGAGCCACTTCTTATCTTTCTAGCCATACATTTTTTTAATATTTTGAATAATTTAATGTATTTATTTATTTTTCTTTAAAGAGTGTCTTTGTATTCCTCCAGTACATATGTATTGATTTATTTTTATAACTTTTGACCTGCTTATCCAAATTTAAAAAAATATATATAGAATTATTCTATTCTTCACTCTATTTACCTTCAATACAAAAATTTACATAACTTTTAATTAGTTTTGTGCAAGTTATGTGACATGCATGCTTAGTGATGTAATTTTCAAGATGCATCCACTTCACAAAATCAGAAAACAAAAAATATTCAATAAAATTATATATTAAAAATATACAACTTATAGTACTCACTCTTTGGTACATTTCCACAAATTGGTTTTTAAAAATACCTAATGTAGCCAAAAAGTAGGGGGGCACACACTAGACACTATGTTATATTTTAGTGATAAAAACATGAACACTTTTGTGTGTGTGTGTGTGCGCTTAGCGTTTCACCCCCTTAACCTTAACCTTTTTGAAAATATTTAGTACTTTAAAACCTAGATTAAGATCACTACAATTATTGTTTTTATCTTATCTTCAAATTTTGAGTGTACACATCTTTAATTAATAATCCAAGTTCAACTTTATCTATGTTTAGAAGAAAAACAAGTGGCCAATTTTGACCCCCTTTTGTCCCAAATTTCCATATGCTTACCCCCTATTTTTGGAAGAAACCTTCTACCTTGTTTAGTTGACTAGTATTTGTGAGCCTTTGGTTTGGTATCTTTGTAGAGCACCAATTGCATATTTTAGTAGTGCTGATGGGGTCACTTGTGTAGTGATTTTTGTGTCTATTTGATCATTGTACCATCTTTATTTTCAACTTCATAGATTGTGTTGCCTTTGTGCCATCTATGCATATATGGTTGAGTAGTGTTATTGAAGGCACTCATGTAGAGTTTTGTGCCTCACTTATCATGATCTGCATTTATTGCAAGGTTCTTTGATTCTAGTAGACACCAATTTTTCTTTGATAGGGTTTACATCATCTACATGCTTCAAGAGTTCTTTATGTTCCTATCTTTCAGGGACAACTTTGAGGAGGTTTATAATTTTCATTCTCTTTGTCTCTTTTGGAGAGGAGTTTTATTTCCCATAGAATTTTCTCCTTTTCTCTGTTTGCAAGAGATCTTTTGTACATGGGTACCTCATCAAGCCTTATTTTTAGGACCCATTCATGCATCTTTGAATATTTTAGTTTTCCTCTTCCTCCCTAAGTATCACTTAAGGAGGGATGTTAGTGTGAAAATTGTTATTACTTAACTAGTTATTATCCTAACTAGCTAGTTCTATTCACACTACACTTAAGATCACTTAGAAATACTTTTTGACTTTTGTCTCACATCATGTGCACTCTACATGTGTCCTCACACTTGTCTCAAGTGAGCTCATATGTGCCACATCTTTAGAGGGGTAGTCAAACTTCTAGTCCTACCTTATCACCTTCTCATCCTTGTCTTTATATGAAAGGGATTCTATGTACTTTTTAGTGACTTGTATGATATTTACAATATCCTATATATTCTTGTTTGTGGATTGTTTGATCTTGCAAGTTGATATATGTTTTTCTAAAAATTATGATGGAAGTCTTCCTCTTGATCTTCTCATTCTTTCTCACAATGTATCATTGAGTAAGTGTGAACCACATTCTTGTACGACTTCTATTGAACAAATAGATAACCTAGACATAGATAAAGATAAAAGAACGTGAGGATATTTTATGTTTCTTTCATTATCTCAGTAGATCATCATGGAAAGTTAAGGTGACAAGTAAAATTCAAACTCACACATTAAAGGTATGTTCTCTCATCTTTGTTTTTGTACTTACTTTAAGCTAATGATATACCAAACTTATACTTGAATTGTATTGTCAAATTCCATGTCTAAATGTGTGACAACAACAAAGATAAGTGTATGTTGAGAATTAAGGTGTCTCAACCTTTGCAAGTTCCTAGCATTTATTATTTAATTGTATATTTATTTTTGCCTATTATTGTAATTTCTATGCAAATCTTATTTTGTAACTTTGTGGGAGTTGTCACAGTGATGTGTCATTCTACATTGAATGTGACTAGATGTATTTTTGTCCTCATATGAGGAGATAGGTGTCCCACTTTGTGGTAGAAGAATTTTTCCATGTGTCGGCATCTTGTGGGTGTTTTAAGAGGTTTATGATGTGTAAGAGTTATGACAGATTCCTATGGCAAAATCTATGACATGTAAGAGCCAGAAATAGAAGATTCTATGACAGGTGTGACAAGTGTCAGGAATCATCTCTACATGGAGAAGGTAGGCACCCAATTTTGACTATGACAAGTTGTAAGAGAATCCACTATTAATAGTCAGTTATGACAGATTTTCTTATAGTTGTAAGTATTGTCATATATGACGGATTTTATAACATTATAGGAACATTTGTCATACCTTTTTTGGGCAAATTTGGGATGCCCATGTTTGCGGATTGTAAGGGATGAAATAGAATCTCTTACAAGTGTCATACACATGTTTTATGGCCTTGGAAATTGGGCCATATGGATTTGGATGAGATTCTTGTGTTGAATTACTCTAGAAGCTTCCTCCATTCGTAGTACTCCTCTATTTATACAGATGCTTGGAGTTGGAGTTGTATGGTTCATTTGTAGGTACATAAATGCTACTAGAATTGCTTCATAATTGACATCTTGGGAACTCCTAAAAGAACTTGTATTGCAATTGTGTTGTAATCTACATTATATTTGATAATACATTGTGTAGGTTTTGGAGTGTGGGATTTTTCACCCAAAAGGGTTTTCCCCACGTATATCTTGTGTCTTTGGCATTGTTCTTGCATTTGATGTTTGTAACTGTAAAGATTTAAGAAAATTTATATAACACTCTCCTCATCAGTTTGGTGTAAGAAGCTATTTCTCATATGTTGCTTCCATTCAGTTGTATCAGAGCCTAGCCAATTCTGGTCCTAGTTGTTGGGTAGAGGGCTTTTTGTATTGATCTTAATTTGAGAGGGAGCTTGTGCAGAGTATTTTGTGATCTTGTTGTAGGAAGAAGATGACAAGCACATCTGGGAGATTTGAAATTGAGAAATCCAATGGAAGCAGCTTTGAGTTGAGGAAACTCAACATGGAGGACATGTTGGTGGATAGAGATCTATGAATTGTAGTATCTGAAACCAAACCATCAAGCATGAAAAAAGAAGATTGCGATTTGATGGATTGTAAGGCTAAGGGTTTGATAAGGCTCTATTTGGCTACAGGACTCCTGAATATCCATGAAGAGAAGACTGTAAAAGACCTTTGGAAGAAACTTGGAGATGTTTATCAAGATAAATCCCTGGTGAACAAGCTATTCCTACAAAATAAATTGTATTATCTAAGGATGGAAGATGGAGGATCTATTGAAGACAATCTAAATGCATTCAATATGCTTGTTGCCCAGTTGACCTCTATTGGTGTAAAGATGGAGGAGGAGGATCATTGCATGACATTACTATGTTCCTTACCAGATTCATGGGACCACCTTGTCATGGTCATTGGGAGTACCAATACCACCTTCAAGATGGATGAAGTGGTTTCTTCGCTATTTTCTAAAGAGTTGCAAAGAAAGTCTTCTGAGTTGGCTAAGGAGGCTCTTGTGGTTCATGGTAGATCTAAAGAGAAGGGAAAGAAAAAGGACAAGAAGAAAGAAGACAAAGGAAGATCCAAATACCATGAGAGATCTAAGTCTCCTAGAAAGTCCAAGGCTCTATGCTAGAATTGTGGCAAAACTGGTCATTTTCACAAGGAGTGCAAGGAGGAGAAGAAGAGAAAGAAGAACTATTATTCATATTCTAATAAGTCCTCTCAAGAAGATGGAGAAGCATTTGTCACTGCCTTGGCAACTCATGCATCTAATGATGTGTGGCTTATCGACTCTAGTACATATTTTCACATGACTTCACATAGAGATTGGTTTTCAAAGTATGAAGAGTTCGATGGTGGGAAGGTGTACCTAGGTGATGACTCTTAATTAAAAATTGTTGGTCATGGACGAGTCCTGATTAGATTCCTTGATGGTCAAGTGAAGGGGATCAATGGTGTTCTACATATCCCTAGTTTGGCATGGAACCTTCTTTCTATAAGTAAGTTGAATGATGTGGGTGTGTAGGTTGTTTTCTTTAATGGAGGATGCAAGATGACTAGAGGAGCTATGGTGTTATCTAAAGGTGTACAGATTGGCACTCTGTTTCAGCTTGATGCGTGCACGGTTCAGTGCACTATTGCATCTATTTCAAAGAAGAGAGCTTCATAGTTTTCATCCTCACCATTGGAACCAATAGCCAAGAAGACTATTGTATCTACTTCTAATGGTCATGCTTTCTAGGTACCTAAGGGTGCTCATTCTATGGAGATGAAACTTCTAGCAAAGAAGACAATGTTATGGCACCAAAGGCTTGGCCACATTAGTGAAAATGGTTTGAGGAATCTAAAAAATAACAACCTCATTGAGGGTATGAATGATTGTAACCTTGAGTTCTATTTCTGTGAACATTGAATATATGAAAAACAAAACTGTGTTTAGTTTTACTCTAGTTCTCACATATCTTCTGAGGTGTTGGATTTGATTCATTCTGATGTATTTGGTCCTGTTAATGTTCATTCAATTTCAAAATCTATATATTTTGTTTCATTCATTAATGACTATAGTAGAAGGACATGGGTGTATTTCCTTAGAAGTAAATTTGAAGTCTTTACAATATTCAAAAAGTTCAAATCTCTTGTAGAGAATCAAAAAGATAGAAAGATTAAGTGTTTGAGGACTGATAACAGTGGTGAGTTTTGCTTAGTAGATTCTGACAAGTTCTATAAAGAACATGGCATTGAGAGGCATAAGACAACTTTGTATACCCCTTAGTAGAATGGAGTTGTAGAGAGGATGAACAGAATGTTGATGGAGAGGGCTAGGAGTATGCTAAGTGGAGTTGGCCTTGAACAAAAGTTTTGGGTTGAAGTTGTTACTACCACTTGTTACTTGGTTAATAGGTCTCCTACATTAGCGCTCATTGATAAGACACCTATAGAAGTGTGTGTTGAATTGGCATTGATTTTGTTGATGTCAAAGGTAGATACCATCATGATCATATCTCATGATCATTCATCAAGAGTTGAGTTGAGTTGGAATTGTTGACTATTATCAATCAAGAGAGGAGAAACATCAAAGCTTGATATATGTTGATCACAAGGTCTACATGAAATTGTATGATGCTGAATGTTATGTTGATTAGGATGGATGCTTTCATGATCATGATCTTCAAGGTTGTTGTAGATAATGTTCACCTTATGTTACATGGCTTAAAGGACTTCATGATAATCAGGACATATGATTATTGGTGCATAAATGCATGTCATCTTTTCAATTAGTTGTTCATGGAGTTTGGATGTTGCTTGGTCAGTTCATAGAGATGTGGAGTTGGTTTGATGTGATGTAGTGTTAATAGATGATGTCAAAGGTTTAGAGATGTAGGATGCATTTGTGATGTCAGAGGTTGTTTATTCTCTATTCATGGCATGAGTTTCTTCATGTTTTAGGTGTCTCTCATCCTTCATTGATGCAAAGACTAAAGTGCTTCCAAGTGATGATTGTTTGACATACTTTCTATTTCATATCATGATGTATATGGATCATGCTCATCATGCTTGGTTATGCAGTGTGCTTGGTTGTGCAATGTAGAGATATTGGTGATGTTGATCTGTGATGTCAAATCTTAGAGGATGGTGTTAAGAGAGCTTCATCATGGGACTATATCATGGCATTAATGATTTCATGGAGTATCAATACATCAAGGTTGTAATTGTGGTAGAGTTATCAAATATAGAAGGCAAATATGGAAGGGCTTGTTCACTTAGTGTTGAAATGGATAAACATTGCTTCATGCATGACATCAAGAGTATATTATGTAGTGAATGTATTGCAGATCCATCTTGTATATCTTCTTGTTATGAAGATTTGATAACTTGTTGGAGTTAGGGTTTAGGGTTTCCTAAAAGACCTAGTTATCATTTGATTTTAAACCCTAAGTTAAAAGCTTTTAATGTATATCTTTTATACCTTGAGTTCCCCGTCATATGCTTTATTTCTACTTATGTGTTCACCTACTCATCTAGTAACATATAACTTAAGTTATATCTTGAGGGCATCAGCCCCAACATCCTAGAGGTATCGGTCATCATAAGTCACCAAAGGCTTTTAAGTGGCAAAGGTAATCGTGCAACCCATATTAAAAGGATGATGGCATGAAAAGAAAATCTAATGGGCACCTTTTAACTACTTTTTGAATCTCAACGGTCACTGCTAGTCAATTAAAATTGACATTTAGTGTACTATAAAAGGTTTGCTGCAGTCTTTTTGAAGTTTTATTAATACATGGAGGGCCATTAAAATTGATATCTTGGTTTGTATGATAGAAATTTGAGGGAGACTTGGTCAGATCGAAAGTAGAGACATATATCTTTCTGTGCATATGCATATTGGAGAAAATTGTGGACAATTATAGAAGTTTTGATGAAGTGAAACATGAAGGGTATTTTCAATCTGCATAAGGAGGGTTTATTTGTGTATTGCAGAGGTAGGATGCAAGCAGTATGTTTTTGAAACATTCAGGAATAGGTCTACATGCTTTGCATCATTGATTATTGATCTCATATTAAAAGTTATGACTTGGAGATTGTACTATGTTTGAATGATGTATCCAAGACATAAGGTTTTGAAGTTACTTTTAGAAAAGACTAATATGTTTTGCAGGGGATGTAAGCTATGATTTTGTATTTATCATTGTGTTTGAAGAATGTGTTGGATTGGAGACAAAAAGAGACATAAGTGATTTGCAGAGAAATTGAAGTATTTTCATGTTATCATTGTTAAGTGAATTTGTATGTGTGTTGATGAAGGATATGTCATTCAGTGTATTGAAGTGAATCAAGGTATCCCCCTGAATTGAGTTTTCTTTCATATGTTCACTTGATTGCTAGTGAGGCACTTTGTAAAGCCAGTGAGGCTTTCTTGGTTAGTGAGACTTATTTGTAACTAGTGATGTTTTTGGTTAAGCCAGTGAGGCATTTCCAAGTGGTTTTTCTTCCTCTTGAGGGTTTTCCACTCATGAAATTTATTGTGTCATGGTCTCAATTGATGTGTGATCTATTTGTCTTTCATGCTTGAACATTCAGTCTTATTTGTTGTTTAATATTTGTTTTCTTACTTTGGTAAAGTCCACTGTTAGCATCATTACTTTCTATTTTCAAGTTTGAAAAGAAGTAAATGAATTGTTTTTGTCTACAACATTGATTTACCCCCCCTCTCAATTTTGTCTGTACTCCAACAGTGTGGTCTGGTAAAAATCCTTCATTAAGGCACATTCGAGTATTTGGTTGTGAGGCATATGCACATGTACCTAAGGAGAAGAGGTCTAAGTTGGAGAACAAGGCAGTAAAATGTATCTTCATCGATTATGGTATCAGTGTGAAAGGGTACAAGATTTGGGATCCAGTGGCTGAGAGAGTTATGTATAGAAAAAGTGTGATTTTTAGAGAGCTCAGTCCTTCTTCTATTGTTCTACAACTAGAGAAAGAAGAGAAGAAAGAGGATGTGGTTCAGCTTCCTCCTAACCCTAAAAAAGTTGAACCGAAGACATCTATTGGACCTGATGATGAGGAGAGCTCCAATAGCTCTAAAAGTTCAGAAGAAGAAGAAGAACCTCCACCTTAGCTTGTGAGGAGGTCTACATGGACTAGGAAGCAATCTGAGAGGTTTGGTTATTCATTGCTTGATTTAGTTGCATTTTTGCTTTGATTTCTAACACTGATGAGCCTAGAATTGTGAAAGAGGCTATGGGTATGAAAGATGTAGGTTCCTGGAATGAGGCCATGGAAGATGAAATGGCTTCTTTGAACAAGAATAATACATGGGACTTGGTGCCTTTACCTAAAGAGCAAAAATATATTGGATGCAAATGAGTGTTCAAAAAGAAATTTGGTGCATATGGCAGTGTTGAGAAATATAAGGCTTAATTGGTTGTGAAGGGGTATTCTCAAGTGGAGGGAATTGACTATGGTGAAATTTTATCTCCTATTGCAAAGTTGACATTTATTTAGTTTCTGTTATCTGTTGTAGCAAAGCATGATTTAGAAGTGGAGTAGATGGATGTGAAGGCAACATTCCTTCATGATGACTTGGAGGAGGAGGTTTATATGTCACAACTAGAGAACTACATTATTGAAGGTAAATAAAATATAGTTTTCAAGTTAAAAAAGTCTTTGTATGGTTTGAAACAATCTCCTAGGATGCGGTACTAGAAGTTTTATGCCTTTGTGTTGAGTATTAGATTTCTGAGATCAAAATCAAATCATTGTGTTTATTACAAGTTTGACAATGATCGCATTCTCATTATTGCTTTGTATGTTGATGATATGTTATTAATTGGGAATGGTAAAAGTTTTATTTTTAATTTGAAGTCTCAGTTGTCAACACAGTTTGAAATGAAAAATCTAGGAGCAACTAGGTACATTCTGGGGATGGAAATCAAAAGAGAGAGTAAAATGGAATCTTTGGTTAGCACAGAGTAAGTATGTTAACACTGTGTTGGAGAGATTTAGTATGGTAGATTGTAGACCTTTGACTATTCCTATTACGATGGGGACAAAGTTATCTATTGTAGATTGTCCAAAGTCTCCTTCTGAGATGAAGGATATGAGCAAGGTTCCTTATGCTAGTGCAGTTGGTAGCTTAATGTATGCTATGGTCTGTACAAGACCAAACATTGCCCAAGCAGTGGGAGTCCTTAGTCGATTTATGGCTAATCTTGGACGGGTACATTGGGATGTAGTGAAGATAGTGTTTAGATATTTGTAGGGTACTTCTGAGTATTCCCTATGTTATCATGGTTATCCTACAAGACCTCAACATTCTGTGAGTATTCATGGATATGTGGATTCTAATTGGGTAGGTGACATTGATAGTAGGAGATCCACTAGTGCTTATGTGTTCACTATGTTTGATGGTGCTATTAGTTGGATGAGTAAGTGGCAACCTATGGTCACTTTGTCCATGACAGAAGAGAGTACTTGATAGCTACTCATGCTTGTAAGGAAGCCATTAGGCTTAATTTTGGCAAAGAATACCACTTTCCATGCAAGAACTAAGCATATTGATATCCAGTACCATTTTGTTTGTGACATGGTAGAGGATAGGAAGGTGAATTTGGAGAAAGTTGACACTTTAGTGAATGTTATAGATTCCTTGACAAAACCTATGAGCATGGAGAAGTTCAGATGGTGTTCAGAGTCTATGGGCCTCTTGGCCCTTAGTAGTTAAAATCCTGTCATTCTATTGGCTCTTGAAAGGTGTTTGAAAACTGGGAGAATGTTGGGAATTAAGGTATCTCAACCTTTGCAAGTTCCTAGCATTTATTATTTAATTGTATATTTATTTTTTCCTATTAGTGTAATTTCTATGCAAATCTTATTTTATCACTTTGTGGGAGTTGGCACGGTGATGTGTCATCTTACATGGAAGGTGACTAGATTAATTTTTGTCCTCATATGAGGAGATAGGTGTCCCACTTTGTGGTAGAAGACTTTTTCCATGTGTCGGCATCTTTTGGGTGTTGTAAGAGGTTTATGACGTGTAAGAGTTATGACATAATTTATGACATGTAAGAGCCAAAAATAGAAGATTCTATGACAGGTGTGACAAGTTTCAGGAAACATCTTTGTATGGAGAAGGTAGGCACCCAAGTTTGACTATGACAAGTTGTAAGAGAATCGGCTATTAATATTCAATTATGATAGATTCTCTTATAGCTATAAGTGTTGTCATATATGATGGGTTTTATAACATTGTAAGAGCATCTATCATATGATTTTTGGGAAAATTTGGGGTGCCCAAGTTTGGGGGTTGTAAGGGATGAAAGGGTATCTCTTACAAGTGTCATACACATGTTTTATGACCTTGGAAATTGGGCCATATGGATTTAGATGAGATTCTTGTGTTGACTTGCTCTAGAAGCTTCATCCATTCATAGTACTTTTCTATTTATACATGTGCTTGGAGTTGGAGATGTATGGTTCATTTGTAGGTACAAAAATACTACCAGAATTGCTCCTGAATTAACATCTTGGGAACATTTGAAAGAACTTACATTGCAAGAGTGTTGTAATATACATTGGATTTGATAATACATTGTGCAAGTTTTGGATTGTAGGGTTTTTCACCTGAAAGGGTTTTTCCCACATATATCTTGTGTCTTTGGCATTGTTCTTACATTAGATGTTTGTTTAATCTCTCTATTAATGTGTACCACATATTTGTAACTATAAGGATTTAAGAAAATTTGCATAACACTCCCCTCATTAGTTCAGTGTGGGAAGCTATTCCATGTACCTTGCTTCCTTTCAGTGTGGGTCCCACAATGCCATGCTTTGATAATAGTACCTACTTATCATGTAGACTACTGTACTTGAGGGGGAAATATGTAACTAAAAAAATCATATGGGCTAAAATGATAGTTAGATGATGGTATGGAGGTATAAATCATGACACTCAAAGGCATGAATTACACTCCTCTCAACAATATCACACTTAATGACATGTCCACTTTCCTTTTCATCCCTTAGATCACCTTTTCTAGCCTTTGAACTGCGTCCCAAGACTTCACAATTGCTAGATGACCATTTATAAATCCTCAATAGGAGGGTCACCCTAGAGAGCTTAGGGTCACCTAGGTGACCTATCATAGAAAAAGGGGTGACCCACTTCCTAAAAGAGGTGACCCTATTGTGTTTTGGCATGCATGATTTGTTTTAGTTTTGCCCAGTTTACTTTCTTTTCTAGTTTTTGATTGGGAGTTCTCTCATGCATAACTAATATACCACTCCCCCTAATTATTTCTCCACTCACACTCATTCTATTTTCCACTTTAGTCAATCCTTAGTGATCTCTCAATTAGTCTCTTGTCTATTTCTCTTTAACTTATGTGATCTCTTCTTTAACTCCACAATTATCTTCTAACTAGCCCCACATTTGGAGTTTATTTTCAACTTATAAATACCTCCCTCTATTATTTTATGGGAGGCTAAAAACTATTCATGCATTCTTATCTTTTCTTTCTAGGAGCTCTCCTATTGTGAATCACCTCTAGAGAATCAAACAAATCCATAGTAATTCCTAAATAATTTTATGCTCATACAAAATTTTGAGATCCTTTTTCTTATGTTTTGTTCATGCTTCTAAGCCACATCCAATCCAATTTATTTCAAATCCATGTATTTATTCATGTCATCAATAGGAGGACAACATTTCTATATAGAGGAGGAGATAACATACATAATCTCTAAGGACACAAGCTTGGCACTAGTGCCACTCATTTATTTATAGGTTCCTTTCAAATTGTTTTCAAATGATAGTTTATGTAGTAATTAGTGTATTCTCTCATGCTTGAGGAAGTAAAAATTTATTGTTATTTTATCTTGGTTAGATTAGAATTTACTACTTTACTAGATCTAGATTTATTTTCTATTGTGGTTAAATAGATGTATTTTTCTTTCTTATAATATTTACATGAAAGTTAGGATTCAAAAACACCAAAAAGATAAAAAAAATACATTTAGGAAAAATTATATTAAAGATCTTCATACATAAAGGACTTCAATTTTCAATAGTAATTAGATCATACTTAAAAGTTGGGAAAATGAACAAATATTGCATTTATTTACAATAATTATATTTAGAAACTCATTAAAACTGTGAAAACACAAAACAAAGAGGAAAGCCCTTGATTCCATCACAAGGCACACAACATAACAAACTCAAAACATTGAAAAAAACCAAACAAGACATCCATCTCCTCAATTCAACATTCACACTCAATGTACCCTAGAGTGGGAGAAGATTGCATCAAAGTAGTCTTAGAAAAAGTTAGGGAAAACTTCCCCACACCAGAAAACCCCATAGAGCAAATTGCTCAAGAGAAAGCAAAATTTTTGCAACAAATAGAGTGAAATGTAATCAAGACACATATTCTAAAGATAGTCCAAATTCAAGGCCAAATCATAAACTAGTTTTATGAGAGAACAAGACAAGATCTAGTAATCATAAGAGAGGCAAGGAACACCAATTTTAACTTATTACAAGAACATCCTCTCAACTGCACCAGCTCTTGCCATGACAGCAAGAGTGATTAGGCAAGTGCCCTCTGCACTTGGTGATAGTCAAATGTCTAAATCAATTCTAAATCAATCAAGGAGAGGTTTACCAACACCTTAAAGGAGATCCCTAGATCAATATGGTTAAGTTCTCCTAGGTCAACCCCTAAACAAACAATTTTTATGGTTCTAAGTTAATTATCAAACATAAGTGTGCAATCAAGTGCATATAGCCTAAATGATTTTTATGTAGATGTGTTGTTTTTGTGCTTCAAATCCAAATGTTCCTAGAACAAATTCTCCTTGTTTGACATTAATGCCTTTAAACACCAAGACATAACAATAATTTGTAGAAATGTAGACTAATTCAACTAATAATGGTTGGTTGTAAAGGGTAGGAGTTTTAATTTTTAAATTTATGGTCAATCTAAACCATTCAAGTTTGATTCCAAGCCACTCAAAATTGATTGAAAATAAAAAAAATACCAAATAAAAAGATGAAAATAAGTATAAATAAATATAAAACAAATAGACATAAACATTATGTAAAAATATGTTTAAATAAAGATACAGTCAAATAAAAAGATGAAAATAAGTGTAAATAAATATAAAACCAATAGAGATAAACATCAAGTCATTTTTTTAGAAAAAAACAATTGTATACGTTTTCCTTCCAGAGCTGTTCTCCAATAAAAACAACTGTCATGCTGAATTTTTGGGAAGAATAAACCTTATTTTATTTTATTTTCAAAAGTATTATTGCAGATGGATGGGCCACTGCTTGGCTCGACTCTCAAATAGACTTCATTTGTCTTAAACGTTTAGAGTTTTCTGGGCACCACAATTCAACGATCTAAATCAATGACCATTATTTTCATGCATATCTTTTAATATAATTACTTCCTTCCATATCATCATCGTCTTGGATGCTTTGTAATCACAAAATACTTTAGTCTTTGCACGAGTTATTTCCTGGTTGATTCTTTCACCATACACAGCATTGACTATTATTTCTTCGAACACTAACTTACGCAGGTTAACAGTGATCAGGACTCCTGCGCTGAAATTGTCCTGGTCTTTATAAAAAGATCAGATGGACAATCCAACTTACTTCCAATTAGTCATTCTCTTGACTGGTGTTTAGGTATTCAAAATTTGCATTTTAAATGTGTTTTATAAAAAACAAACCCTACTTTATTATAAATATCCATCTATATTACATCATAACATCATCATTCTATCTATAAAAGATCTGATTGAGTAACATCAACATGTATAATGACAAAAAAATAAACATTTCATCTTCTAACATGACTAAAGCAGAAGGTAAGAAGTACATCTAGTTCCCTTCCCTATAATCATCCCATTAGTTTTTATTAAACTTACTCAAGACAGTGATCAGGACTCATGTTTTGTCCTGGCCTGAAATTGTCCTAGGTCTTTATAAAAACATAAGAAGAACAATCCAACTTAATTCCAATTAGTCATTCTCTTGACTCAAGTGTTAAGGTATTAAAAATTTGCACTCTAATGTGTTTTATAGAAAACAAAACCCTACTTTATTATAAACATTCATCAATATTACATCATAACATCATCATTCTATCTATAAAAGACCTAATTGAATAACATCAACATCTATAGTGAGAAAAAATAAGCATTTGCATTTTTATTTAGTGCATCTTCTAACATAACTACAGCATAAGGCAAGAAGCATATCTATTTCCCTTCCTTATAGTCATCCCATTAGATTTTATTAAACTTCTCATCTATAAATATTTAATAAAATTGATGGCATGCTATAAACACAATATTGATATCCAATTAAATTTGTTAGAATATTTTTTAAAAATTATTAATTGTTACAATCTTTTCTAAGGGCTACATGTTTGGAGTGAAATTTGTAGGAGGCAGAAGATGGTAGTTGAGCTTTGATTGTAGTAGAAGATGCAAGTGTAATAGGACATTTGGTTGGATAGGGCTGCATGTCAATGTCTATATGAGCTATTGTAGAGTTCTACTTTGGGCACTGGTGGGGAGGGTGATAACCAAGAATAAACTCATGCATTAATTAAAAATTTGTTAGATACAATTAACATAAATTGTTTACGGCTCATGTATGTAGCTAGCTATTTTGTAGGTATCCTAGCAGAGATTAAGTAGGTACAATGTAATTTCTCAAGATTGATGGCAAACATATTTATGTGTAGTGTGCAAAAACATATTAGCTATATATCAAGTCTAATATTAATGAACATTGACACCAATTAAACTCCATTATCTTTGGGTAAGTGCATGCAAATGGGGGACAAAAAGGGGGGTCAAAAGTAGCCACTTTTTTTTCTTAAATCAACTAAATCTAAACTTAGACAAGTAATTCAAGATGTATACACTCAAAATTTGAAGATATGATAAGAACAACAATTGTAGTACTTTGTGTTGGAAGCTTGTAGGTGTTTTCATTGATGTCAACCCTTAGCATTGGAGTTATTGGATGTGTTATGGTTTGATTGATATCAACCATAGTGTGAAGAATGTTCGTACTATTGAAGAATGTTGCAATATGTTGTCCTCTATATCATGGCCTGATGTCAACCTCTAGTGAAGTCATGATGAGAAGTGTTTGAGGATGCTAAGAAGGTGTTTTCAGTATTGCTAATGCAGATGTTTCACTTGGTTTCCAAGTGCTTTTGAGAAAATTTGAATGAAAGAGTGTGTAGTGTGACAAAGGTGTGTTCAATATTGTACTCCGCATTTCTTCATGGGTGAAGATATGTTTGTGTGGTTTGGAAGTGATGATCAAAGGTGTTATATATAGAGTTTCAGGTTCTGGATCATGTGGTAGTGGAAGATGTGTGTGACAGAGTGTTTGCCTGTGAAGAAGGTTGTCTGGGAGAAATGAGATTGCTCCACATTTCTCTGCATTGAGATTTCTTGACTTGTGGATCTGGGAACATGCTTATATTGTCTGTATCTACTTTCCCTTGGAGTTTTTAGTGATGGGTCACTCCGCAAGTTTAGTTCTTGTGTTGAAATTCAAGTGGTAGTGCATCCTGATACGTAGGATGAAGGCATTCTTTGTTTCAGATGGTTAAATCGGTATTACATAAGAGTTTGGTGAAGATGAATATTCGAGAATATCGTATGATGATGTTATGTGGTCCGCAAGTTGTTTCCAGACATGATGAAGCATGGACTTAACTGCTTAAGAGCATTAATGCAAGTTTTGCCAACTTGGCATGTTAGTGCTAATTGTGGATGTGCTTCATTGCTTGTGGTAGTGTGGTGTAGTGTGTTGATGTAGATTTGGGTCTTGATTAACCCTTGGTGTGGTCCACTTTCACTTCTTTCCACCACGGAGGTGTTTGGCACCGACGTATTTGGTGTTTGCACGTTTGAAGTGCATATGTCTCTTTGTGGCCGACTTGAATATGTTTTTCAAGTTGCGAATGATATAAATGCAAGGTAAAGTTTGATTAGAAAAGACACACAATGTAAGATGTGAACATAATCAAGTGTGGTGATTTGAGTGCGAGCATAAAAACTTATGACTTTCGGATGCAGTGAGCATAAGGTGTCTACATTTTAGTTTTCTTGAAGTTACTGGAGGTAGTGATCCAAAGGTTGTGGATGGCATAAGGTGGTGGTGGTGGAATTCTCCTATTGCCATGAGATAGTGAATCTCTCTGTAATAGTCTTCCTCTATTCTTCCTTTTTCTAGATAGTGAGTCCTTCTGGTAATGAGCCTTTCTTCTCTTTTGGGTAGTGAGCCTATTGTATTCAATGTTGCTATTCATATTTATGTGAGCTAATCCTCACCATGGTTTTTCCCTTCTTTGGTTTTCCACGTAAATCTGGTGTTCTTATGTGTTTGGATGTGTTTGCATTGATGACTCATATGTTTACATTCTACTAATGCATAATAAGAGTTTGAAGGCTAATAAGGGTTGGAATAGTATTGAGGGTTTAATGTTTTAATGTACAACTGATTCACCCCCCCTCTCACTTGTCCTATGCATCTAACAATTGGTATCAGCGCTAGGTTCCTTGAAGAAGCTTAACTGCTTGGGGTAGATCCAGATGACACATAGGAAAGGTATTGTGATTCCTTTGTTTGATGGAACAAATTATGCTTTCTGGAAGATCGGGATGGAAAGCTTTCTTGTCTCACTAGGGCATGGTGTATGGAAGTTAGTTGAAAAAAATATACTATACCTACTAATGGTCCAAAGGATGATGATGAGATTAAAGGCAGAACAATGGCAAGGCAAGGAGTTCTCTTCTAAATAGTCTTTCTGATTCACAATTAGTGAAGGTAATGAGCTACAAAACTACTAATGAGATCTGGAAGAAGTTGGAAAGTATCTATGAAGGAGATGTGAAGGTCAAGCAAGTAAAGATGCAGAATTTGAAGACCAAGTTTGAAACCCTAAAGATGTTAGAGGATGAAAATATCACAGGCTACATGCATAGAGTGGATGAAGTTATCAAATCCATCAATGGTCCTAGTGGAAATTTGAAGGAAAATGAAGTGGTAAAGAAGGTACTAAGAACTCTTCCAAAATCTTATAGTGCTAAAGTTTATGTTATTGAAGAAGCTCAAAATTTGGATAATTATACTATGGATAATTGTTTGGTACTTTAACTACTTTTGAATTAAGAGATTTTGGTCAAGATGATTCAAGAAAAGAGACCGCTTTTAAGGTTAGCAAGACAGAAAAGAATGATGAGTTAGATCCAAATGAATTTGATGAAGTGGAAGAAAATTTTGTAAGTAGATTGAAAAAGGTTTCTGGAAAATACAAAGGTAAGTTACCCTTCAAATGTTTTAACTGTGGAAAGATAGATCATTATGCTTCAAAATGTCCAGTCAAAATTTCAAATGACAAACACAATGATAACAAAGGAAAATCAATCAAGAGGAGTTATTATGTTAAAGAAGATGCTAGCATATCTGATGAGTCTGACTATCTGAATGATGAAAGTGATGAATGCTTGTTCATGGCTTTAAATGTTGGAACTAATTCTACTGACTCTGAAAGATGTATGAAGGAAATTGCTCCGAAAATAGGGCACAATATCAAAGGAGCTTTGGTAACTACTTTTCATGCAAGAGAAGAGGAAAACTACTAGATAATTGATAGTGGATGTTCAAATCAAATGACAGGTGATAAGAATATGTTTTTTAAGCTTGAGAAGTTTGATGGAGGTTTTGTTAAGTTTGGAGATGATGCATTTGCTAAGATCTGTGGAAAAGGTTCAATTAGTTTTGATGGCAAGCATAATACAGATGATGCTCTATGTCAAGGGTCTCCATCCTAATCTCTAAGTGTAGGACTGATGTCAGGAAAAAATATTCCAAAACCTGCAAATAGTATAATGCATGCCCTAACAACCCAATGGATTACTAAATAACCTAGGATCAAACAAATGCAAAACACAAAGCATAAAACCATAGACAACTAGTGTCAATCCTCCATTGTTTCTCCCAAATTTTGCAGGACTTTGCTCTCAGATTTGTAGACCTCCAAATACAATGAGAAGCTCAAGAGTGTGATTATGGAAAAATCAGAGAGAGGATGCTCAAATTATGCAAGTGGCAATTGAGAAATGAGGGTGAGAGAGTGATTTTATAGAAGAGTAAATTTGAATGGAGGGCTAAGATTGAGTTTTGACTTTTGAGAGAATGAAGGGTGGAGATTGATTAGGGTTCCCAATCACTAGAGGACAAAGGACAATTTTTTATTTGAAGAAATGGTAAGGTGTAATGTGACTTTTTAAATTAAATAAATTGTGTACATTTATTTAATTTATTTGAGGAAGGGGATAATGTAATGGGATTTAATTAAATAAGTGAAACCTATTTAATTAGGGCAAGACCTATAATTTAAATAAATGTATATTTATTTAAATTAATAGGGAAAGGTGGACATTGAAAGAGTGAATGATTAAATAATTAATTAATTATTTAATTATAGAAGAAATCAAAAGAAAATAGCTTAAGTAATTAAATAAATGGAATTTATTTAATCAGAAGCGTAAGGGGAAAAGTGAATTAATTAAATAATTAAAAATTATTTCATTAATAGTAGAATGTGAAATTGAGATGAATCAGGTGTCGCAATGGCGTTCCCAGGCTTGGGACATTTTTAAGTGTCTATAAGGACAAATGTGTAGCAGAGGATATAACCTTATGTTTTAGGATGATGGCTATGAGACCAGAAAAGAAAGCTTCAGAACTCTAGTTGCTACAGGAACACTTGGACAAAAGGAAATGTATATTAGATGAAAGGTGCTAATGCTATGTGCTTTATGACTCAAATTAATGAAAGTTGGCCATGACATAGAAGAATGTGTCACATCAATTTTGATAGCCTAGTGAGGATCAACTCTACTCAAGTTGCTAGAAATCTACCAAGAATTACCAAGCCTATCAATGCAATTTGCAAGGAATGTTAGATTGGGAAGCAAACAAGAAATAATTTCAAAATCAAAGAGTATTCTACCACAGGACCCTTAGAGTTGGTACATACAGATCTGTGTGGACCTACAAGAACATGAAGCTTTCAAGGTGATAGGTATTTCACATTGTTAATTGATGATTACTCTAGAATGACCTAGGTAACTTTTCTCAAAGAAAAATCAGAAGCTCTAGACAAGTTTAAAGCATTTAAGGTTATGGTTGAGAATGAAATAGATATGAAAATCAAGTGCTTGAGCTCTGAAAAATGTGGTGAGTTTAGCTCCAATGAGTTTAACTATTTTTGTGAAGATCATGGAATAAAAAGGTATTTGTCAGCTCCTAGAACTCCTCGGTAGAATGGAGTTGTGGAAAGGAATAATAAGATAGTTCAAAAAGTAGCTAGGACAATGTTGAAAGAAGCAAATCTACTGGATAGCTATTGGAGAGAGGCTATTCAAACTGCAGTCTATATACAAAACAAAGTGCAAGGAAGGGTCAATAGTTCAAAGACTCAATATGAACTATGGTTTGGAAGAACTCCTACCATTAAATATTTTAGAGTGTTTGGAAGCAAGTTCTATATTAGGAGAGATGAAGAAAACTTGGGAAAGTTTGACACAAGATTAGATGAAGGAATCTTCCTTAGATATTCTACAAAGAGCAAGGCTTACAGGTGCTACAACAAGAGGCTAAAGAAGTTAACTAAAAGTGCAAATGTCAAAGTGGATGAAGAACCACATCAAATCTCAGTGCTGATAGAAGGATATGAATCTGATGAGCTCCCTTGCAAACAAGAATAAAGAGAAGAAGAAAAGGAAAAGGAGATGCAAGTTGATGAAGAAGATGCTCCAGAAAGGATTCCTACGACTCCCAAGTATGTGCAGAAGAATCGTTCTAAGGATCAAATCATTGGAGATAAGAACAAAGGTGTACTGACAAGAAGAAAAATTGCTATGATAGATGAACAGGTAAATTTGTGCTTATTGTCTAAAATAGAACCTAAAATAGTGACTGAAGCATGTAAAGATGAACACTAGATCAAAGCTATGGAAGAAGAACTGATGCAAATTGAGAAGAATCAAACTTGGGAAATTGTCCCAAGACCAATAGACAAAAATGTGATAGGAACCAAATGGGTGTTCCAGAACAAATTGAATGAGAATAGAGAAGTAATGAGAAACAAGGCCAGACTTGTGTGTAAAGGCTACTCACAAGTGGAAGGAATAGATTTTGAGGAAACATTTGCTACGGTGGCAAGAATGGAGACCATTAGAATGTTTTTGGCCTTTGTAGCTCATAAGGACTTCAAAGTTTATCAGATTGGTGTGAAATCTGCATTCTTGAATGGAGAGTTGGAAGAAGAGGTATAAATTGAACAACTAAAATGCTTTCAGTTATCAGATGATCCAAATATGGTTTGCAAATTGAATAAGGCATTGTATGGATTCAAATAGGCTCCTAGAGCTTGGTATGCAATATTTGATAGATACTTGTTGCAATAAGGATTCAAAAAGGGAACTGCAGATATCAATTTGTATTTCAAAGTTAAAGAAGATCAAATCCTAATTGTGGTGGTATATGTTGATTATATAATCTTTGTAGGAAAATAAAGTATGTGCAAGAGATTTGCAGAGGAAATGTAGAAAGAGTTTGAAATGTCAATGTGTGGGGAAATGAATTTCTTCAATGGGTTACAAATCAATCAATCAAAAAAATGTATTTTCATTTAACAATTAAAGTATATTAAGGAATTGTTGAAGAAGTTTAGGATGGAGGATTCTAAACCGGTATGTACTCCTATGGCTATTGGATGTAAGTTGAGCAAGAATGATGAATCTCCCAAGATAGATCAGAGAAAGTATAGATCAATGATTGGTGGATTACAATACCTAAGTACTACCAGACTAGATATCATTCATGCAGTTTGTCTTGTGGCTAGATTTCAAGAAGATCCTAGAGAAGCACATGTTACAACATTAAAAATAATATTTATATACTTGAAAGGCACTCTGTATTATGGCTTATGATATCCTAAGGATACTAATTTCTCTTTGAGTGCATATACAGATGTAGACTAGGCAAGGTGTATAGATTATAGAAGAAGTACAAGTGGTGGTGCTTTATTTCTTGGGAACATATTAGTTTCATGGTTGAGTAAGAAGCAGGATTCACTGCAGAGGCAAAGTACATTGCAGCAACATATTGCTACACATAGGTGTTGTGGATGAAGCAAACACTGAAGTATATCAAAGTATCATATGATGAACCTATTCCTATTTTGTGTGATAATACAAGTGCTATCAATATCTCAAAGAACCTAGTAATGCATTCAAGAATAAAATAGACCTCTATCCAATATCACTTTCTAAGAGAGAAGGTTGTAGAGAATGAGGTGAAATTGGAGTATGTGCCTACTAAGGATCAAGTTGCAGGTATTTTTACAAAGGCTCTTCTTAAAGATACTTTTGAGTATCTCTGGTAGAAGTTAGGGGTTATTTCCCCTCCTTATTTTAATTAGATGCATAAGTGTGTGCATCTATTCAAGAAGCATTTCAAGATACATTTTTGGTCCTAGACTGATGTTGAAGGCCACCCCTAAGGGGAAGAGTGCAGAAAAGTGAGAGCAATAGAGAGAGCGGTGCTTGTTGGTGTTGCAAGTGTTGTCCGAAGTGGTGTATGTAGATGTTAAAGGGATGTGATAAAGCTGCAAAGTGTTTCCCTTTGAAGTATTTTCAAAGGGTGAGAGCAAAAGAATTCAATGCAAAAGAGGAAAGTGTAGAGTATGCAGGAAAGAGAATTTCTTGAGTTTGTTGCCCTTTGCCATTGATGTCAAAAGGGGAGAGAGTTATAGTGGTTGAAAAACCATAGTGCAGGAAAGTTGTTATGGAAAACATAGGGTGAGAGTGTGTGCTCATAAGAGAATGAATAAATCCTCAGGTAGGGGGAGAAGAAGTCTATGAAGCGGAGGTAAAGATTGTGAAGAATAAGAGATGCCCTAGTTAGGGAGAGTATTGCTAGTTACAGAGTTGTTTGATTTTGTTGCTGATGGTTTTTCTGAGAGAGTTGGTATTTCCATCAATGACAAAGGGGAGATTGTTGGAAGCTTGCTGGTGTTGTCATTGATGTCAACCCCTAGCATTGGAGTTATTGGACGTTTTATGGTTTGATTGATATCAACCATAGTGTGAAGAATGTTGGTATTGTTGAAGAATGTTGCACTATGTTGTCATCTATATCATGGTCTGATGTCAACCTCTAGTGTAGTCATGATGAGAAGTATAAATGAGGATGTTGAGAAGGTGTTTGTCAGTATTATTGATGTAGATGATTCACTTGGTTTCCAAGGGCTTTTGAGAAAATTTGAATGAAAGAGTGTGCAGTGTGATAGAGGTGTGTTAAGTATTGTGCTCCACATTTCTTCATGGGTGAAGCTATGCTTGTGCAGTTTGGAAGTGATGATCAGAGGTGTTCAGAGGTGTTATATCCAGAGTTTTAGGTTCTGGATTGTGCGGTAGTTGAAGATGTGTCAGACATTTTGTTTGCCCATGAAGAAGGTTGTCTAGGAGAAATGAGATTGCTCCACATTTCTCTACATTGAGGTTTCTTGACTTACAGATATAGGAACATGCTTATATTTTTTGTATCTACTATCCATTGTAGTTTCTAGTGTTGGGTCTCTCCACAAGTTTAGTTCTTATGTTGGAATTCAAGTGGTAGTGCATCCTGATATGCAGGATGAAGGCATTCTTTGTTTCAGATGGTTAAGATAGTATTGCAAAAGAGTCTGATGAAGATGAATATTTAGGAATATCATATGATGTTGTTTTGTGGTCTTCAAGTTGTTTCTGGACCTAATGAAGCAAGAACTTAACTACTTAAGGGTGTTAATGCATGTTTGGCCAACCTGGCATGTTAGTGTTAATTGTATATGTGCTTCATTTCTTGTGGTAGCATGGTGTAGCGTGTTGATGTAGATTTGAGTCTTGATTAACCCTTGGTGTGGTCCACATTCACTTCTTTCTAGCACAAAGGTGTTTGGCACTAACCTATTTGGTGTTTGCATATTTGAAGTGCATATGTCTCTTTGTGGCTGACTTGAAGATGTTTTTCAAGTTGTGAATGATATAAATGCAAGGTGAAGTTTGATTAGAAAAGACACATGGTGAAAGATGCAAACATAATCAAGTGTGGTTATTTGAGTGCAAGCATAAAATATTATGAATTTTGGATGCAATGAGCACAAGGTGTCTACATTTTAGTTTGCTTGAAGTTACTAGAGGTAGTGAGCCAAAGGTTACAGATGGCATAAGGTGGTGGTGGTGGAATTCTCCTATTGCCATGAGATAGGGAATCTCTCTGTAATAGTCTTCCTCTATTCTTCCTTCTTCTGGACGGTGAGTCCTTCTGGCAGTGATCTTTTTTTCTCTATTGGGTAGTGAGTCCTCTGATAGTGAGCTTGTTGTATTCAATGTTGCTATTCATATATATGTGAGCTAATCCTCGCTGTGGTTTTTCCTTTCTTGGGTTTTCCATGTAAATCTGTTGTTCTTATGTGTTTGGATGTGTTTGCATTAATGAATTGTGTTTACATTCTGCTAATGCATAATAAGAGTTTGAAGGCTAATAAGGGTTGGAATAGTATTAAGGGTTTAATATTTTAATGTACAACTAATTCACCCCCCCTCTCAGTTGTCCTATGCATATAACACTTTGAATCTAATTTCTAAACTACTAAAGATTTTTAAAAATGGTTAAGGTTAAGCAGGTTAAATGATGAGCACACACATAAGTGTTCATGTTGTTATCAGTAAAATATAACATAGTGTCTAGTGTGCACCCCCCTTTTTTTTGCTACATTAGCTATTTTAAAAACCAATTGGTGGAATTATTGTGAAGAGTTAATACTACAAGTTGTATATTTGTTTATATTTTTATATTGAATAATTTTATTTTTGTGATTTTTGAAGTGGGTACATCCTAAAAATTGCATCATTGAGTGTGCATGTCACATAACTTGCACAAAACTAATTGAAAATATAATTTTTTTCTTGAATCTACATAGAATGAAACATAGAAGGATCCTATATAGGTTTTTCAAATTTGGATAAGTGGGTCAAAGGTTATTAAAAAACTCAATAAATATGTGCTTGAGGAATATCAAGACACTCTTTAAATAAAATAAAAATAAATACCTTAACTTACTCAAAATATTAACAAAACATTTATGGCTAGAAAGGTAAGAAGTAGCTCTTTATTTTGGTGGTGGTTTTGTAAAATTTTATTTCCAAATATGTAACCTAGATCAGGTCAAAATTTGAATTTGAGTTGTTTTATGTTAAAGATACAAATTTAGGAGCTCCAAGAGATGTCCAACCCTTAGACTTAAAAATCCAAGTCCTAAATGAGAAGGATCATACAAAATTTGAATTCAAGACATTCAAAATGTATACATGTTAAGCCATGTATGTGCTATGTTTTTCAAAACATGAATGTGTTTTGTTGATAATCTCAAGGCTGATCACTAATTTGTCCCCCATTTCCATTCACTTACCCCTTTATTATTTTTATAAACCTAATGATGGCCATTAGAAATTTTGATTCATTACCTTTAAAGTTAAATCTTACTATAAGAAGACAATGGGATCTTAATGCTATTAATAATCATAGTTATGTTTATCAAGTAAGGAACTTTCTATGGTTAGATTACTAGGACACTTGCAACTATAGTGTAGAAAAAGTATTCACTCTAATACTATGTTCCAAAGATGTCATGTCAACATAGGTTGCAAATTTACAATTGTGAAAGGTGCTAAACAATTCATACAACTTTGACATTGTGATTGTAAGAATGTTTCTAGAATTTCAAATTGGACACCAAACTTTTCACATTCATGAATCTTTCTATATCAACTTAATGCTAATATGTAAAACAAAAATCTAGTATAGCTCTAGAAAGACATGATTAAACCAAAGAGACAAAACTTAGATTAAAGGCTTAGAAAAGAACAAATCAGAAAGAAAAAACCAACTAGAATATTCCTTCAAAATGAACTAGATTTTTCTTTACTTAGTGTTTATTTTTCAAATGCTAGTCTAGTTGTCATATGAACAAATAGACGAGGTTCAATCATAAATTGAATTGAGGTAGATAAATAAAGGTGAAAATAGGATGTTTGAGATGTTTCATGGTCAATGAAATTGAGTAATCAACTACCCAAGTCACTATACATACTAAGTTCTACTAGAGAGAGTGAAATCATTTAAAATCTAAACCTGATTATTTTTTACTTTTTGCATTTTCCCTAGTAAATTTAATGCATATAATACAAATATAAAGATTGAAAAGTATAGAAGTCCATATGCTTCTAAAGATAAATCTCTTATAATTCAAAGTTCATATTGCATTTCTCTAGAGTTGGCTTTGCAACAAGTTTGTCAAACACTTAAAACTTCATATTGTATTGCTTCAAAATTAACTCTACAACAAACAATTGATGCCTTTTGTGTAGTTTGTAGAATCATTTTTTCTATCTCTCCTTCTCTCTATATATTTCTATCTCTATGTCTCTCTCTAGCTCCGTCTTTATCTCTATCTCTCTCCCCCCTCTCTCCCTCTCTCCCTCTCTCCTCTCTCCCTCTATCTCTCTCCCTCTCTCTATCTCTTTCTATCTCTATCACCCTTGCTATGTCTATCTCTCTATCTATATCTCTTAATCTTGCTCCCCCTCTCCTTCCCCTTCTATCTCCCCCTCTCATGTGTAAATTTAACATCACTTTCCATAAAACTCAAGGTTTAACTTAAGCATATAACTTAAACAAGTCATTAATTAAGAATGGATTACAATATTCAAAATTTGAAAATAAAGAAACATATTCTTTTCCATCATTTAAGCATGTTAATAAAATCAGGATATAACATAGCTTACAATCTAATAAATCATTACAATCTTTAGTGAACATCCATCACTAATCAAATACAAAATATGCTCTAGGCATCAATGTTAAGTTTTTACATTACAATAGACCAATTGGTCAAAATGCAAACACTGTATCTGGAACCATTGACATATGTCTTCATAAGCCTTAGCTTGTCTCATGCTTGGAAAGGAGAGCATCATCCTGGCACTTTTCTCCAACCACGGTCCTACAGTCCCCCACTCATCTTCCTAACTGGAAGAGGCCCTACCCTTCACAGAAAGGTTAGACATTGGAAACCAATTGGATAGCCATCTAAGTAAATGGTCTTGTGTCCTTCCTAATGTCTCACGATCACACACTATAGATCCACTCTAACTTGTATTATGCTATTGAAGACACTAGGCCATCTGGATCACTATGGACTGACAATGCATGCAGAGACGAATGAATTACTTTGGCCAAAGTTTTCATACAAAGATATTACATAATGAACGTAGTCATATGTCCACCACCCTAAGTCAAATTATAAGCTAGAATGTCCTACAGTCAATTCTTAATGACCTTGTCCTTTAGGTCTAGTATGAGTGTGGGATCAATTCGAATCACAGTCCAAACTAGAACATTCAACTCCCATCAAAGTTAATTATAACAATATAGGCTACTTTAGAAATGTGGAACTAGTGACTCCATGTCACCTCGCTCCTTTCAATTCATTTCAATTTCAAAGATCATGACCATCTTTGTCTCCCATGTTTTCATATCGATAGCATTCACCACATATGATGAAGTCAATTCCATGATATGTAAGGCATACCCTTCCTTAATAAATATATTAGTTTCTTAAGGGTCAATAGCTCTTATTTTCCAAATGAGCTCATGGGATTATTCACTAACCCATTAGTTATAATAAGTAAAAAAAAAAACTATAACTCATAACATTATTTGTTAAGTCATAATTCAGTCTCAAATAGATCTAGTCTATAATCTATTATAAACTTATTCTCAATTGTCTCATATGGAGACTATGATCATACTCCATAATCAAAGGTTCATTTAACATACATAATAGTTTTAATAGATCTATTTGTAATTCATTATCGGCTACTCAAGTAAGCCCGACTGGGTTTTGTTTGGGTATTAGATATACACTGATTAATAATTGCCTTCCCAGCAATCTTTATAGTCAATGGACTATGTTTTAAGATATTAAAAGCTTCCACAGTCATTAATACAGTCAAGGGACTGCATGCCAAGTAATGATGCTTACATGGCTATCATTACAGTTGTATGATTGTATCATTATCAAATAACTCATGGAGTCATTCTTGTTGGAACCATATAAAATTTTTCATGTTTCTGATAATTTTGTTCCCAGCTGTATGTCACTTGATCAGTAGATTTCCAAAATTAGGGGTTCTTTGCTAGAGAAAATACTCTGAGTAAGCTAAATTGCTAAAACCCTCAACCCTCATAGTATGAAGTCTTGCAAATGGCCACATACGATATAATTCTTTAGTAACTACTTATTTCTTATCACCATCCTTTAAATTTTTCCCTCATGCCTTCTTGCAACGTTGTTTATAGGCCCCTCACCAAGCAGTTACCGTCTATAGCCCGCACCTAGAACAACTTTATTCTTAAAGAGAGAGTCGATCCAATTGGCCATCCTTCTCCTAAAGTGGCAAGACTAGTACACATGTCAAGGTCTAGTCCTACTAACTAGTTTGGATAGATGGCGTTAGCAGATTCGTTTCCACCAATCCGCCCAGGAAAAGATACAAAGGAAGCTAGCCTGGGTGAAAATGTGGAAAGGGTGACAATTGGTCAAGGACCATCCAGGATGGCAAGGAGGTGGGTCTTGGGCGTTATAAAATAGTTTCCCTTGATTCTGACATTCCACCATACTCCACCAAAGGATCTTCTGACCAACCACGGAATGATGAATCTGGATGCGTGGCTTTCTGAGTGATGGGATTATTACATTGATGGTAAGAATCTGATGTGCCGTGAAATGTGACCACTTTTTCAAGAAATGCTCCAATTGAGTATAGGAGATCAAAATCCAACGGTTATCCACTATTCCGCTAAGATCATATCTCTGACCTTATCCTTCATATGCAGAATAGCAGATGCCATCTTAACTGCACTGCAAGGACTTCTCCCTCAGGATCACAACTGGAAAAGGCTATCCAGATGGCAAGATACTATTGAAACAAGAAAGCAGTAAGGTCTGACTTGGAATAGGATCAAATCAGCACCGTCAGGTTGTGTCAGCTGAGATCGAGATCAACAACCTAGATTCAAAGTTATAATAGAAGGATTTATTGGTGCTGAATCTAACTAGGCTTCATTACAAAGCATTAACTTCTCAGGCATGTGCAGGGTCTCCATTGTCGCCGCTCTTGAGGAATTTGATAATAGAATAATTTGGCTTAAGCAAACTTGACCTTTGGAAATCTATGCCTCTACCATGATTGACATTTCACCTACTGTGTGATGAAATTTGATGCGATGAAAATGTTTAATTGGGAGAACCAAGACACCTGATCTGGCAAAAATCAATGCAAGAAGTGATATTTGCAGTTATGGGGAATTATGAAATCCAATATTTATGTCCACTTATGCTAATCTTTAAGAGATTTCCATTTATGGATGGAATGTTTTGAAGTGATTGAAAAATTAATATGACACAAATGTGCGAATGTATGCTTACATCCCAGAATTTCTATAAAAAGGCAAGTGCTAATGTTACCATTCATACTGTTTAAAACATTATGACAGTATGGCTTTCCCCTGTTCCTATGTGTTATGTTTGCTCCCTTGTTCTTTAGGATTTTCTTCCTTGTTCTCATGGCTCTCAATCTGTCCTTACAAAATTAGAAAGACTTGTAATTATCTCCTCTAGAATAGGTGGTATAGGGAAAATTGGAGATTAGCAACAGTGTCCATTGTAGCTCTGTGATTTCTTCTCCCTTTTCTTATCTCATTTGATGGGGGGTTCTGAGGGGTATTCTTCCTACTCCAGTAGTTTCTTATTTCTATGAGTTGATAGATTCTCTTCTGAAGTAGAGAAGCTTCTCAGCTTCCTCTACCCCTCTCTTACATCTAGTTTTCCTAACAGAGCATTAACTCTAGGTGTAAGGAGATTGCCCCCCAGATGAAATAGATAAGGGATTGGAGGAGAATTGTTGTTGTTGCTACTGTTCTCTTGGCTTGGCTTCCAGTTCTTTTGAGGCAAGCCAGGTGTGGATTCCCCAAGTTTCTGCTCAGTTGAAGTTGCATGAAACTTCTAGACTTGGAGGGAGAAATCTCACCTGTGCAATGGAACCTAGAAATAGTGAAATAGATTTTGTCATCCTGGGTTCGCTTTCAATGTTGTTCCTTGCATGATTTCTCATCCATTTGTTTGCGGTTTGAAAAGGTAGAGTAATGAAGGCTCTCATTTAACACTTTGATGGTATTTAAAGAGTACCTAGCTCTAACGGCCTCCAGCAATGCATCATCATCAAAGGCCTGGCTCCTTTTCCTACCAACATGGAAGCTAAACACACAATTGTGAAACGGTTACACCGCCTTCTTGCAACTACATCTGTTGGTTACAAAATAGTTGTAACTTTTTTTCTCATAATCCTGAAGCTTGGTGCTCCCTTATATATATAAAAGGGAATTCAGGGATTATGAAAAAACATTGAATCGAGGTCATATTTCTAGACTTAGTCTGAAATAGGGATCAATCTAGTCAGGGAGGAGTTGTAAATAAGTTTTCTTTAGGCTAATAGAATTAGTTGTTTGTTTTTAGGTTTCCATTTGAGTCTCTTTTGATTTCTTGATAGAACTATTGAAAGTTATGATGCAAGTTACTGAACAGTTTATTTTACAAATTTTGTTGAGTTTCAGAGTATACTGTCTCCTACTTCATGTATACAGTTTAACATTATGAATATATATTTGGTTAAGGATCATCTTTATTCATTGACACAGTCTTTCTTGTGTTGGCATAGTTCTCTTATGGCTTTTACTCAAGGAGTAATATAAAATTGCTATTGGAAACTATCAAATGTGATTTGGGTGTATAGGTATAACTAAGTATGGTTGATTCCAAAACTAGTAGAGTATTTTCAATGTAAGGCATTGTTGTATCCTTATAGTAAACTGATGTTTGTTACATCACAGCCTATTTAGTTTTTATCATTTAAATCTTTTTGACTCTTTGGCCCTTGGATAGGCACCGATCTGTTCATGGATACTATATTGAACTTACGCCCCTCTGATTATCCCCAAAATATTTTAAAATCAATCCAAATATTTTCCTTTCTAGCAATAGGGTTTTAGGATATTTATTTTGATTAAGTTATGTTTTTCATGTTCCTTTGCAAAGAATAAGATAAGAGCTTAAAGACTCTAGCCCATCCTTTTACGTTATCATACATTCTTTCAAACAATTTACGAGCAACATATCTGTGATAGGAACAATATTGACAAGCTAATATCTCTGGAAAATACCATCCTTTTGAGTAGAACACTATTATCCCCAAGAAAAGAAGACATCAGTTAAGGAGAAGTAACTAGAGAATTAGAAATAAATCCATCTACAAAGGATCACCCTCCTTGGTTTCACAGAGCCTAAAGTGCAGAGGAAGAAAAGGGGGATTGAGAAGGCCTCATCTCCCTAATCTCCTATTCATTGGCCAATCCCTCAAGGTAGATTGATCATTAATAAGTGGTTATTTTATAGATTTATTGTGAAAATCAGGTTGGGAATTTAAAACAACCAACAGATTGGCGACTCCACTAGGAAATTGTATAAAGTTCTAAATACTAAGTGCAGTAGATTGTCATGGGTATTTAGAGTTTGCATAAACTTTGTGATCATTATTTTTCCCCAAAAGGGGTGGCAACTCTACCATATTTTGAGATAGATACAGGACTATTGCATGAAGTTTTATGCATCAGAATGTTCCATATAACCCTAATGTGAAATAGGATTCAAAGGGGTTGACTCTAAAGAAGAAGTAATATATTCCTCTATGAAGTAGAGGTGGTGACTCTATAAGAAGGGATCTGGTGATGCAATCTAGTGTTATTGATTTTCCTTGAAAATCATAGCATAATTTGTACCAGAAGCAAAAAATTATTTTCAAGTATTTTACCAAGTTTCAAAAAATTTCCTAAAAGGTTTAGAGATGTATAAACAACAACCTCACTTCTTTTATCAAAGTGAATTTGTCATGGAAAGATATAGGGCTATTAACTTCAATAGTATTTATGGGTTTCCAAATCATATGCCCGATGAAGTTAGAAGTCAGATAACCAAGCTCAATAATGATAGATAAAAAATAGGTAGTAGCCATTTACAAGAATTTTGTGACTTAATGGGAGATTGTGAAATAGATCATGAAGATGCAGTCATAAAGTTGTTTGTCCAAACTTTTAGGGGAGAATTTAGAGATTGGTTTTCATATCTACCCAATCAGTCTATTATTTCTTGGCAAGATTTAAGGTTTTCTTTCATGGAACAGTTTGGGGAAAGAATAGATGTAGGTTCTTTAATTAAAGAACTCATGCAAATTGAAAAGGAAGATAAGGAATCAGTCCTAGCTTTCAATTTAAGATTTGCTAGAATAGTGAGGGAAATTCCTAAAAATATCAGACCCAATGAGGCTATGTGTTTGATCATATATTTAGGTGCATTCAATAAAAAAGAAAGTTATCAATTGAGAGATAAGAACCCTACTACTATGAGGCAAACATATTCCTTAGCCATAAATATAGAAAATAATGTGAAGCATGCAAAGATAAAAGGTTGTGAGTTTATAGAAAATGGGTATCAAAGGAATAATGGATCTATTTGTTCCTCCATTTATCAAAGGGAAGATAAAGTGGGTTATTTTGAAAAACCCTTGTCAAAACAATCAATGTATGGCATTCAGAATACTGAAGAGGATAGGGACTATGATCAAAACAGAGGAGTTCTAAGTTTCTATAATCCTGCTGCTCATTTTTCCCCTCCATATCAGAATAAAAGGAAATCCCCAGAACCTCATAAAGAAGCTTATGAGATAATGGACACAATAATACCAAAGGATATATCAGTTAAGGAAGTTCCTTTAACTTATGAAAGAATGACAAGTTGTGAAGATATTTCCCCTGTTTGTGAGGAAATCTATTCTACATCAAAATCTCCTAGGGAAATAGTTTGCTTTGATTCTAAATATTAGGAAGGATTGATCCTTGTTAATGATATAGAAAATAGTGAGCAATTATCAGAATGCTGATATCAAAATAGTGGGGGTTCTGGATCAGATGATAATGTATGCTATCAGAGTAGTGATATTAGAGATTGTGTAGATGAAATGTATATAAGAGACAACCCGTTATATGAGGAACCTGTGGGTTTATCAATAAGAGAAGCTATGGAGTCCTATAAATGCATAGAAAATCCACTATTTGAAAAGGATCATGAGGGAACTAATGAAGAAATAATGTGTCAACATATAGAGGAATGTAGTGGGATAAGTACTAAGTTAATAGATCATGACCTAAATTTTTAGCCTAGTAATGTCTCCCATTTCTATATTCATCATCAAAATGAGAAGCCAATTTAGAAGGTAGAAAATAAAAGTAGAGTGTCAGATTTCCAAAGGGAAGTAGAATATGATTGTTTCAGATTTGACATTGATCTAGGAGAATTTGAGAATTCCCCTACTACCAATTATATAATGGATTATGATTGCTTTTATTTTTCATATTTATGCAAAAGGAAAAAATTAGGATATGATAATATTTTCACATGGTTAGAAACAATTGAACCAGGTGCTGAATCTCCTTTCGATGGCAACATTTATCATGTATCCATAGTTTAGTACAATGGGGGAAATCATGGAGAAAATGAAAATAACTGTCCAATGAGCTATCCAAATGTCTTTGTCAAGAACAAGTTAGATTTCAATGATTTTTTTCAAAGCAGCTTAACAGAATCATTAGAAAATAGAATATTTGATAGAGGTAGGCTAGGTTTTTTCTCTACATAATGGCCTGAGGTCATTATGTGTGTGTGTGGTTTGTTCCTCTAGAGTTCTTTTGTGATCTCACTCTGTTCATGATAGAACAGGCATCCCCAACTAGAGCCACTGTTGGAATCATATAAAAAATTTCATGTTAGTGATAATTTTGTTCCCAACTCTATGTCACTTGATCATTAGATTTCCAAATTAGGGTTTCTTTGCTAGAGAAAATACTTTGAGTAAGCTAAATTGGTAAAACCCTGAGCCCTTATAGTATGAAGTCTTGCAAATGGCCACATACAATATAATTCTTTAGTGACTCCTTATTTCCTGTCACCATCCTTTAAAGTTTTCCCTCATGCCTTCCCGCAATGTTGTTTACTGGCCCCTCACCAAGCAGTTACCATCTATAGCCCACACTTAGAACAACTTTATTCTTAAAGAGAGAGTCAATCCAATTGGCCATCCTTCTCCTAAAGAGGTAATACTAGTACATGTGTCAAGGTCCAGTCCTCCTAACCAGTTTTGGTAGGTGGCATTAGTGGATTCATTTCCACCAATCCACCCAGGAAAAGATACAAAGGAAGGTGGCCTAGGTGGAAATGTGGAAAGGGTGACAACTGGTCAAGGAATGTCCATGATGGCAAGGAGGTGGGTCCTGGGCATTACAAAATAGTTTCTCTTGATTCTGACATTCAGCCATACTCCACCAAAGGATCTTTTAAGCGACTGTAGAATGACAAAATCTGGAGATGTGGATTTTTGAGTGATGGGATTATTACATTAATGGCAATGATCTAATGTGGCATGAAACATGACCTCTTTTTTAAGAAATTCTCCAATGGAGTAGAGGAGATCGAAATCTGATGGTTATGTACTATTCCACCAAGATCATATCTTTGATATGCAGAGTGGTGGATGCTGTCTTAATTGCACTGCAAGAAGGACTTCTCCTCAGGATCACGATTGGAAAAGGCTGTCCAGATGGTAGGATACTATTGAAAGAAGCAAGTAGTAAGGTCTGACCTAGAATAGGATCAAATCAGCACCATCAGGTTGGGCCAGCTGAGATCAAGATCAACAGCCTAGATTCAAAGTTATAACAAAAGAATTTGTTGGCGTTGAATCTAACTAGGCTTCATTACAAAGCATTAACTACTTAGGCATGTGTAGGGTCTCCATCGCCGTTGTTCCTGAGGAATTTGATAACAGAATAATTTGGCTTATGCAAGCTCAACCTTTGGAAATTTGTGCCTCTACCATGATTGACATTTCACCTCCTATGTGATGAAATTTGATGTGATCACAATGCTTAAATGGGAGAACCAAGACACGTGATCTAGCAAAATTCAATGCAAGAAGTAATATTTACAGTTATGTGGAATTATGAAATCATATGGCTAGAATGTTTTGAAGTGACTAGAAAACTAATACAACATAGATGTGCGGATGTATGCTTACATCCTATTATCTCTATAAAAAGGTAATTGCTGATGTTAGCATTCATATTGTTTAAAACATTATGATAGTATGGCTTTCCCCTATTCCTGTGTGTTTTGTATGCTCCCCTGTTCTTTAGGATTTTCTTCCTTGTTCTCATGGCTCTTGATCTATCCTTACAGAATTAGAAAGACTTGGAATTATCTCCTCTGGAATAGGTGGTGCAGGGAAAATTAGAGATTAGCAGCAACACCCATTGTAGCTCTGTGATTTCTTCTCCCTTTTCTTATCTCATTTAATGGGGGGTTCTGAGGGGTATTCTTCCTACTCCAGTACTTCCTTATTTCTGTGAGGTGGTAGATTCCCTTCTGAAGTAGAGAAGCTTCTTAGCTTCTTCTACCCCTCCCTTACATCTAATTTTCCTAACAGAGTATTAACTCTATGTGTAAGGAGATTGCCCCCTTGGATGAAATAAATAAGGGATTGGAGGAGAATTGTTGTTGCTGCTATTCTCTTGGCTTGGCTTCCAGTACTTTTGAGGCAAGCCAAGTGTGGATTCCCCAAGTTTCTAATTAGTTGAAGTTGCATGAAACTTCAAGACTTGGAGGGTGAAATCTCACCTGTGTAATGGAACCTAAAAATAGTGAAGGAAATTATGTCATCCTGGGTTTCCTTTCAATGTTGTTCCTTGCACAATTTCTCATCCCTTGGTGTGTGGTTTGAAAAGGCAGAGCAATGAAGGCTCTCATTTAAAGATTTTATGGCATTTGAGGAGTGCTTGGCTCTAACGGTCTCCAGCAATGTATCCATCATAAGAGGCCTAGCTCTTTTTCCTGCCAACATGGAAGCTAAACACACATTTGTGAAACGGTTACACTAGCCTCTTCTTGCAGCTACACCTGTTGGTTACAAAATAGTTGTAACCTCTTTTGTCATAAGCCTGAAGCTTATTACTCCCTTATCTGTATAAAAGGGAATTTAGGGCTTATGAAAAAGCATTGGTTCGGGGTCATATTTCTAGTCATTGTCTGAAATAGGGATTAATCTAGTCAGCGAGGAGTTGTAAATAATTTTGTTTTTTGCTAATCGAATTAGTCATCTATTTTTAGGTTTCCATTTTGAGTCTCTTTTGATTTCTTGATAGAACTATTGAAAGCTATGATGCAAGTTACTAAACAGATTATTTTACAAATTTTGTTGAGTTTCAAAGTATACTGTCTCCTACTTCATGTATATAGTTTCACATTATGAATATATATTTGGTTAAGGATCATCTTTATTCATCGACATAGTCTTTCCTGAGCTGGCATATTTCTCTTATGGCTTTTACTCAAGGAGAAATATAAAATTGCTATTGGAAAATATCAAATGTGATTCAAGTGTACAGGGATAACTAAGTATGGTTGATTCAAAAACTAGTAGAGTATTTTCAATGTAAGGCATTGTTGTATCTTTACAGTAAACTGAGGTTTGTTACATCACAACCTGTTTAGTTTTTATCATTTAAATCTTTTTACTCTTTGGCCCTTGGATAGGCACCGATCTGTTCATGGATACTATATTGAACTTACGCCCCTCTGATTATCCTCAACCTATTTTAAAATCAATCCAAATATTTTCCTTTCCGGCAATAGGCTTTTAGGATATTTATTTTGATTAAGTTATGTTTTACATGTTCCTTTGCAAAGAATAAGATAAGAGCTTAAAGAATCTAGCCCATCCTTTTACTTTATCATACATTCTTTCAAGAAATTTACGAGGAACATATCTGTGATAGGAATAGTATTAACAAGCTAATATCTCTGGAAAATACCATCCTTTTGAGTAGAACACTTTTATCCCCAAGAAAGGAAGACATTAGTTAAGGAGAAGTAACCAGAGAATTAGAGATAAATCCATCTACAAAGGAACACCCTCCTTGTTTTCATAGAGCCTAAAGTGCAGAGGAAGAAAAGGGGGATTGAGAATGCCTCCTCTCCCTAATCTCCTATTCGTTGGCGAATCCCTCAAGGTAGATTGATCATTAATAAGTGGCTATTTTATAGATTTGTTGTGAGAATTAGGTTGGGAATTTAAAACAACCAATAGATTGGTTAATCTATTGAGGAATTGTATAAAGTTCTAAATACTAAGTGCAGTAGATTGTCATGAGTATTTAGAGTTTGCATAAAATTTTTGTTCATTATTTTTCCCCAAAAGGGGTGGCGACTCTACCATATTTTGAGATAGATGCATGACTATTGCATGAAGTTTTATGCATCGGAATGTTCCGTATAACCCTATTGTGAAATAGGATTCAAAGGGGTTGACTATGAAGAAGAAGTAATATATTCCTCTATGAAGCAGAGGTGGCAACTCTATAAGAAGGGATTTGGTGATGCAGTTTAGTGTTATTGATTTTGCTTGAAAATCATAGCATATTTTGTACCAGAAGCAAAAAAATCTTTTCAAGTATTTCACCAAGTTTCAAAAAATTTCCTAAAATGTTTAGAGATGTATAAACAACAATCTCACTTCTTTTATCAAAGTGAATTTGTCATGGAAAGATATAGGGCTATTAACTTCAATAGTATTTAAGGGTTTCCAAATCATATGCTTGATGAAGTTAAAAGTCAAATAACCAAGTTCAATAATGATAGATCAAAAACATCTAGCAGCCATTTACAAGAATTTTGTGACTTAATGGGAGATTATGAAATAGATCATGAAGATGTAGTCATAAAGTTGTTTGTCCAGACTTTTAGGGGAGAAGTTAGAGATTGGTTTGCATATCTACCCAATCAGACTATCTTTTCTTCGAAAGATTTAGGGTTTTCTTTCATGAAACAATTTGGGGAAAGAATAGATGTATGTTCTTTAATTAAAGAACTCATGCAGATTGAAAAGGAAGATAAGGAATCAGTCCTAGATTTCAATTTAAGATTTGCAAGAACAGTGAGGGAAATTCTTGAAAATATCAGACCCAATGAGGCTATGTGTTTGAGCATATATTTAGGTGCATTCAATAAAAAAGATAGTTATCGATTGAGAGATTAGAACCCTACTACCATGAGGCAAGCATATTCCTTAGCCATAAATATAGAAAATAATGTGAAGCATGCAAAGATAAAAGGTTGTTAGTTTATAGAAAATGGGTATCAAAGGAATAATGGATCTATTTGTTCCCCCATTTATTAAAGGGAAGATAAAGTGGGTTATTCTGACAAACTCTTGTCAAAACAATCAATGTATGGCACTCATAATACTGAAGAGGATAGGGACTATGATCAAAACAGAGGAGTTCTAAGTTTCTATAATCCTACTGCTCATTTTTCCCCTTAGTATCAGAATAAAAGGAAATCCCCAAAGCCTTACAAAGTAGCCTATGAGATAATGGACACCATAATACCAAAGGATATATCAGTTAAGGAAGTTCCTTTAACGTATGAAAGAATGACAAGTTGTGAAGATATTTCCCCTTTTTGTGAGGAAATCTATCTTACATCAAAATCTCCTAGGGAAGTAGTTTGCTTTAGGTCTAAATATCAGGAAGGATTGATCCTTATTAATCATATAGAAAATAGTGAGCAATTATTAGAATGCTCATATCTAAATAGTGGGAGTTCTGAATCAGATGATAATGTATGCTATCAAAGTAGTGATATTGGAGATTGTGCAGATGAAATGCATATAAGAGACCATTATATGAGGAACATGTGGGTTTATTAGTAAGAGAAGATATGGAGTCCTATAAATGCATAGAAAATCCACTATTTGGAAAGGATCATGAGGGAACTAATGAAGCAATATTAGTTCAGTATACAGAGGAATGTAGGGGGATAAGTAATGAGTTAATAGATCAGGACCTAAATTTTTAGCCTGGTAATGTCTCCCATTCCTATATTCATCATCAAAATGAGAAGCCAGTTCAGAAGGTAGAAAATAAAAGGAGAGTGTCAGATTTCCAAAGGGAAGTAGAATATGATTGTTTTAGATTTGACATTGATCTAGGAGAATTTAAGAATTCCCCTACTACCAATTATAAAATGGATTATGATTACTATTATTTTTCAAATTTATGCAAAAGGCAGGAATCAGGAGATGATAATATTTTCACATGGTTAGAAACAATTGAACTAGGTGTTGAATATCCTTTTGATGGCAACATGTATCATGAATTTGTAGTTCAGTACAGTGGGGGAAATCATGGAGAAAATGAAAATAACTATCCAACCAGCTGTCCAAATGTCTTTGTCATGAACAGGTTGGATTTCAATGATTTTTTTCAAAGCAGTTTAATTGAATCATTGGAGAACAAAATATTTGATAGAGGTAGGCTGGGTTTTTTCTCTACATAATGGCCTGAGGTCATTATGTGTCATCTAGAGTTCTTCTATGATTTCACTCTAATCATGATAGAACAAGCATCCCCAACTAGAGCCATTGTTGGAACCATATAAAATTTTTCATGTTTCTGATAATTTTATTCCCAGCTCTGTCACTTGATCATTAGATTTCAAAAATTAGGGTTTCTCTGTTAGAGAAAATACATAGAGTAAGATAAATTGCTAAAACCCTAAACCCCCATAGTATGAATTCCTGCAAACGGCCACATACGATATAATTCTTTAGTGACTGTTTATTTCCTGTCACCATCCTTTAAAGTTTTCCCTCATGCCTTGCTGCAACGTTATTTATTGGCTCATCACCAAGTAGTTACCATCTATAGCCCACACCTAGAACAACTTTATTCTTAAAGAGAGAGTTGATTCAATTGGCCATCCTTCTCCTAAAGTGGTAAAACTAGTACACATGTCAAGGTTCAGTCCTACTAACTAGTTTTGACAGGTGACATTAGTGGATTCATTTATGCCAATCCACCCAAGAAAAGATACAAAGGAAGTTGGCCTCGGTGGAAATATGAAAAGGGTGACAAGTAGTCAAGGGCCATCTAGGATGGCAGGGAGGTGGGTCCTAGGCATTACAAAATAGTTTCTCTTGATTCTGACATTTTGCCATACTCCACCAAAGGATGTTTTGAGCGATTGTGGAATGATGAAATTTGGACATGTGGCTTTCTGAGTGATGGGATTATTACACTAATGGCAAGGATTTGATGTGGCATGAAATGTGACCTCTTTTTCAAGAAATTCTTCGATCGAGTATAGGAGATCAAAATCCTATGGTTATCCGTTATTCCACTAAGATCATATCTTTGACCATATCCTCCATACGTAGAATGTTGAATGCCATCTTAACTGTACTGCAAGAAGGACTTCTCCTCGGGATCATGGCTAGACAAGGCTATCCAGATGGTAGGATACTATTGAAAGTGTTACCAATTTTTGCACCACAACTCAAAAATTGGCAGAGCTGATGTGACAAGTTCATTTTTAGAGTGAAGGTTAACATTCTTCTATTATGAATTATTTGCATAGTTATTATGTTTAAGTATTAATTTTAGTTTAGTTGTAAAAAGAAGAAAAGATTTCAGATCATTCATTGCATTACAGAGCACTCAAGAAATTTAAGTATTTCACTCAACACAATGGTTATTCATTTAATAAGTTGAAATAAATAAAAGAATAAGCATTGCATTGAAAGAAATAATGACATATTAAATGTCCCACACAAGCCATTGGTATAGGTGAACATATGCAGATATAAAGAAAATACTATGCATCTAATGATAAGAAAAGAGGTCATAGCCATCATTGCCTTGGAGGTTTCCAATCTTTGAGTTGTCTTTTGTCCTATTCCTAATCTTTGACATGAACCTACAAGAATGTGGGAAGGGTCTCGTTAGAAGTTCTATTTATGAGATCCCTGTATCCTATCAAAAGAGGCATAACACTTTGTTTATAATGCATTTATCAATGATCATCATCCACATGCAGAAGGAACTGAGAAAGAAACAATCATGGAACTTCATTGTTTTTATTCTAATCTGTTTGTTTCATGTGCAGGTATAGGATAAGTCATGTATATGATTGAAGACAAATTAGCATGTGATGTAAAATGATGCTCTCACAAGGGTTGAGACAAGCATGCTACTTCCCCTTAATCTCAGAAGGGATGAATGGAAAAAGAAAGAAATCATTATTCACATGACAAACTAAAGAAATATAAAAAGTAGTCATATGCATTGATTTCTGTTTCAGGAAATAGTCATGATTACAGTTCAAGAAATGAAATGGAACCATAAAGATGAACTAAACTAAAGGAATGGCATTTAATGCATAGATAGCTATCATTATTGCTTCATCTATGATGGAAAATAAAATTCATAGAAACAGATATCATTTTATGCATGATTTGAATAAATTGAAAAGTGAAAGTGGACAGCCACCAAAGAACAACATATGCTGCCATGTCACTTGTATGTTGAAACAAAGTACATAGAGCTATCATTTTTTAAGCATGAGATGATCTTGTATTATGGAGAGATCAAGATAAGTTCTAGCAAGAAGTGCTATAGGAGAAATTCAAATAGAACAACCAAAAATATGAAATAGTTGATCTCTAATGTTTATTCATAGGAGGGTGTTATATCAAATAATGAATGCCAAATGGATCCACAAGAGGATTCTCTAACAGATTATATAATTTGTCATCTTATGATCATATCAAGATATGTAGATGCCTTTATACTATCATGATAAACTACAGTGGGAAGAATGTGCAAGAACATCTACAGAATTTCATAATTTTTTATGTGGATAATTGATAAAGAAAAGTCATACTGTATATGGTGTATGAAGAGGAACAGCAAAATGACAGTCAACATACAACATTATGACAATTGCCATCCTCAAGAAAGTGAAGAGATACAAGAATTATAGAGAAAGTAACATGTGCTTCAAGTCTTACTATCCTTTCCACGAGTGTAGATGTTATAGTGCATATCGAAGCAATCAGACTATGACAGAAGGGAAATTAACTGAACCAACATCACATGAACAAGCTACAGATACAATATAATAGTGGGTCATTACAGTGATCAATGCATCTATAGTAACAAGAGTAATAAAGTGACCATGATTGTCTGCAATACAGAAAGAAGTGTATAAATGGAACAACTAGTCAAGAGAGCATCTACAGATCAAATGAACATTTTGTCATAAAGCAAATAAATAGTCAAGCTATCATGATAAGAGAAAGCCACTGTCATTCCAAAAGACATGTGAAATAGGTGTCAAATGTGTTCACCATGGCTGTAGGAGAAACCACATGAAATATGCAGAAGTTGAACAACCAAACAGAAAGGTAGCCAGCAATGATGGAGATGGTACTTATAGAAATGAAGTATGTATATCTGAATGATAAAATGTTGTGCATAAGAAAAAACTATTTTCTTCTTGTTTGTTTAGAACCATATAAGTTTTTACACTTCCCAGATGGAGGTTTTTAAACCATGAAAAGAGTATATCTTCATCAAATGGTAAGGGTAAAATGACAAAAATATGCAAAGATATATCTTGCTAGCCACAGCCCCATGACATAGTAACAAGTGTATATCAGATGGAGAAGCTCAGAGTTTTATGGAGGACTCTAGTCATGGCCATACAAAGTTATAGATATTCTTTCATGATATGTCAAATCCACCTAGGGTTTCAGTGAAACAAAAACTTAGAAAGTTTGCTAGCCATGGCCGAACAAGCTTTAGAGAACCCATTTCGAGCTTATTGAAAGTATCATATACAGAAATAAAAAATGAAATGAAAATTTTGTTGGAACCCTCTTAGCATTTTTTAAGAAATAATGTAGTATATAGTGGGTCTATGCAGATATGGAATATCAGAAGGGTTTCAAGCCATAAAAGGACAAAACTGTGTAGAAGCATACTACAGCTGCTACCAAAAATACACATTTTGTTAAAAATCTCAAAACCCATTTTATTTTGTGAACAGATGCATAACTACAGCAAGATAAAGAACACATGGCCATGGTTTTTTACCCTCAGAATATAGAATGCCATTGATATTGAAGTGACCAAAAATATATTTAATGTTCGAGCCTTTAAAGAGAATCATTACTTGTGTATGGAGACAGAGCATGGTGTACAGAGCCAAAAAGATTCCTTACTTTTGTTTCATTTCCTTCTTAAAAATGCAATCATGATGGCTAGATACAATGAGGAAGTGGCAGTAAAACAAAATGTAAACAAAATCATCAGAATAGACACACAGGTCGTGACTTTCAAAGCCTTTTTATCTCAGAAACTGAAAGGAAAACTGAAAAAATAAGTCATGTATGCGAAGGAAAACATTGTTACCTTTATTTTATCCAAAAATCCATGGAGGTTGAACACCAGAACACACACAGATGAGGGTTGCAGTTTGAAACCCTAGCATGTCGGCCACAACTGAGAGCTCTCATCTTGAAAAAGGTCAAGTCAAAATGATATGAAAAGATAGGGCAGAAAATGTTTTGTTCTTAGGGTTTCATGGAGCCCTAATTGAAAGTTGACATTTTGTCACATTTATTTCCTTTTGTGGCTCAAAATTAATACATTAATGGGATTAACATGATTATGACATGATGGTGCCTAAATCTTATAGCTTAGTGGAGGTCGAGCATGGCTCCCTCTTAATTTTAATGCCTAAGTCACCTTGTATTATGCCATGTGGAGATAGGAAGGGACTTCATGCCTTAGGGATATATGCAAACTCTCCATTTTGATGTGAGACAGGTCTATGTGACATATGTGCTTTAGAGATTACTAGTTTATGTGGAGATAAGCCATTAGGGCTTTTTATTTTTTGCAAATATCATATAATGCCTTGATATTATATTTATGATTTTTATTGAAAAATTAAGCATTGTAATGATAAAATGGTGAAATTATAAGCCATAGGGATTTGTTTTGCTTTTGTAAATCAAATCGAATAGGGAATAAAATTAAACTGCCAAGCGTTGTAAAGTTAGTTTTAAAGCAATCATTTATAAATTGCTTTAAAACTTAACTATTTTTAGGTAGTTAGGCTAATAGGACAGGTCAGATATATTTTTTTATTTGTTTTATTTAGAGGCAGATAAGGACAAAATTTTGAGATTTCATGGGTAGAAGAAAGCATATTTGTGGTGGGGTCACATGAGGGGATCTTTTGGCATCAAGATTTCACAAGTTTGACTCATTTGGAGAGCTTTTATTTTTGCTTTATTGATTAGCTCAAAAATGGACATAGAGGCCTATTTTTAGGATGCTTTTAGCTAGATTTTAGGGGAGATCAATTTTAGAGCATATATGTCAGAGATCCACTTCTTTTTCAGTAGTTCTAGTTAGAGTTTTACAACATAGAGTAGAGATCAGAGTGCAGAGATACCAAAGTCTTCCTCTCACACTGAGAGTGTTGTATTCAGTCTATGTATTCGTTACTCCTTTCAGTTATATAGAGAAATAGAGTTTTCCTTCCTTATTTGTCTCGTGATTGCAGTTTTAATTTGATGTTGCATTGTGATAGATTGCATGTCCTTGTTATGTCTTGAAATTGTAAGAATGATGCAGATTGCCATATAGTTTAGGTTGCATGTTTGTGTTCTGTTCAAACCTTAATGCAAAGTATTGATGAATTGTATGTCATTGATGTGATTATGAGAATTACTATTCAGGAAATTGTTTGTGAGTAAGATCTTTAGGAGTTTAAGTCCGGTGTATCACCTTTTTCTCAAGATTTTATTTTAGCATATCCTTCTATCCCTTTTTCCCCTTGCAAGTCATTAGATTAGGAAAATCATCAGGAGAACCAACTCACTCTGGAGATTCCCTCTTGAAATAGATCACCCACATCTAGGAGGGTTTCCATGTTTCAATAGGACAATGAAGCTTGACTTGACTAGTGGCGTAATCTTGATTGACAATAATTTTTGGCACGGCCCATGGGACCAAGTTTGAAGCTAAAAAGTTTGTTGCTGTTCTTAGCTTGTTGCAATCTCTAAAATGTCTTTTAAGCACCTGGTAAATCAGCCCCACCTTGTTGCCAACAATTTTTGACATGCCCGGTGGGATGAAAGCACATTTTTCCTCTATTGTTTGGTATGCGCAGCAAGGTTTTCAACCTTTCAGAGGGAAAATCAGCATACTTGGTGACTCAAATTTCTAGTCTTTGGAGGTAGATCTAGTGAACAACACATGAAGAAGATCACATAAAGAAGGATCAGGTGTTTTCTTTAGTATCAATAGCCTTTGGAGGCAAAAAATTATCAAACACCCTAGCGACTCTAAGTAAATAGCTAGAGCATATCCTTTTGTTGCATTTAACGGGGGCAACCCATTACAACTGGTTCATCAAGATAACATTCCAGCTACAACCCTTAGAGGACTACCATATTTTACTGGAGAGGATCACACTACAACTATTGAACACATTCAGGATGTGGCATTGTTGTGTTCAGTGCATAATGTTACTCAAGAGAATGTAGCGCTAAGGCTTGTGGCTACATTGCTAAAAGGGAAAGCTTTGCAGTGGTTTCAAGGACTCACAGTAGGCTCAATCACATCATGGGATGACTTGGGAGATGTATTGCACAAACATTTTGAGGACAAATCTAACCTTTTGTCTCTACTACAGCAGTTGAGTACCATCAAGAGGCATCTGCACAAGCATATGTCCAATTTCAATTACCGCTTTCGAAGGACTTGGGATAGAATCCCTGTAATGGTAAGGCCTACACCACAGCATACTTTTCTATTTTATCTTAAATATTTAGATAGAAAAATATTTGTTATGATTTAGGCTCTGGGAGGAACCACCCTTCCTAATTCTTTTAAGATTGTTGTTAGAGTAGAAAATTTCCTTATTCTAGTAGGGAAAATAGCCCCAAGGCCTCCCTTACCCTTTTTCCCACAACTCCAACCACCTATATCCATGGCAGTTCCCCTTTTGGCTATTTTCCCAACTATTCTAGCCATAGAACACTAGGCTACTACTCAAGAGACTAATGTTCTAGCCTAAACTCAAGAATCCAAACAGCTTCAAAACACAATTAAAAAGATGGCAAATGAATTTGTTGATTTCAGGAGGTCAATTAGTCAAGAACATGAGCCATACCACACCCCGTACCAGCCTAATTAGTCAAATAGGCCACCCTTCCAAACTAATCCACAGGGACCAAGAAGAGATTATAACCCTGAGGTGGTTTTCATGAATTGGCAAGGCACTAAATTTTGTGATCTGAGTTATCCCCAAGGCCAAGAGACAGGTTTTGAATGCAAACAGACTCCCTAGGAAATCAAAATCCTAAGTTTTAGAAGTTCTAATTTTTCTCAGGAGCCTATCTGCATTCAAGACCGGTCCATTAGTCCTCAGTTTCAACCATATCAAGAAACCAGACCAATTGAAATCCCAAATTTCAAGCCAGCAGCTGAAAGATCAAATACAGAATAAGAAGTTGTTGTTTATCCTGTAGCCCTGGCTGATTATGAGCATAATGGATGTGTGAAGGAAGTTGATTCAAACTTGCCACTGAATCCGTTGCATTTTGATTCTTTTGACAAGTTTTTTGATTCTTTTTATAAGATGAATCAAAGTAGGATGCATAGATTGGATGGTAAAAGTCTTCAATTACAAAAACACATTGCTCAAAAAATGGAGAATAAACTAGAAGAGGAAGATGATTCAGTTTTCTTGTTCGATCAACTGCTTGATTATGTTGGTAATAATGAAGACAATGTTCAGGAATCCCACTTATTAGCTGATTTGGGACAGCCAGGAGAAATTGCAGAAAGTCATGTGTTGTTGTTTTATGAAGACAATAATGAGATTGGGGCTTCAATATAGTTTGAAGGACAAAGAGGTAGTTTGGTTTTTGAATCTAGCATGCTTGTTTTGCATGGAGACCCTGAGCACAAGGTTGAATCAGATTTGATTCTTTATGAAGATGAGGCCTTTAGTTTGTTCTTAGAGCTCCCGTTGTATTGTGATGAAGAAGCTGACATGAACGAGATTGAGACAGCTTGCCTTGATGAGCAATCAAGTCAACCAACTGAAAATGATCAATTTGTCCAAGATAACCTCATGATTGATTGTCAGGACCCTGACTATTTAACTTTACAGAGAGATTGCTACACTTCTAATTTCTGGCAGCAATCAAAAGCCCAAGCTAGTTGATGATAAGGATAACAACAATATGAAAAGAATCAAGTACAGATTCAAGAAGAGTCCAGTGAGGACAGCCATGACACAAAGGAGTTTGAAATTGATGCTATGCAAATTGATGGTATGTTGAAAGAGGTTAGTTTGTTGTTTGACCACTTGCCTTCATTCATTGGCAAAGAAACTACTGCTTTAGAATGTTCTTCATTGACTAATAATGTGTATTCTGAGCCTAATCTAACCCTGGCTAAGAGCCTACTAAGAGCTGATAGATTTGATGAGCTATTAGCTCATCTAATAGAGGGGGATGGCCCATTAACCGAAGAGGAGGAAGCCACATGGTAGGATATCATGCAAGGGATAGGTTGTACTGTTGTTTCTAGTCCCAAACCTTCGAGAGTCTGCCCCATTAGAGATTTGGCCAATCACGTGATCGATAAATTTCAAAGTGTTTTTAGTGCCACTAAGAATGAGATTGCAATCAAGGAGTAGCAGATTCAACTTGCCCATTCATGTCCAATCAAAGGTATATCCCAACAGTATCAAGAGTTTCAAACCTTTGATTGTATTCTGTAGGTCATGGTACAAAAGTTTATAAGGTGTGTTCCTATGTTTTGCTCCTTATAGCCAGTTTGTATATATGAGAAGTATCCTTAGTTGGTTAGGAAAGGCAGTTATTTCACCCAATCAGTGAATGGTTTTGTTTGACCAGCTGCCTTGGCTGGTTAGAGTAGGGTTAGGTTAGTATTTTCAGTCAATAAGTGCTTCATACACATTTACTTTTAGTCAGTGTTTGTTTCTCTAAGTGCTACTGCACAAGTTTTTCGGCCATCAGGGCCTGTTAGTTTGCTTTCAATTTAGTTTGTTTTCAGTTTTCTATTGCTTTTTGGACTAGTTGGAGTACTAAACTGAATTACAGTTTTTTCTGAGTTAGTGAAGAGCAGAGTATGACTCAATGCCCAATGGATATTCAAGGCAACTAATCCAATGCTTAGCAGGAATGCATATAGCAGAAGTCGCTAGAAATGTTACCAATTTTTCCACCACAACTCAAAATTGGTAGAGTTGATGTGACAAGTTCATTTTTAGAGTGAAGGTTAACATTTTTCTATTATGAGTTATCTGCATAGTTATTGTGTTTTAGTATTAATTGTAGTTCAGTTGTCAAAAGAAGAAAAGATTTTAGATCATTTATTGCATTGTAGAGCATTCAAGAGAGACAAGTATTTCATTCACCACAATGGTTATTTCATTCACCATGGGTATAGCTAAACATATGCAGATATAAAGAAAATACTATGCATCTAATGATAAGAAAAGAGAAGGTCATAGCCATCATTGCCTTGGAAGTTTCCAATCTTCGAAGTTGTCTTATGTCCTATTCTTGATCTTCGACATGAACCTGCAAGAATGTGGGAAGGGTCCTGTTAGAAGCTCTAGTTATGAGATCCCTATATCCTATTAAAAGAGGCATAACACTTTGTTTATAATGCATTGGTCAATGATCATCATCCACATGCAGAAGGAACTGAGAAAGAAACAATCATGGAACTTCATTATTTTTATTCTAATCTGTTTGTTTCATGTGCAGGTATAGGATAAGTCATGTAGCTGATTGAAGACAAATCAACATGTGGTGTAAAATGAAGCTCCCACAAGGGTTGAGCCTAGCATGTTGCTTCCCCTTAATCTCAGAAGGGTTGAATGGAAAAAGAAATAAATCATTATTCACATGAGAAACTGAAGAATTATCAAAAGCAATCATATGGATTAATTTCTGTTTCAGGACATAGTCATGATTACAGTTCAAGAAATGAAATGGAACCATAAAGATGAACTAAACTAAAGAGACAACATTTAATGCACAGATAGCTATCATTATTGCTTCAGTTGTCATGGAAAATAACATTCACATAGACAAATATCATTTTATGCATGATTTGAATAAATTGAAAAGTGCAAGTGGACAACCACTAAAGAACAACATATGTTGTCATGTCACTTGTATGTTGAAACAAAGTACATTCATGATATAAGAGCTATCATTTTTTAAGCATGAGATGATCTTGTATTATGGAGAGATCAAGATAAGTTCTGGCAGGAAGTGCTACAGGAGAAATTCAAATAGAACAACCAAGAATATGAAATAGTTGATCTCTCATGTTTATTCATAGGAGGATGTTATATCAAAAAATGAATGCCAAATGGATCCACAAGAGGATACTTTGATAGATTATATCCTTTTTCATCTTATGATCATATCAAGATATGTAGATGCCTCTATACTATCATGATGAACTATAGTGCTAGGAATGTGCAAGAACATCTACAAAATATCATAAGTTTCTATGTGGACAATTGATAAAGAAAAGTCATACTGTATGTGGTGTATGAAAAGGAACAACCAACTGACAGTCAACATACAACATTATGACAATTGCCATCCTAAAGAAAGTGAAGAGCTACAAGAATTATAGAGAAAGTAACACGTGCTTCAGCTCTTACCATTCTATCCATGAGTGTAGATGTTACAGTGCATATCGAAGCAATCAGAGTATGACAGAAGGGAAATGAACTGAACCAACATCACATGAACATGCTATAGATGCAATATAACAGTGGGTCATTCTAGTGATCAAAGCATCTACAGTAACAAGAGTAATAAAGTGACCATGACTATCTGCAATACAGAAAGAAGTGTATAAATGGAACATCTAGTCCAGAGAGCATTTATAGATCAAATGAACATTTTGTCATAAAGAAAATAAATAGTCAAGTTGTCATGATAAGAGAAAGCCACTGTCATTCCAAAAGACATGTAAAATAGGTGTCAAATGTGTTCTCCATGGTTGCAGGAGAAACCACATGAAATATGCAGAAGTTTAACAACCAAATAGAAAGGTAGCCATCAATGATGGAGATGGTACTTACAGAAATGAAGTATGTATATCTGAATGATTGAAAGTTGTGCATAGGAAAAAACCATTTTCTTCTTGTTTGTTCAGAACCATATAAGTTTTTACACTGCCTAGATGGAGGTTTTTAAACCATGAAAAGAGTATATCTTCATCAAATGGCCAGATTAAAATGACAAAAAAATGCAAAGATATATCTTGCTAGCTACGACCCCATGACACAGTAACAAGTATACATCAGATGGAGAAGCTTAGAGTTTTATGGAGGACTCTAGTCACGGCCATACAAAGTTATAGATATTCTATCATGATATGTCAAATCCACCTAGGGTTTCAGTGAAACAAAAACTCAGAAAATTTGCTAGGCATGGCCAAACAAGCTTCAGAGAACCCATTTCGAGCTTATTGAAAGTATCATATACAAAAATACAAAGTGAAATGAAAATTTTGCTCGAACCCTCTTAGGGATTTTTAAGAAAAAATGCAGTATACAGTGGGTCTATGCAGATATGGAATATCAAAAGGGTTTCGAGCCATAAAAGGATAAAAACTATGTAGAAGCATATAGCTACAACCGCTACCAAAAATACACATTTCCTTCAAAAACTCAAAACCCATTTTATTTTGTGAAGAGATGCACAGCGACAGTAAGATAAAGAACACATGGCCATAGGTTTTTAACCCTTAGAATACACAGAATACCATTGATAATGAAGCGACCGAAAATATATTCAAAGTTCTAGCCTTTAAAGAGAAACATTACCTGTGTATGGAGACAGAGCATGGTGTATAGAGCCAAAAAGCTTCCTTACTTTTATTTCATTTCCTTCTCAAAAATGCAATCATGGTGGCCAGATACAATGAGGAAGTGGCAGTAAAACAAAATGTAAACAAAATCATCAGAATAGACACACAGGCCGTGGCTTTCAAAGCCTTTTTATCTCAGAAATTGAAAGGAAAACTAAAAAAATAAGTCATGTATGCCAAGGTCAACATTGTTACCTTTCTTTTATGCAAAAATCCATGGAGGTCGAACACCAGAACACACACAAATGAGGGTTGCAGTTTGAAACACTAGCATGTTGGCCATAGCTGAGATCTCTCATCTCCAAAAAGGCCAACTCAAAATGATGCAAAAAGATAGGGTGGAAAATGTTTTGTTCTTAGGGTTTCATGGAGCCCTAATTGAATGTTGACATTTTGTCAAATTCATTTCCTTTTGTGGCTCAAAATTAATACCTTCGTGGTATTAACATGATTATGACATGATGGTGCCTAAATCTTATAGCCTAGTGGAGGTCGAGCATAGCTCCCTCTTGATTTTAATGCCTTTAATCTGCCTAAGTCACCTTGTATTATGCCATGTGGAGATAGGAAGGGACTTCATGCCTTAGGGATATATGCAAACTTTCCATTTTGATGTGAGATAGGTCTATGTGGCATATGTACCTTAGAGATTGCTAGTTTATGTGGAGGTAAGCCATCAGGGCTTTTTATTTTTTGCAAATATCATATAATGCCTTGATATTATTTTTATGATTTTTATTGAAAAATCAAACATTGTAATGACAAAATGGTGAAATTATAAGCCACAGAGATTTGTTTTGCTTTTGTAAATCAAATTGAATAGGGAATAAAATCAAACTGCCAAGCATTGTAAAGTTAGTTTTAAAGCAATCATTTATAAATTGCTTTAAAACTTAACTATTTTTAGGCAGCTAGGCTAATAAGACAAATTGGATATTCTTTTCTTGATTTGTTTTATTTAGAGGTAGATAAGGACAAAATTTTGAGATCTCATGAGCAGAAGAAAGTAGATTTGTGGTGGGGTCACATGAGGGGATCTTTTGGCATTAGGATTTCACAAGTTGGACTCATTTGGAGAGATTTTATTTTTGCATTTATGAGTAGCTCAAAAATAGACATAGAGGCCTATTTTTATGATGCTTTTTGCTAGCTTTCAGGGGAGATCGATTTCAGAGCATATATGTCAGAGATCCATTTCTTTTTTAGCAGTTTCAGTTAGAGTTTTACATCATAGAATAGAGATCAGAGTGCAAAGATACCAGAGTCTTCCTCTAACACTGAGAATGTTGTATTTACTCTACGTATTAATTACTCCTTTCAGTTATACAGAGCAACAGAGTTTTCCTTCCTTATTTGTCTCATGATTGTGATTTTAATTTGATGTTGTATTGTGATAGATTGCATGTCCTTATTATGTCTTGAAATTGCAAGAATGATGTATATTGCCATATAGTTCAAGTTGTATGTTTGTGTTTTGTTCGAACCTTAATGCAAAGTACTGATGAATTGTATGTCATTGATGTGATTGTGAGAATTACTATTCAGGAAACTATTTGTGAATAAGATTCTTAGGAGTTTAAGTCTGGTGTATCACCTTTTTGTCAAGATTTTATTTTAGCATATCCTGTTGCAAATATGTACCTAATCGGTGTTATCATTGATGTCAACATATCTTTGTTGCCATTGGTGTTAACTATAACCTATTTTTTTACTTGTTTAGAAGACTGAAATGTTGAGGATATTAAGAAAATTAATGAAGATCAATGTATGCAGACAATATGGCTGTGTAGAGGATTGTCTAAAGTAACTCTAGTTAAGTTTTGAGAGGTCCGCATGAAGATTTGAAGAAGATATGGTCATCTTAATTGAACCGGGTTTTGCTGTGATAAGAACAGACAAAGTGACAGTAAATTGGTCTAGATTGCTCCCCATTGAAATATTATGATCTGCGGTTCTAGAGGCATGTTTGGGAAGTTAGTGTATGTCATCAACTCAAGTGGTTCATGGTTTGGAGGTCCACAAGCAATCTTTCTAGTGTGACAGTCATGGAAGACAATGTTATTAAGGTTCTGGAAGAAGATGCAAGTGATTCTATTGATTTTAAGTAGTGCAGATGTTATTGCTGAATTCATTGTGCTTATGGGGGTCTCTGGATCATGTGCCTGCTATGTTGGAGGTCCGCATTGAAGACTGAGCTCATTGTTGAAGATTTTCTTCTTGGTGTTATTGTTCTTCCTAGTCTTAGCTGACCAAATGATTCTAGCGTCTTGTGGATGATCTAAGAGAAATTCTATGGAGCGTGGCATGTTGATCAAGGAAGATTTGAGTCCCAGTTATGTTTGGCCAATAGCTTAGTGATTCGCATTAAGTCAGACACTTGTAGTGCCAACCTTGATATTTATTCCAAGGTTGATGAAGCATATAAAGGCATGTAGTTGAGTTGTTGAAAATCATCCTTGTGCGAAATAATCAAATCCCAAGAAAGGATCAGAGGCAAAGTAGACAAGAGGAGGAGCAAAGGAACAAGAATAGTAAATGATGAAGTGATAATGAAGATGTATTTGGAGAAGAGTAGAAGTTTTATGAGCATTCAATGAGACTAAACCAGGCATGAAGAAGATGTTATTTCTCAGTTAATTCCTTCTATATTAAACATAAATTTTGTAGGCAGTGAGCCTTTTTTTAAGTAGTGAGCTCTGGGCAATGCGCTTGAAGGCAAGTGCCTTCCCATTTTCAAGTACTTTTAATAGGGTACAAATCTTGTGGGTTAACCCCCATTGTGGTTTCCCTTAACTAGGTTTCCACGTTAAAAATCTTGGTGTCAAGTGTGTTAATTATGTTTCTGCTCATGTGTTATTGTTTCATGCTTTAATATTTACATCATTAATCTATTTGTAAGCTATGAAAGAAGATTCAAAGAGAAAATGTTAATTTTGTGGGACAATTGATTCCTAATTCTAACAATTGGTATCAGAGCTAAGTTCCTCTGAAAGAAGCTTTACCACTTAAGGAGATCCAGAATGTTGACTTACAAGAAAGACAGTCTGAGATTTGATGGAACAAATTACACTCTATGGAAGATGTGCATGCAGTGTCATTTGCAATGTATGGGTGATGCCTACTGGTTGATAACTAATAATGAATATAAGATTCCAGAAAAAGGTCCTACAACTCCAGATGAAATCAAAGATACCGAGAACAACACTCAATCTATAGAAGCCTAGTTGAGTGCCCTATCCAATACTGATGCAGGAGCATCCAGGGTGTAAGAGCAATCTTGCATCAACCAAAAAAAAATGTTGTTTCTTTTCAATAAGGGTTAAATTTGGCAGGGTTACTACTTTTAGAAAGTTTGCATTTGTGCATGGTTGGATACAAAATCTTACACAGACCTCTAGAATGGTGAATTGAAGCTAATGGTGAATAAATCACTTCAATATCATTTGTCATTTGTGAGATATTAAAATTTCAAATTCCAAAAATCCTATTGAATATTCAAAGTCAAATTTGAGGCACTTAGAGGCTCTGGATGGGCCTGAAATTTGGCGAGAAACCCAAATAGTCTACCTTTTGGTATTGCTTGTGCACCATCGTCTTTTCAAGATCTTTCTAAAAAGGTATTATAATTGAAAATCCAACAGTCGAATCGAAAGTTATGGCCCTGTGAAGTTGACCTATTTTTAGAGGGAGATGCAAATTTTGAAATTAAGCTGGTGGCTGCCAAAAAGGGCTATATATGACCATTTTTGGGAACCCTTGGGTAGTAGAGTTAAGGAGGAAGGTGTAGAGTCAAGAAAAGGGTAGGAAAATAGAAACCCTAATTGATTTGGGGTTACAGAAGGCTAAAGATTCTAGAGTCTTGAGAGAGGGAGCTGTAATGTGTTGCAGCCTGTAGGGGATTCATCCTCTGATTGTATTTGAGCTTTTGTAATATAATATTTTGCCCATATTAATAAAATATCATTCTATTTTCTATGTGCAATTTCTGTTATTGTGTGTTTTATGATTTACCCCCTTCATCAAGTGGTATCAGAGAAAAGGTTCCTAAGTGTGTAGATGGATCGCTAACCGTGAGGCAGTTTGCACCAGGACTAGAGTTTGTGGGTTTGCTGCGGAGATCAAGATGCCTCCATGAAGAAATCATATTGGGAGGAATGCTTTGACGGAAGAGGGTTTTAGAGCCCTACAAAGACAAATTGATGCATTGCAAGAGGAGCTGTGAAGAGGGTTTGAGCCAAGAACAAGAGAAGAAAGCGAGGATGAAGCAGAAGAGGAGCTATCTGAGGAAGAACAAGAAGCTGCAAGAGATCCTACAGAAGTTAGGTTGTTGAGGGCCATTTCTAAGATTGGAAAGAGGCCTAGGATCAAAGTTTCTACATATTCTAGAGATTTAAATCTAGAACAACTTATTGATTGGATCAATGACATGGAGAAATATTTTGAGTATGAAGACGTGGAAGACCTAGATCAGGTCAAGTTTGCAAAAACAAAATTGAAGGGCCATGCTAGTATTTGGTGGAAGGAGGTCTAGTTAGAGAGGAATAGAAGAGGAAAAGGAAAGATCACCAGATGGGATTGGATGGTGGAGAAACTAAAGAAGCAGTTCATTCCTGTGGATTATGAGATGGAGTTGTTGAAGAAGTTGCAAGGATTGAAGCAAGGCAACAAGTCTGTTAAGGAGTATACAAAAGAGTTTTATAGATTAGTATTAGAACCGGTCATGTAGAGGCCAATAAGGAGAGGGTAGCCCATTACATTAATGGGTTGAGGCCAAGTATTCAAGAGGAGCTGAGCCTGGTCAGAATGACCACCATAGAAGATGCATACTAGTTTTCCCTAAAGGTGGAAGAGAAGCTGAATAAAAGCTTTGACAGCAAGTATAGGGGAAGAGGTCAAGGTGGAAGGATTGGTGGAAGACCCTATGGGGGCCGAAATGAAGATTCAAAGAAAAGTGAAGAAGCTGGCACCAGTCGAAATCGGAGAGGAGATAATACCTACCGCCCTCGTGACCAAAACAATGGTGAGCAAAGAAGAAGAGGAAGAGGCAGACCTGGGCAAGGATCTGGGAGAGGAGGTTTTAGAGGAACTTGTTTCCAATGTGGAGAAGAGGGACATCGAGCATATGAGTGTCTGCAACATCAAGGAAGGACAAATAGAAGAACTGAAGGTAATGCACGAGTTGCACATGTCGATGAAGATGTGCAATCTAAGCGCTCTGAAGATGTTGAAAGGGGAGAAACCCTAGTTGTGAGAAGAACTTTGTTGAATGAGGAGAAAGAACCTAATCAGAGGAAGAGTTTATTCCGCACAAGGTGCAAATGTGAAGGTAAGTGCTGTGATATTATTATTGACAGTGGAAGCACTAATAATCTTGTTTTAGAGGAGATGGTTGACAAGTTGAAGTTGACAAGAAGAAATCATCCACATCCATACCGGATTGCATGGTTGTAGAAGGACCATAGAGCTTTGGTCAATGAGCAATGTTTAGTGAAGTTCAAGATTGGTGACTACCATGATGAGGTGTTGTGTGATATCGTATCGATGGATGCATGTCATATGTTATTGGGGAGGCCATGGAAGTATGATAGGAGCACTATCCATGATGGCCGTGCAAACACATATTCCCTAACAAAGGATGGAGTTTGTCATAAGTTGAAGCCCTTGAAGGAGGTGGAAGAAAAGGTATGTATTACTGCCAAAATTTGCTTGGTAGATGGTAGGAAATTTTTGGAGGGTATGAAGCATGAAAATCATTGCGTTGCATTGATTCCTAAGATTAGTCAAGAGAAATGTGAAGATGTACCAGCAAAAGTCTTAGATATGTTGGAAGAATTCTAAGACATTATCTCTAATAATGTACCAGAAAGTTTACCACCAGTAAGGAAGATAAGTCATCAAATGGATTTGATACCAGGAGCTAGTTTGCCAAACAAGGCAGCCCATAGAATGACTCCAGCAGAGAGTGAAGAGTTGAACAAACAAGTTCAAGAGTTGTTGAGGAAGGGATTGATAAGAGAAAGCCTAAGTCCATGTGTGGTACCTATAGTACTAGCACCAAAGAAAGATGGAGAGTGTAGGATGTGTACAGATTCCTAAGCCATCAACAAGATCACAATCAAGTGCATATTTCCATTGCCTAGAATGGATGACATAATGGATTGTTTGAGTGGAGCCAAGTACTTCACAAAGATTGATCTGAAGAGTGGGTATCACCAGATTCGAATCAGAGAAGGAGACAAGTGGAAGACAACCTTCAAAACAAAGGAAGGTTTGTATGAGTGGTTAGTCATGCCATTTGGGCTAACCAATGCACTGAGCACATTCATGTGGCTCATGAATGAGGTACTAAAAGAATTTTTGGGAAGTTTTGTTATTGTTTATTTAGATGACATTTTGATTTTCAGTAAGACTTGGGATGAGCATTTGATGCATATCAGAAGAGTTTTAGAGAAGCTGAGGGAGGAGAAGTTGTTGATCAATCTCAAGAAATGTAGTTTTGCAAAGAAGGAGTTGGTATACCTGGGATTTGTTGTCTTAGAGGAAGCTCTTAAGATGGACCCAGAGAAGGTGAGGGCTATCATTGAATGGCCTACGCCAAGGAGTGCTTTCGAGGTAAGATCTTTTCATGGTTTGGCAAGTTTTTATAGAAAGTTTATTAGGAATTTCAGTAGCATTTGTGCACCCCTAATTGAGACAATGAGAGGGGATCGAAAAGAGTTTAGATGGACTAAAGGAGCAAACAAGAGCTTTGATACATTAAAGCAGAAAGTTGTAGAACAACTTGTTTTGGGACTTCCAGATTTCAATAAGGTATTTTAGGTAGATTGTGATGCTAGTGGTAGTGGTATAGGAGTTGTTCTGAGTCAAGAAGGTAAGCCCATTGCCTATTTTAGTGAGAAGCTTAATGATGCCAAGAAAAAGTATTTTGTTTATGATCAGGAGTTTTATGCAATAGTTCAGGCTTTGAAGAAATTTGGACCATGTAGAATCTTGAAGAAGCATGATTCAGGAAATGCATTTGAGGTAGAGTTGCCTGATGACATCAATATTTCACCAGTGTTCAACATTTCAGATTTGACAGAGTATCATGATGATGGACTTGATAAAGGAATATAGTGGGACATTCTAGCATCTACTTTAGAGAAGGAGGAGATAGAGGGCATTCTAGATAGCCGTGTTGGTAAGAGTACAAGAAACAGGCAGTATACATAATACTTGGTGAAATGGAAAGGAAGGCCTGTTGAAGATTCATCATGGTTATCTGAGACTAAGGTTAACTGTTTTGGTTTCCCTCTAACTCATGAGAAGTGACAGGGTCACTTTTCAAATTACCCCGGGTGTCTAATGCAGGAGCATCCAGGGTGTAAGAGCAATCTTGCATCAACCCAAAAAAATGTTGTTTCTTTTCAATAAGGGCTAAATTTGGTAGGATTACTATTTTTAGTAAGTTTACATTTGTGCATGGTTGGATACAAAATCTTGCACAGACCTATAGAATAGTGAATTGAAGCTAATGGTGAATAAATCACTTCAATATCATTTGTCATTTGTGAGATATTAAAATTTCAAATTCCAAAAATCCTATTGAAATATTCAAAGTCAAATTTTAGGCACTTAGAGGCTCTGGATGGCCCTGGAATTTGGTGGGAAACCCAAGTAGTTTACCTTTTCGGTACTACTTGTGCACCATCGTCTTTTTGAGATCTTTCTGAAAAGGTATTATAATTGAAAATCCAACAATCGGATCGAAAGTTATGGCCCCACGAAGTTGACCTATTTTTGGAGGGAGATGCAAATTTCAAATTAAGCTAGTGGCCGCCAAAAAGGCTATATATGACTATTTTTGGGAACCCTTGGGTAGTAGAGTTAAGGGGAAAGGTGTAGAGTCAAGAAAAGGGCAGGAAAATGGAAATCCTAGTTGATTTGGGGTTACAGAAGGCTAAAGATTCTAGAGTCTTGAGAGAGGGAGCTATAATGTATTACAGCCTGTAGGGGATTCATCCTCTGATTGTATTTGAGCTTTTGTAATGTAATGTTTTGCCCATATTAATAAAATATCATTATATTTTCTGTGTGTAATTTTTGTTATTGTGTGTTTTATGAGTTACCCCCCTTCATCAGATACAGTAATGACAAATGTACTAGAATTGAAAACCGTACATGAAATCTGGGAAAAGTTGGAAACACTGTATGAAGGTGATGAACATGTCAAATGTGCCAAGCTACAAAGCCTAAAGGGTAGATATGAAAGCTTAAGGATGAGTGAAGATGAAAATATTACCTCCTACATGCTAAAAGTGAATGAACTTGTGAGTAGTATAAGGTGTGCTGGTGGAAAATTAGAAGAATCAGAAATTGTTGCCGAAGTGCTCAGATCCTTACCTTTGGCCTACAAGCATAAAGTTGCTACCATTGAAGAAATTAGGACTGTGACAACTGTTACAAGGGATCAGTTGGTTGGTAAACTTTTAGCATTTGAAATGAGTGAGTTTGGTGATTCTCTTCCTAAGTCTGAATCTACATTTAAAGCTAGTATTCATGGAAAACAAAAATATGATCTGGGTGAAAGCTCTTCAAGGAGATCTAACAGATTTGACAGGACAAGGAAGGAGCTTGAAGGTGATGAAACTGAGTTCGATGAACTTGAAGCCCTTTTTGCCAAAAGATTGCTAAGAGGATCCAGTAAGTATGAAGGAAAGTTGCCATTCAAATGTTTTACTTGTAATAAGATTGGTCATTTTGCCTCAAGGTGTGCGAAGAGGGGTTCAAGGCCAAACTTTAATAGACCTAGAGTTTAGAAGAAATGCTACTATGTCCAAGAAGTTGGTGAATAAGGAGTCACAGATGATGAATCTGATCATGGAGAAGGTGATTGGGTGTTCATTGCTATTAAAGAAAAAGATCCAATGTCTACTAAATCTACTAGCTATGCAAATGTGGAAAGTGCCTTGGCTGCTCAGGTTGTAGAAAAAGTTGAATGGGTAATTGACAGTGGATGTTCTCATCATATGACTAGTGATAAAAGTAAGTTTGTAAGCTTTGAAAAATATGAAGGTGGAATTGTGAAATTTGGAGACAACTTAGCTGGTAGAATCCGTGGCAAAGGATCCATCCCTTTTGATGGTAAGAATAACACTAATGATGTTCTGTATGTGGAAGGATTGAAGCATAATCTTCTTAGTGTTGGACAGTTGGTTAACAAGGGTTATGATCTCCGATTCAAGGATGGAAAATGTAGAATCTTGGAAAGCTCCAGAATTGAAATTACATCTAGTACTCAGACTAGAGGTAACATCTTTCATTTAAGTAGTTTTGGCAAAAGTTGTTTGATTGCTCAGATTGATCAGAGTTGGTTATGGCATAGGAGAATGTGTCATATGAATTTTGATACATTGTCAAGATAAGTTCTACTCATGTTGTGAGAGATCTTACAAAACTTATGAAACTTGCTAATAACATGTGTAGAGAATGTCAATTGGGTAAACATAATAAAATTTCATTCAAGAGTAAGGAACAATTTTCAAGTGGATGGCTGGAACTTGTGCATACTGATCTATGTGGCCCTGCTAGAATTAGGAGTGTGCAAGGAGACATATATTTTATGTTGCTAATTGATGATTACTCCCGGATGATGTGGCTAACCTTTTTGAAAGAAAAAGCAAAAGCTCTTGACAAGTTCAAGGTGTTCAAGGTTATGGTGGAAAATGAGATTGGTGAAAAAATAAAGTGTCTAAAATCCAATAGAGGTGGAGAGTTTACCTTTGGTGAGTTTGATACATTCTATGAAAAGCATGGAATAAAAAGATAGTTATCTACTCCTAGGACTCCTCAGCAAAATGGAGTCGTGGAAAGAAAGAACTGGACCATTCAAGAAGCTGTCAGGACCATGATGATGGAAGCAAATGTTCCACAAGTCTATTGGAGAGAAGCTATGAGTACTGCTATCTACACTCTCAACCGGGTGCAAATCAAAGGCAATTCTCATAAGACCCCTTATGAACTATGGTTTGGTCATCCTGCTACTGTGAGATACTTCAGAGTTTTTGGTAGTAAGTGCTATATCAAAAGAGATGACGATCTAGGCAAGTTTGAAGCAAGAAGTGATGAAGGGATATTTCTGGGTTACTCTACTCAAAGCAAGGCATGCCAGTGCTTTAACAAAAGATTAAAAAAGATTGTTGAAAGTGCAAATGTTAGAGTTGATGAGAGCAAAGAAGGACATTCCAAGTCCTATGGATATGAATCAGATGATCAAGATGAAAGTCAAAGTCAAGGAAGACAAGTTCAAATCCAGACTTAGATTTGGATTGATCTGGAAAATCTAGTGACTCAAGAGGTTAGTACAGATGTTGAAGAACAAGCTCAAGAAATAGAGGTTCAAATAAATACCAAAACTCCTAGGTATACAAGACTGAATCATCCTCAAGATCAGATCATAGGAGATAGATATTGTATGTCATTGATGTGATTGTGAGAATTACTATTTAGGAAACTATTTGTGAGTAAGATCCTTAGGAGTTTAAGTCTAGTGTATCACCTTTTTGTCAAGATTTTATTTCAGCATATCCTATTGCAAATATGTGCCTAATCAGTGTTGTCATTGATCTCAACATATCATTGTTGCCATTGGTATCAGTTGTATCCTATTTTTTGCCTGTTTAGACGACTGGAATGTTGATGATATTGAGAAAATTAATGAAGATCAATGTATGTAGACCATATGACTATGTAGAGGATTGTCTGAAGTAGTTCCAGTTAAGTTTTGAGAGATCTGCATGAAGATTTGAAGAAGATATGGTCATCTGAATTGAACCAGGTTTTGTTGTGTTTAGAAGAGACAGAGTGACAGTAAATTGGTCTGGATTGCTCCACATTGAAATATTATGATTTGCGGTTCTAGAGGCATGTTTGGGAAGTTAGTGTGTATCATCAACTCAAGTGGTTCATGGTTTGGAGGTTCGCAAGCAATCTTTCTAGTGTGACAGTCATGGCAGAAAGTGTTATTGAGGTTCCAGAAGAAGATGCAAGTGATTTTGTTGATTTGAAGTAGTACGGATGTTATTGGTAAATTCATTGTGCTTGTGGGGGTCTCTAGATCATGTGCCTATTGTGTTGGAGGTCTGCATTGAAGACCAAGCTTGTTGTTAAAGATTTTCTTCTTGGTGTTACTGTTCTTACCAGTCTTGGCCGACTTGATGATTTTAGCGTGTTGTGGATGATCTAAAAGCAATTCTATGGAGCGTGGCATGTTGGTCAAGGGAGATTTGAGTTCGAGTTATGTTTGGTTGACAACTTAGTGATTCACATTAAGTTAGACACTTGTAGTGCCGACCTTGATGTTTATTCCAAGGTTGATGAAGCATATAAAGGCATGTAGTTGAGTTGTTGAAAATCATCCTTGTGCAAAATAATCAAATCCCAAGAAAGTATCAGAGGTAGAGCAGAGAAGAGGAGCAGAGGAACAAGAACAGTAAAGGATGAAGTGATCATGAAGAAGTATTTGGAGAAGAGAAGTTTTATGAACATTCAATGAGACTGAACCAGGCATGAAGAAGATGCTATTTCTAAGTTAATTCCTTCTGTAATAAACATAAATTATGTAGGCAATGAGCCTCTTTTTGAGTAGTGAGCTCTGGGTACCGTACTTAAAGGCAAGTGTATTCCCATTTTCAAGTACTTTTAACAGGGTATGAATCTTGTGCGTTAACCCCCACCATGGTTTTCCCTTAACTCGGTTTCCACGTTTAAAATCATGGTGTCAAGTGTGTTAATTATGTTTTTGCTCATGTGTATTTGTTTCATGCTTTAATGTTTACATCATTAATTTATTTATAAGCTATGAAAGAAGATTAAAAGAGAAAAGGTTAATTTTGTGGGACAACTGATTCACCCCCCCTCTCAGTTGTCTGGCCTAATTCTAACATATCCTTCGATCCCTTTTCCCCTTGCAAGTGATTAGATTAGGAAAATCATAAGGAGAACTAGCTCACTTTGGAGATTCACTCTTGAAATAGATCACCCACATCTGGGAGGGTTTCCATGTTTCAAAAAGACAGTCAAGCTTGACTTGACTAGTGGCGTAATCCTAATTGACAACAGAAAAAAGAAAGTAGTAAGGTCTAACTTAAAATAGGATCAAATCAACATTGTCAGGTTGCTAGCTAAGATCAAGATCAACGGCCTAGATTCAAAGTTATAACAGAAGAATTTGTTGGCACCAAATCTGACTAAGCTTCATTACAAAGCATTAACTACTTAGGTAGGGTCTCCATCACTGCCGCTCCTGAGGAATTTGATAACAAAATAATTTGGCTTATGCAAGCTCGACCTTTGGAAATTTGTGCCTCTACCATGATTGACATTTCACCTATTGTGTGATGAAATTTGATGTGATGACAATGCTTAATTGGGAGAACCAAGAAACCTGATTTGGCAAAATTCAATGCAAGAAGTGATATTTGCAGTTATGCAGATTATGAAATCCAATCTTTTTGTCCACTTATGGTAATATTTAAGAGATTTCCATTTATGACTGGAATGTTTCTAAGTGACTGGAAAATTAATACATCATAGATGTGTGGATGTATGCTTACATCCCAAAATTTCTATAAAATGGCAAGTGCTAATGTTACCATTCATACTATTTAAAACATTCTGATAGTATGGCTTTCCCCTGTTCCTGTGTGTTCTGTTTGCTCCCCTATTCTTTAGGATTTTCTTCCTTGCTCTCATGGCTCTCAATCTATCCTTACAGAATTAGAAAGACTTGGAATTATCTCCTCTGGAATAGGTGGCATAGGGAAAATTAGAGATTAATAGCAGTGTCCATTATAGCTTTGTGATTTCTTCTCCATTTTCTTATCTCCTCTAATGGGGGTTATGAGGGGTATTCTTCCTACTCCAGTACTTCCTTGTTTCTGTGAGTTGGAAGATTCCCTTCTGAAGTAGAGAAGCTTCTCAACTTCCTCTACCCCTCCCTTACATCTAATTTTCCTAACGGAGCATTAACTCTAGGTGTAAGGAGATTGCCCCAAATGAGATAGATAAGGGATTAGAGGAGAATTATTGTTGTTGCTGATGTTCTCTTGGCTTGGCTTCCAGTACTTTTGAGGCAAGCTAGGTGTGGATTCCCCAAGTTTTTGCTCAGTTGAATTTGCATGAAACTTCAAGACTTGGAGGGAAAAATCTCACCTATGCAATGGAACCTGGAAATAGTGAAGGAGATTCTGTCATCTTGGGTTTCCTTTCAATGTTGTTCCTTGCACGTTTTCTCATCCCTTGGTGTGCGGATTGAAAAGGCAGAGCAATGAAGGCTTTAATTTAACACTTTGATGGCATTTGAGGAGTGCTTGGCTCTAATGACCTCGAAAAATGCATCCATCATCAAAGCCCCAGCTCCTTTTCCTGCCAACATGGACGCTGAACACATAGTTGTGAAGCGGTTACATCGTCCTCTTCTTGCAACTACATATGTTGGTTACAAAGTAGTTGTAACTTCTTTTTTCATAAGCTTGAAGCTTATTCCTCCCTTATCTCTATAAAAGGAAATTTAGGGCTTATGAAAAAGCATTGGTTTGAGGTCATATTTCCAACCTTAGTCTGAAATAGGGATCAATCTAGTTAGGGAGGAGTTGTAAATAATTTTGTTTTCTGCTAATAGAATTAGTTGTCTGTTTTCAAGTTTCCATTTTGAGTCTCTTTTGACTTCTTGATAGAACTATTGAAAGCTATGATGCAAGTTCTTGAATAGTTTATTTTACAAATTTTGTTGAGTTTCAAAGTATATTGTCTCCTACTTCATGTATATATTTTCACATTATGAATATATATTTTGTTAAGGATCATCTTAATTCATCGACATAGTCTTTCCTATGCTGGCATATTTCTCTTATGGCTTTTACTCAAGGAGTAATATAAAATTTCTATTGGAAAATATCAAATGTGATTTGAGTGTACAAGGATAACTAAGTATGGTTGATTCCAAAACTACTAGAGTATTTTCAATGTAAAGCATTGTTGTATCTTTACAGTAAACTGAGGTTTGTTACATCACAGCCTGTTTAGTTTTTATCATTTAAATCTTTTTGACTCTTTGGCCCTTCGATAGGCACTGATCTGTTCATGGATACTATATTGAACTTACACCCCTCTGATTATCCTCAAAATATTTTAAAATCAATCCAAATATTTTCCTTTCCAGGAATAGGCTTGTGATCAATGAAATCAGAATGAAGATAAAAAACTAATCTAATGCATAAATACACGATTATACCTTCATGAAGACCTCACAAATCCATGCAGGAAGGAGATGCACCCAAGAGCTCCTCAGATTGTTCCCATGATTAGTGTGACTAAATGTGGATTGCTCAATGCCTACAACACACTGTAAATGAGTGATTAGGGATTTGATGCCTGATTTGGATGGAGATTTGGAATGATTGGAGTGATTTTGGCAGAGGTTTGGTAGGATGAGGAGATTGGGGATTGATTTTGACAGAGTTCTGATGCATGAAGAGGCCTCTCTAATGGCCTAGAGAGGGGTCCAATTTATAGGATTTTGGAGATGAGGATGGAGGGTGAGGATTCATTTGATGAGATCAAAGGCTAGGAATAAAAGTGAATCTTTTATTCCTAGAGGATGAATTAAAAATTCTCATTTTGGGAAGAGTGGAGAAGTGTGGGGGACAACTGAATTTTAAATTCAGTGAGTGGATGATGAGTGGGAGACAACTGAATATTAAATTCAGTGATTGGAGGAGTGTGGGGGACAACTGAATTTTAAATTCAATTTAGTGGATGAGTGGGAGACAAGGTTAATTAAGTGTTATCTTAATTAACTTAAGCCTAGGTTAATCAGATAAATAGGATTTATCTAATTAATAGGGATTAGGGAAATGGATAAATCATCTAAATGAATATTAGGAATATTCATTTAATTGATAGGATAGGGTTGTAAGGTTAAATGAATCAATTAGGTGAATTAATTGATCACCAGGGATATGCAGATTGGGGCAATGGATTAGTACGAGCTACGAAAAATTGGTTTGCAGAGTAGTCCAATTTTAGGTTGCCTACATTTGCCCCTCTTTGAGATGGTGTTGTGGATAAGCAACATCATTTCAAAGAAGTTAAAACATAGAGATGGATTGGATAGAAAAAAGATTTTTTGGTTTGGAAGAATAGGGTAAGGTTTGGGGATAATTGGTATGGGTGATGCCCCCTCGAGAGGATAGGCAGGTTGCGAGAACACGGTTGTGCTCTCGAAATGGATGGAACATATTGGTTGAACTGGTTAGATGATAAGTGGTGGGATGAAAGGATGATGATGTTCGGAGATGATTGGTGGAGGATCATTGTGCTGAAACTGAATTTGAGCAATCCTAGGTTTGATATAGCAAAGTGGATATGTTCACCAAGGTATATAAGACCAAGGTGATGATGTTTATCCAACATTTACATGGACAAGACACGCAGACAAAGGGATGATCTCATGCATGCCCAAGATAGTACAACCTTGTCAAGATGAGGGAAGGGGACTCATAGCATAAGCCCTTAGTACAAAAAAGGTATGATGAACCTTAGATGCATAAGGAGATCAATATGCTAGAACCAACCCTATGATCAATCAAGATATGAATACTAGCTTGGAGTAATGAGACAAACCCACAAGCACAACATACAAAAGCAAGACTATGCCCCATTCTAGATGTCTTCGCCACATACCATGATATAGTAAGATCAAGGTAGCTTGGATGTGATCTTCGAATAGGACAAAAGGATAAAAATCAAAAACAAAAGACCAACAAACCAAGCAAGTAACCATTGTATCTTTTGCCAAAAATGGATGATGATTTGATAGATTCTACCTATCGTAGGAAAGATATATCCTAAGGTAGGATTTGATAGATGATGTGATGATGTTGTAAAAGTGGCTCAAGATGTGATGGTGACAAGTTGTGATTGATGCTGATTTGATAGTTGATGATTTTGATTAAGGACAATGCTTTGATAGGTGATGCGATGCTTGGATCTAGTGTAAGCTTATTGAGGATAGATGTGATGATGATGAGAGTGTGATGGATCAAGTTTTATTTTTGTGATGGATAGATTATTTTTGGAATTTTGTGTTTTTTCTATTGTTTTGGGATTTTTTGATGATTTTTTGATGTTTTGGGATTTTTTGATTTTGTGATGTTTTTTTTTTGGATTTTTTGATTTTTTTGATGTTTTTTTTTTGGATTTTTGGATTTTTTGATTTTCTTGGATTTTTTGATTTTTGCAGAAAGGGCATGATTTATTATGATGGTTGTCATGGATTTTGTGTGGCTAGCCTTTGCACTAGATACCAATGACAAGGGAACACCAAGTCTAGAGGTGAAAGTGATGGGGTTGGATAGGCGGATTGGCGGTGAAAGGATAGTGGATGGGAGACTCTGATAAATAGGTAGAGATGTACAGATAATAGGTGGGATGGGGGATGAAGAATCTAGTAGGGATACATGATAAGTAGGTGGAGGGATTTGTTAGTGGAAGGTGATAGAGAGGAGATTCATGATAGATGGATTGCAAGATAGATGGATGGGAGATGGGGATGAGGATTTTCTCCAAGGGCTAGGTTGCAAGGAATCATATGCCCTAATGCTTAGGATTTTGTATGATGGGTTCATGTTTGAATGGATGGATTTTGCAGTAGGTGGATTGGGGATATACTGACAAAAGGAGTATGCCAAGAGGTCTCCAAAGCATGTTATTGATATGTTGCCCCTTGTCTTTATCAAGATCTAGGGTGAGAGATGGTTGAAACAAGATATAATGGATATGATGGATGGGAAATGATAGGATACATAGGGGATGTTGGATAGGAATATGATATGATAACAATAAGACAGTGGATAAGATGTGCAAGGAGACGATGGATGTGGATGAAGGATATGGTTTTGCCCCCAAGTGTAGGGATACAAAATGGATGGAGAAGGGATTACGCATGATGCCCACAAGGGGTTTTCATCAAGGTACTTGCCCAAGGTGCCACAAGGAGTGGTTTTCACCATTGGATGAATTTTTTCTTTACTAGTTTCTTGATTTTTTGATTTTTTGATTTTTTTTTGCTTTTTTGACTTTTTTGATGGAAGGGGGACTCTAGCGTTTGTTTCCATAGCAAGGAGAAGATGGTCCCATGTTGGATAGCATTATGGATGATGATTGCATGGATGTTGGTATATAGGAGAATATGGAATGGATTATGGATAATGGATTATGGTGTGTATTATGTGGATAATGATGTGGACTATGCAAAAGCATGGACCATAGGAATGTGACGGGGAAGATATGTAGGATAGTGAACGAAAGATGGAGAGACAAGGGTATGAGGGAATTGCAAGTGGTGGAGGGGAACCAAGACCAATGGTTGCACACATCGTGATGTATTTGGAAGCTTGTATTTTGGATTTGGAGTTGGGAGTAATGGGGATCGGGATGGGAGATTTTTGGATGATCGATTTGGGGTTTTAGGGACCCAAATGGACTTAAGAATTATGTGATTTTTAGATAGGGAGGGGGGTGTTTGGGATTTTGGAGTGGATTGGGAGGTGGATGCCTCATTAGATTTGAGTGATCTTTGTTTAGGGACCCACACCATTTTTGTTTTTGGTTTTTCTTTTGATGGTGTGGGATTTGATAGCCTTTTTGATTTTTCAGGTTGATTGGAAGGGATAATATCCTTAGGCTTTTGTGCTTTATGAGTTGAGGCATTCAAATATTTGAATCCCATGGATTTGGGGGGAGCTTCATGTTTTAAAGATGTGTGCTTTTGTTGGTCTTGATTGGGAATTTTAGTGGATTTATGGATAAATGGATGAGGAGATTTGAGGATGGGGATATTAGGAGTTGGGAGGATGGGAGGATAAGAGGATTTATGGATAGGGATGTTGGGAGTTGGTAGGATAGGAGGTAGAGTGGATTTGATAGGGATCTTTGGAGTTGGAAGTAGTGGAGGTAAAGTGGATGGAGGGAGATGGATGGTCACATGCTTTTGCAAATGGTAGGATGATGGAGGAGGGATGTTGACATATGTTTTGGGAGTGCGATGAGGTGCACCATGTTTGGAATTGGATGAGTGGATTTTGGAAGGTGGATGGATGGTATCAACTTGTGTAGGTTGTTTTTCTTGGGATGTATAGCCAAGGCCATGTGAGGATGGATGGAATGTGGTGTGAATAGGCTCCAAGATGCCTTGTTCGTGAAGGCCTAAGCCTTTGCCTTGATAGTTCATGTGTTGGAGCATGCAACATGCAATGGGATGTTTGGTGCTTTGGAAACAAGATGCGAATCCATTATTTGTTGGAGATAGATAGGTGGTGGAAGGAAGTTGTTTGCCTCCTACAAGGAAGTCACCACGGATGAAAGTGCTTGTGCCAAGTGGATAAGGGGATGGATTTGGGATGGGATTGGTAGATGGAGGTAAAGGAATCATGGGGGATGGTACAGGGGTGGTAGAAGAAGGTGTGGGATCAATAAGTTGACCAACAAATGGGAGGGGATCGGGGATGGGATTAGATGGGAGGGGATCGAGGATGGGATTAGATGGGATGGTTAGATCTTGATTAGGAGAAGAGGTTGATGTTTTAACATGCTTTGGATTTGTTTCTTGACATAGCTCGTGTGCTTGGATAGAAGTGGGAGTGACTTGGATAGATGTGGTGGATGCTTGGGTGGAGGTGATAGGTGCTTGGATGGGTGTGATAGGTGCTTGACTTATGTGTGCTTGAACATGGCTGTATGAAGATTCTTGAGTTATGATAGGGGGTTGTTCAAGCAGTTCGGTGGGTGTTGGATTGCATGAGGGTGTTTGATTCCTTGCTAATAGCTAATGGATGACAACCTTCATGAGTGTATGGGTGGAAGAATAATATAATGGATGGATAATGATGGTGGTTGGTGTGGGATTTGGATTGGGATTGGATATGGGGGTGATGGGATTAGGTTGTGATGGTTCGTGGATGGGTTCAAGGGTTGGTATTGGACTAGATGATGGTGTTGGAGGGCACTCTAGATTGGTATCTCCCTTGTCAAAGGTTATTAGATCTTGCCTATGATAACTTGGACTCATTTGATTTATGTACAAGGGACCACTTGGACTTGCATGTGCTTCTTGTTGCAAAGGTGGATTTGGGCTCACTAGTGCTTGTTGGGGAGGCCATTGATAGTCTTGGTAGCTAGGTGTAATGGTAGGATGTGTAGACGAAAGGTTGTGGGGTTGGTATGAAGTTGAGGGTTGATATGAGGATGATGGAGGTTGATATAAGGAGGATGGAGGTTCATGTGATGGAAGTTGATATGAGGTTGAAGGTTGATATGAAGATGATGGAGGTTGATATGATGTTGAAGATGATGACTTGTAATGTTGTTGTGGAATTTGGTGAGGTTGGGATGGTGTTCGGACTTCTTGTTGTGATATGATTTGCTGTTGATGTTGGTAAATGTGTTGATGTGATGCTGATGGAGGGGTTGCATAGGATAATGAGTGTTGTGATATGGATTAATATATATAAGGGTTGTGATAAGTTGATAATGGGTTGATATGACATGTGGATGAATTTGGTTGATATGAAGTGGGATAAGTTGATGCAGAATTGGTTTGATGTGTAGATGGATATGATGGGATAGGTGCTAGATATGATGGTTGTTGGAATTTGCAATTGGCCAAGATGTGTTGGATTTCTTCCGAGAGGTATTGTATGTGTGAGGATTGGCTTGTTCGACCTATTTGAATCAACTCTTGAATGCTTTGAAAGGTTTGCTGCTCTAAAGGGGATTGGCTTGCATGCATGTGGTGAAGCATATGAAGAAGCTTTTGGAAGTCCTCTAAGGTTGACATGATGTCACACATGTGGTTAAATCTTAAATGCTTTTTTGGCAAGTGCTTGGTTATGATTTGATGATGATGTGGATTGTTTGGATGAAGTTGATTAGGATGAAGGTGACTAGGATGTGCTTAGGAATGATTGGGATGGGGGTTGATTTGAGAAGGATGGAGAGAATGATGTTGTGTAATGATTAGAATGATGTTGTTTGGATAATGATTTAGATAGAGTGGTGATGATTTGATGATGTAGGGTGACAAGGATGTGAGTAGGATTGATTATGGATGACTTGGATGTGATTAGGACTGAGGTGGTTAAGAATGGGTGATTAGGATGAGTGTGATTGGATTTGAATGTGATGAATGACTTGTCTTATGTGTTTAATGTTTTAGTTTGATTTGGCAATGTTTAGCAAATGATCACATGTACAAACAAGAATCACTCACACAAGACACAAGCGATTTTGAATTTGGAATTTGAAGAATATGATAATGATTGAGCAAGCACATGTGTAAGACAAATCAATAGGCCCTAATGTCTAGTTTGATGGGGAATGGCCAGTTAGGTTTGGTCAATGTTTAGACGAGGTTGACTAATGATTTGAAAGGGAAATCCTATCACACAGCTAGGAGAAGGGGTTAACCCACCCTTCACCTTCACTTCCCAAAGGTAGAAAGTTCTTTGGGGCTTAGCCAAGAGTGACAGGATTTCAATTTCAAAGAGGGTGTCTTTCGATTCATCCTCGGATGAGGTCATCCCTAGGGGTGATGAAATCCCCTAGCAGGCCTCTTAGGAAAGGGGTTGACAAAAGTGAATCAAGTGAGGTGTTTTTGATCTCCAAGATAACCTTGCGGTGCGAGGAGAGAGCATACACACACCCACTTGATTCACACTCGCAGTTGATTAATTGCCCTTTGGAAATTGAAATGTGATGAAAAACATGTCAAACAATGATTCTTTTTAGCCCAATTTCAAGGTGTGATTGAAGACACTTATTTGTTTTAAGCCCGATTTCAAGGTGTAATTGAAGACACTGATTTGTTTTAAGCCCGATTTCAATGTTTGATGATCAACCAATGTTTATTTTAAAGGCCCAAATTGAAATGTGTGATGAAAACAAGATTGAGAGATAAAGGATGAAATGAATGTACCTGATTAAATTTGCTGTCCAAATTGATGTAGATGCTGCCCTGGATGTTGTTCCAGCCCCGAATGATCACCTGCAAGTCACAAAAATGACAACAAAGCAAGTAGACTAGCCAAAGAGATTGTGATGCAAAAATTGATAATATGATAAAATTTGATGAAAGATGAATAGACACAGAGAAAAGAAGTTCATAAATAGATTCTTCAGGAGATTCTATGCAATTTCAAAAAAAATTTGTGAAAATTCGATAAAAAATGCAAAAGATATGACGATTTGAAGTTTGCAATGAAGTTTGACTTCGACTGATAAAAAAGGTGAGAAAAAGGTACTGTCACCTAATGAAAAGGTCACAACTACGAAGTGCTCAGAATCCTATTTTTGACAACTATTCGTTTGCAAAATTTCATCTCTGTTTGCTCTAGTTATGATCAAGAGAAAAATTCAGCCTCCTTTGGCATGTAGGAGGCACAAGAGACTAACTGACTATTTCACTTAGCCGCTAACAGTTAGAGTATATGGTGGTCACATAGGGCGGTTAGAGGTTGGATGTTGGTAGTTTATGTTTGAAATCAGCCCACGGTCCTCCATATGACCGTGGGCTGTCTAGGGATCAAAAAATAAAATAAAAAAAAAGTGAAACCCAAGCCCTAAAGGGGGCGCCGAATATCAGATAACCAGTGTTTTTTTTTTCTATTTTTTGCTGTGTGATGTTTGCTTTTGTTAGGGTTTTCAGACAGTGGCGGCCAGGCTATGAAGTGAAGGTTGAGAGGGGGTGGCGGTGCAAGAGTTTGTTGGCTGTGGATCGGGCGGCAGGCAGAAGGGGGCTCGCAGAGAGGGCTCAGGGGAGGATGTAAGCAGGGACGAGGGGAGAGGGAGGTCCGCAGGGTAGGCCAGGAGGTGGGAAGGAAGAAGCGGTGAACGAGCTGTGCAGAGGTGGTGATGGGAGTTTGGAGCAGCATGGGAAGTATTGACAGGGGGTTGGGAGGTATAAGGGTTTAGCAGAGGTGGGTCAGATGGTGTGTGGGTGGGGGATGGAGGTTCGGCCAAGCGGTGAGAGGGGGATGGTGGGGCTGCGTGGGAGCTTGGGGTGTCGGCGGAGGATGTTTGAGTGGTGGCAGGGGGAAATGGTGGGGTTGCGGGGGTTCAGTGGTGTCGACTAGGCAGAGGTTGGGGGTTCGGTGGTGTTGACCAGGCGGAGGGGGCGGCGACGGGTTTGAAGGGAAAGTGGCAGCGAGGCGGTGACTAGGCAGAGAACCCTATAATTTAAAACCTACAAACAAACATAGTTACCCTGCAAAACAAAATTTTATCTTCTGCACACAAACAAAAAATCCCTACAACACAGCAAATGAATGATCAGTGCACCAGGGGCCATGGGTTCCGTACGGTATTGATTCGTACGGTATGGCCTGTGGCCCTAAAAAAAATTTCAAAAAATATAGCAAACTTTATAGTCAAAATTCATGGAATCGATGTCTTGATTGCGATAATGAGGTCATTTTTCACCTAGGACACAACCTGCAACAGTTCACTTCCAAAACTTGACAAAAAAATTGTTAGAAAATAAAGATTTTAACCAGAAACCTTCACAAAACGACGAGTAGATTCGAGATCAGGCGTGCCAAATCTAATCAATGAAATAAGAATGAAGATAAAAAACTAATCTAATGCATAAATACATGATTATACCTTCATGAAGACCTCGCAAATCCATGCGGGAAGGAGATGCACCCAAGAGCTCCTCAGATTGTTCCTGTGATTAGTGTGACTAAATGTGGATTGCTCAATGCCTACAACACACTGTAAATGAGTGATTAGGGATTTGATGCCTGATTTGGATGGAGATTTGGAATGATTGGAGTGATTTTGGTAGAGGTTTGGTAGGATGAGGAGATTGGGGATTGATTTTGACAGAGTTCTGATGCATGAAGAGGCCTCTCTAATGGCCTAGAGAGGGGTCCAATTTATAGGATTTTGGAGATGAGGATGGAGGGTGAGGATTCATTTGATGAGATCAAGCGCTAGGAATAAAAGTGAATCTTTTATTCCTAGAGGATGAATTAAAAATTCTCATTTTGGGAAGAGTGGAGAAGTGTGGGGGACAACTGAATTTTAAATTCAGTGAGTGGATGATGAGTGGGAGACAACTGAATATTAAATTCAGTGATTGGAGGAGTGTGGGGGACAACTAAATTTTAAATTCAGTTTAGTGGATGAGTGGGAGACAAGGTTAATTAAGTGTTATCTTAATTAACTTAAGCCTAGGTTAATCAGATAAATAGGATTTATCTAATTAACAAGGATTAGGGAAATGGATAAATCATCTAAATGAATATTAGGAATATTCATTTAATTGATAGGATAAGGTTGTAAGGTTAAATGAATCAATTAGGTGAATTAATTGATCACCAGGGATATGCAGATTGGGGCAATGGATTAGTTCAAGGTACAAAAAATTGGTTTGCAGAGCAGTCCAATTTTAGGTGTCTACAAGGCTTTTAGGATATTTATTTTGATGAAGTTATGTTTTGCATGTTTCTTTGCAAAGAATAAGATAAGAGCTTAAAGAATCTAGCCCATCCTTTTACTTTATCATACATTCTTTCAAGCAATTTATGAGGAACATATCTATGATAGGAATAGTATTGACAAGATAATATCTCTAGAAAATCCCATCCTTTTGAGTAGAACATTATTATCCCCAAGAAAAGAAGACATCAGTTAAAGAGAAGTAACCAGAGAATTAGAAATAAATCCATCTACAAAGGAACACCCTCCTTGGTTTCATAGAGCCTAAAGTGCAGAGGAAGAAAATGGGGATTGAGAAGGCCTCCTCTCCCTAATCTCCTATTTGTTGACCAATCCCTCAAGGTAGATTGATCATTAATAACTGGGCTATTTTATAGATTTTTTGGGAGAATCAAGTTGGGAATTTAAAACAACCAACAATTCTTAACTCCCTTTGAGAGCTCATAGGCTCATTCCTTGTCATCATACGACATGGGTTAAACACAAATGAAAATAATACATGCTTGGCCACTATGGCTTTGAGCTCCAATTATCATAATGTATCATACATTACAGTACGGTCGAGTCGAAAGACTCAAAGCTTATTCAAGAAAGATACAATCTTTTCAAGGCTCGATTGAGCATAATTTCAAGAATAGATATTTAGTTTCCTAGCTCGACTCACAACCTTGAGCAAGTTTTCAATAAGTTTAAATATGTCTTTAGCTTGGCTCACCACCTTGAGTATAGTTTCAACAGTTACTATGTCTAGCAAACTCAGCCCATGAGGCTTCGAGTATAAACACAACTCAATGTTTGTCTTAAAAGGGTTTGGCCAAACCACACCCAAACCATAGCATATAAGTTATTAAAAAACAAGGAAGGCCTGGCCAACTGGCCTAATGCCACAACTCAAAAGAAATTTAAATAGCATGCCTGGCATGGCCTTGCAATCCGTGTGCCTCATATTGTTAAACAATAGCAAGAATTTCATGTTTCCCAGTTACCTAAGGTAAGCAATAGACCAAATGTAGTCCTAGTTCTGCAAGTCTTTTCGCCGCTCCTAGTTTCCTCTTGTCACTATTCTCCCTTGAACAATTATTCCCCTAATTGTTCCTAGAAAGCCAACCATTCTTCCTTTCTCCCTGAAGTCTTTTTCTCTTCTTCTCCTCTTCCAAAGGAGATCCTAACACACACAAGATAACTGATCCCATACATGTTGATATTAGCTGTCAACTACCTTACCACTCGGTAGTGCCCCTAAAAAGGTGGCCCAATCCTTGCACATCATGGGATGGTTGAGCTCGAGGCTCCCATTGATCTTCATGATCGACTAAAACCACTTAAGAATATATCCATTGAATACAATTATCAAAATAATTAAATAACAATAATTTCATTATGGGTAACAACCTAATAAGATGGTTTATTCTTGATAAAGGATTATCACAAGGAATAATATTCATAAAAATGATTCACATTAACTACCTCGATTATCAGGGTCGAGTGATACTCCCCTGAAATCGACTATTCCCAATAGTCAAAAGACTAGAATAACATAATGACCTTGAGAACAATAAGTACGAGAGACCTCCTTGTCTCTAAATATTATTATTTCTCAGCTAGGAATGATGTTCCCAAAACATCGTCTGGTCATCATGACTTGTTGAGACAGCTTCATCAACAAAAGAATAAACCAAGAACATAGAAACGAAGGATAAGAGACATGACACGTGTCAACTTACGGATGGTTAAGAAGGACATAGGAGTCGATTAATCAGATGGATAGTCAACTTATGTTATTACAATGTCTAACCCCTTCCTCCAAGATGATACTCTTCTTCCTTCTTTGAAGGACATTCGTTTCTCCTATCACACTCAAGACAACAAGATTACAATCAGTACATCATTATCAAATCTCGTAATTAAAAATCACTTAATTTACAAAATTGTTTAACATCTGTTTCTACTTCATAACCAAAAGTTAAATCAGATATTTCCACAATATCAAATCAATTAACTATGACTAATCCTCCTAATTATAATGCCAAGTTATTGATTAAGTCTAATTTATAAATTGGGGATGTAACATATCTCCCCCCATAAGAATCATTGTCCTCAATGATTATTTGTCTTTAAAATAAACCAACATAATCTGAAAAGGTTTTCAAAACATAATATCAAATGTCTCAAAAAAGATGAGGAAATCTAGCATAGAAGTCATCATAATTTTCCCAGGTGGTGTTTTCCTCCGCATATTGGTCCCACTGGACCTTGCACTATGTTATTTCCTTATTACATAAGTGTAGCTTACACATTTCAAGCACCTTGATGGGCTTGATCACCACCACTCCTGGGTATTTCACCTGTAACATATTCCAATCAAGCATAGGAATCTGATTATCAGTAGAATTAAACTTTTTCAAGTAAGAAACATGAAACACATTATGCATCATGGCAAGTGTTGGTGGTAGAGAAATTTTGTATTCCACTGGGTTGACTTCTTCTAGAACTTCAAACGGCCCCACAAATCTTGGTGCCAGTTTGGACATTTTTCCAAATATGATGGAACTTTTTTGGTGTTTTACCCTAAGGAGAACTTTATCTCCCATAGTGAAGTGCCTTTCAACATGCTTAGCATCTGCGTAACTCTTTTGTCTATCATTGGCTTCTGCTAATCTCTTTTTAATCAGATGGACTTGTTCTTCCATCTCAGATAGCATTTATGTACCAAGGCTAACCATATCTTCAAGATTACCCCAACTTATAGGGGTTTGAAACTTCCACCCATATAATGCCTCAAATGGTGCCATCTTAATAGCTGAATGATAAGAGTTATTGTAAGGAAATTCCACTAGAGGAAGATAATCCTCCCACTTGTATTGTTGATCCATGCAATACATCCTTAATAAATCCTCCAACACTTGATTCACCCTTTTAGTTTGACCATCCATTTCAGGATGATAAACATAGCTTATGTTTAGTTGTGTTCCAAGTGAAGAGAACAAAGTTTGCCAAAACCTAGAAGTTATTCATGCATCCCTATCTGAGACAATCTTCTCAAGAATGCCGTGAAGTCTGAAAATCTCTTGAACAAATATCTGAGTAATGATGGGTGCTCCATTTGTCAACTTTCCCAGAATAAAATGGGCCACTTTGGTGAGTCTGTCCACCACAACCAATATAACATTGTGCTTATTCCTTGACATAGGAAGTCCCTGCACAAAGTCCATGCTTATAATCTGCCATTACCACATAGGAACTTCATGAGGGTATAATAATCCCATTGGGTGTTGGTGTTTCACCTTCACCCTTTGACATTCAATACAAGTAGCTACATAATTTGTAACATCCTTTTTCATTCCTTTCTGGAAGTATAAAGGTTTGACATCAGCAAGTAACTTAGTTACTCCAGGATGTCTAGAATATGGTGTAGAATGAACCTCTTTCCAAACCATATTCCTTAACTCTACTGAGTTAGGTACATACATCCTTCCTTTAAACCTTAATAACCCATTTGATTCAAGGTTGAATCCTTTATATTTTGGATTCTATGGATCTTTCTCGAGGGCTTGTTTTACTTGGTCGTAAAACTCGTCTCCCTTAGATTGTTGTAACACTTGATTTCTAAAATTAGAATGTATGGAAATCATAGAGGAGATATGCCTTCTCCTGCTTAAAGCATCTGCTACTCGATTTTATTTTCCCTGGATATATTTAATACCAAAATCATAATCTAAGATAAATTCTAATCATCTTCTTTGACGACCATTAAGATGGGGTTGAGCGAATAGATATTTAAGTACCTAGTGATCTATTTTCAACTCAAAAGGCTTTCCAAGCAGATAATGTCTCCACATTTGAAGTACATGCATGACTGCTGCCAGTTCTAAATCATGTGGGGCATAATTTTGTTCATAGTTTTTTAGTTGTACGATTCATATGCAATAACATGTCCATCTTGGACTAGCACACCACCTAAGCCTTCCCCTAAGGCATCGGTAATGACTTCAAATTGACCATCTGGGTCATGCACTTTTAAAATCAGAGCTAAATTCAATTTTTCCTTCAGTAGGTCAAAGGCATCCTAGCACTTTTCTGACCATTCAAACTTCTTTCCCTTTCTTTGCAAGGAAGTTATAGGATAAGAAATATTAGAGAAGTTTTTCACAAACTTCCTGTAATAACTAGCAAGGCCCATAAAACTTCAGACCTCATGAACATTTTATGGTTCAGGCCATTTAGAAATAGCCTTAATCTTAGTTGGGTCTATAGCTATTCCTTTAGCTGAAATATATGACCCAATATTGTACTTCTTTCTAAAAGAAGGTGCACTTAGAGAGCTTGCCATATAGTTTATGCTCTCTTAATCTCTGAAGAATGATTCTCAAATGTTGCACATGTTCCTCTTCATTCTTAGAGCAGATTAAAATATCATCAAGAAACACCAAGACAAACTTGTCCATGCAGTCTCTTAACACACTATTCATAAGATTCATAAATGCTACAGGGGTATTTGTCAACCAAAAGGTAGGAAAGTGAATTCATAATGTCCATATCTGGTTCTAAAGGTTGTCTTATGGATGTCTTCATCCTTCACCCTTAACGGGTGATATCCTAATCGAAGATCGATCTTGGAAAATACTGCTACACGTCTCATCTGATCAAAAAGATCATCGATGTGGGGTAGAAGATACTTGTTCTTGATGGTTTCTTTATTTAACATGCGGTAATCTATACAAAATCACAAAGTGCCATATTTCTTTTTCACAAAAATGACAGGTGCTCCCCATGGTGACACACTAGGTCTAATCAACCCTTTATCTAGTAGCTCTTGTAGTTGAGCCTTTAACTCCATTAATTATGTTGTGGTCATCTTGTAGGGAGCTTTAGAAATAGGTTTTGACCCAGGTATAATATTAATGGAAAAATCAAAATTCCTCTTAGGGGGTAACCCTAGTAGTTCATCCGGGAATACATCCTCGAAATCTCTGAGGAGGGAATGTTTTTCCATATCTGTCCTATCCTGACCTATGGACTCCTTTGTCCCTACTTTATTAAGTTTATGGGATTCATAGAACATCAAGTAATCTTGGAAATAGGTTTCCTTTGTTTCTTCTATTTTATCCATCTTAACAACAAAAAGTTGACATCCTTTTTTTCTGTGCCCTTTTTATTTGTAAGGTGGAGATTTGACTTAGTTTAATTTCCCCAAGTTTTCCTTGAATATGGACTTGGTTTCCTAGATCATCCAAACAATCTACTATCTTAGCATAACTGTCTACTTTGGCTCAATGTCTCCATAGCTAATTTATTCTAAGGATAACATCATATGATCCAAGTGGGGCTACATATAGATTTACTTCAGTGGAAAAGTTTGGAAGTTCAACACGAGCTTCAAACAAGCATTGCTCTACCTGAGCCTTGGTGTGAATTGCATACTCTACAGACCAAGTATTTGCCATGAATCCTTCTTTTCTAGGAATCTTATTTACAATTTTGGGAGAAATGAAACATTCTGTGGCACCTGTATCAATTAAAACTAAAATAGGAACTCCAAATAAAATACATGTTGTCTCTACTAGAGTTATTTGATACTCATCTTGATGGTTATCCAAGGCCGCATGGATACATTGCTAGAACACCATTGGCTAGGGAGGTAGAGGATTCCCTCTTGATTGCACTCCTTGTGATTTGTTGGGGCACTGATTGGCGTAGTGATCTCTGCCATAAGTGAAGCATCCTCCAACTAGTCCTCGCCTCTCCTAAGGTTTGCCAAAATTGTTCCCATTCTTCTTGGAGTGGTTATTCCCCTTTTTATCTCCCTTGGATTCATTTTGTTTATTTTTAGCCCCTTTATTAGTCTTCTTAGTATAATCTTGTTTCTTCCCCTTCTTCTTTAAGGGTTGAGAAGATTGAGACCAATTGTATCTCTTCCAGTTCCTTTCTATATAGGCCGATATAGCCTTCTGGTTTTGTTCTTGCCTAATGGCCTTCTCATAGACATGTTCCATGGTTGTAGGGCCATGAACATTGACCTCGCCCCTAATCTAGGCGTTCAACCCCATGATAAACTTCTAGACCTAGAACTTCTCATCATGCTGATACTATGGCACATATTTCATTAATTGTGTGAATTTCTCCCAATAATCATTTATAGTCATATCAGCCTGTTTCAAGTTTTGGAAGTCTATGAGTTTCTGATCATAGAATAGTTGAGGCAACCGTCTTTGCCTAAATAGTTCTACAAACCTATCCCAATTAAGGCTTGTAGACCTCAAGCCTAACTCCATCTTTTTGTTCATCAACCATGTGGATGCTTCTCCTACTAACTGAAATGCTCCCCAGATAGATTTAGTAACCTCATTATAATTTCTAATTTCAAAATACTTCTCCATTTCCATAAGCCATGCCTCCACGACATCTCTGCTTACGGATCCATCAAATTTAGGTGGCATGACCTTTTTTCATGTCATGAAACAGTTCCATAGCCATAAGGCTCCTTTCATCCCCATTTTATTTAACTGCAGAGTTATTTTCACCGTGATGGCTTTAGGTGGTGTTATTATGGTGTTCCTCGCCATCACCCCCATCATAATTATCTCACCTATCTTCTGACTGACCTCCCACTTTATGTTCAAGGGTTTCTACCCTCACCCTAGTTTCTTTCAACAAAGTCAAGATTTGGTCTAATTTAGACTCAGATTGCCCTGAAGGTGCTCCTTCATCTCAGCTATCCTCCATTTTGGTTCCAACTCAAACCTTTACTACAATTTACTTCTTCCTAAAGTTTGCAGATTAAACACGGTTTAGTTTTCCATGCCATATAATTCAATTATTTCACAAATCTATTCACATTCATCTAATCTTTAACAAGAAAGGAAAGATTGTCAAAACTTTGCCATTGCATTATTTTTTCATTGGATTACATATAATCCACAAAATTACAAAATTGTATTTACATTTGCTCCTGCAAAACATTTACAATTGGGATAACTTCCCATTATTAGATTTTCTTTTCAGTCTCAGGAAGTGAGGATATACATTGGTATTCCTTCACATCCTCCTTTGGTATAATGCACTCATTATGGTCATTTTTCTTAGCTAGTGCTATACGAGTAGAGGGTGACATTAATGTTCTAGAAGAGTTCAGGGCAGCCATCTGATCAACTTTCCTTAACTCCTACTTGATGCGTTTCACTGCATTAGTGAAAGTTTCCTCACTAGATAACCATGCACCTACCAAGCATCCATTCTATTCAAGTTTCTCCTTCATGAAGGCTCATGCCTTCAAAATCTTTTGATGGCATAGGTAACATCCATGTTCCATTACCTTCTTGAGAGACGTTGTTCCAATTTTTACCATTCTAGCATAGAACATCCAATCATTATAACACTTAATGTTGGATACATTAATCATCAAATAGTGAGCTCATTATGTCCATATGTTGAACCTAGTATCTCTGATACCATATGTAATATCACTTTCCATAAAACTCAAGATTTAACTTAAGCATATAACTTAAACAAGTCATTAATTAAGAATGGATTACAATATTCAAAACTTGAGCATAAAGAAACATATTCTTTTCCATTATTTAAGCATGTTAATCAAATCAGGATATATCATAGCTTACGATCTAATAAATGATTACAATCTTTAGTGAACATCCATCACTAATCAAATACAAAATATGATCTAGGCATCAATGTTCAATTTTTACATTACAATAGACCAACTGGTCAAAATGCAAACACTGTATCTGGAACCATTCACATCTGTCTTCATAAGCCTTAGCTTGTCTCATGCTTGGGAAGGAGAGCATCATCCTAGTGCTTTTCCTCCAACCACAGACCTGTGGTCACCCACTCATCTTCCTAATTGGAAGAGGCCCTACCCTTCACGAAAAGGTTAGACATTAGAAACCAATTGGATAACCATCTGAGTAACTGGTGTTGTGTCCTTCCTAATGTCTCATAGTCATACACTATAGATCCACTCTAACTTGTATGATGCTACTGGAGACACTAGGCCATCTAGATCATTATGGATTGACAATGCATGCAGAGACGGATGCATTACTTTGGCCAAAGTTTTCATACAAAGATGTTACACAATGAATGTAGTCATATGTCCACCACCCTAACTTGACTTATAAGTTGTCATGTCTTACAGTTAGTTCTTAACGACCTTGTCCTTTAGGTCTAGTATGAGTGTGGGATCAATTTGAATCATAGTCCAAACTGGAACATTTGAATCCAGTTAAAGTTAATTATAACAATATAGGTTTCTTTAGAAATGCGGAAATAGTGACTCCATGTCACCTTGCTCCTTTCAATTCATTTCAATTTCAAACATCATGACCATCTTGGTCTCCCATGTTTTCATATCAATAGTATTCACCACATATGATGAAGGTGATTCCATGATACTTAAGGCATACCCTGCCTTAATAAATATATTAGTTTCTTAAGGGTCAATAGCTCTTATTTTCCAAATGAGCTCATGGGATTATTCACCAACCCATTAGTTATAATAAGTAAAAAAAATTATAACACATAACGTTATTCATTAAGTCATAATTGAGTCCCAAATAGATCTAGTCTATAATCTATTATAAACTTATTTTCAACTGTCTTATATAGAGACTATGATCATACTCCTTCATAATCGAAGGTTCATTTAACTTACATAATAGTTTTAACAGCTCTATTTGTAATTCATTGTTGGCTACTCAAGTAAGCCTGACTAGGTTCTATTTGGGTGTTAGATATACACCGATTAATAATTGCCTTCCTAGAAATCTTTATAGTCAATGGACTGTGTTTTAAGATATTAAAAGCTTCCATAATTATTAATATAGTTGAGGGACTGCATGCCAAGTAATGATGTCTACACAGCTATCAATACAATCATATGACTATATCATTATCAAATACCTCACGAAGTCATTCTTAACTCTCTTCAAGAGCTCATAGGCTCGGCCCTTGTAATCATACGACATGGGTTAAACACAAATGAAAATAATACATGCTCATCCACTATGGCTTTGAGCTCTAGTTATCATAATGTATTATACATTATAGTATGACCAAGTTGAAAGACTCAAGGCTCATTCAAGAAGGCTCATTCAAGAAAGAGACAATCTTTTCAAGGATCCACTGAGCGTAATTTCAAGAATAGATATTTAGTTTCCTAGATCTGCTCATAGCCTTGAGCAAGTTTTCAAGAAGTTTAATAAATACATCTCTGCTCAGCTCACAGCCTGATCAAGTTTTCAAGAAGTTTAAATATGTTTTGAGCTCAGTTCACCACCTTGAGCATAGTTTCAACAGTTACTATGTCTAACAAACTCAGCCCATGAGGCTTCGAGTATAAACACAACTCAATGTTTGTCTTAAAAGGGTTTGGCCAAATGGCATCCAAACCATAGCATATAAGTTATTTAAAAACAAGGATGGCTCAGCCAACTGGCCTAATGCCATGACTCAAAAGAAATTTAAACAACATGCTTGGCATGGCCTTGCAGTCTACGTGCCTCATATTGTTAAACAATAATAAGAAATTCATGTTTCCTAGTTACCTAAGTTGAGCAATAGACCGAATGCAGTCCCAGTTTTGTGGATCTTTTCCCTGCTCCCAGTTTCCTCTTGTCACTGTTCTCCCTCAAATAGTTATTCCCATAAATTTTCCCAGAAAGATAACCTTTTTGCCTTTCTCCCCAAAGTCTTTTTCTCTTCTTCTCCTCTACCAGAGGAGAGCCTAACACACACAAGATAATCGATCCCATCCATGTTGATGTTGGCTATCAACTACCTTACCACTTAATAGTGCCCCTAAAAAAGTGGCTCGATCCTTGTATATCATGGGATGGTTGAGCTTGAGGCTCCCATCGATCATCATGATCAACTAAAACCACTTAATAATATTCCATTGAATACAATTATCAAAATAAGGAAATAACAATAATATCATTATGGGTAACAACCTAATAAGAGGGTTCATCCTTGATAAAGGATTATCACAAGGAATAATATTCATAAAAAGGATTCACATTAACTATGTTAATTATCGAGGTCGAGTGGTACTCCCCTGAAATTGACTATTTCGAATAGTCGAAAGACTAGGAATAACATAATGACCCTGAGAACAATAAGTAAGAGAGACCTCCTTGTCTCTAAATATTATTATCAATCAACTAGGAATGATGTTCCCAAAACATCATCCAGTCATCATGACTTGTTGAGACAACTTCATCGACAATAGAATAAACCAAGAACATAGAAATGAAAGACAAGAGGCATGACACGTGTTAACTTACGGGTGGTTAAGAAGGACATAGGAGTCAATTACTCTGATGGCTAGTCAACCTATGTTATCACAATGTCTAACCCCTTCCTCTAGGATGATACTCTCTTTCCTTCTTCGAAGGACATTCATTTCTCCTGTCACACTCAGGACCACAAGATTACAATTAGTGCATCATTATCAAATCTCGTAATTAAAAATCACTTAATTTACAAAACTATTTAACATCTATTTCTACTTCATAACCAAAAGTTAAATCAGATATTTCCACAATATCAAATCAATTAACTATGACTAATCCTTTTGATTATCATGCCAAGTTATTAATTAAGTCTAATTTGTAAATTGGGGATGTAATAGTAAAAGGTGCTTTGTTACAATGTTGGATGAAAGGAAAGTAACAATTTCCATAGATTGATAGTTTTGAGTTTATTCATTACATTCAAGTTTAGTAGTCTTCCATTTGGAAGAACATTATCATTTATTACTATATAACAAGCTGTGAGAACTCTTTTGGTAGCTTCAACTTAGTTTTGATATAATGATAAATTTGAATAGTTGTTTAGAATTATAAATTGAAGTTGCTCATTTTTATCTAAGCATAGATGTCTCAACAACTATACTTAATAGGCATGTTCATATACATGTTGTCTTGTTAGAAAACCACAATGTTGACAATCCATTGAAGATTGATTGGGTAAAGATAAATTGTCCTTGTAATTTGTATTCAAGTTTTGTACTTCATTTCATTTCAAGTTTGTATTATTATGTGTCTCTTCATGAAGGGAATTTTCTTTTTGTGTTTATTTGTGTTATCTCAAAATAGTGCTACTAAATTTTAAACAAGTTAACCTTCTCATGTGAAGGTTTATTTTAAAAGTAAGAAACAAGAATAATCAAGAAAATGAATCTTTACTAAAAATAATAGAGGTGACAATATGGTAATATTGCACACACACTGAAGGAATGAGTTTATATAGTTATGTTTTAATAGGGAATTTGAATTAGATATAACTTGGAGTTAAACTTATCTTTGATTCAATCGGTAGATTTGTGAGGTCTTTTTTGGTTAGAGATACATAAAGCATGTCATTATTGTTGACGTGGATATTACTTACATCAAACGTGCAAATATAAATTTTATACAACAGAATGCCTATCTCTCTTGAAAGACTTCAAATTTATGAAGAATTTGCAATCCCAAGGCTCTGGTAGTTAGGTTTTGACATGCATGTCATTACTCAAGTTTTGTTGTATCTTGCTATTTTCTCAAGGGGCCTACGATAGCTCTGATCTTACAAAGTTGAAAAAACTTTAAAGAATCATCAAATGCCTACAAATATTGTCAAGATTCCACTAGATCTTCACTTATTTGATTAAAGTATGCAATTATCTCATTAGATTTCTTAAAGGAAAAGATAACTTTGATCAATTCTTTTAAAATTATTCTAATTAATGTAATTGTGGTTAAGTCTTCTAAAATTACTTAAACATTTTCATGAATTTAATAGATTCACAAGTATTTCAGTAAATTGCTTATGGATTTAGCTTGATTTGCATTTATTTCTAACAATTTTGATAAAGAAATGAATAAAGATATGGGAAAGGAGAGAAAAGGCTCTAAGAAAGCTAAATTTTTAGCGATCACACATGTATATTTTACCAAAATCATGAACTGAGACAAATAAACTTATACTTCACCGGAATTCTTCACAACTACGTATAAGTGATGCAAATATTCAAAGGAAATTAACAACAGTATGAAGATAGTCAAACTCACTCCAATTTAGATGCAACAATTTGATATTTCATTACTATTAATCAATATACAGTCACTAGAGATTTACTATGGACATGACCAACAATTAGCCTCACATTCACAATTCTGAGCAAACTATATAAATGTTCTCACTAAGTGTGAGAAGAAATCATGAAACAAGTGAGAAGTTACAAGTTCTACACTTCAAGATCGACAAGTATCAACAATTTCATCCCCCCTGAAAATACATGGCTTAGGTCCATTTATAGAACAAGGATACCAAGAGTTAGTGACAAAATCAATGGTTTAGATTACATCTAAACAGATCAATGACACATATTCATTGCATGTGAATGACAGTTGTAACTTTGGAATATTCTCCCAGAATCTAGATCTTTTGAGAACTAGCACACATTGTGGGAAGATTCTGGGATCCTTCTTATGATGGGATACTTGGTCTCGGATGTGGAATGTTCAATGAACTATATCCAAATATCCTATTTAGTTTCCTAAAAAAAGTATGTAACACTAATTCATTTAGACATCTGGTCCATACTGATTGATTCCCTCAACCTAACCTGATTTGGTTGACCAAAAATAACATCCCAAATTACATCTGGAATGAATTCCACTTTAAATATGGTTGCAAAACAATGCAAATCATACAAAAGAATAAGACTTATTTAGTCTCAGTACTTGTACCTTCCTCAATTATGTATGTTCCCTCCTCTCAGTTTCTACAATCACTATATGATATCAAAACAATAGTGATTCCATTTTTTTCATATGCTTTTGCTTTTTTCTTGATGAACTTCTGTATCTAAAAATTATTTTCAATTACCATCCTCCTGATTGATTTGGACTTTATTCATTCCTTGTATAATGTTATCTTTGCATTCTTATCCATTATCTCATCTATAGCAGCCTCAATAAATGTTTAGACCTACTCCACCATCTACCAAAACTCATATGATCTTATGTTTATTAATGAATACCTCAAGGTGTAATGGGTCATTATGATTAGGTCTTTGCAAAGGAAGGTCATGTTTGGTGAATGTGACGTGATGGGTGGTAGTTAAGTACCCCACCATGGCCTGAAATTGATTGTCATTAACGTCCATGGGGATGGATTTTTCTTGCAAGGATTTGTCCAAGATAGCTTTGTGTTCAGGGGATATGCGAAGAAGTTCAAGGATGGATATCTATGCAGGAGTCTTCCCTAAATGATCTAAAATATTGTATTGAGATTTTGGTTGGGGATTGGAAGGAGAACTTTGCAAGGTCAACTTAGATCTTCAGGTGGTAACAACACATTCTGGATAGGCTTTGCTGGTAATTGTGGAGACACTATTGTTGAAGGTTCGAATATTATTAATGGTATACTCATAGGCAACATGGTTATAATTGGATTGGTCATTTATTTTTGTCCCTAAACTGGAGGCTTTTCTTGACCCGTAATCTTGTAAGGGATTCTTAAAAATAGTATGATCATTGTTTGAGGACCCTTGTGGACCATCTAGTACTACATGTCACCTTGTTCACTGAGGTCTTGAATTGTGTTCTTCAACTTGTAACAATTTGATGTCTTATGTCCTTTCATTCAATGGTATTCATAAAAAACATTATTATTCCATGAAGCCAGTTTAAAAGCTGAGTCATACTATGTAATTTATGGAAGTTGGATGAGGTATAACTACAATAGTTTCTTTAGGATTGATTCAATAGGTTCCAATAATGAGGTATAACTTCATCTTGGAAGATTATTTCTTGGAGGACCTCTAATTTTTTTGAACCACATTAGTTGTCTATTGATGAATAGGTGGTGGATTCTTTGATATGGTCAGTCCTTTGAGAGTATGGGTAGGGCTAGCTTTGTTTATCTCTTTTGTATCAACCACCCCATAATTTGTGACATTTTTATTTCTAGACCAAAATTTTCTCTTGTCATGGGAAGTGTTTTGGTTATTTTGGTTCTTATTGAAGATTTTGATCAATACTTTTGTGATAAGTACTTTCTCAATGGCTACTCCTTTCTCAACAACATCCACAAAGGTGGTACAACAATGAATTTGAAGTTGGTGAATTAATTCAGCATTTAGATTTTTAACAAAAATAGGGACCAACTAGTTCTCTAGTATGTGACATGGGAACTTGCTAGCCATGCTCCTCTATCTCTAGAAGAAAGAGAGGAATGATTCTCCATCATCTTGTTTTTGTGTGACACAATGTTGTAATAGTCATGTCAGTCTCAATGTTATATGAAAAATGTGCTATGAATTTGTCAGCTAACTTATTCCATGTCCTTATCTCGGGAGGTAGATGTGCAAACCACTCAAGTGCCTGTCCCATGAGACTTCATGGGAACAATGTTATTAGATATGTATGGTCAAATGCAAATTCAAGGCAAGTGGTGTGAAACCCTTGCACGTCCTATTGGGCTCCCCTTTCCTTTATATTTTTTAAAGTTTGGCACATTGTAATTTTGAGGAAAGGGAGGCATATATATACTCCGATCAAAAGGATATGGACATAAGTCTTCCATATAGAAATTCTTCTTTGTCCCTAATAGTTACATGTTCAAAATTTGTTGTTGTAAGTTGTGTATTTTGTGTGGTAAAACCTCCATGGAGGATAATCATGTGTTTGCAGCATTTATGAGTGCATTGTGGTATTGAGAACCCATGTTTGAGGTGGATGTGTTTTGAAATCCAATACTTGAAGTAGAAGGGTTGGTGTTTATGTTAAAGGGATTGTGTGATGAAGATGAGTTTTGGTTTTAGATGTTTGATATGAATGTGGTATTTGGATTGGTGTTGGGTGGTGGTAAATTTTGGTTGGTGTGTTGAAAATGAGATGGGATGTTTGCATTGGATTGATTGTCAAGTTGATTTGAGTTTGCTTGTTGAAAATGAGAGTTTGGATTGATTTGTTGTTTAATGGGGTTTGAGTTGGTGTTTTGTTGAAACAGATTGATGTTTTGATGAGACACATCGGTGTTTTGATGAGATGGATCGATGTTTTGATTAGACCCAAAGTTCACATTTGTGTTTGGTGTAGCATTGGTCCCTTTGGGTTGTGTTTTTTGAGTGACTATATGTATCCTTTGTGGCCTTTTTGATGTATTTGAATTCATTGTGTTTTGACCCATGGGTATGGTATTGGTTGATGGTGTCGTAGTTTGCAATGATGATGAGGCAAATGGATTTGTGAAGTTTAGTGGTTCAGACATAGGATTTGTGTTGTTTGCTCCAAATGGTGGAATGGTAAGCTAGTGTGCACTTGTTGTGAATTGGTGTGACTAGATGAAGTTGTTGTATTAGTTTGGTTTTGTGTCACATTGTTTGAAGATGACTCCATAAGCATGTTGATGTCAAAATTGAGAGGGAGTTTAGTTCTAGTTTGAAGGAGTTACAAAAGATATCTTTGAGGATCCGTAGATAATATCTCATCCATAAGATGCAATACCCTTGGATCTTGGAAAGCCTCTTCAATTTCTTCTTAGGTCAAACCTTGCTCTACCTCATGTAGGGTGAGATTTTCAAAAGGATTTGCAACATGAGATTGTGACTTGGGTGGTTCATTTGAGGAGGATCCAAACTTTATGGTGCTAGCAAGATTATTGTCACAGTGATTTGAGTAGTCCACTTCCTTTCATTTCCTTCATGACCTTGTTTGGACCATAAAGATGTATGGGTTTTGGGATGAATGACAATGCGAGATGGCTATCCAACTATGATATGTTTTTAGGATTTTTTTTAATATAGGGATGCCAAATGACAATGCAACTATAACTAAGGTGTGGGATGCAAAGTGACAATGAAGCTATGACTATGACAATGCTTGGAGTTTTGGATATGCAACTATAGGATTTGAAAAGGATGCTAAGCCAAACTATGATGAACCAAGGTAACCAGAATGTCAAGACCTCAAAAGGACAAGTACTAAGCTATTGTTGACTGGGTAAAGTGAACCTAAACTAGACACATAAGTTTAAGGCTCAACTTGATGGTGATTGGATAAAGTGAACTTGTTGATCATGATGTTAGTCATAAACAAACATAGATAAAGAAATGCAAATCAAACCTTTATCATCTTGAAAGATACAATGAATTTTGAGAATTCATGATCCCAAGGCTTAGTGGATTAGTTCATAATCATCTGACGTTACTCAGTAGTTTGATGTGCATTGCTATTTTCCATTTAGGGGCCTTACATTTCTAATTCTGAGAAATCCATATCTAAATAATGTCAATTTCACCTACTTTCTATGAATTCTTAACAAACAAGGTTAAATCCTACTGTATTTAACCAGAAGATACAGATATTTATGCATGTTTGATCAATTCTTCTGCATATTACTCTTATTAACTAGATTTCACTTCTTCACTATAAATTCATTCAAATGATGTGCCTATAAGCATATATTTCCATTATTTCTAACTTTATTTGTGTTTCTTTGCATGACATTTGTCATTTCAACATCCTATTTACTCAAATATGCTAAGGATGTTTAGTTATCTACGGGATATCTGCATATTTATTTGCATTTTTTTCTGTGTATTTGTAATTATGACGATGATTTAATGAAATTAAACAAATATGAATAAATGCTTTCTAAATTTTATTGAAATAATTGAATCTTTAGCCATTGATCCATATATACTCTTGATACTATCATGAAAAGGAAGAAATCAAACTATAAGTTCACCAGGATGTTCCACAACTAGTTATGATTAATGCTAACTTCAAAGGAATGGAATGAAGACAACATGCACAACATGAAATGCACTCCAAGGGATGTAGTTAATCAAAGTAACACATCAAGAATTCATCCACTGACTACTCAAAGTTTACAATTGTTGTAATCAAAGGAGCTTCTTCTTCATTAAGTATACAAAAGAGTATGTATTTACAATTGACTTTGAGAGAGGACCATGAAATTTAACAACTCCTTCTCAATTAAGCTTTTGAATGTTTTAAAAATGCACTCCATCTCCTTTTATAGAACAAGGATAGGAGGTGGTTACAAAATATCCTATGATCATGATTTGTCTATTACAATCCACGGTTCATATTACTTTTGACCAAGTCAATAGGTAAGACACGTGGCACAGATTGCCAGTTGGCAACCTTCTGGTGGATACAGTTGCATTCTAGAATATTCTATGTTCTTCCACTTCATATTATTTGAAAATACCTTTATGTCGAAGGATCTTCCTCATGTGCTTGTATTCCTGCATCTGTTCTCTTATAATTGTCATATGCCTATACAAATGTGTCTACTTGAAACTTGCTTATTGTTGTAGCTCTCAATTTGTCATATTTCAATGCCTGTATTTGTTCATTTAAGGGTTCCATCACTGATGTCCTTTTATCAGCTTTTTTACTATATGTCTTCACTTTTACACTCAATTTAGCCATCTCATCCATGACATCTTCTATGAAGAACTCTTTAGGATCTTTGATCTATTTCTTTGAATTTATCCTTGAATGTTTGTAAAGCATTGTCTAGATCTAGTGTTTCTTCTTCTTCCACAACATCCTCTAGTAACTCTTCCATTACTCTCAATTCTTCAGCTAGCAAATAATGAACTTTAGTCTAGATGTCTTTCACTTTATCCATGTTGGCCTTCAATACATTATGTTCATAATCCATTTCTATTATCCATGTCCCCATGAGTGGTAGAGTCATATTGGTAACAATTTTTCTTTTCAACTATTCATTATCTATCATGCCTTTGGCACTTTTAAGTCTAGCCATTGCATAATTACACTTATGGATCTACTGGGTAAATTCACCCTTCAAAGAATCTATACTTTCCTTTAATTTGGACAATGTGTCCCAATTAGATATGGATATCCTTATTAGTTGTTCTCAGGAAGTCATTAATTTAGAGAACCATTTCTCCATAACATGGGCTTGATGCTTCTGGATATCTAGCTTAGTTATATCTGCTTCACTTATTAAGTCAATGTAGTTGGCTTTTCAATAGCTTGTAAGGTGGATGCCAAGGTATTTATCTTAACCAATCCTTGTATGAATTGTTGTAACTACATATTCTATTCTTTTAGTTCTTTCTTCCTTGCCTTGAGCTTTCTAATTTTTGCCTCCACTTCTTTAGCACTCTGAAGATGCTCTTGAGCTTCCTGTTCAGTGGTCACATGGCCTAAACCAACCTGTGTTATCTAAAATTCCTCTAGCTTTATTTCACCTTTGGCCTTGTCCACTATGGGCACAACAACTTGGGCTATCCTTTTTCCTATCTTTGGATCCTTCTTGATGCTAGAGATTGTCCTAGCTCTCCATTTTGCTTTGGCAGAATCAATTGTAAATAATGATTTAAAATCAAACAATACTGGTTGTACCCTCTCCTATCTTACCTCTGAAGTGATCAAAGACAAAACATCAGACTATTGTCCTTTATCTTAATCTGGTTGTTCAATCTGGCATCCTTATCTTGGTCTTTCCCTTGATCCTCTAGATTCTACACATTCTCTTGATGTTCATTTCTGGCATCCAGATCCTCCTCTTCATGCACTTCCTCTTGTCTTTGTTCCAGAGGGGGTTGTTTATCTGATGTTGGATCTTCATGCTCTTCTAGGATTTCATCAAACTTAGGCCCTTGGCCTTTATTTTCCTCTTCACCTTGATGATTATCATGATGCTCTTCTTTATTCTCATCATCTTTTCCTCCTGTAGCTGTAAATGATTCAGATACCTCCACTTGTTCAGGTTTATCTTTCTAGATATCCTATTGTGCTACCTGATCTGGTATCTCCTCTTCTTTGTCACCTACTTCCATGAGGACCTCCCCTTGGGATTGATCATTTCTGATAACTCCCTCTTCTTTAGTATTTTTCTATTCGGGCACATATGTTAAGTCCACTACAGCTAGACTAGTCACATTTTTTATCAATGTATCCAGTGACCCCATGTGGACTTCAACTTCTTCCACTTCAGATGATTCACTCCCTTACTCTTTTTCATGTTGTTCCTCTACTACATCATCTCTTTGTTCTTTTGCTTATGTGTACTGTAGCATGGGTTTGATCGGGTGATTGGTGATATCCTTTACCAAGTCATCCTCTATTAAGCCTATGGTATCACTTACTGGGAAAAGTTGATTCATTTCCTTCTCCATTGCCTATCACTTAGCCTCTTGGGCCAATTCAGTTTTCACTTGAATTATCTTTCTTATAGGTACATCATATTGCAGTTCTTTAACTACACTTAGATATGGATCACTTGACATAGATGCTGGTGTTAGTGCAACAACTGGAGGTGGAATGGCCACTCTCATGCTTGGGCTATGATGTCTTCTTAATCTAGGTTTCTTGACACCCTGTAGTACATCAGTTCTTTTCCTTTTCAATGACCCTAGAAGCATTTTATCTTCTTCATTTTCTTTACCAACTACTTCTCATGCAGTAGTTTCTTTTGAACTCTCTCCTTGTTATATAGATACTTGAGGTGTAACTAGAGGAATGTCTTGGAGTGTGGGTCTTGTAGGTGGTTCTAAGGGCTTATATGTCAAGGTTACCCCTTTAGAAATAACCTCCTCTACAGTTAAAGATGAACTAGGTTCCAGTATCCTTGTCCCTAGGATTTCTCTTTTCCTCACCAGGAAGTCATCATATCCATGTTCTTCTCTCTCTTTTCTTTTTCCTTTCTTGTCACTAGTGATTGCCACCCCTTTTCTTTTAAGCTCCTCTACTTTCTAAGCCACCCACTTCTTGGTTCTGGCCATCACCCTAGTAGTGAGGGTATCAATTGAAGTCTCCTCCCTCTATGTTAAGTCTGGAGTAGAAATAGTGTCATTATATATCTTTTTCTCCTCATAATCTGGATCTAGGAGATTGTCATCATCTTTTCTAACTTGAGGAGGTACCTTAGGTTGCCCAATGGTCCTCATCTGATCTAGCAATAATCTCTAATATTCTCTTTTCTTTACTTCATGTTCATCATCACAATCTGCCCAATAATCCTCAAGATGGATAGTGTGCTTGTACTTCTTGTTGAATCTTTGCTCAATCCTGTAATAAGGATCATAGTCTCTGGATAGAGGAAACAATTTCAAATTTAGATTTTCAGCTCTGCCTCTGCCTTTTTTGCATTTTCTATGGCTCCTACCATAGACTAGTTTATATCGATAGGAAACTTCCTGTATGGTTTTCCTTCTTTTACTCTTGACATTTCGAATGTAGGCAACTATTGCCTCATTGTTTCCATTAGTAACACTTTATCTGTAGGGTACCTGGGTAACATGTATCATCCGGATATATGAATATGTCTTAGCCTAGATGAACCAAGACCCATATCCACTAATGGCCTTTGTGGCACCAACTAAGAATCTTTTTGTCCAGTCCCCCTCCATGAGTCAAACTAGATGTATCAAAAGGCATCATTAACCATCTTATAATAATGTATTGAGAGTCTCCTCTCTAGCTGGGGAAAATGTTCCCAAGGTGTTTTCTCATTGGGTAACTTCCCAATCCTTCCTATAGACTGTAGGCCATTGAATGTACCCTTCACCGCATAGGTGTACACTAGGTAGGATGTCCTCTAAAAGACCATCCCCTTTCCTTCCTTCCATTTGACCATCTGGTCATGAATTATGTCACTAATTATTTTGGCCCATTGGACCTTTGAATTCTTTGGTTTATATTCTATTACCATTCTTATCAACCCAAACATCCATGGCTGAAAGACCCCACAGTCCACCAATCCATCCATCCTGCTCAGTATGAACATCATATACTGCACTTCCTCATTAAAGTCAAACTTGTATAAGTGCACTGCCATTTTGGATGTTTCTCTAGCTATGTTACTTGGGTGTCTCCATCCCTGGTATATGACTTTCCTACAATTTTTATTTTTGGCTTCAAACTCTTTAGCCAATACATCCAAATCAAGTACATACATGTTTTGAGAAGCAAGCAAATGGAACACCTCTGCAATTCCATCTATAGACAAATCTACATATAATCTCTTTTGCTTTTCTATCCTCCTTGTGTTAACATCATAATGCAGTGGAGCTTCAACCAATAAGTCAAAGGCCTTTGTAGAGTATAGAAATTCATCAACATGAAACAAACCATAAACCACTATGTTCTGTAGAACTGGATCATCCTCTTGTGCATCAATTCAGGATCTGAATGCTTCGATGTCTGTATTCCCACAATGTGTTTCCTCTGTGAATCCCAATTTTCTATACACACTCTGTGATTTAGGGAACAAGGATGATTTGAACTCTACATCCCATTTGTCTATGCGTGGGTGCGACATTTTATCTTGTAATTTGAATATACAATTTCAAATGGCAGCTTATATGTTTATTTAGGGTTAGCACACTTAATGATTTTACCTTCCAAGCTAGCAATATGTACAAACTTTATGAATTGAATGAATGCTATGTATAGCATATAAACATTGTCACTATGTTTTGATTACCTTTTCTCTAATTAATTAAGATTTTATAAGCATAACCAAAAGTATAGGGCATTGTACGTACCTATATGCTCTTCATTCACCTGTTACAAATGTATAAGTATCAGGATAATAGATCTGGAAGCAAGATTTCTTTGTAACTTTGTCTTCTTGGATTAGCTCTAGTTTGCAGTAAACTCTTAATCACTAAAATTAGAGCTCTCAAAATGTAATTGTGTTGATTAGGTTGAGAAAAACCCCCTTTTACCTTGAACATTTAGGGTTCATCAATGGTCTCCATGCGATTTGATAGTTTCAATTTAGTAGATTGCATAAGATAACCCCAAGTGTCTATTAGAACACATTTAAATTTAAAAGCTAGCAACCTTTTTGTCATATTTAATGCAAAAATGCGCAGGTGTGAGGAACATCTAGTTAAAAAATATTCTAGGGCATATCCTGAGGTGGATATCTGGATGACACTTATGCAAATAGGGGTATGAATGTGGACACGTGCCATTATTTCATAGCAGCACAAAGAATCTTTTTTGATGACAAGAATCTCCCATGGGAATGTGCTATCATATGATCTAAATCTCTTTCATTGGGATATAATAATGTGACATCATCATGCATCAGGTCAATATTTGTTAACCGAGGAATTACCAATGGGTCTTGGGTGCACTTATATTGGATCAAGATATCAAGGTGGACATATGTCCTTGTGCCATTAGCCACATAGGGTATAAGCATTCGAGGGATCGAGATGTTATATTAGATCCAGATACTAAGTTAATATCTAGATACTAAGTTAAGATCAAGATATAAGTGCAAACCAACATTATGCCTATGACGGGTGACTGAGTAAGTCTCTCAAACTTGATGTCTAGATATTAGATTAAGATCTAGATATTATGTATGATCTGGATATTATATAAGATCGGGACATTTTGAAGTTGAAATTGCCAAGTCCTTTAAGATTAACATCCAGATAGTAGCGTGTGTTAGGATGCTAACTTAAGATCTGAACACTAAGTTAAGGTCTAGATACAACATGATTTCCTAATGACATAAGCAAATTCACCGTTCCTTCTTTAAGTCGAGTGGACATGATGTTATCAAGGTCAGGATTTTACTATGATTGGTATATTAAGTAATATCCATCCGTCCTGATATTTAAACCACTAGTGACTCAAATTTTAATGTCTAGATCTTGATGAATATCTAGATACTAAGTTAAGATCTGGATGATATGTTAATATGAATATCCTGATGACCTGTTGACTGGACTTTGACCAAGGATAATTTTTTTGTTTCAACAAATTTTGAGGTGCTTCAAAAGGAAAACCTGTTTGAAATTTTACACTCTTTCACAATGCAAGGCTCTTAACAACAAATTTTAATTCTAGATTTTGGTCATGATCTTGAGGTTCTAAAATGTAGAAGATAACTTTCTGACATGTATTTAGGAGTAATTTTACCATACCTCCCAAAAGTTGGGTCCCTGTTTTGCTAGGGCAAAATGGGGCATGTTGTGCAACCACACAACACAACCTAAACTAGACACATGATTTTAAGGTTCAACTTGATGATGATTGTTGATAGGACAAGGTCTAGACACTCCGAGTATGTGACAATGGTGTGATCAAGTATCAAAAGCTTCCCAATTTCAAGTCTCAAAGATGACTATGATTGTGAATGACCTAGGATGACAAAAGCTAACTAGATAATGCAAGGTAAACAGGAAAATGTTATGGATGAAATGGATAAACTCAACAAGTCTCAGGTCTGAACATACGATCACTATCCAAATTAGATCAGGAATTGTAGATACTCAAGAATTTTCCCAAAAAATTTGATTCTGGCAGATGCGTTGCTAGAGGCTTTAGTTGCAATGTTATAAGCTATAGATGCATTGCAGGAATTAACAATTGCAACTTAGGATTCTACAATTGTGGTTTGTTGTTTAACAACAATTCCAAATGTGACAATTGAGGTTTAGGATGTATCAATTACATTTCAGGATCTAAAAAATTAGGTGTACTATTTTTTTGTAACCTAAAATCAAGGGTTTCTAAATAATTTTTCATTTTGAGTAGTTTGTATAGGTGATCAAAAAACACAATGAACACTTGAATTATAGATCTTTGGTTGTTTTGACTCTTTGACTCTTGAGAAATGAGGTATTTTGCAAGATTTCTTCCACAAAACTCATGAGGCCTTGGTTCACAAACAATTCAAATAAGCACAACCTATCTAGTAGTAAAGGGTTGTCTACTATAGTGGGCTTACCACACCTTTCAGTGTTTTAAAATATGAGAAAATGGAATGGGTAACTAGAGTATGGCAAGGTCTTGGACCACCTTAACACCTCTCGCCTTGAAAGGATGAGTCGAAACAAGGAACCGTGTCACCTCAACCAAGAACCATACATGGTAAGTAACTTCAGGGTATAATCTGCATTCCTTGCACCACCATAGTAGATGGCTAATAGGTCTTAAGCTTCTAGAAACAATGGTTTGTAGTGGAGGAATTCATAAGAACACCATGACATAGTAGCGATGGGAGACTGAAATCTCTAACTCATGTCCAGAATCACCTAGGGCCGCAAAGGCCCACCCCCTATAGCACAAGTGGATTGATCTCACCTACTGCCCCTTTACGTAGCCTACTAGAGATACATTCTTGTGGTCGAACCCTAGTGTCAACTCCCAGGAAGGCCACCTACTAAAATAAAAAGGGAAAGCTTGTGTATTGCTCTTTCTCATCACCCAAGATTTGCATGTAGCGCTAGGGGAGAAGATACTCAAAATAATATGGTGCTACTATTTCTTATCACCCAGGAATCACATGTAGTGCAAGGGGAGAGGATACTCTAGACAAACACACTTTTGGTAAACTGACTCACATGCATGCAAGTGCACAAGACATAAAAAACACTTGTTCTTTTTAAGCACCAAATCCAAATGTTCCTAAATTAAGAATCACAAACACACAATGGAACCCTGCAAGAAATTGGATTAGTAGTTTGATTCAAAAGGTCTTCTCCCAACGATCGCCACACACCTAGAAATCAAATATTAGTAATAGAAAAATTTCTGCCCTAGTGATTGGAAAGAATAGAAAATGAAAAATCATAGATTTATACCCCCTTTTTGCTTGATAGTCAAATGTTGTGCAGAACAGGTCTGATGCGGCTCAGAATCTCACAAATGCATCACATGATACTATAGATGCATGGCAAGATTTGACACATGTGGCTCAAGATTCAACGAATGTGGGTCAAGATTTCACAATTGTGGTGCAAGATATAATGGATGTGTTGCACTATTACCTGAATCTCAAAAACACATCAAATCTGACAAAAAGTAGCCAATGCATAAACCCTAATGATGTAAATTCACTATCAAGATGTCAGAGAAATAACTAAAACACTATAAAATGATCAGAAGAGTAATCAAATCCCTACAAACAAGATCACACATAACAATGATTGAAACACTAAAATTTGTCAAACAATAGTCAAATGTGATGCCACAGGAAACAAATGTGGCTCTCTACTCAACGGGTGCAGTGGTCTACACAATAGATGCGTCACAGGAAGCTTCAAATGCAGCACAAGATTCAAAAAAAGTGGCATAGGATTTGATGAATGCATCGCACTATCTGTAAAACCTTAAATTCATAAAATTTGGGCAAAATTTGACCAGTTCATGTTGGGTTCACCATATGTAGATTAGGGAAAATCAGGGTAAATGCATGAATCTTTAATAGAAACCACAAAACTATCTAAATTCAAGCCATAAAGCCCTAATCTAACAATGAAACACAAGATGACAATAGAAATCAAATAATAAAGCCATAAGATTTAAATTCCTATGCCAAAATTGATTCTCCTCCATTGCTCTTCTTCATTTTGCTTTGTTTGCTCTCAAATTTGTAGCATGCAAGATATATGATAAGCTCAATATGGATGTATGATAGCAAGATCTCAAGATGAATGATAGAAAAATATTAAAGATTATGATTGCGATTGATGGCAAAATATTGAAGATTATGATTGTGGTTAACCTTGAAATGGAGATGAAGGATTGCTTTTATAGAGGACTGGATTTGAATGAAGGGTGAGGATTGAAAGGTGATTTGTGTGATGTGGATGGCTAAGATGAAAAGATCATTTAAGAAAAGGCCCTTAATTTAATAAAAGGTAGTGGTACTACACTTTATTTAATGAAGGTGGTAGTGTGACACATTAGTGAAATAAAAAATTGCTTAAATTATGAGAGATGGAGATGTGTTGTGATGAGAATAAAGGTGAGCGCTAATTTAAATAAATATTTTATTTATTTAAATTGGATGATGGAGGAATTTGGAAAATTATTAAATAATTGAAAATCATTATTTAATAATGTATAGAGGAAAATAGATAATGAGTAATTAAATAATTAAAAATAATTATTTAATTATAGAAGGAAAGAGGGAAAATAGAGATGAATAATTAAATAAATAAGAATTTATTTATTTATGAATTATAAAATAGAAAATGTTGATTAATTAAATAATTCAAAATTATTTTATTAATAGAAGAATGCGACATTAGGGAATAGTTAGTGTGAAAATGTTACTCGTAAACTTAGGACATTTTTAAGTGTCTACAACCCCCAACTAGAAAGAAAAAAGTCAATGGAGGACAATAGGAGGGTGAACGACACATTCCACATGCAGTATGTCTGAATAATGGAAGGAGACAAATCCAAGAGGATATCTATGAATGCATAGAGTACTATTGACCCACATGGTAGCTGGTTCATCTAGTTTCACATATTCACATACATCTGTATGGAAGGTTTCACTGGACTTCCTTACATGTTACCAAGATATCCAATAGAAAAGGTCATCTTGGTGGAGATTTCAAGGCAAATAATAGAGTCATTTGAGGCTTTCGAAGCCAAATTTGGGCATGGAAACATTGATTTCCCTATTTACATTGGTTGGTATAGATGCAATTCGATTGCCAATGCAAAGGCATCTAAGAAGGAGATACAAGAACTCCACTTGCAGCCCTTCAACCTGGAAAGGACCTATGATCCTTACAGTAGAATGGAGAAACAAAAAGGTGCAACATGAGCCACATATAAAGGACTACTAGGCAAACTGCATGGATGATTGTCAGGTTAGGAAAAGTAAGTACCATAGGTTCACGATTGACTAGATGAAGATATTGGGCATAAATGAGGTACCTCCTCAAATTAGAGAAGATAAAAAAAGGTATTCTACCCAAGCTATGAGTTGAATGAGGTGTTCAAGAAAACATTAAGTGATCCAAATTGGACAAACCCAGAAGAGACATCCTTGGATGTAATCTAAAAGAGTGTACTAGATGGAAGTAAGGCATGGTTAGAATAATACATTCATGCACTCATGGCTAAAGGAGTGTTCATCACTTACACAAGCAAGAAGTATAAGAGGAAGGATAGGGAAGAGATAGGATATGATGACTTCTTAGTAAAGAGAGAAAGATCCAAGAAGCCAAATTGGCTGAGGCTGGGACAACTAGACCATAAGGGAAGGGTTTAACTACTAAAGGTATAAGTGTTGCATCTAGACCTCCAAAAATAGTTCAACCATTGAAGGCTATACAAGTGGCCCTAACCTCTACAAACTAGGAACAACCATTGGAGGTTGTACCATTGAATTTTATTGGTTTGGCAATGTCCACAATAGTAATGGGCCAGCTAGACATACCAGTAAAAGAAGCATCACTCAAAGGGAAGGAGAAAGTATCATCTTCAACAAGTTCGGTTGTAATTGACAATATTCATTCTAAGGTAGATAATAAATAAATGGTTGATAAAGTAGAGGAAATGAAACTAGATGTTAGTCATTTGGATACTTCACATCCATAGGCTCCACAATCAAATACATTACTTGAATCAAATATTTCCCAACAAGATATCCTCCATCTAGATGATTCTCAGGTAGATACATCACATCTAAAAGAACCAGATGTAACACATGAAGAGAAACTAGATATTATTCAAGAGGATATCTCTCAACCTGATATAACTACTTAATACGATGTTCCATAGCTAGGTGATAGTGAGGATACCCTTCAAAAGGAAGATGTTCTCCAACAAGATGATAGTCAACCGGATGTTTCACAACATTAGGTTGAACACGAGAAAGAGCATCTGGAACAAGATCAACATGAAGATCCATATCAATAAAAAGATCAACATGAAGAGGAATATCTAGATAAGGAACAAGAGAAAGATAAGGAAAAACATCTAGAATATCATGTGAACACGAACAAACAACCAAATGATAAGAATAAAGAATAGGATCATTAATGGGCCCAATAGGATTATCAACATCAAGCTGGACTACATGAGCAACATGAAGTTTCAAATCAGGAACAAGAGGAATAGAATGAGTAAATAAGCAAGGACATTCCTAGCTAGTTAGCACTAGAGTTACAAATGCATCAACCTATTCAATTAATTCCTTTAGATTTAAGAGCATATGTCAAGAGGAAGCTCCTAATTTCAAGAGAGAGGAAAGAATAATTTCCTCCATAAGGAGAGACGCAACCAAATATAGGATAACCCAATTGGCTACTCGTATCAGTGACAAAGGAAAAAGAAAAAAAAAATTTGGAGGAATACTAGATAGCACCTGTCAATTTAGGTCACTCAACTCAGGAGCAAGAAAATGATGAGCTCTGAGAGAATGTAGAGGAAACGACCAACAAGATCCAGAAGCATAAAAAGAGGAAAAGAGAATTGAAGGGAAAAGTTGTCCAATTATAAAATTTCGTTAAAGGAGTGGAGATGCCTGGACAAATAATGTCTGAACTTCCATCCAATCTTGCTCTAGTCACCAAGAGAAAATTGCAAGACTAGATGTTAGGAAGCATGAAGTTGATGTGATGGAATGTTAGGTTAGTAAATTGTTGATTATAGGAGAGGAGACAAAAAAGATGGATATTTCTAATTGGGATGCCATAGCTCCATTTAATGATAAAACTGAATCCTTGAAGGAAGAATTCAAGGAGTGACTAGAGTAGAATGATATTGAGCTAATCAAGTTAAAATCCATCTAGGATGTAGATAGTAACATCATGATTAACAAGGAGATTTTTATGGATAAGGTGATACCATTTTTGCCTTTGTAGATCAAAGATCTCATGTTCGAGAGGGACCTCCTCAGAGAGTTTTAGAATACGATGTATGACTTGAACTTAAAACCTCGTGAACTATTAACAGAAGAAGTCAAAACTCTGGAATATATGGTAGGACATCTGGCTGGTGTAGAGGTCAAGTATGATCTACATATAGCTCTTAAGGAGTTCAAGGGAAATTTTCAAAGGATTATTGATGACCCTGTACAACATTATATATAGAGAGCGCTAAAAGACATTGTAAGTGTTGGAAAAGTTCCTTTGTATTGCTATGATACGTTCTTAAATATCATCTGAATGATGAATGCTAGTTACTCCATGAATTTCAAGAATGGTATGATATGTCCTCTTGCCTTGTAATTCAAATGTTATCCTAGCTTAATCTTGATTTGTAAAAGATTGCTAGTATATGACATGTATGTGATCTGTATGTTTTAGAATTGACAACCCTAGGAAACTATAAATTTTCAGATTTATAATCATTTATTCACTTTAATTATATGATTATTTTGAGATTTGTGTATGAGATTAATTTACTCTATTGTACCAAGATGGACTAATTTATCTATCTTATTCATGATGTATATAGAAATCATCATCATGCTGAGGAAACGAGCAAAGAATCTAACACCAAAAGAGCATGAAGCTAAGACTAAGAAAAAAAGAGAAAGAATGATGCAACTTCATTAAAGTAGGAATATTTCAACCATGGAAGAAGACATACCACCATTTCCAATTCAAGAGGAACATGAATCATCTAATCAAGATAAGAGAGAGATGGAATTGGTGGCACAAAGGCAAAGAATACAAAACCTTTGTTCAACAAGGAAATTGAATTTTGAAGTTGGAGGCACTCCATCTTTCATAGGTCAAGTTGAAGGTACACCATCATTCTCTTATCAAGTTGGAGGCACTCCATCTTTCGTAAGTCAAATTGAAGGTACATCATCATTCTCTTCTCAAGTTGGAGGCATGCCACCATTCACATGTCAAGTTGAAGGTACACCATATTATCCATCTCAACTTCAAAGCTTTTCATCTTTTCCATCTCTAATTGAAGGTACGCCATCTATCCTTTCTCAAGTAAATATTAAAGAAATTCCTAATACTCGGTCTACTTTACCATTGAAAATGCCTCCTAGAATTTTGCATAGAAAGCCTAAGTTTCTAATTGATATTGATGAGAATGTTTTGAAGCCCATAAAGGATAAGATTTCCAAGTGTACTTTCCAAAGATATGCCAACAAGATATGAATTTTTTTTTTGAGAACTTAAATGAAACCAAAAGATGTCAACTATTTGTTGAATTGATGAGAGATCTAAAATTTAGGCCCATTATGAAGATTCTTGGCTAAGGAACATCAAATGCTTGTGTTCAATACACAAGACAACTTAGAGGGGGGGTGAATCAGTTGTAGCTTAAAATTCCAAAACCCTCACACACATTGAAATCCACATTAATCCAATTAACCTTTAAACTGTTATGATGATTAAGAATGAAAAGAAAATAACAGAAACTAAATCACAACAACACCATACACAAGACAACACCATAATTTACATGGAAACTGCAAGAAGGAAAAAACCATGGTGAGGATTAGCTCATAATATAAAGTAGCATCAACACCGAATTGCAAAAGGCTCACTACCCAAAAGAAAGCCTCACTGCCAAAGGGCTCACTTCCCAGAAAGAAAGAGATAGAAGAAGTGGCTCATTGACAAGATTTGAGCTGTTATAATTGCATCTGACATATGCATGGAGTACAGTTCCAATGAAGCTCAAAATTCACCACAACTTCAACATCATATCCACAACATCATTGAGGAATAGTAGACACCTTCTACTCACTGCATCCAGTAGTCTAACACATGAAAGCTTGTATTGCACCACACATTCAACCACATTGTTTCTCACATCACATCCATCACGTGCACACACAATCACAATCCCTTGATAGTCATTTATACTATCATCAACCTTGAGAACATTCTCCAAGGTTAGAAAATCACCTTATCCTAGAAAATTTAAATTAGGTTTGGACCTAAACATTCCTGCGATGGAAAGGAATGAGGGTGGACCATAACACATCTTAGCTCAGACCTAAATTCATCTAAGAATGCCACCACATGCTTTCACAATCACTGAAGCACCTTCACAATAAGTGATATGGCTTGTTGTCATAGATTGTTATCTCAAATAAATATTTGTTTTCACTTTGTCATGATAATTTAACTTGTCAAAATAATAATCTTATCACTTCCCTCATGATTGTCCTATAACACAAGATTTCATGCTTTAACATAATCATAAGGTGAAGTATATGAATACATAAAGAACATACCTTACAGTTTGAGATTCAAGTTGCCTAATCCTCAAAAATTTGGCTTCAAAATCCTCAAAAATTTGAGCCTTTTGGAAAGTTCCTTCGTATTCAATGTTGAATTCTATATAACTCTACTATGATTAGTCAAATTTATGAAAAAACAAATATAGATCAAATTCAAAGTAAATATAGGAAAATTAACATTCCTTAAGGCTAAAAGAGTGGTCATCACTTACCCAAGAAAGAAGTGTAAGAGGAAGGATAGGGAAGACATAGGATATGATGACTTCTTAGTAAAGAGAGAAAGATCCAAGAAGCCAAATTGGTTGAGGCTGGGACAACTAGACCATAAGGGGAGGGTTTAACTACTAAAGGTATAAGTGTTGCATCTACACCTCCAGAAATAGTTCAACCATTGAAGTCTATACCAGTGGCCCTGACCTCTAAAAATTAGGAACAAGCATTAGAGGTTATAACATTGATCTTAATTGGTTTAAAAATGTCCACAACAGTAATGGGCCAGCTAGACATACCAGTAAAAGAAGAATCACTCAAAGGGAAGGAGAACATATCATCTCCAACAAGTCCAGTTATAATTGACAATATTCTTTCTGAGGTAGATAATAAAGAAATGGATGATAAAGTAGAGCAAAGGAAACTAGATGTTAGTCATTTGGATACTTCACATCCAGAGGCTCCATAATCTGATTTAGTTATTGAATCAGATATTTCCCAATTTAAGATATCCTCCATCTGGATGATTCTCAGGCAGATACATCACATGCAAAAGAACTGGATATAAGACATGAAGAGAAACTAGATATTATTCAAGAGGTTATCTCTCAACCTAATATAACTACTTAATAGGATGTTCCACATCCAGATGATAGTGAGGATGCCCTTCATAAGGAAGATGTTCTCCAACAGGATGATAGTAAACCATATGTTTCACAACATTTAATTGAATGGGAGAAAGAGCATCTAGAACAAGATCAACATGAAGATCTAGATCAAGAAAAGGATCAACATGAAGAGGAACATCTAGATAAGGAAGAAGAAACAGATGATGAAAAACATCTAGAACATGATGTGAACATGGAAGAATAACATCCAAATGATCAGCATAAAGAACAGGATCATTAATGGGCCCAACAGGATTATCAACATCAGGTTGGACTACATGAGCAACATGAAGTTCTAGATCAGGAACAAGATGAAAAAAATGAACGAACAGGCAAGGACATTCCTAGATAGTTAGCATCAAAGGTACAAATGCATCAACCTATTCAATTGATTCCTTTGGATTTTAAGAACATATTTCAACAAGAAGCTCGTAAGTTGAAGAGAAAGGAAATAATAATGTCCTCCATAAGGAGAGATGCAACCGAATCTAGGATAACCCAATTGGATACTCCTATTAGTGACAAAGGAAAAGGAGAAATAAATCAAGAGGAGTACAAGATAGCGACCATCAATTTAGGTCACACAACTCAGGTGCAGGAAATTGATGAGCTCTCAGAGAATGTAGAGGCAACGGCCAACATGATCTAGAAGGATAAAAATAGATAAAGAAAATTAAAGGGAAAAAATGTTCAATTACAAAATTTCATCAAAGGACTCATGGTGCCTGGAAAAATAATGTTTGAAGTCCCATCCAATCTTGCTCTAGTCACCAAGAGAAAATTGCAAGACTAGATGTTAGGAAGCATGAAGCTAATGTGATGGAATGTTGGGTTAGTAAATTCTTAATTGCAGGAGAGGAGACAATAAATATGGATACCTCTAATTGGGATGCCATAGCTCCATTTAAGGATAAAATAGAATCCTTGAAGGAAGAATTCAAGAAGTGACTGGAGTCGAATGATACTGAGCAAATCATGTTAAAAGCCATCTAGGATGTAAACAATAACATCATGATTGGCAAGGGGATTTTGAAGGATAAGGTGATACCATTGTTGCCTTTGTGGATCAAATATCTAAAGTTTGAGAGGGACCTCCTTAGAGAGTTTTAGGATAAGATGGTTGACTTGAACTTAAAAGCTCGTGAACTATTAATAGAAGAAGTTGAAATTTTGGAAGATATGGTAGGACATCTAGTTGGTGTAGAGGTCAAGTATCATGTACATATAGCTCTTAAGGAGTTCAAGGGAAATTTTCAAAGGATTCTTGATGACCCTGTACAATATTATATATAGAGAGAGCTAAAAGACATTGTAAGTGTTGGAAAAGTTTCTTTGTATTGCTATGATATGTTCTTAAATATCATTTGAATGATGAATGCTAGTTACTCTATGAATTTCAAGAATGGTATTATATGTCATCTTGTCTTGCAATTCAAATGTTATCCTAGCTTAATCTTGATTTGTAAAAGATTTCTAGTATATGACATGTACAATCTGTATGTTTCGAGATGGACCACCCTAGGAAACTATAAATTTTCAAATTTATAATCATTTATTCACTTTAATTAGATGACTATTTTGAGATTTATGTATGAGATTAATTTACTCTATTGTAGCAAGATGGACTAATTTATCTATGTTTTATTCATGATGCATATAGAAATCATCATCATGCTGAGGAAACGAGAAAAGACTCTAACACCAGAAGAGCGTGAAGCTAAGACTGTGAAGGAAAGAGAAAGAATGAGGCAACTTCATGAATTAGGAATTTTTCAACCATACAAGAAGACATACCATCATTTCCAATTCAAGAGGAACATGAATCATCTAATCAAGCTAAGAGAGAGTTGGAATTGGTGGCATAAAGGCAACGAATGCAAAACCTTCGTTCAATAAGGAAATTGAATTTCAAAGTTGGAGGCACTCCATCTTTCATAGGTCAAGTTGAAGGTACACCATCATTCTCTTCTCAAGGTGGAGGCACTCCATCTTCTGCAAGTAAAGTTAAAGGTACATCATCATTCTCTTCTCAAGTTGGAGGCACACCATCATTCACATGTCAAGTTGAAGGTACTATAGAGTAAAACTCTGCATTTTCAGCGGCTTATATATTTGTGACTATGTATGTTCTTGTGCACAGATCACACAAAGTGTCTAAGTTACAGCAAAAGGGAGCAGCATTAAGCTTTATGCGGAGGCTGCCACATGTTACTTTCCTTTCAAATAGATACAGTGGGGCATGCACCGTAATGATAGAAGTTCCTTTTGTTTAAGTTTCATAGTGGTTGCGGGCTTCACCACGTGTTAACACCGAAGACAATTTCTAAAAAGTTACTTTTTTTGCTGCTTGTTAGCGGGTGTTGTCATGTGTCATTTTGAGCCTTAGGCGAATAATGCCACATGTATCTTTTATTCAAATCTTATTAGTACCAGTGGGCCACAGTTTTAAGACACAGTTTCAATACTTGTTGTGGAGAGTGCCACATGGCAACAATGGAGGAAGGGTTTCTTTTATTTCAATGCTCTCAGAACAAAGGCATTTTGATTTACAGTTGCACCGGAGTGTAACAAGTGTTAGTCTCTGTGAGATCCTTCAAAGTCTTTTCCATAAGCTACTTGTTTTGGTGGATGGTGCCATTTGTCTAGTTTTGTTTCATGTGGAAGGCACCATCTGTCCCATTTTATTTCCCTATGCGGATAGTGAGTGACATATGTAGTGGGTCCCATGATATTATATCTCAGTTTCTAAGTGTTGTAGAGAGCACCAGATGTCATAATGACGAGTTGCTCGGGCCTATGAGACAATTTTAAGTGCTCCACGGGAAGGGACACACATCAGTTCAAAGTTTCAGCAGATGGCGACAAGTGGCATTTTCCTGTGAGTTTCTTTTGAAGATAAAAGGGTTATCAGCTATGTGGATGCTTCCATGTGTCACATTTTTTAAGTTTCATAAGTCCACGGGAGGTGCCATTTGTCTTAACAGAAATATAGTTAGAGTGTCACATAAAATTGCTCCTCAACCAATGAGCACACAGGATATTACCGTTGCAGATTCAGGAAATCTCAATGGTTGAGCACTCCCATTTAGCTCTAGCTCTATTTTCCATTAGAGATTCAGGTTGTTGAGGCAATTTTGGTCAGGTCTGTGGTTATAAATATGTAGTAATTGTAATAGCTAGGGGATCATGATTTTTGATAAGTTTTTTTATCGATAATCAAGTAGAGAATTTAGGGACTTTTGCTATGACCAGATTGTATCATTGGCCTTAGTTTTGTTATTTCTAATAAGAAGGTTAATATACCTGTGCATCTTTTGTTGTGCCTCTTGTATTTGCTGGAATATTAATGAAAAGAACTCTATTCTATGCCCTTCCTGATAATATCTGTGTCTTTGCAAATGTGTCTGAGTATAGCCTTTGACTATATTCATTTACATCTATTTATATTAATCATGCAGCATCTTCTCTTTAATATAGTTGCATCTTAAGGATTGGTTCACTATGCTAAATTGAAGGAATCCATTTCACTCAGGTGCATCGCCATAGTGTAGATTTACTTATTTTATTGTATCTGTAATCTTGTTTCTCTTTCCCTTTTACTCAATACCCCATTAAAATAGGAAGATCCTGCTTTTTTAAAATTTGGAGTTATTTCAAGTAGCAAGTCCCACATTCTTGAAACTTCCCATTTGGTGTTGGAACTTGTACAATTTTTGGCACGCCTAGTGGGACCTTTCTTGAAGTTCTTATCAAGATCGTATGAGCCAGAGAGTGACAAGAAGCCAAAGCTGTGGACCTACAACAAGAGCTCAATCTACTACTAATCTAGGTATTCTATTACCACTATTAGTTACTACTCCAAGAAGAAGAGTGAATCAAATTACAGTGACACAAGGAGTAAATATGGGAGCTCCTGTAGCCCCAAGGAATTATGCAAATTGGAACACTAGCAGTCCACTCATTCTTCCAGTACCACCAGCTACTTGGGATCCAATTCCAGCTAACGCTTTGAAGGCTTTACCTAAGTTCAGTGGAGAAGATTTCAAGACACCAAGGGAGCATCTTCAAGATGTGTCTGATGTGTGTGTAGTGCATGTTATTACCATACAAAATGTAGCAATTAGATTGTTAGCAGCTTCTTTCAAAGGAAAGGCTCTGTATTGGTATAGATCTTTGGCCCCAAATACAATATCTACTTGGGATCAACTTGGTGATACTTTCTTTACAAGATTTAGTGAGAAGGGTGACAAATCTTCCCTGTTGCAACAATTAATCACCATAAAGAGGGCACCACAAGAAGCCATAACTAAATTCAACACAAGGTTTCAGAAAACTTGGGACAAAATTCCTGCTACAACGAGGCCACCATTAGGTATGGCAATAGTGTTCTACCTCAAAGCTTTCAATTCTAATATATCAGTAATGATTTAGTCCCTGGGAGGTTAGACTCTACCAGAAGCATATGAATTGGTTGTTAAGGCTGAGAATAACTTGATAGATGCTGGAAAATTGCCTCCAAGGCCTCCTATGCCCATGTTCCCAGAAATCTCATTACCTTTGCTACAAGAAACCCCTAACCTTGCAGCCACACCTGTGTCTATGTATACATTCCCAACACCTCAATAGCCTACTCTAGCAACACCTTCTGCTCAGCCATCAGAAATGAATGATGTCAAGAACATCCTCAAGACCTTTTCAAATGAGATAATTAATCTCAAAAGGCAACCAATTTTGTATCCAAAACCTCCTTATCAAGATTTCCAAGGAAATAGACCCCCATATCAATCAAATCAATATCAAGGTCCTTAAAGGAAAAATAATCCTCAACCATCAAACCAGTTGGTCACTATCCCCACACCTCTTTAGGCTATCCCTCATAACCCAAATAGAGAGATAGCCCTAGGACAAAATAATTTAGTAGAAGACACCGATGCCTAGTGCTTTCCTTGCAACAATGCCCATATGCCCAAGGATTGTCCTAGAGGCAATTGACAACAAAAAATAGTAGAATAGAGAAGGGTAGAAGGGCAAGTCCTGATGTCTAATGCTCCTCCATACTAGTCACCTGGTGTCTAGAATGCAATGATGGTGGCTCAGATGCAGGGAATGTCTATACAGCAAGAAGAAGAAATTGCTCCTGAGCATGCCTTATTTTCATGGATTGAAGATGAAGATTTAGTGTTCTTAAATGTAGCATCCACTTCCAAGAAACCATTGGTGCAGTCAGATTATTATACCAGATCAAAGAGAAGAATGATGGAAGAGCCTGAGGTCACAAATAATGAGACTATTGGAGCTCCTCCTTTCCAAAATCATCATAACCTAGTTTCCAAGCAAGAAGTGCCTTAGCTAGTTTAGAATCAAGTAGTCTCTGGTCATATGATAGAAAAACAAGATATCCTTACTATCCAAAGACACAAGAACTAGGATCTACAAATGTGGTGGAACAACTGAAGAAGACCCCAGCACATGTATCGATCTGGGATATGCTGGCAATTCTTGAACAAAAAATTCTATTACAAGAAGCATTACAAGGCCAGGTGGGCTCTAAATTTGCCAGTGCTAAAGAAGGAGTTGCTGATAAAGGAAAGACTCAACAGAAAGACACTACACCTTCAATGATAGCAGCCCTGTTGAACAACACACCAAAGGTACGTAAATCTAAGCCAAATCCATTTTATCTAACTTTAATAGTGGGAAAGAAATTACTGTATAATTCAATGATAGATTCTGGAGCTAGTACTACAGTCATGCCAAAGCAGATAACAGATGCTTTAAAGATAAAATATGAGCCACTTACTAGAGGATTTATGCAGTTAGATGGAAAGTCTATTCAAACTATAGGAAAAATTAAACAACTCCCATTGCAGTTGTATACTTGCCCCAATATAATTGTTAAACAAGATATAGTGGTCATAGATATTCCCCCTACCTTTGGTTTATGCCTATCCAGGGGTTTCACAGCCAAGATTGGAGGATACATGTCACTGGATTGGTCCCATCTAATTTTGAGAACCAAATATGGAACAAAAATGAAAGTGTTGTCTGAACCTTTGTCCAAAGATCATATCATTGATGAACTAACCCCAAGGATAGAAGCATCTCATGCCATGGTGAATAAGGAAGACAGAGTCTTTGTTGAAGAACTAGGCGACTAGACTAAACATGACCAACAAGAGGAAGAAAATAGTCAATTGATGACCATGATGGAGAGTGATCCTTATGGAAACTATGATTCTACTAGCTTGGGCACTTATGTTATCTTTGACAAAGATCAAGAAGTTCCAAATGTGATGAGAAAAGAGGTATATGAGAAGGAAGAACTTGAAAGAGACTCTAAAATCTAGACCTTACATTTTGATGGGGCCAGGAACAAAAATGGTACTGGAGCAGGTATTTGCCTCACCGCCCCAAATGGTGAGAAGATTCTAAGATCTATACGCTTCTAGTTTGCTTGCACTACTAACGATGCCAAATATGAATCTTTAGTGCATGGACTCATGTTGGCCAAGAAGAGAGGAATCAGGAATTTGGTAGTTAAAGGAGACTCAAAGTTAGTAGTAAAGCAAATCAGAGAGAAAGCTATAGCAAAGAATGTAAGAATGAGATCCTACCGACATAGAATTTGGAATCTGATAGATGGTTTTGATTCTTTCAATATTGAGGTTGTACCCAAAACTCCAAATATAGAAGCAAACAGAATGGCACAAATTGGTTCTCAATTTGACGCAACAAGGGATTTACTTGTTAATAGTGAATTAGTTAAAGTCATAGTGAGGCTAGCAATCCTAGACAATGACCAGAATTGGCAAGTTTTTGATAATGATCTTCAAGTACTCTTATTTCTGCAACAGTTAGGAGAGTTTGCTGATCAGTTTCAGCCCAAGATCAAAGAAGCTTATGGTGATCAAATCATTCAACTAAAGTCAAATAAGCTCCCCAAAGGACTGATCACTCTAGAAAATCTATTTGACCTTGAAGATGTAAGCCTAGACAAAAGGAAGTTTAAAGCTAGTAAAGATGTGTTGTACCCAACCAAAATTTTTGCTTCATTAAGGCATTTTGAGTTAGGTTTTCTGGGTTTCTTGAGATATGGATGTTGGCAAAACTTTCTAAAAATAGAATCTCCAAATCAGGTGTCGCGCTTGATTCTCATTGGTCGATTTTGCTCCACGATCGACACGATTCAGACGGAATCTTCAAATGACCAAGTTTACTCTATTGGGTTATTTTTGCTTTTTCTCAAGGTGAAGCATGAGCTCAAAAGTCATTAACATAGAAAAGTTCACCTACCAGAATTCTTTGATGAGTTTCCAACGCTGTTTCAATGACACAAAATTGACAAACGACTGTCAACTCGACGATGCACGCAAAATGATGCAAGATGGATCCAAGGTGAATTAAAAAGTTGGAAAATCATAAAAATGGCTAAGTCTGGTGAAACTAGGTGCCCCAGGAGGCTTGGGGTGCCCATCTTCTCCTATGTTAGTTTTTTTTCATGTTTTTTGAGAAACATAAAAAGTGCTTCCATCGACTCTTTTTCGATTGGTCAAACTTGGTCAAACTTGGTCAAAAGTTAGTCAAAGCTAAGATTTCATCATAGATATGTTTAGACTACTTAGATCACCCTCTGTTCCACCTCGACAGTTGTCAGAACGACCAAAATTGAAGATTGAATAGGAGTCGTGGGCACGGAAATCAAGAAAAGGTACAAAATTGAAAATTTTTCTAAGTGTTGGGAAACCAGGCACCCCAGGAGGCTTGGGGTGCCCAAACTCTCCATAATTAGATTATTTTTGATGTTTTTTCTTGAAAAATGTGAATATCCTTCTGTTAGCCCGGTCTGATTCAGTATTGATCAGTTTGGCACATTTTTCGAGGCAAACGGAAGGTACAATCAACTCAGTTTTCATCAGGCTTGCATATTTGCCAGATCATTAGGCTCATTTTCATCCTAGTTGATAGAAATTTATAGCCAAACAGGGGTCTTGTGCCTCCGGAACGCGCACGCAAACCAAGAAATTGGAAAAGTTGAAAAAACTAAAAAAATGGCTAAGTGTTGGGAAACTAGGCACCCTAGGAGGCTTGGGGCGCCCAACTTGAGCAGTGTTAGAATATTTTCATGTTTTCAGTGTTTTCTGACATGCTTTGTTACCAATGTTTGCCCGTTGGCAATTTCCAGGAGATCAAACTTGGTCAAACGATGTTAGATCATCAAACGGAGGCAGGGGATGGAATCTCAGTTGATCAATCTCCAAAATGTCAGGATCAGTCAGCTTTTTCAGTTCATGACGACATTTTTCCACCTTGTTAAAGTCAGAGACAGGCCATATTTGAGTCAAAACGAGTGTTGAAGTGTCGAAAATGAAGAAAATTTTGTTAGCACTTCTTCCAACTCGCGCATTCAATGACATCATCAAAGAAGATTTTTTTTGTCATCTTGCACATGAAGCCATAGGGTCCTACAAAATAGGGATTCTTCCTATTCAAAGACATCCACTTGGATTTATGCTTTAAAAGATGCTTTCTTTATGGATGAGGGTGAAGTTTTCTTCTCACACAAATAAAGCTACTTTTTCGACCAAAAGATTTATAAAGACAAGCTTTGGGCTTCTTTATTTCATTGTTTTTTACAGGTTGCATCCAGAGGAAAGATTTTATTTTTCTTTCAACGAAGATTCGAAGACCCAAACTAGGTGCTTTTTCAGTGTTCTTCATAGATTCGGGTTGAGGAAGAAGAGAGGCATGCTTTTTCAGGGTCCTTGTTTCAAGGAGATCATTTTTCAGAAATCTGACCAGAGCTTTTTTAGTTTTTGTCAAGATGGGTCCATCTAGATTATCATCCTTTTGAAGATTGGGAGTTGTGCTTTCTTTTTCGGGAAACTACTTTTTTCCTACTTTTTTGAGAAAATCTCCACTTTTTCAAAATCTGACAATCTGGGTTGCTTAGAAATAGAATTATCTACAAAACCCATGTGCCAGCTTGTTTAGCTCACATTCTACTTTTTCTAAAAATCAAAAAATAATTTTTAGCCATCTATCCAATACTTTTTCCAACATAGGCATGTTCATAGTCGATTTTCAAATCTCCCAATATGCAGTACTCTCCAACACAAATCAGGGACAAAACAACATTGGTTCATGATTACCTGAAAACTTGTGAAACAGACTTGCATAAAGTACTTCTAGTAATCAATTTACACTCCTTGGAGGATGCAGGAAATAATGCTATAAGGAATCTTGGACACTCCGGTTTGCTTGCAGCGGCATCCTTTCCTATCACCATGCAAAGTATTGAGTTTGTGATTGCTTGCGTAATGCATTACAACTCGGTCACAAGAGAAATTCAGGAAGGTGATGGATGTGTGCTCTGTAGCTCGAGGCCAAATGACATTGAAAAGTGTTTTACAATACCTATTTGGAGAGAGAACTTAACTGTTTCTCTTGAAGAATGCAAGAGGGTTTGGAACAATGATAAGGAAAAATACAGAAAAAAGATTAGTCAGAGGTGGTTGAAAGAAAAGCAGAATATTATGCCAAAGAACATTGGATGTGGAGAATTCAAGGAGGAGCATGCAATAATGATTACTCTACTAAGTTGTATCACAGGTCAAGTAGATGCAAACAAATTTTAGCCTTGGATGTTTTACATCATGTCCCAGATTGTTGACGGAACTAAATTTTATGATTGGTCGGCACTAATAAGTGATAGTCTCCACCAACAAATAATTGATTTTCAAAGGGCTCACGAATTCCACATGATATCATACCTTGTGTATTTGATGGCTTTTCAGGGTCAATTCAGAGGTTTGAATGTTGTTGGAACTCTGGGTACTCAGCATGTGTATCATCATTTCTCGCAGTTAGAGATCTCTCAAGCTGAACGACATTACAAGCGGGTGAATGATGCATTCTTGATGCATGTAGTGCGAGACATGGACAAGGAGTTGCATATACAGTTTTCTGTAGAGGCTAGAATAGCAATGGCAGAATGGGCTGATTGGTTTATCCAATTTCCTACTTTTTCCTACATCAGAGTATATGGCTTCTCAGGAGAGCCAGCCATGTTGCCGCGATATCCTACAAATGAAATAACATTTATGGAATTTTTGAGGCAAGCTTATGAAGTGCATATATTTTTTGCGTAGCAGACACAAGACTGCCTTCAATTTTCCACTTGGGATGAGCATTTACAGATGTAGATCTGGAGCAGATGCCAAGGCAATTGGTAATGAATCATCTAGATATGGTCTTAAGTTTTTCAACAGGAGATCTTCAGAATTGTACGCACAAGTTTGCAGTTGAAGACTTCTAGGCTAATTGTACTGATGAGTATGAAGTTCGAGGACACAGTTATAGCAGGTTCACTCTTCAGCAAATGTCTGATATCCTATCAGAAGACATAGAACGTTTGACAGAGAGTGGTGAAGTTCTACTTCCCATGTATTTCAGAGACTAAATTGAGCAACAACTGTTGTCACCAATTAATTGGTCAGTAAAAGAGAGTACTTCCATTGAGGATAGAACAAGTCGAGTGGTTAAAAATAGTTTGATATTCTTGAAGACTAAGTGGAAGGATGATATTCCATTAGCAGAGCTGCCAGTTGTGCAACCATCAGAGCCTTCCACTTCCAATCCAAAACAAAGAGTAAAAGCTATGAGTGTTCTCCCAGAGGGAACAAAAATGACAAAGTTAAAGAGGAAAAAAGACGAGTTTCCAGCTCATGTCCAACAGGAACATCCACCAGTTGAACCAAAAGCTCCTATTGAAACAACGCCGCATGTTGAAGTGTTACCTTCAGATCATGTATCTCCACCTTCTTCACCGATCCCTTCCCCTATTCACATAGATTCAGAGCCAGATTCATTGGTTCACAACTTTGATGCAAGCATTGATTCATCAGGAGCTGATGAGGTGAGAACTGAGTTTCCAAGAGAGGATGGCTCATCCTGGCTTGAAAACATTCTGGGAAGGAAGAGAAGAAAGCCCTCATATCAGCTAGATTTAACAGAGCTAAAAAGCATCTATCATGACACACCAGACAAGCAGCTGAAGAAGTAGGTTCACATTGAGAAGAATGCGGATGGAGAAATAATTCTTGAGACCTTAACACCTCCAGAAAATAGAAGTGCTAATAATGTCAAGGTTGATGATTTCACAGTTGTCAAAGCTAACCTTGGTAGAAGTACTCACCATACAGACGTCAATCTCTTCGAGGTTGCAGCGGTTAGCTTGAAGGAAAGGGTGTTGAGAGATGGAGAAGACAAGGCAGCTCTCAAAGCTGAAGTTTGACAGTTGCAGCAATACATTTCCAACCTCTTCCATGGCACTTCACAGGCTGATTTGCTTCTTCCACCAAATCTTGGATCACCAGCCGATCAGCGGCATTTCAGTAAGTTGGTCCTCTATGGGAGGCACATGGACAGTTGGGTAAAAGAATTTATGACCAAAGGGAGAGTTGTACTTGCAGAGCTTTATCAGTTGAAGTACAACGCTCATGATTTATGCCAAGGTATACAGGGATCACAGCAGATCATGGTAGAAAATAGGCCGGTGTTTGAGATCATTATCTCTGACTTGAAGATTGCACTTGATACTGTTGATTTAGCTGAAGATAAGAAGATAGTTTCTACTTGGAAAGCGCAATATCTTTTCATAGTAAAAACTTATGACAGTATGAGTTCAGAGTTGACAGAATGGAAAGAAAAGGTAGTCGGCATCCTCAAGTTCGTCAGATCCTTTGTCTCTCAAATCCCGTGTTCATATGATAAAGAAGATGGTACCCTGTATGATCTCAGGGAAGTGCAAGCAGAGTTCCAGACTGTCATCCGCAACAACTTTAATGATGATATCAATGCCAGTAAGATGAGTCGTCTTGCCGTAATGACAGTGAAACTTGACAAGACTGTAGGTGAAGTTCACAAATTTCTTCAGATGGTTGCCAATGGTGAAGAAATGTTAGAGAATCAGAATATTGTTCTAGAGAGTATCAATGTTCTTGGCAGAGATGCAGTCACTCACTTTTTAGAAGATATTGTTTCCCAGAATATCAATGGATGACATCACCAAAAAGCTAGAATGTTGATGAGGATGCATTTCAAAATAAAGTAGCTTTAAAACATATGCTTTTTGTTTTAAAGCATGTGCTTTCATCCTAATCTCATCCATTCTATATTTAGAAATAAATCACCTTGTGATAGATGGAATCTTCTTTGCTTTAAAGCAGATTGCTTTAAAGCATTTGTTTTTTGTATCTTTGTCTTAGAATAGTAATAAAGCTTGCGAGTTGGCAAGTTAGGGTTAATCAAGGAGATTTTAGGGTTCCCTACTCCTTTGATTTTAGTATAAATAAGGGCATCCTTGCCCATTGTTTGTAATGACTTTTGTGATAGCAAATTTGTTGTACCTATTCTAGCCTGCAAACATTGTTATTCCAGGTGTTTGTTCACTTTGTGTTCATTGTTCTCCAGTGTTTGATTGCTTACTGTAAGCCTACCTTTTGCTGCAGTATTGTTGTCTTGGAGTTATATTAAACTTTTTGAATTGAAAAGAAGTCTCATGCCTACTTTGCTCTGATATTCTATATTGATTCATTAAGTTATCATCGTCAGATGTGTAGCTTCTGTAGCTTTCATTTTCATCTTTCATCATTAAAGTACTTTTAGTCTTGTGGTGTAAATCTAGAGGAAAACTGATTAAGTTTTTGTGTTAACAATCATTCCTCGTTCACTTTCAACTTCCTTTGCTCTGAATTTACTCAGGAGGTTGAAAGCGTCATTAGTCTATGCTAGTTGTAGTAGAAGTTTTATAAAAAGGAAAAAAACCTCTTCTGCAGCGTTTAGAGTTTTATAACCTTGTGCTCACAGCTGAGAATCAAAAAGAAGATAGGCGAAGTTTCATTCAAGTTATCTTTTCAGCGAACATCAGCAAGAAAGGGAACTCCCCCTTCCGATAGGAGAGCAGCTTATATGTGCATAGCTGTCCATTTCCAAATCACATTCCAGAGGTGCAAATTGAAACGCCAATAGTTTTCTGGCACCCACCATGGGGCACGAGGCATAAAACTTCAAGCAAGCTTAGGCTTATGACACGGTAATGACTCTCTGGTGTCCTTCTGCTCCAGTTCAACAACCAAATCTTACACCACTTGTTATTCATCCAAATCTTGTATGAGTGGAAGGAGAGGAAACGGACATCATTAGCAGGCTTACAAGTTTCATATTTGTGCAAAAGGAAAGTCCTGATCAGTGGAGAAACGTGGCTACTATCCTTGATGAAGAAGAACACAAAGCAGATCTTACAGTAGGAAGACCAGTACTACCACCTCCCGCGTGGCAATAGATAATCCTGGCTCACAGGGTTTATTCAAGAAAAGGAAAAGGTGGTGCTACGGATCCTTTCTTTCAAGATCTTGATTCTACAAAAGTTGGAGAAGCATCAAACATAGTTTGAGAAATTCAGATAGTTCCTGAAGTCAAGCAGGAAGAATTACAAGAAGAACTAGTAATCCAGCCTAGAGCAATGGCTGATGCAAATAACAACAATCACAATGATCCAAATCAAAGGTGACCGCCACCATTGCCTTGGGGTAATAACATTGGACCTTTCGCCCTACAAGCACATCATGATTTACCAAAGGGGTCAAGGAAGCACTTTCCTCAGTTCCATGGCGATGGAACTCAACATCCTGATGAACAAATCTCTGCATTCACAACAGCTTGCACAGTTTTGCATGTATCACATGAAGATGTTGCCGTGCGTCTCTTCATTGAGACTCTCACGGGAAATGTTGCCGATTGGTTCAATCATCTGGAACCAGGAATCATTACAAGTTGGCCAACTATGAGTGAGAAATTCTTGGCAAGGTTCAAGCCTGCTGAAGATGGTCACAGATTTCGCCCAACTCTCAAATTCAAAGATGGAAAACAATGAACAAATGAGGGAGTTTGTGGCAAGGTTTAATCACCTAGTTACATGTCTTTCTCATACTCTTAATCCACCTCCGCAAATTCTGTTGAGCAGTTTCATTAACACTCTTCCTTCTGAGATAGCCTTCTTTTTGAGATCGGCTAATGAAACAGAATTATCCAATGCACAAGAAAATGCCATCAAGTTAGAGGATGACATGATTACCTCTAGCAAGATGAAAATAGATTCAATCAGGCCTCTAGTTTAGAGTCCTGCAGATCCACTGCTACATAAGGTAGCAAATGAAGTGACTATCATGAAGAGATAGTTGCCTACTTAGGGGCAACCCGTGCAATAGCCGTATCAGTCATCACAACAGCCATACCAACCATAGCAAGAGTACCAACCTCAACAACGATATCAGCCTAAGAGGAACAATTTTCATCCTTTCAATAACTACAGGCCCAGGTTGCTAGCACCACCACCAAGACAAGCAGTTGATGCTATTCAAAATGCAGTGTTTTGTTCCTTTCATGAGATTGATGCACATACCAGAGCCACATGTCCTAAAAATTTAAGGATAAATCAAATCATGGGATATGTTGATGATGCACCTATTTCAAACATTGTTCCCTCCCCAAGTGTGAATGTTGTCTTACCACAGATGGACAACTTCGATGGTGACTCTACCACGGGATACTTCCAGAACGAACCCGTTATAATGAAGGAAGAACAAGACAATTTTCGTCAATATTCTCTTGCAATGAATCATGAAAATCTTTAAACTGTTGTGTTTACACGTACTCAACATTTTAAAGCACAGAAGGAAGGAGAGGATAGACAAAGACCAAAAGAAAAGAAGAAGGAAGTGGCTTCCACTTCCAATGCTCAGCCATCATGTGAAAATGTTTAGACGGCTCAAAATTCATCTTCAACAAATTTTGATATAGTCAATTCCATGATGAAGACAAAGGTGCAGGTTTCTTAGCTGGAGTATCTTCAAGACCATCTAGATCAGCTCGATAGAATTGTCAAGTATGTCAAGAAAGATACTGTCGTGCAGCCCACATTGCTGGAATCTTCTGTTCCAAGAGGAGAGAAGCCAAAGCCCTTCTATATTTCTCTGTATATAGGAGGTTATAAATTGAGCAATTGTATCATTGATTTAGGAACCTCAGACAATGTCATGCCTTTATAGGTAATGAATGCTTTGGGACTCTTACGCACCAAAACACATGACAAGTGTTATTCGCTTGAGTCTAAATCAGTGCCATTGGTTGGACAATTGAAAGATGCTCAAGTACGATTAGCGGCTTACCCAGAGAACAAAATAATGATGACTATCTTGGTAGATGACAATCCAGCCAGCTATGGAATGCTGCTAAGTAGAAGTTTCTGCAAAGATCTTGGAGGAGAAATACAATTGGATTGGTCATCTGCAACCATTCCTTTAAAGAAAGGTAATTTCAAATTGGAACCAGAAACCAAGTCACGGTTCATGGTGGTGAAATCTTAGGATCCTCAAGTGGAAGTGCCATATCAAGAAACGAGTCTTGGTACATATGTTATGCTTTCTGAAATAACTAAAGAAAATCAGGAGGTCATCTATGCGGTCGAGAAATCAGAGGAAGAATCTGAAGAAATGTACAATTTACAAACCTTCTTTGATGAAGAAGAAGTGCGACAATCTTCTCAAGAACGCAACAATGATGAATTAGATTTGTTTTTCTCATCTTTTAAAGGCTGGTTTGAAGAACCCATGTCAAATATATCTAAGGAAGAGACCAAAAAAGTTTTGCAAGCAGAGCAAGAGCATGATCTTCTTTTTGAAGATGATTTCTTCCTGGAAGAATTTTTCAGAACTGGAGATCATATAGAAGTTCCATTATCAGATCTAAATTGTTTTCAACATTAGTTGGAAAGTGACTCTTCAATGGAAGATACTGCAAACTTTTCTTTACAATATAGCCCATCTTCACTTGCATCTCAAGAATCTTTCATACATACTAGTGAAGAGGACGATGTTGAATCCATCTATGAACCTGTACAAGAAAAAGACTTTATTGATACTATGCAACCGGTGTGGAATACAACATATGAAGAGGTTGATGGAGAAGAGGAGTTCATGGAATATTTAGTTTTGGTCACTAAAGAGGATGATATTGAAAAATCAGAGATTATTGACAAATGTCTTTTAAGATACGCTGTGTGTGAGATTGATCAAGAAGAAGAAGAGGAAACATATGACTTAGATGAAGCTATCTTTCATTCTACTCCTTTTACAGAGCAAGAAAGATACATGAACATTGAAGAAGAAGTGATGATGGATATCCACATTGAAGAAGAGTACTCTACAGAGGATAATGAGATTCTAGGTAATGAATGGGAAAGTGAGCTATCAGGTGAAAATGTTCAAGAGTTTAAGCATTCAGATCTTGATGATTCATCAGATTTGAAGAATGGATGAACGAAAACACAACCAATGAAGGAGCCCCTGTAGCACTTGAAAAATGGGCAACAACGGTTGTGGATCCTATAAGCCAAGAATTAGTGATGAGAGTCATGTATGAGCAGCTTGCACCTTTTCCAGAAGATGATGCAGTGACTGAATACAAAGTTGCGTGTGTACAAGATATAAATGAAACTCATATTCAATATGTGGTGATGACCATTCCCATAGATGTACTTTGGCCACAAGACTTTCCTATATATCTTCAGAAAGAAGTCCTGTATCTCCACATATTGCAGAGGTTGCTTGCATTGGAGGAAGATGCTCCACCTGATCACTAGCATATCAATCAGTTTCTCAGGAACTTCTCATGGCCTGAACGTGAATACCCTCCTGAATCATGGTTCTTTGAGAGGATGTTGCAGAAAAAGAAAAGTTTTGTGCTACCAAGACAATCTTCATAGCTAAAGAGAGATGGTTCTTACTTTTCTGAGTCGATTGACGGTTTCATGTGACATTCCTAATCTCTTCTCATCCTCGCTCAGGAAAAAGAGCGCATGAAACACTTTTTGTTCTCGTAATGTGTTTCCCCTTTCTGTGATGTGATCATTATGTCATAATGTTTTTCCCCTTTCCGTAATGTGACAGTTGTGTTCCTTGTGTGTTTTCAGAAGTTCCAACTTTTTAGGTGATTTTAGGAAGTCCATTTTTAGGTGATGTAGGGAAAAGTCTTGTTCTAGGTGATTAGGAATGTAACCTGACTCTATTGCCCAACTGATAAGGCACTGGTCCTTGCAAAATTCTAGAGATTCTCGGTTCTCCTATGCCATAAGTATCCGCCATGGTCCCCGGACAAGGCCAATTGTTGTACCCAACCAAAATTTTTGCTTCATTAAGGCATTTTGAAACAAGTCTAGAAAATTTTTCGTCAAAAAGTCAAAAAAGCAAAATTTCTAAAAATAGAAATTTCTATTTTTAGAAATTTCTAAAAATAGATGTCAAGTTAGGTTTTTTGGGTTTCTTGAGATATGGATGTTGGCAAAACTTTCTAAAAATAGAAAGCTTCTAAAAATAGAATCTTCGAATCAGGTGTCGCGCTCGATTCTCATTGGTCGATTTTGCTCCACGATCGGCACGGTTCAGACAGAATCTTTAAATGACCAAGTTTTCTCTACTGGGTCATTTTTGCTTTTTCACAAGGTGAAGCATGAGCTCGAAAGTTATTAACACAGAAAAGTTCACCTGCTAGAATTCTTCGACGAGTTTCCAACGCTGTTTTAATGACGCAAAACTGACAAACGGCCGTCGACTGGATGATGCACGCAAAATGATGCAAGATGGATCCAAGGTGAATTGAAAAGTTGGAAAATCATAAAAATGGCTAAGTTTGGTGAAACTGGGTGCCCCAGGAGGCTTGGGGTGCCCATCTTCTCCTATGTTAGTTTTTTTTCATGTTTTTCGAGAAACATCAAAAATGCTTCTGTCCGCTCTTTTCCAATTGGTCAAACTTGGTCAAACTTGGTCAAAAGTTAGTCAAAGCTAGGATTTCATCATAGATATGTTTAGACTACTCAGATCACCCTCCGTCCTGCCTCAACAGTCGTCAGAACGATCGAAATCGAAGATTGAACAGGAGCCATGGGCACAGAAATCGAGAAAGGGTACAAAATTGAAAATTTTTGAAAATTTTTCTAAGTGTTGGGAAACTAGGCACCCCAGGAGGCTTGGGGTGCCCAAACTCTTCATACTTAGATTATTTTTGATGTTTTTCTTGAAAAACATGAATCTCCTTCCGTCAGCCCAGTTCGGTTCGGTTCAGTATTGATCAGTTTGGCACATTTTTTGAGGCAAATAGAAGGTACAATCAGCTCAATTTTCATCAGGCTTGCATATTTACCAGATCATCAGACTCATTTTCATCCTAGTTGATAGAAATTTACAGCCAAATAGGGGTCCTGTGCCTCCAGAACGCGCACGCAAACCAAGAAATTGGAAAAGTTGAAAAAATTGAAAAAATGGCTAAGTGTTGGGAAACTGGGCGCCCCAAGAGGCTTGGGGCACCTAACTTGAGCAGTGTTAGAATATTTTCATGTTTTCAGTGTTTTCTGACATGCTTTGTTACCAATCTTCGCCCGTTGGCAGTTTTCAGGAGGTCAAACTTGGTCAAACGATGTCAGATTATCAAACGAAGGTAGGGAATGGAATCTCAGTTGATCAATCTCCAAAATGTTAGGATCAGTCAGCTTTTTTAGTTCATGATGACATTTTTCTACCTTGTTAAAGTCAGAGACAGGCCATATTTGAGTCAAAACGAGTGTTGAAGTGTCGAAAATGAAGAAAATTTTGTTAGCACTTCTTCCAACTCACACATTCGATGACATCATCAAAGAAGATATCTTTTGTCATCTTTCACATGAAGCCATAGGGTCCTACAAAATAGGGATTCTTTCTATTCGAAGACATCCACTTGGATTTATGCTTTAAAAGATGCTTTCTTTATGGATGAGGGTGAAGTTTTCTTCTCACACAAATAAAGCTGCTTTTTCGACCAAAAGATTTATAAAGACAAGCTTTGGGCTTCTTTATTTCATTATCTTTTGCAGGTTGCATCCAAAGGAAAGATTTTATTTTTCTTTCAACGAAGATTTGAAGACCCAAACTAGGTGCTTTTTCAGTGTTCTTCATAGATTCAGGTTGAGAAAGAAGAGAGGCTTGCTTTTTTAGGGTCCTTATTTCAAGGAGATCATTTTTTAGAAATCTGACCAGAGCTTTTTCAGTTTTCGTCGAGATGGGTCCATCCAGATTATCATTCTCTTGAAGATTGGGAGTTGTGCTTTTTTTCAGGAAACTCCTTTTTTCCTACTTTTTTGAGAAAATCTCTGCTTTTTCAAAATCTAACAATCTGGGTTGCTTAGAAACAAAATTATCTACAAAACCCATGTGCTAGCTTTTTTAGCTCACATTCTGCTTTTTCTAAAAATCAGCAAATAATTTTCAGCCATCTGTCTAATACTTTTCCCAACATAGGCGTGTTCACAGTCAATTTTCAAATCTCCCAATATGCAGTACTCTCCAACACAAATCAGGCACGAAACAACATTGGTTCATGATTACCTGAAAACTTGTGAAATAGACTTGCATAAAGTACTTCCAGTAATCAATTTACACTCCTCGAAGGATACAAGAAATAATGCTATAAGGAATCTTGGACACTCCGGTTTGCTTGAAGCTGCATCCTTTCCTATCACCGTGCAAAGTATCGAGTTTGTGATTGCTTGCGTAACGCATTACAACTCGGTCACAAGAGAAATTCAGGCAGGTGATGGATGTGTGCTCTGCAGCTTGAGGCCAAATGAGATTGAAAAGTGTTTTACAATACCTATTTGGAGAGAGAACTTAACTGTTTCACTTGAAGAATGCAAGAGGGTTTGGAACAATGATAAGGAAAAATATAGAAAAAAGATTGGTCAGAGGTGGTTGAAAGAAAAGCAGAATATTATGCCAAAGAACTTTGGATGTGGAGAATTCAAGGAGGAGCATGCAATAATGATTACTTTGCTAAGTCGTATCACGGGTCAAGCAGGTGCAAACAAATTTCAGCCTTGGATGTTTTACATCATGTCCCAGATTAATTACGGAACTGAATTCTATGATTGGTCGGCACTAATCATTGATAGTCTCCACCAACAAATAATTGATTTTCAAAGGGCTCACAAGTTCCACATGATATCATACCTTGTGTATTTGATGGCTTTTCAGGGTCAATTCAGAGGTTTGAATGTTGTTGGAACTCTGGGTACTTAGCATGTGTATCATCATTTCCCGTAGTCAGAGATCTCTCAAGCTAAATGACATTATAGGCAGGTGAATGATGCATTCTTGATGCATGTAGTGCGAGACATGGACAAGGAGTTGCATATACGGTTTTCTCCAAAGGCTAGAATAGCAATGGCAGAATGGGCTGATTGGTTTATCCAATTTCCTACTTTTTCCTACATCAGAGTATATGGCTTCTCAGGAGAGCCAGCCATGTTGCCGCAATATCCTACAGACAAAATAACATTTATGGAATTTTTGAAGCAAGCTTATGAAGTGCATACATTTTTGCATAGTAGACATAAGACTGCCTTCAATTTTCCACTTGGGATGAGCATTTACAGATGTAGATCTAAGCAGATGCTAAGGCAATCGGTAATGAATCATCCACATATGGTCTTAAGTTTTTTGACAGGAGATCTTCATATGATCCCCGTGGTGTTTATGCATCACATGTTGGTCAGAATTGTACGCACAAGTTTGCAGTTGAAGACTTCTGGGCTAATTGTGCTGATGAGTATGAAGTGTGAGGACACAGTTACAGCAGGTTCACTCTTCAGCAAATGTCTGATATCCTATCATAAGACATAGAAGGTTTGACAGAGAGTGGTGAAGTTCTACTTCCCACGTATTTTAGAGACCAAATTGAGCAACAACCATTGCCGCCAGTTAATTGGTCAGTAAAAGAGAGTACTTCCATTGAGGAGAGAACAAGTCAAGTGGTTAAAAATAGTTTGATATTCTTGAAGACTAAGCGGAAGGATGATATTCCATTAGCAGAGCCACCAGTTGTGCAACCATTAGAGCCTTCCACTTCCAAGCCAAAACAAAGAGTAAAAGCTATGAGTGTTCTCCCAGAGGGAACAAAAATGGCAAAGTTAAAGAGGAAAAAAGATGAGTCTCTAGCTCATGTCCAACAGGAACATCCACCAGTTGAACCAGAAGCTCTTGTTGAAACAATGCCGCATGTTGAAGTGTTACCTTCAGATCATGTATCTCCACCTTCTTCACTAATCCCTTCCCCTATTCACATAGATTCAGAGCCAGATTCACCAGTTCACAACTTTGATGCAAGCAGTGATTCATTAGGAGCTGATGAGGTGAGAACCAAGTTTCCAAGAGAGGATGGCTCATCCTGGCTTGAAAACATTCTGGGAAGGAAGAGAAGAAAGCCATTATATCAGCTGGATTTAACAGAGCTAAAAAGCGTCTATCAAGACACACCAGACAAGCAGTTGAAGAAGCAAGTTTGCATTGAGAAGAATGCGGATGGAGAAATAATTCTTGAGACCACAACACCTCCAGAAAATAGAAGTGCTAATGATGTCGAGGTTGATGATTTCACAGTTGTCAAATCTAACCTTGGCAGAAGTACTCGCCATACAGACGTCAATCTCTTTGAGGTTGTAGCAGATAGCCTGAAGGAAAGGGTGTTGAGAGATGGAGAAGACAAGACAGCTCTCAAAGCTGAAATTTGACAGTTGCGGCAATACATTTCCAACCTCTTCCATGGCACTTCACAGGTTGATTTGCTTCTTCCACCAAATCTTGGATCACCAGCCGATCAATGGCATTTCAGTGAGTTGGTCCTCTAAGGGAGGCACATGGACAGTTGGGTAGAAGAATTTATGACCAAAGGGAGAGTTGTACTTGCAGAGCTTTATCAGTTGAAGTACAATGCTCATGATTTATGCCAAGGCATATAGGGGTCGCAATAGATCATGGCAGAAAATAGGCCGGTGTTTGAGATCATTATCTCTGACTTGAAAATTACACTTGATACTCTTGATTCAGCTAAAGATAAGAAGACATTTTCTACTTGGAAAGCGCAATATCTTTCCATAGTAAAAACTTATGACAGTATGAGTTTAGAGTTGACAGAATGGAAAGAAAAGGTAGTCGGCATCCTCAAGTTCATCAGATCCTTTGTCTCTCAAATCCTGTGATCATATGAGAAAGAAGATGGTACCTTGTATGATCTCAGGGAAGTGTAAGCATAGTTCCAGACTCTCATCTGCAACAACTTTAATGATGATATCAATGCCAGTAAGATGAGTCATCTTGCCGTAATGATAGTGAAATTTGACAAGACTGCAAGTGAAGTTCACAAATTTCTTCAGATGGTTGCCAATGGTGAAGAAATGTTAGAGAATTAGAATATTGTTCTAGAGAGTATCAGTGTTCCTGGCAGAGATGCAGTCACTTGCTTTTTAGAAGATATTGTTTCCCAGAATATCAATGGATGACATCACCAAAAAGCTAGAATGTTGATGAGGATGCATTTCAAAATTAAGCAGCTTTAAAACATATGGTTTTTGTTTTAAAGCATGTGCTTTCATCCTAATCTCATCCATTCTATATTTAGAAAGAAATCACCTTGTGATAGATGGAATCTTCTTTGCTTTAGAGCAGATTGCTTTAAAGCATTTGTTTTTTGTATCTTTGTCTTAGAATAGTAATAAAGCTTGCGAGTTGGCAAGTTAGGGTTAATCAAGGAGATTTTAGGGTTCCCTACTCCTTTGATTTTAGTATAAATAAGGGCATCCTTGCCCATTGTTTGTAATGACTCTTGTGATAGAAAATTTGTTGTGCCTATTCTAGCCTACAAACATTGTTAATTCAAGTGTTTGTTCACTTTGTGTTCATTGTTCTCCAGTGTTTGATCACTTACTGTATGCCTACCTTTTGCTGCAGTATTGCTGTCCTGGAGTTGTATTAAACTTTGTGATATTGAATAGAAGTCTCATGCCTACTTTGCTTTGATATTCTATATCGATTCATTAAGTTATCATCGTCAGATGTGTAGCTTCTATAGCTTTCATTTTCAGCTTTCATCATTAAAGTACTTTTAGTCTTGTGGTGTAAATCTGGAGGAAAACTGCTTAAGTTTTTGTGTTAACAATCATTCCTTGTTACTTTCAACTTCCTTTGATTTGAATTTACTCAGGAGGTTGAAAGCGTCATTAGTCTATGCTAGTTGTAGTAGAAGTTTTATAAAAAGGAAAAAACCTCTTCTGCAGCGTTTAGAGTTTTATAACCTTGTGCTCACAGCTGAGAATCAAAAAGAAGATAGGTGAAGTTTCATTCAAGTTATCTTTTCAGTGAACATCAGCAAGAAAGGGAACTCCCCCTTCCAATAGGAGAGCAGTTTATCTGTGCATAGCTGTCCATTTCCAAATCACATTCCAGAGGTGCGAATTGAAACGCCAACAAGATGATTATTCTAAAATTTAGGTTAGTGAAGGAAGAAAGTTAAAGATAGGCCAAGCTACTACCTAAGAGGAAGAGGATAAGATGATCTCTTTGTGTAATAAGTATGATAGGGTGATCACTTGGACCTTTGAAGATCTTCATAGCCATTATAGGGACATCATTCAACATACCATAGAGCTTACTGAAGGATCAAAACTAGTTTGACATAAGCAAAGGTCGATGAATCCTAGAATTGACCCTCTAATGGTAGATGAGCCACAAAAGCTTCTAGAATCAAAGATCATTTTTCCAATTAAGCATTCAACCTGGCTTTCTAATTTAGTACTTGTAAGGAAAAAAATGGTGTTATAAGACTTTGTGTGTATTTTAGAGACCTGAACAAAGCATCATTAAAAGATCACTACCCTCTACCTTCTATGGAACAGATTCTGTAGACTATGGCTGGGTCAGAGAGGTTTTCTTTGCTTGATGGTTTCTTAGGATATAATCAGATCTGGTTAGCAGATGAAGACCAACACAAGACAACATTCAGTACAAAGTTGGGAACATTTGCATATGCCAAGATGCCTTTTGGTCTTTCAAATGCTGGAGCTACTTTTCAGCATGCTATGGATATAGCATTTGGGAAGCTCATAAATATGATAATTTTGATCTATCTAGATGATCTAACCATATTTACTAAGGACGCCAAAGATCATTTTGAGCACCTAGAGGTTGCTTTCTAGAAGTGTTAGGAATTTGGAATCTCTCTAAATCCTAAGAAGTGCATCTTTGTTGTGTCTCAGGGGAAACTTTTGGGACATATAGTTTCAAAGGATGGGATTTCCATTGATCTAGAGTGAGTCACAACCATAATGAATCTATCTTTACCAGTGAACAAGAAGGTAGTCCAATCCCTCTTAGGAAAGATTAATTTTGTCAATTGATTTATATCTAATTTTGTAGGACTAGTTAGACCTATTACTCTATTGCTAAAAAAAGATTTGGTTTTCAAATGGATTGCAGAAGGAAGATAGGCTTTTGAAGAAATTAAGAAAGCCATTTCAACTGCACCAATACTAAGAAACCCAGATTTCTCTAAACCTTTTATAATGTATGTGTATGGAGGAGAATTCAGTGTTGCAGTTATTCTAACTTAGAAAGATGATGAAGAGGAAGGGGAACATCCAATAGCATTCTTCTCCAGAACAATCAGGGAGTATGAATCAAGGTACAATTTTGTTGAAAAACAAGCATATGCTATGGTAAAAGCCCTTAATAAATTCAGGCATTTAGTGATAGGAAATAAAATTATGATATTAGTAGCCCACCCTAGAGTAACAAAATACATCATGGAAGGTGAGATCACCGAAAAAAGAGCCAATTGGATAACTAAGATTTTAGAATATGATGTAGAGGTAAGGCCTACCAAGTTGGTTAGAGGCAAGGGACTGTGTCAATACATGACTCGAGATGTAGAAGAACCAATGCCAGAAGAAAAAGGAAGTGAAACAATGCTGAGACTCCAAGAAATGGACTAGGATTCTTCGGTAAAAGATAGAATACAGTTCATGAGAACTGGTGTATTCCCAAATGGACTCTTCCCTAATAAGAAAATATATTATAGGGAGTAGGGAGTTCATTTTGTATTAATTGATCATGTATTATTCAGAAAGAATATTGATGGAATACTATTGAGATGTGTAGAAAGGAATGAGTCCCAAAAGATATTATACGAGTTTCATCATGGAGCCTCAGGAGGGCATTTTTCAGCAAAAACTACTGCAATCAAAGTAACACAAGCTAGCTATTTCTAGCCTACCCTATTTGTAGATTGCTATCAAATGGTCAAAGAGTGCCAGGTTTGCTAGTTTTGCACTAGGAAGAGAAGAAACACAACATTGCCCCTAAGTCCCATAATAGTGGATGAACCCTTTGCTCAGTGGGGTTTAGACTTTATTGGCATGATCAATCCGGTGTCAAATATGGGATATAAGTGGATTCTTACTACAATAGACTACTTTACAAGGTGGAGTGAAATAGTACCACTCAAGAAAGCTACTGAAAAAATGTAATCCTAGAGTTCTTAGAACGGATAACTACTTGGTTTGGTCCTCCTCGCACCATCATATCCGATAATGCTAAAGCATTCTTAGGGACTAAACTATCCAAGTTTGCCTTGAAAAATGGAATATATCTGAAGACCTCTTCCAATTACTACCCATAAGGAAATGGCTTAGCAGAGTCTACCAACAAGAATCTGATTAGACTCATAAAAAGAATGGGAGCTGACCATTAGAGAGAGTGGCCCAAGTCACTTAATACAACACTATGGGCTAACAGGATCACACTAAAGCAGGTGACTAAAATGTCTCCTTATAAGCTATTCTATGGTAAGAATGCAGTAATGCCACTAAGTATAGAGGTTCCTACTTTATAGTTGCTAAAATAGTTTAAAATTGAAGAAAATGGCTCAATGCAAGTTAGACTTGCGAATTACAAGAAAAGAGAGAAAAGGCACATGAGTCAGTTTTGAAACATCAATAGATGATTAAAAGTTGGTTTGATAAGAAATCTTCCAATCCAAAATTTGAAGTTGGGTCTCTGGTGCTGAAATGGGATGAGAGAGTTGCCAAGCCAGGCCAACACAACAAATTTGAATCACTGTGGACCAGACATTTTAAGATCCGTTCCTACAAGCAGCAAAATTCATTTGAGTTGAAGACTATGGATGGAGAACCAGAAGAGATTCCGATGAATGGGATCTTCCTGAAACATTTTACCTAAGTCTGAGACTCAATATGTAACATAGTTAGTTAGTTGCTTTCAAATTCTTTTTTCTACTTTTTTCTTGCTTTCCCACTTTTTCCCTTTTAATAAGTGTTATGTGAACACATGTCAGCCATTAATATGACAAGATGTGTCATTTATTGTTGTTGGCAAGAGACACTATATGGATTCATGGTTGTTGTCATTGATGGCAACAAAGGTCATCCCACATATCCGCAAGTCATGGTGTGTCCCTACCGGAAGTCAGAATAAAGATTGTTGTGGTCCGGTGAACAAGAACAGAGCATGTGGCAAGGTCTGACAGATTGGTCCGGATCTCTCAGAGGAAGTGTCTTGGTGCAGTGCAGATTTGGGGAAGTCAAGAGGACTACCTTGAGTGGTATATTCCAAGGATTTAGCCTCCGGTGATGGACAAGGAAAAAGATATGAATAGTTGAGTACTGGATTCCTGAGAGACAGTGAAAACAGAGGAAGAACTGACTGACAGAGTATCAGACTACTTTCCGGATGTGTTACTGTTGATGATAAAGGTTGTGAAGGCATGAATCATGTTTGGCTGACATGATTAATGATATCTACAAGTATATGCTTGATCCGCATTACTTGGTGAGCAAGGATTCAGCCGACAGAACAGAGTTTGTAAGAAACTAGACTGTTCCGGATGCCGACTAGAAAGGTGATGAAATTACTTGTGCGGATATATATAGAGGATGGATTTAGTTGTGAAAGGGTGTGACTATGTTAAGATATATGCGAAAAAGAGCAGAACAGAGTAGAAGTACCAAGACAGATCCGGTATGTGAAAGGATAGCAGAATAAAGAACAGAGAAAAGATGAAGTGCAGCAGATCAGTGTACTGAGCCTAACCGGAACTGAACTCCAGCATATGCAGATGCTTCCAATCAGTTCAAGACTATGATTCTTATCACTTTGTAGACAGTGTGTCTTCTTGTAGGCAGTGGGCCTCTTGTGAGCAGTGTGCTCGGGCAGTGATCCCTAATTGGCAAGTGCCATTTTGTAATTTCCTATTCTTCTAACAGAGAATAATTTTTGGGTTAATCACCCCGTGGTTTTTTCCCTTAACAGGGTTTCCACGTCAAAAATACTGTGTTATGTGTTTCTTATTTCATGGTAATGTTTTTGTGTTTGATTCAATGCTGCATCAATTAATAAGAAAGTTCTATAAGGGAAATAATTAGGATAACTGATTCACCCCCCCTCTCAGTTATCAACAATTAGTATCAGAGCTAAGTTCCTCCTAATAGAGCCTAACAGCTTGAGGAAGATCTAGGAGTTCAAATGGATGCATATGGTTTAAGGGAGCAACTCAAGACTGCCCTTGAGGATCTTGAACAGTCAAATTCTGAAGTCAATGAATTAAAGGAAAGACTCAAACAGGCTGATGAATTCATGAGAGAATTAAAAGACAAATTAAGTCTCTCTATGAAAAAGAGAAAGGAGCTGCTCCAACAGTTGGCAAGACAAAGTGAAGAAAGCAATACAAATGAAGAATTGACTGAGCAAACCAAGTTATGTGAAAAGTTATCAAAAGAAGTCATTATGTTAAGACATGAAATGGAATCAGGAACTATAAAGTTTACTCAAGAGATTGAAGAAAAAAGAAAGGCTGAAGACAATCTAAAACAATCTCTTAAAGAAAAATCAGAAGAATGCCATCAGATGGATAGGATTATCAGACATCTTGAATCTGATCTTGAAGATGCCAAAGATAATGAAGAAAAACTTGAGGATCAAATTGCCTCTCTCAAAAGAGACCTTCAAACAGCAAATGAATATAAAGAGAAATTCAAGATAAGTTCTGCTCAACTTGAAGTTCTTCTTGGAAGTCAAAAAGGGACAGATGACAAATATGGTTTGGGATATGAGAAAGGAGAAAGCTCCGGATCCGGTCAAAAGAATTTTGCATCAGAAAATCCAAGAAACAGGCCTAGAAGACCTCCGGTAAGACAGCCCAATGCTCAAAGATATTCATCTTTCAATGGATACTGCCACAGCTGCAACCACTTTGGTCACAAAGCTAATCAGTGCAGAAAGAGAATGAATCAGATTAATTCATCCTTCTCCGGACAGCGCTTCAACTGCAAAAGGTATGGACACAAATCCCATGAATGCAGAAATATGCAAGTAAACAAATCATTCAAAGGTAGATGCTTTACATGCAATAGAGTAGGTCATATGGCTAATCAATGCAGATCAAGAGGATATCAGTCAATTATGCAAAGAAATGTTATTTGCCAAATCTGTAATAGGTCCGGTCATAATGCTAAAGTCTGCAGAAGCAAGAATCAGGACAAAAGAGGTCCGGTGTATAATCAGAATCAAGACAAGGGTAAACAAAAGATGAATGCGGATGAAGTTAGGAATCAGATGAGCAAGATTTGAGTGAAGAAAAGTTCAGAGAATGTAGAGGTTGGATCCGCACCAGACTCTGGTGCTGATATTTCTTCCAGAAATTAAAAAGTTAGCTCTGGCTCAGGGGGAGACTCAAAGAAAATCTTGTTCCCCCAGCCAATCAAGTGGTGCCTGATGTGGCACAAGATGCGGAGTAAAAGGTTTAAAGATATAAGTCTTGAGACGATCCAAATAAGATTTCAGAGGTCCGCATGGAGTTATGAAGAAGCTGTGATCGATCAAGTAAGACCTGTTCCGGGAGATGCTCCGGTATGACAGAGGATTACAAAAAGGTCCGGAGAGATCCGGAAGTGCACTATCTTATTCTGCGGATTGGACAGAGTGTTTGGGATGTTCTTGTAATGTGTCACCTCGATTTATTCATGATTGAAAGATCCGGATGATGTTCACAGATTAGGACTGATCCGGGATACTCCAAGCTATCCGGACAAGGCAAACCGGAATAATATAGGTGAAGCATTTATTGCAAACAGATATTAGGGTTTGCGGAGCAATATAAGGGATTTCTCAAAAATCATTTGCTCATTCTGCACTCAAGAAGAAGCAAAAAGTGGAGCTCTGCAACAAGATTCATCAAGCACACCAAAGATCTCCTGCCGAAGTCATTGCATAAAGAAATCAATCCCACCACTCCGTGCAAACCGAAGGCGCATAAGGTATTCTCCATTTTTCATTATCTCACTGCAAATCTTTGAAGAATGGCTACTCCAAATATAGTTAAGATCTCTGATAGACCTTGCCCCACATTCAAGAAACATCCTTACAAATCATTAGAGGTAGATCCACTAGGAGCCTTCTCTAGTGTCCCTCATGGTGTATTGCATACGGAAGATATTAGGGTTTACATCCATGTGAATCTTGAAGACTTTGGAGAATCAAAGCTGATGGATATCTATCACAAACAATTGATAGATGACTCCTTTGAGATCAAACCTCAGTACAAAGCCATCTGGGACAAACACTTTGCACAGTGCATTCATTTCCCCTGTTTTGAAGAAGATGAATGGGTCCGGTATGTACTAAGTAGAATACATGACAACTTCCTATGGTTGAACCAGCCCTTCAAGATCACCAAAGATGCAATTAGGGCTGTAACCAGTCTGCACTCATCCGGTGGATTACCTGTTCTCAAGTCTGTCAAAAATCAGATAGTTAGTGATGCAACCGGATCCAAGTTTGACAAGAGAGCTATGACAGTTGATGACATCACTGAACCGGATGTCAAATTTGCAGCTATGATAATTGGTTACAAAATCTATCATTCCAGTAGGGAAAATTCAGTACCGGGAACTGCAATCTACACAGCTTATCAAATGTTAAAGGAGAATGCAGACTATGACTTATGTGAGCTTCTTGTGAACCAACTCTTTGAAAATCTGCAGAAGATCAAGAAGGACAAGAAAAACTCCTTCAAGTATGGTAATCTGATCCTTTGTCTCTTCTTTTACTACATGAATGAGCTTCCCGGATCTAGTGGATGGATATGGCAGAATGACAGACCGGTTGCCATCCAAATCAGAGACTATTTGCATGGACTTGGGGATGCTAAAGCAAGAAATACAGCTCTATGGGGATACTTCAAGAACTTCCAAAGCATGATGCATGCAAGAGAAAGAATACCCCAATCCCTTGTTGAAAAGTACAAAGACAGAGTATGCTTCATGGTAGAAACAGATCAGTGTCTAATGGAGGCAGTGGAGCCAAGGACTGTTTGGATCATGCCCATGGGGTATGAAGTGGATGAACAGATAGTAGAGCTGCATGTTCAACACATGCTAAGCCAGCCCAAAGATCCTAAGGCAGAAAGGTTTGGAACCTTTGAGGAACTGAGTGTAAAGATTCATGTAGAACTAAGGGAATCGGAGATAAAGAGGAAGGTAAGAAAAGAAGTTGAGCATATTGCTCAAGGCCTAGGCATCTCAAAAGAGGCACTTGATGCCAGCCGGGAAAAGAGGAGGAAGGCTGAGGAAGAAGAGAAAAGTAAAGAAAGTGTTCCGGTTGAAACTGCCACCCGGACCAGATCATCAAAAAGATCTGCACCTCCCACAACCAAAAGTTCAAAACCGGAAGTCCAGGCATCCGGTAAAAGATCCAAGACAAAAGCCACAAGGGCTTATGAAAGCCAAAAGGATGAAGAGGAAACAGAGTCAGATGAGGGAGTAAAAGAAATAAAGAAGCAGAAGAAGAAAGGATCTGGTAAACCCTCCACAGGCCAAGACAAGGATGAAATGGCAGAGGTATCTGTTGAAAAGCCCACTCTGTCTCTAGAGAGTGTAATCAAGTCAGTCACGGTGGATGGAAACCTTCAACCAATGACTGAATTTTATGATGACTACAGTGAGGCTGACCAAAAGACTCTGCAGGAAGCCACAGTCAAATATCTGAACATATACAATAAGGCTTTCATTGAGATCATATCTCTTATTCCTAAAAGCCTAGAAAAGGAATTAGAAATAAGAAAGAATAATGCTCATGCAAAAGATCTTGAGATCCGGGAGCAGATAGCTATTCAGCTATATCCTCAAATTGATCCCAAGACAATGAACATAATCTTCAAAGACTGCAAAGATGAGTTCAGAAGTAAAGCCAGGATGAATCAACTCATGCTTGGTGAGACTGACAAAGTGGCCCAAGAGACAGAAGAGATCCTCCGGAAGGCCTTCAAAAGGTTTAATCTTCCTGTTGTAGAGGACTTAGGTGCAGAAACAGCTGCGGATTTGGAATCATCTATTCCAGAAGAAGTGGGCCCTGAACAGACAAACATCTCTCCTCCGGTTTCCCCTACAGTCTCTGAATCCCAAGAAGAAGAGAAACTACAGGAGAAAGAAGCAGCAGCTAAAGAAAAAGAGGTTGACAGCACCCCAACAGAGAAAACCACAACTGAAAGTGGTAAGAGTAAGGAAGGAGAAAAGATTCAAAAGGACAAAACTGCAGAAGAGAAGAAACATCTGTCTCCGGCAAGAGACACTGCACAAACTGTTCAAGAATTCCTGACAAAAGCCACTATAGAAATTGATGAACCGGACCTGCTAAAAGGACCATTAGATTTTGACTCTTTGTCACCGGTGCAAACAATGAAAATAGCCTCATTTGCAAATGAGAAAGTCAAAGAGAAGCTGCTGAAATCTCACATGGAAGACTATGAGCTTATGGAGGTAGCATCTGGAGTGCTAGAAAAGATCATGCCATCCTTTCAAAAGGATCCCACAGCCTCCTCTTCCGGTAATCTCAAAACCTTAGTCAGCAGTGTTAGTACACATTTTGAATCACTAGAAAAATCTGCTGAAGAAAAGGTCCGGAAGGAATTTTTGGATAAAAGATTTTCAGAAGTATTAGAATTAATCTCTAAAGATAGGAAGATTGTGAGTATTGGAATAAAGAGCTTAGAGAATGCTCTTAAGGATGGCGGTGACATTTACAAATTTTGTATATCCTGGTCAAAGGCAACAGCAGCAATTGATAAGAAAATAAAAGAGGAACAGGACAAGCTACAAAGCTTATCTCAAAGTTTTGATCCTCTCTCTTCCTCCATAATAAATCAAGAATGTCAGACTATTGTAGTCTTGAATGAAATAAAGAATCTTGAGAAGGAAAGGAAGAATATCACTAACCGGATGGGAGAACTTAGAAGGATTATAATCCCTAAGTTGGAAACTATGCATGAGGCCATCAGTGATGCTCAGACCACCGCCCAAACAAATGATCCGACAGATCTCAAGCGGGCAGAAGCTTTTGCATTTTTGTTGAGTGGTCACATTTCAATTTTGGATAGAATGAAGCAAAGTTGGGCTACAGAAATGATCCAATTGCAGACATCCTTTGCAGACATTCTTCAGTATATGTGAGTATGTAAATATGCGGCTATGTATAGAAAATTTTTGAAAATTTTGGTGTGCGGACCCTACCCTTTGCCATTGATGTCAAAGGGGGAGTGAGGAGCAGTGAAAAATGAGGAATCCAACTAAGGGGGAGTTCCGGAAATTGTATATAAAGATAGAGCATCAGCCAAGGAGGAGCATAGTGTAAACACTTAGTCATTTTTCACTAAGTGTTGCCATCAATGCCAAAGGGGGAGATTGTTGGCAAGAGACACTATATGGATTCATGGTTGTTGTCATTGATGGCAACAAAGGTCATCCCACATATCCGCAAGTCATGGTGTGTCCCTACCGGAAGTCAGAATAAAGATTGTTGTGGTCCGGTGAACAAGAACAGAGCATGTGGCAAGGTCCGACAGATTGGTCCGGATCTCTCAGAGGAAGTGTCTTGGTGCAGTGCAGATTTGGGGAAGTCAAGAGGACTACCTTGAGTGGTATATTCCAAGGATTTAGCCTCCGGTGATGGATAAGGAAAAAGATATGAATAGTTGAGTACCGGATTCCTGAGAGACAGTGAAAACAGAGGAAGAACTGACTGACAGAGTATCAAACTACTTTCCGGATGTGTTACTGTTGATGATAAAGGTTGTGAAGGCATGAATCATGTTTGGCCGACATGATTAATGATATCTACAAGTATATGCTTGATCCGCATTGCTTGGTGAGCAAGGATTCAGCCGACAGAACAGAGTTTGTAAGAAACTAGACTATTCCGGATGCCAACTAGAAAGGTGATGAAATTACTTGTGCGGATATATATAGAGGATGGATTTAGTTGTGAAAGGGCGTGACTATGTTAAGATATATGCGAAAAAGAGCAGAACAGAGCAGAAGTACCAAGACAGATCCGGTATGTGAAAGGATAGCAGAATAAAGAACAGAGAAAAGATGAAGTGCAGCAGATCAGTGTACTGAGCCTAACCGGAACTGAACTCCAGCATATGCAGATGCTTCCAATCAGTTCAAGACTGTGATTCTTATCACTTTGTAGACAGTGTGTCTTCTTGTAGGCAGTGGGCCTCTTGTGAGCAGTGTGCTCGGGCAGTGATCCCTAATTGGCAAGTGCCATTTTGTAATTTCCTATTCTTCTAACAGAGAATAATTTTTGGGTTAATCACCCCGTGGTTTTTTCCCTTAACAGGGTTTCCACGTCAAAAATACTATGTTATGTGTTTCTTATTTCATGGTAATGTTTTTGTGTTTGATTCAATGCTGCATCAATTAATAAGAAAGTTCTATAAGGGAAATAATTAGGATAACTGATTCACCCCCCCCCCTCTCAGTTATCAACAATTGTTTCATAATGCCCCTAAGCTAAGTATTAGTCCTTTCAAGAGTTGTAATTGCAATTATCATTCTGTATTCCTAAATTGCTGTTGCGTCCAAGCTCTGTTCCCGGCAAGCATTTTCAGCTAAGTACAATTCTTTTATAGTTTTCTTATCTTTTGTGTGAAAAAATTTAAGTTCCCACAAAGATACAGAAATGTCAAAGACACAATCACCATAGGAAGGACTCAGGGTCTTTGAACCCACTGATAAGATGATGAACAAAAAATATTATGCTTCCGCACCTACGTAGCCGAGGAAAAATTATCCAAGGACAAGGGTCCCTTAAACAGGGGTGAGTGTAGACTCAACTTAGGTGAAGGATTTTGTTGATGATATTTTTGACACACACCTACAAAAGAATACTAAGAGTCTTTGGGAGGGAGCTCACCAGAGATGCCTCGCTCGTGCAATAAAGGGTCAATGGGAAACTTTCAGGATGTGAATATGGATGTCCCAGTTGGCATAGTTTCTGTTTCCTAATGTGCACCCATGCCCCGAATTGGTTGATTTGTGTGTGGAGTTGTTTCATCCACCATCACATTCTATTTAGCAAAGTCCATTCATGATTCAAATTACCCCTAAGGCAATTAGGGATATGTTGGCTCTGCATCATGATAGAACAACCACTTTTCCTAATGTTGCTAAATTGCAAGGCATGTGTGCAAACGTCAATAATAAAGTGAAGTTTTTAAATGCTGAAATGTGTCATACAGTGTTACCTGCATTACCCACTGGCCATGCTCAATTTGTCTCTGACATCCAAGATGCCCTTTCTATGTTGGCTTTCATCTTTGGGTAGAATGAAGACTTCATAGTTCATGACTAGCAGCTAGGAGTTATTTTCAGATTGAAGACCATAGATAAGTCCCAGGAGTATCAGCTAGACTTTTTAGAGCAAATTGTAGTGGCTATGATTGACCAGGTTACCAATTTTTAGACAAAGTGTGTGTTTAGGTATTCCGCATATCTGTTTCACTTGATGTTGTATCAAAATTTTAATCTCTTCAAACAATATATGCCCTTGAATTTGTATGACCCAGATTTGGATAGTAATAAGACCATTCCTATGTCTGCATGGACCCTTGTGTTGTCTAATACTTCAGATCCATATGAATTTTTTGAGTATTTTGCTGCTCCTTTTAGCCATTTAAGTCTCGAGCCTGTAGAACACAGGATGACATAGATCAATTTTCTGACCAACTACCCAATACCTTGTGATTACTTCTTTGGGGCCCACACTACTATAATTAGAGTCCATGGTTTCAGTGGAGAGCTTGTTTTATTGCCCAAAGTCTTGACCCCTAGGGTCACAGTTTTAGAGGTAGCTCATCAAGTGTCTATTATAGACAATGATTATGGCCACAAAAAGAGGAAGAAAAAGATGTATGATGTCCCTTGGACCAGAGGGAAGATAACAGTAGAAGTAAGGGGAATAGAGAACCTCCTACTGAGGAAATTGGCTGCCTATGGTTTTCTAATCATAGAAGATAAATGGAAATGTGACCTAGATAGTTTCCTAGCTTCCTAGATCATTAATAACAAAGTTTCTACCAAAGTAGTCCATGAGGGATGCCCATTCTAGGAGGACAAAAGGTCCCCAAAAGAAGATGACCCCGCCTTCTATGTAGAATTAAGTGACTTGCCTTATGAGGGGCCTAGGTCTTGGGAAACTTTCTATGTGAAAATGAAAGAATTTGATCCTAAATTGAAGATGACCGCATGCCTGAGGAAGACATTTAAAAGCAAAGACTGGAGTGCAAATAAGGTTGAGGCTTATTAGAAATATCACCAAGAAATCTCTGAAATTACTCACACATTTGGAAATATTGAGACAGATGAGACATGGGAGTCAATTTGGGATGAATGACATCCATCTCCAGTCTTAAGGCCTAATACAAGCAGAATTTAGAAAGGGGGTGAAGAAGAAGAAGAAATAGAGGAGGCTCTAGGAATGTAGGAAATAGGACAAGCATCATCTGTTGATCCTAGATCTATATGGCCTCAATCTCTTAGCACCCTTGAGAAATAGAAAGGAATTGTATCATCACCATCTCTTGAGACCCATGTAGCTTCAGTATCTAGGGGTTCTAGAGTGGCACCATTGCAACAACCTGTAGTTAATGTTGAAGATATTGAAGAAGAAGATCCAGAAGAGGCATCAGGTAGGCCTTGGAAGATAAGAAGAATGATTTTACCTAAGGAAGAAGAAGAAGAAGTAGCAGCACCTTAGCAAAAACAAGCTCCGGTCATCTCACCTGTGATTCAAGTAAGTACTTCTCTCTTCTCTCCTGTCTCTATTTCTTCTCACTTAGGAGTGGCATCCCCAAGTACCCAAGTTTCCATGTCTCCTGCCACTTCTGTTGTGCCATCACAAACTTTTACTCCAATTGCCAGTGCACCGGCCATGTCTTCATAGGCCATAACCTTACTATTGTTTTCTCCATTTATGCCCAAGAGGGCCTCGCCTCAAATTTCCCCTAGTCAACAAATATCTACTATTCCTTATGGGCCACCTTAGGGTCATCCTTTTGCTAGAGGTTATATTGCATCTCCTCCCACTTTCCAAGCCCAATTAGATACAACAAGAAAGGCTAGAGAGGCCAGAATGGAAAAGAAAAGGAAGAAAGAGAACAAAAGCTCTGCTATGGCTCATATGAAGTCACTCTTTGACCCCATTCAACAATCTTTGACTGTGACACATTTGTCTCCAAATGTGGTTAAGCCAAATGAACAGATGTAGCCAGAGGATTATGGATATGTCTCTTTTTAGACCATAGGACTGGGTTGAGTTAATGAATGAGACTGCTACTGTAGTTGCTACTGACTACCTGAAAGTGTCCAAAAAGCTATAAAAGGTGGAAGTTGATCTGTCCCAGGAAAAGGTTAATAGTAGTAACCTCACTTGGGAGATATAATCTAAAATAAATGAAATTGATTCATTGAATAAACAGTTGCAGACTATTGTTTCATTACAGATACATCAGACCACACAGGCACAAGTTGCATCTTTGAAAATTGATTTAGCATAGGAGAAAGTTGTTGCTATATTAAGGTAGGAGAAGGCCACTGTAGAGAAGAGATATCAAGATAAGTTACAAGAAGAAACACAATTGCAACAAATTATGATGAAAGAGCAGAATGCAAATAGTGCAGCTCAGGCTCAATTCATGGCTGAGCAATAGAAAACAAAACAACTGGCAATTGAGTTGGCAAATAGACCATAGAATGCATGAGTTTTAAACTTGGTCAAAGAGTTGTATGTTTCAGTATGGAAAAGAATCTCTGAGGAGATTATTCATCTCAAGCCATATCTCACTTTCTTATTGAATGCCCAGTAGCTGTGTGGGAAGGTAGAATCTTCTGTGCAGGCCACATTGTCCATTGTTTCATTAAGGGTTTTTGATTCTTAGCTTCTATTGCAGAAGCTATATGATACAACAGATGAAACATTATCTTTTGCTAGTATCAATGACAAAATGATTTCTGCTAAGAAGGTAAATGAGATTTTGAGTTCCAATTCTGCAGCTATGAATTGTAAAGAGCTCCTTGATATTGTAAAGGAAGGAGTGAAAAATATGAAGAAGCATATTGAAGATCTAGTGCAACTGGGTCTCCCTTCATCTTTCCCAGATAATAACACAATACTGATGATAGATGAAATAAAGGCTCTGCTTTTGACGAAACAAAATGATCAGACTATCTTCCAAGGTTTGAGTGATTCATCTACAGTGGGAGCGGTTGAAGCTATGTTGGTGCCAATGGCTCGGCTGAAGTTTCAATTGAAAGTTGTGGTACAGATTTTGCAATAATTTTCGCATAAAGATATAATCAATCTTGATTTTTCTTTTCAAGATTTATAGAGCAGGCAAGGGCTATCAAATTCAGAATGGTCTATATGTCAAACTACATTGCAAAATCTTTAATTGAAGTTTTCATATTCGTGGCAGTATCTTTTTTGTTTCTTTTCGGGTTCTTTATAAGCAGGCTCAGAAGTCCTGGTAGTCGCCAAGAACTGTAGAGTAAAACTCTACATTTTGTTTCAGCAGTGTTGCAATAATATTTCAATGGCTTATATATTTGTGACTATGTATCTTCCTATGCATGGATTGCGCCAAGTGTTTAAGTTACAGCAAAAGGGAGCATGGTGCAGGAGCACCTAGAAAATCTTGTTTTCTTTTGTAATAAGGTCTATTTGACCAATGCATTTTCATTTCAGTTTGTCTCTAGCTCTTTCAAGACCTAGAACCCATTTTGTAAGTCTAAAGTGACTTAAAACACACATTTGTCATATTATAATCACATAGTGCCAAAACAGGGTAGTAGGACAGTTTGAAGCTGTTTTGGATTGGTTGGTCTCCCAACTATTTACATCAGTTGGTTTTCCAACTACTGGCAGGTTGAGTTGATAACAACCAGAGGAAGGAACCATCGAAGGAGAGGGAGAAGAAGTGTATGAATGTGATTATGTATTGTCCTAAGGAGAAATAAAAACTATTCTGTTATGTCAATTTGGTTTTCATTCCCTGTAACTACAATTTGCATAACTGTAGATTCCTATTCTTTCTGTGCTTTCCATTGTTGTAGTATGTCAACATGAAGCATTCCATTGGTATGATTTCTGTCGAAATTAGTGGAATGGCTTCGTTGTACAAGTATTTTTTTTGTTTCTTGTTTGTTTTTGTCTCTGACAGTGCAGAGGATCCAGACAGAGTGTTTTCGCATAGTAGGTTGGCCTAGCATCTCCATGTGCTATGGTTTGGTTGAAGGGAAAGAGAGTAAACTTGTGCATCTATGTATTGGCAACTCTGGAGCAAGTCCCACCGACAGGACAAGTCTCGCTGAGGGAGTTGGTCTATTGGCGCATTGGCTAGAGTTTGCAAGGACTCACCAACGAGAAGAGTCTCACTGAAGTCAAATAGAGTCAAAAGCATTGGTGCATAAGCCAATGGAAGATATAGTGCACCAATGGTGTTAAATCTCACCGATGTCAAGAGTTGGCCACATCGCTGCGTCGGACTGATGAGAATGAGGTTTCACCAACATCACTAAGTTATACCAAAGGAAGAGTCGTCGATGTATCGGTAGAACAATTTCTGAAGTGGCCGACGGGGTATGTTTGGCCAATAAGAAAAGAAGAAGAGTAGATCATTGAGACAGAAGGTCAGACTCTCATCGATCAATTCGAGTCAGTTATGCGCTTTCACTGCGTACTCCTCATCATATTGGTATCAGACCTAGTTTTGAAGATCACTCAAGTGGTGTGGTCTTGGTGTATGTTAGACAACAAAAGTGAAGCAGAGGCTAACATTATGCCTCCTAAAAGCCTGTCACAAGATGCCATGAAGAAACTAATTGAAGTGATTTTTGAGTCCAAGCTCGACAAGTTGAAAAGAACCCAGGGTAAGGATAGGGAAGATGAAAGTGACAATGATGAAGGAGATATAGAAATTGAGGAAACCAATAAGAGGATAGAGGAAATACCAGCAGACCAGAGGGCATTTTTAAATGCTTTGAAGTCAGTCAATAGGGACACCATAGATGGCTTACCTATGTATAGTGGAAGTATGGAAGTTGAAGAGGTGATTGACTGGGTTGAGGCATTGAACAATCACTTCGAATACAAGGAAGTCCCTGATGATAAGAGGGTTAAGTTAGCAAAGGCAAGATTGAAGGGGTCTGCTTTTGCATGGTGGAATTATGAGCAAGGAGAGAGTCAAGGAGGGGAAGAATATGATAACCTCTTGGGAAAGGATGAAGACCAAAATCAAGGCACAATTCTTACCCCTGGACTATAACGTGCAGATATATAGGAAATTGCAGAACCTCAGATAGAGAGACTTTGATGTGAATGCATACACACAAGAGTTTCATAAACTCAGTCTCAGGTCAAAGAGACAAGAAGAAGAGTTAGAGAAGGTGTCTAGGTATTTGAATGGCCTAAGGATGAACATCTAAGATGAGATCAGCATCTTAGCACTAGAAACAGTGAACAAGTGTTTCCAAATGGCCTTAAGGGCTGAAGAAAAGATAAAGAGAAAGAGTGAGCAGAATAATAGAGGAAGAGGAGGAAGAAGTTTCAGAGACAGAGGCAGTTTTCGAGGAAGAAGTCCTAACCAGAGGCCTAGCGGCGAGTCTAGCCAAGAAGAGCAAGTTGGAGACTCAAGTAGTAGAGGAGGCTACCAAGGAAGAAGGCCTAATGGATGAGGTGGGACAAATGGATCAGGTAGAGGATCCAAGTTCTCCAATATGAGATGCTATAACTGCAATCAAATAGGGCACCTGAAATACAAGTGTCTAGAGAAGGCCTCAACTTCTCATGGTGGTGAGAAGAGAACCACTTTGATTCAAGAGGATGCAAGGAGTGTGACATCTTCTGAAGTGAATCTAGCATCAAAAATGGGAGAAAATCTAATGATCAAGAGGACACTGCTCAAGGAACCAGTGCAGATTGAACCATCTCAAAGAAGGGCTTTGTTTAGAATCAACTGCAAGATCCAAGGTAAGGTTTGTAAAGTTATTATTGATTCTAGTTCTACTGATAATATTATATCTTTGGAAGCAGTGAATAAGTTGAATCTAGAAAAGATACCCCATAGCTGCCCATATAAAGTTAGTTGGTTGAATAAGGGACATCACATACTCATTAATGAACAAGCATGGGTAGAATTCAGTATTGGGGGGTATAGAGATAAAATCTTGTGTGACATCCTTCCAATGGATGCTTGCCATCTTTTGTTAGGCAGACCATGGCAGTTTGACAGAAATGCTCGTCATGATAGAGAAAAGAATGCTTACTCATTCCAAAAGGATGGTGTGACTTATAGGATACAGTCATTGGTAGAAGAGGATCCACAACATGTAGGGTCTAGTGTAATAATGGTAGGAGAAAAAGAATTCATGGACACATTAAAGGAAGGTGATGGAGTAGGTTTTGCTTTGATTGTCAAGACTAAGGGGGAAAAGAATGAAAATGTGAGAGAAGTAGGGCCTAAGGAGGTCAAAGATTTGCTTGAGAGTTACAAAGGAGTGATTGCAAAAGATATACTTGATTCCTTACCACTTGTCAAAGATATTAGCCACTAGATAGACCTCATACCAGGAGCAGTACTTCCTAATAAGGTAGCATATAAGATGACCCCTTAGCAGAATGAAGAGATAGCAAATCAGATTCAAGAACTCCTAAACAAAGGGCTGAAAAGGAAGAGACTTATCCCATGTGCAGTACCTAATGTTTTAGCCCCAAAGAAGGATGGGAAATGGAGGCTTTGTACATATTCTAGGGCCATAAATAGGATAACCATCAGGTATAGGTTTCCTATTCCTAGAATAGAAGATCTAATGTATTGTTTGGAAGGGGTTACTTATTTCTCCAAGATAGACTTAAAGAGTGGGTATCACCAAATACAAATAAGAGAGGGGGATGAGTGGAAGACAGTATTCAAAACCAATGAAGGGTTGTATGAGTGGCTTGTGATGCCTTTTGGTCTTTCAAATGCCCCTAGCACCTTTATGAGACTAATGAATGAGGTGTTGCAAGAATCATAGGAAAATTTGTGGTAGTCTACCTTGATGATATTTTGGTGTTTAGTAAGGGCAAGAAAGAACACTTGAAACATTTGGAGATAGTCTTGAAGAGGCTGCAAGATCATAAGTTATTGATAAACTTGGAAAAGTGTGACTTCATGAAACAAGAATTGGTGTACCTAGGTTTTGTTATCTCTAAGGGTGATTTGAAAATGGATCCTTCCAAGGTAGAGGCTATTTTGAATTGGCCTACACCTAGGACAGCAGGAGAGGTCAGAAATTTTCATGGTTTGGCCAGATTTTATAGAAAATTCATTAGGAACTATAGTGATATTTGTGCACCTATTTTAGAGACCATCAAGGGTGGAGGTAAGGTGAAGTTTGTGTGGACAAAAGACGCAGATCAAAGTTTTGAAAGTCTAAAACAAAAAGTTGCCAAGTATCCTATCTTAGTACTTCCTGATTTCAATAAAGTCTTCACCATTGAATGTGATGCAAGTGGGCTGGCCATAGGAGCAGTGTTGAGCCAAGAAGGTAGGACAACAACCTTTTTTAGTGAAAAATTGAATGAAGCTAAGAGGAAGTACTCCTCTTATGATTTAGAGTTGTATGCCATGGTACAAGCTCTAAAAAAGTGGAGGCACTACTTGCTTCCTAAAGAATTTATTGTATACACTGACAATCATGCTCTTAGTTTTTTGAATGGACAGGAAAATCCTAGTCATAGACACATGAAGTGGGTGAAAATTCTTCAAGCATATACCTTCATCATCAAACATAAGAAGGGGATAACCAATAAGGTTTCCAATGCTTTAAGCAGAAGGGTGTTGACAGTGCAAGAAGTGTAGCTACAAAGCATGGGTGTTGAGGCACTCAAAGGATTGTATGAAGAGGACCAAGATTTCAAGGAGATTTACAAGGTATGCAGTAAGTTTGCCAATGCTTTCCATAGTGAATTTTTAGATTATATATTGCAGGATGGACTTTTGTTTAAAGGGAGTCAACTATGTATCCCTAAGTGTTCAATGAGGGATAATATAGTGAAGGAGAAACATAGTGGTGGTTTAGGAGGACATTTTGGGCTCAATAAGACCTTAGATCTAGTAAGAAGATTTTACTTTTGGCCAAGGATGCAATCTGATATCAGAAGGTTTGTTGAGAGTTGTATGATTTGCTAGAGAGCAAAGGGGGTCTCAACTAATGCAGGACTATACCAACCTTTGCCCATACCAAACAAACCTTGGGAAAGTTTGAGTATGGATTTTGTGATGGGGTTACCAAAGACAAGGATAGGTTATGATAGTGTGTTTGTTGTGGTAGATAGGTTCAGCAAGATGGCTCACTTTATTCCTTGTAAAACCACCAATGATGCTAGTTACATTGCAGGCTTGTTCTTTAAAGAAATTGTTAGGATTCATGGATTGCCTTTGAGTATTGTATCTGACAGAGAACAAATTTGTGGGACATTTTTGGAGAACCTTGTGGAAAAGATTGGGTACAAATTTGTCCTTTAGTTCAGCCTATCATCTATTGTTATATGGAGCCTAATCAGACTCGGAGGTTATATTTACCCCACTTTTATTGGCGTGGTTTCCCCCCAAATTCCTACGGGGTCAAGGGGCAGCGCCCCTTGCGGGGTCCAGGGGCAGCGCCCCTGGCGCGTTCCCTATCGCGATACAGGGCGGGGTCAAGGGGCAGTGCCCCCGTGGGGGCTCGGGGGCAACGCCCCTGAAACCTCACACGGTTTTTTATTATTTTATAATGCACCGGGAGTTAATTTTTTCATTGACCGATATAAGAAAACCCTATTTTGTAACCGACAAAAAGCTTGATAAAAAGCGGCTAAGGGTTAGGGTTTTTGAGATATTGTATTGTAGCATTTGCAGCGGTATTGAGTTGCAGGGATTGCTGATTGTAATCAGTTTTATTGGACTCTCTGTTTGGTGGATGTAGCCCGAGTTTGGGTGAACCACGTTAAAACTTGTCTCTCGCTATTATTATTTCTGTGTATTTCCATTTCTCTGTTTAATCTTTATTTGCATTTAATTGATATCTTCTCCCAGCTAACCCTAACAAGTGGTATCAGAGCGAGGTTGTGTTCGATTATCGTCTGTAGGAAAGTCTCACGGTTGAGTGGGAGCAATGGCGGACGAGGGAAAAATGAAGGTTGATAAATTCAATGGGCAGAACTATCAGTTATGGAAGATGTAGATGGAGGATTACCTCTATCAAAAGGATTTATGGAGGCCATTAGAAGGAGTAGCCAAGAAACCGGCAACAATGTCTGATGAGGATTGGAATCTTCTTGACAGAAAGGCACTGGGAACCATTCGGTTGTGCCTGGCACTGTCGGTGGCATTCAATATAACAGAAGCGAAGACAACAGATGGTCTGATGAAAGATTTGGCAAAATTGTATGAAAAACCCTCAGCCTCAAATAAGGTATTTCTCATGAAGCAGTTGTTTAATTTGAAAATGGTTGAAGGTGGATCTGTGATAGGTCATTTAAATGAATTTAATACGATTGTCAGTCAATTGACTTCTGTAAATGTAAAATTTGATGAAGAAGTTAGAGCTCTCTTGATATTATGTTCATTGCTTGAAAGCTAGGATAGTTTGGTAATGGCGGTTAGTAACTCTGTTTCTGGTTCAAATACCCTAAAATTTGATGATGTTGTTGGTGTTATTCTGAGTGAGGAAATTCATAAGAAAAGCTCAGGTGGATCCAAATCAGGCAGTGTTTTGAGTGTAGAAAGTAGGGGCAGATCAAAGGAGAGAGGAAAAGGTTCTGGAGGTCATGGGAAGTCACGAGGAAAATCAAAGGACAAAAGATCCCAAACCAGAGGACAGAAGGATTGCTGGTACTGTGGAAAACCAAGTCATCTAAAGAAAGATTGCTGGTCTCGGAAGAACAAAGAAGGAGACAAACAAGAAGGAAATAAGGAAGCAAATGTGGTAAGCAATAAGTCTGAAGATGATGCTTTGATTCTTTCCCTAGATAATGCTAATGATTCATGGGTTTTAGATTCAGGGGCCTCATTTCATGCAACGCCCCATAGAAGTTATTTTCTTGATTATGTCCAAGGGGATTTTGGGCTGGTTTATTTGGGAGATAACGAACCCTGTCAGATTGTTGGAAAGGGAAGAATCAAAATTAAGTTGCAGAATGGGAATCATTGGCTACTACAAGAGGTAAGGCATGTTCCAAGGCTCAGTAGGAATTTAATTTCAGCAGGGCAGCTAACTGAACAAGGTTACACTGTTACATTTACTGATAAAAATTGGAAGGTTTCAAAAGGTGCCTTAGTAGTAGCAAAAGGTGTGAAAGTAGGTGCCTTATATCTTTGTACAGGTCATACTGTTCCTTCTACTTTAGCTGTTACAGAGAAAAAATAAACAGGTTTAGGAACAGTTGCTGCAGGTTTGCAGGAAGAGACTGGAAAAGTTGCTGCAGGTTCTGAGACAACATTGTGGCATAACAGACTTGGGCATATGAGTGAAAAAGGTATGAAGGTACTTCATTCTAAGAAAGTTTTACCAGGTCTGAAATGTATTAATATGGATTTTTGTGAAAGTTGTGTGTATGGAAAACAAAAGAGAGTCAGTTTTCTTAAGGATGGGAAGCAAAAGAAAAATGAAAAGTTAGAGCTTGTGCATACAGATGTATGGGGACCAGCTCAAGTATCTTCTCTTGGTGGCTCTTGGTATTATGTTACATTCATAGATGATGCAACTAGGAAGGTCTGGATTTATTTTCTTAGATAGAAATCTGATGTATTTGAAACATTTAAGAAATGGAGAAGCTTGGTTGAGAATGAGACGGGTAAAAGATTAAAATGTCTCAGATCTGATAATGGTGGTGAGTATTGCAGCAAAGAATTTGAAGATTATTGTTCCTTTAATGGAATTCATAGGCAGAAAATGGTTCCAAGGACTCCACAGGAAAATGGAGTGGCTGAACGCATGAATAGGACAATAATGGAGCGTGCAAGGACCATGAGATTGCATGCTGGGCTGCCTTTAAACATGTGGGCAGAGGCTGTCAACACTGCTGTATATTTAATTAACAGAAGTCCTTCAGTTCCTTTGGGCTATGGTATTCCAGAGGAAGCATGGACAGGCAAGAAGGTGAGTTATTCTTTTTTGAAAACCTTCGGCTGTGAAGCATTTGCACATATAGATTCTGAAAATAGAACCAAGCTGGATGCAAAATCAAAAAAATGTACCTTTGTTGGATATGGCATTGATGAATTTGGTTATAGGCTATGGGATTTTGAAAATCAGAAAATTGTGAGAAGCAGGGATGTTATATTCAATGAGAAGGTGTTGTACAAAGATCAGTTGCAGCAGCATGAGAAGAAAGAAAAGGATTATGTGGTGCTGGATGATACTCCAAATAGTGATGTTCCAGTGGTTCCTCATGCTCCGCAACAGCAACCAAAAATACCACAAACTCCAGTGAATGTTAGACGGTCCACAAGGATAAGTAGACCTCCTGAAAAGTTTTCTCCCTCTTTGTATTCTATTTTGTTAACAAATGCTAGTGAACCAGAAGGGTATGATGAAGCTATGCAGGTGGATACACAGGTTCAGTGGGAGCTTGCAATGAAAGAAGAAATGGACTCCTTGCTGAAAAATCAGACTTGGGAATTATGTAAGTTACCTACAGGTAAAAAGGCTTTACCAAATAAATGGGTTTACAGGCTGAAAGAGGAAGATGGAGGTAAGAAAAGATTTAAGGCCAGGTTAGTTGTAAAAGGATTTGCATAGAAAAAGGGCATTGATTTTGATGAGATATTTTCTCCAGTTGTCAAGATGACTTCTATTTGTACTGTTTTAAGTATTGTGGCTGCTGAAGATTTACATTTGGAACAGCTAGATGTTAAAACTGCCTTTCTCCATGGTGATTTGGAGGAGGAGATCTATATGGAACAGCCCCAAGGATTTGAGGTCAAAGGTAAGGAGAAACTAGTGTGCAGATTGAAGAAGAGTTTGTATGGCCTGAAACAAGCACCTCGGTAATGGTATTTGAAATTTGATAGTTTTATGGCTGAGCAAGGCTACAGCAGGTGTAATTCTGACCATTGTGTTTATTTTAAGAGGTTAGATAATGATAGCTACATTATTTTATGTTTATATGTTGATGACATGCTTGTAGCTGGGTCTAACATGGATCACATAAGAGAGTTGAAACAGCAGTTGGCACAATCATTTGATATGAAGGATTTGGGGGCAGCAAAATAAATCCTTGGTATGAAAATTTGTAGAGATAGGCCGAACAGAAAATTGACTCTATCTCAGGCTGCTTATGTTGAAAAGGTGTTGCAGAGATTCCACATGGAGAATGCAAAAGCTGTCAGCACACCTTTGCCTAGTCATTTGAAATTGACTAAGGACATGTGTCCTAAGACACAAGAGGAGGAAGAGAAAATGTCCAAGGTACCATATGCTTCAGCTGTAGGCAGTTTAATGTATGCCATGGTATGCACGAGACTGGATATTGCACATGCTGTAGGAGTCGTTAGCAGCTATATGAGTCATCCCGGATTAGAGCATTGGAATGCGGTAAAATGGATTCTCAGATATTTGAGAGGTACATCTAATAAACACTTATGTTTTGGGGGCTCTAATACTGATTTAGCAGGTTATGTAGACTCAGATTTGGCAGGGGATATTGATACCAGGTGGAGTACTACAGGTTATGTCTTTACTATAGGTGGAACAGCGGTGAGTTGGATTTCTAGGTTGCAAAAGGTGGTTGCTTTATCCACCACAGAGGCAGAATATGTAGCTACAATAGAGGCAAGCAAGGAGATGATATGGCTGCAATCTTTCATGAATGAATTGGGCACACAACAGGTTAACAGTTCTTTGTTTACGGATAGCCAGAGTGCCATACATCTTGCAAAGAATTCTGCCTTGCATTCAAAGACCAAACATATACAGTTGAGGTATCACTTCATTCGGTCGGTGTTGGATGATGGACAGTTACAGCTGGCAAAGATACATACAGATGACAATCCAGCAGATATGTTTACAAAGGCAGTGACAAGGGAGAAGCTGAGCTCCTCTTCAGCTTCGGTTGGTCTTCTAGACTGAACACAACAAAAATAGAACAGCAGAGTCCAGGGTGCTTATTTCCAGTGGGAGCTATAGGGTCAGTGGTGTTATGATCAGTCTCCAAGTGGGAGATGATATGGTGTGGAGTCTGATTAGTCTCCAAGTGGGAGATTGTTGTTATATGGAGCCTAATCAGACTCGGAGGTTATATTTACCCCACTTTTATTGGCGCGGTTTCCCCCAAATTCCTACGGGGTCAAGGGGCAGCGCCCCCAAGACGGGGTCAAGGGGCAGCGCCCCTGGCGCGTTCCCTGTCGCGATACAGGGCGGGGTCGAGGGGCAGTGCCCCCGTGGGGGCTCGGGGGCAACGCCCCCGAAACCTCACACGGTTTTTTATTATTTTATAATGCACCGGGAGTTAATTTTTTCATTGATCGACATAAGAAAACCCTATTTTGTAACTAACAAAAAGCTTGATAAAAAGCAGCTAAGGGTTAGGGTTTTTGACATATTGTATTGTAGCATTTGCAGCGGTATTGAGTTGCAGGGATTGCTGATTGTAATCGGTTTTATTGGACTCTCTGTTTGGTGGATGTAGCCCGAGTTTGGGTGAACCACGTTAAAACTTGTCTCTCGCTATTATTATTTTTGTGTATTTCCATTTCTCTGTTTAATCTTTATTTACATTTAATTGATATCTTCTGCCGGCTAACCCTAACATCATCCTCAGACTGATGGCCAAACTGAGGTTGTGAATAGGTCATTAGGCAATCTGTTGAGATGTTTGACAAGAGTACATGGAGGTAGTTGGGATGTGGTACTCCCACAAACAGAATATATCTATAACAATTCTACAAACAAAAGTACAAGTCTAAGTCCTTTTGAAGTTGTCTATGGTAGTCATCCTAGAGGAATTTTTGAATTGAGAAATGTTCAAGGATTGGACAAAAGGAGTGAATATGCTGATACATTTGCAGAGGCTATGAAAGAGATCCATCAACAAGTTAGAGATACTCTACACAAGAATAGTCAGAAGATCAAGGCTAGAGTGAATCAAAGGAGAAGGGATGTGCAGTACCAAATAGGAGATATGGTCATGGTTCATCTCAACAAGAACTGACTACCCAAGGGAAACCATAGCAAGTTGATGATGAGAAAAATTGGACCTTGTAAGATTTTAGAGAAATATTGTCCTAATGCTTACAAAATTGAACTCCCTGATGATATTTGTATTTCCCCTATATTCAATGTTGCTGATCTAACATTATACAGGAGTCCTGATACAGGAGAAGGTACATTAGACTCTATCCAAGACAATGCAGAGTGGGTGCAGCATTTACCACCTAAGGAACCACTTAAGATGGAGTGCATTTTGGATAGTAGGATAGCCACGAAGACAAGAAATCAAACCTATTTTGAGCACTTAGTCAAATGGCAAGGACTTCTAGACTCAGAAGCCACATGGATGCTAGAAGAAGACATCAAAAAGTAGGATGGTGATTTACATCAGTTAGTCTCTAAGAGGACTTGAGACAACTTTCACCTGGGGAGTATGGTATAGAAGCACCTAGAAAATCTTGTTTTATTTTGTAATAAGGTCTATTTGACCAATGAATTTTCATTTCAGTTTGTCTCTAGGTGTTTCAAGACCTAGAACCCATTTTGTAAGTCCAAAGTGACTTAAAACACACTTTTGTCATATTGTAATCACATAGTGCCAAAACAGGGCAGTAGGATAGTTTGAAGCCATTTTGGATCAGTTGGTCTCCCAACTATTTGAATCAGTTGGTTTTCCAACTACTGGCAGGTTGAGTTGATAACAACTAGAGGAAGGAACCATTGAAGGAGAGGGAGAAGTGTATGAATGTGATTGTGTATTGTCCTAAGGAGAAATAAAAACTATTCTGTTATGTCAATTTAGTTTTTGTTCCCTGTAACTGCAATTTGCATAACTGTAGATTCTTGTTCTTTTTGTGCTTTCCATTGTTGTAGTATGTCAACATGAAGCATTCCACTGGTATGATTTCTGTCAAAATCAGTGGAATAGCTTCATTGTACAAGTATTTGTTTTGTTTCTTATTTTGTTTTTGTGTCCAACGGTGCAAAGGATCCAAACAGAGTGTTTTCGCATAGTAGGTTGGCCTAGCATCTCCATGTGCTATGGTTCAGTTGAAGGGAGAGAGAGTAAACTATGCATCAGTGTATCGGTAACTCTGAAGAAAGTCCCACCGACAAGACAAGTCTCGGTGAGGGAGTTGGTCTATTAGTGCATCGGCTAGAGTTTACAAGGGCTCACTAATAAGAAGAGTCTCACCGAAGTCAAACGGAGTCAAGAGTATCAGTGCATAGGCCAATGGAAGATTTAGTGCGCTGATGGTGTTAAGTCTCACCGACGTCAAGAGTTGGCCACATCACTTCATCAACCTAATGAGAATGAGGTTTCACTGACATCACTAAGTTATACTGAAGGAAGAGTCATCAGTGCATCACTAGAACAATTTCTGAAGTGGCTGACGGGGTATGTTTGGCTGATAACAAAAGAAGAAGAGTAGATTGCTAAGACAGAAGGTCAGACTCTCACCGATCAATTCAAGTCAATTGTGCACTTTCATCATGTACTCCTCATCAGAGTAGTATTAAGCTTTATGCACAGGATTTTGTGTGTTACTTTCCTTTCAAATAGATGTAGCAGAGCATGTCACATAATGATAGTAGTTCCTTTTGTTTAAGTTTCATAGTGGCTGCGGGCTTCGCCACGTGTTAACATCGGAGACAATTTCTAAAAAGTTACTCTTTTTGCCACTTGTTAGTGGGTGTTGTCGTGTGTCATTTTGAGCCTTAGGTAGATAGTGCCACGTGTATCTTTTATTCAAAGCTTATTAGTACCAGCGGGCCATAGTTTTAATACACAGTTTTAATACTTGTTACAGAGAGCGCCATGTGGCGACAGTGGAGGAAGGGTTTCTTTTATTTCAACGCTCTTGAGATGAAGGCATTTTGATTTACAGTTGTACCAGAGTGCGACAAGTGTTAGTCTTTGAGAGATCCTTCAGAGTCTTTTCCATAAGCTACTTGTTTTGGCAGATGGCGCCACGTGTCCAATAATGTTTCATACAAAAGGCACCATCTGTCCCATTTTATTTCCCTATACGGGTAGTAAGTGACATATGCAGTGGGTCTCATGATATTATATCTCAGTTTCTAAGTGTTTTGGAGAGCACCAAATGTCATAATGATGAGTTGCTCGAGCATATGACACAATTTTAAGTGCTCCGTGGGAAGGGACACATATCAGTTCAAAGTTTTAGCAGATGGTGACAAGTGACATTTTTCTATGAGTTTCTTTTGAAGCTAAAAGGGTTATTAGCTATGCAGACGTTGTCACATGTCACATTTTTGAAGTTTCATAAGTCTACAGGAGGTGCCATGTGTCTTAATGGAAATATAGTTAGAGTGTCACATACAATTGTTCCTCAGCCAATGAGCACGCGGGATATGACAATTTTAGATTGAGGAAATCTCAATGGTTGAGGACTCCCAGTTAGCTCGAGTTTTGTTTTCCATTAGAGATTCAGGTTGTTGTAGGCAATTTTGGTCAGGTCTGTGGTTATAAATATGTAGCAATTGTAGTAGATAGGGGATCATGATTTTTGGTAAGTTTTTTTATCGATAATCAAGTAGAGAATTCAGGGACTTTTGCTGTGACCAAATTGTATCATTTGCCTTAGTTTTTTTATTTATGATAAGAAGGTTAATATAATTGTGCATCTTTTGATGTATCTCTTGTATTTGCTGGAATATTAATGAAAAGAACTCTATTATGTGCACTTGCTGATATTATCTGTGTCTTTGCAAATTTGTCTGAGTATAGCCTTTGACTGTATTCATTTACATCTATTTATATTAATGATGTAGTATCTGCTCTTTAATATAGCTGCATCTTAAGGATTGCTTCACTGTGCTAAATTGAAGGAACCCATTTAACTCAAGTGCATCACCATTGTGTAGATTTACTTATTTTATTGTATCTGTAATCATGTTTCTCTTTCCCTTTTACTCAATAACCCATTAAAATAGGAAGAGCCAACTTCTTTAAAATCTGGAGGTTGTTTCAAGTAGCAAGTCCCACATTCTTTAAACTTCCCATGTTGGTGTTGGAACCTGCGCCATTTTAATCATCAACAGGTACACCATATTATCCATCTCAACTTCAAGGCTTTTCATACTTTCCATCTCTAATTGAAGGTACACCATCTATCATATCTTAAGTAAATATTAAAGAAATTCCTAATACTCTATCTACTTTACCATTGAAAATTCCTGCTAGAATTTTACATAGAAAGCCTATTTCTAATTGATATCGAGGAGAATGTTTTGAATCCCATGCAAGATAAGATTTCTAAGCGTGCTTGCCAAAGATATGCCAATAAGATATGGAAATTATTTTTTGAGAACTTAAATGAAACCGAAAGATGTCAACTATTTTTTGAATTGATGAGAAATCTAAAATTTAGGCCCATTATGAAGATTCTTGGCCGAAGAACATCAAATGCATCTATTGAATGTATAAGAAAACTGAGAGTGGGCAGGGGCGTGAATCAGTTGTGGCTTAAATTTCCAAAATCCTCACACACATTCAAATCCACATTAATCCAATTAACCTTTAAACTATTATGATGATTAAGCATGAAAAGTAAATAACAAAAACTGAATCACAACAACACCATACACAAGAGAACACTAGAATTTACATGGAAACCCCAAGAAGGGAAAAAACACAGTGAGGATTAGCTCACAATATAAAGTAGTATCAACACTAAATTATAAGAGGCTCACTGCCTAGAAAGAAAGAGATAGAAGAAGTGGCTCACTACCAAGATTTGAGATGTTATAATTACATCTGACATATGCATGGAGTACAGTTCCAATGAAGCTCAAAATTCACAACATCAACATCATCTCTGCAAGATCATTAAGGAATAGTAGACACCTTCTGCTCATTGCATCCAATAGTCTAACACATGAAATCTTGTAATGCACTACACATTCAACCACACTGTTAATCACATCACATCCATCATGTGCACACACAATCACAATCACTTGACACTCATTTATACTATCATCAACCTTGAGAACATTCTCCAAGGTCAGCAAATCACCTTAACCTAGAAAATTTAAATTAGATCTTGACCTAAACATTCCCATGGTGGAAAGGAATGAGGGCGGACCATAACACATCTTAGCTCAGACCTAAATTCATCCAAGAACACCATCACATGCTTTCACAATCACCGAAGCACCTCCGCAATAAGTGGTATGGCTTGTTGTCACAGATTGTTATCTCAAATACATATTAATTTTCACTTTATCATGATAATTTAACTTGTCAAAATGATAATCCTCTCACTTCCCTCATGGCTGTCCTATAACATGAGATATCATGCTTTAGCATAATCCTAAGGTGAAGTAAACGAATACATCAAGAACATACCTTAGATTTTGAGATTTGAGTTTACCAATCCTCAAAATCCTCCAAAATTGGGCCCTTTGGCAAGTTCCTTCATATTCAATGTTGAATTCTATATAACTCTAATAGGATTAGTCAAATTTATGAAAAAAAAATATCATCAACTACAATCTAAATACATGAAAATTAACATTCCTCAAGGCTAAATGAGTGGTCATCACTTACATAAGCAATTTATAAGGAAGGATAGGGAAGACATAGGATATGATGACTTTTTAGTAAAGAGAGAAATATCAAAGAAGCCAAACTGGATGAGGCTGGGACAACTAGACCATAAGGGATGGTTTAGCTACTAAAGGTATAAGTGTTGCATTTACACCTCCAGCAACAATTCAACCATTGAAGTCTATACCAATGACCCTGACCTCTACAAATTAGGAACAACCATTGGAGGTTGTACCATTGAATTTTATTGGTTTAGAAATGTCCACAATAGTAATGGGCTAGCTAGACATACTAGTAAAAGAAGCATCACTCAAAGGGAAGGAGAAAGTATCATCTTCAAAAAGTCCAATTGTAATTGACAATATTCTTTCTGAGGCATATAATAAATAAATGGCTGATAATGCAGAGAAAAGGAAACTAGATGTTAGTCATTTGGACACTTTGCATCCAAAGGCTCTACAATTGGATACAGTTCTTGAATCAGGTATTTCCCAACAAGATATCCTCCATCTGGATGATTCTTAGGTAGATACATCACATGCAAAAGAACCAGATGTAACACATGAAGAGAAATATTATTCAAAAGGATATCTCTCAACTTGATATAGCTACTTAATAGGATGTTCCACATACATATGATAGTGAGGATACCCTTCAAAAGGAAGATGTTCTCCAATAGGATGATAGTCAACTAGATGTTTCACAACATTAGGTTGAATAGGAGAAAGAGCATCTAGAACAAGATAAACATGAAGATCTAGATCAAGAAAAGGATAAACATGAAGAGGAACATCTAGGTAAGGAAGAAGAGAAATATGATGAAAAAATTTTGGAATGAGATGTGAATATGGAAGAGCAACATCCAAATGATTAGGATAAAGAATAGGATCATTAATGGGCCCAATAGGATTATCAACATTAGGTTGGACTACATAAGTAGCATGAAGATCCAGATCATGAACAAGATGAATAGAATGAGCAAATAGGCAAGGACATTCCTAGCTAGTTAGCATCAGAGGTACAAATGCATCAACCTATTCAACTGACTCCTTTTGATTTTAAGAGCATATTTCAAGACGAAGCTCCTAAGTTGAAGAAAAAGGAAATAATAATGTCATCCATAAGGAGAGATACAACCGGATCTAGGATAACCCAATTGGATACTCCTATTGGTGATAAAGGAAAAGGAGAAATAAATCTGGAGGAATACTAGATAGCAACCATCAATTTAGGTCACACAACTTAGGAACAGGAAATTGATGATCTCTGAGAGAATGTGGAGGCAACAATCAACATGATCTAGAAGGATAAAAAGAGGAAAAGAGAATTGAAGGGAAAAATGTCCAATTACAAAATTTCATCAAAGGACTAGTGATGCCTAGACAAGTAATGTCTAAAGTCCCATCCAATCTTGCTTTGGTCACCAAGAGTGAATTGCAAGACTAGATGTTAGGAAGGATAAAGTTGATGTGATGGAATGTTGGGTTAGTAAATTATTGATTGCAGGAGAGGAGATAATAAAGATGGATACATCTAATTGGGATGCCATAGCTCCATTTAAGTATAAAACTGAATACTTTAAGGAAGAATGCAAGGAGTAACTAGAGTATAATGATATTGAGCTAATCAGGTTAAAAGCCATCCAGGATGTAGATAGTAATATCATGATTAGCAAGGGGATTTTGATGGATAAGGTGATAGCATTATTTTTTTTTGTGGATCAAAGATCTCAAGTTCAAGAGGGACATCCTTAGAGAGTTTCAAGATAAGATTGATGACTTGAACTTAAAAGCTCATGAACTATTAATAGAAGAAGTTGAAATTCAGGAAGATATGGTAAGACATCTGGCTAGTGTAGAGGTCAAGTATGATGTACATATAGCTCTTAAGGAGTTCAAGGGAAAATTTCAAAGGATTCTTTATGAGCCTATACAACATTATATCTAGAGAGAGCTAAAAGACATTGTAAGTGTTGGAAAAGTTCTTTTGTATTGCTATGATATGTTCTTAAATATCATATGAATGATGAATTCTAGTTACTCCATGAATTTCAAGAATGGTATGATATGTCATCTTGTCTTGTAATTCAAATGTTATCCTAGCTTAATCTTGATTTGTAAAAGATTGCTAGTAAATGACGTGTGTGATCTGTATGTTCCAAGATGGACCACCCTAGGAAACTATAAATTTTCAGATTTATAATCATTTATTCACTTTAATTATATGATTATTTTGAGATTTGTGTATGAGATTTACTCTATTGTACTAAGATGGACTAATTTATCTATGTCTTATTCATGATGCATATGGAAATTATCATCATGCTAAGGAAACAAGGAAAAACTCTAACACCAGAAGAGCATAAAGATAAGACCGTGAAGAAAAGAGAAAGAATGAGGCAACTTCGTGAAAGTAGGAATTTTTCAACCATAGAAGAAGACATACCACCATTTCCAATTCAAGATGAATGTGAATCATCTAATCAAGATAAGGGAGAGATGGAATTGGTGGGACAAAGGTAATGAATGCAAAACCTTCATTCAACAAGGAAATTGAATTTTGAAGTTGGAGGCACTCCATCTTTCATAGGTCAAGTTGAAGGTACACCATCATTATCTTCTTAAGTTGGAGGCATTCCATCTTTCGCAAGTCAAGTTGAAGGTACATCATCATTCTCTTCTCAAGTTGGAGGCATGCCATCATTCACATGTCAAGTTGAAGGTACACCATATTATCCATCTCAACTTCAAGGATTTTCATCTTTTCCATCTCTAATTGAAGGTACATCATCTATCCTATCTCAAGTAAATATTGAAGAAATTTTTAATCCAGTCTACTTTACCATTGAAATTGCCTCCTAGAATTTTGCATAGAAATCCTAAGTTTCTAATTAATATCGATGAGAATGTTTTGAAGCCCATGTAGGATAAGATTTCCAAGCATACTTGCCAAAGATATGCCAATAAGATATGGAAATTATTTTTTGAGAACTTAAATGAAATTGGAAGATGTCAACTATTTGTTGAATTGATGAGAAATCTAAAATTTAGGCCCATTATGAAGATTTTTGGCTGAAGAACATCGGATGCTTTTGTTGAATGCACAAGACAACTAAGAGGCGGGGGGTGAATAAGTTGTAGCTTAAAATTCCAAAACCCTCACACACATTAAAATCCACATTAATCCAATTAATCTTTAAACTGTTATGATGATTAAGCATGAAAAGCAAATAACAAAAACTGAATCACAACAACACCATACATAAGAGAACACCACGATTTACATGGAAATCCCAAGAAGGGAAAAACCATGGTGAGGATTAGCTTGCAATATAAAGTAGTATCAACACCAAATTACAAAAGGCTCACTGCCCAGAAGAAAGGCTCACTACCCACAAAGAAACAGATAGAAGAAGTGGCTCATTGCCAAGATTTGAGTTGTTATAATTACATTTGACATATGCATGGAGTACAGTTCCAAAGAAGCTCAAAATTCACCACAACATCAAAATCATCTCTGCAGCATCATTGAGGAATAATAGACACCTTCTGCTCATTGCATCTAGTAGTCTAACACATGAAAGCTTGTACTACACCACACATTCAACCACACTATTGCTCACATCACATCCATCATGTGCACACACAATCACAATCACTTGACTCTCATTTATACTTTCGTCAGCCTTGAGAACATTCTCCAAGGTTAGAAAATCACCTTAACCTAGAAAATTTAAATTAGGTCTAGACCTAAACATTCCCATGGTGCAAAGGAATAAGGGCGGACCATAACACATCTTAGCTCAGACCTAAATTTATCCAAGAATGCCACCACATGCTTTCACAATCATCAAAGCACCTCTATAATAAGTGATATGGCTTGTTGTCATAGATTGTTATCTTAAATAAATATTAATTTTTGTCATGATAATTTAACTTGTCAAAATGATAATCATCTCACTTCCCTCATAACTGTCCTATAACATGAGATTTCATGCTTTAACATAATCATAAGGTGAAGTAAATGAATACATAAAGAACATACCTTAGATTTTGATATTCAAGTTGCCCAATCCTCAAAAAATTAAGCTTTTTTGCAAGTTCCTTCATATTCAATGTTGAATTCTATATAACCCTAATAAGATTAGTCAAATTTATGAAAAAACAAATATATCATCAAATTCAAACTAAATACATGAGAATTAACATTCAAACAATATTTAGCATGTAACTTCTTCTACGTTGAAAAACTAAAAAAAGGTGGTGGATTAAGTAAACAATAATTGTCAAAATGTATTGTTTTCTGATAATGCATGAAAAGTAGGGAATAATAGAGCATGTGGGTCTTTCACTGATCCCACATGCTTTTTGTCCATTTTTTTAGTTCACCAAAATGTGCTTGAGCTATAACACGAGTGCATTTTGTCATGTAGGGAAAGTTTTAAGTGTTGTCATGCGTGGAAAGTTTTAAGTGTTGTCATGTGTGGAAAGTTTTAAGTGTTTTCATGCATCAAAATTTATAAGTGTTTTAAGTGCATGGAGAGAGAGAGAGAGAGAGAGAGAGAGAGAGAGAGAGACCTAGAGTGTGTTGCAAGTATGAGATGAGCCAGTGTTGTCATTGATGTCAACATACTCATATTGCATTGACAAGAAGGATTTGATGAGCTGTGTGCTGAGGATATTGAGAAAATTAGCCTCAGTCAGGAACAGTGAAGAACAGTGATGAGAAGAAGGCAAATGTACTGTATAGGATGAGAACCGGAGGATGCAGATTAAAGGGTTAGCAGATATGAGTCTTGAGATGCTTCAGTTAAGATTTCAGAGGTCCGCATGAAGATCTGAAGGAGTTGTTGCTGTCGGTATAGAACCGGTTCCGGCAAGTATCCAGAGGTGACAGAGGATCACAAAAAGGTCCGGTGAGGTCCGGAATTGTATTATCCTAATCTGCGGATTGGACAGAGTGTTTGGGATGTCCTTGTGATGTGTCATCCTGATTTGTGTATGATTTGGAGGTTCGGAAGTACCTCTTGCATTATGACAGTGGCGACAGACTGTGTTCTTGAAGTTCCGGATGAGGAAGACAAGAGATTCCAGTAAGTAGAGGAAGTGCGGATGTATTCGGTCATTCAGACAGGCTTGTGAAGGTTCTTGGATCATGTTTAGGTTGTGTTGTTGGTCCGCATTGATGGTAGAGCCTGGAATTGAAGTTATTCTTCCGGATGAAGTTCTTGCTCTGTTTAGCCGACCGGATGAGTTGTTCATCCTGCGAATGTTCTTGTGGTGGCCGACCGGATGTGTTATTCATCTTGCGGATACTCTTATGGTTGCTTGCTGACTTAGATGTTTGTTCCTAAGTTGATGTCTTGTATAAATAACGGTTTGTGAGTTCATTTCAAAGTGTGGTGTGTGGATGAGTGTGGCATAGCGAAGAAACGTGCGAAAGGCAGAGCAGAGATTTTTGGGCTTAATTGGAACTGATCCGGACATGGTAGAGATGTCATTCTCCAGTTCAAGACTGTGATTTTTATCACTTTGTAGACAGTGTGTCTCCTTGTAGGCAGTGGGCCTCTTTGTGAGCAGTGTGCTCGGGCAGTGAGCCCTTATTGGCATGTGCCATTCATTTTTCTTTATTCTTCTAACAGAGAATAATTCTTGGGTTAATCACCCCGTGGTTTTTCCCTTAACCGGGTTTTCCACGTCAAAATCTTGGTGTTCAATGTGTTGATGCTTATCTGCTCTTGTGTTTATGTATTATGCTTTCATGGATGATTATTTGATATGCTGCTAACTAACAACAAAGAATCAAGTGTTTGAAAGAAGAAGTTTTATACAACTGATTCACCCCCCCCCTCTCAGTTGTATGCCCTAGATCCAACAGAGTGGTCATGTAGAGAGGTGAATGAGAGAGAGAGAAGAGAGCAAAGGATTGAAAGAGAGTGTGTGAGAGAAGGCAAGGGTGAGATAATTTTACTTCACAATAATGTGAGTGCGTTATAATGTGCTCTCTTTATGTGAATGCACATAACATGAGCACATTAGAACATGCTTGCGTTGTTGTTTTCTTTGGTAATTTCCAAAACTTTGGATTGGATTTTCCTTGGGCTTCAAATCCAAAGGCTTCAACTGAGTTTTGAATGTCCAAAGACATGTTTTTGCATATTTTAAAAAATACATAATCTAGAGCATTCTCCCCATCAGGTTTGCACTTGTTTCAATGACAAGTTGAAAAAATACCACGATAATCTTAAGCTCTCTTAGATTTCTAACCATATAATTTTTTTAACATTTTGAGTAGGTTAAGGGTTTCATCTTTAATTTCTTTTGTTAATGTATCCATTTTTGTGAAAAACTAGTGTGTGGTATTTTTGAATTTCTTTTAACCGTTCATCAAAATTTCATATAAATTACTTTTTTAGAAACTAGATTCAATTCTACACATTCAATTTTTTTTTGGATTTTCAATTAGTTTTCAAAGATTTTAGGGGGGAGCACACTCAATTTTCTATTTTTCAAGATGTATCCACTTTGAAAATTAGTAAAAAATCAATTATTCATGAAAAATTTATTAGAAAAAACAAGGATAAACTACATGGTGTTAGCTAATTTCACTAAAGAAATTTTAGAAATACTTAAAAAAGCTAACATTTTAGGGGGGCCACAACAGATGCTATGTTATGTTTTTTTGAAAAAAATAGGACCAATTTGTGTGGCCCCCCTTTTGAACCCTTTAATCTCAACCATTTTTGAAAATATATTAGTAGTTTAGAAACTAGATTCGGAGCACTACGACTCTTGTTTTTGTTGCATCTTCAAATATTGAGTGTAACTATCTTCAATTTCTCATCCAACATTAGTTTTTCTTGATTTTAGAAAAAAAGTGGCATCTTAAGACCCCCTTTTGGTCCCCCATCTTTGTGCACTTACCCTACAAGTTATTCAAACATGCTATGTTGGTGTTTTATAGAGTAGTAGCCTCAGTAAGAAAATCCAATGCAACATTTAAAACCATAGCACAACATGCAATCATTGCTAATATAAAAAATGGTGCACAAGGGTTGAAAGTATGACAGGCTCTCCAAATTGCAATGCAAGGATTCAACACAGATAATGGGATCATGACCAATGGATAAAGGGAATGTCAATGTTAAATGGAGAGGCTAGTCATAGAGAAACTATAACACAAGAAGCTATAAGGAAACCTAACACTCAACACTCTTAGAACCATTAAATGAAGTTTCAATCCAATGACTAGGGCACTCTAAAGGAGGAGTCAGAAATATTTTGTCCAAATGCTACACAGTTTCTCCAAATGGCATGTGGTGGGCCCTGAGAGGAAGTTTTAGTTTCTTTATAATATTTTTTGAATAGAAAATGGGTTTAATGAGTTTAAAGGTGAGCCCAATGACTTAAATGAAGATAATCTTTTTTCTAAAAGCACATGATTTTAAATCTCATGAAGAGATAAAGAAATACTTTATCAAAATAAAAGGATTCATAAAAGCTAACCTTACAACATGCCAGCTATAGGGAGTCCTAAAACAAAGTGAATTCTTTATGTTATCATGGTAAAAGCATGCAAGCTGCAACAAACACAGACAATGGTGGTTGCCATGCAATATGATAGAGATTTTTGAGGCAATAAAGTAGAAATTAAGACATAAACACTTTATTTAATAGAGGAATTTGGGTATCATGCAGAAAAGAAGAGGTAGATCAGAGAGATTTATTCCAAATGATTTTTCTTTCTTATTTTAGTTTTCTCTACTAGATTTCAGAGATAGATTTTTCTAATGATTCATTTTTCAAAGGAGGGAGAGAGGATTCATCAACAACAAAAAGATTTTTCAAGGCCTTTTTTTTAATTTTCTCAGAATTAAATGAATATTGATAGACTATGCATCTTAGCAGGCTCTTACATGTTCATTTTCAATTCACCAATAAAGAGAAGATAGTCATTATGTGCCAAGTATTTTGTCTTTATTAAAATGATTCATGTCTTTTATCTTGTATCTGTAGACTCTATTTGTAAATCTGGGATTATCAAACCTCCTACAACTTTATGATTATGTGAATTTCACTTCTCATCATTGCATCTATGCTTATCATGTCTCATGGTTTTGAATCCTATGGATAATAATTCATATGCAAGTGGGAAATTTTTGTAATTGGTGTATCCCCATATTAGTTAGAATTTCTTTTCAAGTTTTCTTTACTCTTTTTTCTAAAAGTCTGAAATAAATTTATTGAAGACCCTATAAAGAGCTAGCTTCTAAAACCCTAGAGGTCATCTCACAAGCCACATCCCACATTTGTGAGGTTTCTCATGTTGGTGCAGGTTTGCATGTGGGTGTAGCATTCAAGTACAAACATGAAAATCAACACATACCATCAAAGTGACACAAGATAGTCCTTGCAAAAACCCTCCATGAGGGAAAAACCTAGCCTCCAAAAGTATCCATATCCATCATAGTATTTAGGAATAAACATTACAATACATGGCCTCAATAAATGCATCTTAATCATCAAGCTCTCTACATGCATGTAATATCAGAAATTATCCTCCTACATGGAATGGTACAATTTCTCATAGTTTAGCTCCTCTCTTTTGGTGACCTTTCAACCTAGTTTATTTTAGACCTTCCTAAACCCTGATTGACCTATGTCTAACTGGAAGAATGTCATGTTTCAGGATGATTAAAGACTGAAAATGAAAATGTGAGTTTGAATCTGGGATTCTGAGACCCCCTTAAGGAAGACCTAATTAGGAAATCAAGGATTGGACTTGGGTGCTAGCGCCCTTGTCCTGTCTTATTTCCTGGGGTTTTGAATTTTGGTGAGCTGTCAGCTGTCGGTGTATATTCTGGGATTCCATTTTCAAAATTTCATTTTTCACACAATGTCGACATCTTATTTCAAAATTTGAAATTCCTATGGTTAGATATTTAATGACAATTGAAAATCATTTTATTACACACAATCTATATGCAAACTTTATGCCAAAATTCTTCCAAAATTACCATTGAAGATCAGTGATTTGTTGAAGCTCTTTAAAGTTATTTGAATTTGCTATCATGGAGACAATGGATGGAGATTAGGAATCAAGATCTTGAGATTATATTGCTCTTCCTAGGGTTTGTACACCTTTTACATGATCAGGAGAAGGGTTGAAGCCTCCAACAAGGTAAATGCAAGAAGATGGGGGGCCAAAAAGGGGTCTTAAGTGGCCACTTTTTTTTTTGAAATCAAGAAATGTTGGCCTTGGATGAGAAATTGAGCATAGTTACATTCAAAATTTGGAGATGCAACCAAAACAATGTTCATAGTGCTCTGAGTCTACTTTTGAAACTACTATTTTTTTTAAAAATGGTATAGATTAAGGGGTTCAAAAGAGGGAGCCACAGAAATTGGTGTTGTTTCTATCAAAAAAACATAACATAGCATGTTTTGTGGCTCCCTCAAAAGGTTAACTTTTTTTTGGTATTTTTAAAATTGCTTCAATGAGAAATTAGCTAACAGTATGTAGTTTATGCCCCATTTTTTTGATAAATATTTGATTTTTTACTAATTTTCAAAGTGGACACATCCTAAAAAATAGAATTTTGGCCATGCTACCCCTATAAATTTTGAAAACTAATTGAAAATCATTTTTTCTTTTTTTTAATGTGTAGAATGGAGTCTAGTTTCTAAATATGTAATTTTTTTGAAATTTCAATGAATGGTTAATTTACAATGAAAAAAGACCAAATAGTGGTTTTTGCCCAAAACCAGACACACAAACAAAAGAAATTTAAGATGAAAGGCTTAACATTGTCAAAATGTGAAAAAAATTACATCGTTAAATAGATAAGAGAGAGCCTAACATTACCCAGGTGTTCGATTTATTTGACCTTGAAAACACGTGCAAATATGAGGGTTAGCACAAACAAAATTATGTGAAATCTTGAAGAATCTGCAAAAACACGTCTGTGGATGTTTAAAATGCACTCCAAGCCTTTGGGTTGGAAATCCAAAGCAAATCCCAAGCCCAAGGCTTAGGATTCCCAAAGCACAACATAATGCAAGCGCATTATAACATGAGTGTGTTATGTTGTGCCTTTTTGCTTTTTTGCATGGTTACTGGTGTTTTCCTAGTTTGACATAATGCGAGCATGTTGTAATGCGCTCACGTTATGTCTTCCTTTGAATGAGATATATTCAAATTTTATAAGTATGTTTCATGGATGTTTATATCTATTCTTGTAGGTATGTATGCATGCTTGTATGTATGCATCTTTGTATGTATGTGTGTTTTTGTGTATGCATGTATGTATGTAAGTGTTTTGGGTTTAGTGTATATAAGGACCTGAGCCTATATAGTTTTAAGGGTTGAGGGTTGAGGGATTAGGGCTTAAGTAATAGGTAGAGGGTAGAGGGTTGAGGGCTACAATTGAGGGTTGATATTTAGGTTGTTGAGTGTATAAGATTAAGTGTGTAAGGCGTGGGGATTAGGGTTTAGGATTTACGATATGGATTGAGGGTATATAAGGCATAGGGTGACTTGGGTTGAGAGCACGTATGGTTAGGTTTAATTTAAGTATAGGGTTGAGGCACAATATTCAAGGTTTAGGATATAAGGGTGAGGTTATATGGTCTAGGGATGAGGGTTTGAGGGTGTAGGCTTCAGGTTTAAGGTATAGGGTTGATGATTGAGGTATTAGGGCTTAAGTATATTGTTGAGGGTATAGGATTGAGGGTTTAGGGATAGGTTTTAGGGTTTAAGGTTTAAGGGTTAAGGGTTGAGGGATAGGGTTTAAGGTTTAGGGGTAAGGGATTAGGGTTTAAGGTATAATGTCTTGGGTTGAGGGTTTAGGAATAGGGATAGCATTTAGGGTTTAGGGATGAGGGATTAGGGTTGAGGGTTGAGGGATTAAAGTTTAAGGTATAACTTGCTGAGGGTTGAGTGTTTAAGGATAGGGTTTAGGGTTTAGGGTTGAGGGATTAGGGTTTAGAGTTGAGGGATTAGGGTTTAAGGAATAGTGTTGAGGGTTGAGGGTTTAGGGATAGGGTTTAGGGCTAAGGGATTATGGTTTAGGGTTTAAGGAATATTGTTGAGGGTTGAGGGTTGAGGTATTAGGGTTTAGGGTTGACAGATTAGGGTTTAGGGTTGAGGGTTTAGGAATAGGGTTGAGGGTTGAGGAATTAGGGTTGAGGTTGACAGATTAGGGTTTAGGGTTGATGGATTAGGGTTTAATGTTGAGAGTTGAGGGTTGAGGGTTGATGGTTAAGGGATTAGGGTTAAAGTAGAGGGTTGAGGGTAGAGAGATTAGGGATAGGGTTTAGGGTTGAAGGTTTAATGGTTGAGGGTTGAGGCTTTAGGGATGAGGGTTAAGGGATTGGGGTTTAAAATATAGTGTTGAGCATCGAGGGTTTATGGATAGGTTTTAGGGTTTAAGTTTTAACGGTTAAGGCTTCAGGGATAGGGTTTAGGGTTTAGGGATAAGGGATTAGGGTTTAAGGTATAGTGTCGAGGGTTGAGGGTTTAGGAATAGGGATAGTGTTTAGGGTTTAGGGATGAGGGATTAGGGTTGAGGGTTGAGGGATTAGGGTTTAAGGTATAGTGTCGAGGGTTGAGGGTTTATTGATAGTGTTTAGAGTTGAGGGTTGAGGGATTAGGTTTTAGGGTTGATGGATTAGGGTTTAAGGTATAGAGTTAAGGGTTGAAGGTTTAGGGATAGGGTTTAGGGTTGATGGATTAGGGTTTAGGGTTGACATATTAGTGTTTAATGTCGAGGTTAGGGTTAGAGTGTCAAGGGTAGAAGGATTAGGGATAGGGTTTAGGGTTGAAGGTTTAAGGATTGATGGTTGAGGCTTTAGGGATGAGGGTTTAAGGCTTAAGATATAGTGTCGAGTGTTGAGGGTGTAGGGATAGGGTTTAAGTTTTAAGGGTTAAGGATTGAGGGATAGGAATTAGGGTTTAAGGTATAGTGTTGAGGGTTGATGGTTTATGGATAGGGTTTAGGTTTGAGGGATTAGGGTTTAGGGTTGATGAATTAGGGTTTAATGTTGAGAGTTGAGGGTTGAGGGTTGAGGGTTGAGGGTTTAGGGTTGAGGATTGAGGGTTTAGGGATAGGGTTGATGGTCAAGGGATTAGGATTAAAGAAGAGTGTCGAGGGTCAAGGGATTAGGGATAGGGTTTAGGGTTGAAGGTTTAAGGATTTAGGGTTAAGGCTTTAGGGATGAGGGTTAAGGGATTATGGTTTAAGATATAGTGTTGAGTGTCGAGCATGTAGGGATAGGTTCTAGGGTTCAAGTTTTAAGGGTTAAGGGTTGAGGGATAGTATCAAGCCCATTGAGGGTTCAGGAATAGGGATAGTGTTTAGGGTTTAGGGATGAGGGATAAGGGTTGAGGGTTGATGGATTAGGGTTGAGGGTTGACAGATTAGGGATAGGGTTTAGGATTGAGGGATTAGGGTTTAAGCTATAGTGTTGAGGGTTTAGGGATAGGGTTTAGGGTTGATGGATTGGAGTTAAGGGTTGAGGGATTAGGGTTTGACATTGAGTGTTGAGGGTTGAGGTTTTAGGGTTGAGGGTTTAGGGATAGGGTTAAGGGTTGAGGGATTAGAGTTAAGGGTTGAGGGATTAGGGTTTGACATTGAGGGTTGAGGGTTGAGGGTTGAGGGTTTAGGGATAGGGTTGAGGGTTGAGGGATTAGGGTGAAAGTAGAGTGTCAAGGGTATAAGGATTAGGGATAGGGTTGGAGAGTTTATGGATAAGAGATTAGGGTTTAAGGTATAGTATCGATCCCATTGATGGTTTAGAAATACAAATAGCTTTTAGGGTTTAGGGATGAGGGATTAGAGTTGAGGGATGAGGGATTAGGGTTGAGGGTTGAGAGATTAGGGTTTAGGGATAAGGTTTAGGGTTGAGGTTTGAGGGATTAGGGTTTAAGGTATAGTGTTGAGGGTTTAGGGATAGGGTTTATGGTTGAGGGATTAGAGTGAAGGGTTGAGGGATTAGGATTTGACATTAAGGGTTGAGGGTTGAGGGTTGAGGCTTTAGGGTTTAGGGTATAGGGGTAGGGTTGAGGGTCGAGGGATTAGAGTTAAGGGTTGAGGGATTAGGGTTTGATGTTGAGGGTCGAGGGTTTAGGGATAGGTTTGAATGTCAAGGAATTAGGGTTAAAGTAGAATGTTGAGGGTATAAGGATTAGGGATAGGGTTGGAGGGTTTAAGGTATAGTATCGAGCCCATTGAGGGTTTAGGAATAGGGATAGTGTTTAGGTTTTAGGGATAGGGTTTAGGGTTCAGGGATTAGAGTTAAGGGTTGAGGGATTAGGATTTGGTGTTGAGGGTTGAGGGTTGAGGCTTTAGGGTTTAGGGTTTATGGATAGAGTTGAGGGTTGAGGGATTAGAGTTAATGGTTGAGGGATTAGTGTTTGATGTTAAGGGTTGAGGGTTGAGGGTTGAGGTTTGAGGGTTGAGGGTTTAGGGATAGGGTTGAGTGTCAAGGGATTAGGGTTAAAGTAGAGTGTCGAGGGTATAAGGATTAGGGATAGGGTTGGAGGGTTTAGGGATAAGGGATTAGGGTTTAAGGTATAGTATTGAGCCCATTGAGGGTTTAGGAATAGGGATAGTCTTTAGAGTTTAGGGTTGAGGGATTAGAGTTAAGGGTTGAGGGATTAGGATTTGACGTTGAGGGTTTAGGGTTTATGCTTTAGGGTTTAGGGATAGGGTTGAGGGTCAAGGGATTAGAGTTAAGGGTTGAGGGATTAGGGTTTAACATTGAGGGTTGAGGGTTGAGGGTTGAGGTTTGAGGGTCAAGGGTTTAGGGATAGGGTTGAGGGCCGAGGGATTAGAGTTAAAGTAGAGTGTCAAGGGTATAAGGATTAGGGATAGGGTTGGAGGGTTTAGGGATAAGGGATTAGGGTTTAAGGTATAGTATTGAGCCCATTGAGGGTTTAGGAATAGGGATAGTGTTTAGGGTTTAGGGATAGGGTTTAGGGTTGAGGGATTAGAGTTAAGGGTTGATGGATTAGGATTTGACATTGACGGTTGAGGGTTGAGGCTTTAGGGTTTAGGGTTTAGGGATAGGGTTGAGGGTTGAGGGATTAGAGTTAAGGGTTAAGGGATTAGGGTTTGACATTGAGGGTTGAGGGTTGAGGGTTGAGGTTTGAGGGTCCTGGGTTTAGGGATAGGGTTGAGGGTCATGGGATTAGGGCTAAAGTAGAGTGTCACGGGTATAAGGATTAGGGATAGGGTTGGAGGGTTTATGGATAAGGGATTAGGGTTTAAGGTATAGTATAAAGCCCATTGAGGGTTTAGGAATAGGGATAGTGTTTAGGGTTGAGGGATTAGAGTTTAGGGTTGAGGGATTAGGATTTGACGTTCAGGGTTGAGGGTTGAGGCTTTAGGGTTTAGGGTTTAGGGATAGGGTTGAGGGTCGAGGGATTAGAGTTAAGGGTTGAGGGATTAGGGTTTCATGTTGAGGGTTGAGGGTTGAGGTTTGAGGTTCAAGGGTCGAGGGTTTTAGGGTTAAAGTAGAGTGTTGAGGGTATAAGGATTAGGGATAGGGTTGAAGGGTTTAGGGATAAGGGATTAGGGTTTAAGCTATAGTATCGAGCCTGTTGACGGTTTAGGAATAGGGATAGTGTTTAGGGTTTAGGGATAGGTTTAGGGTTGAGGGATTAGGATTTGACATTGAGGGTTGAGGCTTTAGGGTTTAGGGTTTAGGGATAGGGTTAAGGGTCGAGGGATTAGAGTTAAAGGTTGAGGGATTAGGGTTTGACGTTGAGGGTTGAGGGTTGACATTCGAGGGTCAAGGGTTTAGGGATAGGGTTGAGGTTCGAGGGTCAAGGGTTTTAGGGTCAAAGTAGAGTGTCGAGGGTATAAGGATTATGTTGGATCTAGGGCATACAACTGAGAGGGGGGGGGGTGAATCAGTTGTATAGAACTTCTTCTATTTCAAACACTTAATTCTCTGTTGTTAGTTAGCAGCATATTAAATAATCATTCATGGAAGCATAATGCATAAACATAAGAGCAGATAAGCATCAACACATTGAACACCAAGATTTTGACGTGGAAAACCCGGTTAAGGGAAAAACCACGGGGTGATTAACCCAAGAATTATTCTCTGTTAGAAGAATAAAGAAAAATGAATGGCACATGCCAATAAGGGCTCACTGCCCGAGCACACTGCTCACAAAGAGGCCCACTGCCTACAAGGAGACACACTGTCTACAAAGTGATAAAAATCACAGTCTTGAACTGGAGAATGACATCTCTACCATGTCCGGATCAGTTCCAATTAAGCCCAACAATCTCTGCTCTGCCTTTCGCACCTTTCTTCGCTATCTCATACTCATCCTCACACCACACTCTGAAATGAACTCACAAACCGTTATTTATACAAGACATTGACTTAGGAACAAACATCTAAGTCGGCAAACAACCATAGGAGTATCCGCAAGATGAATAACACATCCGGTCGGCCATCACAAGAACATTCGCCAGATGAACAACTCATCCGGTCGGCTACACAGAGCAAGAACTTCATCCGGAAGAGTAACTTCAATTCCGGGCTCTACCATCAATGCGGACCAACAACACAACCTAAACATGATCCAAGAACCTTCACAAGCCTGTCTGAATGTCCGGATACATCCGCACTTCCTCTGCTTACTAGGATCTCTTGTCTTCCTCATCCGGAACTCCAAGAACACAGTCTGTCGCCACTGTCATAATGCAAGAGGTACTTCCGGACCTCCAAATCATACACAAATCAGGATGATACATCACAAGAACATCCCAAACACTACTTCCAATCCGCAGATTAGGATAATACAATTCCGGATCTCACCGGACCTTTTTGTGATCCTCTGTCACCTCCGGATACTTGCCGGACCCGGTTCTATACCGGCAGCCACAACTTCTTCAGATCTTCATGCGGACCTCTGAAATCTTAACTGTAGCATCTCAAGACTCATATCTACTAACCCTTTGATCCGCATCCTCCGGTTCTCATCCTCTACAGTACATTTACCTTCTTCTTATCACTGTTCTTCACTGTTCCTGACTGAGTCTAATTTTCTCAATATCCTCAGCACACAGCTCATCAAATCCTTCTTGTCAATGCAATATGAGTATGTTGACATCAATGACAACACTGGCTTACCTCATACTTGCAACAGATTAGGGATAGGGTTAGAGGGTTTAGGGATAAGGGATTAGGGTTTAAGCCATAGTATCAATCCATTGAGGGTTTAGGAATAGGGATAGTGTTTAGGGTTTAGGGATAAGGTTTAGGGTTGAGGGATTAGGATTTGACATGGAGGGTTTGTAGGAATACACATAACACTGAGAGGGGGGGTGAATCAGTGTTGTTAATAATTTTAACACTTTTTACTCCTTTTCTTAATTTAATTTCACAATTATAGAATTCTTCAGATAGAATAAAGAAAATATGCAGAGTATCAACACAAAACTTGACACAAGAAATTTCCCGAGTGGAAAACCCTCCTGGGGTATAAAAACCACTCAACGCCTCACTGTCTTAACACAAATTTTAGATTACAACTGTCTCACTGACATTACAATTCTGCCTCACTGGCATATTGTACTTCTCTGCATGTCTCACTGACATTACAACATCAACATTCAATGAAAAATATAACTCAGGGGATTTCTCTGTTTCAATAAAAATAAAACCTTATTTCTCCCTTTTAAAACAAACAAAATATATTCTTAGCAATCAACCTTCAACTGTCTTCAACATCTACAATCATTCAATTTTGATCTTCAAAATACTTCATACCTCTGCAAAACAATCTCAAACTAATTCACCATTTCTTGAACTTTCTCCCTGTGCAAAATTGAACAATTGACCCTCACTGAGAAATTATTGTCTTTCATCACTTTCACTTTCTCTGAACAAACATTAATCCATCATGATCATTGAAGGACTCCATTCATTTATTGAACCAACATTCTTTCAAAACTTCAACATAATTCCCTGAAAAAATGTTTCTTCATACCTGTAAAAATACATTTTCAAAACAAAAAATACCATCCTCAAAAACTTCTTACAACCTTCAATATCATCTCTAATCTGCAACAACACACACCTGCCATTCAAAAACTCTCTATATACCAAATGAATTTCCATCAATCAATATCTTCAAAAACGGTTCAACTTTCAACATCATATCTTATCTCAAACATATCATGTTCTCTTCAAAAATCAAACAACAAAAAAAGAAAAAATTAAAATCCTTCGAAGAAGTTAGCCTTTTCATATTCTTCTCAATTAGAAACATTCTAAATAACACTCTTTCTTTCACCAAAAATTCCAATTTGAGTGCCTCTTCATCTTCGGTGAGAGATGTAAGGAATAATATGCTTTATTGCCTTTTTGAACAATGGAGGACATCAAGTTTAAAGGAATGAACTGATCGTTTGAATAAACTTTCTATTTAAAACATAACCCTCCGATCTGCGGTGCCCGCCATTTCTGTTTTAAATCCTGTTCGTTGGATTCGATGCCTTTAAAAACAACATATGATCACCGATTTTGCTAGGAGATCGGGCTTAAAGTAACTTACCACACAACGACTAATGATGCCTCCAACCAGTCAACACTTGGAAAGAACCTACTGTCACCGGTCACCTTAAAGTTATAACATAAAGTGCAAAGTATTATGACAGGTAGTATGGTTAGGAAGGATAAGTGTTGAGCACAATATTTAAGACTTGTTAAGTGTTAAGTAAACCACATTTACCACTTCAATTATTTTAAACCTCAACATATTTTTAGCACTGAATTGTAAACCAAACTTCAACTGATCTGCCACTGTCATGAAGCCAAGTTAAATGAAGTTAATATAATGCATATTAACTTTTATCAAATGATACAAGCCCTTGCCCTGATTCAATATTGATAATATGCAATGAATGTCATCCACTGAAATGACTAAGTCAAAACAACTTCACACAAGATCAACACTGATGTCACTGATGTCATTACCATGAAGGACCACTGAAATGACTAAGTCATAGAACAACTTCACACAAGATCAACACTGATGTCACTTACCATGAAGGACCACTGAAATGACTAAGTCACAGAACAACTTCACACAAGATCAACACTGATGTCACTGATGTCATTACCATGAAGACCATGTCACTGTGTCATTACCATGAGGACCATGTCACTGAGAAAGACCATCATTTTTGACATCAATGAAAAAACAATATACTCAATTGTGAAATGTGCTACAAAACTCCCCCTTTGTCTTTGACATTGATGGCAAAACCATAACTCATTTTCCCCCTTTTTGACATAAAAATGTCAAAGGCAAAAAAAATGTCCTGTTCTTGTAAATACAATCCTCTGAAAAACATAAAACTGTCAGAAACCAACACTCTACATCACACTGATCAAATGCACAATACTGTAACACTATCAACCACAAAAATTATGTACAAAAACTATATACAGACTATGTACAAATGAGATTCAGGCCATCAAAATGATCTAGAAGACAACTCCCCCTAAATCTAATATCTTTGTAACCTATTGAAGAGAGACAAGAGACAGAACTCCTAATCTCTATCTCAGAGTTTCAAATGTCTCCTTTGGCAAAGGCTTTGTGAAGATATCAGCCAATTGATCACTAGTATGCACATATTCCAAAGCAACTTCATTTTCAATCACTTTTTCCCTTAGAAAATGATATCTGATAGCAATGTGCTTAGTTCTTGAATGCATTATAGGATTATTTGACATATTGATAGAACTTGTGTTATCACAAAGAATAGACACAGGCTTTTTAACCTCAACCTTAATATCAAGAAGTGATTGTACCATCCAAAGTACCTGTGTACAACATGAAGAAGCAGCAATGTACTCAGCTTCAGCTGTAGATAGAGAAACACAATCTTGTTTCTTACTATGCCACGCAACCAATCTACCACCAAGAAAGTAAGCTGCCCCACTTGTGCTTTTTCTGTCATCAGGACACCCTACCCAATCTACATCTGTATAGGCAAGAAGGGTAAAATCATTGTGTCTAGGATACCATAAACCAAAATCAAGTGTACCCTTAATATATCTAAAGATTCTCTTAACAGCATTCAAATGTGATTGTTTAGGACAAGCTTGAAATCTTGCAACCAAACAAATAGCCTGCATAATATCAGGCCTAGAAGCAGTGAGATATAAAAGACTCCCAATCATAGATCTATACAGAGACTGTTCTACTTTAGGTGATTCATCATTTTTACTTAGCTTATGCCCTGTCTCCATAGGAGTACCCAAAGGTTTGCAATCATCCATTTGAAATCTCTTTAACATCTCTCTGGCATATTTATTTTGTGAGATAAATATTCCCTTTTCAAGCTGAGATACATGAAGACCAAGAAAGAAAGACAATTCTCTCAACATAGACATTTCAAATTCTGATTTCATGATGTTAGGAAATGAATGACTCATATCATCATTGTTACTACCAAAAATGATATCATCTACATAAATTTCAACAACCAGAATATCCTCACCTTTGATTAAATAGTACAAATTACTATCCACACCTCCTTTTGTGAACCCCTGTTCCTGCAGAAACTTATCTAGTCTATAATACCAAGCCCTTGGAGCTTGCTTTAAACCATATAAAGCCTTTTTCAACCTATAAACATGATCTGAATTATCTTTATTCACAAAACCTTCTGGTTGTTCCATGTAGACTTCTTCTTCAAGATCTCCATTTAGAAATGTTGATTTTACATCCATTTGGTAAACTTTGAAATTTTTATAAACTAAAAAAGCTAAAAACATTCTTATAGCTTCTAATCTAGCAACAGGAGCAAATGTTTCTTCAAAGTCAATACCTTCAATTTGTGAATACCCTTTGCAAACCAATCTGGCTTTGTTTCTAACAACTTTACCTTTATCATCAAGCTTATTCCTAAACACCCATTTTGATCCAATGACATTCTTACCTTCTGGTCTTGGAACAAGTTCCCATGTTTTGTTCTTTTCTATCTGGCTTAACTCCTCTTCCATGGCTTTAATCCAAGCTTCATCTTTGCTGGCTTCAACATAACTTTTAGGTTCCATTTCAAATATCAAACACACATGTGCTTGATTATGTGCAGCAGCAAGCTTTCTTCTAGTTACCACACCACTGTCCTTGTCCCCAATGATCAACTCATGAGGATGATCTCTTTGATATGCCTTTGAAGGAGTCTTTGTCTTAACATCAATAGATATTTCAGGATCTTCTTCCTCTACATGAATTTCTTCTTCCTTTTGTGAATGATGATCAACTTCATTGTCATGAATCAACTGCATACAGGGCTGCAAATCCTCATCCACCTTAACATTAGTACTTTCAATTATTCTTTTGAGCCTATTGTTAAAACACTTATATGCCTTGCTATGTGTAGAATAACCAAGAAATATGCCTTCATCACATCTAGACTCAAAACCACATAAGCTATCATTATCTTTCTTGATGTAACACTTACTTCCAAAAATTTTAAAATACCCAACATTAGCTGACTTACCATACCAAAGTTCATAAGGAGTATAATTTGACTTTACCCTTAATTGAACTCTGTTCAAAGTATATACAGCTGTATGAATAGCTTCTCTCCAATAAACATTAGGCAGATTTGCATTATGTAGTAAGGTTCTTGCCATTTCTTTTACAGTCTTGTTTTTCCTTTCAGCTACTCCATTTTGCTGAGGAGTTCTAGGAGTGGAGAATTGCCTTCACAATACTCCTCAAATTCCTTTGAAGTGTACTCTCCTCCATTGTTTGACCTTAAACATTTTAGCTTGAAATCAGATTCCTTTTCAACCATCTTCTTGAAGATTTTGAATCTATCAAATGCCTTTGATTTATGCCTTAAGAATGTTACCCATGTCATTCTTGAAAAGTCATCAATGAAAAGCATAACATATTTTTCTCCTCCCAGAGCTTTAGTCCTTGTAGGACCACACAAATCTGAATGTACCAGCTACAGAGGTTTTGAAGTAAAATACTCCTTAGGCTTGAAACTAACTTTGGTTTGCTTACCCAGCTGACACTCTTTACATATAGTATTACTTGGTTTTGAAATATGAGGCATATTTCTGACATTGTGATTCCTGCTGATTCTCACAAGATTATCAAAATTTACATGACCAAGTCTTCTATGCCACAACCAGCTTTCCTCAATTTGACCCATGAAACAGATATGGCTATCAACACTTTTAGTTTCTGAGTTATGAAGATTGTAGATGTTACCACTAGTCCTTACACCTGCTGCAATAATTTTACCTAATTTCTTTTTGATCTCACATCCGTGTGCATCAAAAACCACATTAAAACCATTGTCACATATTTGACTGACACTTAACAGGTTGTGCTTCAGTCCTTCTACAAAATACACATCATGTAGTGGTGTTTCATCATCAAGAAGAATTGTACCTTTGCCTCTGATCATAATGCAATCATTATTTCCAAACATAACAGAACCTTCATTAATGTCTTCAAATTTAACAAACATATTTTTGTCCCCTGTCATGTGGTTGGAGCAACCACTGTCAATCACCCACTGTTCCTTCTTTTTGGCATGAAAAGCAGCTTGTGCAATCATAACATCAAAGCTCTTATTGATTACCTTAGGTTTCCAAACAAGCAATTTCTTTTCAGAACTCAAAGAAGACAAACCTGAAACAGTATTTCTTGTTGTTTGCTGCAATTGCAAAGAAGGTCTACAGAATTTGGCAATATGCCCAAAATTGTTACAATTGTGACACTTCAAACTTCTTAAAAACATGAATGGATTCCTTGGAAATAAATGCATTTCTCTTCTGACTCCAAATTTGCATTCACTGGCTTTATGTCCAAACCTGTTACAACAAAAACAATATCCAGTAAAGTGAGCATTATACCTGAAAGTATCACTTCTGTTGTAGTTTGTTGTCCTTATGATTGATTTGCCTTTTGTACTAGCCTTTTGAGAACATTGTCCCTCTTCAAATCCAAGACCTGATTTATCTTTGAATCCTTTTTGTTTATCAAGAAGATCATCAAGTTTATCACTACTTCTGCACATATCAAGTCTTCTTCTCAGACCAACAATTTCAGCTTCAAGTGTATGACATTCCTTGTCCTTGTTATTCAACTCTTTGTCTTTATCATCAATAATTTTCTTACTTTCTTCAAGAGAAAGAATTAGATCAGTAATCTGTTTCTCATAACAAATTAACTTATTATTCATGATATCATTTTCTTTTTGAAACTGACTTCTTTGTGCAATAATTTCCTTTTTAAGTTTCTTGACTTGACTTAATGCACACATCAATTCTCCTTCAAAGTCAATAACAGCTTCACAACTGTTTGATTGTTCCTCACACTTTTCATTTTGAACTTCATTTAGAATAGCCATAAATAAAGTCTGTGCATTTTCATCAAGAAAATCATCTGAATCACTTTCAGTCATATCAACATTTTTGATGAACAAACTTCTTTTCTTTCTGAAATTATTTTTCCTTCTAGAAACAAACTGTTTCTTTTTAAACTGCTTCTTGTTTTCATCTTCATCACTGTCTAGGTCTTTGTAAGGACACTGAGCTGCATAGTGTCCAATCTTTCCACACTCAAAACATTTGAATGGAAGCTTACCTTTGTACTTACCAATAGATCCCTTCTTCAACTTGCTTGCAAGAGATATTTCTTGATCATCATCCAATTCTTTTGAATCAGAAATCTCCTTTTCTTTTCTGATTGATTTGAAAGTAGCTTCTTTGCTTGAAGGTATGTCATTACTAATTCTCATCTCATAAGCTGTGAAAGTGCCATGAAGTTCATCAAAGGTAACTTTGCTTAAGTCTCTTTCTTCAACTGCAGACACTTTGGATTCATATTTTGGATTTAAAGTCCTTAAGACTTTTGTAACAATTGTCTTCTCTTCCAGTGTATCACCAAGTCCTCTAATAGCATTTACAATTTCTTGGACCCTTAGAGGATATTCTGCCACTTTCTCATCATCACTCATTCTGAGACTTTCAAATTTAGCTCTGTAGGATTGCAGTTTTGCTTCTTTGATTTTATCATCTCCTTGATAAATATTAGACAGTTTGT